>CM053978.1:24464713-25747319 GCA_028641955.1 Protonibea diacanthus | reverse complement strand
TTCGCCTTCGGCTCCCCAGGTCCATGAAGGTCCATCCTACGTTTCATGTCAGCCGCCTGAAACCAGTTAAAAGAAGTCCTCTGGTCCCAGCCTCCAGACCCCTGCCACCCCCCCCCGAGTCATTGATGGAGGTCTGGTCTACACAGTTAAGCAGCTGCTGGCGGCTCAGAGGAGGGGTGGACTGGGAAGTAAAATACAAAAATAATCTTTCAGATAGCATGGTAGCTTGTGGGTTGCTGTGGGTGTGTCTATACCTGCTGAATGTAACCGCTGTGAAACAATCAGGAAATAACTTTTCATTTCTCTGATTAATAACAGCTTTATCGAGGCCGGCGCTCACTCACTGTGTTCTCTCTCTCTCTCTCTCTCTCTCTCTCTCTCTCTCTGTCTCTCTCTCTCTCATCATCGGACACAAATCAAACTTCTTCATGTCATCATATTTTGCGGCGTAAATTGCGAGTCGGACTCAGATTTAGAAGCTGGTACCTGAAATAAACAAAGAATAAACACAACAGTGTAAACTGCCAGTGGTAAAAACAGACAAAAGCGAAACTAAGTAACTGCGTAGCATATTTACACATGTAGAAGCATGTTTAGAAGAACATACACCGGGAAAATGGCCAAATCTGCGCAAGTAAACAAAGTCTGGCTGGTTAAACACTTCTGAAACTCTCCCAGTGGTGTTTGAAGTCGCGTGCAGGACGGACCAAAACCGCAGAGCGTACATGACGTGCCAGAGACGTGTGGAGGGGGGTTTCTCTTTAGCACAGCGTTCATGTGACATATAAATCAACATATAAACATCGGCCACTGCCATCGGTGAATGTCATCTTTATTTGCCGATGGCCGATGGCAGTTAAGGAGGCGAACATTGGCCGATACCGATGTTGATCCGATGTATCGGTGCATCCCTAATGTATTGTCATTTCCAGTTTATGTGTAAGTGTGATTTAAACAAGAATAGCAATCAAAATAAATTAGATGCAGCTCACTAGTAAGTGGTGCTATTTGAGCTATTTTAGAACAGGCCGGCGGGTGACTCATGTGGTCCTTACGGGCGACCGGGTGCCCGCGGGCACCATGTTGGTGACCCCTGATCTAGGAATTCATGGCTAATTCGTATCGATTGAGGAGGCTGCTACCGACGCAGCCGTACCTCTCACTTGTTAAACCGAATATCCGCTTGCATCGGTTTATCGTTCACAACCCTATAATGGATGGAAATTTTGTGCAGACATCCATGGTGCCTATAGAACTGTAATAATGTTAGCTTTCAGGTGAAATCATCACTGCACCTACACACAGCCACACAGAGCTGCTAGTGTGCATTGACTACTTTCACATCCATTATATTTGCATAAAACCACAAGGACTAAAAGAGAGTATACAGTATACGTTTATTGATTTGGGTGAACTGGCCCTTTACTGGCATTTGTCACTATGGTAATGATTCAAGTCTGAACCAATCATTCCTGTCCTCACCATATATAGCCGACGGCATCAGAAGACATTTAAGAGGTAACTGACTGCTTTCTTGTGTCAAACCGCCAAATCATGGGCTTCCACTTTATTGTGTGAAGTGACAAGTGATCTGAAACAGCTTTGCTGTGATGTGCACCCTGCCTCTGACATGTGTGTCTCCTGTGTACAGGAGAGGAGGGGATTTCTGAATTAGCCTGTAATGTCTCAGTGTGTGTGTGTGTGTGGATGGATGCTATTTCCAACCTCCCCATCCGTCATCACCACTTCTTCCTTATTTGTTCACCATTTCTTCATCAACAACATTGCAATGTAATCATTTCAAGCAACCAAACAACTATGATTTTTTTTGCTAATAGAATTATTGGAGTCTGACCATGAAGGGATGCATGATTGTTTTCAAGATTTACAAAGGGAAAAAAGTAAAGAACTCATCAAACATGGATCACATTCAATCTCTCTGTTTAAATCTCTTTCACTTCTGACTTACCATTATTGAAAAAAAAATCCTCTATTTTGCAGCAAAAAGGAATGACTTGCTCAAAAATTTCTATATTAACGCAACTCAAGTGGAAGCATCTAACACTATTAAATTAACACATTTAGCACACTCTGGACAGAGAGGGGCAAGATCTAATAATCAGGATCTTTATCTGACAAGTATAGTGGATTATACGTAATACATTGCTCAGTATAATTTGGTCTATGGTGCTATATTAAAATGATATGGTGTGATATGGTGAATCCTATATGACAGGGATCAGGAAGTGCAATAATAGATCATAGCTGCTAGGCCATCTGTTCCTTGACATTTACAGATGAAATACAGCTTGTGATGTACACCACCAACACATTAATTCATATACAGTGGAAGTCCAGTTTTTTTTTTTTTTTTTAATTAATTGGAATCAATAACGTGAACTTAAGAATGGATCTTAAGAATCAAAGAAAATCAACACAAACCATGCGTGGCCCACCTCTGTCTTGGAGCACAATGAAATCTGGATTACCAGTTTAATTTTCATCATAAAGATAAAGAACTCATAGGACCATCCCACAAGTTTTTGTCACTTTATTATGAGTCACTTACACTTTTTTTCAACCGATTGATTACTGTCTAATACTGTATGTTGATACAAGGGAAATATCCAACTATTAAATCATATCTGGTGTATAGGGCAATGTATTGTGGTCCATGTGGGAACACCTCCCTGAAAGCCAGAGCAGCAGCAGCTCAGATCAGCAGCTTAGATCAAGTTATGGTATAAACATGAGAAAAGCTGTCACATAAACTCACTGTTTTGAGTTAAAATATATTTTCATAGATGATTGAGAATGTTGACTTCCTGTGTGTGACAAGAATTATCCTAATACAGACCTGGTTTGTAGCAAGGCAATCCTTCCAAAAAAAATGCCAACTAATGAAAACCTCCCAAGATGACTCAGCCCAGAAGCACCTGCACACACAAGGTTTCCCATTATACTAGTGTGGTCATTGTCATCATCAGGTCCAATGTAGAGACTGTATTAAACGTATTATGTATTAAATGTAATACAGTGGATCGGAAAATGTGTGAGAAACTCTCAGCCTCATTTCAAAGAAGAAGATAAACTACTTGTGTTCACACTCCTGTTACACCTCCGGTCATTAGTGACATTAGTATACAGAAAACATGAAATAAATTAGCTCATTAGCTACATGAAAAAAAAAAATCAATACAGAGGCCGCGGACATGCCCACAGGCAGAACAATAACACTTCAACTGAACTGATAGACTGAATGTCAAGCAAATTTGAACAGAGCAGCAAAGCAACTGGACTGAGACGGGACGCAACAACAACAACAGAAGAAGAAGAAGATTCACGTTTAGCTTACTGATATTTAACAAGACAAACACACTGTGCTGCGACAACCACATCTGATATATGAAATGGGACACAAAGTCAGGTGTCCTTTGTCAAATCTGTCATACTGCAATGCAGCCTTTGTAATGGAGATGCATTCAAAAACAGTCAAAGACACCATTAAGGTCAGAGTGTTACTCCAATGCATGAAGTTGCTTAAACTTAGGTTCAGCTGTACTTGACAATCTTGGTGCTCCATTATCAGATATGATCGGCAGCAGTTATGTATTTGTAGAAGTGAGTAAACCCCCTGTACGGTATGTAATATGCTCTGTAGAAGAAGAGATAAGAGTGCCCTCTAGGGGAAATTATTAGTCAACACCATTTCAACAATAATAATAATAATAATAATAGTGCAGGGCCACAGCAGCAGCCACAATCCATGAGAAAGTTAAGTTAGTAACATGCATTAATGAGACATCCTCAGTCCATCATAGGAAGTAACCCGACATTCTGGTCCTATAGCAGCATAACTCAGGGATGACCTGAGCCAGGCCTAACTGTAAGCTCTATCAAAACGGAAAGTCTTAAGCCTAATAGTGTCGATGGTGTCTGCATCCAAAATGTGCAGACCTTACTAAGTTCTGAGCTTTTATCGCCCAGTAACTACTACAGGGAAATAGACTTAAAAATCGAAAGAAACCAATTAATAATTCCACAAAACCACAGAAATAATAAATTGATTGTAACATTATCATAGACTTATTGGGTAATCTCAACTCTTTCTTAACTGTGTTCTATGATCTATGTGGATCTATGTAGTTCTATGCTTAGTCTTGCAGGTTTGCTCTCTGTCCAGAAGATGTCAGTGCTGTCATTGACAACAATGAAACACACGAGCAATGAACTGTTATGAATTAGATGGAGCCGTGGATAATTGTGTGGAAAATGGATCAGTAAGCATGATTATCCCTCCTCCTGAGCCTTTATCATGATCTTGAAAATAACAGATAGAGGAACAACTGAACCACATCACCTCTGCCAGGCTTTGTAAAGCACAGTGTAATAATTCAATGTTTATTTATTAGAGGTAAGATAACGTCACTGGTCATCAACACAGGAATAAGTGTGTGTAACAAGACCAGATCATGTGATGTAAGACTTCCTGTGACAGTTTAAGTGGGTCAGGGTCTCAGCGGGGATCAGTGAAGGCACGGTCAGTCCTGGATGAATCGATCCCTCTATCTTTGTTGTGCTTGGCATCTATCTGCTATCAATCATGCAGCGGCAGACATCTCCCAAGGTCAGAGCCCAAGTTGTCAATACAAGATATGATTCAGCACTTTATCAATGGGCAGCAACAGCTGCACACCTCCATCAGATGCAGATTTATCCAGCTGAAATGATCATGCTGTAGTTGACAGGTACAAACAAAAGTGAAATTCAGAGCAGCACTAACGAACAATCTCAGCCGGTGTGTTGGACGGTGGACCAGGATACAGAGGCCCAGAATAATCAGCTCCTTGGATGGATGCAGAAGAGGCTCTGCTGCAGCTGGCAAGCCGGGGCTGCCACTTAGTGTACATTATTTATCCAGATTATTCACAGGGCTGCATTCAGACAGCCACAGACGCAAGTCAGGAAACTTGCGCTGATCCCTTGCTGACCAAGCCAAATTCACAAAACACACCGACAAAAACCAGTAAAGAAAAGCTTCTTATCCAGCACTCATAAGTGACTGCTGAAAATACTCCATAGACTGTGATTTTATTTTGTTTGTTTGTTTTACCACACTGTTGCAAAATCTAACAACCAATAAATTCAGGAAAAAACAGATTTTTTTTGTGGAAGATTAGTACAGACATCAGTGGTCACATATTGGAGCAGAGGCGTTGCTGGATGTGGTGGTTCTTGGGTGTATGGGAGTTTCACAGCTGTTCTCCTAACCTCTGGCATCCTCCCAGCCATCCTGCAGCACAGCGACAAAGACCCTAATGAAGCTTCTTGTACTGTCACTACAGTCAAGCAACGGCTGTGAAATAAAGATGTGATGTGTGTGAATGTGTGTGTTTGGGTGTGTACAGTGGATGCTTACTTCCTGGTCTTCGTGTTTCCATTCATTGTTCTCATCCTGCGTTTTTGTCCTCGTGGAGGCGCATCCCCCCACCACAGTTCTCCCCTGTGAGATCAGCTGTCAATCACTGTAACTATCCTAGATGATCAAATTCTTAACCGGTTTCCTTCCACCGACATGCAGGTATAACACAATGAGAGCAGAGATAAGTGTGTTGAGGCAGACAATGCAGGGCTTACATCATATATTCACTGCAACAACGGCATTCCAGGTTTCTGATAATACTCCCAGAAAATCTATCGTGGGTCCAGAAGTATTAAGTTCTTATCGAGTTAAATCGCCTAATATCAACATATTGTGCTTTCAATATGAGTCCCCAGCCACAGGAAGCTTGTAAAGCCTGGAAGGCAAATGAGAGCAGGTGGGGAGCACTGATGCTTGAGCATGTTGAAGAAACTGCAGGGGCAAAAACAGATTGGAGCAACAACATAGAACATAGAAAAATGTTTGTTGGTTCAACAGTATAAGAGAAATAAACAACACACATTATGATGCAAAGCTAATCACAAAATACTGTAATTAAAGGTGCTGAAAGGTTCTCTAAATGTGCAGTATGAGAAATGTAAGGATGTTTAAATCTGTTCTGTACTTTAATGCTTATTAAATTCTAGCTTTAAAGCGTTCATTTGTTGTTCTACTGAGAGGATCCATACCACTCTCATGTCCTCATGCTAAATATAATGAGGCCAATACTGTCACAAAGCTATTTACAAATGTGAGCAGAGTTAACATTAATGATATTTATGAATATGTAAAAAAAATATATATATCTAAATGCATACTGGATTCAGAATCTGTCAGTGTGGAATCAGATTTGTAAATGTGAAGTCAAATCAGTGAATGTGTACATAGATATTAATGGTGGGAAAGTGTTTTTCCTTAAAATGCAGACTAGTTGTCTAACAGCCTCTGTCGGTCTCGCTCGGTCCCAGTGGGTCTTCATTTTCCGTGCTAC
The DNA here is from genome assembly GCA_028641955.1 of Protonibea diacanthus. Classification (NCBI taxonomy): domain Eukaryota; kingdom Metazoa; phylum Chordata; class Actinopteri; family Sciaenidae; genus Protonibea; species Protonibea diacanthus. The sequence goes on along the minus strand of CM053978.1, from coordinate 25,740,906 downwards.
TCTTAACTGCCTCCAGACTAAGTAACTGTCATACTGCCTCGTGTGTTTGCAGATCCCTGCCACATTAGAAGTGTAGTAAAAGTCACAGGTTATTGACGTTGACATTTCTCAGTAGTTTTCCTACAATAATGTCCCCATATAATATTACTCTGCATGCCATCTACAAGCGTTTTTACACTTGTTTTTGTACAGATTAAACAAACAAGATCACGTTGTTATCTTTGTACAGAGTCAAGCTGGCTGTTTCCCCCTGTTTCCAGTCTTTGTCCTAAATTAAGACATTGGTTCTCAACCTGGGGATTGGTACTTGGCACTTGTCTGTGGACAGTGTTATTTTAGACAGATCCCTGTCTTGGGCACACGATGGTGGAGGTCAGGAACACCAGCCTGATTATTCTGGGGGTTTGTGACACGAATAGCATACCTGACAGAGTAGCATTCATCTTCTTATTCAACTACCTTATCAAAAATGCAAATATAACGTTGCCTAAAATGTCAAGCTATTGCTTTAACAACCTGTCAAAGAGCCCCTTACATATAAGATAAATTTCCAAACTGTCTGAAGATCAGGATACAAATCCAGCATTAGACTGGACCGGAGCAGGCTGCTGTGGATTGAGTTGTGAACAGAGGAGAAGAGCAAGTAGCAGAGCGAATGAAAATGACAGCTTCATGCCCCCGTCACCCTGGCAGAGGGAAGACTGATGAGCCCCTTTTCCCCAGCAACCGCCATCTCCATCCGTCATCTCCGTTTAAACTGATTTGCCAGAGAGAACATGTCTCTGTCATCAATTACAGGGGATTTTACCACAACAAAGCTGATCAGATAAAAAATATTGCAGAAGTTTGCTCTCCACCAGTGAACATGTCAAGCATCCCTCCCCGCTGCGAAGCCGCATGAATAAACTGATTTCCAGGATTTTCAAAGTCGTTGTGTAACAATGTGCCGCAGAGCTGAGATTAGACTTGTTTATTCATAAACTATGATTTCCCTCCCTCGTTTACAGAGGCACACATTTGTGCCAACATTAGCCATGTGTATTAGATCAGCTCCAACAGTGCCATCATTCTTAATTATTGATGAGCCATTATTACAGCCTGTTGAGCTGGTTATCTGAGATATTTTCTGACATAGAGTGCAAATTTGTTGCATTTAACATTTTTATTCTACAAGCGGCTGGCTGCTGTGAAGTGCAGATTTGTTAGGTGGAATATTTTTGAAAATGTTTATTTGTGATATAGGAACAGTGGGGATTATTTAAACTCTTTGGTTGGTCTGGTTGTTATGTTGTCAATAATAATTACAGATTATTCATAACTCTGAGGATCTGAATGGATCTTTGAGAAATTTGGAATTGATGGCCACACGGGGCAGCATTTCACCTCCTCACATACCTTGATGCAATGACACTTTCAAGACTGTTTACAGTTGAATACATAAAATAAACCTTGCAAACTTTCCAAATTACAAAGAACAGTGCCAAGCGGTGACCATTACAGCAATAGAAACCCAAAATAAATAAATAAGATTTTTCTGTGTTTTGAGCAGATCAACAGGATGCTGAAATAACCATATCAAGAAGTTAGACTTTTTCTTTTTTTTTTTTGTCAGGTAGGCAAGACAAGAAAGACAACTTTTGAAATGCTTGGTCAGCTTGAGTTTCATATTTTCAGAACTTACCAGGTAGTCCAACTTCCTTACATACTTTTCTCCAAGCAATCTTTTGTGCTCGGTCTCTGTATAATAGTAGTATAGTATAATAGTAGCATTACAGAGGTCCACAGGTGGGTACAATAACAACAGTAAATCTCTATACCTCCGATAAGAAAGTGAAGATAAACCCACTCCTCCCTCCTGCCGGTAAACAGCTCCAGATCAGAGCAGAATCCAAAGTGACTTGTGGTGCTTTTTTCCTTAAGGAGCTCTGGCGCTGCCCCTGCCGTCTCTTCTTAGAGCTCCCTGGGGCTGCTTTATTTCCCTGCTTTCTTGCAGCTCTGTCCCTCCGCTCCACGTGTTGAACTGAGGGCAAAGAAGACGCTACAGTGACTCACTATTGCCTCTCGAAGCACAAGTGGTATTACAAGAAAGTGAGGGCTGATGCTAGCTGGTTAGCATGCCAGTTTCATTAGATATCTCTGCAAGACGTCTTTGACAAAACACTGTAGCTGCTATGTATTTACTGTCTGTTAATAGAGTTAAGAGTTAAGAGTTAAAGTTTTGAATGTTTTTACTGTTCTTGAAATATATCTTACATACTGCCCCTTGAATAGTATGTGTGACACAGCTGCCTGTCAAGTTCCCAATGGTAGTGGAACTAACCTGAATAAATTAGTAAATGAAATAAATGAATATTAAAGCTGTGCACTAATCAATATTTTTGTTATAATAATGGATTAAACAACTGTGTGTCATGTAAAAGAGTTGCTCTTAATGATGAGTTTACCATCACCCAGTTTTGTAGTTCCTCTCAGCTTCATGAAGCATGCTAACCTCTTTGAGATCATTGTTTTAGTTTTAGGGCCCACACCTTTACTGCTTGGTTTACTCTTACTATCTTTGACTTAGGCAGCAGCAGTCTGTTTGCAGCAAAAAATCTCTGATATCTATCCAGCACCAAACAGCACACAGACACACAGTTAACGACTAGCTTGTCAACACAGTGGCAAATATAGCAGCTACAAAAGAAACATACTTTTTCAGCAAACTGTACAGACCAAAAAAAGAGTTATGGTAAATATTGGACTCATTTGTTGGAAGTCAGAAACACAAAATAACAGTTTGCCAATTATCCTAAACATGGCAAAAACTAGCAGCTCTAATCACTGTATTTTTATTTTTAATTAATTTTGTTGTCATGTATGCGTCTGAGTGAGACGCTCCTTGATTGATGTAGCATAACCGCCAGGATTACACATTCAGACCCAAGTGATTGTTTGAGGTGAGCAGCACTGACAGGATTGCAGTTTCAGAGCAGCACCGCTGACTTTCAATGAAAGATGAGTAAAATTGGACAAAGATTGGATCTGACAAATTGAGCAGCTGAGGTTGAAAGAACAACATTTTGTCAGGCTCTGCTGATTCGATTTGTAGCTGTTGCAGATGGCTACTAAACGACTTTACTATGTTCCCAGCGGAGCAGTTGATTGCATGGAAAAAACTGACTGTGGGTACTTGCATAAGTGCGTCCTCACCCCAGACATCTTAAAAAAGCACCATCAGGATATTTATGAGTAAAATGCTCTTGACCTACAGTATCAAACAGTATTTTGGGAAATATTTTAGTTTCCACATTAATGGGCACTATAGTTTTTCCTCATTTACATAAATACAATTCATTCATTCATTTGGAGTTCACAGTGCTGTCTCAGATAGATCAGATCAGACTTTCACAGTATACTGGCATTCAAAATAGTATTATTATTGCCATTAGTTACACTGACCCTTAAAGGAATGATTCATTATAATTTCACACAATATTATGTTGCATATTTTTAATAACACTAATACAGCAGAATTCATTAATGTCCAACATATTAACCTTCAGTTTTCATATCACAATATACCAGTATAGCGCAGCAGCCACAGACAGAATGCAGCTGACAAGCTGAATACAGCCTGGCCAAACATGTTTATTTCTGCAGAGAAATTTTAATATGGGGGCTTACGGAAACTGACATGATTCTGTAACCAGTGTCAAGTGGCCATTTGAGGAACTGCAGTTTTTGTCACGTCCACATTGGCTTCACTTCACAGCCACATGTTGACACTTGGCTTAACCCTATAGTCTTTTATTTATTTATTTATTTATTTGAGCTTTTTAGAATACAAATGTACCAACCCTTGCACTGTAAAATGTTGTTTAGTTTGATGTAATAAACTGATTTAATTGTCCACTATATGATGCTTCTGGTTCACCATTACCAATTGGTAGCACACAGAGAGAGCTAGCTTAGCATGTGTAGAATAGCATACAGTCACATAAAATCTGAGATTCAATAGTACAGTATGTACATAGAAATAGTTACTGAAAATGATATCAAGTTTAGATATAATTTGCAGTAGATCTGCAAGTTGTAATAGGTAGACAGTACTGCATTAGTTTACAGAAAGATGATTTGGTTTCCTGGCATGATTTCCTGCTATAAATGCTTTAATTGTTCATTCATGCTGTGATTTCCCCTCTCCTGCAGCACTGCCTCATGTTTTGCATGAATATTGATGAGCCCAGCAGTTTTCTCACCTTTTTCTTGCTCTAACCTGCCTCAAGTGTGAGGGAAGGTAGCTCAGCTTCCTGTTCAAATCACCGTGGAGGGTCCCCTTTGGATGAGTAAAACAGAACACTTTCTGTCTTTTGGTGGAGCCATCGGGGATACAAGCTAAATTACATGTGGGCCAGAGTGAGATCACAGTGAATTATTTATGTGCTTCCTGTCCTGTGCCCTGCTCATCACAGTATGGCATTGCACGGGTAGCAGAGTCAGGCCAGGACATGCCTTCAAGCTGTTATTACAACCTAGTGCTCCTTAGGCAGCCATCACAGCAATCGATATGGTCAGGGTTTTACTGGTATTAAGAAGTAATACAGGGAGGATGAGTTGAGTAAAAAAGGTGTTTGTAAAACATTGAGGTGGTGGTTTTCCAAAGCTGAACCTCAGAGCAGGTACTGAAGTAATCGTTTCACTGCCCTTTATCGCCATCAGTCAGATTAGCCATTTATAACGTGCAGTTCAATTATTTCCTCCAAACAGTCTATTGCATTTCAAACATCACTGGACAACAGTTACCCCCCTCCCTCCCCCTCTCTCTGTCATTGACACAGATACATTGTGGAAGTGATTGGATTTTTGGATGTGGGTAAATTGGTTTGGCTGCGAGCGTTGTGGCCTCAGAGCAGAGCTGGAGGACGGCGCACTGAGGGAAGGAGATAAGGGGACAATGACACTTGATGAAGACGATGGCTGAAGGGGAAGTCTTGGGATAGAGCACAACATGTTATGTTTGTCTTCTCACGACCACGGCTAATCCGATTACTGTCTCATGCACGGTGGGATGTCATTTGAGTTGGGTGCAATAACAGAGCCCAGATGTACGCGACTCAGGCTTAAGGCTCTGTTTTGATGCCTGTGTGATTTGCTGGGGGGGTTAGGATGTTGGCTAATAAGTTATTTTACTGAAATGTATAAAGAGACACACAACATGATTGCAGCCTTGAAGGGAGATTCTCAAAATGAATGCCAACAGATGAAGGAGCCTTATGCAAGCCAGAGAAGATGAAGTTTTCATTGCACAGACAATAGAAAACAGAGTTTATTGAGCTTCTAAGACCAGGTCCAATTTAGTCCAACAGGCAACAAGCCTTGTGCATGTATTACCAGGTAAATTGTTTCTTTATGGAATGTTTTGGACTTCTGACCATTTAAAGTGAAGCAGCTTTTTTAAAATACACGTTGTATGATTTGGTAAAAGGTGGCTCCAGCCCCACCGTGACCCTGATGAGGATAAGCAGTTACAGATAACGGATGGATGGATGGATATTGAAAGGTCAAGGTTAGTGAAAAATTGCAGTCAGGTCTCATGGTTAATTCTCATTGGTTAAGGTTTAGGGTTGGCCGATTGGACCAATATAATGGCAATTGGCTCCAGAATTCTGGCTGTTTTCTTTTGGTTCTTGATTTTTGTCATTTTATTTGGTTAATGGTCCACTGCTCAGTTTGTTTGTGTTTGTGTTTTACCATGGCTTAACAACTAATTAAGAAGTCTTAGAGAGACTTGAATTCAGGAGGTGTATTTTTATCTCTAGGTGCCGGTCTGTGGCAGGACATAATCTCTGGTTTTCTGTGTAAAACACAAGCACGTCACATCCCCATCCACCTACCTTACCTTCTGCTGAGCTACATAAAGGGTGAGCAGCATTCTGTGCTGTTACATAAATGCAGAGTCGTCCAAAATGAAGGTAATTCCTAAAATATCAGTTCACCTATGGTTTGCGAGGACTTGAACTTGAGGGAAAATGTTCCTTTTTCAGATTTTTTTCTTTTGAATAGTTTGATTCTGAAGTAATAATAAAGCAATTACTACTAAATAAAATCTTTTTTACAATAAGACATTAGAAAACGTTGTTTAGCAGAAATTATTTCCTGTTATCTTTCAGCCCCTTGTGTTTATCATGAGACCCCTTGTAGGGTACTGACCCTGCAAATGCTATCAGAGAGGTACATCTGACTAAAGCTGTTCTGTGCAGAAAAACACCTAATCCAAGCAGGTTTTGGATAAATCACTACATAAAGGATATAAGGCCATTACAGAGTGTAACAGCTTGTACCTTCTGTTTGATACTTTGATTAACCAAGAAAAGGCAATCTCAAAGGAGTACATCCTTAAAGCTGCTGTAAACAATGTCTTTACATTAACAACGGATCAAATGACTGTGTGTATGTATATGAGAGGGGTCGCTCTTAGTGATGAGCTCACAGATAACTGACCTCTCTGTAGTTTCCTTTAGCTGTGCGGAGCAGCTGTACTGAGCGTTTTAGCTTCTTTCGGCAAACCGCCTGCTCTGCACCAAACTGCAGACAAAAGATCTGTTCACGAGGGACTAGTATTACCTGAGGAGCTTTAGTTATCTGTAATAATTGCACAGGTAGTTTGTGCTCTTTATCCAATGTGAATATTCAGTGTCTGCAATTTGTACAGTAAACATTTCTCTGCAAATTACCAGCTGAATTGGCATCTGAGTGACGGGGGATTTTAGTATAAATTATTATTATTATTATTAATGAGGTATACATTTTCCAATTAGTCTCCTGTGATTAGGTTAACATTTAACATGTAAAGAGTCAGGTATTTTTCTGAGGAGTTAGTAGAGACCAACACATCGTACTAACACACAATAAGAGATAAAGGTGAGCACACTGACTTTCTACGTAAAGGTGTACACACACTCTCACCTTTACCTGACGAAGCTCTTCTATGGTTGGTACTTTGAAACAAAGCAAATGCTGAGGACATTAAGAAAGGCCCAGAAATGTCCAGTACAACCCTGCATCCACTGCTCTGTGAAATAAAGTCATTACTTACTTGTGATCTTTGCAGCTTGTTATTCAGTTTACTTTTTCAGTTCACGTTTTATACATCTGAGATTGTCTGTCAGTTTCATGACATGAAAGAATGCTGTAAATAGAACCTACATATCTGCATCTGCACACACACGCACACAGAACAAAGCTCGAAAAAAGTACAAAAACAGACAAACTAAAGCATGATTATTTCATTTTTAAGATGCTGACAGTTTTATTTGTGTGCTCTAGTTTCTTTGACCAGCTGTCATCAGATCTTACCTTCATTATTTGGCGACAACTCAAATTGTGTTGACAGTAAAATGTTCTTTGTACAGAGAGCTATCCAATGTCCTGGTACAATTAAACAGAACAAAATGAAAAGACTTTGAGGACAATAAAGGCTCTAATGAAGACAGCAGAGTTTTTAAGAGTTTCTTAGTTTGCAGTTTAACTAAATTAGTCACAGAAGGTAAGAACACACTTTGACGCCATGTATATATCACTTCTAATTATAGAAATCATGGTGTTTCATTTTCACTTCTTTTCACATCCTTGAGGAGAAAAACACACAGGTCCCTGAAGACATACAGTATGTCACAGATCTGTTTTTAAAATAGGTTTCAAAGGATGCTCATAATTACCCACTGAGTTTTAATGAAGTTGTTTTCAGCTGTTGAAGACTCCAATTCGAATCCACATTATTATTAGTAGTAGTATGAAGATTTCAAAACAACACAGTTGAATCTCATTAGAACTTTTGACAAAACACTCACACATCAAGCACCCCGCAAAGATGAAAATTTTCAACACGGATCACATCTGCTGAATTTATTAATCATATTCATCTGATTATGAGTGTTCCCACCATTCGTCCATGGAGATGAATATGAATGAGGGAATCAGACACAGAACATTAACTGTTTAGGTGAACATTTTCTAGAAACTTTCATTCAAATTCACATTCAAAATGTATATCTGTTCTCTATCAGGTCTAAGGTGGAGGTCACAGAGTATTCTTTTCTCCTGGAGAAATGACTTGGTTAAGGTTGTGATCATGGCAAATGTAAATCTGTTAGAACCTCACACTTATTTCCTCCTTTGCTCTCAATGGACAAGTAACTTAGACAGTTTTTATGTTGTTTTAGGTACTAGCCGCTTTGCAACCAAAGAAATATGACATCACGTATGGCATAAAAAGATGCCGTGGAAAACTGAGCACTTTTTCAAATTGAATGGCATTAGTGCCTGAATACTTCATCCACCAGTGAATTGAATGCTAATACTGGCAGGTGGACCTACAAGTCAAAGCAGCATGTGGAGAACGAAGCACTGCATGTCACTTTGAGCCTTGCTGGAATTGAATTCACAACCAACGGTTCTGTAGAGCTGTGCACGTTTTTCTTATGTTGTTTCAGCTACTAACCGCTCGGCCACAGAAGAAATATGACGTCTAGGACGGCATAAAACACGTAGTATGGTAGGCCTTGGCCCAATCAAAACCGTAAGATATTTCTTGGTCAATTTAGGCATCATTAAAACAAGAATTTTTTTTGTTGTTGTTCCAAAATGTTAATTTGTATAATTGTCTGCATTTATCCAAGGGTTTAGATTTCACAGAGAACAGAGCTCTTGTTCCTTATGCAATTTCAAACAATCCCTTTCTGTGGCCATTTTTTGTGAGATGTTATATTTGCAGTCAAACTCATGTCTATGTTCTACATCATTGGGAGTACTTTATGAACAATCAAGTTATGTGCACAGGCCTCTCAATTCTTTGTGGTATTGTTGAAAAATGACATTTGTGTTTGTCCAAATGCAGTACAAAATGTAAAAATGGATACAAGGAATGGGACAAGCAATTTGAAGTCTCCTGTTAAAATCCTCTTTATTCACACCATAAGTATACTTAGACTACTGTGGAAGACACCAGAAAGCTGCAGTGGAAGCCCAGACCAAAATCCAATATGATTTCAAATAGGCCCCCTCTATTACAAAATTCATTGCACTTGTGCTGGATGGCCTTCCGGAGGCTTTCGAAGGTAGAAGAGAGCAAGTGACTAAATGTCAGATGGAGCAATGCAGCAGGACTTAACTAACATGCCTGCTGTGCATTGAAAACAATCATTTGTTGCAGTCCTGTGATTCAAAATCAATCCCATCTCAATCAAGCACAACAGTACAGTTCAGCTTTGAATGAATTTGATGACATGTTAAATGAGAATCTCACAAGTGCTTTTACTTTCAAGTACATTTTCCTGATTGGCCTCATGGGACTCCAACAACCATCATCCACCACAGAGCTCAGTAAAAAAAATTTGGACAGTAATTTGTAATTGTTTCTTGAAACTAGTCTTCACTGAACCCCATGTACTGTCCCCTTTATTTGTTTTAGGGCACTGATTGTCATTGACTGAAGCTGATCAGGATTTCTGACCACTCAGAGAGCAGAGGGCATTGGCAAACCACTGCATGTAGTCGGTCATAACACTGACAGGGTCTTGCTTGATTGAACCAGAGCAGAGACATCGATTTTCTGTGAATGTTTTGATACTATTACCAAAGTAAAACCTTCTCGTGCTGGAATCTACATAAATCCAAACCACGTCTGTTACATATATTTTAGGTGACTTTAAAAGACATTAAAAATGTTGAGTAGCCAAGATGAGGAAGATCTAAATGCAGGCAAAACCAGCCTACACAGTTGGTCAGCTTAGCTTAACATGAACACTGGAAACACTACTTTTGACAGAGACAGCTGAAGAGTGACAGGAATGTGGGAAGAGAGAGAGAGAGATGGGGAATGCAGCAAAGAGCCACAGGTCGGATTCAAACCCTGGGCTGCTGCTGAGCTTTCTTACATGGGGCAGATGCTCTACCAACTGAGCTAATCAACACCACAATGAGAAGTCTTTTGTACCTCTGCCGTCTTACAAAAAAAGATGAACAGAATGCATGCAGCAACACTGCACAAACATGTAAAACAAATTCAAGTTCAACTAAAAAATGCTCTAATGCTTGAGTTACAACTTACAATGACCTATAATTGAGCACAGTTAGTGGTACATGAACATGTACATGCACGTACATAAGCAGAAACATACAGTGAATGTGTTTAGACATGTAACACACACACACACACACACACACACCAGCAGGTACAGTAAGACAGAGCTCTTTTTCGTGAAGCCCCAGCTGACAGCTTATCCAATTATGGCGGCAGAAACACTGGTTACAAGGGAGTCAACTCTGAAATTGCCTGGTGTGATTCAATGTGGCCCACGCGACATGTGTAAAATTGACAGTGTGATTTCTGACTGGGCTCCCAGCAGAGATTACCTCCCACAGGACTCTGCTGTTTCAGAACACTGGGCTGTGAGCCAGACGGGGAAGGTGAATATTGTAGTGTTATAGGCTGTTTGCTTCTACAGCAGAAATCTCCAGTTAAAGCCTCAAAGTCTTAAAAGCAGAGTGAATGATCTTTATGAAAATGTAACGTTCAGTGCATTCACTTGTCATTGGTGTTTAACTGTGGTTGATATAGACTGTCTGTTTTAACACTTCATTTAAGATGAAGAGAAACTGAGAGCATCCTGCAGCAATGATTATTTAATCAAACAGTGAATAAAAATGGATGTCTACAAATCAAGAATTTGAAACCAAACCAACACTTCAAACTGACCATTCGCTCAACCTTCTGACCTCAGCTCCTGTTGGTGTGGGTGCCAAGTTTTCCAGTGTTGCACATGCTGGAATGTACTAATGGTGTCGTATTTATCGGTTGAAATTTTCAGTAATTTTTTAAACACTTTAATTTCACATACAGGTAGACAAAAGCAAACTCGTTTCAGTCAGCATTCGCCAATTGTTGCAGCCATAACTTAGTGGCTGAAGCTAGTTAGCTAAGTACACTAACATTAGCTCTACGAGTTGATCGAAATATCTCACATTAAGCATTATTAAGCATTATTTGAGAAATATGGACTAACCAGTGTGTTTAACAAAAGTATCAATGCTGTCTTTGGTAAGATTGGGTTGCTGACTTGCTCTAAACTCTGAACAGGGCTTTTTGGCAACCTGTAAAACTGCAAACTAATATAGTTACTACATGGCCTTAGTATTGCTCAGTTGCTGCTGTCAGTTGCCTGTGGACATAGGTATGTTGTTCATAGTTATGATTTGCAAAGCTATGATTGGACAAGCAGTGTCCAATCATAGAAGGATTTTAGCAAACGGTCGACTCACATTTCTGCTCTGCATCACTAATTTGCAATTCTAATAAAGTTGGGAGAAAGTTATAGAAACAGATATGACAGTCTTCACCTGGCATGTAATAATTCAGCAGCACAATTTCTGCAAGATTCTTTAAAATATATGAGTTGCTGCCCAAACTTCCTGTCTGGTAATAAACAGAGAATGTGCTTTGCAGTGAAGTTGATGTGCAATGGGCACAACGTAACTATATGAAAAGGCACTCTCAAAGTCGCAGTTCACATGCAGAATATTCATCAGTTTGCCTCAAATCTGACGCCCCTTTTGATGTGCCTGAAGCTTACACTGATTTGCTTGAAGACGTTGTTCTCGTTAGAAATTCTTTAAACTCACAGCCTCAAATCGCATTAGCCAGGCATGACAGAATCCCTGGTGATGCAACCCCACACAGTTACTGTATGAGTACACCTACTGTGAGCAGGGAAAGAGCTATTTATCACTAAACACCCTTAGGAAACAAAAGAGGAAGCGTGCAAAGGAAGTTGTTTTGCTCGCATCTCGTCTGTTTACCCTCTCAAGGTCAGGAGAGTCAGACATGCATATTGATGATGGAGATGATAGGCTGTCCCATGCGTTGGATCTGCCCCAGAGCAAGTGGTAATCAATGTGGGGAGGAAAACAAATTAGCTTGACAAAATGTGTGGCAATTGAAGGCAATCAAAGCATGAACACGCACACTCATACACACACTAACTCTTCCCTGAAACGCACCCACCGTCACCCAAAATGATCTCTGCAAGTGTGAGGGTCATTCAAAGTAAGCAGAGATACAGCAGGAGAGTCACAGGTATTTCCTGTTTATGTTAGACAAATAAGGAACACAAATTCCAATGAATGTTCCTGCTTGCCAAGTCAATAATACATGGAGCTGGATTAATAATTGATCACAAGCTACATATAGTCTTAGTTCTTTTCTGTGTTGAATAATTGAGGGGGGAATTGTTATCTTCTGGGGTACCTCAGGGTTCCCGCTTCCCTGCAGCGGCTGCATGTGTTTTACATTTCCAAGAGTCGGTTACAACAAGGAGCCCAGTGTTTGGGATTACAGGGCACCTCCCAGCTGGGCAGCGTAACATCACTGCTGCAACCACAGACATGATTTGTGAATGAGAGCAGTTCAAATAAGGTAATGTGACTGATAATAGTCTTTATCATATTCATCATGCAGCTCCCTTTGTCTTAAATCTGTTCTTCCTCAGCAGCTCACATATTGATGATACTGTTTCTATAATACTTTATATATTGTGACATGGGATGCAATGTAAATGTAGCCATGAGCATTAAAGGACCAGTACATAGGACTTAGTGGCATCTAGTAGTGAGGTTGGAGATTACTTCGGGGGTTCAGGGTTACTGTAGAAACATGGAGGACTGGAAGAAGCCCTACACCATCTTTATTTATATATATAGCACCTTTCATGCAGCCCAAAGTGAGAACAGAAATAGACAACAATAAGTAGAATTTGGAAAAAAAGAAATACATGCATAAATAATCTTTGGCCATTCAACGATAAAATGTTATAGCAAATAAAAGCCAATAAGAAAATCATGTAAAAAAATGTAAAAAAAATAAAAAATAAAATAAATAAACACACAGGATAAAAAAAAAAAGTTCAAGGAAAAGGAAATGAATCATTGCATAGAAACCCAAGTTCAGCAAGACCTAAAAAATGTAACAATAAAACCAATAAAATGTTCAGAAGATGGACAAGGGTTAAAGGTTCAGCCGAAAATGATGAAATGATGGGCCAGCTTAAATAAAAGCCAGGCTAAAAGGATATATAGTTTAAAAATGTCTACAGGAGTCCCTCAGATCCAGATGAAGGCCACAGTGGATGGAGGCGGACTCTCTGTGTGTTTTTGATGAGGTTCTAGGTACAAATAGGAATCCAGCTGCAGAGGATCTGAGAGACCTGCTAGGCACATAAAGCTAATCAACTAACACAGTGACTTTAAAATTGGAGTTATGTGCTCTCTGTCAGTACTCGGGCTGCTGCGTTCAGAACAAGTTGGTGGTGACCAACAGTTTTTTGCCCGTCCATTGTTTTCATGGGCAGTTTTGCAGATGTACTATTTACGGTACTACTATCTACCCATAGTGGCTACAGTATGATCATCTTTTCCTAGAAACCAAAGTGTGTTTGTTGCCTAGACCTAACCAGAGTCTGGAGTCTGATCGTGAAACGCAGACTCTGGTGTCACAGTCCTGCACTTTATACACCCACCATCCACTCTAACCACCTCCTTGCAACACCTGATCTCGAGTTTCATTCACTCAAAGAAACATCGTTTCTTCTCTTATAATCCAGGCATAATCCATTTTCTTGTCAATGGTGTCTCAGCCATTTACTCTGCCAGCATCTCATTATCCTGTGTTTTTACCAGCTTCCTGCCTCTGAATTTGTTCCATCATTGTTCATTTGTTTGCTGTCCTTTCCTATTCAACCTGCTCTGCCTGAGTGTCTGTGTTTGAGTTGCTCCTTCCTGCCCCGTCCCTCAACTGTGGTACATGGTTTGGTCAAGTTTGGAGATGGTCATCAATTATTTATTATGTTTCCCTTTCAAAGCTTGTTGGATACTTCTGTACATGATCTCTAATATGCGGATATCTGAAAAAAAAATATTTAAAAGCTTATATAAGGTTATCATTCTAATAGTGCAAAAAGGCAAAAATACAGTTAATCTACATATCTTACAGGCTTCATTTCTGGGGACTTTTGCATTGCAATTGGCGTTGAAGTAATAATAATGTTATCTGGCTGTTTTAAAATGATTTTGATTTGAATGATTTTGACACTTAGAACTAAGCACTAAAATATTAGTGCTATCAGTTAAAAAAAAAAACTCCAACTCTGCCTCACGACACCTGTAATGCTGCTCTGTGTCTGCTAAATACAGATGATTTGTTTCTTTGTAAAACCAATGTGTTGATGGACAGCAGCATAGATGGGACGTGACAAAGCTGTGGAGAGTAGAGAGCACCGGATTAAAGACGAGCAGGTTTGCAGCATAGTGGCACAGCTGCTCGTCACAGACAGTTGTTTGTTTTTTGTGCATGTGCTGTACAAGCGTCCCTGAATGAATGAAGTTTTACAAGTGTCTTTTGAGTGTGTGTTTCAGTGTGAGGGTTTCTCAGTAGGAAAGTGCTAGTGTGTTGCAGTGCTGCATTTTGAGATTTAACAGAAGCTTGAGGGGAAAATTGCCAGACAGCTGGCAGGTTCTCAAACCGCGTACTCTCGCAATCCACTTCTACACTTTCCAAAGTCTTAATTAAACCACGCTAACCTGTGAAATTTGCTTACAAAGGTGTTATGACTGCTATCGTACTGTGCCATCAACCGGTGCTTATAAGTCTGCCTGTTTTCTCTATCAGCCACTAAAACAGCTGTGGCACTGCAGTGAAGTGCTTTATGGAGTCATATTTGTCTATAATGTGATGGATTCGGCTGCGTGGCTCAGATCCAAATGTGTGACGCTAAAAGCTCTTTATTATGAGTCACGTTCCTATTTAAAGTGTGTGTGTCTGTGCGTGTGTGTGTGTGTGTGTCTGTGTGTCTGTGCGTGTGTGTTAGGTGAAATATCATGTTGATGATTCAGCAAGTGACACTGCATATATAATTTCTTGGCTCACCAATCAGTAGTTACACCTTAAGGTTCAAAAATGCAATGTCTACGTAACGACACTGAAGACTGGCCAAGCATTGAGAGTGATTTGATCTGTTCTTCTGTGGTTTATGATACAATAAAACACATCTAAAAGGGTGTTTATACAGATTTATACAGATGCCCTAATCAGTAACAATCCGAATGCATTTTCATACACAAAAACATTTTTTGTGATATAGCTTATTAAATGTACTGTTTTCATTAAGTTATTTAAGTCTCTTATTCAAGGCTGAAATTGTATTGTCAGTCAGTACACTACCAAAGAACAAGAGAAACTTTCTTTCCTGTTTTCATAGGCTACATAAACTAGGATAGATAAACTAAGCAGTGTAAAAGTACTATGAGTAATATATTGAGAGATTAGCTTTTCTGCTAGGTCTTGTGATGTACTGCTTGCTGGTGCCCTGCCAGAGCTCAACCTGCTGTCGATGAACAAACACAGACACGCCAACTAGAGGGCTGAGAAAAGGATTGGATTTACTCACTATTCTGACTGTCCAGGATACAGTATATAGCACAGAATAGAAGTCACACATTACAGTCTGTCCTCATTAAAAAAAAAAGATTTACTAGCTCTGGTTAGATACACCACTGTGGTGTTGGCATCCTGCCCACTAATTGTGGATACTAAAATTCTCGCCAACACCACCAGTGAACCATCCTTGTCAACCCTCCCAATTTTCTGCAGAGATTTTCCTTTTTCATTGCCCTCTCTCAGTCTCCGCTCACTATTCTCCATGGATTTCTCTTCATTTATGACAGATTTTAACTTTTGTTTGCCTTTTTAACTATCACAACCTGTTTCTGGCATTTTACAGCATGTGTAACTGCTGAAATACATTTACAAGGACATCCTTGATGGGACGTTGCACGATGCATCACACAGGCAGGACAGTTGATGATAAGGGATGATCCATGCTGCAGACATGCTGCGGCTGCCATGTTGTGCAGTATTGTACACAGACTGCACACTAACATCTTTCCTGAGAATTAAAAGTAAAGTAAAAGTACTTAACATAAAAATGCTGAAGCAGTCCATATATTTTCTTCTTTTCATTCTTTAAATTCACCAGAATACAGGAAATAAACAGGAAACAGTCTCTGACACTCAAATGTTTCAGGGAGAGGACCCACTGACTCACTGCTTTCGAATTCCTGCTATTTTTTAGGCCTGAAGGTTGAAACACATTGATGATCAGCCCTCACTGTTTCATGGGACCCATTCTCCAGCGCTGCTGCTGTTCTGTGATCAGCAGTTGCAGAGATATGTCTAAATATCCTTCATATTTTGTCACATCTATGTGGGGAAGAATGTTTTTTCTCTCCCGATTTGATTTGTTTCTCCATAAAGTCTGAAAAGCAGCAGAGTGGTAGACTTGAATATGACAACATGTATCTGTGGATTTTCTAAAACACAAATAAAAACATGTGTTTTGGTAATTGTGATAAATGTGAAACACCTGACATTTCTTCCTTCAGTGCATCAAATGGGATCACAGCAGCAGTTAGGTTGATTTTTCTTTCGAATGAAACTCACTGAAGGAGGTATACTGTATTGTGTTGATTGCTCAGTTGGCTATACTAACTGTTAGTAATTAAGGATCCATAAAGCTGCAGAGTTTTTCTTCCTTTTGATGTAAATGGTTTCTAAAAATGCCTAAGTACATTGTAGAAGTGATATTTAAGCTTTTCCAGGAATATGACCGTGTGCTCTGCTTGATAAACTATGCACCATTAGCAGCCACCATGAGGGAGCTTTTAAGACACATGCTGCCTCCGTTCCTCTGTGCTCGTCAACATCTTCCACTTACAGCAACGACCAATGCGATCATCTGGCTGCAAAGCCGAGCCAGAAACTAAGAGGTGGAATTTGTCTTCATTTGCGAACAAAAGTCAAAACAAAGAGCACCAGACTGAGCGTACATGACATGTTTCTCTGCTTGTTGGACTCTTGGTTATTAACAGGAGATGTCTCTATGAGCAGATGATCATCTGTATGATACATTTTAAGCAGAAGTCATGTTATGGCTCTGCTGACTCTGAATAAGTGAAGCCATTAGCTGTTCACTGACTCCTCTTGTTTTGGATATGCACCTTTATGATCGAGCTCACTGACTGTATTTTCTTGCCTCTGTTATATTAACTAGAGATTACAAAGGCTTTATGATATTGAACAACCCTATTAGGACTTGAGATGTACAGCTTTTAAACCAAGCTTTATTAAGACTGCCGTGAGCAAAATAATCAAACTGTCTATACAGGGGAATTATTTTACTTGTGGGCAGCAATGAAGCTGCTTATTTTGGTTTGGAAGATGATTTGAGTGTTCACCTGGTTTACTGTACCAAACAGGTGAGGAGAAAGATGTAATGCAAATTGAAATGATTTAAAACAGCCTAGAGCCACACATTTAAAATATATTATCCAATGAATACCAAATGAAATGTGAAGGCACAATGAATGTAATTTGTGCATGGAAGTTACATTTTTTCTTACCTTTGGGAAGATTCCATTCATGGTTACCTGGATTCATGCGTGTACAGACAGGGTACAGAAAAGCCTCTCACACAGACCAACATCTGAATTTTAACTCTAACCGCCACTTAGTACATAAAATATCAGTAATGAGGACCCTCCTACACAGAGCAGGAAATCTTGTTGGAAGATGGAAGAGGATAGAGGGAGGGAGATGCAGCATGTCCAAGTACCAACAATGATGATAATCTCACTCAAACTTAAGACCGGGACTGACACTACGAACTCAACAGGGACCAACAGACACATCACAGTGGGGTCAAAATCAGATCATTGTCTAAGAGTTAATGGACAGCCAGAGATAAAGACGATCCTCCATTTGTCTTGTACAGTAAAGTCAAGTACTAATGAGCTGATATGTTTGCAAGGACTTTGTTTAGTTTTGTTTTAGTTTAATTGAAGTCTGTGAAGGTTTTCAGTTGTCCAGGTTATCTTTTTTAGAGAAGAGTTAAATCTGGGACAACCAGACTTGGTTGTAGATCCATGAATGGATCCATGAATAGATCTACAACCAAGTCCAGAAAAAAGGTTTTATTTAATTGTTGGAAATGCTAGCATGTAGGCTCAAGGGGTGATAAGTTGGTCCTTTGGTTGGTCCTGCACTTTAGTCCAGACTTATGACAAGTGGATAGATAGCCATATAACTTGATGCAGATATGCATGGTCCCCCAAGGATGAATCATGGATGAACACACAAATGTTGTCTATTGCATTGGATGCCTTGATATTTGGTACACACTTTCCCCTTAGGATGGACTTTAATAACCTTGATGATTCCTTAACTTTTCTAGCACCACCATCAGGTCAAATGTTTTTGTCCAGTACTTTCATTTATGACTAAATACCTGCAAAACAAATGAGATTCCCATCAGCCTTAGCTGTACACTGCATTGAGTGCTAATAAGTAAGTGCTAAGCCTGCTAGCTAAAGTAGAACAGTGAACATCGTAGAGATAATACCTACACAACAACAGCATGTTAGCATTTAGCTCATAGCATGTTTGTGCCTCAGGACAGCCTCACAGAGCTCCAGTGGAACAAAGAAACAATTACTATTTGTAGTGATTACATTTCAAGGACAATATACAAGAAAACTGAATTTGTGTTGGAATGCAGCGATATGGAAAAAAAAGCTACAGGGTGAAATCATTATTTTTCACACCATTATGACAATTATTTTTCCAGTCCTCTCTCTTATCAGCTGTAAACTAGACAGCTGGCAGACACTACTGTATGTTAAAAACGACAGTACCGGCACAAAAATAGCAATGTTCCTATACATTTCAAAACCTTAGACACGGTTTAGTAAAGCAACTTTTTGATTATCTATTTGCGTCTTTGTGGTTTGGCACTGTCATCTATTTTTGGGATGAAGTTAATTTTGCCTTTCTGTTCTCCTTCAGCTCATGTCGGTCCCATCTCTGTTGCTCTCCTTTTATGAGAACTTTCAAAGCCGTCAGTGGGACACAAAGTGGAAGACATCATTTGAATTTCAAAGGCCTGACAGAACACATTGCCTCCATCAGCAGAGTAAAGGTCCTCTTGACGAGAAAGTGCCTTCAGAATTAATCATCTTTGCTGAGAGTCTTCGTGTATGCTGCTTCCTCTGCAGGCAAGGCGAACAGCCAAGGAGGTGGCTAGAGAGGGCAGGGAGTTATAGCCAGACTTGATAAAGGAGCTGAAACCCTCCCACCCTGTTAGCTGCCTTTTTGTCAATAACCAAACATGTGTTTTATAGGACAAACAGCATGAGGTCATCTTGTTCTCATTTATGCTTTTCACCCATATCTGTGTATTTCTTCAGTTTTGCAAAAAAACAAAACAAAAAAC
Source organism: Protonibea diacanthus (assembly GCA_028641955.1). NCBI lineage: Eukaryota > Metazoa > Chordata > Actinopteri > Sciaenidae > Protonibea > Protonibea diacanthus. The sequence goes on along the minus strand of CM053978.1, from coordinate 25,721,548 downwards.
AGAACTTAAACTGAGTCATTTTCAGAGCACCCTGGGGAGATGTAAAATGACCCATGAAAACACAAAGCTGGAGCTTTTCCTGAGTCTCTAGAGGTCCCGTTTGGGAGACATACGGCACCAGCAAGCAGCACACAGCTTCCAGCCATCATTGCTATGAGCTAATTAGCCATCACTAATGTGAATCAGCTTCCATTTTTACTCACGTTGATTTACAGGGCCCGTCCCCATTACATCTCCATGGAGACACACAGTCTTTATGGACTGTTGTGGGCTCTGCCACTGAATGAGCCATAAAAGAACATTTATGGTTTCTTAGTATCACCAGCCTCTCTTGGAGAGGAGCCCTGTGTATAGACTGTTGGGATCAGATGTCCTCATTACCCGCCAGATCTTCATCTGCCACTTTGGGCTTTGGTCCAGATGATGAGCACATGGGTAAATGTTTAGTTTTAGCGACCACAAACTGTCAGATCACATGACTAAACTCTTTCTACATTCCAGTTTTCATTCCAGTGTTTTGTCATGGCCGCTTCTGTGCCTCTATTTAGCCTGAGTGTAACACTGGAGTAGTGAAAGAAAAAAACAAATGCAAGGTTGATGGCAAATAAACACTGTTCTCAATTTGTGGCAGTCGTAAACACTTCTGACGGCAATAAAAGCTTATGGGTCTGATGTGTCATCTGGCCATGTCTAAAGGCAAATGTGTTTATACCCATTTGGAAAGGCAGCGCTCGAAGGCAGGACTAAAAGCCTGCCATAGTCTCCTTCAGCCTGTATCCCACTGGCTTCCTGAACTCTCCCCGACAATTATGGGAGTAATGACGGCCTTCAGAAAACATTAACGGTGTAACACTTGGTGGTACACACAACAACTGATGGAATTAGTCGCGCAAAGAATGAACAGGACTTTAGAGGGAAGTTCAAAATCTGCTGTATGTGCAATAATTACCTGATTTGTACAAAGAATGTCACCACTAACAGTTCATTCATTTGGAGTCACTATTTTTTAACAGTTATCCTCACATCGTGTTTGGTTTACAGTACAAAGATAATGTACTTCATGCAGGGATGGATAGTGTGTCCTGTAGCCTGCAAGTACAAAAGAGTGCTCCACTGTAACACTGTCAGACTCATGATGGACACTTTTTAAAAAAAGGCAGCTCCCTCTGGAGCCACAAAAGGCTTTGTACAACTTTTTTGACATATGCAGCAGTACTCCACCAGACCTGTAAACAGACTCTGATGTGTAAAACACTCTGGTTTGTAGTTGAAGAAATATTGCATCAACTTGGTGAACTCGTGGATATATTGTGAAGTGCAGCACAAATCTCTGGCAGGGATTTGTAACAAAACATCTCTGACCGCAGACTGAAGAGATTATGCACATTCCACATATAGAAAAAAGTCTAAATCATCAAAAGTGGAGACACGTGGGTTCTCAACAGGCAGTGGCAATATGTTCCAACTCCAGACTATAAAAGATTAGATTGCAATGTATCACATTGGATAGATAGAGGGAGCTTAGCTTTGGATTAATAATGTTTTAAGTTTTGATTCAAGGATAAACAACTTGGTGATCTCTCTGAACAAAGTCAGACTAATACACAAACGTCAGTGTCAGATGGTCATTAACATGGATTATGCTTATTTCAATTTAAAATGGTCAAATAAAACTATTTGCTAAATGTGTCTTGTTACAGTGTTTTAGGTTTTCATCAGACAGCAATGACATGACTGGTTAGCCTTTGGGCTTTGTATGGTTATTTGGTTTGTAATATCTGTCACTACTTGCACATTCACTTCACAATGTAATACTTAAAGTTCTAAAAACTGACAAAAGCCCCCCAGTTCTGACGTCAGACGTGTGCCCTTCAACAATCTGATCAGCACTTCATTAGAACCTGTCATGATTTTGGTATGAATGCTGACTTGTCCAGAGTGTAACCCCTCAACTCTCACCCAGTGTAAACTGGGATTGGCTCCAGCCCTCGCGACCTCTATAAGGATTAGTTAAATTACAGAAACTGGATGGATGGGCAAGTTTAGTACTGTATCTACCCTCATTAAGTTCCTAGTATATACAGTCCATATCCACTAGTTCTCTGTAAAATCTGTACAGTGTGCCTTAGCTTCCCAGCGTTCAATATTTCCCTGCCTGTTTTTTTGAATCCTTAACTTTCCTAAGTTTCCTCTTGTACTTAAATCTTTGTCTCACTGGGTTTTTTAACTGTGACAGATTAACTTTCAAATGTTTGCTAGATGTTCAAAACATAATGTGACAAATAACACTGATTATGTAACAGTTCAAAACACTAACTTGAGTTGAAATTGCAGCAACTTTGGCTGGCTACACATTATTTAGTTGTATAATTAGTGTTTAATTCTCTGCACTCTAATTAGATGTTTCAGAGCTTTTTTCTGATGAAATTGTGAATGTGTTAACTGTTCCCAGTGCTGCTGTGATGTTTGTCACATTTTAATAAAAAGAACGTTAAAAAAAATCAGTTTTGAGCCTAATCAGCACACAGAGGGAGATATTTACTGTTCATTTCTCTGTTGTGTGCTTTTATAAGCAGTGAGTAACAGCCTCAAAATTAATTTACAGCTCTGTGTCACAAAGCTCTCTCTCTCTGCCATCTTCAACTGTCATTCCCTTTCAAGTGTGTTACACAAAACTCTTTCCTGCGTGCGTTGGTGTTTTCTAAATGTCAAATGCAGAGCTTCAGAGGTTTTTTAGGTACTCATCCCAACAAGTGGAAAACATGCAAACTGACTGAACCACAGTCTACTAATATTTGAGACCAGATTCTGTCTTTGTTTACCTCGTGGGTATCTCTCCAAATTTGAAAGTTTGAATTGGCTTTTGTTCTTTCAGTATAAACCAAAGTTGCCTTGGACAGTTTGTGTCCTCTCATCTCTGTCTCTTTCTTCTTCGTGTTGGGGGGGGTTCTGTCAGGGGAATCAGTCTGCAGGGGAGTATGTTAGGGGAGGGATGACGCAGCACCCATCGCTCACCCACACAACTCCACTCAGCTCCTGATACTAAGCCCTGCGATGATGGGAGAAGTGCGTGACAAGATGGGGGAAGAGGACTGATGGGGTCTCTCCATCACAGCCAAGGCCCTGTCAGCACGTCTCAACCACTTTTTTCCCCCCTCCTAACTTCAACTTGTGAAATCACATACTGCTTGTAGCCAACCAGGAGTTTCACCTCTTCCATTCTTTCTTTCATCAGCGGACGTCCACCCCTCGATGTTAATGAGAAAGCAGTTATTAGTGTGATCATTTGGCACTAATAAAAAACAGCCTATCTGGTGAGATCTCCTGGTGGGGGTTGGGGAGGAATGAAGAGCTGCTGATAATTCAAACAACAGGCATTAAGCAGTGAGTTCCTCCTCACCGTAGCCCTCGTCATCTGATCCTCAATTTAATCTACTGTTTAATTTCAATGAACTTTTCATTCTCTCAAGGCTGTAACTCATCTGACTTGCACAATGTCCTGCACCCATCTGGGGAGAGCAGATAATCATTTTAGAAGCACCATCATTTCATCTCTCAAAATCCCCACCCTGGTGACTTTGAGAGCAGTATTTCAAGAATCACAAAACTGTGGACGTGAGGGGACTCCCCATTTCACATATAAACCTCGATGTCTGCTGTTGAGTTGACATTTTCCACACCCACACCTGTCAGTGAGGGAAGGGACCTTCAACAGCTGCATAATTTTTGATATTGGATTAAAAATATGATGAATATTCCATGTTATGTGAAGCAACCTGCTGTTGGTGCGGTGCAAGTAATCAGAGATCACTCTCTGCTTCTGAGTGCTTCTGTGTTTATGGGCAGCAGTCCATGAGCCCCAGCTGAATACTAAATGCTTATCAGAGATGGTGGCAGGCCAGAGGCCAGAAAGCAGCACAAGTAGCAGCTGTGTTGTGCTCTATCGGGCCACAAAGATCCTCAGAGCCACAAACCGTTATCCCAAATCCAGCACTATCGCTATAGAGCGCTGTGTGTCTCCTTGTACTGCCATTTCTCTTCATTATATCCACCCACAGACAGGAGAGAGTGGAACCACAGTCTGCTGCTGATTGGCCACTGTTGTTTATTGGCCTGTACATACAACCACCTCTACAATCAAAAACTCATCAAAAGAGCCAACCGGTGCATGTCAAGGCTAAAAATAGAGTCACAACACAATACAAATTAAACCTGCCTGAACGTGGCTGAACTCACATAAAATATCCAGATGGTGTTATTTCACATGATTATACACTAATGAAAACAGTGTATTCCATTTTTTCCGTTTGCTTTAAATAGAGCCCACTAGGGTTGCACATCTCTGTGATAAACGATTCGCATCTGGATACACAGGTTACAATTCGGTTCAAGAATGATATCCGTTTATTACAGACCGATTTGATATGAATCGATACAGTGTACGTGTTACAGGCCTCAAGCTGAGTCACCTGGTCTCAGAAGATAAATGCCCTGTTTTCACAGGAAAAGCAGAGACAGAAGTCATTCTGTGCGTTCTCCATGGCAGGCTGATAGCTGTCTTTTATTAAACATAGTTTTACTTTTTTCTTTACTTGCACAGATTCTCACTTAATCGTTTCATTCAATAAACATACTCCATAACCTGTCAAAAATCAATAAACTCTATCAGGTTCCAAACACGGGATGAAATCACAAAACACATTTGCGTCTTCACAGTTACATTTCCACTGTTTTTAACCAAAATAATCATGGTTTACTTGTGTTTTTAACACCTTGAATCTCCATTTTATAGACTCTACTACTCTACTGCCAGTATGAACACATCCTATACATGTAAACAATAGTGTGAGTACATGTTAGCATACTCTTTTGACCTGAATCAATGCTTTCGCATGAACATTCACATAAAACATATTAACTAACCATATCAGAGCTCATAATACACTTCATTCTTAATTTGGTACCTGTCACACTTCGAATATACAATCACTCATGAAAGAAAATGAAAATAAATACTCAGGAGCGCTACAAAACCTAGCGAAAACATCGTCAGACCGCCATTTCATGTGGTTGTTTTCTAAGGGTGAAGCGGAGCTACTTCTCTTTTACATTTCTCATAGTTAACATCACGTTTCTACCTCAAAACTTAATTTACACATTCAACAGGTTACTACCAATCCTTATACCTGAGTTGTGGGTTTTTTACACACTTTACCAACCTGTTTTCACAGGAAAAGAAGAGACAGAAGTCATTCTGTGCGTTCTCCATGGCAGGCTGATAGCTGTCTGAGGAACGTCAGTCCGACTCAGCGTACCACAACAAGCGCTCACGCAAGGGGATACTCCACCTTGTGGTGAAATTCGAGACCTGCACTCTAATACTCAGTAGAAAACATATTGAATTGTCTTATTCTTCTCGTACAAAAAACCCCCACATAAAATATAATTCAAAATTTATGACCATACACATTTGTAGGCGTCACATAAGAACGATTTGATTCGATTCGATTCCACGGTTAATATTTGTTGTAGATATTTTATAAAACAAAGAAGCCAATTCTATGAAAGTGACTATTTTACAGTACAGTACTCTTTTCTTTTCAAATATGTAAAAGACCACATATCCCCAAGCATTGTTGCTTTATGGCACTGGCAAAAATAAAAAGTATTTAAATTTAATTTATAAAATATATTTTTAGACATGACCAAAAAAAAACTGGCTGAATCATTTGTCGGAGAGAATCTAGTGGACTTTCAAAATAAAATACCCCGGTCGTAAAAACAGACAAAAGCTAAACTAATTAACTAGGTGGCATATTTACACATGTAGAAGCATGTTTAGAAGAGCATACACCGGGAAAATGTCCAAATCTGAGCAAGTAAACAAACTCTGGCGGGCTAAGCACTCGCGTGCAGGACAGACCAAATATGCCACGCTCACGCAACGGGCTGCGGGCGGGCAGTCGTATGTCTTATTTGTTAAACCGAGTATCCGGTCGCATCAGTTTATCGTTCACAACCCTAGAGCCCACTAAATCTGAAAGTTAAAAACTTAAATAGGAGTGCTATTTTTTTTTTATCTTCTTGCCATATTATGTAAATACAGGTGATTTTTCCAAAAATGCACATATTGTGTTTGTTTCTTTTTTTGCTCAAGCTTGGATTTGAAAGTTCAATTCAGTCCAGACAAAGAGAGGTGACGTATTCATGTAAAATTGTTGCCATGGTAATGCAACAGTTTGTAAAGGTCATCTGCAAGATCAAATGTAAACTCAATGATATCTACTCCCTTACTGTGGATGGCATTGTCTTCATGATATACATGCAACACAGTTTGTAATTATTATGGAGGGAGGTGAGATTCATTCATCTTTGATTACCTATCAGTAGTGGAAAGAGCATCTTCATATGCAAATGGTGTCCTCTCTTTGATATTAAAATTTAAATATGTCTTACATGTAGTATGCAGATTTATTAATTTATGCTATTTGGGTTGTGAACAGATACTCAGTGGTGTCCTTTAAAGTAGATAACGCAACATCAGCATTTGGTTGCTAGGAGGAGTGTGAAGTGTGTGAATGGTGGATGAGAAAGAGAGGATCCTCTGGTTGTGAGGGTGGATTTGGGTCTCCAGGGAAATATAAGACCTCAGATCATGAGCTGATGAAACTAGGATTTAACAGTCTTGTTTAGTGTAAGTACACGGTGTGATCAGCTGTACGACCAATAAAAAGGAGTATAAGAACAATTGCTGGAACCATTTAGTTTTTTGTTTTTTTAAACATAGAAAATGGAATTGTAGAAAATGTTGGCCTGAGTCATTTACCAGGTGAAGCTTCCTGTATTGTCCTCAGCAAAGAATAGGCTTTTACAGATATGTAGGCTCAGCTCCCACTCTCAGTGGCATACTCTCCATCCAAATAGAGTCATACTGCAGAAAGTGTGAGTATGACAGATGAAGGACACTGAGTTCACCAAGTTTCATGAATAGTCAGTGTTCATTTTGAGAGATGTGAATCTGGTGGGTGGATTCTCTCTGTGAAAACCTCAAAACTTCAACATGCTTGGAAAAGAAAATATAAAGGACATCTGCTCAGGTCTGCACTCGGCTAATTAGAGGGTATTTTTGCTCTCATCATTTGTTTCCTTTAGACACGCTGTATCTTTCCAAGGCCACCTCTCCTGACGGATGCTATTTGCAATTCTCACGCTCATTATTTGTGTGATTGTGTCGGCGCGTGAGCTGGAGATATTCAGCACCTGTGACTGTGAGCCGGGAAAAGGAGGCAGGGATGGTGGAACTGCAAGGGCTTGTCAGTCAATAGCTCAGTTCCTGCTGAGAATGAAAATGAAGCAAATTCATAAATAACCTAAAGGAGGGAGGGAGTTAGTGCTGTTGTCACTACCACATAAATAATCAACTGTTCTCACTTCAGTTCACTGGTAAATCCACACTTTGCTCATCCATCCATCTATTGTCCTGCCAGGGAAGTGACATTCCACATCCACCATCCTTGTGGGTGGTGGGCTCACAGGCACCGCAGCTCCATGTTTCCTTTTTAGGCTTTTTTTTTTCTAAGGCCCAGCCACCACAGTTATTTGCGAGCTCCCCTCCAACAACGGTTTCCCTGATCCAGGTGAGTTGCTACAGCTCCTTGTGGTCTGCTTCATAAGGGTTTTTTTGTGGACTGCATTTTGTCTGATCCCTCCTCTAAGACCAATTTGCCTTAGGAGACCCTACCAGGGGCCATTGCCCCAGACAGCACGGCTCCCAGACACTCAAACCCCAACAGCACCTTAAGATATCTATCCTTCGGGGTGGAGTTTGCTCATCCAGTCTCTTAAAAACTACAAAACTGTTTTTTCTACAGATAAGAAAAGTGACTTTGGATCTGGAAAGTAGGACAGTCAACAGCTGAGCAGTGGTTACAGTGTGTCCTTCCCCCAGGTAAGGATGAGCTGACAGTTATAGTATTGATTATCACTGAGCTTACCTGGCTTCTCTTGGTGATGGAGTGATTGTCTGTCTTCAGTGATAATGCAACTCTCCAGCCTGCACGGCGTCCTTGGACGCTGCCGTCTTTATATACTGTATATACACTCATGCTGTGTTAATGACACCATGACCCAGAAAAGATGAGCACAAATTATTACTGCTCACATAACTGATGGTAAAGATGAACATCAGGTCAGTCATTATTTACTGTAAATCCACACCATAGACTCCAAGGTCCAAGTCTATAGGAACCTAAACATGCAGAAACCTCCACCAAAAAAGAAATCAACAGTATCCTTTGTAAAAACCACGACTCAGTTACTTTTGGACACTTTTTAACACTTCTCTACTTCCTCCCTCTGTAAAAAAAAATGAGGGCAAAATTCAGGATTCGATGGCTGCCATCTTCTTGGTTCAGGCTGCAGTATCAAAGTCCTGACTGACTTATCCCCAAGCAGGGCTCAGCTGTCAGTCATGGCATGAACCCCCATTTTAACACCAAACTTGTCAGTATTATTAACACTTTAACATATAGCAGTGTGATAAGAGCTACATTAAAATGACAGAAACCATCTTTAGATGATATCACAGTGGTGCAGTGGTTAGCACTGTCACCTCACAGCAAAAAGGTGCTGGGCACACGCCTGTCTCAACACATGAAATTAAGTTTTCATACCAGTCGGACACTCTGACCACATGTTGGATAATACCCGTGTTTACAGTAGCCTTTGAAAGATTTTTATTGTGTTTGTTAAAGAAAAGGGGACTTTTAAGGATCCAGTCCAGGTTGACACCTGTGCATGCTGGGATAGCTTCAGCCACTCTGTGATTCTGACCTGGATACGTCTAGAAAATGGATAGATGGAAGGGTTAGGGGCTTTTAAAACAGTGCATTCTTCCTGGTTTAAGCTTTACAGAATCTGTCTAGATCCTGATAAGTGTCTGCTAAATTGACATTTTATATATACATGATTATTCATAGTGTATAATGTACTGCATACACTGAAACTGCCTTAAGGCTATGGTCTTATGGTATTTTAATCCTTGTGTCACAGCAGCTGTATTAATAGTTTCGTAATAGTTTAATTTGATATGTCTTTTAATTACATTTTTGTCAGGCAGCATATTTTAAATGATTAAATTGTGCCAGTAAGTGGAAAAAAATCAATACAACATTTTTGATTTTCTTACATTATAATATTTTCATTATAGAGAGACACCTGAGACAGTGGTGAGAGATGAGCTACAGGAGCCAGACTCCTTTGGGGTGTGGTGACGACAGGAGCATGATGAGAATGAGGAACCCCTGACTGTGCCGAGAGAGACAAGAACACACACACACCTATACACACACAAACACAGATATTCAGACCTCCCACAGCACACAGACAATGATCCTATTTGTCACAGAGCTGTGTGGGGGGTTTTAATTAATAAGGCTTGTGCTGGTAGTAAATTGAATTTGATGATTACAGTAAACAATGTGACGGGTAATTCCAGGAATGAATTGGCATTTTGGCATTTTGGGATCCTAGTATATTGCCAGATACATTAATAGTGGAAAATGCATGGGCTGTCAACAGTTTTGATATACCACAAGACAACCTGTCCAGACTCAATACTGTGTGTTAAGCAAGCCAATATGCAAAGTACCAACACTTTCTGAATGCATGAGCTCTCCGCAAGGTTGATCCTATCAGGTGTTTAGACAGTGTGTTTCATTTAATCTATAATTATTAAAACTTGCACCCCTTGATATATTTTTTGGGAAATACTAAATTGAAAATACTTAAAAATAATTTTGCCTGTTACTTATTTTATGACCTTTTCAATCAAAGCTTTTGGCTTGATTTTTTTTCTTCATACATCATTTTCTACTATATGGCTGAGGGCTCCATTGTATGCTGTTCTGCTGAGGCTTTTTTCGTCAAGCGCATCAACGGAAGGAAGCAATGCACATTTTGCACACGACCACAGAAGGTCTGGACCCAGTGTGCCAAGGACAGCAAGTATTCATGCAAAGTACATATGAAAACAATCTGACTGAACTCTCTCACTGACACACACACACACACAAATGGTTTCATATTATGTGTGTAGCAACCGATAATGTAATAAAGTCCAATAATGTAATACCTGTCAATAACATAATAATTTTGGCCGTTTTAAATGTAATAAAGCCAATAACGTAATAAAATGCCAATAATGTAATAAAGTCCAATAATGTAATACCTGTCAATAACATAATAATTTTGGCCGTTTTAAATGTAATAAAGCCAATAATGTAATAAAATGCCAATAATGTAATAAGTTATTACATTACATTATACATTACATTATAATAATGTAATAAGTTATTACATTATTGGCATAGCATTAAAAAAACATTATCTGATAATGTAATATACATAATACATAAATAGGAAATGGAAATGAAACTTTGGAAATTTTTGTGCAGTTTGCTCATCAAAAATAGATATAGAGGACGTCATAGTTGTCATATTCATTAATCAAGGGTACGCACTAATCAGCACTCTTTCTCCTTAATTATGGTTGTAAGAGCCAATTTAAGAATTATTTGTTGTACAGAATCTTTATTTAGAATATTGTTTATTTGCTCAGATTTGTAAATTCAGAATTTCATGTATGGAGGAATATTATTTAATACAATACTGTGAAGTGTATATGGTAGTCAGATCACTTAGTGGAATGTGCTAGAATTAAGGAAGAGAACAGTGGTCATGTGACCTACATGTGTTTGCTCAGTGTTAGATGAAAAAGTCTAATCAGTCTAGTTATTAGTTAGTTATTCCATTATTGGATGCTACAGTGTGTTTTTGACAATAAAAATGTGGGCTAATATTCACAAGAAATACATGTAAATTTAATATTTGTGATCAGGACTGAAGTTGGTCAAAAAAATTAATGTAGTGAAAGTGAAAAAAATAAATGAATATATAGTATTTTTATAGCATATAGGACATTTTTTGCACAAAGGGTAAAACATCATCATTTTCTGAAGGGGTGCACAAGAGTTAAGGAAATGTTGCTTGCACAATGTTGGTTGGTTGTAGTGGTTATAGAATAATGACACCATTTGTGTCTACATTGGTTCCCCATAAGCCTCAGTTTAACTCTAGAATTCTGTCTGCTGGTGGGCTCAATTCATATAGACCTAACAAATGACCGAACTTGTGCTTTATCTCCTTATGTTTTTTTCTAAGACTAACTCAACTCCACTCTAGATGCTAAACCCTGTTTTAGATACTTCCATCCATTTCCTTCCAGTCCTGTCCGTCCACCCAGAGTGTACTGACACTGTGCCAATCCACCAGTCCATCTTATGCTCAATGTTTCCATCACTTATGAACCCCAAGACCCCAAGATACTTTAACTCTTTTGCTTGGGGCAGCAACTCACTCCCAATCCAGCATTTTCTAGCACAGAACCATAGATACTTGTTTGAAGTAATAATATTACTCAAACTATCCTATTACCACTCACTATTGACAACCCAACTGCAGGAGATGGCATGCCACAAACGCAAGTAATGTCACATCCCATTATCACATAATGTACCCCTTACAAAGTCATTTGCAAAAACAAATCAACAAAGATGGTGCTGATACTGCATGCCTCGCCACCCTGAGTTATAGCAGGGGAAATTCCTTCACTGCAACAACCCTACTTACAACTTGCAAATAATGTGCCTGTTTCCAAATTCAAAATAATTGTCACAATTTTAGTTTACCTCTTCAGTGAATATGCTTCTTTTTTTCTTATTTCCAAAGTGGGGCTGATCATTTTTATGTAGCAAGGCTCTGAGGAAAAATGGAAAAAGGGATCCGGTCTTGTGACAATGGCTCAACCAATAATTCCAATAGAAACATTGGTATTATTAAGGGAAGTCAAGTTGTTTCGGCTTTGAACATCAATAACTACTATCCTTTCTTTGCTCACGTCCATGTATATACACACACACAATGCTCAGTGTCATCTCCCAGCTTGTGTTTGCTGTCTTTTTGTTCTGCTTGCCTCAGCAACGTGAGTTTTCAAGGAGACACACTCCAGCTCTCTCCACAGAGAACTTTTCCCTCACTCTGGCTCTGAGGCAAACTTCTTGTTTTGCTGTGCATCACAATGGCACCATGCCCTCCTTTTTTCCAGCCAGCTTTGCTCCGCAGAAGGATGCACATACACGCAGTCTGAGCAGAAATACTCTCTCCTTCCACATGGGAATCCCTCGGTTACAGTGACTAATGTGTTGTCGGCGTCTGTGCTGGGAATACTGACAAATATGGTGCAGTCAAAAAAGTGATATACTGCAGCAGTTAAATAAAGTTAACTGTATGAATCAGGAGGGAAGCTTATATCCCATATGATTCTCTCTGAGATAAGCTATAGGTCTCCATTAATCACTATGGATCTCTGGAGTACTATATAAAGAATATGCACAATAATCCTAATGGACGTGAGTTTTATTGTGTGTTTATTTCACTTTAGCTGAGAGCTATACATCAAGATAAGTCTGAACTATCTTAACCCTAACAGCTGACAAAGCTAACCTTAGCTTGCTAACATGACAATGAGTAACGTTTTGCTAAATTACCTAAAAACATCAGCTAGGTTACTGTAACTATAACTACTTTTCCAAGCCCCCAGGAAGAGCGCCATGCTTTGAAGCCAGTTTGTCATAGTGGCCAAACTGTGTAATGACAATAATGGTCTAAAGACTTTTTCCCATTATCTTATTATTACATGAATTAGCCTTAATGTGTGAAATACATTGTTTTTGAGCAAATGACTAACTTGATCTGTTCAGTCCAATAATATGTTGAAAGTCTAGAAGAGCTACATGATTCAATTATTTTACTTACACATTCAAGTTAGCAAAGTGCTAAACCAAATATTAGCAACTCCACCATGCTTAGCCAGTAGAAGCCTCTTGCATCTGCTATATCTGCTACACAATGATGCTGGCAGTGTTGTTCTATACTTGAAACCAGTGTGATGCTTGCTGAAAGAACTGGTCTTATCAAGGGCGTCATGACGGTCTGGTGCAAGATATACTGAACAATTGATTACAGGCTGTATACCCTGCATTCCCATAAAGCAATGCTCTGGGTGTTATGGGTATCCCTCTTTACTAGTTTGCTTGTAAGAACTTCTATGCGCAAACATAACACTACAGTGATGAATAACTGTTATGAGTGCTACGTGGTAAGCTGTGTGGTATGGTACTTAGTTTTAGTGTTGGTCGATTATTAGAAATGTATGTTAGTCAAAATGTTATTTGATTTTGGTTTGTTTCAGTAAAAAAAAATCTTTTTTATGTTTTCAGGCAAGAGCAGTTAGCAGCTCAGTTGTTCACTGACACATTCAAATCAAATCAAATCAAATCAAATTATTGACATTGTTGGCTGTCTGGCTTGAGAGCAGAACCTAAAACATCAGATACATACAGACATTTCTGTAACGGACATCTAGAGGAAGAATTATATAGTGAACTGCAAACATTAAACCTGGAACCTGGAATAGCACTAAGAAAGATGGCCAACTGAAAGTTAGAACATTGACATACATCCACAGAACTTGATAATGTCACATTAAATGTCGGCAACGCTGTCTGCATGTTTTTGCAGATTGTCCTTGTTTTGTTCCTCTTCTTATTGTCTAACTCTCAGTGGATTGTAAATTCATTTAGTCCATAAATCAGCTTCTCCCAAGAGCGTCAGATAACATTACTAAGAGACAATTTCTTATTAATGGTGGTACAACAGGTCAAGCAGCCAAATCAGCTTCTGAACAAGAGATTTTTTTGGCCAGTGGAGGACAGTTTTACTAATCAGGAGCTATTCCACAGATACAGGTCATTTAATAAGACTTTGCATTAAAATAGTAATGAGCTCTTTTGTCCATCACAATATCATTTAGTTTTAATCCATCAATGAAACATATATTACCTGACATACATACAGTCATGTTACTAGTTACTATAGTTACTTTAATTAGTCTTGATTTCATAATGAAAAGCAAACATTTCATCATAATTTTGATAAAATTAGCACTGATTGCACTGGATGAATGTTGTTTTAACATCTATTGAAAATCTTTCAGCTGTGTTTTGATATCGCTCATTCCTCCACTGCGTCATTACAAGCTGGCATGTCACTGCGCCTTCATCCTTCTCATGCAAAGGTCACCTCCATTAGCATTCTGAGGCAGAAGGGCCTTTGAAGGCTGGAAATTAAATTCTCATCACTGTGAGAGAAATCTGTTTCCACAGAAGGGACCAAACAAGGCCATGGCAGCTCTGTGAAAAGTTCATTTAAATTATGGATTGCAGTCATTTCTGTTGCATTTTTCACTGTGATTGTTTTTAGTTTCCCTGGAACAGTGTAAAGGTTAATTGTATAATTAAGTGACTGTTACACCCTTTGCTTTTGTCGACATGTCAGGGGGGAACCCAAATTATGTTAAGTCTTGCACTATTGTTCCATTTCAAGTAAATTTAGGTAAAGACTGTACCAATGATGTAGAATATATAAACACATTTTATGAATATATGAAAGTATCTGTTGTTCCCGAAGGGTCATCTTTGTTATGTTGAATTATTATCTCTTCTCAGCATTTCATTTTGAGAACAGATCATTCTTTTCTTTTTTTACTCTCTATCCCCCTCTGAAAGCTGTGCTCCTTTCCAGGGCATCTGCCTGAGATACAGAGGTGTCTTTGTGACATTTTCTCCTCCCCTCCATCCATCATTTACTTCCATGAATTGCATGTAACCAGGCAGGTGTTGGAGAGCAGAGTGGCATTCCTCCACAGTTTCAATCACAGCCAGGAATACTGGAGTCACGAGGCTCGGCCACTTTTCCCAGCCCCAGGATAAAGCCTCAACACCACAGCTCAGACTGGTCCCATTCTCTTCTATTGAGTCCAAGGTCACAATCCCATAGCAAGGGTCAAGGTGATAGGCTGGCAGCCGTCGGCCTCATGCATATGAATGACAGACGCTCCATCTGTTCTGCTGCAGAATGCAAAATGCAAGCCTCTTTCTCTGCTCTCTTTTCCTGCCTCAAAGGGCGACCCTGCCAGACCTAACGTGGCATCAGTTCCACTTGTTGGTCGCAGTGACGATTTATGCAAAACCATAATAGAAATGCAAGTCATTGCTGCACAGTCCCAACCAACCCAACCCCCAGCTCCACAGCTGACTCTCACACTTTCCTGCCTGGTAACGTTTATTGTTATCTCTGAAAATGAAGACCTCATCATATCTTTGCTGTTATATGCTATTACTGTATTTATCCTGATTAAAGACTAATGGATTTCTGTCTCTTATTGGTGTGCAGTCAGAGTGTGACTCAGGCATTACAGAAAAACATACTCCAAAGCGCAGAAGCTTCTCCAGGAACACTTTGCTCTACATTCACACTTGGAAGCTGCCCAGCACAAACACAATCGAATGTGTTTGACACTGAGCAGCTACACTGGAGTAGTTAGAGGTTAAGTACCTTGCTCAAAGGCACCTCAGTGGGGCCCCCTCTGTATTTAGCAGCAAAAAAAAAAAAAAAAAAAAAAAAAAAACTCTAAAGTACCATTGTCTGAATTTCAATAATGTTCCTGCTAAAGAAGACCTTCACAAAACATGCCCAGGAGATACAAATGTAGCCCTCCTGTTACTGTTCTAGTCCTGTGTAAAACAGTGTAGTTTTAGTGAGCCAATATCACTATCAGACTGGTTTTATCATCCACCAACATGAAACACTTTAGAGCGCAGCTCACTTTTTTGTGTATGCAGCTTTTTTTAAGCTACTGCCATCCATACAGGCTTAAAAAATATATATAAAGAATATATATATATATATATATATATCAACAACTGTTAGTTGGATGGCCATGAAATTTCATATAGACATTCATGCCCCCTCCCAAAGATGAATCATGACTGACTACTGATGGTTGCTGACTTTTTTTTTAGTGCCACCATGAGGTCAACATTTCTCATTTTGGATTGTGAGTGAGATGTCTCAACAAATGGATGGATCACCCATTTTATTTGGTAAAAGCACTCATGTTCCTTTCAGGATGAATTATAATAAATATAGTGATGATCTGATGATAAAAATATAAAACATAATTTCTGTTTTAGCTCTGCCACTTTGAAGAAATCAGAATGGATGATTCCTTGGTTGTTCAATTACAGAATTACAATGTTAAGATGCCCTTTAAAGATTTAATTACAACTCATCAACTGCTAATTACACTGAATGTGTATTAACAGACCAGCATTAGCACATCAATATTCATATTCTGCAGAAGCATGGAATATATAGTTGTCACAGTAAATTGTCAGCAGGTCATCTATCCAATAAATGTATGGGCAATAAACCTTAAATGCAAAGACCAAAAAAGAGCAAGATGGTGTCTTTTTGAGAGCAGTTAATCAAGAGCAGTTTAATGGCCTTTTGGCGTGAGGGAGCCAATCTCTTGATGAGATCTCATGCTGTTAGGCAGGCTGCTACTTGGTCCATGGACTCTGTGTTTGATCCCCATGTGGTCTGCCTTTAAGCTCCTTCTGTCTGGAGTGCCAGTCATGGAAGGGGGGCTGAACATATACACAATCCTCTTTTGCAAATGTGTTTAAAAGAGCTGCATTGTGCTCTGCCTGTGGAGGGCCAGCAGGTGTAATCACCACTTTTGTGTAGCACTTACAGCCTGCTTAATGGTAGCAGGCGTTTGCTATTTATCTAATACAATATGCAACCTCAGACTTATTCGAACAGCTCCCTGGTACCACACATGGCTGGGCATTCTTACTTGTCTTCATATTTGATCCAGTGAATAGATGACTTGTTTTGTTTTATTTTCTTGCCTTGGTGGGTGGTGGCAGGGTGGAGTAAAGACACTCAGTCATAAGTATGGATTCTTTGGTGATATGTTGGTGATTCTGCAATGACCATGTCTAAATATTAAATGTTAAATGGAGGATAAAATAAAGAGATGATGTGTTGACTCTCCAGCGCTGAATGAAAGTCGTCTGTGGTCAGGTGATGGTAGTAGGCTCAGGACAGTGAGATCCAGGCCCAGACAAGGACAAAAAAACCCCAGGAGTGAGGGTATATAAAGGCAGATGAGCGGATAACTTTCCCTTTAGTTTAACAGACTTACTATAAGTGCAACTCTGCATGGCCTTGAGAAAATCTGAATGTCACTTTGACACGCTGACCTGCTGAGACACAGTTGGAAAGTTATTTTCAAATTTAGTCTGTTACAGTTACAATTAACATGCACTGCAGGCAGAGTGTGGGTAACACTTCTTATCTCAATCTAATTAGCATTTAAAGGCATTATACTGTAAAAACACTGACAATAACATCATGTAGTTGGAAGTAATGGGCTTTATTAATGTAGTTTTCAACAATTAAAACTCCTGCATTGATCATCGTTACAGTGTGTTATAAAGCATTTTTTAATTGTTAAACCAACACTGAGTATAAATTGATATTTTCCCAATATGGCACCCACAGTTTCACAGTAAAATACCACTGCCATAAATATGGACAGCTGAATTTGTTACTACATTACTTATAATCAAAAACTAGCAAGTGGACAACTTTGCTAATAACCAAACATCGAGAAGGTCAACAACACTAGACATAGCAGCCAGCTAATATTACTCACTAGCCCAACAGCAGTCAGCCCAGCTCGGCGTCTGTCTTTCAGCCTTTTATTTCACCAAGATCTCACCAACCACTAAAAGTCAGTCACAAATTTACAAATTGGCAGCTTCTTGCTCAAATACAAAACGTCTGTGGTACAATCAAACACTCCTCTGCTCTGACCTCACAGTCCCAGCAGCCTGGCTATTAAACTAAACTTGCATTAGCTAACAGTACGGTTTTCAGCAGTTTACTGTCAGGAAACATCATCAGGAACATCAGGAAGCTCTGCAAATCACAGAGCTGAGATAAAGCATGGATTGAACAGAGACAGAACAGAAAACATTTTCTCCATACAATATGATCCAGTTTCACCAAAATCAGTCAAATAGTTGGTGGTGTGTGACTTAGAGCTGTAAAGCGTTACGTACTTCTCGTGGGTGATCGTATCTGTAGCACAAATTTACATAGTTACACAATATGTGTGTTAATGTGTGCTTTAATGTAACGGTTATTATTGCGGAATGGGGGTTGGGGTTAGTAAAGTGCTACCAATATGTGTATATGTGTGTATGTAATCTGATTCATTTCATTTTGGCATCAGTGTCCATTTAAGACTGGTTAATGTCAGTATTTCCACAGCCGCTGGTTTGAAGAGAAACTATAATGATTCAGGATATAAAGAAACAAAAGGACTACAAAAGGTTTATACATTACCTCATGGGAACAATATATGACATCAGTGCTACACAAGATTATATGCACTCTAAACATACTCTGCTATCTTCAAAATCCTGATTGAGGAATATCAAACATATAAATAGCAGATATTTTTAACATTATGCTTACAAAATTGTTGTATTGACGACTGAACCTAAGGAAACCATGTTTACAGTAAGGAGTCATTTTATTTGCTTGAATAGATTCTGTATGACTCTAATGGTAAATACTGTCGCTGCAGGTTAGTGAGTATTAACTGAAGTAGATCAGGATTCAAATCACCATCCAAAATCCAAAGGTAGGATGGGATGGTGCCAAAAGTAACACAATAATGTCAGCAGACATCAATTTCAACTTCACACTGATCAGATTATATGGATTAAGAACGTGTTTGCACAATATTTGGCCACAAAAGAGGATTTGTGCTCCCTAAATTATTAAAACCCATAAATGTATTTTAGTTTCAACAGATTGTACGCAACATGTATAAGAGCATATATAGCTGGGGCTTCTGCAGAAATCCACAAGTTTTCCCAAAGTAGCTGCAGAACGTGCCATGCATCAAACTCAAAATAAAACAGTCAAAAATAAGCTTGAGATACTAAGAAAAATCCATTTTATAGCCAGCACAAAGACAAAAACAAAGATATTTTGAGTTACTTCTTGAGCTGGGAAGACATCCTTGTGGGAAATTCACATCTTTAAAGCAGCAGCTCTGAAATCACCTCAGTGCTCTAAGGCTGCTGGAATGTGATTATGAATCTTAGAAGTGATTCCCACCAGAATGTCCCAAGAAATGGACCATCCATTCACACATCAGTCCCACTCACAACTTCAGCCTGCAGGTGCTCAGTGATCACAGGAGGATACTGTATGTATCAAGAGATAGGTGGGAGGGGGTGCTGAGAGGCAAGAGCAGATTATCAGTTAGCTTTTGATCTGTCTTTGGGGCTCCATGTGGGAATATATGAATTTCATTGGTGGTGGGTTTTTCTATACCTCTTGATTTCCCCCTCTATAAATCCATCCATATGAGTGAGCAGCTGACCTCTCTCTCAGGCTTGACAGGTCTTCGCTGCTCTGAGGGCAATCCCATGGAGAAGTGCTCATGTTTGGTTACTAGGCAGATGTTATTAATATTTAAAGGCAGTGCTCTTGTGTGCATGTTGTGGTGTAAATTCACTTCTTCAGCAGTGCAAAGGCTGCACTGTCTCTTGGGATGAGATGGGAGATTCCTCCAGCTGCAGGATTGTTCCTCTGCTATTGTCACACACAGCTGACAGAGTACAGAGAAACCCTCTTACTGTGTGTTTGCTTATTCATATTCGAAAGCCCTCAATGCTCAGGCAGACACAATAAGATACTCTTTCAGCCTTTTGGGGAGATGTTTGGCAGTTTTATTTTTTATTCAGTTCCTATGCTATCTCAAAGTTTGAGTTAGTATATAGAGGTAGGTTTGGATGGGTTCCTATGCATGCCTTATTTCTAGGATGCGTGACTGAAACTGGTGATGGAAGTGACTGAGTAATGAAACACCTCTGAAATCTGTTACATGGAGAGAAAGCTCGTACATGGGAGGGGAGGGAGATGGGGAAAAACACAGGACAAAAAAAGAACAAGTGAGAAAGTGATCAGGCTGTTTAACCAATATGAAGCTGCCAAATCTGCCCGGCAACCACAGCGAGTTTAGCAACCATCAGCTGACTAACTGTGAGCTTGGTTCCTCCCTTTGACCTTCTCACCCTCAACCTGTAATGTCACTGTCCGGGTGGCTGGTAAAAGCTGAGTTGCTGTATTAGCTCCAGGAGCTAGATGCAGTGTAAGTCAGAACAACTGTGTATATTTGTGTACAGCTCATTTCCAGAACATGCCCATGCATGCACATCCTGAGTGTTGATTATTGACTGCAAAGAGATGCAACATAAGCACATAAATAGATCACTAAATGACCTGCAGGATGTCAGGGAAACAAAACACAGACACACACTCACACACCTAATTTAACAGGCTTTATTAAGAAAAGGATGGAGGTGTGAGTGACTACTGGCACCATATTAACGAGTGATATTGATAATCTTACTAACTGCCTACTATTACTGCCCCTGCTGCTACATTTGAGTGCAGTAAGTCTTTCTAAAGTGTTTTATCAGGGCACTTTTTAACATCAATATCGTTATATTGATAACCGTGATTGAAGTATGCCCAAAAGAGTTCCCATGGTGCACTGCAGCTTTCAGAACCAGACCTTATCAGTTGGCTTGCTGACAGGAAATTAGCTACTACTGACATTGACTAATGAGTTTCCAGAAATATATTTGTTTTTATGTTAGATGAGTGAACAGATATTTTTTACTAAAACTGGACACTGCAACGGGATACTGGTGATAAACTACCATCAGTATGACATATTCATTTTTTATGGATGTTTTCTATAAAAACACAGAAATACACAACTAACTAGGCAAATCCAGGGTAATACTACTTATACAGATAATAATGGGCCAACCAAGCCACAGTTAAGCACAATAACAGTTGTTTATATGTGAAATTGCATTTCTTGAGTTCTACACATTGTTCTTGACATCATAACATAATTAAAGACGTCTTTTATTTTACTTTCCACATAGGTATTTATTATTTATTATTATTTATGTTGCTTAATTCACCATATTCATAAGATGTAACTCTCAGGATGAGAAGTGCAAATGTTGTATTACTGTGTTGATCAGAAACATAAAAGAAATCCAGAAGCCCACTGGGCTGCATTTCACAATAAAACAACATACTTAATAACCCATTAGCTACTGTTAGACAGGTAACGTTAACATGCAACTCCCTGGATAGTTAGATGTTACATCATACCATACCATACCATACCATACCATACCATACCATACCATACCATACCATACCATATCACACCATACCATACCATACCATATCACACCATACCATACCATACCATACCATACCATACCATACCATACCGTACCATACCATACCATATCACACCATACCATACCATACCATACCATACCATACCATACCATACCATATCACACCATACCATACCATACCATACCATACCATACCATACCACACCATATCTTATCATATCATACCATACCATACACTGCACTTAATTGACATCTATGCTGTCTGTTTTTGTTAAACATGCTGAGATGGGTCAACTTGAAAAAAAAATATATCAGTCCATAAATTTAGGTGACGTCACATAATTCCAATACCATTACATGGTCATTCAACCTCTATTACAGCTTGTGATGCATTATTAACAGGAGATGAAGCTAAAACCTCGACATCAACGTATCTGTGATTTGCACCAGCACAGCCTCAGGTAACAGATTAAGGAGCAAACTGCTCCTCATATCCTTTAGCAGCTCTGCCTTCATGCTCTCTGTCTTACTCACTCGTCTGTCTTCTGAAAATTAAATCAGATTTCACCAGTCAGTTAGGTGCATTGTAACCCCTATGTTGGTGCATTATGAAGGAGAAATCCATGCTAAGCAGAAAATCAGACACTTGAATCAGCCCTGGGAGGATAGTTTGTCTTGCTGGAGGAAATAGCAACGTGAGCTCTGAGGGTAACTGGAGATAAACAGAAAAGAGAGGGAGGGAGAGGGAGACAGAGCTGGGCAGCACATGAAGAGATCATCATCTTGTGTCAGATGTTTTATAAAAGAATTCAGCCTCAGGAATGTGTCTGGTGAAACGTTTGGTTCTCCCAGCTCCCAGCTTCCTGGAGCAAAATGCAAGCACTGAACTGTGGGCTAAAAATACTAAATATTTCACACCGTTTTCAGCACAAATTTGGCTCGAGTGTGCCTTTTCTTCTTCCAGTCCTGCCCCACAGTGAGTCATGCTAAATGAGAGTTGGGAGTGTGGCTCACTGAGGCTCCAGCCAGCCAGCCAGCCAGCCAGCATCTCCGTCTGCTTCTGCCTCCTCCCGACTGCATCACTTGGCTCGTGCTCAGCTGACTGTCAGTTGTCCTGACAGCCTGACCTCTCGGAGGCTCGCAAGCCAAATGCCACGTCACATCGGGCTCGGCTTCACCTGGGTCTGGCCCTCAATCATTTTCACACCCACATCCACCTCTAACACCACCCCACCTTCCCTCTTCCTTTACTTGAAACTACCTGAAAAAGGAGAACCATTTGTTTGTTTCTCTCTATTTATAGCTCTCTCCTCTTCTGTGGTGCACCCTGGGAAGATCTTGGCGCTGTACTGTCTGCAAATGGAAATGCTAATATTAAACAATATAGTGTCATTATTTTACACACTGCCTCCGCTGAGTTATCATCCATATTTGTTATCTGCCTTGAAACAAGAACTTTTACAGCTGCAAATAAGCATTCCTATCACACACGCTAATTTCATTAATGTTTCTCCTTGCTTTTCTCTAAGTTGCCATAAAACAAAGCTATCACTGGATTGCACTTGGCAGTCATAAGACCAAAAACATGTGGATAAATCCAGCTCCCGAGAGATTAAAGTTTGCTGGAAACTGAGACACACAGAGCACAAAATGTGCTGTTGCCAGTACTCAGAGGATCTTTCAAAGCTGGTTATGTTATCTGGAGCTTAGCATGCACAGTGTCTCATCCTGTGAGGAGATGACAAGGTCTGATAAACCACAGTGTTTACTGCACAGGTTAACAGAGGCAATCAATAGCAGCACTCGATACATTCTCGCTTTAGCCATTTCACAATTCACCACCCGGGGTGATGAGGAGAAGAGGAAGTCTTCATTGTTTTATTTTTTTTCTGAGAAGAATAAAGAAATAAATAAATTCTCTCCAACATAAGAATGAATTTGCTTATATCTGATAATCCTGTTTGGTTCTAGATCAGATCAAAAGATCAATGGCACAAAAAGATGGGGGGGGAAAGGATGAAGATGGACATGATGTTACCAGCAGGTCTGCTAATGACCAATGACAACAAGAGAAATTTGAATCAGTAAATGTAACCAACAAAACCAAACCAAAGAGCCAGACTAAACCACAACAGGACCTTCATGCACAGCTAAATCAAAGTTGCTGATTCATTCTTCCACAAAGATTTTTCTTGTTGTTGTTGTTGCATGTCTAACTTCAAAAAAGGACTGAGGAGACTAAGCAACACAAAAAGAGCACAGCATGCCGCCATGCTGTGAACACTAATGGCATGAATAAATCCAGTGGAAGAATGTGTGTTACAAAGCTTATGAGAGAGAACAGACTTATAACATATACAGACAATGCTACATATGCTGACTGGCTGAGTGTTTTTTTTAGTCATACATTTGCCCCCTCCAGAGCCTCATCATTCAAACAAGGGTAACTTTTTGGAGCATGTTGGTGGAAGATCATTGTCTGGCCATTTTCTGGACCTCTTAGAAAGCGCCTACTCAAAGATAAACACATATTTTGTATGACTATTAAGATGGTATTAATTTATTTTCCTGCTGCTCTGAAGAGAAACACATCAAACAACTAGTCGAGTGAGAAAAGACTAAAGAATTTGTGCAGGCAGATCTCCAGAATCTAGAGGCTTTGTTCTTTACCTTCCTTGAGCCATGGGCCAAAATCTGCACACTGAAGTTCAAATTCACACATTTATTTTAGAGTAAAAAACTATGTAACTATATAACTATGTCCTCTATATGACTTTTTGTGGAAGGTGTGCCAGATCAACATGTAGACATCTGCATGGAGCAGGAGAGAGAGGTGTTTGACAGTTTCTTAAAAGACAAGCTGATGTTATCCTGTATTTTTCTCATTGTCAACAAAAATGCGTTAGTCTGTCTCTTGATACTTTCTGACTTCAGCCTGTCTGTGACTCTCATCCCCGAGCCCAGTCATTCCCACTGAAGACAGACACTTTAAAAAACAAGTTGAAAAAACAAACTTTTAAAAAGAGCTAACTACTTTCTTCTAATAACTGGATGCTTTACATTTGAGCAAATGTTACTCGAACAAATAGTTTGTTTGTTTGGGACATTTCTTTATAATAAGTTTAGTTATTTATTTTTGTCAGCCTCCAGTGTGGCTGACAAATCGATGTGTCATGAATAGTTTTTGGAGCTAATTGAGCACAGAGGAATACACTAATCTTTGGCTACACGGGCAATACGTATTAGTAGGATCCATTTATGATTGGGCTAAGACTGTGTCCAGATTTCTGCATAATCAAGGATTAGGTGGATGAATTTCAGTGCTCATGTGCCGTTATTAAATGTGCAAACAAGAGATGCTGTCTTAACCAAGACTGTGTTCTCCATGTGTAAAATAAGGCTTTAGAGAGAGAGACTGTGGTTATCAGAGTTACCATGAAGGAAAAATAAGAAAGGAAACATGGATCATTGGCACTGAGTTTAGTTTTCACTCCACCTCACTCTGTCTCACTACAGCACTGCCACAGGTGTGTGTGTGCTGTCCATGGTGCTGAATTAGCTGCTGAGATTGTATCGGCATTTTATTCTACAAACATAAGGAGGTCCTGAAATCACAAAACCTAGAGCCGGATCTATGACTGAAACTGAAGATCAGCCAACAATATTATCTGTATTTAAAACTTGCTCTGTATGTCGTTCCTGATTATTTGGGGGCATTATTTGATGAATGCTCAATTCACAGAATTTCACTGGTGGTCATCAGGAACTGTATCACTTCTGCCTGGATATTTTTCATCATGACTGAGGCTTTAGTGCTGGTTTTGTGATGAACAGGCTGCAGCTCAGATGACTCAATCCAATACACTTCAAAGATCCTCTTCCTATAACCCCTGTAATTGCATTGAGGAGGACAATATATAACACATAGGACCACCTTCACCTATGCTCAGCAGCCTGTTGTAGTGTCTTGAGAAAGACAATATGACATTTCAGTCTACCTTCACTGAAAGAATGGATGTGTGTGTGAATCCAGCTGTCTGCATCCACAGCCTCGTTGCTCTGACGAAGGTCAGAGAGGGCCATCTGTCTTCATCACTCTCTATGGATGAGAACCAGAGAGGAGGAGCTTTATCCCGCACCTACCTTCTACCTGCATTCCTTTTTCTTCACCTCACCAAGGGGGCCTTTGAAGGTAGGCCATGTTGCTCCAGGAGGACAGCTTTAAAAATCAACCTGACAAAGTGCTTGTGCAGCTCCCTGTGCTCTGTTAGATGTTGTCCACCTGCAATGCAGAATAATTAGCCTTTGGCTAAGGCGTCATATAAGCAAGTTAAAAGAATGATGCTGCTGTAGAGGAAAAATCTTTGTGAATTTGAGACATTTGAAAATAATTACAATTACATAATTACAAATCTTTGCCTGAAATGAGTGTATGCAGTTGCCTCCTCCTCCCAAGATTTCAAGACTACGTAGCTCTATCGTGTGAAGGAGTGCATTAAGACGAAGGTGCTTCAAAGTGAAGGACACTCGTGGAGCAAATTGATTCTAGAGGACAGTGCACGCAGCTCTCCAACAGGGCTGCACTAAGAAAAAGCTTTCACTGAGAAAAATGTGTTTATCGCTATAAAAAGACAAATGTTGATAAGAAATCCAGCCAGAGTTAAGAAAGTGTTCAGGCTGCATGCTTTTTAAAATGGAAGGTTCAATGAAAGGTTGTGAGGGGAGGATTAGGTTTTGAGGCTGAGGACTAAAGAGCAATTATTCATTCAGGGGCTCTACTTCAACCCCTGCGCATCTTTTTTTTTTTTTTTTGCTTTGCTGCAGTTGCCATACACTTTGAGATGTGGCAACAGGCCTGAGCAGGAGCAGTTGCAGCACATTCAGCTGCTGCTTGTATGGCAACACTGCTTAATCTCCTTGTCTCACCACAACCATGAGCAAATGGATTCTTCCAATAGCGCTAATGCTTTACAGATGTCATCATACATTGTCACACAAATGCTAATGGAGCCAGGATGCTTTTCAGCCCGAGCTTCGCTTTAATGTGATCCTGTATTTATTTATATATCCTGAATTTATATTTAAAGGTTGCTGCATGTTAACAACAAAGCTTGTTACCTGTAGCTTTTAGGAATGTGGGGATATTTGGTGGTGTTATTCCAGTGGTTTAGAAAATAAAACAAAATGAAAGACAAGAAAGACAATGGTGCCTGTTACAATATTACATTTTTTGATACCAATATATCAACAGGTAAAAGGATGTACCATAAACCTACAATTTGTCCACAATGATAGATATTTAGTGAGTGGAGTTGTTTCAGTTTGAGATTTAAGATATTGCCTAACAAGATGATCGTTACATCGTGCAGGGCCTCATATTCCTATTTATATTTATTGCTTATCCTCATTAGGGTCCATACTCAAAGAGACAAACAACCATTCACACTCACATTCACACCTACGGCCAATTTAGAGTCACCAATTAACCTATCACGTGCATGTCTTTGGACTCTGGGAGGAAGCCAGAGTACCCAGAGAGAACCACAGACATGCAAACTCCACACAGAAAGGCCCCAGCTGAGGTTTGAACCAGGAACCTTGTAGCTGTAGGGTGACAGTACTAACCACTGCAAGACCATGCTGCCCCAAAATCCTCCCAACATGCCCAAAATATATGGCTTTTAGTGTTGACGTCAATTATCAAGGCTTTGATACTGTTGACCTTTTTAGACATTTTACTTAACAAAGCACACTGTCTTGGTTTTATGAATATTTGTTTGGTAGAACACACAGGTGACCTCTGTTGGAGGTACTACATGGCTCTGTGCAGGACTCTTTACTATTTAGACTCTAAAATATATTGTTACTCCAAAACAGACTTTTAATATTGGTCTTTATGCAGAATACACAGTTATGTATGCATTTGGCTTCACTTGTTCACACATCTCTGCAGAATCTCTTGTGAACACTGAATGTTGACAAAACAAGGTTTTATTCTCATGACCCGTTAATTCCAGTGCACATCTCAACTTAATGGCATTGAAATCTTTAAATACTTCCATGTCTGATGCATACTGAATTGCTGAGTGACCCAAATATTGCAAAAGTTGTTGCCATTATATTCATTCATTATAGTCATCATTCATTCATATATCCTTGTATTTCCTCTTAAGTGTTGGAAAAACCCTCTCATCCCATACTTAAAATATCACACACATATATTCTCTATAATCATTCTCCTCTTTGTTGAAGCTTCATTATGCTTACAAAGTGTGATGTTCATAGCCCAAACTCTTTTATTTTTATGACTTCATTCCATCAAATGGAAATATTCCATGTTTCATCTTTCTATACATATTTCCTTATAATTAAGCCTGACAGGTTTATTGTGTTTTGTAACTTTGGGACTTTTAATAGAATATAAAATAAAGTTATTCTGCTTGTTAAGAGGTTGTGGGCTTGTGATGGTGAAACCAATGAGCTTGAATCCTCTGGTCAAATGAGAGAAAAGGAAGTCTATCCTGTTTCAAACCACATACTTCAAATGAAGAAATGTGAGAAGAAGAAGCATAAGAAAGACCAACACTCAGAGATCACAGAGGTCTTGATGTTGACACAAAGTAACACGTATCATCCCAACGTCTGTGCATGGTGGAGGAGGCACAGAGGGGAGATTTTTTAAGCTGTAATGCCATGTACCACCCCCCATCTTCCCACCCACACATACCCCCCTTCGCCCCATGCCCCGCCGCCCTCTCCTGCCTTTGTTCTCATCACAACAAGCCCGGAGCAGATGGTGCTCTGCTTTGCTTGGCCGACAGTGACAGACAGCCGCTCTCAGCCAATAGCCTGCCGGGGAATCAGCTGACTGGTCTGGAGAGCGCCAGGTGTTTTTATCATTTTTCTTCTCCATCCGTAGGAGGAGCAGGCAGGCGGCGGTGGTGGCGACGGTGGCAGAGCGGAGGAATATCTAGAGGCGACAAACCCGGTCGGTGGTGGGTTGCAGCAGCAGCAGCAGCAGGTTGGAGATCTCTCTGCAGACCGCACCATGCCTCTCTCCGAGGCGCCCTGGGACTGATCGGATACACGAGCGACAAATCGCTGTAAACAGCCTTGAGCTGAACCCACCAGGATACCCCCTCCTCCCATTGGCACAATCACATTGATCTTATTTATGCTTGGGTATTGACGCGTGTATCTGGATAAAGGACCTGTGCGCTTTGGAACATCGGGACTGGAATGCCAACAAGGTGAGAGTCCTCAGGAAAGGAAAAGACTGCGTTTCCACTGTGCATGTTAGTTTCTTTCTAAGCTGCATTTTTGGTTGTTTTTGGTGTGAGTTTGGTTGTGTTGTCATTATACACATCTAAACCCTTAATCAAACGTTGTGGTGGTAGATCATTGTTGTTTTGATGCGTTCAACCATGCAGACTTTGTGAGTATGTTTCCATTCATAACAGATTTCCCTGCATGGGCGATGCAATGAGTTTGGATATATTTAGATGCAGACACACTCAAGGGCATGATCATTTTTTATTATATATATATATATATTTCTCTATATAGAATTGCAGTGTGGTTTGAGCTCTTCACTTCAGGTTTGAAATCTGTTTTCAATCCATCAGAACATTTCTTTCTTTTTTTTTTTTTTTTTACATCACATGTGTTAAAATGTGTCGACTCTTTCCAATGCGTCAAAATGATATTCTACAGAAAAACAAACTTTGATCTGGTTGCGGTGCCAGCAGGAGCTACGTGCGGCGTGTGCGCAGCGTTGTGTAAATGTGATTTGCATATTAATGTTAAAGTATATCGGCAGATGTCTCGATCCCTCAGCTCTAAGCTGAAAAAGTCGCGGAGTCTTCTTCTTGGGGGGGTAGGGGGGAGACAAGGCCCTCTGTAAAAAAAGATGCTGTGGTGAGAATGGGCTTGCATTGGCAGGGGGTCTATTGTGGTGCTTCTGTCCCTGCAGCTGTTGCGCTTTTGTGAGGGAGACTGCCGACTTGCATCACTCAACTTTAGGCAGTCACACCGTTCAAATGTTTTAATGTGAGGTTTTGCCTGCCTGCCCAGAGGACTCTGTTCAGGGCTGAGAGAGTCCTGTTTTCTCCGAGGTCCTCTGGGCCAAATAAAAGTGAGTGCTGGTTCAAGAGACTTTACAATGTGATGACACATACGGCTTGTTCAATTCAACAACACAGCATCTTATATCATATAATATCTATCAAGACTTCTGGGGCCAAAGCTGTGGTGCTTCCTGTTCTTACTTACACACGTTTAAATTCTTGCAAACTTTGTCTTGGTTGGTTGGTGCAGATTTCTAAGCAAGCAGAAGGCACTGCAGGTACACACACACACACACACACACACACACACACACACACACACACACAAGATGTCTATTTTCTTTTAAACTTCATGAGGATAGAGAGTGTGACAATGGGTGTGTGTTGCAGGCACAGGTGTCTGTGTGTGGGTGAGTTGTTAGGAGACAGAAGGGCTCAGGAGGGAGGGAGTGTGTGTGTGTGGGTGTGTGAGTAGTGGCCAGTATTAGTGGTGCAAGGGGGATAAAAAGGCTTCACCCTGCGCCCCCCCCACCACCACCACCACCACCACCACTACCAACATTTAGGTCCCAAGGGTATAAGGCAGGGTGAAAAGGTGGGGGGAGCTGCTTTATTGAGCTCAAGCCTCGACCATTATTCCTATAAGAAGGGCTGAGGCATTAACCCTTTGTCCTCTGTGGGCTACAGGTCTGAGACAACAGACACAGTAACAGTACAGCTCACCCTACGCTTATCGATCTCTTGAGACATCAGTCTGTGTGTGTGTGTGTGTGTGTGTGTGTGTGTGTGTGTCTTGAAGGCAGTACAGGTGTTTCATGGCATGGCATGACAGTATGTTGATGTGTCAGTGACAGACATGTGCTTCCCTTTGCCTCTGTGGATCAGGGCTGTGAGTGGTAACTGTAACAGGAGTCCCTAGTGTGGTGGCCCAGTCATGTGCTGTGTTAGAAAGAGTGATCGGGCTCAGCTGTCTGCATCACAGCCCTAATGGACAGTCGCCTCATCAACACAACATTAATATGAAATGAAAGCATTGAAGAGCATCACATTTCTGATACTGGAAGATCAGCAGGTTAGATTACTACGACTACATGGCTAGTTTGAAACTAAAA
Source organism: Protonibea diacanthus (assembly GCA_028641955.1). Classification (NCBI taxonomy): domain Eukaryota; kingdom Metazoa; phylum Chordata; class Actinopteri; family Sciaenidae; genus Protonibea; species Protonibea diacanthus. The sequence continues at coordinate 25,691,092 of CM053978.1, read as the reverse complement.
GCCCAATTAAGCAGCAGAAGGACAAATCTAAAGGAGGTAGGATGGTGGCTGCCTTTATGGTGCTACGTTTTTAGTTCTTTGTAATGGCGCATCTCTGTATGAAACTCGGTGGCATGGTGTGACAGCAAATGGTGGAGTCGTAAACATGAATGGCTGGAACGAGCATAGCTAGGATGCTAACAGCTTCCGCAAAGTTGTAAATTATCACGGCTCTTCTAGGACCATTAACTTTAGCTAACCTCCATCACTGTCCTGCACTGAACAGCTCAAATCATGTGGATCAGATACAGGTCTGAACATTCACATCAGAATTCAAGCATCACTCCTTCAGTTTCTTTCCACGAGAGTCTTGTGGAGATGTGCTGACTGACGTAGTTTAAAGTAGTTCTTGATGTTCTATCATTTTTGGATGGAATCTGTTTCTGTGAAGCCATTCACGATCTGACCACTCCTGGCTTTGACTCCACATCCACTTGTCTTGTATAACGTGTTATTGTTCTTTTGTGCATACGGTTCAGGTTAGTTCACACTGGAAGCTGATGAATTGAGCACTAAGGCTTGCAGAGTGAATGTAGAACCGGTCTGAGTGCAACATAAGAGGGGGCAGCTGTAGATCAGGTGGTAGAGGTGATTCACTGGTCATTCATTGTAGGTGGTTGGAGGTTATTGTTGGTGGTTCAGTCCGCAACTCCTCCTCACCAAATGTCCTTGAGAAAGACGGTAGACCCTGAAGTGCTCCCACAATGCATATTATTTTAATGTAAATGCACAAATTCTTCTCTGTTTGTAATAACATTTAACACTTTTTATGGCTCCCTCCATTCAAAAGTAATCATTAACTCTTTGATCATATAGTCACATTTATGAGAGTTTGATGAATAACTGGTCATAAGTGATCATAGTTGATGATAAAGTTATGTTTTACTCCTCTTCATATACCTCTTCATAGTCATAGCAGGTTCCACTCCTGTTTCAAATTTCAAAACATTCTTTTACATTTCTGCCATAACACCTTACAGGCACTTGTTCCACCAAGACCTTCAGTCTACAGCAAATCAAATCAACCAGCTTGTGAAGAGGCTGAGGATTTCCACACAAGTGTCCACTGAGATCTTACACTTTCCTGGTTGAAAGTGAACTAGTTTGAGAGGTGCAGCAATCACGCTGCGGTAAAATCAATACCACGAGTGTTGCTGATGGCGAAGTGGCCCGGTTGTCTAAAACAAGGGAGGACCTCACACAAATCATCCAATGTGAAAGCAGCCAACGCTGGCATGCTTACACAAAAACAAGAAATTCAGCAGCTTGTGTTCATGTGCACCTCTACAAATGGTGATCTGTCCGTCTGTTTGCGTTTTACTTAACATAATTATCCTCCATATTTTTCACCCATATGTCAGGGGAAGCTATCCATACAGCTATGCTGTACAAACAGGGTATTGTTTCCTCTCTGTTGTGCTCTGGAAGGGCGACCACACTCCTACAGGAACAATTAAACCTGCTTCATGCATTGTTTAAAAAATATGGGCTCATTTTTCAATTTCTGCTTATTTGAGACACCTGCGAGAAGCAGAGTGTTATATTAAATCCTTGGAGGGAGGACTTCACGGCAGCCCATATTGGGTACATTGAAGGAAATAGTCCTGTTTTACTTCATCATCCAGAGGAAAAAGATAAAGTTAAATGATTTTTTCTGAAGGAGGTGCAACTGTTTGTGGACATGTCTTTCTCAATAGGCTGATATGATTACGGGACAGAGTAGGAGAGGATAAGAAAAGAGAGAATTGAGTTTTCATTTTGTATATTAGGCACATTTCTCTCTTCATTTAGCCCTCTTGTCACAACAACAGCCTGTTCCTCTTTGATGAGTTGCTTTGTCACTCAGGTTCTGTCATCTAATTCAGTATTGTTTTTGTCACCTCAGTTTCATTCAGTTTGTAACAAGATGTGTTCGTGTAAGCTCCCTGGGTTGGTTTATCTCACCTGCTCCACCTGTAATTTGTTTTCCTTCATTTCTATTTTATCTGTTTTTGTATGTGTGTGCAGATAGACAAAGACAAACCTGGGAAAGCTGGGTTATATGTGCATCTCACCAGTTTAAATCACATCATTTATTTATTTTCTCATGTCACTCTCAGTTTGTATTGAATGAGCCCGACTTGGACTGCAGTTTGAAAACTGCACCTCAGACTTAATAGTCACTCAACATTGGTTCAGAGAGATTTCATCTATTTTTTGGAGGTGTTTGGAAAAAGACCCTGACATATTCAATCACACATTTCAACCAAGATTCTTTAGTGGGCTCATCGGACTGCGAGAATAAACTGATACACAGAAGAAAACGATTACTTCATCTCATTGGTGCTTATCACAAACTGGTGAAAATGGATGTTGAGTGCAGGTAATATGAGTACACTGACACAATGTCGGCTCATTACAACTTTAAAGGTTAAAATCTTGCTACGCCACCTGCAGATGTGACTGGATGATGTCTCGCCGTCACACCTCTGAACTTTAAATCACAATCTCTCGAATGGAAATGACACTGAAACTGAGCATTTTCATGGCTGTCAGATGTGTTCAGACCACCTACCGTATGTAATCATGTTAACTTCGACTGTTCATGCCGTGGAAAGGTTCACAGCTGTAGAAGTGGCCCACTGAATTAGGATACATTGTAGTTACTAGCCATACTGACCAAATACTTTTCAAAACAACCCAAAATATCACAAAACCATAAAATCTAAAACAATGTGGTTTTAGCTTTTTAGGGGGAAAAAAGTCCTATATTTGGTCACTTTTCCAGTGTGAACACACTTGCTTAGAATGACTATGTATCGATTTGGGACACATCAATATACTCGATCAATACTACATACCTACATTGTGATATTTTTTGTGTACACTGTGCTGTCACTGTGACAGTTTTGACTTCATGAACTGACAGCTGACCTGTTTTACTCTAAATATGAACATTAGAACTGAGTTCAGTAAAGGCACAGTGAAATGCATAAAAACTGTGACGCAGCAGGTGCAGCAGCTCCATATGCAGGATAAATTAATTAATCTGTGGATGCCTTAATTTCAGTTTAACAATATTATATAATTACAGAAATATAATAGAACTCACCAGAGCATTGCATTGAAGAAATACTATAAATAGTCTGGTACATTGCCCCTCATGGCATGCAGCTGTTCTGCACAGTAGCATGAAAATGAAAATGTTCATTCACTTAATTTCCTTTGACATCATAAAAAAGTATTGCTTTGCAATACGATGATGTTAATTCATTTTATCCAGCCAGAGGAAATTACACATTAGGGTACTGCCAAGACCTGAAATGTGCACCTGACATTAGCAGTTATAAGTAATAAGCAGTAATAAGTTCATCTGCCATTTCTCTGCGGACCGTTGTGACACCAGCAGAACCCAACACAGAAAATAATCAGAGAAGAACTTTGTGTAATTCATAATTTTGCAATCATTTCTTGAATGTGGAACCTTTCAAAAGTATGAAATGACTATGTGGATGAATATGTATCAGCGTTAGGTCAGGGTAGGTCCCAGGATGTAGGTAGAGGTGAGGGAATGAAAACGGGATCAACTCAGAGACTAAGTAGCTGAAAAGTAGGTACAGTACCTTGTCTAAAAGATGATAAATTTCCACCTTCTCATTACTGCTCCATTTCTGTGAGTTTAGCGTTAAACACCTGCCCCACTTGTGAGTTCTGTGTCTTTGATTAATAAAAGCTGCACCACAGTAGCAAAGTCACAGTGATGCCACAACCTACAGCAGACATTGTTAAATGGCGCCTTAGGCGACAGAGTTTATGTCTGAAGCTGTTGATATTTATTTCAAGTAGTTTCCTATTCACAGGTTCAAAGGTGGCCGTGGTTGAAACCTCTGGGTTTTTCCGTTTCCTGCCTTCCTGTCTTTGGTGTTGTGTTGTTGAGTGTTCTTCCACCTGTTGTGTTTTTTAAGCTTTCCTGTGCCTCTGGGGCTTTGTGAAGCTTGTGTCAGGATGTCCCAGACAGCTTTTAGTTGTTGTTGAAAAATCAACCAGCAGGATGTTGACACTGATTTTTTTTAAGTGCTCATAGTCACATCAAAACAGCAATTTAAAAAAAAAAAGAATTCAGCTAACCCACTTTACCAGTCTCCAGTATTAAATGGGATCAGAATTTCTTAATCTTACATAAAGGGGAGCACAGAGTACAAAGCTGGCAGCATTAAGCAAATTGGAGGGGTCTAAGATTAACCCCATTTGTGGTAAATAGATGAGGACGAATGTCAAAGCAGACAATTATGTTTAATATCTTGCTTAAAATCTTGATGCAGAATGTGTTATAGCCATTCTGTGGTAATATGTAGTAGATATGCTCCAGTTACACACAACACAAAAGTCATTAATCCTTTAAATGAAGCAACAATTTTTCCCTTGTATATTGACTCAGTTCTGCCAGTTAGTTACTTCCTGTTGTTTGACTTTGGTCAGTTAAAAAGAGGTCAATTATCAAAAAACAGCATTCTTTACAACAGAGATGTACATGTTTTATTTTTCTATTTTTGAGAGAATGATGAAAAATTGTGTGAAGTTATTTTTGATGTGATGGACAGAATAAGCCTCAAGAACATAGAAATATATCAGTGTACTGTGTCCTGTACTCTAAACAGTTTTGTCAGTACTGTAACAAAATGAAATTATTTTAAATATTGTATTGGGACATTGACAAAATTACAAACAAGCACTTAAAGAGTTGTATTCATAATGAAACACCATCCTATCCTGCACGTGTTTTAGATTCCTCTGATATGTTTCTTTTAAATAAAGTGCTAAGTGACCTGTTTCTCTCCTCTGGGTTTGAATCCAGTACACTGCCTCTAGCTAATCTCCACTTCAGTATCTCCATCCACTAATCCTGACTGGCGCACCAATCGTCATATTATGCAGCGCTTTTGCTTAAAGACAGCATAGTGTATTATCCGTGTTTCACCCACGCTCCGCCCTGTCCCATAGGGAATCCCCGGTATAGGAGGAGCAGAGAGGTGTTCCCGTCTCCCTGGTGCTGTTGCCAGGCAGTTTGCATTCAGATGAATTAGTCAGCTCTCTTGTTTGAAAGCCTCTTAAGCACTGTCTTCTTAAGCCAGGGTTGACCATTAAGCTGTGTGGTGGAGACGGTAATGTTACTGTGTATGGCTGTGCACTGGGTGGGGTTCCTCGTTTAGTAAATAGATCTAATTGACTGATAGGATCCAGTAAGCATTGCTGTAGGATACTGCGTGTGCGCAGGGTTGATAAAGAAGTGTTTGCATCCTAATCCTGTTAATAAGCAATGGTGAGGGACAAAACTGTTGCATGGATAAAACTGTATTATTGAGTATGACACGTATCTGATAAAGGTGTGTGTGAAAGGCATACTTTTCTCCAAATCATCATGAATAAGACAAGATTTAAGACTAGCAACTAGCTGGTAGCTAGCGTTTACCATCTTAGTTTAGTGTGTTAACATGCTGAGGCTGGTGGAAATTTTGTTAGTTATGGAGGAGCAGTATTGGACAAATTGAAAATTTTACCTAATGGAGGCACTCAGTAATTACAATCCATGCTGAGAGGAGCATGAATATCTGTTAATTACTTGTTGAGACAGAAAAGAGACTAGAAAAGTCAGGAGGCATGACTGTCAGTGGAATATCAATGAACATATTCTCCAAGTCACACATATTTTTGGACAACGGACAATGTTTCAATCCCAGTCAAATCAAAATATTTAAAAACCCCACAATACTGTATGTACGATGGATGTATGAAGGGCTACGCTCATTCTTGTGCCAAAAAGAAAATGATTTCCAGCTATAAAATTACCCAACACACACTGTGATAACAGCTGTAGTTAACTAGCCAACCCACCCAGGGTGATAAACATCCTGTTTCAAGTGCAATTCAGTAATTGCACAACAAATCAAGTGCACAATAAAAACTCTCAGTACAGAGGCAATAATGAATCCAGTATATCAAGTATACCAACAATATATATATATATATATATATAATATTTGTTGAATGTCTTTACAAAATTTCATGGCAATCCACCCAAGAGTTGTTGAGATAGTGGTGGACAGACCGACATTGCCATCCCTTAGATAAAAATTGGCCTGTAATTCCCATGTATTCATATGTGGTGAGGGATTTAAAATGTAGTACTGGCATGGAGTAAAAAGTGTCTATTTTGTTTGCCAGAATTAATGTTTTTTCTTCCAAGTCACTAGAGTAAGTGTTAGTGCCATATGGGCAAGCAGATGCCCATTGTACCTCTCAGGAGCTTGCATTCACTGAACCAAATGACTAGGCTAGATCAGAGCCTCTAGTCCTCTCTATCCCCTGTCCTGGTATCCTTATTTGTAGTCACAAGTCTTATTATATTTAAAGAATGTTGCTTTTGACAATTTTCTTCTGTATCCAGTCATCCTAGAAAAAATCCTAGGCCTGCTAAAAACTTTTCATGTTTGCCCTAAATTCAGAATGCTGAAGACATTGCATTAAAAATGAAGACATGCATCTATTTTTTTTTTTTTTTTTTTGCTTTCTTTGAGGCTTTGAGGCATGGTACATACTAATCTCATAGTGTTTAATGATGTTCGGAAAATCTAATGATCATGTCCTTATGGGCCTGTTGGATAGATGAAAGCCCTCGATGGAATTTGATCTGTTTTCCAAGTAGTTCAGAGCAGTGTTTTGTGCATGCATTGTAATGAGCTGAACTTGCATTTTTGAAAAAACTGTTGATGCTGCACTCGCGGTCTCACAAGGATAGTGGAGATGCAGTTGTTGTTCTTAGTCAATCTGTTGTCCTAACTAATTGCTACATTAAAAAAACATGAAAGATTGTGTGAAAATTCAATAATTGTCTTATACAGAGTCTTCAGACATGCTAGCTGCTCTTTGTGGCTATACTTGAGGCACAGTGGTGCTTTGAGCTAAATGCTAACATCAGCATGCTGACAATGCTCACAGTACACAGTGGTAACATGCTGATGTGTAGCAGGTATAACTTGTTCCCATCATAGTGAACAAATCATTTTATTAACTTTGAAGTTTATAAATCTTTATATATTTTGACCCGATGGTGAAGCCAAATGTCATGGCAATATATTCAATAGATATTTCAGTCAGTCCTCTATTTCAAAGAGGTGGACAAGCTAACTGACTGACAGACCAGCATTGCTGCCCCTATGGCCATGGTGCTAGCATGACTAAAAACATAAGTGTGCATTATATACTCTCTGAACTATAAAGGAGTAGACATTTTTTCTTCCATAATGACATGTTTTTTCTTTCTTTACAGATTATTCTGCAGCTCCGAGATCTTCATGTAAAATTATACTCTCTGCTTCAACTCCTGACCATTTCACTGGACGGAAAGACCTAATCAGCTGAAGTCTGGTTGATGACTGTAACGCACTCTCTCCCAAAGTCATCTGCCCCTCCTCCTGTCCCTCTCCAATATGGCTAGACGGAGGTTAGACTGCTTGCTTCTAGGCCAGGTGTTTGTTGGCCTGATCCTGGGATCAATAGGACTATCTTTCGTCCAAAGCAATGAGTGCCCCCAATTGTGTGTATGTGAGATTCGGCCCTGGTTTACTCCCCAGTCCACCTACAGAGAAGCCATCACTGTGGACTGCAATGACCTTCGCTTAACACACATTCCAGGGAACCTCTCCAGTGACACTCAGGTTCTCCTTCTACAGAGCAACTACATTGCCAGGACCAGTGAGGAGCTTGAACAGCTGTTCAACCTGACTGAACTGGACTTGTCCCAGAATAACTTCAGTAGCATTCGTGATGTTGGCCTTACCAATATGTCCCAGCTCACCACACTTCATATGGAGGAGAACCAGATCACAGAAATGCCCGATTACTGTCTGCAGGACCTCAGCAACCTGCAAGAGCTCTACATCAACCACAATCAGATCAACACAATCTCCGCCAATGCCTTCTCTGGGCTCCACAACCTGCTCAGGCTTCACCTCAACTCCAACAAGCTCAAGACCATCAACAACCAGTGGTTTGAATCTACGCCCAATTTAGAGATCCTTATGATTGGGGAGAATCCTGTTGTTGGAATAATGGACTTTAATTTCAAGCCACTGGGCAACCTTAGAAGCCTGGTTTTGGCTGGGATGGATTTGACAGACATCCCTGGAAATGCCTTTGTGGGACTTGACAATCTTGAGAGTCTCTCTTTCTATGACAATAAGCTAGTCCGCGTTCCTCAGAAAGCCCTCCAGAAACTACCTAACCTCAAGTTCCTGGATTTGAACAAAAACCCAGTGCACAAGATTCAGGAAGGAGATTTCAAGAACATGCTGAGACTGAAGGAGCTGGGTATAAACAACATGGGACAGCTGGTTTCTATTGACCGTTATGCTTTGGACAACCTTCCTGAGCTCACAAAACTGGAAGCTACAAACAACCCCAAATTTTCCTACATCAACCGTCAGGCTTTTCGTGATGTCCCAGCCTTGGAGAGTCTAATGCTAAACAACAATGCCCTGAATGCCCTCTATCAGTCCACAGTGGACTCTCTCCCCAACTTACGTGAGATCAGCATCCACAGCAATCCTCTGCGCTGTGACTGTGTTATCCAGTGGATGAGCTCCAACAAAACCACTGTTCGTTTTATGGAACCTCTGTCCACGTTTTGTGCTATGCCAACAGAAGTAAGGGGTATGACCTTGCGTGAAATTTTGCAGAAGAATTTAGTAAACCAGTGCCTGCCCATGATTTCCCATGATACTTTCCCAAGCTACCTCAACCTTGACATTGGCATGACCGTTGACTTGGACTGCAGAGCTATGTCCCAGCCTGAGCCTGAAATCTACTGGGTGACACCATTGGGGAACAAGGTGATGATGGACACCCTATCTGATAAATACAGCCTCAGCAGTGAAGGGACACTGAGAATTTCTCACATCCAAGTCGAAGACTCTGGCAGATACACCTGTGTGGCCCAAAATTCAGAGGGAGCTGACACAAGAGTGACAGCTATAAGGGTGAATGGCACTCTGCTAGACAGCACTCAGCTTATGAAGATCTATGTCAAACAAACAGAATCTCACTCTATCCTGGTCTCTTGGAAAATAAACTCCAATGTAATGACCTCTAACCTCAAGTGGTCATCTGCTACCATGAAAATAGACAACCCCCATATTACTTACACTGCCAGAGTACCTGTGGATGTCCATGAGTACAACCTTACACATTTACAACCAGCAACTGAGTACGAGGTGTGCCTCACCGTCTCCAACATCCACCAACAAACACAGAAGTCATGTGTGAATGTGACGACGAAGCAAGCAACCTTCACTGTGGAAATATCTGACCAAGGGACCAACACTGCTCTTGCAGCAGTCATGGGAACGATGTTTGCAATCATCAGTCTGGCCTCTCTGGGAGTGTACATTGCCAAGAGGTGGAAGAGGAAAAATTATCACCATTCTCTCAAAAAGTACATGCAGAAAACCTCGTCAATACCGCTAAATGAGCTGTACCCTCCTCTTATCAACTTGTGGGAGGCAGATAGTGAGAAGGAGAAAGAGGGCTCATGTGAGACCAAACCCAGTCAGGTGGACACCACACGCAGTTATTACATGTGGTGATATCCAGTAGGAGATACAAAGACATTTTTGTTTCAGGAGCACAAATATACATACTTGCTTCTTTGTGTAAAAGTAAACTAAGTCATCTTTTGTTTCATGTTTCTAATTTCTTTTCTTCGGTTCTCTCAGACTTGCTCTTTAAGTGAATTACGAACCGAGATTTTGAGAGCTTCAGTTTAGCATATTGCCTTTTTACCTTTCACCCATTTTGACACTATGGCAGCTTTGTTTAGCTTCCTGGACTAAGTAGTCACTGTGCATTATTTTTAGTACTTGTTTTGATGAACACAGCATGAGTATTGTCACGGATTCAGCATATGCGAGCAAAGGAAAAGCTGAAATCCAACCTGTTTTATGACATCTTTCTCTGGCAGAGACTGCCGTCTTTCTTTCTCTTGTAAAACAGTTTCATTGTTGACTGTTGTGCACTGAAATATATATACTAATTTGTCTATCAACTCAAATATAAGCTGACAAAGTATGTTTAGACTTGATATACCATCTATTGAATAATGTTAGCAATTCCTCTGTAATGTTGTATCAGCTATGATTTAATTTACTTTTTGTACATTAAATAACGGTATGTTTGATTTAGACTTTAAGTTTGCAGAGCAGCTACTGTAAACCAGCAATAGAAATATGAATGTTATGAACTAGGTATATAGATGTAAGGCTTTTTAAATTTCTGAAATATTTCTTTTCTTATTTTGCTAGAATATGTATACAATCACTGGTTTTGTTGTGGTTTACACACACAAACATGTTGTTTATTGAGGAGCAAGTGAAATAAAATCTTCTTTCCTCATATTTTTTAAACCATGATTTCAACACCTAGTGTCATTTTTGTACAGTACATGCAGTTAATTACTGTATATTTAACACGAAACAGACGTAAACTGGTTGAAAGTAAAGGTTTAAAGACTTGGTTGGTTGGTCTTGCAGGGAAAAATCATCATCTCAAATTACATTATTATATTATGATATTATTAATTTCACTATGATGAACATTGCTGTAGGTGCTAGGTTATCAGTGCTGATGACAGAATGGAAGCTATAGACTGCAGTGCGTTTGCCTCTGCAAAGCAATTATCAGAGAATAATTTAAATTCTAGTCCCGGTACAATATACTCCACAATATGCCTCAGAGAACATACAATAACGTCAAAAACAAAGAAATTAGTCACCCAAAACCAAGACAGTGGATATAGTGCCTGCAATGTTTTTTTCACTGTTTTATCATATCAGAAACACCTCTGCATCTCCAAAGCAACACAGCTGAGACTATATAAGGCAATGGTGGTTATGGATAACGGACAGTTACATCAAGCACCAAGCAACCCTTCTACAATCCACCAAATGTTTCACATTCTCAGCATTTTCTAACTGTATGTGAATGATACCTACTGAATGTTTCTTCAACTTTTACTAAAACGATATGAAAGAACTGTCTGCTTTCTCTGCAAAAACTAGTGAGGCGGTGATATGTTGCGTTACTTGCAACCCATCAATGTCTCTGCAAGGTCCATAACTCCAACACAATGTAAATCCCACTGTTTAGAAAAGTGGATGTCCAGAGGGATCCCAGAGGCTCTGCTGGTTTCTGATGTTGACTGGCAACTGTGGGGTCTGTGGTTCAACCAAACATTCTCATTTATCATCTTGTGCATGCTCTCTCCTGTGAGGTATTCATAACTGGTCCATAAACAGTTCATGAATGATTCTGCAATATTACACAATTCTAATCAAATTTTAAGTATTCAGCATTTAGTATACTAAGTATTTAGTTATTGAAATACTGAACAAACTGAGAGGCTGCTATAGTGCCAAAAGAAATGGAGAAAGAGTTTGTTGTCATATACATAGTTGAAACCAAACCTTAAAAAATATAAGCTTATAAACAAAGCACGTTTATTATTTGTTTAATTACTTATAAATGCTTATACAATGCCTACAAAGGCAGATTAAGAGGTTTAAACTCGTGTCACATTATATAACACTTTTTGATACCACTGCTTTTCTTCATGTATAGAGATGTCAAGAGATCCTGCAAGAAAAATGTCAGTGAATGTCATGGACCCTTTAGGGAGATATGGGTCCTGTGCTGAGAATGATGGGGAGAGGAGGGCAAAGCAGCAGTAGTCTGGCATTTGTTAAACCTGCACATTGAAACAGCTACTTTGAAAAATCCGCTGCCATCCTTTTATCTGCACAGAGCGGACGAGCCTTTATACCGTCTCAGTGGGTAGCCTAGTAACAGACCGGAAATCAGCTCATTGGGACAGCTATCAATGAAAGCTTTTCAAAGTGTGTGCTGGAGCCTGCACCATCCAAGTCCCATCCAAGTGGCCTGTTTCCATGACAACCCCTCCCTCTATCCACCTGCGGGTGCTGGCAGCCAAGTGAAAGAAGTCCCCAGAGCCTGAAATACCACTGACAAGGTCAACACCCCGCAGGTGGGAAACCACTAAAACATCATGTACGCTTTCAAAGGTGTGGAGCGAGAAAAGCTCCATCTTTGCTCTGAAGGTGAAGTAGAATGGCACAGAGCGTTCCTCAGCTGGGCTTCATGTCTGTTTTTCCTTTATGTCATGCTGGAGGTCAACTATAAAATTGCAGCTGAAGACAGGAAGAAGACTGTACACAAACACATCATTGTGCAAATATTTGCATGTGTTCTTGTTTCAAACAGAGCTCAACTGACAGATTAAAAAAAATTAAAAACAAAGGTCATTTCTCAAGCATACAAACACTGACTGTATCTGAGCTGGTGGTACGTTGGTGTCTGGGTTTGGGTTGTGACTTGTCTGTTTCTGTCCTCTGCTTTGATAGGTGGTGAGCGCTTAGTGACTCACAGCCTACAGGTGGATGTTTTGTCTCAATTTTCAGCTGATTTCCGACATACCCGCTGCGCTCGCTGAGTGAAATTAATCAAAATTTAATCATTGTCCAGTGAGGAGGTAGGAGGCAAGTCTGAGCCAGAACCTGAAGCTCTCCATCCACTTAAAGCCTCAAAGATTGAGCGCCTGCTTGCAGAGCCAAGGATAAACTAAAGCGAGGGTGAATGAGTAGTTGAGCTTTGAGAGCTTTTGCGCAGGAGAGCAAATTCAAATGAAATCCCACTGTTAACCTGCATACACTGCTGGCAGCACAGCTCTTCTGCTCCTGATTTTAGACACATGTAGTGCCAGTCAAATTTGCTGGCTGATTGCTGTGTGTATGTATGTATGTATGTATATATATATATATATATATATGATAAAACAGGTCTGAAATATGCACAAGACTATTACATGCTATCTTCATAAATATTGTCTAGCACTCAAGGAAAAATCCTATATAGTCCTAATTCTAAAATAACAACATATATCAATACATAACAACAACATATCATTACAAACGTTTTTATATGGTCAGCAATGTTGTCAGATTCACAGATATAGGTCTTACTGTGTACTACTGTATATGTTTTCATTAAAAAAGTAATCAAGTTGTACCTCAAGTTAAACCTGTTGCCTTGAAACAAAATAGCTTCTCATGAAGCTAAAACAACCCCAACTTCATGTGTTACGCTCAGCTGAGTGAATCCCCCAAACTTACAAAGCTTACAACTAAATCCCAATGTCTTATCATTTAATACCAGCCACTGGAAGTGAAACAGAAATAGCCACTTGACTCCTACGCAACAGAGAGCAAATGCGAAATGGGTGTGTACTGACATCCTCTTCTGATTACACTAATGACATGCATCATCAGTTTCACCCCACACAACGTCACTTCTGACAGCATAACTGGGGACATTTTCTTCTTGTGAGGAGGTTGGAGGGTGAAGTAATGATGTGTCAACACTTTCTTTTCCTGGCTTTGGGAAGATTTCCTGTATAGGTTGATAACTTGATACATTTGATTTCTTCATTCTACAACCAAAACAATGTTTTTTTTTCTCAGGTTCACAATTTCACTATAAAACATTGTATGTATGTTTTCAACACAGTGCACCCTTGCATGAAAAGTTCCAGTTTAACCTTTTGAGTTTAAATAGTACTTTTTAAAAAAAAAAAAAGCAAATTGTGTACATTAGTGACTTATGATCAAAAACTAGTGAGTCGACAACTTTGCTAACAGTCAAACATCAAGCAAGGTGAACAACAAAAGACATACAGTAGAAGCCCAGCTCGGCGTCTGTCTTTCAGCCTTTTATTTCATGAAGCACACAGCAACAACTGGAAATTAGTTCCATATTTACTTTTGTTAGCTGATTACAGTACTTGCTTGTCCAGAAAGACTACTGTACCTGGTTTCATTGCCCACATGCCCAGCTCTGGTTCTGGCATGACACTGGCTCTGCGCCCTGTCAGCATTCCCCAGCACTCCCTGTGGTCCAAAACGCCTGTGGTACAAACAATAGCACTAACTCTGAGCAGCTTGGTTAACAAACTGAACTAGAATTAGCAAACAGCATCTACAGCAGAAGTTTACTTTACTGTCCATCAGGAAACTAAATAAATCACACATAGTTGAAAATATCAGTGATATAGTTGGTGGTATGCTCTAAGCATTACATATTTTCATGGGTGATTGTACCTGGAGGTCACCTTTTATATGATCACAAGTCAGTGTAGCATCAACATGATTTAAATGAGCTATTTTATGGTAGAAAAGTAGCACAATGTTGATTGCTAAAAAGAGAGCCTACTCCACAGCTGAATGCAGTCACGGAAAGCTAAGTACATGAAGTGAAAACTGAAGTGAGAAAAGCAAAAAGCATTCCACTGCCTTTTGTAATCCACACAGCACTCAGCTTTCAATGGCTCTGAGTGCCCTGACTCAGTTCTTGCTGCCTGAATTTGGACATTATGATGAGCTCCACTTTTAAAGAGCATATGATAATCAACAGGGTTCAAAAGAGGGTCATCTCAAATAGACTGTTTATCCCAGCAAATGAAGAAACATGCATAACCAAAGTTGTCATGGGTGCAGCGATCACGCTGGCCCAGCTTCGGTTATTTTCATTGTTCTGGGGAGAGTGTGGGTGTAACTTCACACTTTTTCCTGAGAGCAACTGCCTGCCTTGCAGAGACAGCACCTGTGAGCCTGTTCTGCAATTATTCTCAAACTCTCTCACACACAAAGATAAATTTAACTACTCATAAAGTGCTTGTTAGCCAGCAAGCCTTTGATGAATGACACCTTGCAGAACGTGAAGTTGAAACTCTTATGTTTGCACGACCCTCAACTTTTTATGGTAGAAAATCTTATTTTGTATCAAAGAAAATCAGCTTTGGAGAAAGTTTTGTGATTATATATTACTAAAAGTTATTCGTAATGCCATCATAGATGTACATTTTTGGGCTGTCCACTGGTTCAGACAGAAATATCTCAACAACTATTGGATGGACCATTCTGTACAGACATTCATGTTCACCAGATGATAAATCCTAATGACCTGGTGATCCCCTGACTGAAGTTGTCATTTGTCATTTTTAGCAAAGTTTCTTGAAAACTATTCCATTGGTTGCCTTGAAAATTGGTTTAGATATTCATATTCATATCCTAATAACTCTAATGCTCTCCAGAGCTTATTATTTTTGCCATCATCAGGTCAAAAATTCAATTTCTCAGATGTTTTGTTGACCTCGGTGAAACTCATTGCCCCTGTACTACAGAAACTGTATTTGTTTTACCATCATTTTCATACTTGCTTCCACTGCTCAGTGACCATTCCTGGAATAGGCCATTTGCACTCTGATTGACAAACATAATATAAGATAATGAAGGTGCTCTATGCACACTGATTTGTAAAGATTGCTGTTTACCAAGTCAGGAAAGGATTTCCATGAACTGTGCCAGGAAAAGTATACCTCTCAGAAACATGACATCCAGCAGGTGTTGATATAATGGTCTACACCATAAGTCATCGAGATTAGGAGTCTGCAGCCACTGTACCAGCATTGTGATGGCCCTTTCAAAGACAAAATGGCAATTAATCATTCAGTGCTTTGAAATAAAGGTTAACGTCATTATGCTACCATTCTTACAGTGTTATTGCTAATGTTCTGATGTTCAACAGGTAGTTTTAGAATGCCTTCGTAGCATTAAATAAGTACAGTATTTGGTTAACACAGAAATTCTGTTAGAATGATGTGCAATACAATCACAAGGAGACACAAGGAGAGGCTTATATACTGTCTAAATAATGGAGGCATACTGTGGGAAAAATCAAAGTGGAAGTGTGGAAACATAATGTATTTCACTGATGTTAATCATCTGTTAAATGCATAATGAATTGTTCCACGGATTGTTGTGGTGTTTTCTCCCAGGGCCTAATTAAAAAGCTTTGCTTCTTGCCTGCAGCATACTGCAAGTGTGAGTGTATGTTAAGTCTCACTGCTGACACAGAACCTTGAAGCTCATTTCCATCTTCTTAGACTTAGCGCCTAATGTTATGGTTGTGTCTTTATTCAAACAGGCCCATAAAGTGCTCTGTAGTAATGAAAGTCAAAACCTGTGGTTAAATGGTTTAAATTCAGACACAGAATATTCAGTGTACAGAAAAAACAATATGATCATTTTACAGACAACATTCCTCTTTGACATGAAGGTGGAACGATATAATGAGACAATACAATCAAACGAGGCTTCACTCCATTACTCTATTGATTGCCTAGACAACAGTGCAAAAATATTCTCTCATATTGATTGCTTATGTGCTTGTGTGCATAGTAAGTGACCCGACACATGCATGTGATGTGTTGCATGGTGCACAATATGCAATTGTGTTATAATAAATGAAAGTGAGTCGATTTACATTTTCAACATATTTTTGCCTGACTTCATGCCACTGATGACTTCTAGCAGGCTGAAAGATATTACATACATTATATATATCTTCTAGAAATGGTTAGCCTGAAACTATTTGTGCCAGTTTGGATAGGTTATTGAATATGTTATGTATTAAATAATAAATCAAAAGATACATTTATTGTTGTTCTCATAAAAAAAAAAATAATTTCAACTAACATTTGCCAGGTTAAAATGATTATAGATATGCTCAGTTAAATATGACAAAAACCCAACTGAACCACTGTCAGATTCATTTAATCGGAATAGACATACTTACCTCTGTCCGGTTCCCTTTGTCCACGTCCAATTTCAATCATCTTCTGTCTTAAAATTTCTTTTCAGAGCCATTTGTGTACCTCAGTTCATCAAAATATGTTTAATTTGATAGGTTTGAGAGTCTGGAATCATTTGATGTTCTTTATATATATTTGTGTCATCAAATTTGATTTGTATGTGCTGTTATTGTCTACCTGAATGTTTGTATATTATGTTGAAAGTCACACTGACAGTGATTGTGGCCCTAAAAAAACCACACAGAGTGTTAACACCAGTGCCGTGCCCTGTGCAATCTTGTTTACTCATAGAACAGTATGCAGCCAGTTCAGTTTAAGATCAAACACAAATACTTGAAAACAGAACAGTGAAATTATTATAATAACACAGTAACTCCTGGCCGACACACTCTGTAAGCTCTTGTCTCAGCTAATAGCAAATATTTACTCAGAGGGTCAGATTAACAAGGTTACATTTCATCCACGGAACAAAGCAAGTTCCCTTCTGCTCTGAAGCTCCTTCCATGATGATGCCACGACTTTAAAGTGTTCATTGCTGTGTTTTGTAATCATTGTCAGTCATCACACATCTCTCTTTTTATTGTGCAATAAGATGGTTACAAAACAAGTACACACATAGATGGTCAAAAGATGTTATACAAAATGAGACAAATGACATAAACAAAGAGGACACAACATGAGTTCAAACCGGTGGGCATATAGTAAACAAAGGGCGAAGAATTGACAGTTGTCAGTTTTATGTTTGTGTGCTGAAGGCAGAACCTAAAAACAGTTTCTGTGATCGTTACAGATGAGGAGCTGGAAATGAGCAGTGAACATTGAACATAATGTTTCCTGGTACCAAAAATCTAGCAAACAGTAACTGATGGGAAATAATCACAAAATAGATGATGTGAAACCTGGAAACCTTTGTACCTTCATGCCTGTGCAGCTTGACTAACACGCTGCTTCTACTGCTGCAACACTGGACCTGAACTGACCTGCAAGATTTAAATAAAAAAGGTTGTTTAACGCTGATTAAACATCAGCTGGAGATCCAAAAAGCACAGTGAACATGTCTTTAAAACATAGCATGTAAACAGATGGCCTAAGGTGAGACGCTGTTCTTTTTCTTTCTACAGCACGAGGGGTCCTGCAGAGAAAGTGTGCACCAATTATTACACCCCATTTAAAATACAGACACTGACCCATATCCAGCTAAGTGGAAACAGACAAAGGGTATTGATTGGATTGGAAGAATGGAGCTTCTTGAGCGATTCAACATCTTTACAGGGAACACGGCTGGCTGACTTGATTTGTGCATTGATTGCTGAGATTATACATCGCTGTTATTCCCTTTTTATTCTGTAAAACTTGTGTTGCTGCATGCGTCTGTATTCTTGTGAGAGTGAAAGTAAACTGTGAAGTCCTGAAGTGCACCTGAACATTTGTAATCTTGTTTGTCATTTGATTTGAACCGTGCTGTACAGTATTACTATTTAATTAATACTTTAGCGTTTTTAAACAATCTTGTTTTCTGTGGATTAACATGTAAAATGACTGGATACATTTACAGATTTCTCACAGAAAATTATAGTGTAATGGGAGATAATTGCTGTCTCAAAAGTATAATCAATGTGGTTACCACCATATCTGTCACCACAGTATTATTAGTGGTGATTTTCATTTTACACAGATTCTGTACATTTATTTTAGTTCATGAACCCTGGACTCTTAACGATGGTCTCAATTTAGCAAACAGATGATGAACAGCCTGAGATC
The DNA here is from genome assembly GCA_028641955.1 of Protonibea diacanthus. Taxonomy (NCBI): domain Eukaryota; kingdom Metazoa; phylum Chordata; class Actinopteri; family Sciaenidae; genus Protonibea; species Protonibea diacanthus. Next base: position 25,672,539 of record CM053978.1, on the reverse strand, counting down.
TTGAGAAAAATAAGTGTCATGTCAACCAGTTTATCTTCATTCAGTCAGGCTGCTGTCATTACATGTGCACTGCAGGTACCGATCATTGTTGATCTACAAAGGCATAAAACATTCAATCACATGTAATATGTTGGACATGAACTGAATAACATGGTATTTTACTTCTTTCTTAGTCCAGTAAATTTGAATAATCACACTCATCAAAGTCATCCAGTGGAGCAGACTTGACTCTTTTAAAGTTAAGTGTTGTTTGAAGTCGCCATATTGCAGATTTAATAATCAATCTTTCACACAATGAGTGGTTATTGTTACTGCATCAGTGATCAGATTGAACACAGCAGCTTGTAAAGAATGTGACTGTAGATCGGTAACATTAAATATTTCTTTTGTGTAGTTCTACATTGTAATTCAGTCTTGATTTAAAACTTCATTTTGTGTCATAATGTGTGCCATTAATGTGGTAAACTATTATGTTGACATGAAAATAAATATATTTTTTATATCTTTGGTAAGAATGAAAGCACAGTAACATTTTTCCTTTAGAACTTTAAGGTTAGGGGAATGTTTTGTGGTGAAATATTGACAACCAAAGAAAAGGTTTTTAAAAATGTTTACATTAAAAGTAGCAACATGCTAGGAACCATTGAAAACTAAAAACTGAAACTAATGTTATGTAAGAAGTTTTTTTCTGAAAACGTGGGCACACAAAATCTAATTGCAATGTTTGGGAAGCATGCTCTGAAGAAATAAGTACGTAATAATAAGTAATAAGTAAGTAATAAGTGTCTTACTCCAGTTTTTACAGGCATATGCATATAAAACTGCTTTGATTTTAACCTTTTAGATGTTGTTTAGCTGTGTACAGTCTTGACTCTTGACTTGTCTCTCAGCAAATTTCTATCAAACTTCATTCATTTTTCAAACTCAGCGCAAAGAGCTAAATATGTTGCTTTGCCTCAGGAGGCTGATGAACCCCCTTGACTCCTTCTTTAATTGCCTTGCAAAATCTTGTCATGTGAGTGAATTGCACTGTCGCTGCAGTTGCCTGGCAGCAGAGGAAGGCACCCAGTCTCATGGGATGACTGCCACAGGGTGCACGGATACAGACTGAAGTCATCCTCCTGTGAGCTGTGTTCTCACCCAAAAGTTGGAACAAAGTGTTCATGGGTTTGAATCTTTCTTTCTTTCTGGTCCTCTCTGTGACTTATCGGAGCATCTCTGCTTCCCTGTTTGTTGGACTGCCTTTGATGGCCTTTGATGAACTCAGTGGAACAGTCAGAAAAAACCTCTTTGAAACCTCTGGGGTCAAGTCATCATAATTATGTCTACTCAAGCTGACAAAAGCAGATGAGGGAAACCTTTGAAATTTCCTTTGTTCTCCACTGTCGGGCCAGACAACAGTGCATCCATACGGCCACGGCGCAGCTTTCCTCACAAGCTGGGAGAAGCATCACAGCCAATTTGAGGCCAAGTCAATCAGCAGGGACGCAAAGGGAGTGCTGGACTGTTGTTGATAATCTCCCCAGAGAACAGGCTCTATCATGCCTTTGGTTCATTAACTCTCCAACCAATTGTAGTCCAGCCTCAAAGTTCAGCTCTTTTGTGCTGGTGTGTGTGTGTGTTCTCATTAAAGCCAAAAGATCCTTGACAACAGCGCCCATGTAAGACCCCCAACAACCTGCCTCATCTGGAACAAGGGAAGCCGTTTCACCCCATTGTCAGATGGCACAATGAGATCCACAATGTCAAGTCATATTATGTACTCCAGGAAATGCCCTTTTAAAAGCTAAAAAGAAAACCAATGAACATATGTTAAAAAGACTAACCCAAAATGAACCTGATTTTTTTTTCAACGTTTAAAAATGAAAAGATGTTCCGATTGAGTGAACATGTTACTGCTTTAAGATGTGTGGTGCATGAGACAGATTATGCAACTTTTTCACCAAATCCTTAAATATGCAGTCATCAGTATTAATATTCTGGCCTTAATTAAGGCCGAAATTTAATGAACACAAGGATATGTGAGAGGAATGGCTCCATGTTTCTACCCCCTGTTGGACTGTATTTTATGAGAAATTCCCATATAATTTTAATTTCATATAATTTCGTATTAACTAGGGATGCAAATGATCTATTAATTCATTAATCATTAGTTGATTGACCTCATCGATCGATTAACAATTAACTGATAAGCGGCTTTTTTCCTGAGAACATACATTTCTCACGGTGTCTTTAACATAAAGCAAAATATTGCTTATATACGGAATAAAAAATGCATGTTATATTCCTCAACTAATGTTTTATTGTACCAGTTGGGATACGGTACAGATATGGCATTTAACCAAAATAAATTCTGCACAGAAAATTAAAATACGTAAAAAAATAATTGTGCACTGGCTCATCTGTTGCATGTGAAACATTAAGCAACATAAAATATTTTTTAAAGCTATACAATATGGGCTTAGCCTACACAATATTAAGCCTACATATAATTATCTGGTAAAGTACTTACATGAAAAACTTCAAACATCAGCAGCACCACTTACAATCTCCCTTGTTCTGAGAAAGGTAAATAGCCCTGGAAACGTACAGTCCGTGTCAAAGCCACATTAGCCGCGGCTAGCTGTGTTTTTAGCTCAGCCTTCTTGTTTTTGTAGCGTGCCTGCAGGTGGGTAGTTATGGTCGTTCGAGAAGGGATGTTCTAACCTGGCTCCATGAAGTGTATTAACTCCCGAAATCCCTCGCCGTCAGTGGTGCTAATTGACATCATATCTTTTTCAGTCATGCCGCAAATCCTCTGAGTAATGAAGGCGATGGACTTCCTCCCTGCAGCACGGCTGCATGCAGGTTTTGAAGGTGGTATCTTAGCGAACTCGTAGAGTTGCTTAACTTAAACGCAGTACCGCAGAGTTTACATTGAGCGTCTTTGTCATCATTACTTAGTTTGAAATGCTCCCATACTCCACTCCGTTTTGACCGCCTCACGTTTGTGTGCCGGGTCTGCCGACGCCCGCGAGAATCCCGCGTAAAAACTCCTGTGGAAAATGGCCCTAGATTCAGTTAACCTAATTAATTAAATTTAATCAATTAAATTATTTTCGACAATTTGTCGATTAGCCGTTTACATCCCTATTAACATTAAAAAGTCAACTTTCACAAAAAATGGTTGAATTATTATAGTGATCATAGATGTATATATGTATCATAGTTCTCATTTTGTTGAGTTTGTGGCTATACGGCCAGAGGTCTGATGTCTTTTCACTTTCATCTTGATTGGCACCTCTTTGAAACTTATGCTGCTAGCATACCTTCCCTGAAGGTATGCTAGCAGCATACCTTCAGAGACTGCAATGTCAGTCAGTTGGTCTAACACTCTGATCTTAACAACTGTTGGATGGATTGGTTTGAAATATATATTATATATAATATATAATGACATTCATGCTCCCCAGAGGATAAATCTGGACATTCATCACCTTCTCAGGTCAGATCTTTGAATTTTACAAATACCTATATCTACATACCTATATAATATCTGCAAACTATTGAACCAACAGCCTCACCTGTACTTTATGTTACTGCTAATGTTAGCATGCTAACACAGTAAACTAATATGGTAAACATGTTAAATATTATACTTATGAAACATCAGCATGTTCACACTAATATGCCGTGTTAAAGTACAGTCTCACAGAGTTCTGTATATCCAAAATATGCTTTTTAATGTTTAATTTTCCAGTCTAATGCTAACCAAGTATCAGTCATATTCAGTGGTTGAATATAGAGCTGTATATTAAATCCTACAACTGTTGAAAATGTGGATTGATTTGGGGCATCACACAGTACATCAGCAGCTCATCAACTATCTGTACAAATGTCTGTGTTGTATTTTGAAAGCTATTGTAGAAGCACAACACAACATTTCAGTCACAAAGCCCACTTTCTTTTCAGCACTAACCTCTGTTGTTGTCAAACTGTCAATCAGTTCATTGTCTAATACTTTTACCATTCACTTCTACCATTTCAGCTTGTGACTGAAAATGCAGACTCTGAAACCTACGTACAGTGGATGCATGGCTAACGACTGACATCTCTAATTTTGCCCAAGGACAAAGATGAAGGCTGACTCTCAAAGGAAAATCCTTGGTCACTTGTGCCCCCCCTGCCCCATCTGCCTCAGATAGCCTCCAGAGAATAAGCCACTGCATATCAATTCCACACAACACCACTACCACTGGAAGGTTAGGCAGGGAAAAGATACACAACTTAGTGGAAAAAGAATGACATTCCAGCAAAACTATTTATGTTATGTTAACTTTGAATCACACCTCTTCTCTCAGGCTTTAACAGCTACTGGGTTTGTCTGGGCTGCTGTGAACGCATAGGAGCCCACACAGGCAAACTCCCTGATTTGGTCATGTGGGTAGTGCACAAGAGCGAAAGAAGAGCGTAAAAGAGGTCTTTGTCATGACAGAAGCACCTATTTTAACCATTATACATGCAGTGTCAAGCCTTTAACTCTTTTATGTTTTAATTGATTGATTAATTAAATTATTAATTGATTCCTTCTGTTGTTTATCCATCTATGCTCATGTGGATACAAGGTGATAGCAAAGCAGGATGAAACCAATATAAATGTATGACAAAGGTGAATTGAAATGTATAGTGTACTTAATGTGTAAGTAGAATGCCGAAGTGGTGAGCTGGGGTGAAGACAGACAGAAAAAGGGATGTTTAGAGAATGAAGAGTAGAAGATGAAGAACAGAGACAGTGTAAGTTGTTAGGTCACTCAAAGGGCAGGTGGGTGAGGTAAATTCTCACACACGAATAACAGGGAGTGGTTAGACAGAGATGGGTACCAGTGATAAGTATGAAGAAGGGCAAAGAGCATAAGACATGTCCAAATAAGGGAAAGAACTGTGTAAGTTGCTAGGGAAACGACCCTTTAGGGAGGATTGCCAAGGAATACAAAAAGGCAGGGTGAGGGACCCCCAGATCAGATCTCACCCGGCTGCTTGCTATTGCGTAGGTATTCTGTGGAATGTGGTCTCCACCGTTTTGCAAAACGGTGAAATAAATGCTTTGAATTGATCGACGTCGTCTGTTTGCTCTATCCTGCATCAACCAACCCGGGGAGATAACAGAGAGGTTTGTCTCAACACTCACCATGCAGAAGTTGTGAATTCAGAGGAATATACTACTTAGTACTTTGCCTAACTAGTCCTGCCATCTGCAGGCCATGTGACATTACTGCACACCACTGGATAACCTAAAGTACTTGTACTTTGGGATGGTGATGATGATGATGAAAAACTGGAGGTCTGAGGACAAAAATTGAGCAAATAAAGAAAAAAGCCAAGACAGAAAGTCACTGTTGAATAAATGAGACCGCTTTTATGATAAATTAAATAAACAGATGTGAGACTGTCAGGCTGCTTTTATCATTTCCAGTAAGTAATTCTCTCCAGTTTCATCCTCACAGCAGATCAGACGAGACACTTAACTCACGCTGTTTGTCCTTAATGAGCTCCTGTCCACTTTGTCCTGAGCACTGACGGACAGATGGTCAAACCACACGGGTTGCAATTACAGTGGTGTAGTAACACACACTCACCACTAGATGGGGCTACTCTGTAATTAAACTACCGGAAGTTGCCGCTTCCAATATATTGTCTTGAGTCCCAGCTGGTCTGTTTGCTCTGCCGGTGTTTTAATGGAAACTCCGGATATGAATATGAATATTGATAGTTTGGATTTGAGCAACGGTCTCGAGAGCGTCCCTGTTTTAATTAAGAGGAGTTCATGTGCACTGAAATTCCCCGTGTTTCAGGTAATAATACGCAGTGTTTCTGTCCGCAGCTGAACACATTTAGCTGCAGTTAGCTTCAGTAAATGTTGTATGTGTTTCAGCAACGTAAACAAACCTTAAAACCTCCATATTTATAGCAGCGTGTTGTTAGAGGAGTGTCATGAGAGCACAGGTGTTGTTTAATGCCATTTATTTTAGCAATAACGTAGTATGTCTACGTAAGCTAATACCTTAGTAACAGGTAAAAACACTGGACAGGTTCGCGGGTCTTTTCTCTTAAAACTAAACACAGGTGTTACTAGTGATGGGGAGTTGGGTTCTTTTTAGGGAGTCAGATCATTTGACTCAGCTCGCCAATTAGAACCTTTGTACTGAAGTATTCAAAATTAAAAATTATAGTTTCAAATATCCATAAATTGCTGTAGTGTTTCCATTGCGTTTACAGACCGTTGTAACTCTCTGAAACCACCCAGTGAATGCACTAACTTAACTGTAGAACCGCTCTGCTACACAAAGCAGATAGAAACACCTATATCCAGCAGTCAATAGCTTTTTTTATTTCTATCAGCATAGAAATAAAAAAAGCTATTGACTGCTGGATGCACAGCATGCATGTGACATTCAGTCACTGCATGGAGCACTGGAAGCACACTGTATTACTTTACAAAACAAACATTGTTCACTTAAAAGAGCTGGCTCTTTGAACCGGCTCGTTCGCGACTGACACATCTCTAGGTTTTACTAATGAAATGAATCATGAGTCAGCATGCACCATGTCAGCACCCTGAAAGTACATCAGCTAAATTATAATTAATTTTTAGTATTTACGCACCATTTTTCTGCTAGTTTCTCCTGTTGTGACATTTTAATATGTCCGCCATGAAAAAAAAGGTCTGTTCTTGATCACTTGTGAGTCGCGTGCAACCAGCTTGACAGGGCGACCCCACCACATCTGTATCTGATAAAGGCCAGAGCAAAAACCTGTAAATCATATCATAATGCATCACAACAACAATCAAACGTGACTGACAATCAGAATAATGTTTGAATCAGGACTCTCTACACACTCCTTGTGTGCTCTGGGAACAGATGGACATACAGTAGAAGCATCCAGATGAAGATCATTCTGATAGATAACTTCAAAAAAAAAAAACAAAGTGTTGTTTTTAAAGAATTGTTACCACAATACACAATATTCACAGAGGTAGAAATTAAATAAAAGTCAGTGCTCTCTGGTAGACAAGAGAGAGAGTTTCTCCCTCAAACATTATCTTTGTTATGTATCTGACAATACAGATACCAATATACCTATAGAAGTATAGAAGTGAACCTGTAGAAGTGATACATTTATCTGTCTGTCTCTAATAATGTATAATGTAGTATAATGTATAACAAAGAAGAAGAGGAACTGTGGATACTGTGATGTTGCTTTCATGTTGAACCCACAGTATGTGCTACAATATCAGAAAACACACATGTTTAAGAGTAAATATTAAAGGTCCAGTGTGTAGAATTTAGTTGCATCTAGTAGTCTAATTGCTGCATTGCAATCTCCTCACATCACCCTAACCTTCTTAGTGTAAAGGAGAAACAAACATTTTAAGGACCCGCGAAAGAGGACCTGCCCCCGCTGTAGATATGAAAGACTTATTTTTTAAGTTAGAAAAATAAAAAGATTCTTATTTTCATGTGATCATACATGCATGAAAACATAGTTATGAATATTATATTCCATATCTACCTTACCCTGAAAATAAAGGCCCCAAATCTTACACACTGCACCTTTAAGTATGTGCTTTGTCCAAATTCATTTTACTACACAGCAATACTACCACGCAAAATACAATATGAGGAATACAATGCCAGGATTGAACTGTATTACTGGAATTAAAGACAATATAGATAATAGAAGATTTAGCTGATGCTTTTATCTAAAACAACTTAAAATGCATTTCATTTAGAGTGTTGATACTGAAGGAGTTATACTTGAGCTTGTCCAGAAAACCTGCAGGAGCTCGTCAAACCTGATGGTAATCGGCTCTGTCAGACCAAATCTATTATTTGGCCAGCAGATGGCAGCAAATCATTATAGGCTACAGCCTCGTCTTCTGACTGCAGTACAGGGAATTATAAAATAACTCTCCAGAATCAGAGGAGTTGTCCTAGATAACACCCATAGGATCTTTCTGACTGCATTACAGTACAAATCTTAAAGACTTGTAAAATGTATCGTTCAATAAACTCTCTTCTTGATTAAACGTTCAGTCTATAAGATGCATGCCACATTTTCCTAAAGCTCAAGGTGGTGTCTTCAGATATCATATTTTGCCTTATGAAGAGTCCAAAACTGAAATTTATTCAGTTCACTGTCCAGTAACACAAAGACATCCAACTTCAACTTTGACTGCTCTTGTTGTTTTTCAGTATTCTCCAGATAACATTCAGGGACCAGGATGCACTGTTGACCCCAGTGAAGTCACCCTTCCTGGATGCTCCTGCATTTCCCACTTCTGCTTCACTGAGAGCTGCTTGTGCCTGCAGACACATGGCCAGGCATACGACAACACCGGCACACTGCTGAACCTGAGCAGAACAGACTCTGATTACTGCTCACCTGTGTTTGAGTGTAATGCCCTTTGCCCCTGCAGTGATTCCTGCTCTAACCGGGTGGTGCAGAGAGGACTTAGACTCAGGTTGGAGGTTTTCGGCACTAAGAACAGGGGCTGGGGGGTACGGACACTAGAGGCAATCCCACACGGGACGTTTGTGTGCGAGTATGCAGGAGAGGTGATCAGTTTTGAGGAGGCTCGACGCAGACAGCTGGCCCAGAGATCTGAGGAAAATAACTACATCATTGCCGTCAGGGAGCATGCAGGCGTGGACTCCATCACCGAGACGTTTGTGGACCCTGCCATGGTGGGAAACGTAGGCCGCTTTCTCAACCACTCCTGCCAGCCCAACCTGTTCATGCAGCCAGTCCGTGTGCACTCTGTGGTTCCTCGACTGGCGCTGTTTGCTGGACGGAACATTGATGCACAAGAGGAGCTGACGTTTGACTACTCAGGAGGATACAGCAATCAACCTCCTGTGGAGCTGCTGTCCACTCAAAGTGATGCTGCCATACAGGCCAGTAGGACAGACGGCCTCCAGAGGAAAGAGTGCCGCTGTGGTGGCAACAACTGTGTTCAGTTGCTTCCACTGGATTTATCTATTCTCAACTGAAATAATCTAAATTTAATCATGAAAATGGAGAAAAGATTTTTATATAAAACTATGGCTACATAGTTCTTTCTATTTCCACTGAAATTGTGGTTAATTCAGCCACTGGTTAAAAAAAGAAACAATCTGTGGCTCCTTCAAGACAATCAGCTGGATGAGTCATGTCTGTGCCCGTCATTGTTTCCTGTTTGGTTCTCCCCGGTGTCTCTTGATCTGGTACTGTCTCCCACTCAAATGTAAGATGATGCAAACTAAATCTCAAGGCAGAAAAAAACAAGACTATTATTTTTCTGGGAGAGAAAACTTGTTGACATTCCTGTCTGTTCTTTCGCAATCCATTTCATCTGTCAGGGGAGGGCTTGTCCTGTGCAGGACAAGTGTTTCCCACCAGATTTACTTGCAGCTCTAATCTTGTCCGAGCACGTATAAACCCCATTTCTCACACGACACAGGAATCTGGAAGGAACTGAAGCATCATTTGCGCTGACAGAGATGAGAGGAATGATGTTTAATAGGTTTCTTTTAATAGCCACATAGGCCACAGAATTGTTCTTTACACCCTTGGTTGCCAAAGTTTCATGCAATAAGATGTCATCATGTCAGTAAAAACAAAACATCAAAATTCTCAGTTAAAGTAATAGCTGTCATGTTTCCATCAGCTTGACATTTCTTTTCCGTGTTCGTGCGATGCAGCCTCCCGTTGCAGATATTCTCAGCTCCTCATCGCACTCGAACCTCCAGAGAGGTTGGAGCAATTAAAAAGAGCCAGGGGGGATTTTTTTATATAGAAACAGACTTTATTCCCCCGTCAAAGGAGGGGCGAAGGTGTCCCACTTTAGTGTGACGTTTCTGAATCAGGCCCCTCTCTGTTCAATCTGACCCGTTTCTAGTCTAGACCTGCTTTCATTTTATTAATATCCACATCTGGGTTAATTAGAATGGAGACCGTGTTTCATCCAGAATTGGGACCAGTGCTCCAGCTACACTGGGGCTGAGAGAGACTAAATGGTGGGAGGAGATGGAAGCCCTGTGCTGATCAGAGACCACTGTCAGGTTGTTTGGTTTCTGTGTCACCCAGTGGAGAGGCGAATGGCGCAGGATGTTGTTGTTTTGACCCATATTTTCCCCTCTGTGAGGGTTACCTGAGATTTCTTTCTGTTTAAAACGAGCTGTTCTTTGCATGGACTAAATATTATATGTAAATATTAAGCTACAAGAAGCAGCTGGTTAGCTTAGCTTAGCACTAGCAGTAACCTTACTGCAGCAGAACCGTCGTTGGAAAAAAGAGCGAGCACTTTCAAAATATACAGGCAAGGTGATTGGATGAATAATGTCTTCAACCAGTCAGATAACACAGTCACACTCTTACCAAAGCCTGCAGTCAGAAAAGGATTGCAAACATCTTTCTTTTCTTCTCTTCTTTCAATGAAGAAATACTCTCCACAAATAAATAACTGATGCAAGCAGCGTCTTTTTAGCAGACACCATTGTTGTTTTCGGGCAGTCATCATCACACACAACCTTACAAAAGACCACACCACACCACCTGTAGCTGCCTCTACTTCCTTATAAGATGCTGACTGGTCTGTAACCACTGTTCAAACACAGGCGCATAGCTTGAAGCCTGGCAAGATGGATTCTTGCTTGAACTCGTCGTCTAGCTGCTTCACAAGGTTCACCTTCCTCTCTCCTAAAAAACTAAATCCACCCACAATAGTTTAACATATTGTATCTCATTCATTTAATCTGAACTGACTGTAGAGTGTAAGAATGAGACACGGTGTCTTGCCATAACCATTCTCAGAACCCACAGAGGCAAAACATGGGTCTTTGTTGAAGAGGTGAATTGATCTTCTCATACTACTCAATAATATAGCAATATAGCAAAGAATTATAGGGATCTGACAAAATGTCAAACTATCCCTTTAAACTCCACAAATACAATGTGTGATTGGACACATAGTAGTAGTATAATACAACAAGAAATCAACCCAAGTTGATTGACATCTCGAAGGTGCAAGCCAGAACAACAGTACAAAATATAGTTTTTTGTGATCAATGCTAATTTACAGTGTATTACCAGAAATACTGTACTGCCATGTGGAGGGATGGATGTTAGCTCTGGCTGTGACCTTGCAGAAAACTAGGACAGAGAGAATCCAGAGGAAAAAAAGAATAGCCAGGCATTTCTCAAACCAAAGGATAGAAATGTATAGAAAGTTCTAGGTCAAGGTTTCTATCTCCGCCATCAATTAAACCATGTGTGCAGTGGTCTAATATTTTATCTCTGTTACCAACAGATTCAACACTTCATTTGAGGACAAGAATCAGCTCTTAATGCTTTCAATTTGTGACCTTCTTTATTGTGCCTCGGTGATAAACCAGATTCCACTGTCCTTTCAACAAATCTACAATGAGTATAAGAAAAACCAGCCTCTCTTCAAATACATGACTCATGTCATTTTTGAGTCAGATGTCCCTGAAATCCCTATGGCAACCGGCTATGTGTACAGGAGGTGATTTGGACAGCATTGGCTGGTTCAGAGGTGCACGAAGGCTGTTCTCAAATCCTGACTGTTGAGGAGCCAGGCTGCAAATGAATGGCTCGTTTCCAGGATGGTCACCTAGCAACCATCAGTTAATCACATGAGGTGAACTTCCCTGCTGTACCCCCTCCACACACACACACCATACAAAAACAAATACGTCAATGATGCCTGACAATGCAGGAGCCTGTTATGCCATTTTGTGATGGCATTTTGAGAATGACATCTCTGAAGGAAAAATAAAATGCTTTTTAAAATAACTGCTATCATTGTTTGAATGGTACACTTCATAAGTTTGAAATGGGGGGGGGGGGGGGGGGGCATTGGGTTACATGTACATAAAAATAACATTGTTTTTATAGAATCTCTCCTTACAGAACTCAATTTCAGGAAAAGACCTACCATCAATACCGTCCATGTTTTGGCATTAAGACTGAAACACACTCACCAGCTAACAAGTAGCAGCTAATGGGGATTATGTGCTGGACTATTTCTTGGCCAATGGCCATTGTCACCAGTGGAGACTATAGAAAGTTACTGCTTCCAGCCAAGACATGAAATAATTGAAATTTGTACAGATTAAACGAATGAAATATATCAGGTTCTTGAGCTTTAGAGATGTTGTTAGGCAGGCAGGCTAGCTGCTTCCTCCTGTTCCCAGTCTTTAAGCTCCATACTTACTCCAGCTCTATATTTACTGGTATTGATCTTTGAGTATATTTCTCAAAATGTCAAACTATTCCTTTAAAGCACATGAGTCAAGATAACCCTAAAAAAAAATTTAAAACAGTGTACTTGTGGCTACAGTAAAAGTCTCACTCTGAGAAGAGATTTTGATTTTTAGGTGATTAAGGTGTGTTCTGTATATGGGTTCACTCTACATCCTTCATTGCTGCCCCACAGCCCTATTTAAGCTAGCAATACTTTAACCTAAATATCTTGCCAAGTGTATCTTGACCGGACAGAAGACACAGATTGTACTTGTGAGAGCCATGCATCACATTGATAAAGGGGTGAGACACTATTTTAGAATGAGTGACCAGCGGAGAAATTACAACTGGCAGTCCATTTATTCAAAAATGGAGCGCCTCTCATATGAGGGAGCAGATGTCCTTGAATCCTGGAGCCAAATAATAATAATAAAAACTGTTGGACCTGCTGGCAAAGGCATCTCAAAGACCAGTTTGAAACATTTCTTTCAAGTCTTGACTTTGTCTGGATGTTGGCTGATAACATAATAAATATCAGCAATCTATTTAGACAAATTTCAGTTATTTACAACATCATTTTAAAAAGGAAAAAAGGAGTTTTCCACAAAAAGAGCCTGATAAAAGTCAGTGTAGCTTGTAGTAGAAACCACAAAAAAATAATTAACCATTAATGTGATCTTCACGTTTAAATACGCTTCAACTCTTAATGTATGAAATCAGTTGTTTGAATCACATGGTTCTGTACATTTTTAATGTTCCTGTGTCTGCTGTATTGAATAGATCAACAGATTAAACAGCATGTATTGAATCAATCATATAATTTGCTCAGTGACCTGAAAACGCTCCGTCATTCAAGTAAACTCAAGGTACTTTTAGAATTTCAGGAAGCTTTTTATAAACATAACTCTTTCTTACTACATTGTGTGTAAAGGAGCAAGTGATTTTGCAGCTTCACTTCAGTGTTGGAGGAAGAGGTGTCAATGGGGTTTTTCAGTTTGGCTCCTCCCATCACAGATGTTAAGTTAAATTTGGTCCAAGACACCTGCAGCAGGCTCAGCAGGAAGTTCTAGAGCCCAAGAGGCAAACGCCTCCACAGCTGCTCTCACCACTGATCAGACCTGCACATGCATACATATTTTAACTCCACCTACATTATGTTACAGTACACAAGATCTTAATTAAGCAGTTCATGTCCTCAGTTTGCTTAAAGGTGGCTAAGTGGGATTTAGACACAATATTTCTAAGATAAAGGGGAAATGAATATAGGGTATTGATTGGTAACATATCCCCAAGATTAGCTTTAATCACTGTCATTATGTCACACTGCAATCACAGTCTTGTGCAATGATCCTCAAATGATCCCACTGAGTCTGCTTGGAGGATCAGGCACTCATTGGACAGTGGGGTTGTTATGGAAGATACTTCAGGCTGAGACTAATCATGTGTGAGCCACTTCAAACTAAAGGAGTTTGAAACCTTGTGCAACAGCTCACCGACAAATAGTCAGTCCCAAATGTTTCAGTGCAAGCTAAGCTGTGACAATCCCATTACCAGTCCTGTGTCCAGCATGCAGCACGGTCTTTTTCTTCATTCTGAAAATGTGAACTATATTATTGTTATAATGTTATTTTCATAAGAAGAAGCTCCATCTTATTATAATTATATTATTATATTAGATAGGTTAAATCATTATGGTGCAAACAAACAAATTAACTTTAATATGATTAAAATACTTGTGGAACAAAATAAGAATGATATTCATGTATCTATACATTTTGTATAAGAATATACTAGCATTTAATTTGGCATATGTAGACTGATTTAGGTAACCAGGTAGGTTATAAAATGCAGTGAAAGTGAGGCTAGGACTTCTCTAACTGATTCTAGTGGATTACCTGCCGTTAAAGCAGCTTACAGAACTTGTTCTGCAGGTTAAATAGGTGAGTTCAGACCACTGCCTCCTTGTCTATTCAGCCTCCTTCAGCAGGATTAGCTCGAACAGCGTTTAAGTATCAACAAAAACTCACTCGTATCTGTCTCCACAATTAACACCTGGCAGATAATTTCCACTGGCATGAGTGCATGGTCTGGAATATTGATTATACTGTAACCAAGGGGATGTGGTGAAGTGATCCTCCGCTTTGTGCACAGAGTGTATGAAGAAGGGGCTACCTGAATATAGCTATTTTGACAGTGATGTTTTCTATGCACCACCTGTTGCACACAAAATGCAATGCTTTATGATTAATACACATTTTTTCATGCAGTTTGGCACAAAAGATCCAGTCCAGTCCATGATTCAGCACAGAACATGAAACTTATTTTTCCTACATCGGTAACAAGTTATGGCACAAAAATCACAAGGCCTAATTAGAATATCTCTGCAGCTGGTCTAATCAGATTATTTCCACTGGGAATATGCAGGCCATTATACCAGCATAATTGTCTTTTATTTTTAGTGAGGTGGATCTCTACCTTACACCAGGCTGCTGTACCAATACCTGTTGTCTTGCAGGCAAGGCAGGATCTCATGCCTCGTGGTTCAGCTCACACAGCTCTTACTTCTTGCTCATTGGTCGACATTGATCTACAACAGAGGTGAGAAAGAAGAAGAAGAAGAAGAAGAAGCTTCTTTGAGAACGCAGGGTTTCATGGGAGGGCCTAATAAGTATCGATCTACTTGGCCGTGTCTGAGTCCTGTGTGTGATCTGTGTAAACTGTGGCATGATAAACCTCTTAAGCTTTGACTGTGCAACTGACTCGACTCTACAGGGGCGTGACGTCATTAACAGATTATTAATGACATCATGTCCCTGTCACAGACTCAGGAAGGCTGGCAGAGGATGATAGACTGTTTGTATGCCCTTCTCTTCACACTACGATGGAAGGTCCTGTGTTTTTATGACACGCTTGCTCACACCAAAAAGTTATGCATACTGATCCCAAGGAAGCCTTGACTCATCGCTCCAGTTGCCAGAGCTCCAATAATAGAGTTTAAATTATCAAGTGGAACAAATCTGTACAGAATATACAACTGTGGGTGTGAGCTTGCTGAAGTTAAAAGAAGTTCTATCAGTATGCTACATTTAGCTTGAAATTGCTAATAAGCCATTATCTATGATTCTTGCTCCCAGCGGCATCACGTCTTCAGTGGTTCACTGTCCCAGATCCAGAATTGCAGTTAGAGGCCGCCACATTGTTTATAGAGTTATCAACTTACAGGGCACTCCATCTCTCCTTTTTAACATGACTAAATGTGGACCTAATGGAGCTTTTATCTTACTCATGAAATCAAAAAATAATGAGGAATAATGAAAACACAAGAGGCTCTTTGTTTTTCCGAATATATTTAGCTCTACTCTGACATTTCCGATGAATGCGAGGATTGGTTTGCAGGCAATGGCCCACACAGAGGACTATCGGAGCCTCAGACAAGAAAAGTACCAACCATTGTGCCCACACATCGCTGCTTAGGGAAGGCCTGAATCTGCACATGAGAATACTCACTCTAATACATGCACAATGACGAATCTCACAATCTGTGCACCCACACAGATGGTCGCTGCATTTTGTCATCCCCCTGTCTCTGATGGTTTCCAAGCATGCAGCTGCTGTGTTCATTAATTTGTTAGTCATTTGTTAATTCTATCAGGAAAACCGTCCCATGTCACAAGTCAGACTACCAATCGGGATGAATCACCTCTCCCTCCCACTGAACTTCTTGTTCATGACCCTCGTTCATGGGAAAACGATTGCTCTCCTCACCCATCGCATCTCCTGTGAATGTATATCAGTAGTTATTGGGTGTTGCTGTGTGGGGTGGGAAAGCCCCCTGGCAGCAAACAAGTTCTTAAGGTTAAAGCAGGGTGATAAAACACTGACCGGAGTACCCAGAGAATAGAGACATCCTTATGTTTACAAAGCTACAAGTCAAATCACGTCTGACATCAGAATCACTTTGATTCACAAAAACACAACAGCAGTTGTGTGTCAGTTGTGTGTTGTTATATATATATATATATATACAGTATATATAGTACATTTTTTGCTCTGTGGTAGAATGGTAGCCAGTCGTCTGTACACTGTATCCATGACAACTGAGTAGTCCATGATCTGTATTCAACTTTACTTAATGTCTAATTTAGCCAATGCCTGGAGATACTTTTTTGCAGAACAAAGGTTATTCTCTTATATGTTATGAGGTCATAATACAGACACACGTGCTTGTATCAGACAATGATCCTCTGAAACAAAGCACTTGTCTTTCGTCCTTCCTTTCACATCGCTTATGATTCAACAAATAGAATAACATGGTCTGTTTGTGTACAAGTGGTTTTGGATGTGGTTTTGATATAATTTGTGATATAATTTGATAATAATGACTGATTGCATAACAGTAAGAGGGGGGAGTGGCACCACGTGCATAATATGTGTTGTTTTTCAATTTCAATTGCCTGGAACACAGTGCATTAAAGCATGAATCACAGTGTAGAAGTTTTTTATGGCCTCAGCACTCTACAGCAATCTGCAGTCATTTATATCTTAAAGACACTGTGCACAGGAAAAGCAGATGTGGAATGTAGAAAAAGAAGAGAAGCACTTTTATGGTAATGGACACTCATGCACGTATACTCGCACTTACTCCACTCTTGTTGTCTCTCTAGATTCTGTGGCTCAGAAACCAAATTAACAGCTCATCAGTGGGTTTGGTTAATGCCATTGAGCTCATTTTAGGGATGAAAATGCTTGTTCTCTTCATGTGTCTCTCTTTCACTCATTCATATTGCAATTAGGAATAATTATAAATAATGAATTTTTTACATATTTCAAAGTTACCATCTACTGTATGCAGGCTTTTATGGAGAAATTGAACGTAAGTCTCTTCACTGTTTTGGGATAAATAATAGGATTACTGTGACGACCCTCTGCCCACATTTATTTATTCACATGGTAAGTTATGTGTGAGTTCAGGACGCACAATGCATGTTCAGTACAAGCGTCTGCTCCTATTCAAATCTATAAAAACGTTACAGTGTGATTTTAATGGGTCAGCTGCAAATAAACCAGATCACTCAAAGTCGTGAGAGTGAGATTTCCAAAGGTTATATTACAAACTTGGAAACCAGGTTGTTCCTGATTATGCTATCTGTACTTAAGGCGGTATGGTGTATATGCATTATTCAACAATAATTTATTAAAAAAGAAAGAAAGAAAGAAAGAAAGAACAAAAAAGAAAAAAATACAAATATGGGCTGACCTAAACAGACCCTACAGGAGTGCCCCACCACAAACCTAGGAATGTGACTGCCAGTGCCCAACTCAGTGTTTCTGACAGGAGACTGCACACACAACCGATGTCTTTATCTCGTGTCCTTTCACACTTTGACACACACAGCATGGCCTCTTCTTTGTAAGGCAGTATGGGTGCTTCTGTTTTTGACATTACATACATGAAATAATGTAGACATTGACAAAAACCTCAAGTCACATGGATTGGTCTCATTCAGCGACACGTTCACTCCAGTCCACAACATGTGACACATCTGAAGGAGTTATTTATACGTAGGAGTAGACAGACATGATGCACATGATCTCACGCAGGCTGGGAATTTCTATTTGATTATCTTCTATTGCAATTGTTTGATCCCTGAAGTGTCAGCTGCTGGGGATTCATACAAGACCAACCAGTCAGTCAGTCACAGTCATGCCTTGAGCTTAACGCCAATGTAACCCTGGTAACATGGTCACAGTGACTATATTGACATACTGACATTTAAGCAGTTTACTGTGTTCACCATGTTGCAATCTTAGTGTTAATATGCACTACACGTTTGATAACTAGCAATAAACACAAAGTTTGATAACTATCAATAAACACAAAGTATAGATGCCTCTGATGGGAATGTCATGAATTATGCATGCATTTGGTTTTTCATTGGAAACTTAGAACTGATAATGGCACTAAAGGAAAAGTTGGGATGACTTCAGTCATAGGCATAGTGCATCCTCTGGGAATCATGAATGTGCAAAATGACAATCCATCCAATAGTTGTTGAGATACAGTATATCAGTCTATATCGACAGTACAGTCTTTGACAGACTGACATTGACATCCCAAGAGCCACTGTAGTTAATAAGAACATATACATTAGTATTATTTTATTAAAGTAAAATGAAATAAAATGTTACAATAGCTTTTTTTTTTTTTTAAGACAACAGTGCCTCTTTAAAACTGGAATAGTTACTTTGTTTGCACTGCCAGTGACAGTTTAACTGCCTAAAGAACATCATTACCCAGAGAGCTCCGCTGCAGTATAAATAGTAACGAAAGGGGCGTTCCCTCAGTGACATGTGGAGGAGGTAAGAAGCGGATTGTTGCCGAGGACGCATTCAGCTGTCAGAGATAACGCCGCTCAGCCTGCTCTTACCTGGAGTTTCACCACCATGGACTTAACCGAGGATAGCGCTGTGGAAATTATCCTGTGCTGACCCACTTCTTCACACGTTTCTTTCTCTCTCTCTCTCTCTGTCTCTCCATCTTTGACGCCTCCTTTCATTCCTGACAGGTAAAGTCCTTTATGTGTAGTTTTCCAGTATCCAGCGGTGTTCATTTTGTCACTGAGCTATAAGCATCCCTGTCAAGGAAGTAGCCCACGCGCTCATTTGTTGCTGTTGTTATGCTGCGGCTCGTGCGAATAATAAAAAAAAGGCGGTTTGACGTGTAATGTACCTAGCATGGATGTTTGTGGCCGAATGGCTTCGTAAAAAACGTCCAAATGTGTCACAAGACGTTCAAATTACTTGACATATTGTGGCAATAAGATATACGGAGCGAAATAGAAACTTTATTCAGTGTATGTGTATATGTGTTACAGTTGTATGGAGTAATGTGGGACATCTGAATGTGGGTAAATACGACCTTCATTTTATATATATATATATATATATATATACAGATATGCTTTCCCATTTTTAGACCCTTTTTGTTTGATGGCACGGTGCTGCATACTGTCACTGTATATCAAACTTTAAATTAAAATGATGTTGGTGGTTGGTTGTGAACAGAAAAGCATAGAAAAAGCATAGAAAGCATAGGTGCTTGATCATTTAACCTCTGTAAGACAGTGGTGGGTTCTTACACACAGGTTTATTATATTCTCTCAAGCTGGGAACAGACTAAAGAGTGGTGACCTATATTAAAGATGTATTGGTTTCACACAGCTAACAATAGCACAGTGCTCAGAGAGAGACTTAAATGTGTGTGTGTTTTTTTTTTTGGCAGGATTTTTTCATTGTTTCATTTTCTTATAATTGTGTCCAACTTGAATGAGTTGGAAAAGAAATGAACCCATTCACTGTATTCATGTCTGTTAAACATTTCAATTGAAAATAGAGAGTCCATATTGACCAAATTCACAGGACACATTTATAGAAGTCCAGAGATTATCTTTATATCTTGGTTATGTGCGTAATGTGTAAATAATTGCACCACAATTGTTACTCATGATCTTACAGTAGGTGGTGCTCTGAGGATGGGCTAAAAAAAATTCAGATGGACCCAACCAACCACAAACTCGAGCGGTTGCAAAGTCAATGTCATAAAAGTAATGATGAATCACACTAGATAATCATAACTGCTGCCGTTTATGATTTCTTTTCAGCGAAATGAGCTATTGATAACCTGTGTGTGCAGTAACACAGAGCTGTAACAAGCTATGTTTTGTATTTTTATTTGATAAATGACCTATAGGACTAATGAATTGTCATTTATAACAATAAATTGTCATTGGTTAATCGGTTAATTGACTTTTTGAGTAAAATATTTAATAATGGTTCCCAGTGTGTGATTTGATTGAGCCCTACTATATGTAGTGACTGCTTTCAAGACCTTTGGTGTCAATCTTTTGCAGGTGTGATCGACCCTGAGGAAGAGGAACCATGTCGGACAAGATGTCCAGCTTCCTCCATATTGGGGACATTTGTTCCCTGTATGCAGAGGGCTCCACTAGTGGATTTATCAGCACTTTAGGGTAAGTCTTCTTGTTTTCATGTGAGCTTTCGCCACCTCAATGGACCCATTAGCTCATGCTGCAGGATTCCAGCTCGATGGAGGGATGTAGCTTCAGACAATATTGTCTCACTGTGCAGAATACACAACTACAACACAGTACATGCTCCAAAATAAACACTACCTCATGTCATGATCTACAAGGTTGCTGTTTTTTCATCTAGAGAGATGGGAAAGTATAATAAATGAATTTATCCAATGGATGAATTTAATGTCTCTGTTTCATCAGAGTCAATTACCCAAGTGTCAACATAGCAGCATTTGTTCCCCAACATTTTATGGTGAATAATAAGTGATGTGTTTTCAGTGAAACAAAGGGATCCCAGTATTCAGGGGTGAGAATTTAGGTTGGGTATGCAGAAACAGAGTTGGACCTGAATTAATAGTTAAACTAGAGAGGAAATAAATGATGGAATACCTTTCTATCTTTAAACACAGACTGAAGACCCACCTCGTCCAAATGGATCTGGATTGAGTCCTTTTTACACGAAATGATTTGTTTTGGCCAGAGTAATGTGTAGAACCTATTTACTGTGCTGTATTTATTTTTGAACAGACACATTTGCAGGAGAACCAGACAAGCTTGTCTTTTTTTTCAACTTCAAAGTTATTGACTCCTACATGTATGTACAGTTTCAGACATCAACTGCAGTCTGTTTTCCCTTAATCTGATGTTTTGTTTTTTCTATCTGTAAATATGGAGCAGCATGCCGAGTCACTCCTCATAACAGTGTCTGCAAAATGTGGTAAATGATTTAAAGAGTCTAATTTGAGAAGTGGATCCTGCAGCAAAGCCATAGTTCTCCATTTACTTCTTTGATATTGTGTGCTCAGTTGGCACTCTGCACTCAAATTACCCTGTCTCTTCCTGTTACATTCTGAGCACCATTTATTTAAGTACTTGATGTTTTCCCTCCTCCTTAATTGTAGGCAACGAGTTAAAAGTGCATCTCATTATGTGCAAACTGAGCAAACCTTGACATACAATTGACGGTCAGAACAGAAGGCTAAAAGCAGAAGATGCAGTCAGAGAGATGTGAATGACAGTGTATTTGATAGCACATCCTGCATGCCAGGCACCATTTTCCAGGGTTTATTTCCTTGCACCAAGCACGTCTCTTTTCTCATCTTTCTCATTATTTTTCTTCCCCAGAGTGTTTATTTCTTTTCGCATAAGGTGAAAATGAGCACAGCATCTCTGTTGTGCTCTCTTTTTTTTGAGTGCTGCAATCTTCCTCTTCTTGCCATGTCACTATTTTGTTTGCCACCCTCCACAGGCCGTGCTGAGCCCTCCTCTCTGCCAGCTCTCAGAAACCATGCTCTTTCACAGTATAGTGTTGTGCGTCACCCACCATGGCAACAAATGTGTGCACAGCTTTGAAGACTGCCACCATGACAGAGCTCATTTGTCAAATTTCCCGTCTCGTATTGTTATGCCAAGTAATCCCCCCCCCCCCCAGTGTTGCTGTGAGTGCTCCTGTTTAAAGAAAAGAGCTTAGAGGACAGAACTATAAATAGCATTATTGTATTAGGTGTTGCTTTCGCTGTCAGTGTACTGAATGTGACCCCTGAGAGACAGCTGCAGCCACCTGGACAACTCAGAGAGGATGCCATCTGATGTCTTGATGCTGGGAGACTGGGATGTAGCTGTGATGCTGTATCTTGACCTTGGATACTGATGACCCTCCGTTCCTTCTCTGTGTTCTTTTTGGGCTTTCGCCCAAGAGCACATCAGTGTGATCAAGGCTACGCCTCTTTATTCCTACAGAGGAGACTCTCACACCATGTGCTTTCTTTCTTCAACATGATGGTGTTCCTGCAGCGCAGTGTATACTGCATGAGCTATAAAAAGATGTAACTGACTGGACCAGCCAGAGCATCCTACTGAAATGCTGTATTTATGCTGATCTACTACCTGATAGTATTCCCAGGGGTTTCCTGTGAATTCCTGGGAATGATAGTGCCATGAAGTTAAAAAGAAAAGTGTTTCACCAACATATTTTGTTCTATTATTATTTGAAAAATTTGCAAGACAAGTTTGATTAATGGTTCTACCAAGTATGATGAGGTAGCACTGTTGTTGCATTCTTAAGGAAATGCCCTGTTTCACTGTTGTTTAGACGAACAGTGATGGTACAGTCTATCACTTGTGCCCCAGTTGAGAAATATATAACTTCGTCCTCTCAGTCACTGAATAACAGCTTCTGCTATGCTGCTATTTCTTTTCATGATACTAAATAAATAAATTACAGGCAGGAATGCAGAGTAAACCTGTTACCCTTGCTCCATTCATTTTAAACTTCAGAGAGCTATCTCAACACAGCCTTTTTTGGTGTGTGGTGGAAGAGGTTCAGACAGTTTGCCTGAACGCTTTGAACTCAGGTGTTGGAGGATATTGATTATATCACGAGAGCTTCCATGTGTCTCCAACATAATGTTTGGTGGCAGTCTAATGAAACAACTATTTGATTTAAATGAAATTGAATCTAGTAGCTTCTATGTCCTTTAGGCCTTTATCACTGTAGACATTTAGATTTCGCATAGAAGGAAAAGCACTGGTGTTAATAAAAATCTGACAGCGATCTTCCATTAAAGGGGCCCTGTGCACTTTTTTTTTTTATAAACAAACAACATTACATTAAGACCTTTTCTCATTTCTCAGTTTGTACATCCTCGATTCCTTTCCTCACCTCCACTCCTCACTTTCCTCCCATCCACTTGAGATGGGAGCAGAGGAGGTGAGGAAAAGACCCAACAGGCACTTAACAGAATGAGACATCCTTTCCTTGGAGCCGTCAGTTTAAAGTGATGTCAGTTGAATAAGTACATTATGAAGTGAGGCACAGCAGTGAGGCGCTGCACAAAGTTTTATTGCACATTTGATCATCTTAAATGACTAACGCAATTAAAAGGCACACTAAGATTTCCACAAAGGATATACCTGTGCATCCTTGCACGCAGCTCCTCCAGCAGGCCTCCTCTCAGATGCATTTAACAAATTCAGACATCCTTCAAGATGGCATGCTGAGATTGATTTCTGGGTCACGGGATGCAGAACAATGTGACACAATAAAACGACCCATAAAACATTTGAAATGTGATTCTTAAATCCAGCATTATGTACGACCGTGTTTACTAGCTAGCTGTCTTATTCACCGCCTTTTCTGCCACGTTGCTGTGCATATTGGTGTGTATAGTGTAACACCATTGTCACTCATACCACTGGTTCATTTGTGGCTAAATGATTATCCTCATTAAGGTTTCTGTTGTAATGGTAACTTTAGCTTGATCTGTTTGTTCATGTATGGAATATGAAACCTTTTAGAGGGTGTATCGACATTTAAAGTTGCATGACGTGTCTTAGTTGGTCGACTCATCATAATGATGGCTTTGTCCCCAGGCTTGTGGATGACCGCTGTGTGGTACAACCAGACACAGGTGACCTCAACAACCCGCCCAAGAAATTCAGAGGTAAGGCCTCAAAATCTCTTACTTTATACTTAAAGATGTTTTGATATCCATGATATACCATGAGTCAGGACTTTTGGCAGTTTAAGTGTATTAAATTAATTATTATTATTTCCTTAATTTCACTGTAGTTGTTTTACTTTTCAGCAGTTCTTTCTAACGAGGTCCGATGAGCATTTGATTGCCTAAAATTCAAAGAAAATCGCTTTACATTAACAATGTTTCTACAAACGTATCTAACAGTTTCATCTTACTTTTACAAACAGTTTCATCAAATAGCTGCTATTTACTAAAAAGTAGCAGTTTAAGTGTGTAAGTGTGAAAGAGCCGCTTTTTGTCTTCAGAACAGTTTGAATTCTTTGAGCCTTTTTGCTTCATGCTGGTTAGATATTGTCAGTTCAATAGTGCTTGCGCATTACAAACTACACATTCATGCTGTGACCCTCACCTGTGCTAAAAGGTGCTTCACTACATTTGAATTTGGGGGCTGTGCAGCTTCACTGGATTGGCATAAAGTCACCTTTGTGTTCCTGAAACCATACTGAGATGGTAATGGTTCTGTTAGCATGCTATGCTATTGTAAGCAACAGCGCCAGTGACTGCTGTTGCATTCAGATACTCACTCGGAAAGAAAAAGCCTAATAAAACACTTGGCACACAATTACACAACCAACTTCTGCTAACTTAAACTTTTATAGCAATTTCGGACCCTGTCGTCAAGCACTATAGAAATGGATGGTGATCTGACCAGGTGACAACCTGGTGTAGCTAATGCAGTAGCCACTGAGTGCATGAAATTGGCTGCCACTTTTGAGGAAATACGTTTATAGAAGATTTGGCTGGTTTCCGAGGGAGGTCTTTAGCAAATTAGAAAGAGTGAAATGACACAATTTCCAAAGTCATGTCCATTTACTCGGCGTACTTTCCAAATGGATTAAATTCAATTAACCTTTTTTATACATGGCAAGTCTTGCAGGACCTTATTTAACATGTCCCTGTCATTGTTAGAATTGGTGCTCCATCTTTCATCCTTGAGTGATGATAAGCAGGAAGAGGATAATGTCAACAGGCTGACTGGAGGACTGTATTCTCTAAGATCTTTTCACCACATCATAGATTTGTAAATACATCCGCACATTGTTTGATATTCTGTATCATTTGGGCTCATTCTGATTGCAACCTCACTTGAATGTCTGAATTCACAGTTAATACAAGGAGAAGCTAGTAGAAGACCCAAACAGTCAGCGAGCTCTCTACATACTGTAGCTGCTTTATATCAGCTCCAATTAATCCAAAAATGATGAACGGAATTGTAAACCTCATTATTTTCATTACTACCCTGTACTTTATAGTCATATTGCTTTCAAGATGGACATTTTTATTTTATTACCAAGGCTGCACAGCCATAGGGCTGGCATTTTAAGACTGAATTTGTTTTATTGTTTCAGCATACATAATAAATGACCTTGCATCTACCACATGTGTTTTTGTTTGTAGTCCTGGATCTCACAATAAATGTCTTCTTTCAGGCAGATTGCCAATCAAAGATAAACATCAGGCACATGACAGCAACCTGCCATTCCATCTAAACATCTGATAACAGGCTCTAACCTGACAGCATGCACATCTGCGCAGATTAGCCAGCAGCTATATAGCTAAAAATAAAACATAATTTGTTTTTTGTGCAGTTCCATTGTTGATTTGTTTCAGGTTCCTTAAACTATTATGCCCTTTGACCCCCTTATATTGCATTTTAATTAGACTGAATCTAAATAATATGATAGTCATGAAAAAAGACTCAGTGCTTCATTAAATTACATGCTTATGT
Source organism: Protonibea diacanthus (assembly GCA_028641955.1). NCBI lineage: Eukaryota > Metazoa > Chordata > Actinopteri > Sciaenidae > Protonibea > Protonibea diacanthus. Next base: position 25,646,890 of record CM053978.1, on the reverse strand, counting down.
ACAATAATGTTATGATGTCAGCTGCTTTATGTTTCCCTCAAGGTGGTTCTACACACAACCTACTCATGACCCCATATCACAGGTTGTGTATGTCTCTGACCTGGGACCAGTTATCTAAAGAGTTTGTAAGTTTTTCGCTTTGAAGAGTTTTAGAGCCCTAAAGAGGTAAAACTCTCTAATTAATCTCAAGAAGTAAGACTAGTTGGAAACCTTTTATGGTCAATGTGTGATGCCGTGGCCAAATTGTTACACAGATGGTAGTGTCCATAATGTGAATTCCTGGATATTAAATGTTAATCTGCAATTTTCTGTAGTGGTCCCAGTCATACTTGTTCTGAAGTTGAACTGAAGTAGCATATAACATAATATGGTGAGGTTTGATTTGAAAGAAAACTTATTCTAATTATAATTAATATTATATAATTTATAATATAATAATATAATTGAAATTATTCTAATCACCTATGAACTCTCTCTGCTCTTTGATCGGTTTCTATCTGCAGGATGTCTCTTGTTTTTCTATGACTCACTCTGTATTGTTTTGTCAGAGTGACTGTGATTTGGGGTGCTCTAGCTGTGCACTCGCCCTCATGCATTTTGGCACATGAAGCTGTTTTCTCTCCAACTCTGCTCTCTGCTGGACTGTTAAAGTGTGTTACCATCGTCTTCACTTCTCACAGCAGTAGGTTTTATGATGTACTCCACTTTCAGTATTAGATATTGCACTGTCTTTATATACTGTGACGTGCTATGACGCATTTGTGAGTATGAACTGGTCATTGATTCCTCATGAAGTGGGAATCCAGTGGAAAATACACCACTTCTGCTTCGTCCTTATCCTCCTAGCATCCTAGCATTGGGGGCAAAGCCTGTATGAAATAGAATATAGTTATGTACTCTAACTCCAGGTTCTATTTTTGTAGTGTTATTGGATCTCAGGACTTTGCAGTATATTGTGGTCCAATCAAACTGGGTGTGCTGCATTAGTCTACATCTCAGGTGTTTCTGTTTTTCTGGGCACCTGGTGTATATCTGGACACGGTGCTTTGTAATGAGGCAGATGTTCTATTGATTTGTCTGCCAGTGTATGCCCCGTTCATATGATTTTGCACTTGCAGTTACACTGCTTGTTGGTTCATAGCAGCTAGAACTGACACAGCAGTAACGTGGCTGCCAGGCTAAAAGACATCCTTGATGTTTGAACAGCATGATGTAACCCTGGTGGAGCTTGATCATGGCCAGTAAAACATTTCAACAATGTGAATTCATCTTGTAAAGTAAGGAGCATTTCTTTGTTTCCTCAAATTGATGATCTAACTCAAGAATTTGCTGTCTGCGTAACACATTCATCACAGTGTCGTGTCAGCTTTATTTACTAAGTCAACAAGAGCAAAGTGAAGGTGGAGCATTGATGGATGAAATGAACAAAAACTAAATCTGTCTTTACCTTTTGAAGTAACTGAGTCACCATTGCACACTCTGCCAAAGTGTGTCAAAGTCTGCCAAAGTGTGTATTCAGAGCAATTTTCATATCCACAACACATCTACTAGGAACTGCTCATGCCACTAAAACGATAACATAAAAAAGATAAACAATAAACATGTCATCTTGATTCAAACCATTGAGAAAGTGGTATGTTAGTGAGTTGCTTGGTTGGTCATAATTTTGATTCTCTTTTAGACAAACCAGATGTACCTATATGTCATGAACCTCATGAACTTCTCTTAGTTTGCCATGTGGTTTGAAAACAGCTCTCCCAGTTCTTTGTAGAAACTCCCTGTTCTCCTGAATCAATCTTTTTGTGTGTGTTGACAATAAATGCCCAGGATGGCCATGATGCACTAAAGGTGCAAGGGCAAGCTATTACTCACTGTGTCATCTGCTGCTAGCTGTTGTGACCCCGTGCATTCAGAGGCCTATATGCCAGTTTCTGTACCAGGAAGAATTCTATAGATTGGGTGAACAGGAGATATGTGCCAGTGTGCTATGGATTTAACCAAGACACTGCTTTTCCATTTCACTTGCACGTTTCTAACTGAGCTATTCAAATCATATTCAAAGCTCTGGTTTAACGCCACAAAACAGCTTACAGCACACTAACCCTGTTTAAACTAAACGTATTAGCCCCTATATGTCATACAAGTAGACTTTGTTAGATATGCAACTCTAAATATTCTGTTTCCATTCCAAACTGTTTCCACATTATAGTACATTTAGAAATGTACACCTAAATTGCAGATTTGTGAGTGAAGTTAGTGTTCAGAATAGTTATGGCAATTCTATGTCTGTAGCCCAATATCACAAATCACAATCTGCCTCAGGTTCTCTACCATCTGTCCATCAGTCCCTCAAACTCCCCAAAATACCTCCTTTAGCAGACATAGGTGAGTCTCTTTGCCAGGTTATGAAATAATGCTCTTATGAGTTATGGTTAATGGGAAACAGAAAATTGCTCTGAGTGAGCCACCCTACACAACAGGTGGCGTTTGTGGTCGTCAAATTTGATGACTTAGGAGCAGGAAGTTTGTTTCCAATTTACCATAATCCAAATTTACTGACCTGAGAGTGAGACTTGATAATCACCTGTCTCTCTCCAGTATTATCCAGTATTAAAAGTCTGTATCACAGGGAGCCACAACACAGCATTTTAATCCTCTCTTCTCTCTCTCTCTCTCTCTCTCTCTCTCTCTCTCTCTCTCTCTCTCTCATGTCAGTGGCTCATACATGAAATGAGGTGTGCCTGTGTGTGTTTATTCAAATACAGGTTGATTTCATGCTGCTGTGTATCAGCCAGCATATGAGCTGTATCTGTTTGAGTGTTGCAGGAGTGCTGTGAGGGTTAAATGTTTCAGTGCTCTGTTAGCAGCAGAAACCTGGAGGTTGAAGTTTATCAGGATGAATTTATTCAGTGTATGTAGTGCGAAAAAGTAGCTGCCACAAGGCAAATTTAGATTTAGATTTTTATTTACACAATGAAAGATTCACTTCTTCTTTTTTTGATGTTTTTGTTTCACAGAGGAAGTATAAACTACAACAGTCAGCAGCTGGTGACTGAGGGAGACAGAATAGAGTGGTTGTGACCAATGAAAGAGCAGGGGGTGGTCTTACATGTGCAAAACAGCCAACCAGTTTGAACTTGAAAGGGTCACCCATGAGCATTAACATGGAAGCAGTGTATTCAGTCATAATGTTGTTAAAATATGACTATGAAGTTATACAGTGGAAAAGTGGATTATAGTGCTGGGAATGTTTTGAGAAAGTCAATTTCTTTCTGTTATAACTGCTGTGAATCCAAGATGATCAGCTGCAACTACAAATCTTTCAACTGTCTTTCTCGAGTCTAAGTCAAATCTTGACAGCCTACAATCATGTACCTCCACAAATGTTTCCAACAATGCCCAAATCCAGATAAATCTGTAATTTTCCTCCAGTTGAAGTTTGTTTCATGGTGTGTTTCTTGCATCTACCTCGTAGAACTTTTGGATAAACACAGGATACTTTGGATATATCAGAGAGTGAGGAAGAGAAAGTCAGGAACAGTTTCTGCCTGATTCATGTCAGACAGATTTTCATCACTAATGGTGGTTGTTTAACAGTGAAGACAACAACTCCCATGATCCCACCCCTTAGGGGCAGAAAATTAGAAACAGTGCTGTACCTTTAATTGTGTGAGTTGTAACAGATACATGAATTAACCTGCACTGTGCTGTACTCGTACCCTCTGCTAAATACTTCCCTGCCCATGAAATTCACCTACTTCCCAGTCTATTTTCTTCTTTTCTCCATAACCCCCAATAGCTCATCCCTGGCAGACAGATGTTCTCCCAGTGCCCCATTTTCCTTATTGGTCCTTGGCTTCCTTTCCTCTACCCTGTGCCCCATGATGGCTAATCCCTGGAGACCCTGACATCCATCAGAAATGTGGCCAACACCAGAGTGGTTATTTTTATCTGGGCTATCAGGTCCCTGTACTAGTTAGCATGCAATCATACCTATCATGTATCTGATCATACATATCATGTACAGGGATTTTTAGTACTACTGTTCCCTGTATAGTTTCCTCCCAGTTCAATCAGAAGGTACATATGCCAATGTACATATATATTATGCATATAACATGAATCAGTCTGCCATTATTGGATATTCAAAACAGCATACATTCTTGCTGGACCAGGAAGACTTCATGTCTTGACTAGTCTCCATTGTTAAAAGAAGTATGTGTGAGATGTGGTGTGAAGTTTTGGCAGGAGGTTTGGACTGACTGTGGGTGGGATGTCTGAAAGCATCAACAGTGCAATAAGGTGACCAAGTAGTTGTCCCTGCTAATCCACAAAGTCTTGTTGAAGCCAAACTTCATCAGAGATGTTATCATCTTTAAAGTTCTATTATCTCCATTAATTTGCTACCAAATGTTTCGTCATTTATATAATAAAATATTAATTCAATCATTTATGAGAAAAAATATGCTCTGCTCAGTTGGTAGCTGTCAAACTGAATCACATATACTTTTAATGTAAATTTTATTTAGCCTCATAGTTACACAAGTTCACATTGTATTACTGTTACTAATAATATGTGCTGAATACTAATATTACTAATATTACCAGTGTATCAATTGTCTTTTGAGTTGCACCTCTTTAAGATGACGTCAGTCAATTTGATATCTGGTGGAAAAAAAACAGACTGTATGTTGAAGTTTGGCTCTTTACTTTTCTCTTCTTGTCTTTCTTCAGACTGCCTTTTCAGACTGTGTCCTATGAACAGATACTCAGCACAGAAACAGTTCTGGAAGGCGGCAAAACCTGGAGGCAACAGCACCACTGACACAGTCCTCCTCAACAAACTCCATGTATGTTTCCTCTTCACCTTCATGTGTCTGCTCTCTGACTTTTGTCATGGTCAAAATAAAGGATTAGAAACAGTGCTGTACCTTGAGGTCCTGACCCCCACTAGGTGTCACTAAAGCTTCTCTGGGCGATCACAAACCCTTCTGGATCTTAAAAAAAATATATGCTGTAGGTCTTTTTATAGGCATTTAATTCCTTTCTGTGTAGAAGACATTGTTATTTTTAAAGTTGAGATTATTAAAACAAAGATATAAACTCACAGGATAAAGACACAGTGATGCCCCGAACATAAGCTATATTCACAGAACCTTCAGTTTGCTGAACAGCCTCTGCATCAGGGAGAATAATACACTGAATTTGTCAATAAAGACAGCTGTTAAAACATATAAAACATATACATAATACAGACAGAATTGGGAAAAAGGTTTCTAAAGATATCAAGAAACCTCACCTCTGGTCATTGACAGAAAATAAGTTTGGGTTAACTGTACAGTTTATCAGTTGTTCTGTGCTGTTATTGTTATTCATTGAATGTTACATGAAATATGAGGTCATTAGTCTTCTCAATAATCAGCAAGGGCTACCTTAAGATAATAGTTTAGGATCAACTTTCTCTCTTTGCTCTGTGTTGTAGCATGCTGCTGACCTGGAGAAGAAGCAGAATGAGTCTGAAAACCGCAAGCTGCTGGGAACAGTCATCCAGTATGGAAATGTAATTCAGGTGTGTTCAGGAACCAATGAGATAAGGCTGTATATATAGACTGTAATTCTGTCTTAATCAGAGAAGAGTTTTAAATAATTGCCACAGCACAAAGGTGTCCTATAAAGTTGTCTGTTGTAACATGTTATCTTGCTTTGCTCATTGCCCAGGTATGGTTTGCACACATGTATGAGATCATCTGAAGCCAAGAATGGTTATGCATTCCTGCTCCATGACATGTGCAATGTACACAACGGAGATAGTACATACAGTGCAGGGTGTCCTAGTTGCAAAGTAATAAAGTGAGCACTATTTAGTTCTTGGTTTGTCAGGAAGTAATTTAAAATATATTTCAGTCAGTGGAGAAAATCATCTGCACACTCAAACAAACAAAAACATCCTAGTAAGGATACTTTAACTCTGTTTCATATAATATACTGTTTAATACAGACAGCGTGTGTCAAAGTGTCATCAGGTACACTCTGCAAACTCACTGGTTCTAACACCATATATCACATTGTAGGATTAAGTTGGGCATTCAGTTAAGTTGGCTCTAGGCCCAAAAATCTGCAGAGCTTATGATTCTAGTGTAGTCAATAATAAATTATTTCTGACAGGTCTGGGAACCATTGATTAAGTGGGTGAAGTAACAGAGGTCATGAGAAGCATTTAAGGATAAGAGATTTTAAATGCTTAAATAATTTTGAGAGGAAATAAAGACTCCAAACAGTTCCAGCACTGCTTATTTTCAGTGAAGTGATCCCTTGGGTCCAGACTGTGACATATTTCCATTTTTGTTCCTGCTTCTGTCATTCTTTCCACTGTTTGCATGATGTCATTGATAGTAGCCACGTGTATTGTAACCATGTAACAACGTTTCTTGTTTTGCCGACAGTTGCTGCACTTGAAAAGCAATAAATACTTGACAGTGAACAAGCGCCTACCTGCACTGTTGGAGAAGAATGCCATGAGAGTGACTCTGGACTCAGCAGGAAATGAGGGATCCTGGTTCTACATCCAGCCTTTCTACAAGCTGCGATCCCTGGGAGACAGTGTGGGTAGAGCAGGGTGTGGGATGCAAGTTAATTATGCTACATGACTTTCCACAATGGAAGTCACATGGACTCACATTTAGCTTGTTTTTATAGCGCAGAACAAAACATAGATAGTTACAGTAGCACAATCACAGCAGCAGTTCAGTTCCTCCTTCTTCTTGTTTAATTTAAGTTATGAGGAACTACACACAAACTGATAGTTATCAGGCTATGTTTGTGAGTTATTTTTGGTGCTTGTATCAGATACGGTGTACTCTCAGAACATTCTGCATTTTGAGATGCATTTTTTTATAACCTGCCCATCAAGCCAAACAACAAGAATGTAAAACAACCCTTCCAAACATTTTAATTATGGAAAGCCACGCATAATCTTTTACCACCTGGATGGTTCACTTTCAGTATGCTGGATCAGTTACATAGATATTGTTGGATATCTAAAATTATCTAGACCATATTTTATAAGATGTTTGTGCATTATTAATAAATAATTAATTCCATAATATTTTTTAAATGTATCATAGTCAAATTCTTTTAGAGATTAATTAATTAATTAAAGGTTGCACATATTGTACAAAACCTTCAGTGGCTCCAGAGGAACCTGCACAAATCACTTAAAGTGAAGTTAAAAGAAGTGAGCTTAGCACGCCTCTCTAGTTCGCTCTGCTTGAGGCTACATTAGCTGCCACTAGCATAACACATCCTCTGATTAAACCATCAGTGTTCTGGGTGGTGCCTAGATTACCCACAATGCAAATGCAAAAGACAAACGCATGGATAAAAAGAGATGATATCTCTGGTTCTGCAGCATTCCTTATTACTTTAAAAAAAGCAACTCTCAATCCAACAAGTTCAACAATGCTATAGGAGTGCAATCTTAGTAGTAGTATAGTTTTTGAGGATGTAAGATATGGATCTATAGAACCTCTGCTGATCATCTGCTAGTGGCTGATGGAGACTGATAAATGGCTAATTTGCTTATTAAGTTGCACTTTAATAATCCACATGGAGAAATTGGGACAGGTAATTCATGGGTCGATGACCAACTCCAGTTTTAAGACATGCCTTGGTCAATGACAGTGGAAAGAGAGAATATAAAAGATAGATGAAATTGGTTACCATCATCTTTCTTGCATGGACATTAGATGATCCGGTCTTACTACTCATGCCTACACATATTCCTTTGTGGTTAGTGATTGATGCTCGGGGTCAGAGCTACACCAGAGTGATTCTCTGTCTGATCCAATCTCTCACACAGTATGGTCCACAGCTCCCCCTAGTGCTTATATAGAGGCTAGTATGATCCACTGTCACCAGTGGTGACCTTGTGAGGAAAGGCAATTGCAGTGTTGAAGAATGATGCCTGATATCTTGGGATGTGACATACTTCTGGTTCTGTTTTCAAGATTCTATATCCATATTCTATATCCTTTACTCATTAATCTTTATTTAAAGACCCTTATATTCTAGTTGATCTACAGTGTCCCTGTGTGTTTCTGAGTGACAATAGAAGATTCATTTTGATTTAATTTAAATAATCTAAACCAACTTTGTGAGTGTTGTATGCTCTCTGCATTATATTGCCCCTGCAGGTGGTGATTGGAGATAAAGTGGTCCTTAACCCTGTGAATGCAGGACAGCCTCTACATGCCAGCAGCCACCAGCTAGTTGACAACCCAGGATGCAATGAGGTACATGAACACTCTGTGCCATACAAGGCTGAGCAATAAATATGACCTGAGATAGGTACCATGTTTTCTTCATTAGGTTTAAAGCCTGCATTGTATAATAATGATAAAAGTTCATAATTTCTCTTCTCTGCCTTTCAGGTTAATTCTGTAAATTGCAACACGAGTTGGAAAGTTGTTCTGTTCATGAAATGGAGTGACAACAAGGAAACAATACTCAAAGGGGTTGGTACACTCGTGTTTTTGTACGGCTTCAGTTCAGATATAGTAATCAATCCTCACAAATATGTGCATTTACATGCAGCTAGAGAATAAAAACTACAATAACGTATTGACATATTTGTTAAGATGTTTGACTTTTTCTCAGTTACACGCTGTCCGTGTATTTGTGTGTGTATGTAATTGCAGGGTGATGTAGTCCGGTTATTCCACGCAGAGCAGGAGAAGTTCCTCACTTGTGACGACCACAGGAAGAAGCAGTATGTTTTTCTCAGAACGACTGGACGGCAGTCTGCCACTTCTGCCACTAGCAGCAAAGCACTGTGGGAAGTAGAGGTTAGCCACAACATGTTTTCCAAATAAAAGTGAAACACTTTCTGTCTGCACAATCTATTCAGTTCATAGCAGCAGAGTGCCATGGATGATAGAAAGCATAGAGCTGTTTACATGGCTTAAATGCAAGAGAAATAGTCATACTAAGATAACAGAAATAATTAGCTCTATAGTAGCTTTATACCAACTTCACATAGGACTTATTCATGCCTTCTTTTCCATGTATTCTGTCATTATCAGGTGGTCCACCATGACCCATGTAGGGGAGGTGCAGGCTACTGGAACAGCCTGTTCAGGTTTAAACACTTGGCCACAGGGTGTTATTTGGCTGCTGAGATGGGTGAGGTGTGTGTGTCAACTTCTTTTTTTTATCTTTTTATGATATTGATCGGTACCCACTGCCAGTCCAGTGTTAATCAGCAGTATGCTCTGACATGGTTGGTCTAGATATAGCCAGGTAAATCAGATCAAATTTTAAATGAATGATGCTAAGGAGGATGTTTGACATGCGGGTGTGTTTCCCAGGTGAATCCAGACTTTGAGGAGGAGAGTGCTGAGCAGCGGTCTTCGGTAAGACTTCATCTCCGAGTGCTTAGCAAGTCACGCTGGTTGCTCCCCTGCTATTGATCTAATCTGTTCAATTCTGTGCTGGATCTTCGCTTCCTGCTCTAGGTGGTGGACTTTACACCCTTTAATTTCCAGGTATATTCATATAATCTTTACTTGGCTATGGCGACGTAGCTCAAAAAATCATTGTTATGTCTGCACATGTGTCATACTGTCACCTTTGCTGCTTTGTTGTCCAATTTCTCTTTTGACAACCATAATCAACAATAACTCTTTCTGTCTGGACTGTATGTGCCTTCATTTTAATAGCAGTAGATTACCACAGGGTGTCACCATGTCATCGCCTCAGCTGATGTGGCTCACTGAAAATGACCATTAGATGGCAGTGTTGTACAAATCAAACTAACCCTTAGAGGTGTTGTATGTACTTGTACTTCTCAACTATGTACTAACAAGGTCTAACGACCTGTAGTGACGACTGAAGTGTATTTAAATTTATTTTGTATTACTTCAGTCCAGAGTGGGAGCTAATCTGTGAGTCCGGGTTCAGTGGTGATTAGTGGGTTAAAGTGAAAACGTGCATATTCCTTCACCTCATCACGGCTGAGGATCTGTAGCCTACTTCATCACAGTGGTCTTTTATATATTTTGTGAGCTTTGCTGCAGTTTGCAGAATTGCTTTGCTCCCTCTCACTGCATGTTTTCTTGCTCTAGCTGGATGCAGATAATGAAGCGTTACGAGGTCGTCTGCGAGCTCCACAGGAGAAAATTATGTACACTTTGGTCCCTGTTCCTGATGGCATGGACATCTCCTCCATCTTTGAGCTGGACCCTACCACTCTGAGAGGCGGGGACTCCATGGTGCCCAGGTATATACCTACAGTACTCATATAGTGCTTACAATCCTGCTTCCAAAAAAGTTGGCATGCTGAGTAAAATGTAAATAGAACAAAATGTGATGATGTACAAAACATATAATCCCCATTATTTAACTGAAAATAGCCCAAAGGCATCTTATCAAATGTTGAAACATTGGTTGGCTGTGATCTTCAGGCCCTCAGATGGCACAGTTCATCACTGCATCCACAGATGACAGTAAAAATTCTACCATGGAAAGAGGAAATCGTATAAACCAGATCCAGGAAACGTGTGGTCTGACGAGTCAAAATTTGAAATGTATTTGGAAATCATTGACGCTGTGTTCCCAAGGCTAAAGAGCAGGGGCGCCATCCAACTTATCAGAACACAGTTTAAAAGCATCTTCGGTGGTATGGGGCATGATGGGTAACCTGCACATTTGTGAGGACATCATTAGCGCTGAAGGATATGTACAGGTTTTGGAGCAGCATATGTTTGGCGTGTTATGAAATGTCAAATTTGGCAAACAGAACCTCGAACTGAGCAGCTGAAATCCTACATCACGGAAGAATGGCGAACATGACTCTGTCCCAACAACACATTGCTGGCATCAAATTCAAAATGTACATCATTTTGCAAAAAACAAAAAAAAAAATTCAAATGTCTCAGTTCCAACATGGGATCATTTGTTTTTGTGCCACCTTCAGTTAATCATGGTGTTGCAATGTTTTGCATATCATCACATTTTGTTTCTATTTATATTTTACACAGTGTGCCAACTTTTTCTTGGAAACAGGATTATGAGTGTGGGAGTGCCTAGATTCATTTCAAATGTACACAACATCCAGATATCACAGAGGTGAAACATGACTTCAGGACATCCAGTGATACAAACAACATAACCGAAATACAACTACAGATGAAGAAAAATGCTGGTTTGTGTATGGAAACCTGCTAAAGGCTGCTAAATACTGACAGCATCAGTGTACAAACATGCCTGAGACTGTGAGGCTGCTGCAGACGCAGATGATGTGAAAGACCCCTCAGGGGGGGAACATGTTTCTGCCCTGTAATGGAAACAGAAAAAAAAAACATCAGGGATGTTGGAAAATATGGGCAGATTGACAGATATCTCACCTTCACACATTGTCTTATCAAAAGAACCACAGTGATGTCAAGACTACAATGAATCAAACTGTGGCAGTTTTAAAGATTTGAGTCATGTTCTGAGTTGGAGGGGAATTTGGAGCAATACTAAGAAGAAAGTTTCTGAGAGGGTTTGTTTGGATTTGTAACTATGGACAATAGACTATTATTATTAGTATATCTGGCTTACCAGCTGTTTGGGTGCTTTGATTTGACATTCAAATGAGAGGTTGTTGCATAGTCTTCTGTGTTTGGTTGAAGAAGAGCACAGATAGTGGAAGACAACATTGTCAGCAGTGTGGTTATACAACATCTTTTTTTTATTTATGGTTTCCTTTATTCAGGATTAAAAATTGATTTTCATCAGCGGCTTTTCATTGGGCACGGTTTTGGCTCCTATGCAGACTTTGCCCAGTGTGCACTCACTTCAGTATTGTTTATTATTCTTATTATCTATCATATGATATCGTGCCACTGAAGTGGGAAGTCAAATAACCATTGACACGTCTGTGTGTGTCAGTCTGTGTGTGTCAGTCTGTGTGTCAGTCTGTGTGTGTGTGTGTGTCTGTGTGTGTGTGTCTGTGTGTGTGCTAGTTGCATTTTGGATGGCATGATACTGGCCAAGGAGAGCAAGGAAAGTCCCACCATTGCATGAAACAGGAACCCATTGTAATCAGGCTGAGAGTAGGCATGGACAGTGGGCGCAAGAGAAAAACACATTTCCAAAAACATTTCAAAGTGCCATGTTAGACACTTTGTTATGTATCTGAGCTAAAACCACAAGCTTGATGTTGCACACTGCACATGCATTCTCACACACATACATACGCACACACACACACACACACACATCATGTGACAGATAAATGTTTTATCAGGCAATCTGCTCTTTACTTCCAGGTTAGTTTGAAATGAGCCATACTCAGTTTAATTTTTATTTTATTTTATTTACTATGTTACATATTGTTACTATTGTGTAGGTCTACTGTACATGTGTAATAAGACGGTTTTGTTCCTCTATTCATGCCGATAGTATTGTGTAAGAGGGAATGTTTACCTCTAAAATTACAACAGCACATTTGTCCTTGTCACTGCACATCAGATAAAAACAGAGACTCTCCACCTCGTATCAAAGCCTCCATTGTGTCACATCGTCAGGTGCGTGCCTGCACGCTACAGGCAACTTCTGCTAGCGCCTCCCACTCCTACCTGAAATAACCTTGTCCCTCAAACTTTAGCCAGGGGACTAATTAATGCCTGAGAGAACCGGTACACAGAGGTAAGCCTGTTAGTGTTAGTAGGCGTTTACGTAATGCCTGCCAAGTATATGACTACGGACTGCTGTCTGTGCTCAAGGGCTGACAATTTACTCACACGCACACACACACCTACTGCTTAACATGTGCAGCAGGTATGAAAGACGTAGTTGGCTCAGACTTTACTATGTGTGAAGGTTTAGTGCTTAATGGGAGAGATGATACTGTACAGGTCACTATAGGCTAATCTGTAAGGCCACACACATTGTAAGCAGTCTCTTCCATGCCTTCCCCTCAAGTTTGTTTACACAATATTGCCTGCTTGATGCTTCTAAGTAGCTAGGATTCATATATACTGTATACACCAACTTACCGGTACTACTTTATTAGGTGCACCTGTCTAATGCAATGTGCAATAAATCCTATTTTATGTTGTTCATAATCTTCTTCAATCATTTTGTTGGCACTGTTTCAGAGAGTTGTTGATTTATGATCATTTTGCCATCTTTTATGAGTGTTATAATATTTGGTTCCCCTCATGTATGTAAATAGGTTTTTTCATCATGTTCAAGTTACAGTCTATCAAGTATCAAGTGAAGGTTAAGAAGTTGGTTACTAGCAAGTCTGTTTCAGCCACTAGGTGGAGACAAGTAGACATCCTTATGTCATGTCATCACTCTTACTTATATGTCTTCGTGGTACTCTATAAATACAGTCGATCGTGTCAAGGCTCATAGCTGCTGACCTTTGAGACTCACACACACTCTCACATACGCACACATGGGTGAGCACAGACATCCGTAATGTCTGCATTTCTGTTTGAAGACCAGCAGCTGGTTTGATGGACCTGGACGTTAAACAAATACTATTGTCTCACTGAAGAGTTTAACAAAGCTGCTTTGTTGAAAGGTGCTAAAGTAATATTTGTTTGTCGTTGCTGAAAAAGGCCATGATATCACTAACCTCTAAAGTTGTATTCCCCAAAGAACATGAATGTGCTCATCAAATGTCTCTGCAAATGTCCCAATAGACTGTGAGATATCTTGTGTGCCTGGTTTATACTTTGGTATGAGGGTGGCTCTAGGGGAAAGTTCAAGGTATGTATACAATGAAAAGAGTTCATCATTCTGTTGCATGAATGAGATACAGGAATATCTAAAGTAAACTCTACAATGATGAGCCTGTTAAACAATGCTCTTATAAGAAACACTGTGTCTCACAAGGACCACCAATAGTCCAACATGGAAACCCCCAAAAGGACACTTTAACATGACCAGGTCAGATTTTCAAAGCACTGACACTTTTTTTTAAATTTTTGTTTTGAATCTTCTGTTCCTCTGTTACTTTTAGGAGTTCCTATGTGAGGCTAAGGCACTTGTGCACCAACACATGGGTTCACAGCACCAACAACCCCATTGACAAAGAGGAGGAGAAACCTGTTATGTTACGGGTGAGTAGCTGATGGCTAGGTCAGACTGAAGTTTTCTGAACAAATAAACTAAAAACAATTATTTTTTTCCAGATTGGAACATCAGCAGTGAAGGAGGACAAGGAAGCATTTGCCATTGTACCAGTGCCACCAGCAGAAGTACGGGATTTAGACTTTGCCAATGATGCAAGTAAAGTGTTGGCATCCATCGCTGGCAAGCTTGAAAAGGGCACCATTACACAAAATGAAAGAAGGTATGTAGGGACAAATATCAACTGCAGACTTCTACATTATTTTGTGTTATTTATATAGTGTACTGGAAGAAAACCCAGATCTATAAATATAATGTAGATGTTGTTTTTAATTAAGCCTATAATACTGTTTATTGTTTGTGTTTGACTTGTACATTCACACATGTACACTCTTCAGGTTTGTGACCAAGCTCCTGGAAGATCTAGTTTTTTTTGTGGTGGACATCCCCAACAGTGGGCAGGATGTTTTGGAGATTAAGGGTAACAAACCCAACAGAGAGAGACAGAAACTCATGAGAGAACAGAATATCCTGAAGCAGGTTGGTCTCATGCCTCAGTGACTTTAGGAATTGGAGTTCATGATTAACTACATTATTGGATATTAATTTCCAATATTCATTTCCATTTCAGATTTTCAAACTTCTCCAGGCCCCTTTCACAGACAGCGGTGATGGTCCCATGCTACGACTGGAGGAGCTTGGAGACCAGCGCCACGCTCCTTTTAGACATATTTGCAGGCTTTGCTACAGAGTGTTACGCCACTCCCAGCAGGATTACAGGAAGAACCAAGTAAGTGGTCACAGCAACCCCACCTTGACCGCGCATGTGACTTTTTCTTTCCAATAATCATTTCCCTTATTTCTTCTCTTTTCAGGAATATATTGCCAAACAGTTCCGTTTCATGCAGAAGCAGATAGGGTACGATGTGCTGGCAGAAGACACAATAACCGCTCTGCTCCACAACAACCGGAAATTGCTGGAGAAGCATATCACAGCTGCTGAGATAGACACATTTGTCACTCTAGTGAGGAAGAACCGGGAGCCGAGGTGAGGACCACAGGAAGGGACAGGCCCTTGCTGGTATCATAAACTGGCATAGAAGAAATGACTATGGCCAGTTTGGGTCAGATTTGTTTGTATAACAGCTGCTGAGGAATGTAAATTTATGTAAATATATTCAAATATATGCAGAGAAGTATGAGTGGAACTGCTTGTGCATGACCTTGACGCAGCAGGTAATTTGCTGAGAGTGTGTGTTTGTGTTGTGTTCAAGTCCTGTCAAATGTTGTTAATGATACGTGAATCAGGCTGATCCAGTAGTTTGGACAAAGGACGCCCTCACTGTTAGAGTACTGAGAAAGTGGGAGCAAAGCAAAGCATTTGTAGTTTAACTTTGTGTACTTCCTGACATACTCCTCTAGTATAATCTGAAACTGACCTTGTGCATATATATTAACTCCCCAAATCTCTCCAGGTTTCTGGACTACCTCTCAGATCTCTGCGTGTCCATGCAGAAGTCCATCCCTGTGACACAGGAGCTCATCTGCAATGCAGTACTGGACCCTACCAATGCTGACATCCTCATTGAAACAAAGTTAGCTTTTTTTCTTGATTATTTGATGTTTCGCAAAGCTGAAACGACCACTTAGAAATAATATTTGTGCTGTTCACCAGATTGGTCCTGTCGAGGTTTGAGATTGAGACAACGTCAAATGGAGAGAGTCCAGTGGAGGCAGAAGATGAAGAGGAGGTCTGGCTGTTCTGGAAAGACAACTGTAAGGAGATCCGAAGTAAGAGCATCCGGGAGCTGGCCCAGGATGCAAAGGAGGGCCAGAAGGAGGACCAGGAGGTGGTCAGCTACTACAGGTAAGATGTCTTTGATTATACACGTAACTTATGTGCACTGACTAATTTTAACATGAATCTGAAGGGATGTTTGTAAGACACAGTGGAGTAGAATCAGTTGCATAAACATGGAATTTTCCATTCAAGTGTAATTCTGAAATATTCCTGAAAAACTATGATGTTCTCCTGCAAAAACAAACACCACACAGGCAGAAACATCATTCAAACAACATAACAACATTCAAAAATGATGACAACTCAAATCTTGATAGACACAACTCTAATAATTCTCAATTTGAATAATATTTCCTCACAGGTGCCAGCTGAACCTCTTCGCCCGGATGTGTCTGGACCGTCAGTACCTGGCCATCAATAAGATCTCTGGTCAGCTGGATGTGGATTTGATCCTGCGCTGTATGTCTGATGAGGACCTGCCCTTTGACTTGCGGGCGTCTTTCTGCCGCCTGATGTTGCACATGCATGTGGACCGTGACCCTCAGGAGCAGGTCACACCTGTCAAATATGCCCGTCTTTGGTCTGAGATTCCCTCTAAGATCACTATTGATGAGTGAGTTTGTCTCTTTAATACTTTTAAACTAATTATGTTCCTGTGGAACAAAATACGGAACTCCTGGTGACTAACAACAGCTAAATATAGTATGATACAGAAATGGTTGTATCCCAAAAACAATAAGGGTGTATATCAAATGCTTTGTACCACTCCACAATGAGGATTTTCCTTAACATAATAAATATAGTTGTTAATCATTAAGTCATAAATGGGTTCATTGAATTGTATCGCTGTTCCAAAGACATCACAACATCCCTTGATGTGGTTCTCTGTTCATTTTCCAGCTACGACAACGACGGAACCACCAGAGATGAGATCAAAGAGCGGTTCTGCCTCACTATGGATTTTGTGGAGAACTACCTTAGAGAGGTGGTGTCACAGAACATCCCCTTCTCTGACAAGGAGAAAAACAAGCTAACCTTTGAGGTAGGTCTCTTTGGGGATGGTAAGATGGACAAATAGTCACGTTGGTTTAATTAAGTTATAAGTCATTGTTTTGCTTTTTCTTGTCCGTAGGTAGTAAACCTGGCAAGGAACCTCATATACTTTGGTTTCTACAACTTTAGCGACCTGCTGCGACTGACAAAGATCTTACTGAGCATTTTAGACTGTGTCCATGTCAGCACCATTTACCCTATCAACAAGATGGAGAAGGGAGAGGAAAACAAAGGTAAACATCCAGCTCCTCAGGCTGAACTCGCATTACTGTACATTAGGGAAGAATGCTTTCCTTCATTATCTTTTTTGTTGGAGTCAGGATAAGTAACTTTAATTGTCACAGCAGCCAAACAAATTATTCTAACTTCCAGAGGTTTTAATGTTGTTATTGGTCTGTTTCTGCATGTACTAAAGCTGGCAGTAATGTGATGAAGTCCATTCATGGAGTTGGGGAGCTAATGACCCAGGTAGTGCTCCGAGGAGGCGGCCTGCTGCCCACCACGCCAACTCATCAGCCAGAGGGTGATGTGGTTAAAACACAGACTGAACCAGAGAGAGAAGACATCATGGTCATGGACACGAAGCTTAAGATCATTGAGATTCTTCAGGTAAGACATCAAGAAGCTGTTTCTTTCTTTATGGCAAATATTTATTTTTTACTTTGTAATGTAACTTTTTGTCTCTTCTTTTAGTTCATTTTGAATGTACGGCTAGACTACAGGATCTCCTGCCTGCTTTGTATTTTCAAAAGTGAGTTTGATGAGAACAACCCACAAGCAGACAACACCGCCACTCAGAATGGAACCAATAATGTCACAAGTCAGATGCCAGGTATGATGCCACTTTGTTTTAAAAGACCTTTTTTCACAGCAGACATTGTGGATTGTCATAGTAGGAAAATCACATGTTTAACTAATAACACAAATAACAAGGCCATTCCATTTAGGTGAGCTACTTCCTGTTTCTTGGTATTGTGGCTCTCTGTCATGTACACAGCTTTACTTTTCCTGCTAAGTCAAAATGTCTGCTATGGTCTATCATAAAGTATCCTGAATTAAACCCTTAAAGTAAATGTTATCATTTAGTCTCATGAAATTTGAAATTGTTTTATTTATTTAAATAACTACAGGAAACCTGGACTTTGAGAATATTGAAGAACAGGCAGAGGGCATTTTTGGAGGAAGGTAACTCATAGTTCACTATTTCTTTAACTATTCTGAAGCAAGATAAAACAAGAAAAGGTTTGTGTAATTTCTGTTCCAATTACCTGAATCATTACCTTAGTGAAGAGAACACTCCACTAGACCTGGACGACCACGGAGGCCGTACCTTCTTAAGGGTCCTGCTGCACCTTACCATGCATGATTACCCTCCTCTCGTGTCTGGAGCACTTCCCCTGCTCTTCAGACACTTTAGCCAGAGGCAGGAAGTCCTCATGGCTTTCAAACAAGTAGGCCTTTCCACTTTCTATGATTTCACTTTAATATCTGATCATGCACACATCTGGCTTAGTTCAAGAGTTTAGGTTAACGCAAATCACACTTCAGTCAATCTTCCCCATAAATTTAGGTCCAACTGCTGGTGACCAGTCAGGATGTAGATAACTACAAGCAGATCAAGTCAGATCTGGACCAGCTGCGTTCTATTGTGGAGAAGTCTGAACTGTGGGTTTATAAGAGACAAGGAGAAGATGGCAATGATGGAGATGGACCTTCAGAGTCTGACAACAAAAAGAAGGTACAGTGTACTAGAACTTGAAAATATAAAACATCTGACGAAGAAAGAAAGTTCATTAAAATGCTAACATGCCTCAATATTTATTATATTAGTCTTAATAGTAATGCTAATGCTAAGATTCAAATGACTTATTCTCCTTATTGCTCTTTACTTTACAGGGAGACTCACCTGGTTCAGACAAGAAGAAGACAGAAAGCACCAGCAGTTACAACTACAGAGTTGTAAAAGAGGTTTGCTCTTTTATATTTTGATATTGTATTTTCACATTTGTGATCTGGTACCTGTGCTTAAACTTCTCCTGCTGTGTTTGTTCAGATCCTGCTGCGTCTTAGTAAGCTGTGCGTCCAGGAGGGCAGCTCAGGGAAGAAAAGTAAGAAACAGCAGCAGAGGCTGCTGAGGAACATGGGAGCCCACAGTGTGGTGCTGGAGCTTCTACAGATCCCTTATGAGAAGGTGCGACACTGCAACTGAATCTCTGCATAGGTCTCAAACATTTTTAGTTCAACATTAATGTAATGTTATTAGAAAGTGTGACTGTGTGTTATGTGCATTAGGGAGAGGATGTCAGGATGCAGGAGATCATGAAACTGGCTCATGAGTTCCTGCAGAATTTCTGTGCAGGGAATCAACAGAACCAGGCTCTTCTCCACAAGCACATCAACTTGTTTCTTAACCCAGGGGTTAGTAGTACTGTTTTCTCAGGTTCATTTTCAGTTTCCAGAATGTGATCTTTTGGGAAACAATCTGAATTTGTTCTTTTTATCTCCTCTTTTTCCAACTCTTTCAGATCTTGGAGGCAGTCACCATGCAGCACATCTTCATGAATAACTTCCAGCTGTGCAGTGAGATCAACGAGCGAGTGGTTCAGCACTTTGTCCACTGTACTGAGACACATGGCCGACATGTTCAGTACCTCAAGTTCCTGCAGACCATTGTGAAGGCTGAAAACAAGTTCATCAAGAAGTGTCAGGACATTGTCATGGCCGAGGTCAGTTCTCTGATCTTTACACCAGAAGAAGTATATATATACATAGTGGATTATAAGACATTCGTAGCGCTTTTATTATTCTCATAAACACACCTAATGCTTTCTAATGCAGAAAGATAACACTGCATAGACTGTTATAGAATTCCATCCTTACAAGTTGATTATTGAGGTGTGAGTATAGGTAGTCGTAATGTATTAGAAGCCCCATCAGTCTACATCTAGTTTCTAAGCATCGGTAAGACACTTGTTCTCATAATGCATTATAAGTCAATCTATAATATTTTATTGTTGATATTTTACTGTTGATATTGTGCATCAGAAAGCCTTATTTGTGTTTGAGTGTGTTAGGTGTTGGTAATTGTTAACTGACAGATGTAATGTACTGACAAGGTCTTTTGGTAATAAAACTCTATTTGACTCTCTGACACTCAGCTAGTGAACTCAGGTGAGGACGTCCTGGTCTTCTACAACGACCGTGCCTCCTTCCAGACTCTAGTCCAGATGATGCGCTCAGAGCGGGACCGCATGGATGAAAACAGCCCTCTCATGTATCACATCCACCTTGTGGAACTGCTGGCTGTGTGCACTGAGGGCAAGAACGTTTACACTGAGATCAAGTGTAACTCCCTGCTGCCCCTTGATGACATTGTACGGGTCGTCACCCATGAAGACTGTATCCCTGAGGTATGAATAATTAGTTTGTTTGTTTGCTTTTTTCAGCTGAAATGTGTCTTAGTATTCAGAGTCTTTGTGCACTAAAACAAACTGATAGCAATTAGAGCTAAGGTTAGCTAAGGTTATATATATATATATATAAAACTCTACAATCTAGTCTCTGTTGTAGTGATTTTGTTTTTCAGCCTCTCCAAAAACACTGAAGTTGAAACGAAACTGTTCAAATGAGATGCAGATTGTTAACTCTGAACTGAGAGTGTTTAAAAAACAAATATCTATATCCTCATTTTAGGAGACTTGTTATGATCTAAGTGAACAAATGAGAGAGATAATTTTAAAGAAGTGTAATAAAGCTTTATATTGCTCCAAATAGCTATTTCGGCAACAAGGAGGCAATTTAGCACAGCAGTATATTGTAGATGCAAATGGTCACCTCTGAGTCTGACTCATCTAATCTGGATTACAACATTATAATTATATAACAACATTCTCATTATAGTATCATAACCTGGTTTTGTGGCACATGTTGGATCAGGAATCAGAATGTGCTTCATGACAATCTAGTCTGTCTTGTAGTTTTGAATGTGTGGAACTGTAGTCAATTTCTCTGTTTACTGTAGTGGACGACACGTAGCAGGTTGAATGTGCAGCCAGACGTCTACAAATGTGATGCTGTTGAGTTAGCCTGGACCAAACCTTATAATAAACATTTGCAGGACCTTGTTAAATGCATGCCTCTAAAGATTCAGACCATTCATAAAACAGATGGCCGTCCTACCTTAAACTATGCAGGTGCCTGTTATTAAAATTCTGTGGAACTAACACATCTATGCACACTGAACATGATGTGTTTACAGTACTGTATGTGTTTGAGAGCTAGTTTCAGTCCACCCTTGAAAACGTATCTTATTCCTTTTTTGTTTGGATCCTAATAGGTAAAAATTGCCTATATCAACTTCCTGAACCACTGCTATGTCGACACAGAGGTAGAGATGAAGGAGATTTATACGTCCAACCATATGTGGAAGCTGTTTGAGAACTTCCTGGTGGATATTTGTAGGGTAAGTGGCAATGTATTTGATTATCTCAAAGTGAAGCCGACTGCTATCAGAGAACATGACCAGTAGATGGACAGTGTTATCCTGTTTTGTAATTACATCTTGGGTTTGGGTGATTATGGCAACTCAGCATGCAGTGCTTTACCTGTTGCCCACATGCAGGAAGTGTGACCCAGTGGTTGTGAGTCATGCTAATATCTTTTCTGTCCTTGCCTAGGTGTGCAACAACACCAGTGACAGGAAGCATGCAGATACCACGCTGGAGCGTTATGTAACTGAGACAGTCATGAGCATTGTCACATGTTTCTTTAGCTCTCCTTTCTCTGACCAGAGCACAAGCCTGCAGGTAATCTGAACTATGGAACACAGAATTTGAATTACAAGCAGTCTTTGTTGTTGGCAGTCTGTAAATCACGCATATACTTGAGTTGAGTTGTTTGACAGAGAGAACCCTGCTCATCTACATGTGTATATAAATACATGATTCTTCCCTCTGCTTAGATGGCATGCCATATGTATGTAAGTAACCGTGACTATTCTCTGCATTTTGTTTCCCAACCCCTGGGTGATTATCAACAGGCTCTGAATCTTAAGAAGTGTCATCACTGTGTGGGTTTCACATTTATAGCTTAGTCAGCACACAGACTCTCTTGTTCCCAGATCTGTGGGAGTGTTGCACAAGGTTCTGCTGGGACATGGTGCACATGATGTCTAACACAACGTGCTCCATTCCTTAGACCTTGATGTAGCGGTGTGATGTCTCCCACAGCTTTCATATAAATCATGACAAATACTGTCTACAGATTGCCAGATCCATCAAACAGTAACTCTGTGGTGTAGTGTTACATACAGCTGTCTAATTGACTCCCCCGTTCCCTTGGTATGTGGAGTTGTTTTGTTCAAAGTTGGCCCCAGTAGAACTTATTTTTCTTCTCTGTAAGCCTTTGCATATTCTGAGAGTCTTGCTTGTTGAGGTTTACCAATACATGATGACATCACAACCCTCTTTCTCTTGCAACAGGCCATCATTCTTGGAAAGATAACTGAGGTATTTACTTTACTGTAGGGCTGTGGTCAGCTGATAGATTGCTCTTTCATCGTGGTGATAGATCAGTTGTCCTCTCTGTTAAACACTGGTTTGTTGTGATGCGCTGGGACTGCACATGATCGTAAACAGCTGGCCGACTGGACCCAAAGCTGTAGACCCCTTCACCATAGGTGCTATAGTATCCTCACAGTGACATCTCTAGCACAAAGTGGGTTAAGAGGTTCAATCTAGTCAATTAACACAATAGTCACATTGTTTCTTATTAAGTTGTTATTCACAGTTTTTCCCACCTATATTCTACACGTGTTTTCCTTTTATTCTTTACGCTCTCTCATTCTTATCTTCTGCTCTCTTTTTTCTTACAGACTCGTCAGCCAGTATTCGTACAACTGCTTCAGGGAGTATTCAGAGTATATCACTGTAACTGGCTTAACCCTGTTCAGAAGGCCTCTGTGGAAGCTTGCATTAAAGTACTCTCAGACGTTGGTAAGATAGTGGGTTAACACCCGCCTCCAGTCTCTGTTATTACATTAGAAAGGGCATTACGGCACATTTTAAAAGCATTAAACAGAACCATCTACATTGTTATTTCTACCCAGCTAAGAGCAGAGCTATTGCCATCCCAGTGGACTTGGACAGTCAGGTGAACAACTTGTTTGTCAAGTCCAATAATGTCGTGCAGAAGAGCATCCTCAGCTGGAGACTGTCCGCTAAAAACACTTCTAGACGAGACTCCGGCCTGACTACCTCCAAAGACTACAGAAACATCATTGAGAGGCTACAGGTCAGTAGCAAGACTACTTTTTTTTAAAGGATTCAGTCTAATTATTTACATTTTTCTTCATTTATTTAATAATCTAACCAGACAACTCGTCTAACAGTTCCTTCAAACAGGAAAGAGGCGGGATGACAAAAGTCAAATAAAACAGAAACAAAAAGATAGAGAGGGAAAAAGAAACAACACTGTTTTAATAAAACAGTGGTAGAAAAATATATTTACTCATTGTAATACATTTACATTGTATTACATTTAATTATCTATATCTCTGTCAGCTGTGTGGTTAAAGCAGGCTAGTTTATGTAGGAGAACATGGTTTGGCACTGGCTTTCATAAAGAGCATTAGTGACACATCTGATGGCAGAGTGGTACAGGACATCAAGTTCTTTCAGTAGTGGTTATGTGATCATTTGCACCACAGTCAGTACTTCAAACCACCAACTGCACAGCATGCACATGCAGCTTTTGTTGTTTTATACTGTGTTGGTCAGATACACGACTGAATAAAACCTCTGTGTTGATACTAATGATCCAGTTTTAGTCACATTTTTTCAATCCCCTAAAAAATAAAATAAAAGTAAAGTTCTATCTCTGATAGAACAAAAGTGTTTTGTAATTGTTCTATTGGAATAATTCTCCTGGAAGAGCACATTGTCCCCGGTCTAAAAAATGTTTTATTGATCAGGTATAGTGTTAGACCATTTTAGACCATTTTTATTCAACCACAGGAAAAAAAAACAAGCCCAGCCACACAAAGCCACACTGACACAGCTGTGAATCAAAATATAATATTGTACTTGATTACTTGATTTCTTTGATTGTGTCCAGGCTTTTCTTTGAGCAGACAGTTGATTGTGAATTATTATTTTTTATGCATATGACAATAAAGTTTCATCTAATATTTTCCTGCCTGGAATGCTGAGCTCTTATCCAGCAGCCATCTGGTGTGTCTCAGCCACATACTGTACAATAATAAAACATTTCAGTTCACAATTAGTCAGGCCTTCAGAAAAGTCCTTTCTACAGTATTTATGAACAAATAGTGCTACATAGTAATGCAAAAACTTTATTGGTCTTACCAGACATTACTGATTGAAGTGCTGTGGCACAAAAACAATAATTGGACTAAGTGTGCCATTACATATTAATTTTGCTGTTTGGCATAGATATAGAAAGACCACGATGGGCTTATCAAGACTCCCCACCTGTGTCATTAATTTTGAGGAGTGACGTAACTCTTTTTGTAAATGTAAAGCAAACACAATTCTGTAGAAGCTGTTTTTAGTCACATGTCCGGCTGTTCCACCCTTTTTCTTGTAACACATGACTCAGCTTTCACTGGAAGCCTGAAAAACTTGGTTTGGTGCAGGGAAGTTGTTACCTCTATTTTAACAGGAAACGCAGGGCTGAAAAGTCAAGATCATTTTTAATATAAGTCATAATGTTATTGTAGCATTGTCCTAGACTGTTTTGCGTTATTCACCAACCCTTTCCCAGACAGAGGGTAATGTGGTTCCCATAGTAATATCCAACTCATTTCTATCTTGCCTTTATTTGGGGAATAGCATTTCTCTTAATGTATGCTTCAACACATTCAGTGTCTGTCAAGTTTCTTAACATCCCAGTGGCACTTTTGTTAGCCACTAGACAGCCCACACAGTACTAAAATCAGCACCAGACCAGGAGTCTTCATGATGCAACTTCACATATTTCCGTATTTTCACACTAATCATCAGCAGACGTGACAGTAAGTGAGGCTGAAATGCCGTAGGAGTAATCCTTTCATTCTGCACTGACCAAAATAATAGATCCTGTAACCGATTGTTACACCTTTACTTGATACTTATACTTGTTACTTTTTTAAAAGATATGTTTTGGACTTTTTGAACCTTTATTAAATAGTAGCAGCTGAATAGTGACAGTGAAGCGGCGAGGTCACGGATCAGATCAATAGCGTGGGCTGCTGCAGCAAAGACTGAGCCTCTTGTACATGGGGAGCACACGCTACCTAGAGAGCTAACCAGCACCCCACTTATACTTATCACTTTATAAAAAAGAAAGAATAGGGTGGCAGGGATGGGATCGTATGAACAGGATGGCAAAACTTTAATTACATCCACCACGTCTTCAACTGTAGAACATTCAAATCCAACTTCCATTTTACATTTCACAATAGGAGCTCTAGAAATATGCTATACACCGCTTATCAAAAGGAACTTCAATTAAGCCTTGGCATTGTAATAAAATCAATAAAATAGTGTACACTACTATAAGTTATATACCAAATGTAAATCTAAAGAATTGTACTTTTTAACATTACTTTACAGTACAGTGTCTGGTCACATCTAAGCTGTTGTCGTATGTCACGGTGCTCTGTAGGACATAGTGTCGGCACTGGAGGACCGTCTGAGGCCGCTGGTCCAAGCTGAGCTCTCAGTGCTGGTCGATGTCCTGCATCGTCCAGAGCTGCTCTTCCCTGAAAACACAGAAGCTCGCAAGAAATGTGAGAGTGGAGGTTTCATATCAAAGTAAGTCTAAATCTGCAAACACCAAGTTATCTTTGTCTAACCTATGCTCAGAGAATATTTCTATTTTATTTATTTTATTCTTGTACTATTTATGCTTTTAGTATCCTAGTTCTGTTTTACTACATTCCAGACAACAATTAATTTTTATTTTTGTCGTTACAGTGTAAAAATTAATGAATAAAAAAAAACTATAGGCAGAGGTTGATCTGACTGCAGCCTAATGGTGTTGCGTCAGTGAACATGATTTTAACATGATAGCACAGCCTCAGAGAAAGTGCTAACTGAGAGACTGAACGGTGGCAGCCGGTGCTTTGTGTTTGGTTTTGTTTTGTTCTTTGGATTTAACTTTACAACAAAATGATGTGCATGTACATTTCAGTTTTAAATGTAACAAAGAGCACTAGAAAGCATATTTACTTTTCAAACCAAGTTTCCCGAAAGCATGTCTTATCAACCAGAAATTAGTTGTTTGTGCTGTAGAAAAAAATGAGAAACACACATAAAAAAGTCTGAAGTGAGATCCGGAAAGTGCTCAGTAGTAATGATAAGTATGCTTTAAATATGATAAATGTTGTTGAACATGAATTAAGCCCCTTTAAATGAAGTGTTAAGCCCTTCAGTAAAGAAGTTTCACCTCTGAATAACCATTCATTTACAATACATCTAAGGCATTTAAATATGCTGCCAGGCTGTTTTGAGCCAAAAGATCACTGTATGACGGAAATCAGCCAATAATAATAATAATAATAATAATAATAATAATAATAATGTTGTGATTTTCACAGTTGGTGCAGTTAGGTGGTTGGACAACTGCGACTTTCATCTTTTCTTTCTCCTCTCCTGACCAGACTGATCAAACACACCAAGCAGTTGCTGGAAGAGAATGAAGAGCGTCTGTGCATCAAAGTGCTGCAGACACTGAGGGAAATGATGACAAAAGACCGGGGCTATGGGGAGAAGGTACGTACCTCCTGCATTCCTGTTTCTCATCATCTGCTTGTAGTTGTGCCCAAGAGTCACCCACACATAAAATAAAAACTCTTCACTGACATCTCAGGGTGCAGCATCCCTGTCCCACTGCAAAAAACATACTCTGATCACGGTACTGTGATCAAAAAGCTGTACAATAAAAGAAGAGGCAGCTTGGTTGCCTCTGGAGCCTGTGGAGCATGCTAAAAAGGAAAAAAGTATTTAAAATCACTGTAGCGAGTTTATGCATACTCTACATCGTGTCTAGTTTTATTTTCGGCAAACACTGGTACATTGGTACACAAAAAAATAGATTCCCTCAATGCTTTCTTCCAAAGTACTTTATCAAAACAGTAAGTTCAAATGATTTAAGTAACACATATCAACATTATTAACACTATTAACAACATGCATGACTCTCTCACTCAATCATTTGACACAATATTCATTGGTTACTAATGACCTGATTTACTAATCTCTAAATGGTTGCTTCAACTGTCTTGTTTCAACAACAATAGCAGAATGTCATCACAGGCTGAAACAAAGTCAACTCACAACTGCAATTTGATACGTGAAATTGAAGGTTTTACTTCCACTTTTGATACAGTGGTTATGTTTTCAAGGTACCTGTGTGGAGTTTCTAAACACTAGTGGCTTCTGATGAGCAAATCTCTGCTCTGTTTGTATCTCATGTGCAATAAGCTGCACTCACTTCCAAAAGTAGGTGGTAAAAAGGAAGGAAAGAAGACTGCTATGGTGAACAGGTATGTCAACAGAGTGGGTTTCAAATTATTACAAAAAACATCTCTTTAATGCGAGAAAGGCATTCAATGTATTTGAAGCTTTAAGAATACACGCTGTGCGTTTTGGGGTGAATGGAAATACACTGTAACTGTTTGTGAACAAAAACTCCACAGGGTACCTTTACTAGAAAAGATTAGCCTTCGTTTATGAGTCACCCCCTCAGCACGCACACAAGCGCAGAGGTCTATTAAATCTTGCATACAGAATGGCAACATACTTGACAACAAACGCCCGCTTTCTCTTCTCATGTTACAAGCACTGAAGCCCAATTGTATTTGTACTTTGCCAACACCCAAATAATATGCTATAATAACCTCTGCATTCTGTTTTACTGCTGTCTGAAGTCATTAGCCCTATAGCACATCACCGCACATTTTAGCAATGCTTTTAAAGCAACAGGGCATAGAAATTGGTGTTTTTGTGCTTTAGCGCCCCTGGTGTCAGAGTGCCACTGTCATAAATATGGATACTCTACAAGTGTATTTATTATGATTACATTACTTATGATAAAAAATTAGGAGGTTGACAGCCATGAAACAAATGTAAAAACACAGGACATACAGTAGCAGCACGCTAATATTACTTACTAGTCCAACAGCAGTCTGCCCAGCTCAACGTCTGTCTTTCAGCCTTTTATTTCACCAAGCTCTCGCCAACGATGGCCTTTTGCTCAGTTAGTTTTCCTCAACATTTGCATTTAAGCCATAAAGGAACATGAGTTAATCACAGAGCTTAAAGTCAGTGCCTGATTATAGTAAGCCCTGTATGCAATACCTTTTTGCTGTTTTCATGGGAAAGACAAAGCCACTGTTGAAAAACCCTAGAGAAGATTTGAGCTAGTGTTTTCTAGAGGACATGAAGGAATATAAGCAAAGTTTTAAGAGACATATCATGTTAAATACCTCTACGTAACATCTAATTAAAGACAACATCTATTTCATATAATGTTTTTTCTGTAATCATATCAATCAAGCTTAATGTGATGTGTGATTCCAATGTTGTAAAACAATAAAACATGAAAGTCAGATGGGTCTTTTTACAATTATTCATCATTATACTTACAAATTCATATGGCCAAACGTGTTCTGTTTGAGCTTTAACATGCTATCCTTCCACATGTTTCACTGCCTTGACATCCTGCATGTGTGACAAGCTTTACACTCTTCTGACCAAGCTTTACTGTAACTCACTAATCTAGCTCTACTAACTCTGCCCCCTATACTTTTTCTCTTGCAGCTGATTGCCTTTGATGATGAAATGGATGTGGCTGAGGTTGATCATTTTAATTACTATTGTGGTGTACATCTGATTTGTTTCCCACTAACAACATAGACATGCTTGTGCTGCAAGTAGACTTTCTAGCACCACATTCTCATCTGTGACACCTGTCAGTAGCGTAGTCCATTGCTCCCTGTATTGTGCCTGTAAGAATTGCTCCTAATCTCCATCCTAAAATGTAGCATACTGCTAGCATGTCGAGCTCACATTATGCTCGCAATCCGCTTGTCTGTTGTGCAACATATGGATGTGTACTTACTGTACTGAAGTGCACTCTTTAAGGAAGAAATTAGCTTTTAGAGGAATACTGCTCAATATATTCTGGGGAATTACACAAGTTACGCAATATTACTGCTGATTTTACCTTATCTATCACAGCACCTATGTGCAGCTAAGATTGCTCATCACAAATTGTGTGGGACTTTCAGGCCCTGGAACTTCTGTGCAGAGACAGAGGGTGATTTTTAAAATGTTTGTATTTATTTGTATTTATTTATTTTATGTCACCTATTTTGTTCATGCTGTAACAGTTGGAATCTTTTCTCTTTGAACTTAATACTCCTGTTACATTATTTATTCACACCATTCACAGTTGATCTTGGTGTTAATCTTAAGATTCAATTAATCTTGAATCTTATTTTTTTATTGATTTATTATTGGGGTTTTTTTGTTGTTTTTTTTTAGCTCAGTCACCTGGTCAGTTGTATTCTACTACAACTACAATCATGATGGTCTAAACGTTGTTTCAAAGACTTCTTCTGCAAGGAGTAAAATTGTAATCTGACTGAAATATTGAATTTATAAATAATCCATGCACCATGCCAGGTTTTAGTTTTAATAACTTTTAATTGTGATGTATACTCCTTCCACATTAAACCCCCCAATGGCCCTGTTGAAAATATAATCTTACTAAGTGAACATCCATCAACTTTAGTAGTCTTTTTATAAACTGAATATGGTAAGATGCTATTTATTAGGGTCATTGTGTTACATTGCATTACATCAATGAGCTCTTTCTATTTTTCTGGACACTTAATCTACAATCCGCGCAGCCCCCTTATGATGGATGGTGGTAAGCGAGCATATTCTTCTAAGCCCTTTGGCACCACTGCAAGAGCAGGTGTGAGTGTATATATAGCTGGGGATACTCCATCTAACAGATAGTTCATAACACAGGGGGCCGGAGTGTGTGTAGCAGCTTGCATGTCATGAGTGTGCATTGCGAAAATAAGTTAGTGGTCATGACCTGTGGCCTTAAATGTACTACGAGGAGTTCTTAACTGGTTATGAAACTGTATCAGTTTAATACTGATGCCCATGTATGACCTAAATAAACTCACAAGACCATCAATGAGAATATTGGCTGATTTAGTTATTCTTAATGTCGGCCACCAGAACAGATTTGGTCAGATTCCCCTCTTAAAAACCTTGGAACAGAATGAACACAAAATAAAAGCTCCTTGTAGATTCTTAAGGGAAGTAGATAAAACTGGTTTGTCCTTTCTATGGGAATTTAGGTGTGACTACAGTTATACCTCTCACGTCACTGGTGACTAACATCATAGGATTTAATTGTAGTCTGTACATGTTTTTTGTTTTAATTAAGCCATTAGTTAGTTTGTTTGTTTTAGTTTATTCTGTAGGTGTGATATTTTGAAAAGGCAGGCCATGCTTCTGTTTCCTCTCATTTGGATGGCTACGGTTCTCGTTATTCAGACCAGAAATCAATCCACTCACCTTTAGCTTACTCAAGGAAGCCACTGGTCCTCTTAAACTCCTATTTATCTGAAATTTTTTTCATAGTTTGATCAAGTCTTCTAATCATTTTTTAACTATTCTTTACTCAAAAGATGCAGATGTATTCATTATAAAGCATTCTGAAAAAACTGGAAAACAACTTTTTTCCTGGAGAAAACCATATCCAACCATATCACAAGTTCTTCATCAGCACATGGAGTTGACAGTAAATGCAGTATGCATTATAATTTCATTTGTAACACTTTTAGGACATGTTGTCCTTGTTGGCTTAAAGTTAAGAATCAAATTTCTTTCCTGACATTTACTGGCTCGCAGCATGACATTCATCTCCATGACAATTCTGTCCACTGATGAGGACTGTGTAATGTGGTTGAAAGTTCCAGACAACAGCTGGTAAGATGGACCTTTAGTTGTTTTTACTAGCTTTGTTTTGGTATGAAACATTTTTTGCATATTTGCAGCCAACTTGGTAGCTTCTATTAAATTGAATACATTTGTCAAAACTGTAAGTACACCATGTCAGAGCAGGAGGAGAATCTGTGCCAGTGGGAAAAAAACCCTGAAGAGTGAAAAACAGGCCAACAGTCATTAGTCACCTAATCAAGAGTGTGTTGAGTGCAAGGGAAGTGAACAATGATGATAGTTGGGGGAATGGAGAAATTGTCAGAAAGGGTCTTTCCAGAGTTGCCAGGAAGCAACATGCTCTCAGTTTCTCTGTTATGTCTCTCTGTCTTATTTTCCCTCCTTCCCTCCCTCCTTGTATATGCTGTTTGGTACTGTAGCAATGGAAATCCCCGACTTCCACAAAAACAGGGCTGTTCTCAGAGACCGGCCTTTTGTTCCATCAACTCCTCCCATATGCATTTTAAGAATGTACACATACGCCCGCACCCTCGCAGCACATGCTGTATGTCACTCATTCATGCACACACTCATATTAGCAGCAGCATACAGTGCCCTGACTGTTGGCTGCCAGCATGTGTTAGTGGATGTCATTCAGATGGAAGACAGGCGGGCCAAAACCCCAACTTCCTCTCAACAACGGCAAGATAAACTGCCATTATAGCTGTTATGTAACCCCGCTGTTTAGCCTGCTGCTGCTCTCTGACCTACCATAACACACCCCAACTCCCACCCAAAGGTCTCGTAGAATGAGTGCAGCTGTCAGTTTCACTACTCTTTGACAGAGCCCATCATACTTCTAGTTGGTGCATGCCCAGTCTGTGGTGTGTGTGTGTGTGTGTGTGTGTGTGTGTGTGTGTGTGTGTGTGTGTGTGTGTGTGTGTGTGTGCGTGTGTGTGTGTCTGTGTTTGTGTGTGTCTGTGTTTGTGTGTGTGTGTGTGTGTGTGTATCCATGGAGAATGATGAGAGAGCAGGATAAAACGGAGTGATGGTTCACCCATTAGCAGAGGTTATCTCACTCTTCCAGAAATAGAAACGTGATAAAATGCGAGCCAGGGGAAAACAAGACACGACTAGCCTGCCACCCTCATTGTCAGGCCAGATCATATCATTCACTGTGTGTGTGTGTGTGTGTGTGTGTGTGTGTGTGTGTGTTTGGGTGTGTATGTGTGTGTTTTCTTCACGTGCATGTGGACCTCTTTGTGTGTGTGACTCTGTGAGGTTGAAAGGGTCAGCTAGAGATGATGTCTCTGTCTTATTCTGGTGATGTAACATGCTTTGCCTGAGGACAGCGCTGAGTACGTAACCCATACATGTAGTTAGGGTTATATAAGAGACTATTTCTATGCTAGTGTGGTGGTCTTGTGTGTGTGTGTGTGTGTGTGTGAGAGAGAGAGAGAGAGAGAGGGAGAGAGAGAGAGAGAGAGAGAGAGAATGTGTTTCCAGTCAATCTGTTTGTGTTTATGCCAACGTGCCACAATCTCCCCATTATTCTGTTTTGTTTAGCTAGAGATTTCTAGATTACCGGTTCCTCTTTTTCCCTTATGCACATTTCTGACCACATCCCCATCGATTCACAAACATTGTTGTTTTGTCCATTTCACTTTCACTTTCTCCGTTATGCTTTTTATTTCTCCACTGTCTGCCACTCCCATCACTAACTCTGCCAAGCTGCCTCAGGCAGACTCTTGCTTGTCCTGGTTTATCCTCCCGCCTGCTACTGTGGGTGAAATCAGGAGACTGTGGGTTGTTATTCTTTTCTTGGTCAACAGGGGGAGCTGCAGACATTCCTCAGCAACATACAGCGCTGTCCCACTTTCCTTAACTTAATGCTGCACGATTCTTGGGCTCCAGCCAGCTCTCAGGAAGCAGTTACATAAGAGCCAGCAATTTTCTTTCCTTTTTTCATGTTTTTTTCTGGAATTTTAAACTCTCCACTGATTTCTGACCTTCAGTGGTAATTGGCAATAAAAGTGCAGCAGAGATGTCTTTCAGGAGAGAGTAGCAGTGGTGCACCTCCATCCAGGCAGCACAAGGTAGACAAGGGGGCCCTGGGAATGTTAGCCATTTATTTCGGCATTTTAGTGTGCACTTCAGCCAACATATAACACCTGTTAATTATTTGAAGTCTGCCTCTGTTCCAGGCCAGTTTTATATTGTCAGTAGATTGCTATACAAAACCGTCCTCCTGGCCTTTCCCTAAAGACTTGTTTTCTTTAATTATGAACGGCCAATTGCCTTTATGGCTTCCTGGCGAGGTGAGGTAATGCTGTGCTCACTGTGTCTGGCTGTTTTTGGAATATGGGTTAAGGCTCTTACTTATGTTTCGTTGAAAAAAGGAGGGATGATTTAACTACTGGCATCCCCCTGAGAGAGGAAAACATCCCCAGAGGAGTATACTGATTTTTCTTGACAGTTAGATCATACAACCTTTACTGGCTCTGTTTCTGCAAATGTCCTGATTTTCATTGTGTTTATTTGTCTAGCATTGCTATCTATTGATGTTTCATCACAGAGTCTGAGAAGCATAGCAATTGGAAGTGGTGATTAATTATTATTCATAATTGTTATCCAATCAGATGAGCCATCTTTTTATATACCAAAACATTTTGAAGTGACAACACGTTGGATGTTAAATATAGTTTCAGCTGCATAAGTGATGCATCACCATTTTTCTGTGGAAATAATTGTGTTGACGTAAAAGGGGGCTTGTTGCGGGGAAATTCCTGCCCAGTTGCACAATTAATCAGCATGAACCACCATGACTGTGTTAGAGAGAGAGACATATGGTCATGTTGGCTTGCATGTTTGTTATTTAGTTGTTCACGATCTCTGCAAGTTTTGTGTGTGTGTGTGTGCGCATATATAGAGGTGTTTTTTATTAGCTTTGTCAGCTAAATGACTTGTTTACTACTGAGAATAACTTCAGTCATTTGTCGGTATGCATCATCACATTTATTTAGTTTATATAATTTCAAATTGAGTTTTATGAATTGAGGGAGTTAATATCATTTTTCCAAGAATGCTTCATTTGCATGGTATTGTCTTTATTATTATTTATTTTTACCACTGTTGACTTAAGACAAACTTTCCAACAACAGAAATATGTCAGTAATTAAACTGCACTGAACCAGGTCAAAAAATCAGCTGGAAAATAATAATAATACTCATGTGGCATGTACATTCAAAATCTACATGTTGGTACTCAGATGAGTATGCATGTTTTTGCTCTTGTCATGTCAAGGGTGGAGCAGCTACACTTAACAGTGAAGGACCGAATACGAAACACACCCCAGTGTAGGTCTACAGTGTAGTGATGATGGGCGATTTTTATTTTATTTTATTTGTTATGGACAGAGTTTCTGCTCTGTCATATCTAGCTCATTAAAAACACATAACACGAAACATGTTGAAATGAATTTCCTACACACTTTCAGAAATGCATTATCACCAAGATCTCAGTGAGCAACATGTTTTTGTTCACCTTCTCTCTGCCCCTGGCTCTTTAAGTCACGTACATTTATGATGTGCAGATGTGCATGTGAACAGCAATCTTAGTGAGCAGGAGAAAGCCAGCTGCATCAGTAAATGAGCAGCAGCTTTTAGGTATGACAAGTTAGGTAGGAGTTTTTTTTTTTTTTTTAGGGCTGGTGCTACTCTTTGGAGGCAGAAGCAGCATAACTAATTCAGCATCTTCAAACTCTGACTAACATCATCCTTTTATTTCCAATCAGCTGGCACCTCCACCCGAGCCTGAAGTCCCTGCTGAGGTGTGTTTAAGACCCATATTGCCCCGCTGCCTGCTAATATGGGTCACTGCTGATCAAAGCTCATCTCTC
Source organism: Protonibea diacanthus (assembly GCA_028641955.1). Lineage (NCBI taxonomy): Eukaryota > Metazoa > Chordata > Actinopteri > Sciaenidae > Protonibea > Protonibea diacanthus. Next base: position 25,612,046 of record CM053978.1, on the reverse strand, counting down.
ATATTTACATACTAACTCCATCCCATTACACTTGTGTTCAGTCTTAATCTCTTTATCCGAATATATAAAGAGCCACAACCCATCCTCATGGACCCCTTGTGCATATTGCTCACTCTGTGGAACTTGAATTATGCTACATATCTGTTTGTGCGCCGCCTCCCAGTTGTCCACCTATCCATTCTTCCCTCCCTCCTTCCTGTTCTTCCTTCATCCTTCTATCCACCTCTTGGTTTTTGAGCAAAGTCCAATTTCCTGACCTTCTGTCAGTGGGGTGGGGTGGGGGGGTCGAAGTCACGGGTGAGGTGTTTTTCCATGCCAGATTGGTGCTTACAGTGTGTGTCAGTAGCTCACGGCATCATTATGTAACCTGGACAGAGCTGTTTTTTCTTTATTTTTTTTCCCCCTCATTCTCATGGCTTGTGTTTCTCCCCTTCCGGCAGCTTGTCATTCTCTTATGCAAATCATCTTGGTTCTTTTGCCACTGTGACTGTAAATTAGTGAGAGAGGCACTACAAGACAGACTACAATGTTTGAAATGTCCTACACTGGATTGTCTGGAGAGTGTGTCTGAGTCGAAAGAAAATGTTGCTGATGTACAGCTTCAGATGATGAAATGAAGTTTTTAGTCATTTAGTGAATATTAGTCCTTCCTTGCATGAAGCCTTGCATGACTTTGACTCGAGCTCACATCTTCCCCGACACAACCACTTCCCCTTTAACTGCATGATCTAATTTGCACCCAATTTCCTGCATGCTAGTAAAGTAACTAATTTGCACTGTATTAACACCCTATTTTGTTTTTCTAATTTCTTTTCCAAATTTCTTATCCTGCATTTTTATTTTCATTTTTTTTTTTATTGCTTTCGGCTAACTCACCACACATTTAAGGAGCTTGATCCCAACCAGCCACAGAAGCAACTGGAGGATCAAACAAGGGTAGGTACTGAGTTTGGTATGCTGTGGTCTGGTCCAGGATGGTTGACAACTGACTGACTGCTGCCGTGCGCTCACGGTCACACGGTGTCCACAGCATGGACTTGGTGCTCCCCTGTCAGTTATGCGATATATAACATGCGAGGCACATCAAGCGGTGCACATTAACTCTGGGCTGGTGACATATTTGACCCTGAGAGATCATGTAGGTGACTGTGCTGCTCTGATTTACACCAAACCAATATGGGGAAATGCTGAATGTCAGCATGTGTTGATGTGGGAGAGGGCACAGTGTCGCCTTTGAACATCACTGACTGAGGTCAGAGGGCAAAGGTCAAATAATAAGAAGCTGTGTGTTGCTCTGTGATCTTCCAAAGAGGATGTCTGTATTAGGATTAGCCTTTCTTTCTGTGTGTTTTTGTATTTTTTTTAGTTTGATTTTTATTTTCCAAAGTTTTTATACAACTGTAGTTAGATATTTACTTGTTTCATTGCATTGAGCCACTCTAAAAAAAACAGCATTTGATGAAAGGGCAAGGCTCTCAAATGAAGCAGAGTCACACTAAAGAGGAAATGATCAGGATTTTTTTGTGTCCATGTAACCTTGTACTGTAACTTTTCACTGCTTTTCATTGGGGGCTTTTTGACGTAGAGTTTAAAATTTTTTGTGAGATTAAGTCTATCCTTGCATTCATTTTCTTGTCTTGTACTGCTACATTGGCACAGTAACACTGACTTCGGGTTCCAGCTCCAGTTCTGTGACAGTGTAACTTTTAACTGGACCTAACATCCATATTTTTACTGATAGGGCGAAGCTCTGCGACAGATCTTGGTCAATCGATATTATGGAAACGTCAAACCTGGCCAGAGGAGAGATAGCCTCACAACCTTTAGCAACGGTCCTCTCACTGCTGGAGCGCCGGGGAAATCACCTACAGGTGTGTGTCTAACAGTACCGTATCTGTGCGTCTGTGCTTATGCTCATAAAGATAAGATAAGATGATTTGGAAATGATTTACTTTGGCAAAGTGAGACGGTGCTGCAACAAGCTCAACATATATCATGCACAAATTTAAATCAAACCAAAATAGTTTAGTTCAGAGCTGTCAACTGCAGTACAGCAGCCAGGAACTGATCACAAAACAAGAAACTTTAGTCATGCCATTGAAACTTTATAGGAACTTAAAAAAGGGAAATAAGTGTTTAAATAAATGATATATTTCATAGTTACACCAGACAGAGAACATCTTTTATAAAGCTTATAAAGATAATCTTCTGACCCTTGCTCTTGTCCAATCAGCTTAAAGAAAGAAGGCACGAGAAACATTTAAAGATAACTTCTATTTAAGTCAGAGAAAAATGCTCATGCAGAGTTTTGACAGTTATTTAAATTGGTACTGGACAAATATTCAGTTAAAAGTAAAAAAAAAATTAAATTATTTGACATGCCTACAAATCATGTGGAAGAAGTTTCTCCATTAGTTGCACAGACAGACATCACTGACAGTTTCCACTCACTGCCAGTAAACAAAACATGTTTAGCATGAGTCGACCGCGCTTACCTGGACCACACATCAATAAACATTTTCTCACAGTGCCACATTTACTGAAGGCCATATTCTGTACATCCAGAATACAATCTTTATTACAAACTGAAGCTGTCTCTCCATCCATCCATCTCTCAGTCTTTGCTCAATCCAGACTGACATTCACAAATGTATTAGATTGTTCATAACTGACATTTATTCATTCCAGCCAAGCCGCTGTGAGTCTCTCATCAGAGCTGTGAGTCATCGTTCATCTCTAATGCTTTAGAGCAGAGAAAAAACTAGATCTTATTCACAGCCATGGCCTTGTACTCCTTTAAGCCTTTGGACCTCGGCTCAGCTACTGAGCATACTGCAGGCCGTGTTGTTGCCAGGCGACCGGAGAGCCAAGCTCCGTCTAGAATGGGATGTGTTGTTGATTCAGTGGCTCGCCCAGCCAGAGATGGCTCTGATGGGTGCTGTTATCTCACCACTGCCTCTCTGGCTGGCTGTGGTAGCCAGCAGCATCAGTAGGAGTACCTCCAAGGACTATAGACTCATCTGATGTTATTTGTGTGCTTTGGCTGAATGGACAGAAAAGACACTTGTAGCATAAACTCCTTTTTATTAAATGGCATCCTGTATCAGTCTGATTGAAACATCCTCTGGACTCTTGTTTTCTTTATACTCTCAAAAATACATTCTGCTATGAATGATTGATAACTGAACTACACTAATGTGATCAGGGTTACCCAGAGTTACTCTTATGTATTATGTGTTTATTACATGTTCTATTAGTAGGCTATAACAAACAGTAACACTTTGTTAATTAACACATTAAATATGAATGCAGACCACTGCATTCATCCATCAAAATATGATAATAGATCTATTATGTAGCCTATCTGAAATCTGAATACATCAGTATGAATATAGATGATAATCATTTCCACCTTTGTGATCGTAGTTGTCAGCTCCGGGGTTGGAGGTCGAGGTGAACTGAGTTTAGCGGAGGTCCAGTGCCACCTGGACAAAGAAGGCGCTTCTGATCTGGTCATTGACCTCATCATGAACGCAACCAGCGACCGGATCTTCCAGGAGAGCATACTGTTGGCCATCGCACTGCTGGAGGGTGGAAATACGGTCATCCAGGTAATCGGGGGGTTACTGGGTTCAAGAGTACGCGTCACAAACAGTAGAGGAGTGTGGGTGTGAAGTGTTAATGAGTTCCAATGCTCACACGTCTGGCCTGCAATTAAATGGGACCACTAAAAGTACTCCCTTCAGAGAGGCATGAGTAGAATCTCAACAAGGAGATGTTATCTCAGCGGTGCAAAGCTGTGCTGTGAGGAATTTAAGTTATTGCCCCGGAACTCCATTCTGTCAGCTGAAAAAAATAAAGTGACCAACGATGGTTTCAGAAGGGGAGAGGGGAGATAATCAGTTGTCAGTGTGGTGATCTGTGGGCATTTTGAATCTAGACTCAAACAGTCAGCATCCTGACATGTTTGAACTTATTGACATTTTAAATGTGAAAAAAGGGAAAGTGGAGGAGAGGAGAAAGGGAAGTCAGAAAGGAAGAGGAACAGTAGTCTGCTGGGAGAGGTCAAAGCTGTGCAGCCAAACACGTCATCACCTCCCCACAGCCAGCCAGAGGTTGCTAAGGCAACACTAACTCTTTGCAAACCTCACAGCAAGCAGATTGAAAGGGGGGGAGAAAGAGCTGCTGTGTTTGCAACTGCATGTTTTCATCTTTGCAGTTGTATGTTTGTTTGTGTGCATGTACGTATGCATGTATTTCTGACCAAGTGTGTGACTGCAGGCTGCTTGTGAGCCATCTATCAGTGTATTCTGGTTTTGTGGTTTTTGTGCTGTTGTGTATGTTCTGTTTCATAAACCTGTTGCATAATAAGCTCTTATTTGCATTGTGTTGTTTCTAGGCGTGGGAATCTCACGGATCGATCCTTGGTACTCTGTTTCTCTGCGGTGTCATTAATGTTGTTATTAAGGTTATGTCTCCAGTGGTGGAGGACATCCTCTCTGCTGAAACATTAGTACCAGAGAAAAGCCTTGTTGTCCAAAAAACACTGTGCGGGTCTTTTGAAATGAACCAGACTGCATATCAAGTTAGTTTCTTTACAGGCCCAAGTTGGCTGGGAGCCTTTGTAAAGTGCCGCAGTGTGAGTCGGTCAGCTTGTGTGTTTTTTTTCTGGAGTACAGTGCTAATGTCTGCTAGTCTCCATAAAATGTTTGACTTTCATCACAGAAATCTAATTATTAAGTCGTTAAAGATAAGATAACTCTGGCATGTGCATGCTGCACTATGCTCCTGCAGTTGATTTCTGCCTTTTTCTCAGCATCAACATAACTTTATCAACAACGTGCAAAGTTTTCTGCACTTGTGAGTCAATGTAGAATTGTAAAGTAAGATTCCTCAATGAATCAATCCCCCCTCCACCTCTAGTCATTACCTGACAAGGCCTGACACATACACAAAGGCACTCACATGACTCCTGTTACATAAATTACTGCCTGCCTCTCTGCCTGCCTGGGTGAATGACGCTCAGAGCCCTAGGGCTCCTAACATTCCTACTGGACTCTTAAGTGGGTCATGCTTTGCTGGTGGAAAGAAGGCAGTAAAAGGCACAATGCCTCAGAGGCCTTAGGAGAGATCCAGTAGATTTCAGTAGCCCTGTGGTGCTACCTAAGGAAAAGCCACTCCCTACAGCCTCCTTTAGGAGAGCTCAGCTCCTCTGACATCTTGACTTAGCTGTTATTTCATGTGCTGATTTTTAAGTTTAAGGCATGATCAAGAAGCTCAGTCAGTGTCCACTGCTGAAAGTAGCCTGTGGCATACGCTTTGAACTGGGCGTGGAGCTTTTGTCTCGTGTACCCCAGGCCGTCATTTGCAGAAGTTCTTTTTGTTGTTCGAGTCACAGTTTTGAATGTAAATGTTTCATACAGACAGCACATTGTCATGTGACTGTGCTATCCAGGGAAATAGCACCAGGTTATTTGAATTACAAAGAATCTAGGTACATTTCTGCTACATAACCTTCTTTTGCTTTTAGAAATGAGCCTCAAAGTAACCCTGATACGCAGAGTAGTTTGACTTGAAGAAGGAGAAGACAGTATTATAAAAAAGATTCTTGAGTTTTAAGTTAGGTGTTTTTCTGCTTCTTTGGCGTGGCACAGGGACAAGTGAGCTTTGTTGAAGGATCATGCATGGTTCAGAGTGAATTTACAACATATCAGCAGATGCACCACATTTCCCTGTCTTACATAACGATGGGTTGCCTGCCCCCTTTTCAGGACAGAAGGCTTCTTGTTGTCTAAATGAAAAGCAGGACAAAAACATGCCCTCACATTTCTCCAAGCAGTCTGTTTGTTTGTTTTTGAGGTAATCCAGGGTCGTAGCCTAGCCAACAAATTTTCTGGGGGGAAAGTAAGTATGAGAGGAGACAGAGATGGAGAGCTGTTAGCTGGCTTCAGTATGAATTTATCCAGAGGCCCAGAGTTTGATGCTAGCTGGACTTGATGTTGCAGCCCAAAGGGATATGGTAAGTGTGTTACTGAACACAAAAGGAAATGGGTCAGGAGACAGTCCTACCAGACTTTTTCAGGTTTACCCCATGCACGACGTGTGAGAGTCAAACTGTGGCCACTACTGCCACCATTCCCAGTGACGTTTATCTGTTGCTCAAAATAATTAAAGAGTTGCAGGATTCAGCCCTTTCTTATTTATCCTTTTTATTAAATCCTGATAACTTGATTTGTTTGAATGTGTACAGCCAAAAACATGTTATTCAAACACTTTCATAAGAGCACATTAGAGCCAAATACTTATTTGTACTAAAACAACAGCAAATTTGTTGATTTATATGGAAGATGGTCTTATTTAGGTGTTCCAGACAGATACAGTAATGCCTGGCTTAAATACCGTTGATGTGAGTGCAGACACAACAAGGGAGTTTCACATATTACAAATCTCTCCCTGTATGCTAATCAGCCTGTCTAGTCCTGCAGATCTCTGATAACTTTGTGCAGTAGAAATCAGACCCACTGATGCCACTGATGCGCCTCATCAATACACAACCAGTAGTGGGCGAACATGAAATGTTTTGATGCAATCTCAGTTCCGTTAAACTTCAGGCTTTCAACTTTTGTCTTTCATCTTTGTAATTTTATATCTTCAGATCTGCACATACACTAAATAATCATTTGGTGATTTGCACATCAGAAGTCAAATGACTGTATTAAAGGGTACCAGTGTAAACCCACCCCTCACACCCACATACTACTTATGTTTGACAGTCACGTAGAAGTAGCCCTTGCTTAGTTAGTCTAATTGAGAATAAACGAGATGTACTGACTTTTTTGCAAAGTTTGCCTTTGAAGAAATCTGGCAATAAATGACACACTGCTTATATAAAGTCAGACACGTCAAACATTACTTATTGGCCTGCATAACCTTAAGGTCATCATGGACAAGATAACATGTTCTCTGACACGTATGCTCAAAGCCTTCGGGTTGCTGTCTTGTGATACATGGCAAATAATGCGACACTACTAGTGTAACTTAACCAGACATGTACCACACGTACTGTATCATAGCAAAATAAAACTTCACTCTTGCATCTGCACACCCCATTAGCACATACACACATGCACGCACACACTCCTGGATATACTTAGAGGCTTATTCCAAAAACAGCCCTCAGCGAAAGAGTGTGTGTGTTTGTGTGTGTTATGTAAGAGTAGAAGTGTAGAAGCTCTGCTCCTCCCAGCCCACCATCCATCTACTCAACGCCGTCTTCCTGACCTCAGATCCATAACTGTCACAGGAGCAAACAGGTGCCACCACTCTTACTCAGTAGGCTTGTTGTGGCAAGCCGTTACCGTCGGCCCCTTCCAAACATGATTTACTCCCCCCCCCCCCACCTCGGCTCAGTTCAAGTTCACTTTACAGCTACCTCTTGGAAAGCTTTAAAAAGCTTCTGCAAAGTGAGTTTCCAGGCACCAGTGTCATCAAAATACCAGCTCTCTTCTAACTACAGAGTGGGCAGGAGATTCTCCTTTTAAACCCAGTTTATTGAAGTTTAATTATTCCAATGCTGCCCTGTTTAGTCAGATCACTGCATTTACTTCTGTTGTTGTTGTTGTCACTGCGTACGTTTGAGACTTTGTTTGGTCTCTTGCCTCTGCGGAACTTTGATCATACACGCACACGTGTATTTCTCTTTCATTTCAATCTCCTATCTGGCAAGTCTTGTCGTAGCTTCAAAGAACAGATCTCCGTGGTTACCAGCTGGGCGTGGCGAGTACGCCGCTGAAGCCCTCCAATAAGCATAGAAATGGCTTTGTCACTCACCAAGGTGTCAGGCTGGTAAGGCGGGAGACGGATAAAAAGAAAGAGAGAGCTGTTGGTATAAACAGGCCTTACATAACTGGCCCGTGTTGATGCCAGGAGGCAGCCTGACAGCTGACAGGGAATGGAGGGGAAAAAATGGAAGCACAGAATAATCAGAAAGGAGGCTACCGCTGTGCCACCATGTTGAATCTGTAGAACAGGAGAGTGAATCATGAGTCGACATAAACCCGCTGAGCTGAACATGACTGACAGCCGCAGGATCAGCAGAGCTCCCAGGGGGATTAATGGCTCTGTAGTGGGACACGTAGAGGGCTAAACTGCCTCAGGGGGGAAAGCTGATTGGCTGACTGACCATTTTCTCTAAAGAATGACTCAGCAGTCAGTGGGGCGAAGCAGGGGCTATGTTTTGTACACATTGTTCAAAATGGTTGTTATCCAAGTTGTTATCTGAACCTGTTTCCTTCTCCAAGATAGCGCATCTTTGAATTTTGTCTTATCACATTTCGTGATCTCTCGCCAGCTCAAAAGCAACAATGAGGCAGTTAACTGCACAAGAACAGCATGAACAGTGTTCTCTTCCTCACTGACTGTTCACCAAGTATTTATGAATTTACTTCAGACATAGTCAGCCCTTAAACCAGAAGATGTTGAAATGAATTATAGATCCAAAAATAAATTACCTATAAACCATATTCTTGTCATTCACAAATAGGCCAAAAGCTGATTTGTCATGTTTATCTTCATGTCAATCCTTGAGCTGCATCTCGACTTCATACTGGTTCTGATGCAATACCTGCAATTTGGTGCAGATCCAGACTTTTTCAGACTTTGTTACTTCAGTAACAATACAATGCAAAAAATGTTCTTCTCTAAAAATCCGTTTTCATTACAAATTCTTATTTATCAAATTTCTTAAAGGTTAAATGTTTTGAACACAGCATTCACAAGCAGCTATGCAAGAACTCCTAACTACCTAAATGAAATATGAACTGAAATTGACAAAATAGTGATTTATCTGAGTAGGTATTTGATGCCAACTTCTAGTATCTGACAGTTTTTGATACTCTGTGCCACACACACATTTTGACAGAAGTCAGCAAGTACTGAGGTTTTATGCCCAACCCTAGTTTAACTGACTCTGCAGGCAGTGCAAAGAGCAACAGTTGTTGCATGCTTTACCTTTTTTGCCTTTGGCATGTATGGCAGACAAGTGTTGACAAAATGATTCACTTTGCATAAAAGACTTTTTACAGCCATAGTCATGAGTTCTATTTAATATGGTAATCTTGTAAAGCTGCTATCCTGGAGCTGCAGTCGGGCTGCTTGCATAAGTCTTCTGCTGACTCTTAATCAGATCATTATCAATGAATGGCCCCATCTTGTCAACAACATGATGTTAACAGCTTGAAAAACAAGCAAGAAGAAACTGTTGCATAAAAGAGGGAAGGAAAACAACTCAGATTTGCTTAATGCATTAAGTGTTCTGCATCCCTCAGGACTTGAACCAGGCGACTCTGCAGAGATTCTCACTAAATAGGTTTTCAAAGAGATTCTGTGCAGATAATATCACTTGCCGTGCATTGCATGTCTTTCTCCTATTTCAGAAACAAGTTGAGCTAAACCTGGAAAGAGTCTTGTGTAACAGAGTTTCAGAACTGCCCCAGAATATGTGTGGTAACCCCCCCCCCACACACACACACACACACACACACACACACATCTACCACCACCACCACCTTCCCACTCACACACCAACTCACCTCCCTCTTTCGGACCCACCCTCCTCTCTCACACCACATGCTCACTTCGTGCCGTTCTGGCACTGAAAAGTAGGGCAGGGTTTTCCTCTCTCCCTCTCTCCAATGCTCACCCTCAGTGGGCTGATGTAACAGTGTTAGAGCTGAGGCGCTGTGTGCCCTCACTGTAACCACTCAGCTGATTACAGGTCTTATGTAAGGAGGGATTGTCGAGAGGAAAATGGGACAGAACATATGAGCCTGTAGCAGAAAAACAACAGCTCTGTGCATACAAGGCTTTCGAACAAGATGGCCCTTTGTGTAGTTTAGCTATAGGCAGAACATTTCCTTCATTACCTTGACTTCACAAGCTGCTTCCTCATGCTGGATCAAACTTTTACTGTCACATTGTTGGAAAGCTCATAAAAGCACATATTTGTGCAATCACACAAATGTAGTTTTTATTGCAGTGCAAGCGAGGCCAGTTTTCTAAACATGTTTCTACAGCTGTGTGTGTTTACCTGCATGTGCAAATGTGCTGTGTTGGCACGCCTTTGTTTGTGTGCATGCACGCGTGCATGTGTAGAGTCGGTGCATGTACAGTAGCGTGTCCTCAGCAGGGTGTGTAGCTTTGTCTGTGTGTGCATGTGTTTGACTTTGGCTGCATGTAAATCCCAAATGTTGCCTTTACTGTTGCTTGCCTGTTAGTTAAGCGTTACCGCCCAGTATAGTTCTCAGGGTGCCAGAACCATGTTCTGCCCAGGGAACAGAGAGCACAAGGTGTAAATCAGGTGAGCCCCTGCAGCATGTTTTTCTGGCACTGTGAAAGGAGGCTTATGTAACAGCTTCTAACAGAACCTCTGGCTCTCGGCACTGCGTAGAAAATATAAGAAAGACAATGAGACATTGATAAAAAATGGAGGGAAAGAACTTTCTAAATAATAATTTAAAAAATGCCCTGACCTGGAAAACGGTCTCTGTTCAATTTGGAAAATAAATATTGCTGTTGATGCATGTTGAGAAAGCAGAAAATTATGTGTAAACTCCTCCATCTGAAGCAAAACTGTGTAAGACACGCTTTAATATGGCAGGATGTGGAGTGTATATTATATGTATTGTCCTCTTCTGTCTCATTGTTCTCCAGCGGTCATTCTTCCACCGTTTAACGGGGGACAACAAGTCAGAGAAATTCTTCAAGGTGTTTTATGAGCGCATGAAGCTGGCTCAGCAGGAGATTAAAGCCACTGTGACAGTCAATACTAGTGACCTGGGAAGCAAGAAGAAGGATGAGGAGCCACCAGACAAAGACACACCAGCACGCAAAAAAGGTGAGGGATGAGGTGTTCAGGTCACCAGCAGGATAGAGTATATTCTTAATTTGAGAAGTGTTCAATCTGGGGAAACTGGACTTGGTTGTAGATCTGTGAATACATTTCACCTCCCATGTAAGATCACCTGAGATCTGGTGTGAACGACAGTCGTTAAGGTCACCTGAGCTCAGGTGTGGATGACAATCGTCAATGGTCAATAGAGGAGGAGGCCTCAGACACCACTTATCTATTCCCCACCTACAATGTTGTCCTTTGATCCCTTTCCAGGAGATTAAACAACAATTAACACTTGGCTTCATGTGACTCAAACAATTGTTGTCCACACCGGGGCTCAGCAGGCCTTAATGACTGTTGTTCACACTGGACCTCAGGTGACCTCCTCAGGTGACCTTAGCGACTGTCATTCACACTGGACCTTAGGTTATCTTAGCGACTGTCGTTCACACTGGACCTTAGGGTATCTTAATGATTGTCGTTCATACTGAACCTCTGGTGCCCTTAACGACTCAGACGACAGTCGTCACAACAGCAAGAAGCACTAAAGAACTAAGTGGAAACAGTGGTCTGGTTAACAATCCCACCAATGACAAATACCTAGGTTTCCCCACCAGTCAGTCAGAACTGAAGAAGCCTCTTGGGTGAGAGGTAAAATGTCTTCACAGATCAACAACCAAGTCTAGCTGCCGCAGAAAGATGACCTGGACAACTGACAACCTTCACAGAATCATATTCTTCTAATCAAACTGGCTAAATAAACCTCAGTCTCTGTATTAATACATGTATACAGAAAATAACAGACCCTATGCATGTAAGTAATGATACGAATCAGAACATGAATACGTGACCTGTCAAATGAACGTTCATACAGCATGAACAGTGTACTCTGTGGTGGTCTGTGTTTGACCTACTGTCCTATACCTATGCTTAGTCAAAGACGTGCCAGTTGTAGCAGTGGTGACCGAGGAGGTGAAGGAGCAGCTAGTGGAAGCCTCAGCTGTCACCAAGAAGGCCTTTACAACCTACCGACGCGAGGCAGAAGCAGAGGAGCACCAAGCGGCCGCAGACGGCACTCCTGTCCCAACGGCTGATAAGAGCCAGGAGGAAGGCGAGATGAGTGTCATCATCACCATCATGCAGCCTATCTTGCGCCTGATGCAGCTGCTCTGTGAGAACCACAACAGAGATCTGCAGGTCAGCCATTACGCCAACTTGCTGTCGCTGTAGGGCTTTTGCTTTGCCTAAACCCCCACCCCCATGACTCATGACATGTTAACATTTCCTGACCTGTGTTCTAAATTTTTTATCACCCCACATTGGTTATACAGAAATGAAACCATGTAGAAAATAGACACCAGTTGCAGAACTTCCTGATGCAGCTGTTTCCATATCTGGTATGTCTTGGTCTGGTTTCACTATGAGGAGTGTGTTGTTGTTGTTTAGTAATGACTAGCAGCCCAGACAGGAGTCTTTATTCTTGCACTGATTCTATTTACACCCCAAACCAGGGCAGGCCTTCATTAAATGATAGTTTGCTCAGTGCTGAATCACTCAGTCTTGTCCATCCTGACCTAGCGTGGGTGCAAGATATTGATTTACTGCTAGCCATACACAGATGATCAATTCATTGAGATGTTGCTGCTCCTTCCAAAAATGTGGAGTAAGTGTGTGGCTGCCAACAGCTTACATAAGAAGAGAAAAGTAGAATGAGCCTCACAACTCTTAACTTGCTATATTTATTTCTCACTTCAGTGAAAGAAAGACAATGTTGGAAAGAAATGTGTTTTAGATTAGATTCCCCCAGTAGAAGCTTAAAGGAGTGTTTCTGGTACCAACTGATTCTTCAGACACTGAGACCATAACTAATCAGCTTGCTTTAACTGGCTTTAACTGTCAGGCATTTTGTCAACATCAAGTCTGACAGTCTTTTTCTTATATGTGGTTAAGAGCAACACATAGTCTGTCTGACAAACACATATCACACTGCCCAAATACATGAGAATAACATGCGTCCAGAAAGAAGGATATTTATACTTATTGTACATTTTATCTGCATTCATTTCCAGAACTTTCTGCGCAACCAGAATAACAAGAACAACTATAATCTGGTGTGTGAGACACTCCAGTTCCTGGACTGTATCTGTGGCAGCACCACAGGGGGACTGGGGCTTCTGGGACTCTATATCAACGAGAAGAACGTAGGACTCATCAACCAGACTGTGGAGAGCTTGACTGAGTATTGCCAAGGTCCCTGTCATGAGAACCAGGTGACACATGTATACACAGAACATGAGTGTACTTTTATCCGTGTGTGTTTAGTCTGCAGTTTTGTCTGTGTTGTCATTTAGCTAACGGCACAGAGCCATTTTTTATTTGGATGTTAAAATGTGGTTTTCTTCGAACACGTTATCAAATTATCCTCAGGTTACGTCAGAATAGCCTTTCATTTTAGTAATCATGCTGGTGGTTTTGTGTGGGTAGTACTGCAATTAGTCCTGAGCATTTGTCTTTTCATGCCCAGCGCTCAGCTGCTACACCGAAGCCATGCAGTCACTCGCCTCTCTGCAGCAGTGTAATATCAGTCTACTCTGGGCAGTGTGCCCGTATTTGTTCTTTGGTATGGATTAACATCATTTGGTCTTCTCACACGATGGTGGGGTCATTCTATGGCAAGTGTGAAACTGGTATGACTAAACAAGCAACAGTCTAAATGCAGTCACTGTTTGAACTGTTCTCAGTTCCCTCAAACGGCGCTCGAAGGACGACTGCCAGACTAAACAAAGCTCTTTGTTCATATCTACTGAGACGAAAAAGGGAGGGGCTGAAGTGCTAAAATTATTTTTTTGTGTGTGTGTGTGGTATTAAGTGTCTTTTTTTAAATTGCTCCAAACCATTTGGCTTCCACAAGCCATTGTTTAGTTTTGGGTCATGGCCTGTGCTTTGGCAAAATAAATAAATAAATAAATAAAACTGTAATTCGTGAGTCAAAGCTGATTCTCTCGAGACCTTTCAGATAGTATTATGAAATATGACTCACTTCAGACAGCACATGACTGTGTTGGTAAACTTGAGACGATTTGATTGATATGGAGCACCACAGACAGAAATCGGTCTGTTTATTAAATATTTAAATGATAATATTCATATCTGGAAAGCTGTTGAGGTTCTAAGTTAGTTTGATCAAGATTACTGTAAATGTATCACATGCCATCATCTGAACAACGCATTTATTTTTAGCCCAATCTTCTTAGCTCAGCTTGCATATGTATTTTACTGCTATTCAGAGACCAGTTTGAATTTTTCTGATGACGTAAAGCCTTTCTAAATCATCTGCCTTTGGAAATTTTTGGTGGCACAATTGTCACTCAACACTTGTTAAAAAATAAAATAAATAAATACAGCATATTGTTTTGCTCTTGGCAAATTGCTTTTGGCAATTTAGATTCTTTAAACTTTTTGAAATTAAGATTTCTCATGCACCATTTGGAACTTTGATGACAAATGGTTCTAGCATCTGTGTTTCGATTTCAGTTTATTTAAAAGTCAGATCAGTAATTTTGTGTCATGAGTCATGAGTGTGGGAAACTGTTTGACCTCTAGATTAATAGATTTGAGACTGATTAGAGACCAGCCTCTTCCAGCAGCATCAGAAAACATTCCGTCAGTATTAGAGTATCCTCACTTCAATAATGATTCTGCTGCTGGTTAAAACTGGTAACTCTGCTCAGTGTTCCAGTCTGAGCTTTCATTTACTTCCATTTCATTCATTTCTCAGAACTGCATTGCTACTCATGAATGCAATGGGATTGACATCATCATCGCTCTCATCCTCAATGATATCAACCCCCTTGGCAAGAAGAGGATGGATCTCGTGCTGGAGCTCAAAGTGAGTGATTATCAATCAGTTCACAGTCTGAACTCACAGGCAAAGAAAATGAGCTGATTCTGTTTATCTGCACTTTCATCTTTTTATAGAATAATGCCTCCAAGCTCCTCCTGGCAATTATGGAGAGTCGCCATGACAGTGAGAATGCTGAGAGGATACTGTACAACATGAGGCCTAAAGAGCTGGTGCGTAAGACACCATACAAATCATCACATAGTTTAAATGGATGTTATCTGACAGCCTTTATTCTCGCAGGTGGAAGTGATCAAAAAGGCCTACATGCAGGGTGAGATAGAGGTGGAGGAGCCTCCAGAAGGTGAGGATGGAGAGGAAGAGCACTCTGCATCTCCGCGCAACGTTGGTCATAACATCTACATCTTGGCACATCAAGTAAGCCGGCGACTATGTGTAAAAACTGCATGTAGACAGACACACTCATGTGTTGGCCACATAATATAGTACATAGTTAGTGGAAACTCGGTGCCCTTACTGTTACTGTCATTTTCTGTCATTTCCTGCTAGAGGCACGTGATACCTGCCATTCAGCTGTCATCTCCTCTTTTTTTAGCCCTCAGGCTGTGCACGGCTCAATGTCTGCGTCTGTTTAAAACATGATTTAGCTTAACAACAACAATTATAGTTATGCAATACCTGCTGTCAATCCACACCCTGCAGCCTCATGGTTGAATGGACAGAACGTCTTGCAGTCAAGCAAAGAACCCAGCATACCATCGACATTAGCTCAGTATTGCAACACATGCTAAGCTAATGAGTGAAGAGATTTCTGCCAGTAATAGAAACCACTGTACCACTGTGTATTATCTGTCATTGATCTGTTTATGATTCATTCAGTGGTGTTGTCGTTTCAGTTAGCCCGTCACAACAAGGAACTGCAGGCTATGTTGAAGCCAGGAGGGACGTATGGAGAGGGCGACGAGGCCCTGGAGTTCTATGCCAAACATACAGCTCAGATTGAGGTCAGTCATCACATCACATGTCCAAACTTATACATGCCATTTTGGATCTGCTCCTGTCATCTTTGGGTTTTATTTTTGACTTTACTTGTGAAACATTCCCATAATTTCTCTTATGTCTGCCCACTATCTGACATCTCTTATAAGACATCTGTTAGCCGCGGAGGATTGCAACATGTTTTGGCGTCACAATTGACCTGAGGCATGTGATGATGTTTTTCTTGGCCTGCTATTCAGTCTCATTGTGTACCTTGACAGAATGGCAAGCACCTTTGGCATGTTTGCACGTTTTCCTGTATGTACTCAATGAAAGGAAGGAATGTTGATTGTTGACAGTGTTCTCAACTTAAGTTGCTGGTTCAGTTCATTAACTGCTTTTATAAACAAAACAAGAAAAAAGTACAGTTTGTCACAATAACAAGTGAGATCATATGAATCAGTGAGTGACGACAGCTCAGTAGTGGTAATGTTGATTGATGGCTGTGTCCAGATTGTACGGCTGGATCGCACCATGGAGCAGATAGTTTTTCCCGTGCCCAACATCTGTGAGTTCCTCACCCAAGAATCCAAGCTGCGTGTCTACTACACCACAGAGCGGGATGAGCAAGGCAGCAAAATCAATGACTTCTTCCTGCGCTCTGAAGACCTCTTCAATGAAATGAACTGGCAGAAGAAGCTGCGAGGTACTCAAGAGGCTACTGGTAACACAAACGCAGTTCCCTGTGCGTCCATCTCCTCAACTTTTTACCTCTAATTCCTGGTTTACACGCCATCCTCTTGCATCCCTCCAGGCCCTGAAGGCCCCCACTCCCTCCCTTGAATGGGAAGCAGATACTAAAGCCTCTTTCACACAAACATGTCATAAACATGAGGTTAATTCAGTGTGTTGTCATGATCTATTAGTGGGAACTAGAGAAAAAAAAAAATCCTGCACATCACTCTGGCAGTTCGCCAAGTCAGGAACTTGGAAAATATTCCAAACTCTTCCTCCACACCTCTAGCGTGATCAAAAGCCAGAACACGTAGCACAGTAAAGGACAAAAAGGTCCCAGCCACCAAATAAAGCTTGAGCATGTTGTGATGTGAAAAAATGGTAGGGCATGAAATATAAAGTGTTTTAAGCCCCCTTTGAAGGTATTTCTGTGGTGTCTAACATATTCGCAGCACTAAAGCACCATGGACGACTAGCTGTGATAAAAACCACACAGCAACAAGAGCAACCACAGTCGCAGTGCCTGGCACTCCAGGAACTTCAAATATGATGTCACAAAGAAAGAAAACTAATCACAGACAAACAGATGTTAGACCCTCAGACAGGTCTAACTCATAACTTGAAGTTTCAGTTGCACTAACCACAGAACTCTCAGGTTGTTCTTCTCAGCAAGTGAACAGAACACAATGTGAAAAGCCAAAACTTGACTTTCATGTCTGTGTTTATTAAATAATTTACTGTTCACTGAGTAAAACAAAAAACATTTTCATATTTAAATGATAAAATAAATTGCTGGGATTTGATAACTTGTAGGAATCTGAGACAAGTTTGTTGCCAGTGCTTCCTGTGGTTGGTATGTAATCAGTCAAAATGTTCACCTCTAGAATCCCCTTTGAAATCCATCATTTAGCCAGCATCTGTGAGACTACTGTCCTTCTTCGGTGTCCATATGTGTGAAAGAGGCTACCCTCTGCTCCCTTTACTCTGAACCCTGGAGAGATGGAAGTAGAGACAGCATGTAAATCATGTTAAGCAACTTATCAACTTATTAATGTAAAAGTTAATCAAAGGCTAAGATATTATAACATAATTGTTCTATAAAGCTATAAATTGATGATCTGCAGCCAGGGAAGAATGATGTGAGCTCTGTGAGTGTGATGTAGTGAATGATTCATATGTTCCACATTGTAAGCCCATTCACTAAAATGTCCTTACTATGGAATTTACACAGGGTGCCTGTATGTTCTTTGTCTGTACATTTAGTAAAGAAGGATTTAACTCAAGAAGCTGGGATTCATGTGGTCACAGAATATTAACTTTTACACCATTGCCACTTTTAATGTCGTGGTACCATAAATGGTGCTTTAAGAGCTAAAACTGTAAACTTTCCAGCGTGAACAATGGATCAGCTTGTGTTTGAGAGGTCACACGAGTGTAGAATGTTGTTTCGTCTTGGGGAAAAAATCTATAGACAGAGCATGAAGCCTGTCCCGAGACTTTATTTTATTTAATTATTTCAATTTAATTCATTAAAAAATTAATTTTTTGGTATGTTTGCTTTATTATGAGGAATCCACTGTAAACAGGGACAGGGGAGAGATAACAGAGTAATGGATGTGACGTGTAATAAAGTTCCTTGGCATATCTCAGCAACCTGAATTAGCAGATTGCACCAAGTCTGTCGCATTTTAGTGGAATTAATGGGTCGACTCGCTTCGTCTGCCAGCCAGTTTAAGTTCTTATGTGACACAACTTTACTTAGAAAAAGGTAGCGAATGCGACAGCTCTGAATCAGTAGGTGAGAGATCATTGTTTTTCATAGTGATGCAGATTTGAACGCTACTTTGAGTTTCCTTTCAGCAGAATAGGTCCCTGTTGACCCTTTGCCTGGTTTCTCTAAAGTGAGCTTCTAAAGTGAAGTGTTGTGGTTTAGGAGCATGCTGTGGCCTGTCTCATTGTCATGCCTGAAGGAACGCGGTTTGTCTATAATGTGATAAAAACGTGACGGCAACCACCTCTCTCGAATGAATCAGCACAGCTGGAGATCTTATTGTTCTGCTGATGCTAACCACTTGCCACGGATACCGTGACTTGTGTTGCTAAAAGTCCCCACCCGCAGTTCTTCTTTTCTAATGAACAGTCAGGCTGAAAATAGTTAGCCATGATACTGATCTCCTGACCAAGGTCTAAGTAGGTTCTGTGTGGGTGTGTGTGTGTGAGACCTAAAAGAAGAAAATTGCATAGTGTATGTGAAACTGTTAAATAGATATGATTTTTTTCTAGAGTGAATCCTCTGTGTGCACTTTTGGTGCTTAACCCCTCTTGGAACCACAGAGATTCTGTTTGATTAATGTGTTTCACCCCAAACTGAGTACACTTCTCGGTTCACTAAAATGACTCACCACTCAACTTTGGAGTGATTAAAATTAGAGTGCACTTGATGGAACATGGCGAAAATGTTCTCTTGCACTGGAGAAACATGACAGACATTTGGTCCTGGAATTATTTATTTTAGTCAGAGCACGAAAGAAAATTCATCTTCCATCCCCATCTTTGTCTTAGCTTTGACTACAGTTAATTTACATTGAGACGAATAGCTCAAAATGTGCATCATTTTGGTGCGAAACACTGTGAAGTCACTGTGTGTTACATAAATTGTGCTTGATGTTGTACACCATTAATGTTTGGATGCCGCAGTGTTCTCTCAGCAGTACAATGACCTGTGTTAATGTGCTTCAATACACTGTCCTCCAGCTCAGCCCATCCTGTACTGGTGCTCCAGGAACATGTCATTCTGGAGCAGCATCTCCTTCAATCTGGCTGTGCTCATGAACCTGCTCGTGGCCTTCTTCTACCCTCTGGAGGGTGTCCGTGGAGGTCAGTCTGCTCAAGTCTTCACCTTTTAAAATTTCACTTTCGTTTACCCCTTTAACACTGGGAAAGCAACAGGTTGTCTAATGGAGCCCTGGTTGTGTTTGTGTGTGTATATGCGCTGTGGTTAACACAATGAGTGTGACTAATATCACACAGGAAATTGGAGTGAGTGGCACAAACATGAACTGCTCAAGCAAGGCCAGGGGTGGGGCAGGAGGCACATAGTACATATTGTGCTTTGCCAGAAACCTGTATGGCAAAGCTGAAGAAGAAAATAAACTGGGCCATGGCTTGTTAAGCTCTTTTATTTTAGGGTATGGAGGGATAGCATTACACCCTTGCATGTTACACCCTCCAGGTGCAGCTCCTGGCTGCCAGGTAAAAAAAAAAAACATCCAGTGGTTCAGTGTATATAAGCCAGCAGTCCATCAAGTCCATCAGAAGTTCCTTTCAAAATAGTCTGAAAGCTTCCTTCTGATATTTGGAGATGAAGAGGCGTTGAATCTGTCCAATTCTTCCACAGTAATTGCCAGGTGTGAAAATGAGCCGAGCACTGTCACAGTCACCTCCTCTCCTCTGTCCATATCTGCAAATGACACAATCAATTTAAAAAGCTTGAGCTTAAATGGGTTTGATTTCACTGTATATGTAAAATATATATCAGTATAAAGCGTTTTGTGACTCCCAAAGAAGCGGTAGAATCTGTTTAAATGTCAATTAACCAGCGTTGGTTGGGACAGAAAACTGCGAGTTTGGAAAAAAATCTGGAGGTGAGGATTTAGAACTCTGTGGTCCATTACTCGTCTCTGCTTGAGTCTAGTGGCTCGAGGCTAGATTAGCCACTACTAGCATAACAAATCAGAATCTCTCACCGCTGACAGATGAGTTGCATTTTGGGTAATGTAGGTGCCAGGTTCAGTATTTCTGTAAATAGAATATTTTTCTTTTTCTTTTTAAACTGTCTAACAAGGTTACAGGGGTGCAATAGTTAAATGATTAAATGAGTTAAATACAATGAGTTTAAATTTGTCTGGTCATCTCTTTGGTTATAAAGGAAAAAAAATGTAAAGCCTGTTGCTATTTTTTTATTCACTAACAGCATTGTAATTTCAACAGTAACAGTAATTTATGTAGCAATATTTTTGACTCCATGAAATTATTTGTTTTGTCAGTCAAACAGTTTAAAATCTCTAAAACACTGAATGTAAGATGGATAAAAGTGGTAAATTCTCATATTTTGTGAAGCAGGAAACAGTTGTAGGAAGACCCCCCTCCCCTCCCCACTGCGCTGCATGTAGGCTCACTCGAGATCTTAGCTTTCCTCCACCTGCCAAATCCCACTTTAAACCTGGGCTTGAGTGTTCACATCCCAGCATTTACAATCATACATGTATTCAGTTTTTATTTATAGCAGTTGGAATTAGTCCAGATCACATACTGTAAGGTGCATCATTAGTGTTAAGTGTGTCCAGGACTTTAAAGAACACTATGTGCTCTCGTGCCTGTGGTTAGGGTGTAGCCTCACACCTCCCTAACCAAAGTGAGTTTCACCACAAGTGGAGGTGTGATGAGAATGTAATCCAAGCTCAAGATTTGGATCTTGAACTGCAGCACTGTCACAAAAGATCAAGATGGATTTGTTCTTAATTAGGTCCTGACCTGTTTATTGATACTGTACCTTCCCTGAGCTTGACCCATGACTTAACATGTTATCAGATTTCTAGTCTCATTCTCACACTCTTGGTATGAGTAGTCTTCCTTTCCACATGTATCACTTCTGGTAATTAGTGTGTATCTGTGTGTGTTTTGTGCGTATACGGACTCACGTAAATACTGCAGTCTCCCCAGAAGGCCAGAATCTCTAGCAGGAAACACGATACCACGCTACTGACAGCGGAGTTTGAGATACTATTGAACGTGACACCTACCTGATAAGAGGCAGATATAAATACGACAGAAAGTCAGACGTCAGACCTCTTCCTTTACTCTCATGTAGTTCAAAACATTGGATCCTTTAATTAATCTATTCATCTGTGTCAAAACTGCTGTAGACCATGTCACAGATTCAAACTTAATGTAAACATTCAATCAGTGTCATTAAATAAGAATGTAAAAGGTATTTTGAAATGACTTGTTTCAGGCTTATAAATGCGATCAACATTCAAGGCATAATTATCACTGGAAAAATGTTGAAGCATTCAACTTAACAGTCGAGAACACATCAGGGTAATTGACACCAAATAAAATGGATTTAGCATTCTATTTTTCTTTTTTAAAGATAATTTTTTGGGCTTTTTGAACCTTTATTTTGATAGTGACAGCTGAAGAGTGACAGAAAGGTAGGTCCATTAGTCATAAACATGGAAATCTGCTACTATTCATACCATTCGATGTACACAGAGCATCACACTACATAGCTTAATAATAATAGTAATGACTATATATAATATAGGTTATTGGTATCTGTGGTTAGCTCTAATATATTAATATTTTCATCATGGATAAAGCATTTAAGTCAAAGTAATGTCAAATATACTGTAATCTAATAAATATGTATAAAGAACTAATAGGTAAATATTTATGGATGGGTAAATCTGGTCGTCTGTCACATGGTGCTCCAGACTGCTTTAGAGATAAATATTGATTTAAAGGGATATGTCTCAGTGATATTAATTCATCTATGACAGGAGGTTTTCACAAACCAAAGGAATGAGTGACAAACCCGAGCATGTTCTTTTATGTGCAGTTTCAGTTTTCTGTTTGTTTTGCTGTCTCCTATTCCTTCCCTTTTTTTCTCAGTTCTCCTTGAGGGCAGTATTTGTGGGGATGTGAAAAGCCGCAGCCGTTAAGGCCTGCATTGTTCCAGCGCAGAGTAGCAAAGAGAAGACACACATTGTGATTCGCATAAACTTTCAATTGTTCTGCGTGGGGTCAAACGGCGAGGTCCCTTTTGTTTGAACTTCCTCACGGCAGTATAGAGGAGACAAAAAAAGAGGTTGTTAGCTTAGCTCTAGAAACTCTATGTGGTTTTCAGTGTCAAAGGTCTTCTGAGAGCTTAGCAGTTCATTCCAGGACACCAATGTTGGCTTCAGCCTGAAGCCACTTATCAAGGGAAGAGGGGAAAAAATCAGCCACTGTTAAGCTGCTCAAAGGGGAATATTTAATGTCTACACAGATGCAAATAAACACACACAAATTATATGCACACGGTGCCCTGGATTCATATGCGCTCAGCCATCTCTTGTTAATATTCAAGCCAACTGCTTGTAAACCTTGAATAAACCAAACTGATCCAGTGAACTTCATTTGAGCATGAAAAGCATTTACAGCAAGTTTGACATTAAGACACATCTTACTTTAAAGGTGTTTGTTTGTTTTGTTTCATTTGCAGATTGCATGGACAATTTAAACACCGTAAAATCCCCTCAAACATTGTTGTATCAGCTGCACGCCTCACTCACATGTTGATGGTGGTTTGTTTAAAGACAAACTGTGGTTGGGAACTTTTCCCAGTAGTGGCCAGATGTGCTGAAGTCCTAGGGAAAAAAACACCTTGAATTACTCCAGGCTGTACACCTTCTGTTGGCTAACGCTGTGTTTGTTTGGGGTCAGGTAAGTCCAGTTGTAGTCAAAGTGCCAGAACTACCATGCTGTCACAGGCGCTGCTCGAATGTAACATGCAAGTAAGAGCAGTCATCTGAGCTGTAGCTCAGATAGACATATGTAACGTCACATTTTCGGTTGTGTGTAGAATTTAGAAATTTGTGTGTGAAGTGTAAGTGGTTCAGTGTTAAGGTCAGCCTCTATCGTCTAATAGCTGCAGAGTAAGCAACTAAGGGCGATGAATGGTCTTAGACTGGAGGTGTGTGACGTACAAGCTGCTGTGTCTGGGTTGGCTGCCAAGTCAAAGCGCCCAGGCGGCCTGCTACGATGCAGTACCAAGGACCATCCCTGATGAATGTAGCCAGAGCCAAGTGTATTTTTAGCCAACCGGGGGTTATGTAACAAGTACCTGTCATGTGATCTGTACATAGAGAGGCGAGAAGACAGAGGCCTCAGAAGGGAGGGGATGGAGGGAGACATTCAGAGTGGTGTTTTTGGTGCCTCAGTGAAAAGAAGAAAACCCGACCAAGGAATTAGATTAACACTAACAAAGTGACGCAGCCTTTCTGCTACATGCTGGGCAGGACTTGGCACTGAGCTAGTGCCTGGTGAGCTCATGATAATGCTCTGCTGACCTGCAATGGTTGATGTGGAATATATAAAAAGGCCAACACACACACACACACACACACACACACACAGGAAAAGACTTCTAGATATAAAGCATTCATAAATTCATGAAGGAGAACCAGTGAAACACCACAATCAATGAAACACCATTCACAAATGATGGATAACAGCGGATCTTCTGGATTGGTCTTGGTCTGAAGTGTAGTCTCAAGACACTTTTTGAAGAACAGAACTGACCACATGTTTACATCTGTTTAGCTCAGTCTCAGACGAAGAGACCTCATGCAAAACTTCTGCTTCAAATGAAACCAGTAATGTGACTAATTTCTAATTTGAATTTTTGTTACTGTCAGTGGCTGACACCCCCTGCCTCCCTGCCCCTGCCATTCAATGTGTTGTTAAAAGTTGTGTTTTTGTAGTTGTGGTAAAAGTAGAGAAGAACGAAGACTAAAAAACAAAACGTTGTGTTGCACAGTTGCAGACAAGGGGCTTGTCTTGCTCATGAGTAATTGAATAAGCCTGTTGTTGTCATGGTAAAAAGAGAACAAAACACTCTTTACTTTACTTATGGCTACTGCCTAATGCAACCTCCTTCATCTTCAGGTACCCTGGAGCCCCATCTATCTGCCCTGCTGTGGATGGCCATGCTGGTTTCTCTGGCTATAGTCATCGTGTTGCCTCAGCCTCATGGCATCCGAGCACTTATTGCTTCCACCATACTGCGCCTCATCTTCTCTGTAGGCCTGGAGCCCACGTTGCTCCTGCTTGGGGGTTTCAATGTAAGTGTGCATCACTGCAATGAGGATTTATACAGATCCCACGTGCATGGTCAGATTTAGATATGCTTTATTGCCCAGTAGATGGTTGGTTGGAATGTTCTTTGGCAAAAGACGCAGTCACATGCCAAACAAACTAACTGTACTGTAACATCAAGCATTCACTTTCATGATGTCACATTCAAGTGGCCATGTAGACTCACTTGGTTTAACAGTTGAGGTTACATTGCAGCTGCTAATAGAAGCATCACTCATGGCTCTCAGGGAGATTCAACAATATCTGGCGGTCAACCACATCCACTTTATTTTTAATGTTCTGAACAATAAGCCTTTTGAAAATTGTACCCAAAGGTGCCAATACTGATATGTAAGCTTTCCTTTCTCAGTTTGAATATCCTGTGCACATCCATGACACGACATGACGCTGCTGTCTCAACATGTTGTCTCTGTGGTGTCCATTGTTCCCCAGTTATGTAATAAGGTCATCTTCCTGATGAGCTTTGTCGGGAACCGTGGAACCTTCACACGCGGCTACAAAGCCATGATGATGGATGTGGAGTTCCTGTACCACCTGCTCTACCTGATAATCTGCAGCCTGGGGGTCTTCGTCCATGTCTTCTTTTACAGCCTGCTCGTACGTGAGCGCTCACAAAACATACATACGCGTTACGTGCAATTCAAAGAAACATGAGATGAAAGTTGGATTTAGATGCTATTTGATCGGTCATAAAGGTGCATGCATCTAGGGAATCCAAACACAATGTGTCCTTTGTCCACATGCTCAGATTTATGCACAGTTCCCTCGTTTTCTTGCACGTTTTCCACACACCTACTGTCCACACATCTCTGAATCCTTCCTCTTCCTGCAGCTCTTTGATCTGGTTTACCGAGAAGAGACCTTGCTGAACGTAATAAAGAGTGTGACCCGCAACGGCCGCTCCATTGTTCTGACGGCCGTGTTGGCGCTTATTCTCGTCTACCTCTTCTCCATTGTGGGTTATATCTTCTTCAAAGATGATTTCATTTTGGCCGTCGACAGGATACCCAACAAAACACTAGGTATGTTCAAATACAGATTTATCCTCATTTTCTTCCCACGACGGACATAAATTACTTCCCCTCCCTGACCCAGACAGTCAGACTGAAACATGAAATGTTTTTCTGCGCACACACACACACACTGGATGTCTGAAAATACATGTAGTCAAAGTGCAGGATATCCTGTTTAAAGTACATGCATCAACTTTTATGACTGTGCTTACCTTGCTTTTAGGATTACCAACAACTTGTGCACATAAAAGATGTTTCCATTAATTTGCATTGTGAATACAAATTGTGCAGTTGCGTAATGTCTTGTGTTCCCACCTGAATAGAGCATGGAGCCAGCATGGTGGGAGAGTTCTTCTCCGGTGCAGTGTGCCAGAAAGAAAATGGAGAGAACTGTTCAACAGAGGCTGTGATGGATGGTAGGTTGACAAAAGGGAAAGCTAACTTTGTGTGTTTGTGTGTGTGTGTGTGTGTGTGTGGGGGGGGGCACGGTCGAAGAGTTCTTTTTTAAGTTTGAAACCACGTGTTTGTGCATACATGCACAATCAAGTCCATCTGTCTGTGTATGTAGAGGTCTTTATGTCTTCACAGACATCTTACACAGCCAGAGGAGATCCGTCCCTCCAATCTCTAAATCTGGGAGGCAAGTTGGTCATGGGATTAAACCAGGTTGGGGCAACTGAGGGTTTTCAGGGAGCTTGGTGAAACATGGAGGGGTTTAGACTCAGGAGACGGAGCCTAAGACCTGATGTAGGGTCCCTGGGTTGAGAGGTCAGGGATTAATTACCATCAGTTACCAGCAGGTCGATGGGTCCACTAGGTCACCGCGCAGAGAGCTTCTCACCACAAACAATGAGTTCTTGTAAACCTACTGACCTTGATGGGAAAAGCCTACAAACATAGATGAACACGTGTACCACCTTAAAATTGATCAGCCAACCATGTCGAATCTTCAGACTGCCAGGGGCTGACCTCGTCTAGGCTTCCCTATCCATCACTGCTTGGTTGGCTAATGATGGTAGTCTGGTGACATGTTTTTGTGTGGATAGCTGAGAACATTCCCAGTCTTGTTATACCCTTACAGACCCCTAATGGGGCTGTTTTAATAAACCAGTAATACAACCAGATTTCAAAAAACAAAGCTGGGACACTGTTTAAATGAAAATTTAGCCCAGAGGCCTCAAAGTTCATGATTTCCAAAAATAATTTTGCTTTGCCACCTCCCATGAGTGTATATTTACTAAAAAAGAATAAAATGTATCAGTTTGAACATAAATAACTTATTGTGTATAGTATGTAATAAGCAGATGACGGGTTGAGGATCTAGTGTCAGGATCTAAAACAGTTTTATTTTTCGTGAAGCATTTAGTGTTTCTCCTCCATGGAAAAGAGTTTAAAGGCTTTGTTGACTGTTAGTAGCAATACAGCTTACAGAGCACACGGTTAAGCCTGATAAATAAATGACTGACACTACGGGTGTGCCTCCATAGCTTCCCTTGCTGTCCAGCCGTCAGCGGTGGTGATTGAGGACAAGGAGCGAACGTGTGACTCCCTGCTCATGTGCATTGTCACAGTATTGAGCCACGGCCTCAGGAGTGGAGGAGGCGTTGGAGACGTCCTGCGGAAGCCATCCAAAGAGGTACGGAGCACAGGAATGCAGCAACAAAAAATAACTTACCAGCATCTGACCTCCACTTCACACTCACACACGGAGATTAAATTAACTTGAATTAATTTAAAGTGGATGGAGAAAACTCATCAGAGATGAAGAAGATATTTAAGATTCAATGAGGCCATTTAAAAAAACAAGCAACAAAAAAAACATTTGTTTAATCCCATGTCAAATGGATGAGGTGGCTTGTAAGATATGTGAGGCTAGGCTATGGCTGTTAGGTCAAAGAGTTTGTTTAGAGGACTTTCATAACCCCGAACATGCCAGAAAAGGCATTAATGGTACTTATCCAGGATGAAGACAAGCTTGTATGCTCCCAGAGCATGTGGTAGATCTGCAGCTTGATCCATACAATGAGGCCATGACTCATGCGTACTTATATAAACCTCACTTAGCTTAACATTCATGTGAATTCTCTGTTCTGTTTTCAATTGTGTCAGGTTGTGTTTGACACACGAGGATGACTTGCGTAGAAGTGCATGGTACCCTACACGCAAAGATGGCGCTATGAGTCACCCCGAAGTGACAGCAGTGAAATTAGATATGAATGGCTCCATATTTCATAAACATAGCCCCCCAGTTTTAAATAAAACTCGTCATCTGATACATTTTAGCAATTAAACTTGACATCCTGCAGCTCAAATGTTAGATTTAGGACAGTTTCTAAGATGCTGTTCTCTGCTTTGAGAATGACTCATCAGCATCTGTATACATGAAGAATCTGCTTATGAGCTAAAATCATTAATACACAGAACTAATAAAAAAAAATACTAATATTACTACCTTAACATTTATTTCGTGGCTGTCCCCTGACTCACCTTAAATGATATCATGACGTGATGTTTAATGCCACTTTGTGATGTCTTTATTTTATGAGTATGGTCGACATGCAGCTTTGTTAGAATATTTACAAATGAATGAAATACATTTTCTATAAGCTGTTTCTAGTCAAGTCACGTCTAAGTTTTTTTTTTTTTTATAGTAGTAGTAATAACTGAGTAATAGATCAATAGGGCCCATATTCCCAGTGTAACACCAGCTGATCTTGCCTGTTTTCATGTGTTCTCTCCTGTTTGGCTTCATCAGGAGCCCCTTTTCGCAGCCAGGGTGATCTACGACCTGCTCTTCTTCTTCATGGTCATCATTATCGTCCTCAACCTCATCTTTGGTGTCATCATCGACACGTTTGCTGACCTGAGGAGCGAGAAGCAGAAGAAAGAAGAAATATTGAAGACAACGTGTTTTATCTGCGGTGAGCACATAAATGAAGACACATTTGAAGTGTTGTTCAGCGCGGTGACTTTGCTGAATGAGTAAAAACAGTACGACCGTTTAATTTGGATCATTGTCAAATTAACCATTAAAGCTATTCTGCCTTCTCAGCAGTAAAAGATGTGTTTTGTCAACCTCAGGGGAATGTGACTCATGACCTTTGACACACATTTTCCTGTCTTTTTCCCATAATCACTATATAGTAACTGACTCCCTTCTTAGAACTGAATAAAGCGGAAATGTCTCGCAGTTCTGTTCGAGTCAAAGTTGCAATCGATACTTGACACGCTGCTGAGTAGCCTTAGTTGCGCAGTACAGTCAGTAGGTGTGAACACAGGTTTGGAGATGATGATGAAATCAAGAGAAATTAAACGAGTGGTCTGCTCTGAGTCTGCTTTTGTATGAGCATGTGACTGTGATGTTGCAGCTTCACATCAGGCCTCTGTGCAAAATGGGGGCTGTTTTTCTGGGTAGTATAAACAACAAAACGCCTCCTCTTCCCAGAATGAATGGTTAGTCATGGCAGGTGCTGCTGCGGAGGAGGAGTGTTTCTTCCTGTTGCCATATGGGTCTTGACCATGTTAGACTGTACACTCACTCAGATACTGGCCTCATCCATCACTACACAGTCATTTATTGTTGTTGCATCTGTAGCATTGGTCAGTTCCGGTCATTCTTACGGCTTTGTATTGGGCAACTCTGTCAAGGGTTATTCCTCTTTTGCAAGTGCAATGCAAGAGTCTATGTCTATGTCTATGGATTAAAGGGTTTGGTGTGACAAACAATACATGAACATTTTTAGCAAACCTCACCTCTGACGTGTCTGCCCATTCCCTTGTGACCCCATTTCCTCTTGTTTTTTCAGTCATCCTCCTAATCACAAGAATGATTATGTCACGTTACCACACAAAGTGTGTGTCTTCACTCTTCCAAAGAAATGAGAGCATTGTGTTAAATTGGGCTGGTGTGTGTGTGTGTGTGTGTGTGTGTGTGTGTGTGTGTGTGTGTGTGGTTGTTTGTGTGTGTGTGTATGCTTTTGTTTGTGGGGTTACATGCGTTCATTTTTAGGCTTGGAGAGAGACAAGTTCGACAATAAGACGGTTACCTTTGAAGAACATATCAAAGTTGAGCACAACATGTGGCACTACTTGTTCTTCATCGTCCTGGTGAAGGTGAAGGATTCAACAGAGTACACCGGCCCGGAGAGCTACGTGGCCGAAATGATCAGGGTAAGAGATGTTGTCATGCACGAGCATTCTGCTTTTTTTTTTGTTGCTGTTAAAAAGCCCTCCATACCCATCACAATCTACACCACAGGGCCTATTTTAGGTCATGTTTGTAATAAATAAAATATATTTGGTGGAAACAAATCTCTCCTTCCTTTTAAAATGCAGCATCTTGTTGCTACTGCAGGTAACAATTCATGTGCCTCAGAGTTTACACATGCACAAGTACCGTGCAGCACTGTATCAGCTTCATTGTGGTTTTCACTGAGGTTAACCTTCACTACTAAACAACACTGTAGGCGCTTTTACACCGGTGATCAGGTTTACAGGGGTTTGTTTGGCTGATTACTGCAAACGTTGCGATGGCCAACATTTTTTTTTTTTTTTTTTTGCCCCAGATTACAAGGACGGCTGCATTATGTAATCCCCACCTCAATGACCTTGAATCCTTCCAAAGTATTTTCACATCAGGCAGCTTTGTGAATGTAGAATTAACTTTCAGACCAAGCTTGCCATTGGCATAAAATGTGTTAATCCCCTGAAGCAGCCATGCCTTGCTAAACACACACACACACACACACACACACACTCTCTCTTCACCCTGCACCTTTACTTCACCTCATGAGGGTTAGTGTTAGACAGACCGGAATGTAGACTCAAGACTTTTGTTAAGCAGCCGTGAGAGGATAGCATTTTAGAAACTTTTTTAAAAAAAGTGTATTAAACGCAAATAGAACAGTTTGTTGTCTTATATTTTACATTTTTATTCTATTATGATATATTTATATAGTGATATATTTATTATACGTTTAATATAACTGATCAAACGAACAAAAAAGTAACGTGAGTTGTAGCAAAAGTTAGATTATGATAAGCATATTGAAATCTCAACTACATTTAGTCATTTAGCCGACGCTTTTATCCAAAGCCACTTACAACTAGTAAGCGAGAGCTTGTAACGAAACAAAAGCGACGCTTCAGATACGCACATGCTCGTCCAGTCTGCCTCTTTATGTCACAACTGATTCAACCAGACAGACTCTGTGGAAAATTGTCATTGGAAAAATAAAATCCAGAAAGAAAATTGTTTGTTTAATTTTGAATGTTGCATCATGCTCATACTCAGTAAGCAATTAGAAAGCATTTTTAACTGCCACAGGAAAGCCCCTTCTTCTGAAGTGGTTTGCTTCCCTGACGCACTTGTGTTGCCGTTCAGTTTCTGACACAGTTACTCATTAGATGCCTTTTTCTTGCATTGATCTGCTATACTCTCAGTCTTGTGAGGGACCACCTGATTTGGGATTAACCCCCATCCTCTCGCCCATTAACCTTGCAACCCACTGAGCCAAAATTAGTTTGTCAAGGGTGCAGACTGAAGGAGCAGGCTGAGCAGAGAAGGCACACATGGTGCGAAAGACCCCGATGACCCATCAGCTGACCCAGTCATCCCTAACATTAACTCTCAGCGTCACATTCAGGGCCTCCGTGATGTGCAGTGTTCAGAGTTTTTATTTAATATGCAAGGAATTCATTTATTTCAGCATCATTTTTGTTATATATTTAATTTATTTTATTTGGTAGTGATAGCAGAGATCCAGACAGGAAATGCATGTACACTGTTGTTTATTTTAGATTTTAAATAAATAATTAAGAATTTAAGTTTAGTTAGATATTACTTATTATTTATATTATTTCACCCGGTACCACTTTAAATGTATAGTAGTACTGAAACTGAAAAAAAAATCACGCAGGGACTAATGAAAATGATCTATATACTCATCTTCCTGTCTATCAAGACATATATTTCTAACTCATTTTAAGTTACTTAGTTAGTTAATCAGTACTGTTATAATGTTATTTCTCACATTTGAAGTTTAGGTGCTGGGTTATATGTCTTGGATTTACTATCGCCCTAGTTTTTGTTGTACTTGGGTTGTTGTTGTTTTGTTTTTTTTTGTTTTTTTTGATCCAGACAGCACAGTGTTGAATAGTGATGAAACAAATGTTCACAATGCATAATCAAAGAAACCAAAGAAATCAAACAAACAAACTGCAGAAATAATTTAGGTGTAATTAGTTGCTCCCAAAAGCAGGGCCAAATTTAATAGTTAAGTAATTATTGGTTAAATCCCTCGGCCACGTCTTTTATTGTTAGATCTTGTTGTTGTATTTTCGGCTACAGTGTTTACTGATGCTCTGCATCAGAAACATGTTTTGCAGGCCCGATTTCTTCAATCTGTTCTGCGTCTCTCTCTCTCTCCCACCATGTTTCGATTCATTTGATGCTGCAGTAACGTGGAAGAAGCAACAGGACAGAAGGGGGTGTACAAGTCAGACTACTCTGACAATGACTGGGACTGACGTCAATGGTGAAGGACTCTGAGTGAAGTGCTACATCTAAGGTGTAAAAAGATGATGCTCAGCGTACACTCATTGCCCTGATCCTTCAGCACCACGGGACGGCCTAGCTTCATGAGCCAATTTTGAAACATCCGTAGCCACAAACATTCAAAACAGCTATTATACAGAGTATACTATACAGAGTATAGTAAAATATGCTTAAACCATATCCGTGTGTGTGGATGTGTGATATTTTTTGGCATTTATTTGCATATTTGTTGACTGAGTGGGCTGTCTGCTCGTCAGGTGGCTTGCGGCATGACTGTGACGTTTTCTGTTGCTGTTTTAACCACACAGCATCCTGTTTCTCTGTCATGGCCGTGCGGTTTTAATAATGAAAAATGTACTTCCGTCATTTCCATTGAACCAGCGTGATGTAGAGCCTTGAGTTGTGGCTTCTTTACTCAGTTTACTGGAAGTGCTTTCATTTGTAAACACTTGGGATGGAAAGAGGGCCTGGCTGCCGGTGACAAAATCATCAAAAGCAAACACGTGCACATTTGGCTGGTAGGCAGAATCTAAAAAGGGGAAATAACTTCTGTCATGTTTAGTTCATATTTTTTTGCCAGCGTATGAGCAAAACCGAGTGTGAGAAACACTAGTGACAGAAAAACGGAGGGGGGTGGGGGTGCGCAGGTGAACTAGGTAAACACAGCCTCTGTCTCTTTGCATTCAGGAAGTGGAACTTGCTCACAGCAGTCGTCTCCTCCTTTCAGAATGAGTGTGTGTGCTCATTATCTTAGTGTTGTGTGATTCCCCTCGGGCTGCCGTCTGACCCAGGACTGGTTTGTGGTTCGGACGGCCACCTCATTCGCCCCTGTGTCTCCAGATAAACCACTGAAACCCTGGGACTTTTCCACACCAGTTTTTTGGCACTGTGCTGTTTCTAGCCGGTGACCTCAGTGGCTGCGCAGCATCCTTCCTATTTCATTCACACTGACTGATGCCTACACTGATTGACATTAGCAGGGCTGAAACTCACGTTTATGTTATGAAGAATTAAACGGAAAATGCTTTCCTGTGGCTTTGACTGATTCTGAAGCAGGTTCAGGCAGTTCACAATAACAAGTGTTGGTCAAGTGCTGGAGGAGATAGATGCATGACAGAATGCAGCTGAGTGACCCTCAGCTCTCTGCCATTTTTGTAAGAGTGTGTACAAGTTAGTATAGTTAC
Organism: Protonibea diacanthus; assembly: GCA_028641955.1. Lineage (NCBI taxonomy): Eukaryota > Metazoa > Chordata > Actinopteri > Sciaenidae > Protonibea > Protonibea diacanthus. The sequence goes on along the minus strand of CM053978.1, from coordinate 25,578,907 downwards.
AATAAAGAGTAAAGTTTTCAACATCATAATACATACATCTAACACGACTTCATAGTGATTTTGTTCATCAGTACTACTTTTATTTCTTTTTAAGATGTTAAAGATTTCAGCCCTGCTTGACTTGGTTGTTGCACTTTAATACTACACATCCAGGACTTCTTAAAGCAGCAGACACTCAATGAGCTGCTTTAGCACTACCCTCCGTGACAAAGCCGTTAAAATCCACATAAAAGCCACCCTCTGTTACACCACTTGAATGTTTTAATATGAAGGAGCTGCAGTGAGAGATGCATTAGCTATACGTTCACAGAGCTCTGATGCAGCAACAGGAAGGTGAACAGCAAACAATGAGGCTGGCATCAGTGTGACGATGTTATACACGTCGCTTCTTATGAATACCTTGCTTTGAATCTAGTGCAGGAATGGCCGACTCCACCACAAACAATGAGAACTACTATACAGAGGCGTAATTACTGAATGTAAATACACTGAATGGCAAAGAAACGTTGAAAAGATAAGAGATAAGATAGACTTTAATGATCCCACGCTGGGGAAATTCACTTGACAGCAACTTATATACACAAGGTTGATAAGAAATTACTCTAATAATAATATATAGAAGAAAGTTGTGATGCTGGTGTTAAAGAGTCTGACAGCTGTTGAAATGAAGGACCTGTGGTAGTGCTTCTTCTTATATGGTGGGAGTAGCAGTCTGTATGATACATTATCATAAACAGGGTATGATTTTTAATTTGGGGATTTGTTTTAAAAACATATTCATGAATTTCCAAACAGTAATTCTTAAATAATAATATTATTATTAATACTTATCAGTAATCTTTTTGAATATTTCCACACTCCCACTACCTTTTCATTCTTAACTGATATTATTGACCCATTTGTATCTATGATAAACTAGTGTTCAATTATTTATCATATAGTGGGTTCAATCAAATAACGTATCAAACAATCTGCTTTGTTTGATCTGCAGCTTCACTGACTCATTCGTTCACTGGCAGTTTATTACTGCCATTTACTTCAGAGCTCTGAAGATAACACCACCACTTTTAACCTTGATGTTTGGCTCCGACACTTTTATGCCACTACTACAGGTGTCAAAAGTCTCAATCATTGTTGGACTGTAACTTCTGTCACCGCTGCGGCCAATTTCTAAAGTGTACGCTTAAGTTAACAAATGATAATCCTCCACCTCACACTTTAAAAACAAAACCTCGTTACACACACATAACTGCAACATTTACATCTAAGAAACTAACACCAGCTCAGCTGCAGCTCCCCTGGTTAGTATCGTCAGTTTGTTTCTCCATCTTAGTTTACAGCTTTTCGTAAGTTTTCCAGTTTTGTTGTGTGTATGGTAAAGGTTAAACACGAAGGGAAACATTTCACCAATAAGTGAACTGTCTGTTATGAGTGATTTCAAGAATGCCTTCATATCCCATGTGATTCTAATATGGAAAGTCCCTCATGATTAATTAGATTTTTTTTTTTTTTTAGAGTAGGCTTCAAATCACTGCACACAGCCGAAAAGACAAAACTGGGTCTAAGGTGAAAAACACAAATCAAATTAAAATACATACTTGTGGTGTAATACGTAAAGCATTTCTATTACATCCCAATAAAATGCAACAATGGAGAGTATGTAAGGCTTCTCGGCTTGTCCTGTCAACTGCACTGAAAGATTTAAAAAAAAGGGATGAGCCGGTTTGAGGAATTAAATTTAGATTAGATCTTTAGATTAGATCACTTCTTGAAAATAAAAATTTATCGGTACATCAGTTTCATTTTGTGTTGATGTTTTGTTGGCTGTAACATTCAAATTTCTGTTGACCAGGAGCACAACTTGGACTGGTTCCCACGGATGCGGGCCATGTCCTTGGTCAGCAGCGACGCAGATGGGGAGCAGAATGAGATCAGAAGCCTGCAGGAGAAGCTGGAGTCCACTATGAAACTGGTGTCCAACCTGTCAGGCCAGCTGACTGAGCTCAAAGAACAGGTTTGTTAACTAAAGTGAAACTCTGACACAGAAAGAATCATCACGGGGGCGTGAAAGAGTGAGACACCAGTTGTTCTAAGCATGTGGACAGTGGATGTTGCTCAAGCTTTGTTGCCGTTCGTTGCCACTTTAGGTGCAGAGCTTACTAAATGCAGAAGGTGATGAGTCATTCTTACAACACAGCTCATGGAGCTCTCAACCTGATTTGTTTGCATCACTGAGCAGTGACCTATCTGGAATTTCATCGAGTGACCTGTTGGAGTCTAAAATTGGAGTTTTAATTGATCTATTTATTGATTGATTTACTGGTTCAACCTTTCTCAATAATTTGAAGAGCAGATTTTAGTATTTATTCAGCAATTCCCTTTAAAATCATTTTCTCTTCCATTAGTGTGGTTAGTGAGATAGTTATTCTGTGAGAGAATAACACACTGTTAGACACTTCTTTATTAATAGAATACAGTCTGCTGATGTGTGCATATAAAGGCAAATAAGGTTAAAGTTGCACAACTGCCCTCGACTGTTTCTAGTAAACCACGAATTGTAAAAATGTCTTTACCCTTGAAATGAGAACTATCTGTGAGGAAGTGAATGTTACGAGACACATTTTGACCCAGACAGGAAATGATTATTGTGTTGCTGAAAGCTGTGAAGGGGCACAGTGGCGGTCACATTTCAATCCAGAGTCAACATTTATAAAGCCTGTTTTGACTTGAAACAATTCAAAAGGCACAACAGGAAAGTGTGAGTTCATGAATTTATAGTCTCATTCTTTTCAGGAAGACATTGGCATTCATTGGGGCACAAATTATGATTCATGCCTTCTCTGTAATGTGTGTCATACCAAAGAAAATTGGCTTAATTAGAAGAAATTAGAGTGTAAAGGAAGCATTCTGCTTCTAACTAAGTTTAAATTGTCAGTGAGGTGTTTAATGATATTTTTCTCTAACATGTCCCTCTCGCCGGAACTATTTCTCTGGAGCCTCTCATTACAAGACCACTTTGTCTTCTCACTTTTAATATTGTTGTGTTTCAGTGTTCAGGTGCAAATCACTATCTTATGTTACTTAATTCTTGTTTCTGTTAATTCTTAGCAGAAAACCTGTTCTTATTCCTGTTGGTATAAGGTCAGCACCTGTGTTATGACTCAGCCACTGTGATCTCTGGGAATTTCTTTCCTTGGTTTTCAGTATTAGTCGTTTGTATTGTGCTGCTTCCGTCAGAACACAGAACAATGTGGATGACGAGGCTGACAAGTTCAAAGCATCTGTTTCAGTCGGTAGCGCATGCAGAGTTTGTGCAGCATTTGTTAGTTTCTGTAAAGTGATGTGAAAGAATGGATCGATGGAGGTGAAGGCAGGAGGAGCTGCCAGCATATTTGCAGAACAGGACGTGGATGCCAACAGTACAGGTGGAATGATTTTTGTCTTTTTCTATGCGATTCAGATGACGGAACAGAGGAAACAGAAGCAGCGGATTGGCCTGTTGGGACACCCTCAGCACATGAATGTCAACCCCCAGCAGCCTGCGTGAATTCAGCGGTCACAGCCCAGAAGAAGCTCGGCGTCGTCTGTGTGTGTCTGGATGGAGTGTGCAGCCATCACTCAGAGACTGCGCATAATGTATACCGCACTGAGTGTGAGTGTAACTTATAACAAGTAGGAAACACTGTAACATAGGTAGTCATAAGGCGATGTGTAGCTCTGTCCCGCGCATGATGATGTTTACTCCCTAACAGTTTAACACTCACCCACCTCGTTCTGTTCAGTCCAGTTGGAATTGGTGCCAAATGTTTTCTATGTAGAAATAAATTGGACTTCTCAACACATGGCCTTCACTGGTTGAACTTGAAACACAACATAGCTCATTGGACAGAGGAATTAGCCCAGTTTGTGTCTCAACTTTTATTTTTATTTGAATGTTTTCTATTTATAATCCTGGCATAACAAGCAGTATTAAATGTCTTATTTTTGTATGTTGTGCAATATATTAACTTAAATATACAACCTCATTGGTGTGTGGATTTAAAGTTCCGTCAATCCTGTCTTATTTATAGCGTGGGCCAATGTTTAAGTTTGTACTTAATTGCCGCTGGATAAAATAGGGAGTAGTTGGTCGTCTTTACTTACGCAAATATAGAGATAATATTCAATAAGCTGGCCTTCAAAAATGTTACTTTTTCTTTTATTTCTTGAAAATGTGCATATTCTTGAGTGTCAATCACACTCAGTAGAAATAGTATATTGTGTGGGAGCAATATATACAGATAGTTTTCTTTCACCTGTGTAAATCCAGCCATGCCATATCTCCAAGCGTTGCTTATTTTATGATAAATTTGCTTTCTTATTTAATTTGGGTAAAAGGACATTTAGAATGATTGACTCGTCTGTCAAATATATACTGTATAATTTGTCGGGATCACTCATGCTAGTTACAATTTGCTCAGGAGTTGTGTAACTTTTACTGTAATGAAGATGATTAGCATAATTTCCAGTTCTCTATTGAACTGTTCCATTTGTGCCTGTGTTGGTTCTCATTTAAAGTTTGATACAAGTTTGCTGCTCATGCAGTCACTAACTTTTATGTTCATGGTCACTAAAATGTATAAATTGGTTTCATATTAGACACTGCCACTGTTTTGTTTGTTTGTTTTTTTGTTGTTTGTTTTGGACTGCTTTGTGTACATAAAGGGTTTGTTGCTTATCTTTGCTTTTGTATAGAAAACTGAGAGAAAAAACTGTTACTCATGAATGTTAAGATTAACTAAAAATCTAAGCACTGTCAATTTGTATATTAAAGTAGACTTATTATTAAAATTAGTGTAATTATCCTTTACTTTATGCTGTGTTTTGTTTTATTTATTGTTGAAGTCATATTATGAGATTGAAATGATCCATATAAAGTAAACCAGTAATGTGCTTCATTGTTTAAAAGTGTTCAACAATGTGTTTGCCTCAAGTGTATTTATACACTCTCATACACTGTCAACCACTGATCTATCAGCACATCTGAAATAACATTGTTAATACCGCTATTGAACCATTTTCAGCTCGCTAGATTTGATCAGTAAAAGTAAATAAATATAGAACAAGTTGTAGCAGTTGTAGGAAAATTGAGAGAAAAGTGGTCTAATATGTATCTGTAAGTCACACTCTGATTCTAACTATAAATAACACATATGATTACAAACATTAATTCTATTTCATAAATTAAATTGGGCAAGTGAGCTGAATTAGTCTTTTGGCTTTCAGAGAAACTTCTGTCATATGAAACATGCTAATGTTAGCAAATGGAATGTGTAATTGGATATAAAATTGCATACATCCTCATTAATGAGGACTTTTTTCTTAAGCATCTCACATGCCAAGTATTTAAAGCTCTGCTTGTCAGGCTGGTCTCATGCCTCCAGCAAACAGTTCTGCCTTGTTATGACTGTCTCCGTTTAACTTGAACTCAGTCAAACAATGTGTTGTGTTAAGTTTTTTTTTTTTTGTCAGTCAAACTGAAACTGATTTAATAGTACGCCTGTGTTGCTAATCGGTGTGCCACCAAAGATCAGTTCATAACTATATGAACTGATCTTTAACTACATTCTACAAAAATATATTTTCACCACATTTGAGCATCAGTGCAAAGTGAAAAACTGATACATATCGCAGCTTTAAATGTAGGATAGTTATATATATATATATATATATATATATATATATATATATATATATTTGCAGTAATGGAAAGTTACTAGGTAATCCAGTAATCCAGCACTGTGTTTAAGTACAATTTGAGGTACTTCACTTGAGTATATATACACACACATATTACACTTTTACTTTTACTCACCAGCTGTTATTTTTCAGATTAAGATTTTCCATACAAAAATATGGTACATTGTTATGGATTAAATAATAAATCAATCAATAAATAAAATGCAGTGTAATAGTTCAATCCACCCACAGGTCTGAAATCATAAAAACACGGGCCGGGCAAGACTCCTCATTCATATCATTCATATGTTTTTGTTGTTTTTTTTCCCTCCACAGAACCAGAAAAGGCAAAAGTTTGAGGCAACTTTTATTATCTGCGACATCTCCTCTACGTTTAAAAGTGTCGACAGAGACCTCTTTCCCGCTCCTTCGTTTCCGGCTTGGTTGTTTTGGGACTGTTTCTATCTATAGTCTCTGGCTACTTTCGGGACGTCGGCGGTTGGAACCGGCAGACCAGTCGGGCACCCTCGGTTGACTGCGCGCGTGACGTCATCGTCAGGGATCTGCTCCTCTAGGTTTTCTTTTTTTTCTCTCTCCCGGCCATGAGGAGCTCAACGTGACAGCCCACTGAGGCTAAGCAGGTTTAATACTATCAGTGCGGCAGCCGGTAGAATAGAAAAAACAGAGACACACAAACACACACACACACACACACAGCCTCGGTGTCATCCTGCTGCGGGCGCACGTGCCACACGAAAAATGGGTATGCCTACAGTGTGAAGTGACACGGTGCTGAACGCTGAAATTTATTACAAGTCACCATGGATACATAGTTTGATTCGTTGTGTCTTGTTATGATTATGTGTATTATCACGTTATTATTTGTCTCTTCTGTATTCAAACTATAAACATAATAAAAGGGTTACAAACGTGTCAAAACTATATTAATTACAGACCCACGCTTTGGAATTATTATAATTAGAATCATTATTGGATTGGCTTATTGTGTTATTAGTATAAACAAACTGTGGGACACAGGGCTGAGTGTATTGTGACCTTATCACACTTTTCAGAGTCTCATGTTACTGCGTCGTTGTTAATAAGCATACAGGCCTCGAGCTAATGGCTAACTCGCTAAACATTCTTTTCAGTGTTTGTCTCTCCAGAGGTTACAATGTTTCACGTTATTGTAGTTACAGTCATACAAAGGCTGCCGTGTTTGAAGTTTAATAGTGTTCCGTCGCTGTCGCTGTCGACGAGGGAACTGTTGCTCCACTTTCTGTCTCTGTAAACACGGTCGACTCTGATGCGAACACGGTTTTGTCTCGAGGGTCGGCGCATGGTGGTACACGGGACTCGGCCCCAGTGGAGGAGTACTACAGAAAAGGGTTGTACTCTAGCAGCGGAGCAAAAGGGAGGAGGTGTGTGTGTGTGTGTGTGTGTGTGTGTGCGTGCGGGGAGGGTGAGGAGTTGAAAGCGCCGTCCAACACGTGAGGCTCATGTGACGGTGTCGAGTCTGAGTCTCTAGCCGAGAGACGTGCCTGCAGTCACAGGGTTTATTTAACACGTAGTCAGAAACCCACCCAGCTCTCTCACACATTCAGCCGGACGTGGAGCCTACCCAGACATACTACTGAGTCCGGACCTCAGGGTGACAACACCGCGCCGTGCCGTGCCCAACTCCAGCTCACAGCGGGAACACACGCACACACACTGGATAACGGGAGATACTTTTTTCTTTATTTTCCTTTTTTGTACGACTTCTTTCTCGTTTTGAAGCGCGACTGAAGAGACACATTTGGGAGATTTTGAAGGCTCATTTATTCGGGTTTTACAGTTAAGCGACATGGAGAGGATTACCAGTGCGCAACCACCTCCCTGTGTGCCAAAACACCCATCACTGGATATAGCTGATATGCAGGGGTAAGAAAATAAAATCTATTTAATTCTGTTCCGTCCTATCCTACTAAATAAAAATATTTAATCTGCCCCCAAACTGAAGCCTAACTAATTTTAATCTTGTCTTTAAAGAATGGAATTTCCCATTTATGTGTACAAACCCAGAAGGGGCATGAAGCGGGATGAGAACAAGGTAAATTCAAGTTGAAATGCATCATTTCTCTGCATTTATTAGTTTAAACTGAGCAGCCTGGATTTCACTGACAACATTTCAAACCCTCTCCAGGAGACATACAAGTTGCCACACCGACTGATCGAAAAGAAAAGACGTGACAGAATCAACGAATGCATTGCCCAGCTGAAGGATTTGTTGCCAGAACATCTTAAGCTTACAGTGAGTATTATCTTCTACATATGGCATGTCTGCTAACAGCCAGGGAATCTGAGACGCCACATGGTTCTGCTGAGGAGTTTGTTTGCTCCAGCCTTTGGATTTAGTTTTGGAATCTCAAAAAAGAAAAGTTTTTAAAGGATTTTTTTAAAAAGTAGAAATTAACAAATATTTTATTTTTATTACAAATTTTTGTATTTATTAATTTTATCATCCAAATTCTAATACGGCTTTAGATTTTAATTTGTTGAGAATTTTGCGTGTGTACGTGGATTGCATGACTTCCCGGGTGTTTGAGGCTTGTCCTCTGTTCAGCTGCAGAATGTGTTACATAAGAAAGATCAACATGCTTATCGAAGGTCTTCCTGTTTTAGACGCTGGGTCATTTGGAGAAAGCTGTGGTGCTGGAACTCACTCTCAAGCATGTGAAAGCCCTGAGTACCCTCCTGGAGCAGCAGCAGCAGAAAATTATCGCGCTACAGAAGGACCTGCAAATTAGTAAGTTTGAAGCCACGGTGTTAGACATGAAATACAAACAACTGTTTCTTATTAAGCATCCACACGCCGAGCGCTCTGCGATCTGTTGTGTCCATCAGAGAAGAGTTGTGCGGCAAAAATGAATTTTAACTTTGTGCTTCTAATCGACCAGGCGATCATGGAGGCGACAGTGCAGAGAGCAGCGAGGAGATGTTCCGCTCCGGCTTTCACTTGTGTGCAAAAGAGGTCCTCCACTATGTGGCCAGCCAAGAAAGTAGCAGGGACCTGACTCCTTCCCATGTCATCAGCCACATCCAAAAAGTAGCAGCCGAAGTCCTGCAGCATCGAAGCAGTCTACACCCAGAAGAGTCCACCCCTCAAGCTTCAGAGAAACTGAAGAAACCTGCCGGACAGCCCCAAAGGGTGCTTGAGGTCCCAGCAAAGAACTGTGTTCCTGTCATACAAAGGACTTACCCACACGGGATGGGGGAGCAGAGCGGCAGTGACACAGACACTGATAGTGGCTATGGAGGAGAACATGACAAGCGTGACCCCAAAGCCCAGTGGTCAGAAAGCCATGCAAAGGATGGGGAGCTCAAGCATGTCGCGTCTGAGAGGATGGCCGGTGCTATCAAGCAGGAGGGTGACGAGCCACAGGCCAAGAAGTTGAGGTCTGACTCCCCAGAGGAGGAGATTCTCTCTGGTCACGCGGCAGGCGGCCCTGGCAGCTACATGAGCTTCTCCCCCAACCAGCCCCCGTTTTGTCTTCCCTTCTACCTCATCCCCCCCGCAGCTGCACCAGTGGCAGCCTATCTGCCCATGCTGGAGAAATGCTGGTATCCCGGGGGCATGCCAGTTATGTACCCAGGCATGACCGGCTCTGCAGCGACCTTGCCCCCAGAGACACTTCCCTCATCTCTGGTGATGTCCCCGAGGGCAGGGTCTCCAGTACCCCACCAGAACCACATGGACTCCCCTTCTCTTCACAAAGCTTTAAAGCAGGTTCCTCCACTGAACCTGGAAACCAAAGACTGAAGACTGAAGTTTCTGTCAGAATTTTACCCTCTGAATGTTGATGGGGTTGAATGGTTGGCCCGCGGAAAAGAGGGTAAACAAACACAGACGCACTGGCATCCCTTCAAACCAACGCCGTTGTTTGGCCCATCAGAACTTTAACCCCAGCAAAGAACCCCAAAATTGCCACCACCGTCTATCATCAGCTTCCCACATACTGAAACAGGACTTTTATGAGACTATTCGAAGGCTCATAGCTCACCTGTGGCGTGGCTCTGAAACACTGTGAAGATAGTCAGTTTAAAGACGCTGAGTGCGCATAGAAGATCGCAAGAGTTTATTTTCTTCGTAGCGAGGTTCATCTTCTCTGCTCTCAGTGTTGAATGTCAAAGGTAAACCCAGAATGTAAGGCACAGATAAGCCCCCCCACCAAAATTATTTGGACCTATTTTTTTTTTTTTTTTTTTGCACACACACACACCAGTCTGTAATGAATGTAAAGACTGAACAAAAGCCCCTTGTAGATGCTGCTTGAGTTATTATTACCTGCTGTAGATCTGTGAATGGAGGATCTACCTTCAGTGTTTGTCGTTCCTATAACTGCAACAACAAACTGTTGTTTAGACTAGAATGTTACCAAAAAAAAAAAAAAAAAAATGATGTTGACCACGTGTCACAAAAGACATTGCTCCTTTGACCCTTCAATTTACCTTGGAGCTAATTGAACACAAGTGTTCACAATGTTCAAAGAATTCAGGGCGTTGTCACTGTATGAGGTGTGTCACTCGTATCTGTCGAAGAGTGATGTGGCCATACGTGCTTTTACAATTTAATTTGTGACTCACGACTTATTTGTGTATCTAGATGGAGTTCCTGTGAAGTCATGTCTTATAACTATGTTTTGTTAATACTACTCGTACATCTCTATTTTTGATACGTGACCCACTGAGTGTATTTGCATCGCAGGGCGGCTGAGGTAGTCATTTGCTGTATGCCAAGAGAACGTGTACAGTCTATGGCATTGTGCTCAAACAGATTTGCATCTTGCCCACCAATTCCCGGTCAAATAAAGGCCTGACCTTAGCTAATGCTGTTGCCTTTACTCGTTTAACGCAGACACAACAACGGCAGGTGTTGAAATGTATTTGCTTTAAATGTTGTGTCTGTGGCAAAGTGAGTGAATGTAAAGTTCAAACAAAAATAATAGTTTTGTATAGAAAGAGGTACTTGGGATTTTTATTTTGAAAAGTAACAAAATGTCATTTGTTGTACATATTTTGTATATAAAGTATTATTGATATATATTAAAATATTAATAAAGCTTTTTTTTCCCTCCGTGGAATTTGTGTCTCACTGCCTGATGGCCGAAACGTGTTGTAGGCAGCCAACCTGACAGCTCCTCATAACAACACACACTTACGTAACACTTACATAACCCATAAAGCAGCAGAGCCTGTGTAAATCAGTAGCGTGTTTTCATTTACAGGCTGTAAATATTTCAAATTCAAAAGCATTTCCAAATGATTATCTGTAGGGGCTTTGTCAGAACCTCACATTTATAAATATATTTTACTGTTAACAGTAACATAGCTAGTAGCTCATTACAACTGTTATAATCATGGACAGGATTTGACTTATGAACTATCATGAGTATTCAACATTAATAAAACACAGATTAAACAATCCACTTTTTTATGTAAAAATTAATGAAACAAAAAGTAACATAAACTACAAATTCACTGAATTATTATTATGGTTTAGTCATTTCTCTCTCATACAATTTAAATTGTTTATATACTGTATGGCAGTCACTGTAACAATACTGAAAGTGTGTTGAGTAGGAGCAGAAAATGTGTCTGACGACTTGAGAACACCACAGTGGATGGAAATGGTATTTGAGGTTGCGGGGTAAAGGACTTCAAACCTTTGATTTACTTTCACATTTAATAATATGGAAGACCAGTCTCCACCAACCTCCAGCTGCTTTTTGACTCTCCTCGTCTCCTGCGTAATAATGCTGGTGTGATAGTGAAAATAACAAAGTCCTACATCATATACTTATCACCCACGATACCTCCCAGAGAAATGTGGAAATGGCACTTTTTCTTTTCTATTAATTACAACAGTATTCTGTAATCTGGTCTGCTGATCAGTGAAATGTCATTCGCTGGCTACCCCCTCATCTTTCTTTACTGGTTTTAGTTATGTCTGTACCTCAGCAGCGTTGTTCATAAAGATTCTCCTTTAATGTATACTTCGAGGATTAAAATAAATAAAATTGTAATAACGAAACAATCCCAGCACTGCATTTTGAGATTTACTCCTCACAGCCCTGTCAGTCCTCATGTGCTCAAAAATGTAGTACCGGCGCCACCGTGTGGAACTTGCACATCATGCCACACTGGCTGGCATTTTCACACCAAGGACTGAACAGCAACATGACAATTCAGTACAAGTATAACTCTATTTCTTCATTGTATCTACTAAAAACTATAGATTTCATCATATCTATTAAAAACTTTAGAGTTTGAAGAGAACATAAGTCTTTAGAGGTGCTCTAATCAATATTTTTATACATCAATGGATCAAATTACTGCATGCATCATGAGAAAGGGGTTGTGAGTAATGATGGACCCACAGATAATTATCACCCAACTCCTCAGTTCCTCTGTAGCGGTTCAACGTTTTTCAGTTCATTGTTTTGGGCTTATTGCCCACGTGACTTTATCGTTTTGGTTCACTCTCACCAATCTTGTTTTAAGACGCTACTTACACTGTTCCCATTGAAAAAGCTTTAATGAGCACCAAATAGCAAAAAAGACAACACAAGCAGCTAGCTGGTGAACACAGCAGCATTTACAGCTGAAGAGAGAGAGCTACTTCCCTTAGGAGTTGGTGGAACCACACCAGAGCTGAAATGAGAGAGAATACTGGACTTGGACTGGCTTTTGCAATTTCAAAATGATACCTTCACAGTGCATATGGTAAAAACATGATAATGTTATGTGTACAGCTGTTTTTGTTGCCCCAAAGATGCCAGAAATTTAGATTTGTGATCCCACTGAGGCACAAAGATAATTCATAAGATAGATGACGCAGCTACATCCACTGCTGCAGAGTCTGACTTAAAACATGTGACTGCTACAGCGGGAATCATCATTATCGTTCTCACAATGACAGCGGTGATCACGCTAACAAACAAGTTACACACAACTATGTTTTGAATGAATCTCCTTATTCATATTGTTTGTTTTTTGTCATCCTCAATTAGTTCACTCTCTTATTTGAATGTGTCCTCTAGCGACTGGAAGGAAATTCATAATTGAGCCGAGACAGGATGTGGCTGCTCTGGAGACTCACTGCCTGAAGTGGCAACCCTGATGGCTACTGCACAGAACACTGACACCAGTATAAAAGAGGCAGCGAAAGCATCACAAGCTCACAACTGGTTTCCAACAAGCACGGAAATACGATGGCATCAAAAGAATGAATGAAAGAAAGAATGCTTATATGCAGGCTAACATTAAAGCTTGGGATGACAGCAGAGCTTATGTGCATGGATACGGCCTCCAAGGTCATTGTTGCTGAGAACAGTGTGTGCACTGTGAATGACTACAGCGGGGAGATTTCTCATAAGGCTAAAAACCCTCAGTCCTAAAAGAAAAGGATGACCTTAAAGAGAGGTTAGAAAAACATACATTCAGCAAGCCACATGGAGGACAGCTTGACAACTAAATCGTACAGTACTGAGATAACTAGAAAAATTTCTAAAGTAATTTTGAGTGTGCCTGACTCTGGCCTTGTCACCCCCATACATTATTACTGACACTACTCAGCAAATTCAATATTAATACAAAAAGCTGTGTCATCACTGCCTTTTTAATGGGCTCTTATTTTGAAGGGACTCTTATTTTGAAAGACTTTTGTCTTGTCTGTGTGTGTGTGTGTGTGTGTGTGTGAGTGTGTGTCAAGGCCAGGTGGAGGCCACCAATCAGAGTAGAGCAAGCCACCCAGCAGCTCCTGTGACATTTGACACCGCTGACAGAGAGAGAAAAAACGCTGAAAGTACCCCTCGAACAACAAGGCTTTTTGACCAAACCGTAGTTCCTATCATTGAACCGGCTTCACTGTGAGCATCCTGAGCTCTTCCTGAATGTGTCTAAAGTTAGGAAGTTGGACTTTTAGAGCGATCGAAGAAACTGGTACCTTTGCTTTCCTCCAAAAATGTTTCCACCTTTTTAACATGACAGTCTATGGGGCGGTGGATGAGTTTTGCTGGCGCATCTGTGCGTCTCACGCCCAAACTATAGCCTAAGTCTGACAGTTTCAGCAGATTAATATGAGTGACAAGACAAATCGCCTCGCACAGACAAAGAGCAAGACTGCAGAAAGCCCAGAAATTATTTTTGAGTAAGAAGTCCAGAAGTACCTGGGGACCTCCATCACTGACGCTTTTGTGACCGTGACTGGCAGCCCAGTGTCCAGAAAAAGTGCACAAAGATTGACGGACCTGGTGAGCAAAGAAGTTACAGAGAGGATCAAGCACACAAGTCCAGCAGAGAAGGAGAGTCTTCGGGAGCAGACCCCAGTCTCTCTGTCTGGACCAGAAGACCATTGTTCAGTAGGAAGCCTCATTGATACAACCACCGAAGCTGTAAAGGAGATCCTATTGGAACATATGAGTGACCCTGAAGTGAAATTTAATGCTGACATTTGAGAAGAAGAACATCTGCAGATTGTCAACAGCATTAATGAAGACACAGATGAAGCAGCGTGTGATATTGCTCACTACATTTGGAGCAACAGAGAAGAATTTGGACTGAATAATGATGGCACACCAAGACCAGAGGCCCAGTCCAGCAGGTTAAACTGCTGGAACGCCATGGCAAACAAGATCAAAATCGCTTTTGCCCGCAAATTTGCCAAGGAGGCCATCGCCAGCTTCATAGTGAAGCTGAGGACAAAACTGAACTGGAGGAAGGCACCACTGGATGTCCTGATTCCAGCAGCAGACAAAGTGGTGCAGGACATGATCCCAGAAAACCCTGATGAGTGTACTTACAAAACCATGGCCTTCTGCATCAGCAACGGCCAACATGGAGTGCATTCTCAGCAGCTGGGGCACATCATATTTGAGAATCTTCAACGTGTCCTTGGAGCCAGCAAGGTAAATCTGGCCATGATCCAAATGGAGATAGAGGAGTTCATGAAGATGATGTGGAACTGGCTCAAGCAGCAGACACAGAAGCTGACCGAGAAGAACAACTGAGTAGATGATAGTCTGAAGAGGATTCGGGGAGTGCTGGATCTGCCGGAGCTCCCAGAGGACACTGTGACACCTGTGGAATCAGCAGCACCTTCCACCACTGCTGAGTCAGGTGTCAGTGGTGATGAAGACATCTCTACCACACCTGTAACTGAGCCAAGACTACCATCCATAACCGATGAGCCAGGTGATGAAGACATCTCTACCACACCTGTAACTGAGTTAACACCACCATCCATTACTGATGAACTACGTGTCGGTGATGAAGGTAACTCTGTCACACCTGTGTGTGATAGACCACCATCCATCGCTGATGAAGACGATGATTACTCACCCAAGTTTGAGTGCGTAGCACCCAGAGTCACTTATAAGCCAGCTGTCAGTGACAGGACCCGACCAACTGCAAATATGTACTATGGGGTGATGGTGAGGGCGGTGGTACACCAGTGCCTGAAGAACACACAGATTTCAGTGTCTAATGATGAAAGGAACAGGATAATTTCAATTCTGAGAGACATGCTGGGCACAGGCGCTGTAGACTTCCAGCCAACAGGACACCAGATAAAGAAGACAGCCAGGGCAATGCACAAGGATCTGTGTGCAATTATGGGCGGCAAAGGCACGGTGGCGTTTAGCTTGTTGTCAGAGGACTCAGAATTTCACGAATTTGTAATTGAGACTCTGAAAAGACAGCTGGTAAAGCCCAAAAAGACAGACATCAAGAAGTTCTTCACCTCACTTTTCCACACAGTGAGCAAGCCATCGAATGCTGCACATGCAGTGTATGTGACAGTTGCAAGTCCGCCTTTGTGTTCAACACGTTGGTTCTTGCAGCTGTGTTGCCGTGGTTTTCTCCAAGTGTTTCGGTTTCTCCACTTTTAAGTCAGAAAAAGAAAACATCAAAGTAACATCAAAATAACATCAAAGTAACATCTTCCCAGCGACGAGACCTTGACCTCGTTGCTGTGAGGAGTTTACAGTGTTCACGGTGTTGCTGTGGTTTCCTCCGAGTGCTTCAGTTTCTCCACTTTTGAATTATTCATTCATTCAAAAAAAAGGGTTAGGTTATAAATCATAAAAAAAAATAAACAAACAAAAAAATATTTCTGTTTTCAAATCATTCTTTTCTCATTATTTGTAGCACAGATGTAGCTGTGTAACTCAGGCTGAAGTTCTCCTGATTAAAAGAACAATCTGTATTTGAAAATAACGTCCTGATTTCTGTTTTTTCAACATAAATTAAATATATTTGGATTTTGCCTGTCGCTCACACCAACAAACATATGTTGTCCTGGACTCTGGGAACTTGTGATGGACATTTTACACAATTTATTCTGATTTTAAAGAATAAAAAAAATCTATAATATTTTTGATTATTTTTTTTACTCCTCCTGCCTGGTCTTGATGAGTTGATTTGGGTGAATGAATCTAAAACTGAAATAAGTTCAATAGAGACAAACAAACATATAGTCAACAACAGATAACTTGTTGTTTTCAGGAGCTACATTGAAGACATTCTTTTGGGTTTCACACATTGTGAGGATGAACTTTAGACATTTAATGACTGTATAAATATCACTCATCCTACTGTATTTGACTGTGCTGTGTTCAACCTGGACATGACACAGGTCTTCTGGTCCTACAGGTCCACACAGGGGCCTCAGTGTTCACAGCAAACATGACAACAGTAGTTACAGAATACAACCAGCAGGTGTTAAACTGTGTCAGAGAGAGAAATGTGGATATATTGGCAGCTCCATAACAAACAAAGAGATCAGATAATTCATGCAATTAACATCTTTTTAATTGTTATTTAAAAACAATTATTACAGTCAAGGAGGAAAAACTGTAGGCAACAGGCTATGTTATGGGCATTTCATAAGGATGAGATGCTTTCAGGATGGCTGGTTTTCTATTACATTTTTTAGATATCTGGTGTGCAGTAACATTCATAATAGCTAGCTAAGGAAGTGGAAAAAAAATACTCAACAATTAAAACAAACAATACAATACAATACAAACAAACAGCCTCTAAAAAGACTCAATGCATTCTTTAAACCAAAAGCTACCACTCCATGCTCGCTGAAAATGATTAAGACAGGTGTAACCCTAAGTATTTACATGTGTGCTTTGAAGTATTACACCTCTCTGATAAATTTCAGAAAAGATATATAAAATGTCACTGTTTTTGAAACCAAACCTGAAAGAGAAGCATTTCTATTTCTCTCATACACCACATTTTAAGTACTCTAAAAAGGTAAATTAATATCAGATAAAGTATGAACGAGCCAACTGGTAACCTTTTTTTAGTGTTTAATGTCAGTTATTGCATAGTAAACTACACTTTGAGACTGGGGATAGGGTGTACATGCATCTGCTGTTTGAAAAGCAGCAACAAACAACTCCACAGACCACACGAAAAAAAAAAGCATAAGAAATCTTACTTGTGCCTTATAGCCAATTCCGACGGAGGTTAAGCAATTTGACATTCATTTGGGGGAAATACGAGGGAGGAAACGATGATCAGTCACATGGTGCAGCTTCTCACAAAGCACAGTCTATGCAGAATAAACATTCAGGCGAGAGAGGTCAGGAGAATTGTTCAAAGTAAATTAATATCAGATAAAGTATGAACGAGCAAACTGGTAACCCTTTTTAGTGCCTTAGTGCTTTAGGACTCATGAGATAGCAGGGGACGCAGCTTAATCCAATTCAAAAATGCTTGTAGTTTTAAAACAGTGGAGGTTGTGACTTTAAACACACGTCTCTACGTCTATTTGTGAACATTTATATACAATTTAAGTACACAGGAACATGTCACTAGAAAATGCTAAAAGTTGAACCAAATTTTAGGGATCTTAGGGTTCTTTTGTATTGACAGATGTGGGCTATTACAGCTGTCAATAGTAACAGACTTACAACCCAGATCCTTCTATGTAGAGTAATGTATAAAATAACTAGCTGTTAAACTGGCTTACAAGCCTGGATTAAGTCCTCTCCATAACACCAGCAAAGCCTCCTCCTATTATGATACAGCAACTTTGCTTAGACACTATTCACCCCTGCGGGTGAGTTGGAAATGGGAATCTAAGTGCATGGAAATGCCTCCTGTTACAATTAATCCAAGTGAAACAACAAAAAACTGTGCAGTGTAATCCAAAACTAATGAATATATGTCTATATTATCCTAAACATCAGCTCCGACTCAATACTGGGGATCTTTCCATACAGCTAAAACCCATCTTCTCCAATATGTTAATCTTGTTCAATTAAGTGTGTAATTGTGTAAGTGTGAGTAGTCCTGGTGCCTTAAACCTAAATCAAGACCCTTCCTTATTCCTGGCCTTATTAAGAACATTTCCCTCAATGGTAAATATAGTATATATACTGCGTACATACAGCCAGGATGGGGTGGGTATCTGTGCAAAAAACTAGAAGACCAATAAAACAAGGATTACATTGCTGTATATCTATCCTTGGTGGTCAGTTTTGAGTGGTAAATCTAGTCTGTAGCTTGACATTTGCGGCCTTAAACATAATTTACAAATTTATTTTTCAACAAATTTTTCTCTCCCTCTCCACTCTAGTGATGACATCACTCACTCTAGCTCTCAAACATTATTCCAATACTCATTCATTTTTTTGGCATGGTTTTTGGCGATTTTTGGCAAAACCGTTCAGTGAAATGCTTAGAAAAGTCATAGCACCCATTGTCCGGCCGAGCCGTTTTGACACCTGTTTTATGTATGTGCGACCAAAACTGTGGGAGGAGTAGTGCGTCAAAAAATGGCGCAAGAATAATAATAATAAGCGTGGTGGATAATAGATAGTGTGCTCTTTCAATTAGGAGAGCAGCCGGAGGACATCAGAGGAAAAACTAGCAAATATATTCTCTATAAAATATGATCCAGTTTCACCAAAATCACTGAATAACTTTATGAAGTTGTCACTAATTAGTGAGATTAGTGATTAGCCATAGAGCAGCCCTCAGAATCTCTCATAGACTGTATGAGTAACTCTCCGACCATGTAAGAAGGAGCGCTACGGCAGGTCCTTCATTCCAACAGCTGTCAGACTCTTTAACACCAGCATGACTACATGATCTACTTCAGATTGACATTTTCTATATGACTTGTGACTAATTTCTTATCTTAACTCAGTACAGTTGTCATGAATGAGTAAACTAGCTATAGAGACCAAAACAGTTTTTTGTACCAGGCTGTAAACATGTTTATTTCTGCTGTGAAGTTGGGCATTTTCACATGGGTAATTGACTCATTCCGTAGCCAGCCTCTAGTGGTTGTTGTAGGAACTGCAGTTTTTGGCATTTGGCTGTGGTTGTCACTTGATGGAAACCTAATGCTGCTTATTAAATTCAATAACCTTTCACACATGCTGTTTTATGTGTACAGTGTGTAAGATTTAGTAGACTCTATTTATAGAATATGTCCGAAATGTAATAAAATATTCATAACTATGTTTACATGGTATATAATCACCTGATAATAACATCTTACTTTAGAATGACCCTTTTATCACAGGTCCATGGAGCCCACCATTTTTCTACAGCAGCCCAGAACGGAGTAGCCAGTGAACTAAACACTGGCTGTAGAGGCCACTGTAGTTTCTCACTGTAATTTTACAAATTACTTTTTGTATTATCAAATACATCACACCTGGAGACCTTTTGCTGACCAGGTTTAGTCAATGAAGTATACAGTTCTTGATGCATTTTTGTTAAAGATTTACAGGTTGTACATAAATAAACAAATAAATAGAGTGTTTTGTCTGTTGACTGAATGAGCATCATTTACTTTTCATATCTAGTCAGACAGGAGCAATGAAGGTTTTGATGTACTGGGTTTAAAATGACATGGTTATAAAGCCACTTCTTTTTTCCACTCATTGCTATAAAGCTCAGATCATCAAGATGTCAAGCAATTTTTAGTTTGCATCCCTAAATTCTCAACTATTATTCAAACTTTATAGATTATATTGATGTGCAGTGTTATAACATTAAAGCACAATAGCTTAAAATGTGTTTTCCTTTAAATGTTTGGTTAACTGAAACTATGAAGAGTTTTTTGTTCATAGATCACAAAGTTTACTTTGTGAGGACAAAAATTCAGTTTGACAGGTTTAGAGTTGTATTGCTGCATTCCACTGACAAGAACAATTAGACTATTTCTGGTCAGATTTTTTTCAAAAATAAAAGCTTACCTTACCAGATTAACTCTAAATGGAAAACTAATTTTGTCAAAACTTGCAACAATAGCAATAAGTATGAAGCAACATGTAAACATATGTGTAATGTATTCTGAAGTGCACATTGTATTTGTCCTCTTTTCTTCCTTAATCCAACCTATGAAATGACACGTACTTGATTGCAGTCGACCTTTGAGAAGCGAGTGTAATAAATATCCCATGTCATAAATACAGCCTCTTTCTCAAGCTGCTGGGGATACTGACAGCAGCATCCATGGTGATCCCCCTGGGTCTCCTTTCCTTACAGCCCCTTCAAATCTGGGTCAACGCACTTGACTTAGATCCTATGTGGCACAGGGGCAGGACCATCAGGGTATCCAGCCCTTGCTATCAAGCCCTGAAACCTTGGAGGAGAAAGGAGTATCTGGTCAGCGGCGTTCCCCTAGGAGTAATCCCTGCCCGCCGAGAGGTTGTGGAGACAGATGCCTCTCAGTTAGGTTGGGGTGCAGTCTGGCAGCGCAGGACCATCAAGGGCAGATGGAGGGCACAGCACAGGTGGGAACATATAAATGTGCTCAAACTCAGAGCAATATATCTCGCACTGCAACATTTTCTCCCAGTATTGAAGGGGTGGCATGTTCTTGTCCGCACAGACAGCACTTCAGCAGTATATCACATAAATCATCAGTGTGGCACCAGGTCCAAGCAGGGTCTGCAGACGTCAAAACAGCTCCTTATGTTTTCCCCACTTCCTGAGCCTCAGGGCCGTGTACCTCCAAGGTGTGCAGAACAGGGTGGCGGATGTTATCTCCTGCCAAGGGCTGCCACAGGGCACCTCCCAGGGAGACTGGACCTTCTCTCTCAGCTGGAGGGACGCGTATGTCATCCGAATCTGGATCGCCTTCAGTTTTGGATCTGGCCATTGGGAGCCTGGACCCACTCCTGGCATCCTGTGATCCTGGCATACTGTGCATCAGTTATCCACACAGTGTTGAGATCCAGGGCTCCCTCCACTAGGTCGCTCTATGCTAATCGGTGGAAGCTTTTCTCCCAGTGGTGCCAGACACAGGGTGAGGTCCCAGAGAACTGCTTTCTTTATCCTTCTGCTGTTGGGAGATGACGGCCTCATAGCCGTCTTGAGTTCACAGTTCTTTGTTTTCTCTTCTTTGAGTTCTGAAGCACTTTGCTCAACTATCTGCAGTGTGATGAGATGTGATTGCCACTGGCCCAGCCCCTGCTTGTGTCAGTGGCACAAGCAGCTAATGTTCTGATGGAGATCATCAGACGGAAGGAGTCTTCTGGCGAGGCAGTCGCGACAGTTGTCAGCCTCCTCCGCAGTGCATTTGGAATAGAGGAAGAACAGGTGGAGGCCATGGTGAATTTCCTCCAGGTGTCACCTCGGACATGCTGTGGTCTAGTTACAATAAGAGTGGGTAAAGACCACGCTATCATTCCCTGGCAGGACAGTTCATGTGTGGTGGAGGGTGCCCCCAAACTTCAATGCCTCTGACCCCCTTGTCCTATACGAACCTGCTGACGAAAGTACCGCCTTAGGACAGTTGAGTGTAGGAGACGGCCTCCTGGAGATTGACAACTCTCAACGGCCTTATGTTAAGGTGCCCATATCCAATCACTCAAAACATGAGGTCACTGTGCCAAAGAGAACAACTCTGGGAACCATCCAGCATGTCGTCAAGGTTATTGAGACCGATGCACCAGAGCCACAACAGGCTGATTCCACACAAGGAAAGATGACAACAGCCGAGGTTAATGGTGTCACTTCTCCCAGCACCTCTCCACCCAAGCCCTGGCTCCCTCCTGTTGATATCAGTCACATGAGCCCTGAACAACAACATGTGGTGAAGGAAGTGCTCCAGGAGGAATGTGGAGCATTTTCCCGTAGTAGCGACGACATAGGATGTATCCCTTCCCTCCAGATGGAGATCAGGACCAAGGATGACATCCCAATTCAGAGGGCCTATGCGTCCATCCCAAAACCACTCTACCGGGAAGTAAAGGAGTACATCCAGGAGCTGTTGGTTAAAGGATGGATAGTGAAGTCACAGTCACCTTATGCCGCTCCTGTCATCTGCATAAGGAAGAAAGATGGGTCCTTACGCCTGTGTGTTGACTACCGGCTCCTCAACAACAAAACTGTACCGGACCGTCACCCGCTTCCTATCCTAATCTTGGATCAGGGAAAGGCATACCATCAAGGCTTTATTGCCGAGGGATCGAGGTACCTGACTGCATTCACAAATCCATGGGGGCTCTACGAGTGGGTCTGAATCCCCTTCGGGTTGTCTAACGCACCAGCAGCCTTTCAAAGGAGCATGGAAGGGATGCTTGACACGCTGAGGGACGAGTGCTGCATCCCTTACCTCGACGATGTGTTGTGCTTCTCAAGGTCCTTTGATGAGCATGTGCAGGTACTACGAGTCCTCCAGGCCTTACAACGCCATGGAGTAAAGCTGAAGCCAGAGAAATGTGAGCTCTTCCGCAAAGAGGTACGATATGTGGGCCGGTTGGTTTCAGAAGAAGGGATAAAAATGGATCCCAAAGACCTTGAAGCGGTGCGTGTACTGAAACACAAGACACCACAGACAGTCGGGGACGTCAGACAGTTGCTTGGGTTCCTGAGCTATTATCGAACATACGTGCAGGACTTCTCACGTATAGCCAAGCCCTTGTACGACCTGCTCCGATCAAAGCCCGACACCCTTCAGCCTAAACCGTCACAGGGAAAAACGAGAGGCCACCAGCCATCCTCCCAAACCCCAGTAGAGTGGACTTTGCAACATCAGCTGGTCCTTGAACAGCTTGTGGACCGGCTGACCAAACCTCCAGTGCTAGCCTACCCTGATTTCAACCGCCCCTTCACGCTCCACACGGATGCCTCCCAAAAAGGTCTCGGTGCAGTCCTTTATCAGAACCAGGATGACAGGATGAGGGTGATTGGATACGGGTCACGCACACTAACACCAGCAGAACAGAATTATCACCTACACAGTGGAAAGCTTGAATTCCTGGCGTTGAAGTGGGCAATATGTGATAAGTTCCGGGATTATCTGTTCTACGCCCCTCATTTCACAGTCTTCATGGACAATAACCCCCTCACATATGTCCTGAGTACCACCAAGCTAAATGCTGTCCCCACCCACCGGGACTGACCGATTTCCATTTTGACATCAAATACCGGCCAGGTATTTGGGGCCACTGGTGACCCGGTGGGTGGGGCAGCTGACCGATTTCCATTTTGACATCAAATACCGGCCAGGCAAAACCAACATCAATGCAGACACTTTATCACGCTCTCCCCAAGACACCTTCATGGCTGAGTGCACGAAAGCACTATCGGAGGAGGCAGTAGGTGCTGTATGGGAAGGAGGCCGGAGAGCACAACAGGGAGATGTAGCCTGGGTGGCAGCCCTCAACCTAACATCCCAAACCCAAGTTGAGCCTCTGCAGGCAATCAGCCATGATGAGCTGGTGAGGGAACAAAGAAAAGACCCTGCTGTTATGGAAATGAAGGGAAAAGACACACCACTAATGGAAGAAAACAGGGAGAAAATTGACGCACAAGGAGGCTGTTAGGAGAGTGGGGTAGATTACATATAGAGGATGACCTCCTCTACAGGAGGAGTGCAGGCCGACGACAACTGGTCCTGCCCGCCACCTACAAGCATACAGTACTCACCCAGCTACATAACAACATGAGTCACGTTGGTGTTGAGAAGGTCCTGAGCCTAGCAAGGGAGCGATTCTATTGGCCTTTCATGAAAAAAGAGATAGAAGAGTATGTAACCAGAAAGTGCCCTTGCATTAAACAGAAGAAGCCAGCCACACATGAAAGAGCACCAATGGGAAGTATTACATTGAATTCGCCCCTCGAACTAGTGTGTATCGATTTCCTTCACCTGGAGGCATGCAGAGGTGGATGCGAGTACATTTTGGTAGTGGTGGACCACTTCACCAGATTCATGCAAGCCTACCCCACCAGGAACAAGGCTGGGAAAATGGCTGCTGATCGGCTTTTCAATGATTTCATCCCCAGATTTGGGTACCCAGCCAAACTCCACCATGACCAGGGTCGAGAGTTTGAGAACAAACTCTTCAAAACTCTCAGATAGTTAGCTGGTGTTGCCCACTCAAGGACCTCCCCATATCATCCCCAGGGCAATCCTGCAGAGAGGTTCAATCGCACACTACTGCAGATGCTCCGGACCCTGGGAGAGAAAGAGAAGGAGAATTGAAAGGACCACCTGCCACATGTACTCCATGCATACAACTGTACAAAGCCACAGGCCACAGGCTTCTCCCCGTACTATTTGTTGTATGGCCGACATCCTCGCATTCCTGTCGATCTCCTCTTTGGCCTCATAATGGATGGGGGAGCGGAAACCAATGGACCAAGGGGATATGCTGAGAAATGGGCAGGAAAAATGACTGAGGCATATCAAGTAGCAAACGCAAACAGCCAACAGTCCAGTTCAAAAGGGAAGGCGTACTACGATAAAAGGAATAGAGGAGTGGTTCTTCAGCCTGGGGACAGAGTCCTGGTACGCAGTCTCAGTGAACGAGGGGGCCCTGGGAAGCTTAGACCATACTGGGAGCAACTCATCTACATCGTGAGAGAACAGGTGGGAGATAACCCAGTCTACAAAGTAAGCCCTGAGGAGGGAGGTCGACCAGCTCACACTCTGCACAGGAACCTCTTGTTACAAGTGAATGACCTACCTGTAGAGTCTCCTCAAGACCCGCCCAACACAGAGTCATGAAAGAGAACTAAAAGGACCTCAGGCATCCCAAAACCCACACGGGAGGTACAGAGCCCCGACATAAGTGACTCCGAGGAAGAGGAATGTGCGCCTCGATACTGGTTGCGAATACCAGTGGAGAAATCAAGAGCTGAGAGTCACTTACTTGGCCCCAATGTTACTCTTGACTTCCAAAACAGATCCGAGCAGACTGAGACCTATCAGAGAGAAGTAACTCATGCAGAGCCTGAACGGGAAGGAGAGTGTGTCAGAGGTGAGGAACAGGTGGTATCCAGTGAGGATGAACAAGACACAGGGCAGCTACAACTTACAACCACTCAAGAGGAACAGCACACTGTCCAGCAAGAGAACAATGTCCCCACACTGCGACCTGAACATCAGATTCCTCTGAGACAGTCCACCAGAGAAAGACGGCCAGGTTCACTTGTGTTCACTTACCCATCCCTGGGTCAACCAGCTTATCAGCCACGTTCTACTGTGGGCGCAGTTGGGATCCAGCCAGTACAGTGTTCTCACCAGTGTCCCTGTCCACCATATTTCCACCCCTTCCAACCCCCATCCATCGCCCCATACCAATACTTACCTGTCCTGTACCCAGGCCAATGTTGATGAGACGCCATGAAAGACAGTCGCATACATTCCATACTCACCTGTTGAGATCTGAAACACACACATTATACATTTCGCATCTTGTGGGGTTCGAATGATACACTCATTGGGGAGAAGAAAGCGGAACCGAAGGGCAGGTGTAGTTTCACCGGGGGGCCTAAGGTGAGCGACTCCTCCCTCTTCCCTCAGACAAACTTTGTGAGGAGAAGATGGTGGGTTGCTCTTTCGCACACTGACTTCATGATTCTGTTTTCCAGGTTAGTACTTGGTCAAGAATAAGACTGATTCCTTCTGGAGTGTGTAGCAATGTATCGTATCTGTAATGAGTTTGTTTTCGATATGTGTAACCGAGTTTAAAAGCGCATTAATAAGCGTGAGACATGGACTTTCGGCGCGAACGGCTAATTAGCACATTGTGATTGTGTATGTGTGATGCTGTGTGCTAGGTTCCCCACTCCCTGGCGTGTTTTGTATTTCAGTTTTTGAGGTATCCTGATATGTTATGAATACTGGTTAATGTTAAAGGAAAAATGGGTTTATAACTTAAAAGAATTTTTTCCTAAAGTTATACATGAGCAGTTATGTGCCCGGTTTGTGTTTAAAGATGCATTATAAGTTGAGCATTTGTCCCTATGTGTACTATGTTTCATGGTTTTGGCTCTAAAGTCATTTGAATACTTATCCTAAGTCAAAGAGGGTTTGTGATTTACAGTATTACATGAATAATATATAATGTAATTATAATATAATGGTGAATTTCTTGAGTTGAACAAAACAGATGTATAGTTATATAAGCTAACATGAAAAAGCTAAACATGATCCATTCTTTGGATGTTATTGCACTTGAAAGAAAGAGTGATGTCATTTTCATAACGATATGCCTATTTCTGTGAAAGTATGTGGAAGATGCTTCCCACTGACGTGAAAATGCAGAGGCAACTGCAGTGATGTATTTAAGTTTGGAATAACTGAAAGTGAGACGTGTTTACACTAAGGGATGTTTATTGTTTTATGCTATGAGTTTGGAAATTTGTAATAAACAGACAAACTTTGTGAGGAGAAGATGGTGGTTTGCTCTTTCGCTCACTGACTTCATGATTCTGTTTTCCAGGAGTTCATAGGAGAGAGTTGAGAGCAGTGAACCACAACAAAATTCATTTGTTACTCCATTTCTACACATTGAAACTCGTAACAGAGACTATGTTGTCCTTGGCATCAATAGTCATATGAAAAGTCTAAAATTTGACATAGAGATTGACTTTTCTCCTGCTGCTGAATGAGATGTTCATTTAGCAATTCATCTTCTGACTCTCAGCCATTTCTTTTTCATGCTGAAGAGTGGATGCCTCCAGATCTTTTTGGAGCTCAATGATCAGCTTCTTCCTCTCTTCAAATTCAGCTGTCATTGCAGTGATTGTGCATCTTTGCCTTTCACGTGTCTCCTCAAGTGACATCTGTGATTTCTTAAGGTCAGCCACTTGTGCCTTCATGGAGTTGATTACAGCAGGAAGATCATCATTTTCAGCTTCCACTTTCTTTCCTCTTTTTCTTTCCGCTCCTGCTCAAGAACTTCTTCCTGTTAAGCTTTAGATTTTTCCTCTTTCAAGGCCTCTTCAAGAAAAGCTTTAGCTTTCTTCCTCTGGAAGTTTGTCTGTAGTCTCCTGGTAATCGTATTCATTGTCATCCTTGATGACTTTCCCTGGATGACTTAGTCAATCTTTTCCTCAATGACTTCTGGAAATCCCAGAACGTCAAAGAAGAGTGTTTGCACCACAGAAAATCGGACATGCTTGGGCAAATTCTCTGATGATTTGTCCACTGTGGCCACATTTCTCATCTTTAAGACAAAAATGGGCCCTTTGAAAAATCTTTGATTCCATGTACTCCTGATCCTCGGGGGTTTGGGTTCCACTCGAGGCTCAACAGCAGTCTTTGGAAAATCATCAAATTTCGTTCTCTTTGACTTCAATCTCCTCCTCAATTTTTTCATCACAAAGTTTGTGGATTACACAGGCCCTTGGACCTGTTGGGAGAATAAGACAAAAAGTTATTTGTATGTGTCCATTTTCTTATCTTTAAGAAAATGACTACGCCTTTGAGACATTCTAGCCTCAGTGTAGCTGGTCTTTTTATATTCCTACTGTACTGTAACCAACCCAGTCTCATGGCAGTTTGTGCAACTGTCACCAAATTTAATGTTGTATAATTCCTGCACCCAGAATGAATTGCATTTTTTTTTTCGTGCAGCTCAGGACAACATTTAAACTAATGTATTTCATTAGGAAGCATCTTTCGTGCTTGCACCATGCCTTTTACAACTGCATGATGGTGGTTTTGATGATGGCATAATGTGCTTTTAATGTCTTAATTGACGTTTAAATCTTAGGTCCTATCTTTATTTGATATCTTTCTGTAATTTTTTGTAATTGAGCTAAGGTCCAGTGTGTGCAGTGTGGACAGTTGCCGGCCAATATCCACTCCTCAGGGGGTCATTTAAATTGGGGGCCCACTGCTGCTGACATGATTCCATGATTCACAGAGATAGTACTATACATTCAACTAGGTGTTCCACACTGTCAACTCACAGAAACAAGGTCCAAGATGAACTTTTCACATTCATGTAGGTTTCCTCCTGGTATCCAACTTTTCTCCCACCCAAAGGACATGCATGTTAGCCAACAATATATAGCAGGGCACTGAGCATTAATGCTCAACAAACCTGGGTAAATAGATTAATAATAAGTTTAAAATAATATTAATGCAATCCAACCTGATAACAGCAGGCTCATGGCGGAGGCCACAGAAGGGGTGACCAACAGCTTCTTTTTCAAAAAGGCATGTTAGATGGCACGGTCTCGCTTCTTTCCAGCACTCTGAGGCTTTCTGCTGAAAGCCTCAGAGTGCTGTTTTCACTGAACCCATAGTCATATCGTATCGTATCGATATCGCAATATCTGACATGAATATTGTGATATGAAATTTTGTCCATATCATTCAGCCCTAGCTCATGAGCACTTTACACAAAAAAGCTGAAATCAGCATACGAGAGGACCAGAAACCAGGTATGATCCTAGACTACAATGCCACCAAAGGGGGTAGACAATTTGGAAAAATTCACGGCATCCTAGCACACCAAGCCAATGACTGTGCGCTGGCCACTGGTTATCTTTTACAACATGATCGATGTATCAGCCTACAACGCATTTGTCATTTGGACGGAGATCTTTCCTGAGTGGAACATGTCAGTGTCTTCCCATCCTCCTTGAGGAGTTGGGGAAGACACTTGTGGTACTGTATATATAACAGAGGCAGCACAGGCCAAGGACCCCAGCTACTGCAGCTACAGTGAGGGAGATCCAGGAGAGGACTTCATCCAGTACACCAGTGTGTGAGGTAAGTGTGTGGGTGTGTCTTTGTGAGAGCATGTTGTATGTGTCTTGGGATCAGCAAAAGAACATAGTAATCATCATCCTCTTCTTTCTAGGTTGATGCTGGGGGAAAAAGGAAGAGGAAGAGGTTCCAGGTCTGCAAGCCATCTGATGATGTCCAGACACACAAAGCACACTATGATGACCTGTCCCTCATGTGCTGTTTAGATGCACAAACATGCACCTTGTTCATTTCCACCTATTCATTTTTGTGTATTTCTGTTTCTAAACATTGCATAGTGTTTACTATGACAACGTGATGACATGTTACGCGGGTGCTGTGGAGACTCACAAACACATATGCACACACACCGTGTTCATATTGCAAATGTCTTATTTTGTTGTTTTGTTATTTTGTTCTTTTGATACAAATCCTCATGACTCATTTGTCTTAATTTTCAGCGGGTCAATTTGACCCTGAACAGAAGAGGTGTCCTTTTAATTTATCACTCCATAAGAAAAAAAATCATTGTCACGTAAAACTATTGTATTTTATATGTAGTACATTAAAAAAAAAGTTTAAAAAGTTAAACAATCTGTGAGAGGTAAAGAACATCACTGCACTAAATATTGATTGAAATTATTATTATTGAAGTTAGTAATGAGATATAAACAATGTTATATTGTTTATATCTCTATATATATTGGGATATTTTAGTTCTGACATTAAACATGCACAGGAACATAACTGATGATTGAGAGAGATTTTAGGAAAATCCTACTCAGTATGCCTTAAAAAAAAAGTTCAGGTAATGCTGAGAGTCTCAAACTAAGTCTGAGGATACTGAGACTGAGAATCTGATCTGTTGTTACCAAAGCAACTCTTGCTTGGAAGGATGTGTATAAGAGATTATATATATATTTTTTTTTTGCTGTTTGTTAACATATAGTTGGTTTATGCTTCTACTGTATGAGCCTTTCCTGTTTACACATACGTCATCATACAAAAGCTAAACCCACCATGAAGTAATTCTAAATGGCATCAACCTGGATACTGTCACCAATAATGTTACATTTCCTCAATAATTAATATGCTGAGATACCTCTGCTGTTGCTTTCCCACTTCTTTAAAAAGCAATAAAAAAATATTATTGTCATTACAGCTTGAGAAAATGCAGTTGGTTACAAGTCAGTGCTGCTTCTAGGCAAGGAGACCAAGAAGTGTGAAATATTAACCCCTCACTGCACACTTACAGCCTATGCCCAGAACTACCTTCAGAAGATAGGCTCCTTTTATGAGTACCTTTGTGAAGGTGAGAAGCATGCACAGGATTTTTTAAGAGTAAGTAAGTAAGATTTCACATGTCGTGACACTGTTGGGTCACAAGCACATTGTGAAAAACCGAGGTCATGTTGAAAGAAGATGTACCAAAATTTGTCAAAAAATTCTAAAATTCAAAAAATGATGATGTGCCTCTGCATGCAAGCACAGTGAGAGAAGAGCAGACATGACAGAACATGAGTAAACAGAAAGACTGCCACAAAACTACAGTGACAGAAGGTGTTTAACATCATGGTGTGTGTGTGTGTGCGTGTGTGTGTGTGCGTGTGTGTCTGTGGAGTCGAAGCATGGGAGCGTCCAGGTGCATGAACAGTCACTGCTGCAGGAGGACTGGGCTGCCTGTGAGTGCTCCGGGACGGAGGAGGGGCCCACGTGACGGCGGCACCCGGTGCTCGTTGAGAAGACGCTACGTGCTTTCACGTCAGTCTCCAAACGTCTTCAATATGACACCACAAAAAGTTGCGGGACGGGTCAACACTAAGTTGGCAAGACTGCGTCAAGCGGCCGCTCGAGTAATTACAGTTTTTAGGGGTTGTCTCTTTATTGGCCAGCTTTTATTCTGAAAAAATCTGAGCGGAAGTACTTTTGTTCTGCCTCTTGTGTGCTGTCTGTGTGTGTGTGTGTTTGTGTGTGTGCGCGCAGCAGTGTCAGCCAGCGCCTGTCTCGGTTCGGACCTGTCATGATGGTGCGGGCTGCGGTGCTGCTGCTGCTCGGGCTTGTAGCGTCGTGCTGGGCAGAGTTCGCTCCGCCGACAGTGAACATCAGCCTGGATGAAGATCCAGAGGTGCGGTGGGCGCCTCTGCTCAAAGTGTTCGACATTGAGTACCTGAAGAAAGCCGCTGCGGAGGTCATTGAGTAAGTTTATACCATGTTGTCTAATATGATAACAGAGAGTTACACTTTTAAAGTCATGTTTTATCATTTATGTGAGCAGAAAGTTATCATTACGGTGTAATACTACTGTTATCAGATGTTGCAGAAGTTAGTTATGACTGTGAAGTTTAGTAGTACGGAAGTGATTCATAAATATTGAAAGTGAGCGTCAGGATCATAATTTAAACACTCTTATGTAACTAACAGCCTCAGACTGCATGGTTTCACGTTGTAGAACATTATCAGTGGAGGTAAACAAAGGTTAGGCTGAACCATGAATAACAAAATAAAGTGAAATGGTCAGTCTGTTAGTGTGTGTCAGCATGTAAACTAACCTCTGGGTCAATGCACACTGTAGCACCGCTGACAGACATGATTTCTCTCTCTTTGTCTTGCATTTATCAGCTCTACAGTTCCTAAATGGGTCCATCAGTTAGGCAAACCCATTGTGATAGCTTTGGAAAAGTACATGCCTCAGCCCTATGCAGGGGAGATCCGTGGCCTGGCTTCATACCTGGGAGGAGACCTCGCCGATGTCGTCATTCTCAACTTTGCCTATGAAATATCAGCGTATGTATGATTTTATGTCTATGATTTTATCTATCTATGTCTATGATATCTATGTCTATGATGTATGATTTTACATTTATAACAGAGACTTGTGTACACTGAAGTTGTGCAGAATGTTTAACATGTTTGCAGGCTTAAGGTGAACTCCTCTCATGCATGCAAACAAACTCTATGCGTTCCTAGATTTTGCACTAGCATCGTAGCTCAAGACAAAAATGGGCACGTGTACCACGGCAGGAACCTTGATTATCCGCATTCTGTTCTGAGGAATCTGACTGTCAACGTAGTTTTCCACAAGAATGGAAAGGTGCAGTATGTATTTATTCATTTAAAAACTAAATAATTGTGTCATCTTCTCTAAATATACCCCCAAACATAGCTAAAAGTCATTTATGCAGAATCACTGGTCCTTGGGTAACAATGAATTGGCTAAAGATACAGTTTTGTTGTTGCTTGTTGATACATTCTTTCAGGTAGCGTATCGTGGAACTTCATTTGCTGGCTACATTGGCCTTTGGACAGCACAGAGTCCAAACAAGTTTACTGTGTCTGGCGACCAGCGAGGCAAGACCACACTTCTCAGCACAGGAATGTTGTCAAATTTTATTGTTTTTTTTTGTTTTCATGTTCGTCTGTGTGCTCTGATCACCAGGAAAGGAGCAATGGTGGAACTGGTGGAAGAATGTGGTGTCTGCCTTCCTCTTTCACAGATCCCCAGTGAGCTGGTTGATCAGGGAGGTGAGTAAGATAGAGAAGTTAGTAAAATGAGGATATTACTGTTTGAGGAAATGAAACTCTGGCTGATGGAGTGTAAACTGTGCAGACACTGGAGGAAGCGGAGGACTTTCAGGATGCAGTCATGCGCCTTTCCAAAATCCCCATCATCACTGGAGTGTATTACATTGTCGGTGGGGTGAAAGCAGGAGAAGGGGCTGTCATCACCAGAGATCGGACGGGTCCCGCTGATATCTGGCCTCTGGACCCTTTGAATGGAGGGTAGGCAAAAAAGGATCTAAAGAGAATGTGTTGCACGACTGAAGCTAAACATAAAACTGTGTGTTCCTCTTTTAGATGGTACAGAGTGGAGACGAACTTTGACCACTGGCTTCCCCCTCCAGCCAGAGATCATCGAAGGTGAGTCATCTCACATGAGGAATGCTTCCATAATGATGAATGCTTCTATAATATAATGTTATTGTTTGCTGTCGTATCGCAGAGAAGCAGCCAGCAAAGCACTAAATGCTACCGGTCAAGATCACATCAACATGGACACACTTTATAAGGCAAGTACAGACTAATAAATCAATATTTCCAGGGAGCAGAGCACGCGTGATGCTGACACAGATTACACATTTTGAAAGTCACACACACACACACACACACACACACACACAATGTATGGATTTGTAACAGAGTCCTTCTCTCTCTGTGCAGGTTTTGTCACTGTTTCCAGTGTGTAACGGGTAAGAAGAACATTATCTGTCCATTATACTCTCATATTTGTTTTAAGGAATCACATGACTGTGTGCATACCAGTGTCTACCCATTCTCTTTGCCCCACCTTAGCAATAGTGTCAATAGACCTTTGTTTGACGCTATATTTCAGCACATAGCATATAGAACAGCAATAGCTGACTCTCAGTCCAAACGTTTTGAATGCATGGCCTACAGTTCTGCAGGCAGATATGTTTTTTAAGTAACTAAGGTCTAAGTAACCTTAAAAAAGCTTCTAATCAGAAAATGTATGCTCTGCATGATGTGTGATAGTATATGTTGTCTGCCCTGTTGATAATCTCCCAGAATTACTGTTTACACAACAACAATGAGTGCAGCAACCCCTGAGAAGTACAACACACTTGTCAGGCCTCAGGTAATTACATTACATCTTCAATACATATATGTGTTCATACTTATATAGAAATATATATATTCATACTTTCTAATCTCTTATAAGGGCTGCAGAATGAGCTGACAGGCATCAAGCAGTCAACAGCGTGCAGATTTTTGCTGCAGCATGTCCTTGTGGACCTGAACATCAGGATTATATGTAGATTGGAGATCATATAATCAATGAGTATGGAAGGAGATTGGACACAAGCAAGGGGTGACCGTGACCTTTTCTGCCTCTAATGACACAACAAATGTTGGGATCACTTTTGTCACCTCATGTACCTGTGATTTATACGTCAAGCTTAATAAAATTTTGGTTACTTTAACGGTCATGATCATCTGCAGTCAGCTGAAGAACGGTTAAGTGAGTTTCTGGAGCATTGAAGTTAAACTAAGCCTTGTGAAGAATGGGGTCAACTGACTGTGGATAACCTCAATTATCCCTGTAATCCTACCAGTTCATGAATTCCTTAGTTTTTAAACATCAATCACTAAACCTCAGTAACATGGATTACTACAGTAAACAGGTCTATTTACTGTATTCTAACGCTGCCACTGAACAATAACTGATGATCTTAAACTTATTAAAAAGGTAAGAAATTAAACTAGCTTTAAAAAGGCACATCTGTTGTAATTGTAAACCATTTCTGGTGACGACTTCATAAAACTGACTGAGAGAGGTCTGCAAAGCTGTCGTCAAAGCAAATGGTGGCTACTTTAAAGAATCAAAATTCTAAAACACATTTTGCTTTAACACTTTTTTTTTTTTTTTTACATGTGTTTCTTCATAGTTTTGATGTCTTCAGTTTGAATCTACAATGTAGAAAATAATAAAAATACAGAAAAAACCCTGAATAAGAAGGTGTGTCAAACCTTTGACTGGTATTACAGGTAAGCCATGCTGATGCACACACCACCCTTTATCCTGTAGATTATGGAGGACTAAAAGTGCCAAAATTAAATAAATAAATACATCATTAAATTATTACATAGATGTGTAAATACGTAAATTATTAGTAATTAAATATTAATAATTAATTAAAATACAGATTCATTTTATGTAAAAATCATATAATTATTTCACTATTTCCATTTCATGATTTCCATTTCCATTTCATAGTCCTGTGTTAAAGTGCTTCATGAATTGTCAAACTGTCAAACTCACCCATCAAAGTCAGTGAGAGGGGCTAACGCTAATCTAGTCTGATCCACTGCTTTGGTCTGAAGTAGAGTGCCTGGATAGAGATGATGGTATGCATCTGCTGTGACTGAGCCGCCGGACCTGGAGGAGTTTCCTCAATCGAGCGAGTCGGGGAGCGAACACTTCAGACTTTAAGGCAGATCCGCCCATTCCGTCCCCAGATTAATGGAGTTATCTAAACCAATATAGAGATGAATAGCGCCACCCAGTGTATTGGAATGTGTTCACTAGCGCTGCATCAATCTATTATGTGAAACTGATTTGCCTTGACTTGATGTACAGGGTAAACAATCAGGCATTAGGATCCGCCTACGAACTTTGATGGGCGAGTTTGACAGTTTGACAATCATAAAGCACTGCAACACAGGACCATGAAATGGAAATGGAAATAGTGAAATAATTATATATGTTTTTTTTAACATGAAATGCAATATTTTCATTTATCATAAAAATATTTTAATTCATTAATTACACATTTAATAACACATTTATGTATTTTATTCAATTTTTAATTAATTAATGACACATTTAAGTAATTATTTAATGATGCATTTATTTATTTAAATTTGACACTTTTAGTCCTCCATAGTTGGTCTTAATACTTTTGAGCTTTTATACCTTGCATTGTATTTTAATGTAAGCGAGGAGATTTGCTATAGAAAGAAGTTTGGTTGGTTGTTGTAGAGTTAGACAAACATGGCAAACATAAATATGGAAATGCAATAGCATATTGCCATTGCTTCATATCACATTTTTGATCACTTAAGGTTGCCATTGTAGCCATATTATTTCAAAATATGGTATCACAGGTGTAGACAACAAGCCTGCTCTTAGGCTAAAAGGAGGCATGACCTATCATCCTAAGTAAAATGATGAATTCAAAAAATTAAAAAAAGATTTTGGTTTCACCTATGTGAAGTATTAAATAAAACATAAGCAGCAATATAGGATAAAGTCCTAGACCTGCACTTCATTCACACCTAACCATGGCGGATAATTCACCAAAAGTAATCCACCAAACAAATCACATGATCCAACTATCATAACAGTCATCATGTATCTTTAAAGCCAGACCTGCCTTTTGAGGTCAGTTATCCCTATTTATTCTCCCATCTTATATTTATACTGTATATGTACAAAGATTACTGTTCTGATATAGTTTTATTATTATTATTAATAGTAGTATAGTATACAGTAAATAGCAATATTAATATGGATTCCTACAGTAGTATTAATTATTATTATTAGATTAGATTACATTATGTTCTATATATGTTATATATTATATGATATCATATGTAAAGCGTGTTGCTGCTCTTAACAAACAGGTTTCTTTCCCTCTCAGAAATAAAGTGAGTCAGTTCTGTTTCCACGATGCGCGCTCCCGTGAGATCCGCGCGCTCCTTGCCATGCACGCGGAACCAGCAGCACTTGTCGGCGGATCACATGATATGACAAAGCAGCTAGCTACTTCCTGTGTAGACTCGTAGCCAAGTCACATCCAGACGGCTGCAGCGACTGCGACTACTGTGTCATCCAAGATGCTGGCCCTCATAAACAGGCTGTTGGACTGGTTCAGGTCCCTGTTCTGGAAGGAGGAGATGGAGCTCACACTAGTGGGACTTCAGTACTCCGGAAAAACAACATTCGTCAATGTGATTGCAGTGAGTAGCGTTAGCAGTGCGGGCCCGGGCTGCTGCCTGGGAGAGGCTGTGGACGAATATTTCTTTGAAAATGTCACAAATGAACATTTCTGGGTTATTATTGTAAACATTCGTGGACATGACTACATGACAGGACGGTGTTTGTGCTTTAAAAGCAGAGCTGCTCGCGGTTTCACTCAGTTGTTGTTCGGCTAGCTGGAATGACGAAGTTGTCGGTATGACTGTGCTCTCAGTTACGAAAGCGGTCATGTGAGCGGACTGTCAGAGCTGTGTGTGAGCTGTGTGAGAGCTGTGTGAGAGCTGTGTGTGAGCTGCCTGTGTGTCAACATCCAGGATATGTTGACAACATGGGCCGAGGGTTAACTCTGTAAACACTCTGTCTTATCTACGCCATGTAAGCACGGGCGTAATAAAGCAAGGCCTGGGTGCACCATAGCCACAGGCTGAAAGCTGTCCGTATCATTTGAACTTATTGATTATAGATATGCACCTGATATCCCTTTAATGAGTTCATTATTGTCACTGGTTTCTGTTCGTGCTTCCTCCCAGTCTAGATTTATGGCATGTCACTGTAAATGTCACAACTCATAATGTTTTTATGAAGTTTTAAGATGATCGCTCCCCTTGTGTTGAAATGTGAAGCTTGTTTTGCCTGTCACAGGCTTGGCTGTGTACGAAGGTCCAGGTAAAGGTTATAATCTGTGGTCATGTTTTGTTTACGTCTGTGTTTCTAGGTGAGATATCACGCTGTAGTCTGTAGGAGAAGTCAAGTTCCAGGCCACGGTCCTGTAGCTCCCCCCTCCTTCTCCTGGATTCATCACAAGAATACACTTTTTTTTTCTGGCTCTGTTGTTGTCATGTCAGGTGATCTGTAATTAGATTTGAACAAAGCTGCCTTCTCCCTCACAGCCATCGCAGTGCTGTCAGACTGGACCCAGGCGGT
Organism: Protonibea diacanthus; assembly: GCA_028641955.1. Classification (NCBI taxonomy): domain Eukaryota; kingdom Metazoa; phylum Chordata; class Actinopteri; family Sciaenidae; genus Protonibea; species Protonibea diacanthus. The sequence continues at coordinate 25,541,699 of CM053978.1, read as the reverse complement.
ACAAGCACCACACTACCAAGGCCGTAGTTACAGCATCTGAAATATTCTTTATAATAATGCTCCATAGGGTCTTAGGGGCGTGTAAGACTACGCTAGTGCCTTCTTAAAGCGGCTCACACTGGCTTTAGAGTCGGGTGTTCCCGCCTTTGGGATAAATTCCTCGTATGGCACTTTAAGCTTGTGGTTGCTAAGCACTGGTTGATTTTCAGGAAGTTAATGCTGATGCATAGATGGCGTCATCTTAACATGATTCATGAAGTGAATAAAAAGGCAGCTAGATGCTTCAAGAAGCCAACATGACATTGTAATCAAATCATTTCTTAATTAACCTTAATTGACCCCGTGCATAGATATGATTCCCATCCGTCATCCGGCTTTTCATGTGACTTCTGAATCAGATGCTCCAATGTTTTTATGCAGGTTCTACTGGTTCAGAGGTATTGACAACATTCAGAATGCCAGCGCACAAACGCATACAAAGCAAGAGCATCAATATTTGTGATGCTATTTCAGCGTTTATAATTTCACTTGATGTGTGTCTTTTAAACAGTGTGACACACCGCCTTTTGTCTTTGTGTTTGTCTGTCTACAGTCTGGCCAGTTCAGTGAAGACATGATTCCCACGGTCGGTTTCAACATGCGGAAGGTCACCAAAGGCAACGTGACAATAAAGGTAGGCAAAAGTATCCGTCCCGGATGCTTCCACTGTTGAAATGAAAACATTTTCACACTGCAGAGAGCTGCATATTCTGCACTGCTGTTTTGTTTATGACTCTTTTGTGTTTTTATCGCCGCAGATATGGGACATAGGTGGACAGCCCCGCTTCAGAAGCATGTGGGAACGCTACTGTAGAGGAGTCAATGCTATTGTGTAAGTTTGTGAGCACAAAGGTACAATTTGAGGTGCTAAGATGATCTGGAATGGAAATTATGCATACAAATGAGATACAGTACAACAATTACTCAGTTTATATTTGGCTCGGTGTCTCTCCATATAAATGTGTCATTACCAAATTATAAGTTCTCATATCAAACTAAGAGTTTAAATATTATTATTGAATAAATTATTCAGGTTTGGTTTCATCAAACGGGTATTTTCAAACTGTTTTCTAAGTGTTTGTTTTTTTTCTCCCTTGCAGTTACATGGTGGATGCAGCGGACAAAGAGAAGATAGAAGCTTCCAGAAATGAACTGCACAACCTTTTAGACAAACCACAGCTACAAGGAATTCCTGTAAGAGTACACTTGTGATCTTTGGCCCAGAAAGTCATGATATTACAGGCTCAGCCTGGTTCTTCATATTGATTTCTGAGCATCTAGTGACTCCAGTCACAATCAGTGATTAAACTCATAATTAGTAATCGCTGCAGCTAATGGCTTTGCAGTAACTCAGGCTTGATGACATTACACTAAGTGGTCATTTGAAGCCAGGTTTTTTTTAATGAGTTTTCAATGTCTAAGATGACAGGATAATTGACCTGACAGGGTTTGATGTGCTAAATCGATAGACTCAAGCTGCTGTGACTTGACACCACACATACACACACACACACACACACACACACACACACACACACACACAGTTTATTTTGTCCCAACAGTAAGAATTCTGGAGTTTAGAGAACTCTTTTCAAATTGTCTGATCACACTGTGTGATAATGCTTACACATTGCTGTGCTGGATATTAATCACCTTTTTCCCCCTGTTCTCTGGTTTCAGGTTCTAGTACTGGGCAACAAACGAGACCTACCCAATGCACTTGATGAGAAGCAACTCATCGAAAAAATGTGAGGCACTGAAGATCACTGTGGTTAGGGTGATAATCTTGCTCTAACATCAGGATTTCCTTCACATATAAAGTGTCACAACAAGTGACACTTTATACAGTGGCACAATAAGACCATGATAAATCTTTTTAAGTGGTAATTAAAAAATGTCTCTGTCAGACATTTCCAATACATTAAATAATCTGCTATGGCCGAAAGTATGTGGACATGCAACATACCTGTGTTGAATCTAATATAGTTAAATAATTCATAAATAAATAAAAGCCTGTTGGCAGCGGCATTTTAGTGCCCATAGTTTTGGAATCATTGAGTGTATGATGGGTTTAATAGTTATTCAGAGTTCCCAAAGTAAAAGTTGACACAATGCTGTGATTTGTGGTAGATAGAGATGACCTGACCCGATCCTGACAATCAGTCTCTGGGTTCTTTTTAATGGAAAATAAACCGATCAAATGCTGAACCTTTCTTCACAGTACTAGAGTTTTGCTCACCTCAGCTCACTAAGGTTGCATTAATGTTCTCCTTTATGACAGCCTATGATCCAAGCATTTCACTGCACCTGTGAGTGAAATTCAAGATTTCCTAATGCTAGCAAATCTGTTATCCTCCCACTCTGTGTCATAATTAGAAAGAGTACAGACGATTCAGGTTGTAGCCAGTGCTGACTATTGCTTTCACTGTTAGAATAACAAATGTGTAGTATCATAACAGAAGTAATGTTAATGTGCTCTTTGCCAGTTTTTCCAACAAGAAGTGGGAGTGACACATCTTCTTATTAAACTTTCATTCATTATATATATCAATAATGTAATGTGTTCAGATTAAATATAGAATTATAATTTGTAAGTAGGGCTTCCAGTATTTGGATCAAGAAGTTCATGTACCATCAGCTGTTATTTCAATGTATCAGGCACATTTTTAATCATCATTCAGCTAAACAAGTATTGGATCAGTCAGAAAAAAAATGATTGGGGAAATTAGTTTCTTTTTAAGATCATGCTCTTAACCATGTTTGTTCTTTTTCAGGAATCTATCCGCCATTCAGGACCGAGAGATCTGCTGCTACTCTGTCTCCTGCAAAGAGAAAGACAATATAGGTAAAGAGCTGATCAGAGTTTAAACGAAATGTTGAATCATATTTGTGCCTGCTGAGGTCATAAAAATGTCTCACTGTCTCCCCCTGCGTGCAGATATCACGCTGCAGTGGCTCATCCAGCATTCAAAGTCACGGAGAAGCTGAAAGTGAAGCCTCTCTCCAGTCGCAGCTCTGGCCTCAGCCCCCCCCCCGCCCCCCTCTCTCCCCCTAATGGTCATGGGTCCTTGACAGCCATCCCTTCCACTGCCTCTGTGAAGTAATCCAGCTCTCTCTGCTCACTACTGTCACCACCTGCACCACCCAGTACACTACCATAAATGTGTAGCCCCTGTACAGCACTACCGCCACCCCAACTATCTGGAGTCTTGAAAAGTTGTTTGAGTACTGTGCTTGAAGGTGGATTGTCCATAACCCATCATGCCTTATTGCCCACCATTACAGACATGCTGTGTGTCTGTGTACATCATGGAGTTTTTTTTTTTTTCTTTTTTTTTTATAATGGCTTCCGTTCCCTTTGACACGAGAATCTAATGATGTTGCAGTGTCCTGTTTCCTGGCTACACTAGGATGGAGCTCCTCTAATCCCACACGCAAACATCCGTTCTGTTTCCTGTCAACATTTGGTGTTTACGTCACGAGGTTGTGATTGTAGTTTTTTAACAGTCGTTTGCCAAAAAGATGATGGTCGCTTGCGCTAATGCCTTCGATTCCTGATAAACTCTTTGCAATGTAGCCTGCGGTATATTTGCTGGCGTGTTGAAGTATCTATTTTATTAAGTGACTTAAATAAAAGTTTACACACGAACTAAAGATGAAAAGAAAGTTGAGACCGAGTGGTTGTTGTGTCTGAGGCAAAAATCCCTAAGATAGTTCGAGCAGAGTTTTAAGTGCCTTCGGCGAAGTGAGTGTTCCAATCAGACAGTTATTGCCCAACGCAACTTCAAACCCACTATTATAAATAAACACTCGGTACAGACGCAGCATAAATCCCTTGATTACACTTAACACCACCCCTCGACAATCTCACTTTATGTTTTGTAATCACAAATGCATTATGATGTCTGAGAACGATGAAAAGCGAGGTATGAGGTAATGGCTGACGGGATGCGAGGTGAATGAGAAAATGTTACATTTTGTTTGGGTCGTGGCTCATTTTGAAATGCCGTTTCACGCATAACCTGCGGCTCTTATGTAGTTTGATATGCGGGCTAACTTTTGCTTGCAGTTCTCAGGTTGCAGAGTATGGGTGTGCCCAAGTATCTGTTTTATATTAATCCCTACTTTGTTCAGTTTGGAGAACAGAAAGCCAGTGTTAGTCATGATGACTGAGCTTATGGAGAACAGAAGACAGTCCATTAGATCAAAGTTTGTGGATACTTGAATGTCATCTGCGCCTCGCCACACCCTCGTCTGAATCCTGATGTCGTTGTCGAAGCCTTAGCAGTCCGAGAACAACGCCGTCTCCACTAAAAGCGACATATTGATTGACAGGTCTTTTCCTTTCAGCGACAAGACAATGATTTCTCACAGGTTTGACCACTGTATATTAATCTGCCTCCTTGCTTGGCCAGTGCATCTTGAGCGCATGTGTGTGTGTGCGCGTGTGTGCGTGTGTTGGATCAGGATGAGTTATCCCCTCTGCCACCAGGCCTACACGGCTTCTGCGTTTCACTCTAATGTCTACAAATCCATCACATGCTCTGTTAATCCCACATGTTGTTCTGTGTCTGTTGGTGATCGTCGTAATCCTAAGTGTCGATTGTTGGGACCACAGCAGCAGTGAGGGACTGTATAAAATTTGGGTGACTGTGTGGGAAATTTGGGGAAAAGCTTTGTTACCTGTGTAATAATAATAATAATAATAATAATATAGCCTATTTGCAATTTGTATGTGCATGTGCTGAACTTATTCACATTCAATTGCAGTCTTTGTAAATAAGAAGTTAGCATTTTTATTCCCACAAAAGCTCCTCTAGATGTCATGCATTCTTTCCCTGTGATTGCTAATAAATTTGTTTTTATTTTTAAGGATTTCCTGTGTGGTGTTCAGATTTCTTGCAAAGCAGTCAGTTCAGTTTGTCGCCACTAGATGGTGGCAGAGAACCTCGGAAAGGTTAATGGTAAAGCTGGGAGCCTGAGAGGAAACTCAGCTAAGGTGAAGTTCTCTTTTGGTGTGTGATGAACCTGCTCTCCTTTTCATATTGTGATTTGTAGTGAGTTTCTGTGCAGGTCTAACCTCACCTTCATCTACAAAAGATTTCATAATCCTGCTCATCAGGCAGCTGTCCTACACCCACAATTCTCTCCATAATTTCCAAATACAAAAAAAAACTTGCTGTCTTTGTAGATAGCTCTGCATTTTCCATTAAGCAGCTATTGTTACTTACAGATTCCTTACAGAATAGATGAGTAACACCTCTTAGTGTTTCTTGGCAAAAAGATGGCTATTATGCATAGAAATGTTAACACTGCGGTAAGCAGGGAGTGTGTGACAAACTCGGGAGCAATAAAGCGAGCCGTGTTCTCACAGCTGGAGCCGCACAGAGCCGCCGGAGCGCAGGCCTGTGCTGTTAAAGCAGGAACACCTTAATTAATCTCATTTCTTTAAATGCGCTATATAATGAACAGCTGCTGGCATTTATTGTATGCCAAGGCAGTAGTTAGGACGTGTGGACAGATGTAGGTGTTATCCGATGGATTCCACGGGTCACTGGAGACTGTGACGTGTGCGTCCATGTATGTGTGTGTGGTTTACAATTGCAATGACCGCAAGGGATTAAGTGGTGGTTACAAATCTGCCACGCGGATTTATGTGTGGAGGTCACAGAGAAGACCTGAAGGCGTGACATACTATTAATGTAGTTACACTCCATTACCAACGAGGCCCATTATGTAATACAACGTTTTGCACCTAACACCTGTCACAACTTCACTGTCTGCATTTCTGAAGTGTCCAAACTCGTCGGTCAGTCCTGTGAATGACCATTCATCAGCAAAGTTACAAGAGCTGTTGTAAATTGAATTATGGAATATTCCTCCAGACATGATTCACTCCCTCATAGCTTTCACTCTACTTAACTAAAACAACCCTGAGCTTAGTAAATCCTCTTTAAAACCATGATGGATGACTTAAATTATGAGGATGTAACTCAACTTTCAACAGGGCTGCTCATGCTGATATAATTAGGAACACATCTGCATAGCACTATGGAGAGCCTGACTGCGGTCCAAATAATGTCCAAGTTCGAGGAACCAGAACAACATAAAACAACTGTTTGACTTCTCAAGCATCTATTCAGCTCCTATAAAAAGTCTCCTGCACAGAGATGGCTCCAGACTGAAGCTCCTGTTGCTTCCATTGATTGGTTCAATTCTGTCTTTCAAACAGCGTACAGCCCTGGACATTGTCAACACTCACTATAAGAAGCCTGCACTTTACTTTCACCTAATTGTCTGACAGCTCTGTAACAAGCGAATACCTCACACCTAGTTCACGCAGCCCCATAATCATTTCTTCCATCTTGTCCAAAATATATTCATTCAGCATGCACATGGAAACATTAGTAACTACTGTACTATCCCTATCAAGGCTGAAGTATCCCTGTGGCCTCCCTGATTCCTTGTGTCATTAAAAACTGTTTTTGTATCTTCCACACTGGCTTGAGTCCACTTCCAGCAGTCATAATGTTTATGATATGCATGCAGCATTTACAGCGCATCCACGGAGCATCTCATTAAATCAGGCCTGCGAACATGTGGCTCTAAAGGTGAAGGTCATTTCATGTCTGATTTACAGCAGCTGTATGCGTTTTGAACAGGAAGATATTAAATCTAAAATTCAGCAGAGAATTACAAAGCGGGTGCAACCTGACTTCTGAATCTGAAGTGAAGCGTGGGTGGAGTCACTCTCTACAGTGTCATTCATACAGTATTTCAGATGTGATTTCACATTGGCCTGGGCGCTCAGTTGTTTATTTAGCGCTGTTTGCCAGTAAATCCCCTTTGTTCATGTGACGGCGATGACATCAGAGCACCACTGACTTCAGCTGAGCTAACTGTGGGGTAATTTGTCCTGGGATCTCAAAGCCTCTGTTTTATAAGACATCAATAAGTTGTTCCAGAGTTGTTAAACTATAGTTTTGGGATTAGAGGTTTGAAGCCCCCACCATCAGCAGTCATCTGCAAACACTTCATTCCGGTCCCCGTGTGGACCATAATTTGGCACTAATCACTATGTGTGGAATGTCACATGATTCATGCTGCATGGTACATATCACCATCCTTTACTGCTCTACACCCTGTAAAAGACAGATGGTTACACACACACACACACACACACACACACCCTATTAAGCCCATCTTAATAAGACTCTGCAGACAATACATTCCACAACATTTATTGATGTTTATTAGCACAGATGCAATGCTGAGTGTTTGACCCATTGTGATTTTCACTTGAGCTGTTTGTAGCAATTTGATTAGATTGTTTGTTTTTTCACATTTTAATGCTTATTTCTCTGCATTCATGGACAAGAGTAACAATTTAAAATCTTACTTAGAGGGCTGTTGATAATTACTAGGATGCTAATGTCTGTCTGTTTTTTGGTCCACCACTTTAGTTCAGACTTTGTTTGACACCATTCTGTCGCTCGCTCTTTTACTACTCCGTTTAATAGACACAAAATAGTTAACTCAATCTTGAGCTGAAAACATAGAAATATAGATATGGATGTCGTGTCTGTGACGTCACCCACAGGTTTCTGAAGAACAGTTTTGAACCTTAAAGTGTGGTGGCTCTGCCCGCTGCCATCTTGGCAGTCCTACCTCTGGTAACGGCACCCACCTATCAATCAAAGTGTTCACTTTGTTAATTCTGCATAACTTTAAGCCTTAATATCATTTGAACAGGTGAGTTGTATATAAATTCACCATCAGTACAGTTGTCATGAACGGGGAAATTAGCAATATAGACCAAAACTGTTTTTGTACCAGGCTGTAAACATGTTTATTCCTGCTGTGAAGTTGGACATTTTAACATGGGAACTCACATAGACTGACTCAATCTGTAGCCAGCCTCAAGTGGCCATTCGAGGAACTGCAGTTTTTGGCATTTCAACACATTTAACATAGGTTTACTGCTTGGCTGTAAATTGAGATTTCTGACAATAGCATAATTGTTTGTATATTCCACGGACACTTGAGAACACTGTAGTGGTAATTTTTTGCACTTTCAGACAAATATGGGTAAATATAAATAATAAAAAAAGTAAATAGGAATTGTAGATGCAGCCTGGTTAGCTGACCTTTAGTACCACCAAAACATTTGGGGTTTTGAATAAAATGTCCTGACAGCTATGGGATGGATTTGCATCCCTCTGCATGAATTGTGATCACTTCAGTGAACCTCTGACTTTTCATTTTGCACCATCTGGTCAAAATTTCAATTAGTTCATTACTTTTGTTTATGATCAAGTACCTGTGCACTATTTAGCTAATACCATGCTGAAATGCTAAGCTAAGTGAACAGTACCTGTTCAATAGCATGTTAGCATGGTCAGGGTGAACATATTAGCATGGTGACATTAGCATTTAGGAAAGCACCACTGTGCCAATGTACAGACAGTATGGTTGTATTGTAGACTTTTATAAGTTAGGTTTCCACTTCCCCACTGATTTGGTCAAGCTAGTAGCTATTTTTGACTGAATAATCAAGTGAAATATGCTAAATTGTTGAAAACTACTCAAAGTACAGCATGTCTCATGTTTTATACTTGAACACTGAGGTTTTCAGTAAGCATTGCTTTAGTTTGAGTGGCTGTGAGCCACAACAGAAAACCACTGTTTGAGTGTCAAACGAGAAAGTTATTTTTTATTTGACGTAAACCATGACTTTCTCTTCTTTTCTGTGATTGTGGGAGTGCAGAAAAGCTGCTGAGACCTCCAAATGCAATAATTCCATTTCCACTCAGTGCGAGTAATCTTTCAGGTCCATTCTGTTATCCGGCATCCTCTCAGATAGCCAGCTCTCCTGTGAACGCTTTCATACTCTCACCTCCCTGCCTCGGCTCCGACACTCTCCCCTCCTCAGATTCCATTAAAAAGCATAACTTCAGCTCCTGAGGCTCTGATCAAATAGGACGGCTAATGCATTTTTCCTGCGTTTTGATTTTTTTTCCCAATGTACCTCCTATTTACATATAGATTGAGTATTTATCAGTCTGCATTTTAAGGCAGATTCACTGTAGTCCACTTTATTAAACCATGTTGGATTTATGTATATTTAATGAAAAGTTGATGTAGGGAGTGTAATTCTTTGAACAAGGGAGTATACTTGGTATGTGGGGTGAATAATAATGCACAGGCTGTGAACAACTGAACTTGCAAGTCTCTTAAATGTCTTTGGTGTGGTTTGGTTAGTTTTTATGGTGTAAGCGTCCTTTGAACCTGCTCTTAGAAGCCACATGTGAACATTATCCTACCATCTTGTGATTAAGAATACGAAATATCAATCTTTAATTTCTTTATCATACTGTAAAAGCCACACCTCACAAGTTATACAAACTGGAGCAGGTTTAATATAATCCACAATCCCTGAGGTCACCTCCCATCTCTCTCCCAGTGGGATGCCAAACACACAGCTAGAAGGCCAGAGAAACAGTTCATCAGGATCAATTTATGTACTGTATGAAGCTATAGCCAAGAGGCAGTTACCTTAACTTAGCATAATGACTGGGAATATGAGAAAACAACTCTCCTGGCTCAGTCTAAAGGTAACAAAACCTGCCTACCCACACAAAAACAACAAAAACAAAAACTTCCTGGAGTCTCCACTGATTGCCCAGCAACCTAATGGTAATGACAAGACTCCAGGGAGTTACTGCGGCCGGCCAAGAAATAGTCCAGCACAAATTCCCCCCTGCACCTCCTCCCTCCCTCACTCGTAAAAACCACAAACTGTTGTTTTTAAAACTTTATGTATAGATCAAACAAATGAGATATGAAGTGTTAATTAAGGAACCTTTTAGTTGTTGGTATGTAAATTATTTTTACCTTTAAAAAAAGCCATGACTCTCGTTCTAGTCTTTATGCTAAGCTAAGTTAACTGGTTGGCTAACTGTTGGCAGAAGTTTTATATTTAAAGAGCATCTGTGTGTGGTATCAATCTGCTCATCTTACTCTCAGCAAGAAGGTGAATGAGCGTACTTCACAAAATATTGAAGTGGTTAATGTAAAATAAGACTTTTTCGTCCATGAGATTAAATCCAATTGGAAGCACCACAGTATTGTTCATAAAAAACTATTCTGCCCCGGTGGTGGTATTCATTACTCTGTGCACACAATAAGATTTCGTGTCTGTATGTTGCACAAAGTGACTTGATTTATCAGTATCATTATTCTCTAAAACTGAGCCTCTAACTCAATGTAATTAGACCAGATTAATCATTAACATACTGAACCCCGGGAGGTCTTTAAACTACACAAGACAAATGTAAAAAGAGAAAAAAAAAAAACAAAACAAAACACAACATGTCACTAAAATGTGTCTTTTCTGATAAATGTTGTTTAAATCCCCACAAAGGATGTTCTCACTGCGTGTTCGCAGCCTTCCTGGCTGGAGGCTTGAGGAATCTGTTACTCTTTGTTTGCATGCAGCATCAGGTATGAGTGTGTTCAGAGGACTTTGCAGGGGCCGTGCAAGTCCTTTATTCTCAAGTCACCGTGGCTTCAGGTCGACAATGGCTGAAAACCCTGTGGGTTGTGAATAGAGAGGCTAACAGGACAAATGGTGCACTACAGGCTGGAATGTTGGAATGCTTAACAATAGGGGCAAAATAATGTTGTGCCAACAGTGTAACGACTTGAAGGCTCAGTTTTGAATGCCATTTTCAGTGGGTAAGGTTTTGGTATTTCATACCCAAACAGTATGAAAAAATATCTTACTTCCTCTGAGTGATGAGCCTGACTGCCAGAAAGAGTTAAGCATCATTCCCAGCACCCCTTCTCCTCTAAATAAGGCCTTGATGAGACTTTGGATTCAGTTCAATGAAAGGGACAGATGTTCCCTGGGGCCAGATGGACTGGAAACGCGGTGACAGCTGGATTCAGACCTGCCTTTGATATTAGCAGAACCTTTCCTCTGCAGGTAGCTGGCCTTGGCAGACAGCACAAGGCCAATCAGATGGAAGAACAGCCTTTACCTTGGTCTGATCCTTTGCCAGGACGCCTCCTGCAACTTTTTCCCAGAGTCAGAGCAGACACAAGGTGATTGTACATTCATCCTCGCTGCATCCTGCATTGCATGTGCAGCAGCAGTGATGGAGTTAGCATAACATCAGATGAAAAGTGATTTGTGAAGAGGCCTCCAGTATGTGATGTCATTTTGAGGGACATGGCATGATTTGGTGCTCTTCTGGCTTAAATCCCCTTGACTACATTTGTTTGAATTTTTCTCTCATTTGTGTTGTTTTATTACACGAGGGAAATATCCACAGTGCTGTCTCATGGGCAACATGATTTACTCTCGCTCATACAGTAGAAGCAACAGTTTTCCCTGTAGGTTTGCTCTCCATTATTAACTGTGAGAAGGCTGAAGTTTTGCTGATGTGAAACAGCTGTAGCTTAAGCAACCTCAGTCAAAAACTGTACTTTGGCAACTTTCAACCACCTGCCTGAACATACACACTTTTCAGCCTGCAGAGAGAAACACAGAAAAGTGTGCTGCATGACAGTGAAGTCTTACTAATACATGCTAGATACTGAGTTTCACTATGACGTCCTTTTTCCTTCCTATAACACGTTCATGTTTTCCATAATGTATTCTGTGTGAGTGAGTGTAATGGATTGTCCATTTTAATTTCACTGACTTGCCTGCAAGGGTTTCCAAGTGGCAGTTTCGCTTTAGCATGTTGTCATTGAGACATTTCCAAAGCAAACTTTCCAGTCATTAATTCCGTTGCTGTGTTTTGTGTGAAGGATTGCCAATGCAACCACCTCTACGTGTTATGGTGTAATTAAAGAAGTGTTTCAACACGATCTAACGTAGAAAATCGTTTGGATACACAGGAAAGGAGATGAGCCATGACAATCGCAGCTGAAGAAAGAATTACATTCTTTGACATAGTTAGCATGTCCTTCACACTCACTCTGCTGCCAAGTTAAAAGCATTTCTGAGAGCATGATTAAAGGTTGATTATAGAACAACATTTGAGACCAGCATATGTATGTCTTTGAGCAGGGAGTCCTTCCGTAAAGAAGCATGATGAAGCAGGACCAGAATGCTATTGTTTTACAGGAATGCTGTTTCCTTGCTGTTGGCATTTGACTCTGAAACGAGGACAAGTTGCTATTTCTGGTGGAGTACGTCTCCGACTTATTGTGCCAGGCTACAATGAGCACAGTCCCCTCTGAAGGTGACACTTTGGGGAGGTTGGTGGTAAACAATAACCTGGTGTCCTAGGATGCACAAGGCAGGGACTCAGTAGAAAGCCTTGATGCCAGTTCTAACAGGGATGTCAAGTCTGAAACTTCACATCCACAGAAGAGTGCTCACACTGCTGAAGCAGTGACATTGACATTTCAGGAAATGATTCACTTTCTTTCTTGCAGTTGGATAAGGAGCTTGATAATACTTGTAATGATTGTTGTTAAATATAAAGCTATAACCAACAGTCTTACGCTGACCAAAGGTAACAAAATCCTACCAACACCTCTAAAGCTCGCTAAATAACAAGCTAAATCTCTTGTTGTTTTTCACAACAAGATACAATGTAGCATATAAATTGCACTGTTTCGTCATGTTTCCAGTTCTTATGCTAAGCTAAGCTAACCAGCTGCTGGCTGTAGCACCATATTTAGCTAGCTAGCTTTAATGGACAGACCTAAGAGTAGTACCCATTTTCTCACCCAATGCACATCAAGAAAATCCAAAAACATTGCAATATCAGTATTCAATAAGAGCCCTGATGACATGCACCAGATACCATTAACAGAGCCATTTAAACAACCACACACTTCCAGTTCCATAAGTTATCAGAAACATTGAGCAGCCACTGTAAACGCTGAGGCAAACAATGAGCTCATTTATTGGAAGGGGTTCCTCTCTGGCTCAAAAAGCACACATAACACATTGCTTTTAGTATATTTGAATATATTTTATGCATGCAAATGAATTTAATGCTTGGAAAGTATTAATAATATCTTCCAACAGAACAACGTTTAGCTTGGTCCTTAACCAACGCAGACCTCCTGGTCCACTCCTGTCACATGCAACTCCAAGAAGCAAATTCTGAGCAAACAGGAGAAAGAAATTGTTGTTTGTTCTTGTAAAATTGGTTTTATTTTCTTTACAGCAACACACAGACAGGTTCCTGGCTTGAGACCACGTTACAAAGCTGTGTGGCTATAGACAGAGCGGGAAGGAGGTTGTTCATACAGAGGAGGCAGTGAAGAGGCATTTGCAGGTGAAGATGTTTGCAATGAATAATTACATTTACCTACTGTGCATTCACAAGATTCTTGTTTTTTTGTGCATCTAATCTCGTATCTTTTATCTAAAATCACTTCTCTTTTTCTGTCTTTAATTTTGTAACATGTTGTGTCCACACATCCTTTTTAAACACGAATTGGAGATGGTGTTTTCTTTCATTTCCTTGTGACACTGGCTTTGTCTGAATCTGTGCAGGCTTGACGTGTGGAATGTGACATTTGCTTTTTTCCATGGCTTATTGCTTTCTCATTATGTATGAAGGATCTCTAGTGTTGGCCTCCCGTCTGAAGCCACGGTGGTCCTCTTAGCTAGAGACATGTCATGTCCCTGCCATTGTCAACCACCATCTCTCCACCCTTTTACCCAGAGACGTGGCACCTCTACCTTTTGAACAGGCTACACGTCACACACTCCCACTAATCTCTATGCATGTTTCCTCCAGAGAGGGTTCACAGCCATCTTTGTTCCTCCCACCACTGCCTCTTGAGAGTAAGAGGCTCCGTGCATTCCAGCAGCGACTGGTCATTGAGTCGTTTCCATTGAGGTGGGAGAGCATGGGTCCAGCTCTGTCTCCGGACTGATGGATGGCCTGTCTGACTTTATCTGAGCAGGACGGACGCTGCGTTGGCTGGGGCCCAGAGATTGTCACTCCTGACTGCTTTATCAGGGCCTGACTTATAGAGCTGTCATCCTCTTGGAACAAGGTTCCCAGGCACCTCGTCCAGCCGTCCCCCCACCCTCCTGTCTGTCATGCTGCCATCCATGGACCTTGGCCTGCCTGCTTGCTTGCTTGACTGGCTTGACGCCTGCCTCCCACCCATCCAGGGACAGATACATTAACAAACTTGTCTTGATTCATCAGCTCCACCCTCGGGTGTAAGGCAGCCTGTTGTAAGAGCCTCTCTTTTGCCAAGTGGTATTAACTCCAGATGAGGTGTGGACGTTCTTATTTTAGATATAGATAGGCCTTGAGTGTGGATAAATTATGTTTGTTCGATTCTTACAAGATGTCCACTTGTCTCCCTTTCCTCATCTTGTACTCAAAAAACACGATTTCCAAACACTTTTTAATAGCACTGCTGATAAATATCTGTGTAGTGTTCACCCTACAAATCCTCAATGAAAAAAAAAAGAAAGAAAAAATGGCAATTTTTCAAACATCTTCTCAAAGGCTGAGCCCGTGTTTGAGCTTGCCATGAAACCACAGCGGAGTTCCTTCCTTATTCTCACTTTGATGAGCCATTGGAGAGCTTGGGGAGAAGCCAAGAGAAGTCTGGGGCCTCTTGCACATTCTGATGTTTTGTTTCAAACAGAGTAGCTTTTGTTCGACTGTCAGAGTGGGAGCGTTTCGCAGTGTGTCAGAGCGTGTTTAGTAACCACAAACATGCGGCATGTGTTAATTTTTGTTTAACTTGAAGGTTATATAGACATCACTAGACGTGTGTTTCATACTGTTATCATCAGTCAAGAAATCAAGTAATTATGAGTGTGTGTGTGTGTGTTCGTCAGTCTGAATCTAGTCAAAGTATCATTAAGGTGAACATCAGGATGGCTTTTAGGACGTGTCAGAGGTTGAAAGATCAGACAGACCTCTGACTCCTCACTTGGTCAATCAAACAGAAGACCCCTGTGGACACACTTTAAAGATTGATTCATGAATAACTATAAAAACACTTTATCTCTTCTCAGTGTAGAGTTAGACTGAGAATAACCATGAAATTAAATTGAATGTAGTTAAACTTCATGTTTTTTTTTTTTTTTTTTGCTACATTATTGATTTACAACATTGTCAATTGATCAACTGGTCCACCACTTTTGGTCCAGACTGAACTATTTGAAACAATTAGACGGATTGCCATGACATTTTGTACAATCATTGTCTGATATTTGTGCTTGTTACATTAAATAACTCAAGAACTACTGTATTGGATGGACTGTTATGAAATTTAGTACGATTCATGACTGTGTCCAAAATCATTCCACCATTTTGTTTTAGCATCCTGTTTATGAGTGTGAAATTTATAGCTTCAAATCTCCATAATTAAGTAGTGATGACACAAAATGATGATTGTTCAGTGTCCGAAAACTTATTTTAGTTTATACCAGGAGCTGTGAATGAGAGTGATTTTGGTTGCAGCATCAGTCTTGTTTTTTTATCTTGGCATGTGGAGATAAATGATAAATGATAAAGTAATTTAACACACTGTACAGCTTTGTCATTCATAGTAGTCTTCTCCTGGGGGACAGCAGTCCAGTGATCATCAGTACTTTGCATTGATGCTGATTGAGACCATCATAACCGGGACAACAGGGACTCGTTAAGACCACTCAGCATTTTTCATCCAGATGTCAGCTCATCAGAGAGCATTCAGAATAATTTCCCCATGTGGCCTCCATGTTGAGAGTGCAAAATAACTGCAGGTTGTATGAGTGGCTGTGCCTGGTGAAGTGTAAGCACAATGGCAAAGCTGTTTTTCTGCTACAGATTGTTTCAAGTGTGTACTAGTCACGGGAGGCAGGGAGGCAGAAATATGTTCATCACCAGTCATACACCCATGTGTGTGTCAATATGTCACTGTGTTGTTGTTTTATCAGATGTCTTAGTGAGGTATAATATGTCTAACGATATGTGGACATCTGACAGCATGAATACAAAAAAGTTTCTCATGTCCAGTCCTGTTTGACTATGTGGGTCACTGGGCCACTCAATCATCATACATTTATAGATAGACTATGACCTTAAACCCCTTAAATGTGATATACAACTCTAGATTGTTTTTTGACCATCAGCAATCAAATACACTGGAAGGACTCCAGTAATAAACCTGCTTGTAGGACTGAGAATGAGGCACAGAATGGGGCCAGTGTGTCAGCCAGAGTCATTCCAGGCAAGCTGGAGTCTTTCCTGTAGCCCTCCTCCATGGCTCTGCTTTCTATCCAACCTGGATCATATGCCTTTAATAGTGTGTAATCTCTTAAGGGGTGAGATTTATGTCCTCCCCCTCTAGAGTCGGAGCCAGGGATATTTGGGAATAGTGAGCAAGCGCTCTTGCGGGAAAAAAATGATCGACCCTCTGTAAATTTGTGTCAGAAACACTCCAGACAAGGCACCTATTGGTCCTTCATGGCCCCTACACAAAATACTGTATTTAGGAAAGGTTCTCAAGTGAACTAATTTTTCATTGTTCCTTTCCTATTTTTTGTACGACCCAGGACCTTCAGATTATAAATATCACTGTGCAGGTAAAAAAGGTAACCAATGTAGACAACTTGGCAGTGAGCCTTGTGCTTATGTAACCTTCTCAATAGCTGTATTATACCAGTTTGTTCCCTGTAATTCTTGCTGTGATGGTTCTGTGAAACTTGGTATTGTGTTAGATGATGGAATTTATTTGGAGACAATACACATTTGTTGAACTTATGAAAGAGCAATACACTCTGTTGATGTACGACATCTCTCTCCGGTGGGTCGATATTGCTCATAATTTTGATAGACCGGCTAGTTTCTCAATAAGCTGCTGTGTCTTGCCGCCCCGGGGCGGACAGGACATATTAGCTCTGGGAAATCAAGACCAAATGTAAACCAAGCGAAGAGTAAAAAAATCCTTTAATATCTTATTTATGAGACATGCAGAATTAATGTACCTTCAAATATTGCACTTGTCACGCTATTTGAATTTCATTTAAAGTCAAATTAAGTTTTGAAAAATGTAACAAGGCTAAAAGACTACAGCCTCGCTGGCAGTTCTGTGAGGCAGTGCTTTGGGCTGATGTTCTCACAATGCGAACATGCTGATGTTTAGCAGGGATGTTTTATTTTGAAAATTAACCGGATTCTCTATGCCATTTCTGTGTCCGACTTCCTGTCAGATCGAGCTGTTTGTGCAGATTGACATGTGCTGCTCACAATGTCAGCAGAGTTTTAAACACTGAATAGAACAGCCAAATAATCCTAACCCTTATTCACCATCTTCGTTTAGTGTGTTAGTATACTAACATTTGAAATCAAACACAAATTACAGCTGCAGGTCGCTGGGAATGTTTAGTTTAGCAGGTTTTAGGTCTTAAACCAAACATCAAGATGAAATAAACCTCACAATGGCAGCAGATTAATTAGCCAGGGGATCAGCAAATTAAAATTCATCCTGAGGGGAGCACAAATGTCTGTACATTCATCAACAATTCATCCAGTAGTTGTTGAGATATTTCAGTCAGAAGAAGTGCTGACCGCGTTGCCATCTCTAAAGCCGAGCCAATGCATTATGTAAAGATGTTCCCGTTAATTTGTCCACTCATTGTCACTGCCATGCTGATAGCCATTTTTTCTTGTTGGCTGTGCACCTCATCTCCACGCTGCAGTATCTTTCTTTGATCAAGCTGGGCTCAGCTTTCTCAGTAGAACAAATTAAGCACTTAATTTACTAATCCAAGCCAGCTTGTTGAGCTTAGCCAGTAGAATGTTACTTATAATGTCAGCTGACAGCTCATATAAATGACTGCAGGCAAATTTCTGGACCTATAATATTAACTGGGATGTTCTGAGCATCAATTTATCTTCAGTAGTGTTTCCCTGTGAAATTGTAGACTTTCTTTATAATAACTGATATGTAGTGTATTATGATGTATTTATAAGTCTGTAATACCTTTGATGTCTCACTTAATGCAACCCCTGTGATGAAGGACACATCTATCACCTTGGGGCGATGAGTTTGTTTGACTGAAATATGGAAGCCACATGATGAAAGCAGCTAAATTGAAATTCATTTGCATTACCTCATTCTGTTGGTCTCAGGTCAAGTGTTTAAGTTGCTGCAGGTGTTCTAAGATAAAGGTAAGAAAACTATGTGATCATTGTGACTGATTTATCTCCAGGTTGTTTCAAAGAAGTCATTATGATTCACCCTAGAGGTGAATCACTCTTGTACAGTGCTGTTACTGATGCTTGATAGAACAAATCCACTTTTAATTAAAGAAATCAGAAAATCAAGGTACACACACACACACACACATACACACACGTCAAGTATATTCCTCAGCTGGTAGAGAAATGCTTTGTGTTATAATCTTGTCACATGTACATAATAAATACATCTCTCTCATCTCTATGTTAATATGTTATAGGTAGTGGCTTTCATTCAACTTACAGAGACACAATACTGATCTCAATGACAGTCACTGCACCAAGATGAAATTATATATTTTGCATTTTCCAGTAATATTCAATATGTAGACAGTCCTTGCACTAGACGATTCTGTTCAATTAAATATTTAAATGAGGTTTGCAACTTGGTATAAGAATATGTTGGCTAATGGCTAATGAAGTCAGAAATCTTGGAAAGGGAAAAGGCTCGACTCTCAACACTTCTTTCAAGGTGTCTTGTTTCACAGGTGTATCATTCCCTTACATTCACCAGCAGTGGTATTGCTGAGCATTTATATCTTCACACTAGCAAATGTGTATAATGATAATATAGTGCTTCATGTCACCCACCACCTGTCTGTGTGTTTCTCTCCAGCAGAATCTTGATGGTGAGGGTTCATGTCTGTCCACAGATTTGACCCGTGTGACCTGGCGGGGCTCCCAGGCAGACAGTGCCACTTTCTGCCAAGGTGACCTGTCACCACAGGCTTTTATACAGGCCTGCTGCAGGTCTTAAGTTGCCCAGGGGAGCTGTAAAAGTGTTAGCACCATGCTCACTGTGTGCACTGATATTAGGGAAAGGCATGGTTACAGGAATAGCCACCTGTTCTTTTCTGGTCTGGGATGACGGCCCTGACTGTCCCCAAGGACCCCTGTTCCTACCACAAACACCACAATGACACACAGAGTGGAATGGCAAAGCAAAACAAACACACCACTGTGGTTCATAGTAGCCCTTAATTTGTAGATTGTCACTCAGAGTATTTTAGTGCAATTTGTCAGGCTTCCAACAGGAAATCATTTGGATAATGTACATGAAATAATAATGTACTTTTCTACATCAATATTCATAAAATGTATTATTTAAATTAAATCTTAAAGCATTTAAAGATGCTAGAAGAAAATTGCCTTGCCATTTAAGTTTTTGTTAAACCAATCCCTCAAACATTGATGGTCCAATCTTAAAATGCTGAACCTGTGCACAAAATTTAAAAGGATGTTGTCTTTTTGTTAATCAAACCAAAATTACAAGAGCAAATGAATGGAAGCTCTGCTGCAAGCATTAGCCTGTTCATCAGAACAGTGTACCACCCAAAGTTAGCGGGGTAACATTAGCGGGGTAATGTTAGCTTTGGTATTTGGTCATTGGATTACCCAAGATAGAATTATGTTTGACAAACACATAGCTTAGTACACATTTTACAACGAGTAGGCCTCATAAACAGAGTCAAACAGCCTGAGATATTTTAACTGACATACTTGTGTATTTTTCATCATACGTATGTATCATCATCAGCTGACTTAAGCCTCAGTCTGGTCACTGATAAATGCTAAGACACCATATTTTATACATATACAATCACTTTGAGTATTGTTAAACACATTTAAAAGTCATCTGGAGACAGTGTTTTCAGCCATATTGTTGAGCTACTCTTAGCTTAATTAGCTATCTGGCAACCGCTGATAAATCTACTGTCAGATTATTTTAGCCAAAGTCAGTAGCTAGAAATGAGGAGCTGCTGTTGTCTACTTGTGTCTGAAATCAAACAGCCCATTGTTTCAGAAATGACTGTCAACAGTAAATCTGCCACCATTATCACTGTGAACTGTGTATGTGCCATGCCAGAATGGAAAGCTTCACCCACCAACAGTAACTCAGGGCAGCTTAGCAAACCTTCAGTTAAGAACATTGTACACTGCTGTCAACTTGTCAATGCTGTGATTCTTACTTTTTTCTCTACACACTTGTCCAAACTGGCATCAGAACAAACAAAGAGAATCCTTCTGGAATAATAGCATTATCAATGGCTGTGAGATACCTGAATGGCCGGTACATCCTCTCACCTCCCCCACGCTCACATAAACATACAAAACGCTCATCATGTTTCATGTGGACAGCTGCGACAACATGCAGATGTTGGCAGAACCTCTGGTCACTGAAGCTCTGAGTTAATTGTTTCCATTTACTTTTCAAAATAAAGATCATGAACTGTGTTTATTTTATGCATGACGGCTGATTATGAAGTCGCCAGTGAGTAATGTATATTTAGATGACTGACTCGAGACTAAAGCAGGATTTCCTGAGTGGTCTTGTTATTTATTATCTCAGTCTCTTAACTGTGTCATTAAGCTGTTTGTCAAATTCAATTATTGGCTATAATTGTTCTGGCTGTTTTTTTTCCAGTTTAGTCATTTTTAAGTCGAATAAATAATGAAGCTGTGCATATTTCATGGAAGGCAAACTGTTTAATTCTCTGTCATCACTGCTGTTTTCCAAGCATGGGTCTCTCTGGAAAGTATTATTAAGGAGGAAATAAAAAAAAGCCACCACACCTTTTTTTCTTTTTAAATTGTCGCCTTTTGACCTGCACCTTTTTAAATTTGTAATCACGAGCAGGTAGGTATACACCTGAAAGGTAATGACAAATGACAGAAATCTATCATGTGTGTAAACATTACTTTTAGTCCAAATGCTGAGAATTTGGTTTCTGTGTGAGTAGAATGGATTTTCAGGGCTTAGGTGTGAGGTAAAAGGGTGCAGTCCATGTAGATCCCGGGGCCTGCGGCCAATGTCATCCTCACTGCAGCTGTTGGTGGAGGCCTTCCTTTATAGCCTATTACCTCACCATAACCGGGTTATGAAAATATCATCAGTCTTTATGCATGTGCGTAAGGACAGAGGGTGGCGCTTGACTCAGTGCTAAATTGAGAGTAGTGATGGATCTTCGTAGTCACCACCAGATTCATGTGTCACTTGTAGCAGTTAGAAAGCTTACCAAGAGACAGTAATGTACAGCAGTGATTGTCTTTTGTGTACTCTTGTATTTTAATTTGTTTTCCGGATTTCACACTGAAAAGTTAAACCACTGAACTGTACTTATCTGAATCGATGTTCTCAGGATAGAGGCACAGAAAGATTTGGGCTGAATATCAAGATTGACATGTCTTAATTTAACTTGACTTATATTTTTTGGAGAAATTAGTATTTTTGTGATTTTGCACTGTCACTTTAAGAGTGAAACATCACTGTGGTAAATATGGACAGCTGTACACATGTATTTGTACTGATTACATTACTTATGATCAAAAACTAGAGTCAACAACTTTGCTGAAGGCAAAACATCAACATGCTGTACTCTGTTACATTGCCCATTTTCCCAGCTACGGTTCTGTCATGACACTAGTTCCACTCCCAGCCAGCATTCCCCTGCACCCTGGGCCACCTCTTAGCAATGGTCTAAAACACCTGTGGTACAAACACTAACCCCAGTTCTCTGACCTCACAGTCCAGGCAGCCTAGCTAACAAACTGAGCTAACATTAGCTAACAGCAGCTGTAGTTCACAGCAGTTTACTGTCCATCAGGAAACTCTGTAAATAACAGAGAATCGAGGCATTGCAGCCAGAGGACATGGACATGGAAACCAGAAAAACATATTCTCCATAAAATATGATCCAGTTTCACCAAAATCAGTCAAATAATTGGTGATGTGTGACTTAGTGTCATAAAGCGTGACTTATTGTACACAGAGCTCAAAGTTACATTGTGCAAAAACAGATGTCTCTGTCATTCACACATCAGGTGGAAACACCATTCACCTGATTACAAGCCAGTGTAGCATTAACATGATTTAAAATCTGTTATTTAGTGGTGGAGAAGTTACACAACATTGCTTTGAGTTTTCATTCTCCACTTTGACATCATTCATTGAAAAGTTGATGTCACTTCCATTTTCATTTCACACTCTCATTTTTCTTCCTAAGTGTTGCAACACAATGCCAAAATCCACTACACAGCACTTTGAGAAACGGCTTGTTTACAACAGCAGAAAAGTGCAGAAAATGAGTCTCAAAGGGGGTCCGAGTTGCTCTCTGTACAGAGGTAATTATGTCAAAACAGAAGACTTCTTTTTTTCCCTAAATTATCTTCCAAGTTTTCCAGCAGCTGTCGAGGGTAATTATGGCTCTTAAAAAGACAGAATGAGAGAGAAAAGGAGAGAAAGGAAAGGGCCAAGGAGTCATATTTAGACATAAAACAGAGAGGAGTGTGACAGTTATGATATTTGCCTCATGAAGAACTATCATCCATTAGTTATAGTGGCTTTTGACAATTCCTCACTGCTCGTCTCCAAACCTGGAATGAGCCTTTGAAATCTTTTTAAATGCTCCAGATCCTTGCCCCCCTCACTAATTAATGTCAGTAGCATCGCCTCAATTTGTCTCTCTGTGCAGCATATAACCATCCCGAAATCCAACCTGAACCTCAAAATTATAGACTTGGCCCTAACCCTGTGTGGTTACTGTCTGGGAAGAGTTGTTTTTAAAAAGAGAATTTAGTTTGTGCCATGCAGGACCTCAGAGTTCAGTAAAACTAAGAGGTAAGTGTCAAACTAAACTCTAACGCTCTGTCAGCAGCTACCACATAAACAACATGAACAGGCACGTGGCCTCACAGCACAGTCGAGCATAAATTAGACAGAGGTTGTGATCTGGGGCCCTGAAGCCTGCCAGCCACGGGAATGAATGTGTGCTAGTGGAGAGGTGAGTAATAGACTGTCCAGAGGTGGAGAGGGAGGAAGTCAGAGGATGCCGTGGGGTGTGTGTGTGTGTGTGTGTGTGTGTGTGTGTGTGTGTGTGTGTGTGGTTACTGATTATTTAGGTGCAGTTGCAGCTTGGTCATGAGTGATCCAACTTTTCTTATGTCAGGAGGACAGAAGTTTGTAACTCCAGCGCAAGACACTTTAAATTCAATTACAACAGTTGTACAGAGTTTTTAACTGTTTAGTGAATTCTTTTGACACAAATATACAAAGCTTATGCTATCAGGAGATTTATTTGCAGCTCTGGTCTTATTTTCACAATTTGTCTGTCACTTCTATCAGTAATGATAACATGCTCACCAAAGGACAAGTGAAATCTCAGGACACAGTGACATCACCATTAATACAAAGTCCAACAGAAACGTAAGTGGCCAGACAGTCAGGTTGTGAACATGTCAGCAGTTTAACAATATTACTGTATCTAAATCACTTTATTTGGACGTTATTCTAAGTCATTGCACAGGAAAATGGTGTGTGTGCTGTCACAGCACGTTGAACCAGGTAATTGTCTTGTTGTATGTTAACACCTGACATTGATGGCAAAGGTTAAAATTATAACCAAAAGTATTTCTTGGCTGACATGTTGATTTGTTTGTGAATACAAGATATAATTACCTTATAATTACTGACTGGAATGAGAGCCATGTTATAATGAAGTGAAAATACTCTTTAATTCATATTGAAGTTTTGTAACATTCTCTTAACAATTTGCAGCTTTGCAGAGGCCAGGATAATACTTGAACCTTTGAACCTGCTGACTATGTGTTAATATCTGTAGTATTTACAGTAGTAGTTCATGCATAATAGATGCTTATGGATTATCATAAGTGCCTGACATACTTTCAGTCATTAAACAGAATGAGTTTCTTTTGAATATTAATCTGAGCTACATGTTTTAGGTGCTTATTTGCTTACATACACAGTGAAGTGAACCCTGCACACATGACCCATGTGCAAAGGCCACTCACTGTACCACATAACGAAACAGAAAACACAGACAGAGGAGTGTGTGCTGGCTCATGCCTTTATGAATCACCTGCCTTTAACCTGACTGTAACACAGCCTCATATGTTTGAGCTGTAACGACTCCTCATCTCCATCTTTAAGTCATAAAACTCCTGCAGCGTTCACTGAAATATGATACAATAATTATAAGAGGTTTTCAGCTGTGGAGGTTGGTGAAAGAAAAGTGGGTGATCTGACCTCGGGGTACTAATTCTACCCTCTTACTGGCATGTGACTGCTTACTGTACATCCATCACCTGCCATGGGATCATTGTTATTACTGAAGAGTTGCATTACATGCTGGAGGTGCCTTGTTCTTGTGCCTGGCTCCATGTGGGGCCTTTTTCTGCCACTGGGTTTTCTTAACTACCACGTACAAGCAGTAACTGTAGCATTCCTGCTTTACTAATGTTGATATCTTCTGCTTTTGCCTGGCAGTCATTGTACCATCTGTAGCTTTAAGCAGTCAAAATGACTATTCAGCATGATATTATGATAATATGGCAAAAGATCCTCCAATCAATAGACTCTATAAGAGGAGCTTTTGAACTTTTAATCAGTGTGTCTGTGCCTCTGTAATCACACTGCAGCTCTGTGATCTCCATGTCCCTCCACAATGTCACATAGTAGACACATTATGTCAGTGACCACCATGGAAGCCAACCATGACGAGACACTGTACTGTAATGTTATCATGGTGGCTTCTTCTATTTAGCATTATGTGAACACAAGTAATTTGATTTCAAAATATTTTTGCTTTCGTACATAAATGACCTCATTAGTGTACGTGGTTAAATTTTATATATACCATAATGGAATCATTCCGTGTTGTGCCATTTTTGAGACGTCACATAAATTGAATCCGGCGTCTCAAAGAGCTGTACGTCCAAGACGAGCGTTTGTCTGATGGATTCACTCAAAATGTTTGTTTTCATCACGATAAGACAAAACAAAAGATATATATCATCTTTCTCATGATCTCATCACAGTCCAAACTGATTAAGCCTCCCTGTTTTGTTCTGTCTCCCCCCAGAGACAAAAAAGGTTGCATATTTTGAATCTCAGTGTGCATCTTGATTGCAGAGAGTCTTTCATCTTTCTGGATGATATGAGGCAGGCGCCGATGTCCGTAAAATCTGCAGCGTCTCTGCAGCGGTATGACAGCTTTGCCCTCTCTCCATTTGAGTGTGTTTGTGTTTGCATGTTTATCTAAACTCTTATCTTTCTGTCTCCTGCTATCATTTCAGTCGAGTGAACGGCATTACACGACAGTGTCTAGTCTTCTGGATCTCAGACCCTCACTACAGCTGATTAAATGTGTCACCACTTTAGAGGAGATACAGTCAAGTCAAGTACAAAAGGTCTATGTGAAGTGTGAAGGATGATCCCAGAACAGAAGTATGTACTGTACACTGAGCCTCATGTGAGGTGTTTTTATTCAGGCTAGCAAACATGGTGTAATAGTATTCTCAAAAAATGATAATTCTTAGAAATTACGTAATAAAAAAATAAACATTAAATATTTATTGACAAGATTGAGCCATGCTAACCCTAGCTTTGCAAAACTCTTTGTAGAGATTTGTATGTTATTGTGGGAGAAGTTTGGCCTCAGCCAGAAAGCAGCTGTGTCCTGTGTGAAATCAAA
This sequence comes from Protonibea diacanthus, assembly GCA_028641955.1. Classification (NCBI taxonomy): domain Eukaryota; kingdom Metazoa; phylum Chordata; class Actinopteri; family Sciaenidae; genus Protonibea; species Protonibea diacanthus. The sequence goes on along the minus strand of CM053978.1, from coordinate 25,515,940 downwards.
ACTGAACACTGACTTATTATTATTATTATTGTTTTGTAACACAAACCACGCCGTTTTGTTGCCTAACCCTAACCAAACTGCAACTGAAAACAGAATAATAAGTCAAATAAGGCAAAAACAAAAAGCCAACATCAACATCTTTTGGATGTAAGTCCTGTGTGTGATTCATTTATCCACCATGATCACTCCCTATTTGGACTTTGTCACTGTTTACATTACAACATCTGAAGTCTTTCTAAAAGCCTTGTCAAACTGACCAGTTTTTTTTTTCAAACAATTTGTTGCTGTTTAAAACAATAAATTGAGTCTTCTATGACTGCAAATTCTACTTCAAACCAGACGAGATGAAACAACATTTTCAAATCTCACGACAGTTTCTTAAATCTACAGTTATGACACTCTGTTAGGCTGTACTTAGGCACAGAGATGCTCGGAGCTAAATGCTAACAACAGCATGCAAAGATGCTCGAAATGACGGTACTAAAGTTAAGGATAATGTTGACTATGTTCCCTGTCTGCTTTCACTTGACAGCATGCTAACATTTGCTATATTTAACATGTATACAGTACAGATGAGGCTGAGTTCTGCAGGCATTTAGTCACAAACTAAAGTAATGGAGTATATTACATTCTGATAGTTGTCACAATGTTTTATATTTATAGTCTTATAGTTTAGATAATGGACATTTCTCTGTTACTATGCTGTAGTAATCCACACCTTTGCTTGTCTACTTTTTAAAGCGCTTTGTAACTTGTTGCAGAGGGCTGGAGCCTATCCCAGCTGACACTGGGCAAGAGGTGGAGTACACCCTGGACAAGTGACCAGTTCATCACAGGGCTTACACATGGAGACAAACAACCATTAAATGAACCTGTAAGCCTGCATGCCTTTGCACAGGGGGAAGAAGCTGGAGTACACAGAGAAAACCCACCCACGACACAGAACCAGGCAACAGTGCTAACCACTGCACAACTGCGACACCCTGAATAAATAAAGATATTATTATTAGAATCATTATCAAAATGGTGAACCAACTCACAGACTAACATTACAATCTATAAAGCTGCACCACTATCATTACTTAAGAAATACTATTAATGATAAAAGTGTAATAATACTTTAGAGTCAAGAGTCAAGTAGATGACGTTTACATTTAATATTTAGTTTTACAGACCCAGCTTCATAATTTTTCCATTTTATTACATTTTAATGTGTAATGAAGACTTGTGTTGAAAGAAGCCTCTCAGCACAGGGAGTGAGTGAGAAGTGCCACACAGTGAGGATAAAAAGTCCATCGGTTCAGCAGCTAAGCGATCATATAGACACATTTGGACTCGTATGGTGTATGAAATGTCATTTTGTTTGTCCCCTGTAACCTGTGATTACACACTCCACAGTGAAGCACTGAACAGGACTTGTTTTTATAAAGACTTTTCCTTGAGGAGCACCGCAATTTTCCTTTATTAAGCCTCAAAGCTTGAGAAGAAGGATCGTATTTCCCTCATATTGGGGGACCGGTGCCAGGCATGACTAACTGTGGGTCATTTAAAGAGTTCGCTCAGTGTGTGCTCACAGTGTACTGTATACGCATGCATAACCCTGCACATATGTGCAGTGAAACAGAGTTACATGCACGCACACGAGGAGCAGCGTTTTATTTCTCACACACTTTGCACGCACACCCCAAGCACTTGTGTTCTTTTTGAGAATCTAATTAGGGTTGTCTAAAAACCGCAGTCACTGTAAGTTAAAAAAAAAAAGAAAAAAAAAAAGCGTTTTCATATCACACAAAACAAAAGTCGCTCTGACCTTTTCAAACTGACAAGCTGTTTCAGCCACACCTATTACTTGAAAGGATTCCAGCATTTTCCTGACATTTTTGGAACAAATCTGACATGCTCTAATTTAAATGGCATTACAACTGATGTAATAGAACAAAAAGAGATCCTGCAATTGAGAAAAGATGGACTAAAGACTAGATTTAACCCTTGGATTTGATCTTTTAATAGATTAGTCCTTTTTCTTCTCAGTGTGGTGTAAATTGTGAAAGGAATTTCAATATCCAGAATTCAAATCAACACAAGAAATGATATGCTTCCCACTCCACCCAGCCCCCTGCTGGCGAGCTAATAATCTAAGAGTGATTGACAGGATGGAGTCACGCCTTCTGCTTCTCAGACTCAGACTCCTTGTTAGGATGCATGGGTTCAGATCCATGGGTGCACATTACATCTTTAAATGAGCGAGCAGAGGAATGCAGCTTGTAGTTTTTAGAGATTCTGACACATTTACCTTTTGCTACCTGCCAATAACTATTCATCCATAAATTATACATACTGCAGCTTTAACAATAAGTCTAGGTTGTAACCAGTGGATATCACTCAACTGTTCCTGTTTAGCACTTTGTACCCCCCCTGTTCTTGTTCCATCCCCCCTCTTTTATTTCACTTCTTAATATTGTCCGGTCTGCAGATGCCAGTCCCAGGAGGTTTTGTGGCTCCACACTCTGTTACCTGCTGACACTAATCTACATTGAAAGTCTCCAGCCGCTACACGACCCAACAGCTAGCTGTAAAAAGCTTTTCACGTACGTCCATTTCTTTCCAGCTGAGTGGACGTGCACAGGACTGTTATATTCTCCTGTAATGTAGCTTACGTTGGTGAACTCACTATGTGCAATGGCAACTAGTTTTTCCCATAGTGTTTGGATTTTAAAGCGCCAACAACTCATTAAAATAGTTTTAGAAGGACCGTTATGCAAAGTACATGTGAATTGAAATTGTAATTTACATACACATATTAGTCTTTGTGTGCATGCACACATGAATAAATGGTGTATGCAATACAATATCAGCTTCCCGCATGATTCAAACTCCTTTTAACTCCTGCTGAGCCAAAATTCATCAAGGGTCAAAGAGTAAAAGCATGATTTGTGTTTCCACTTGGGACAGCTGACAGTGTGTTATGAAGCGACTCCTTCTTGTCCCCCAAATGTCTTATTTTGAAGCTTCCAAGAACACTCCACAACAGTTGTAAATATGTCAGAGCACACAAGTGGTGCTCACAAGCATCAGGGGAAGACTCAACATTGATCAGAGAGCAGAGATCATTGTTGTGAAATAGGAGAGCTCGTACACTGAACTGCTGTTATGTCATCTCTGTTTGGAAAGAGGTCGAATCTCTGCAAACACAACGAGTCGATGAATTTGTCTTTTGTCAAAGTTGGCTTGAAGGACTCCTTTTTGTCATCAATGTGATAACATGGAGTGCTCATAGGAACAAAAATGATGACAACCTAGTCACACTGAATTAATCAGCGATGAGTTCATGACCAAAAGTTCATTTTTTATTTGTTGCTGCACATGTGGAAATGAGACTGTTGCAATGACAGCCAGTTTGGCAGGAGACCTTAACGCCTCATTGGCTATCATCAGCCAGTTAAATGTCTACATTTCTTGTTTCCTATTGGAACTGTTGAATCTGAGTACATTTGAAGTTAATGCTACTGATTAAGATCTTTAGAAGTAAGTATTTGTTAACTTTGTTACCTAATCTAGTTGGAGTTGCTTGTTGAACTAGTTTATCTTGAGTACACAGATGAAGATGTTTCTGTGAAGACGCATAGAGTATGTACATGCACAAAAAAATGAAATGCTGACTTTAATTTCATTTATTTTGTCAACAGGTTCCACATAGTTGTGTTAAGTTATTTCAGCTCAAAAAATGTTATATAATTGAACCCCTAACATAACATTTTTGAGTTGAAATAACTTGATACAATTACAGTATGTGGTCACAGGCTGGGCTGAGATGCATCAAACTATCTGTCTGCTTGTTGCTCTAAATAACGTAACCACAAAAATTATTACAGCTCATTATTCTATACTTACTGATTAAAATATTCAGGCATCCAAACAGTGTAGCAACAAAATGGCACCATTTTATGTGAAGTATCAAAAGCAAACCCTTTTTACAACACCCATGATTACTTTGTATCTTCTGGCCTTTCATAGGTCTGATTCTAGAGATTCTTCCCCAGCACACACTGTTTATGCATCAGAAGTCTAGTAAGATACATTTACTCTAAGCCTTTGCCTAGTTCAAGCCTCTGCACGTTAATTTTTGTAGCACACTGAATCAAAAAGGAAACCAATGGCTGCTTTGAAGAACAAAAAAACACTCTGGGAAGTGACGGATGAGGATTTAAAGAATCTGTGGCTAAACACACATGCAAAAAGGCTGGTTTGGTCTTTTACAAAGAGACAGGATGAAGGGCTTTTCAATGCACTATAGCTACATTTCCCTCTGTCCCCAAAAGTACTAACTAAGAAAAATATTAATTATCAGTCATTAGTGGTTTGTAGAACAGTGTGTTTGGATTGGGAATCCCTTGTTTTACAGAAATGATAACACAAGATAAAAAGGTTACAACAAAGCAGTGAGTGTTCAAACATTTGTCTGCAGGCTACAAATGCAATTGAAGCCTAATTTGTCAAAGCAGAGCTCAATCAAGTTGGGGCAGAGTTAATGTCATGTATGCACCCCCCTGCTAATAACTAAACCAAAAAAATGGCTAAAGAGCTCACATCAATAAGCAGTCCTGGTAATTAAAAATGATTGACAAGCAGCCACGTTTATCCAGCAATCCCAGCCTTGCATAAAATGTCCCCCTGAGCTGTTTTGGGCCCTGGCTCCGGTCCACTGGTCCTAAGCACATGTGGCCTCCAGATGTGGCTCCTGAGATGGATGCGGTCGGGCTCGTGGATGACTCTGTGAAGAGAAGCACTCAGCACAGACACAGTGGTTTAAAACACTGACACAGTCACATCCCTCATGTGCGTCTCTCAAGGGACTGTTCTACTGGCAACACCCTGTAGTAAGAGCAGAAACTGTGGACAGTAAGAGAAATGACTGTTGGACTGCACCAGGCCCAGACAGCTGTGAACCAAAGAAATTTACCTCATCCAAATCCACTAATAAAATGTCATGTAATCATACAGATGACACACGGAACATCTGTAATGTGATTATGAGTGATTTGTGCTTGTTGAATGCTCTTAAGAACTGCATGAATATGCTCAAAACGTTAACTCCTCTGGCTATAAACTAATTAATTATCTAAGACCTTCATCACTCTGTAAATATAGCTCTACATGCTTTAAATGTAAGGTACTTTAAACAACAGTTGAGCGATAATGATGCAGTGTAAAGAATGATCAATCTTGTTACAGAGACAACAGGATTATAATGCGAAGCTGACCTATGACATATCATTAGCCTACTGCTAATGTTACATGCTATCTTTAGTTGACAGTTACATTTAGTTCCTGCTTGCTGACCCAAAACACAATCTGGGATTGTGAATGCAGGGATTAGGGAGTAGTTTAAAAACTGAAAACTGAAAGCCAAACATCATTGAGGGCTTACTCGTGTCCTTCAAGGTTCAAGTATGCACTACTGCTTTGTTTACAGCAGACATGTCACATGGCACGTAATCAAGCCCAAATAGAAGATACAGAAGATAAGATAAGATAGACTTTAATGATTCCACACCGTGGAAATTCACTTGTCACGTAAAGTGGATAAGAAATAAAATAAACAAAAATTAAAGATATACTGGAAAAATAGATTTAAAAAAATCAAATGAAATAAAGTATTTACACTGTAAACACCTTCCAAGTACACAGACATACATGTTAAATAATTGTGCAGTATACACACAGTGTGTAGGATTTTACTAAGATGCACGTAGATTGAAAAAATGGTTTCAGATTCACATTTTCAGAGTGTCCTGGTAGCTGGTAGTTATAGCACATGCTACATAACTTCAACGTCCACAGAGTTTATTATTCTACCCGAGAGCGTCTTGTTGTGTGTGTCGTTCTTCCTATTTCTCTCTTTTCTCTCATTTCCTCTTGTCTCTCCTGTCACTATCAGAATAGAGGCCAAACATTCCTGAAGAAAACACTTAAAAACTGCACTGATTTGTGGACACATCATATAGGTTTATAGGTTTATATAATGTTACATTTTAGTCAGGTCCATGGGAAAAATTCTGGTCTATACAATACCAAGCCTACACTAAAATAGAGGGCAGACCATAATTTGTGTGTTTATACGTTAGTGTGTGTTGGTACAGTGTATCCTGGCACTGCCTGTGATCCTGTGGTCAAGGTTTAGTTATTTGGGAGGTTAGTGGTCACAGAGGGACCAAGCTTCATTTGCATCTAAGCTTTTCACAGTTTTATTTTATAAGTCGATAAATCTGGAGCCAAAAACTCTGAACTGGAAAAGTATGGGCTGCCTTCAAGATATTTACCTGTGGTCTGCTGCAAAGAACGCTCTGCCACCACGAGAGTCCTTGGATTGAGGGTGACAGGATATATTTATGATTAAATCTTACCAGACAGAGTGGTAAAAAAAGGAAAACAGGATTGCAGAAAAGAGAGGAAAGAAGCAGTAAAGGGAAATAACAATCAAATGTTTTGAGAAGGTACTTGAGTATAATGTCTTGCTGAGAACGCTTTAAAGGATTCTTCACTGTTTTATTCCTTTTGGGCCAAGATGAAGGATGCTGCAGAAAGAGTAAACTTTGCTGTCATAAAAAGCCGAGGCTCTTTCCTCTTATTCAGACTTCAGAGTTTGGACAACTGGACAGCACTCTCAAGTCAGAGTTTGCAGCTCTGTTTGATCGTTTCATGGAGTTTTTGCTAACCCTGGAAAGACTCACAGACCATGCCGGTACATCCATGTTTGAGAGAAAAGAGCGCACACATCTCTGATCTCGACAGCAATCCCCAGAGAGCAGGTTTTTCGCTATTCCTGATAAATCTCTGAACAAAAACAAGAGATTCTGATATTCTTCAAAGGAGGCTGAGAAAAATCTATAACCCGTCTGGGCGGAGCCTTTCATCAATATCACATGAGGATCTCACAGTGTTCTCATGTGAGGCTGGCAACAGGGTTTTGTTTTTCGACTGCAGCCCTGACCGCAGAAGGCTGGGTTTTTGTGTGGAGCTGTGGGAATGTGGCAGTAGAAGACATGGTGTGGACACTGAAAACAAAGTAGGTCTTGACAGGTTGAAGGTCCTGCACAATGAAGGGATTGTAGGGGTTTGCCCACAGTTGCAGTTGTTTTAATTGGCTGAAGCTGGACGGCAGCGGTAATACCAGCAAGTTCTCCTTCAAAGAAACAGATCAAAGTTTTAAACATTACCTGCCTGTAAATATTGAACGGATTGATGTACGGACCAAAAAAAGTGATGAGTCTACTCCTCGAGAGACACTGCTTATTTAGCAGTGATAGACACACACATGCTCACACACTGCAAGTAAAGGATTGCCTGTAGGGCTTGGTTGCCGATGTTCTTTTAGTTAATTTAAAATGAACCAGTGTTCTAAAATTAATAACAGAAATGAGAGAAATGGGAGAAAACGCTTTCTGTTTTCTCTCTGATTTACAGGTTTCCTGATGGACAGTAAAGTAAACATTTAAATTAAACAAACATTTGATTTGATGTACAAAATCAGTGCAGTTCCCATTTTATGAATAAAATTGATAAAATAAGAAATAAAAGAATAATTCAATCTAAACAATTAATAGAAATGTAATTCAAATAAATAAGTGCTGTCAGCCAAAATACACCATTCTGATAACATTACTACTTAGAAATATATAACTTCTTATTCGTAAGCTGTTTGTTTAGGTAATTCTCATGATCATATTCAACGATGAATACACCATCACATATGCTACTGTTTGTACTACACGTTATCTTACACCTGCTCTTTTGAACCTTATATATATATATATATATATATATATGCTAGATTTTTTTGTCACTTGGGAACAGTGGAAACAAGCTGTAAACTCAACACTGGCATATAATCATGTTATAAAGTTGATATGGTGAACATGGTTAAAAGAGTTGCTCATGTTACTCATCCAGCAGTTGGAGAGCATTAACTTTATCGTTCATTTGAAGTCGTGTTTCTGACCCCAGATGGATGTAAGTATAACATTTATTCTCTTTTAAGCTCTGTTGTTCCTCTCATGGGCCGATGATGTGGTTGTTGTATTTTGTTTTTACTGCACTTAAATGATTTGGACTATTCTAATATTTACTCTCTTCTAAGATCTGTTTTGCTTTCCACTAACTCCACTTAGTTCCCAGCTGACAATAGCTTCTTGCTGTGTCTGGAAATGATGCAGAGTGAACCAAAACAGCATGTTGTGGGAGAAGAACTGCAGATTTAGGTCATGATTCAGTTTTAGATTTGTCACTACAGCATAGACCTTACACATAACAGTATGGAGTATTTGAGGGTTACCTTTACCTTTGCTTACTCTCGGTTTAATACTTATGCCTCTACATGACTTGCATAAACTAAATCAGACATTTCTGTATAGTTATTCATATTGCTTGCCCCTCAAAAGCAATAAAACAAGGCAGTTGAACAAGTACTGCTTTTATCCACAGGGGCCGCCATAGTAAACAAAAGCAGATACATTGAACATGAACACACTAAAACAGGTGAATTCACATCAGATTTTTCAAAATGCACAGTCCATGCTTGTGTTTTCTAACATCCCCAGTCTGCCTCTGCTCTCCTCCTCCTACCTGTCAGCCATCCAGAGGTCAAATATTATCTCTCTGTTCAGGCTTGGCAGCACTGCTCATCAACAGCAGCCCCACCTGTGTGTCTGTCAGTCTGTCTGTGTGACCTCTCTGCAGCCCCTTGGGTACACACAAAGACACGCACTGTACAACCCAGAACACACAGAACAAACTACTTTATTCATCTCCGCTCGCTCTTTTACCTTTTTTGTTCTCCCCCTACTCCTTCACCCACTGCGCAGGAGACAGACACCAAAAGACGGTCACTATCTGGTGGTGGGTTAAATGAGCCATTGCTGACAATGATGAAAATCACAACAAATCTCTCATTACAGGAAGCAACAGTCTAGTGGACTAGTTTGGGTCCCTGAAGGCAGGACATTCTGGTTGGTTGACCTGGAACTGATACTGTTCAGGGCACAGCGTGGAAGAAAATCCTTGAGTCTCATAGAAACAAAGTGTGGGAGAGCAGCGTGAAGACCTCTTGTGTCAGATTTGTACTCTGATGGTGAACATTTACCTTTCAAGAGAGCCTTAAGTCTTCCCGCTTCAGAACACTTCCTAGTATAATCTTTACACTCTGGTACGCACATTGTTGTCTTGCAGATTAAGCATGGAAACAATAACAGCACCTGATCACATATTAGCTACATACTGTATCACTTTCTTGGTCCAGATTATTGCTTCTCCAATGTTGTGTCCTGTGAGAAGAGAGGGGACAGAGTGCATCAGTCCTGTTATGGACAAACATAGTTTGGTATGTGTAGAATTTGTACAGAGGTTTACATGTTTCTGAGTTGTGGCCTGACCTCTCTCCGGGTCTCGGCTGGCGTCTCTTGGCCTGAGATGAGGAGGCAGGAGGGGGCCACCGCTGCACCATGGAAGAATGAAAGAGGCAGAGGTATCAAGTCCCCGCTGACCTCCGTCCCTTTACATTGTCACTCATAATGACCTCAGAGAGCCTGCCTACAACTTGTTTGTCTGTCAAAGAGGCCCAGTCTGCATGTTTTAAATACTTAACAGTCGCTCATTATAAAAATGCATACAGCACACTGTGGTGCTTTCAGATGAACTTGATGGAAGGAACGAGTCTGCTGTCTATCAAAATGAACATTTCCTCTCTCAGTTTGACACATGACAAAGTAACACCTGTGTGATACAAAACAGACCCCGTGGCCTTTTCAGACCATCAACTACTGAAGCTGTTTGGATCTAACAGTCATTCACAGGCACACCTTGAGTGGCAAATGTGCACAAAGCTCCCAGGAGCAGAGATGTGAAGTGATTTTAGAATAGTGGCTTCTTGGGGTATTGCAACTCCTACACCTCACCTTTACGCACACTGGCCCAAAAAGTGTCTTTCCCATATGCAGTTATTAGATAAGAAACATTTCCATTCAGGCCAAAAACATTTGGAAAGTCATATGATTTAATCATTTTATCTCATTTGTGTGTGCACACAGCCAACAGAAAGTCAGGCTGGCCTTAGATGTCTATACATCAATGCCCTCAGTCTGCAAGTCAGCAGGCTTTTTCAGAATTTAGTGAGCAACTTAAATACATCTGAACGTTATGCTGTATCCAGTTCTCTTCTGTAATGTGTAAGCATTGTGAGATTAAATTATACCCTTAGCTAAGCACTGCACCCCTTCAAAGTTTTTCATTGAGCACAGCACATAAATGCAATTTACAGTGATAATGGTATGACATTTACCATTTATGATTTCTAGTAACTAACAATGGTCTTTAATTTCAGACAGGAGAAGATGAACATCTATTTGTCACCAGGTAGCATCCTCATCAGCTGATGTGGAACATACGGAAATAAATGAGTAGTTATTGTATGGCAGGGTACAGCTAGTTAACCCTCGTATTATAGTATAGCAATAGCAATTTTTTTTTTGAAAACCAGGAATAGCAGATGGAGTTTGACAAATGTAAGACTAAGGCCACATTTAGACCAAATCAGGCATTGAGTTGATGGACAAAACTCTGATGACTGACTGTCTCGCAATTTACGCTACACAATAGTGACACAAAGAAGTTTCCTAAAAGGTTTGAGAGAGACAGAGCGAGTGTTGATTGAGACACATGACAGTCAAAGAGGGTGAGGGAGCACTGGCATCGAAGAAGCCATGGAACCTGTGAAATAAAAAGTTATTTCCTGATTGTTTTACAACGGTTACATTCAGCACAAATAAACACATCTTACACTTCAACAGACAAAGATACCGTATGTAGTATCACTTTTACTGCTAGCCCCATGTGGATAAATCAAAAGTGTAACAGGTTTGTTGGACGGTTTAGACGGTCAGTGTCTGTTTAGAGGCACGATGCTGAGCAAAGATTTTTAAAACGGTTGTCATGGGTCTTGGCTGTGATGAAGTAGCAGTTATCAACATTCTCTATGAGTAAAACAGTGAGTCAGGTTAAGTAAATATACTATAAATGGTTCCTGTTCAGTGCCATAGGGTTAGGGTGGTGCAAAGAGGGTATGAATCGAGCCAATGGTCTTGCTGTGTGTGTCCCTGAGTAAACATGGAGTCATTAGCCACTTCCTCCTATGTCTCCTCTGCACAGCCATGGCCACTTGACCCTCATAAAAGTGATGAACAGTGTGTCTTGAGATGCTTACTTGTGTTAACACAAAACCTAGAAAGGTTAGACTTTCACCTTATAGAGCGCCTTTTACTGCTGGCTCACCTTGATTGACAAAGACATACAATAACTTCTCAAACTCACATGACCTGTCTCTCAGTGCCTCCTCGAATCAGGATTTAAAAGCTCTCCTGCTGTCTTAGGGTCATGAATGGGTTTTAAGACGTCTCAGAGCAGAGCGGCCCATCGCTCAGTAAACATATGACATTGGTTAATGCACAGCCAGCAGAGTTTCATGGGGTTCACTGTAATGCTACACCACAAGTTGGAGGGCATTAACTCTGCTTGTGTGACTTTAATGGGAATGACGGTGACTCCACCTTCAAGCCTTCAGCCCTCCAGTGTGTTGGCTAACAAGTCTGTTCAAACATTTCCCTTCCTTTCTCGCAAAAAGACATACATTTCCCCTCAGTGTCTGCTAACAGTGACTTTTATAGATTACGCTTGTCAGGCGGTTTGTTGGTTTATATATTGTGTTGCCTTTGTTTTCTAGCTTTAAAGCCTGTCATGTAGTATGGACCCCCTTAGTTACTGTTGCTAGGCCTGTCATTCTCACATATAGCACATGTAGCTTACAACAATAATAATGGCAGATTTACCACTCGAAATTCACAACTATCTCTCGGATAATGGGAGCCTGAAGCAGGCTCCTTATTTCTGGTCAATGGGTGTAAATTCTGTCAGCTGAAATGACTGAATGAATTGTTGCCTGTGGGTTTCATTAGCTCTAGCTAGCTGGCTATCCAATGTTAGCTTTGTTAGCATTGGTTTAAAACATTGTCTCTAGGCTGACTCACACATGCAAATATGATTTAAGCGTTGAAGTATTACACTAGTTGGTAAATATTCTTCAGTAGTAATTTGAGGGGAGATGAGGTGAGATATCATGAGATGCCAAAATCCATCCCTCTTTTCCTCCTCAGGAGACAGACAGCAGGGACGTTTATGTTAGTCTAGTACAGGGGTGTCCAAACTGTTCCACAAAGGGCCGGTGTGGCTGCAGGTTTTTGTTCCAACCAACCAAGAGCATACAGTTTGACCAATCAACCCTCTGAAGACTGAAATCAGTTGATTAAATGAGTCAAGTCTGGTGTGCTGCTGCTTGGTTGGAAAGAAAACCTGCAGCCACACCGGCCCTTTGTGGAACAGTTTGGACACCCCTGGTCTAGTATGTCTGGCTGATCTATCATCATGGCTCTGAAATATCAGTAACTGTGCTGTGTACTGTTAAATCCATGCCATTATCTGTGGTGCTGCAGTAACAGATTTTTTCTTTCTCAGTCCTACTATAACAACCATACTGTAAATACTTAATTTTATACTAGATTGTAGCGTGTGTATTTTATAGAGCAGTGTCACCTTCATGACGAAAGTGAGAAGTAGTGCAGTTGCAGAAGAGTGAGAGGATCATAGAGACACACTGTAATCACTGATCATCTAGAAGCATCTGTGCCGCTCAAACAAATACACTCACTGTCATGGTTTTGGATATCTTATTTAGTGTTTCCTGTTATTTGTATTTCTCTCCACTCCTGCGTGTCTCTAACTTTACTTCCTGCCTTTGTTGTTTCACTCCAGTTTTAATGATCTGTTTCACCCTGATTAGTTTCACCTGTCCCTGATTAGTTCTCACCTGTGTCTTGTTGTCCTGTCTTCACTTGTGTATTTAGTCCTGTTCTTTGGTGTCACTGTGCGGTCATCTGTGTCTATCTCTCAGTCCTGTGTTTTTTTAGTGCTTCTTCCGGTGTTCCTGCTCTGAGTCTTTCTCAGGTCTGGATTTTTATTTGTTGAACTATTTTGAATTTATGGATTTAGCTCATTTTTGCCTGGACTTCACAGCCATCTTTTTGTTGTTTTAAGCCTGTTCCATGAGTTATTAAAGTCTCCTTTTGTTCACCCTACCTTCACGTCTGTATTTGGGTTCCCTTTTTTATCTACATGTGATGATCCCAGACCAAGCCATCTCTGTGGGGTTATGTATGACACTATAGTTAACTGGTTGGCCAGTTAACTATAGTGTCATATGTTATGAGTATTATAAATACAAATGTAATTCCAATATAAAAATTACTATAGTGTTTTGATAATGCATGTAGTTATATTCTTCTTCTTCTGATATCCGATATCCAGGTGTGACCCAAATGATTGAGTGTGGATGATTTTAAGTTTTGCTCTTCAATGATGTATTGATCTACCCAATATCACTGGAAAAAAGTGTGATAGTGGTTTAAGGATTGCCAATGAGCTTTCAAACCAAATGCACAAGTGCAACATTGTGCTGAGCAAGCCCATTATTTTGCAGCAGCACTCGCCTGGGGGCACTGCACGAGCCAGCACACACTGATCTGATTTTCTGCCAGGAAACTTCAACTAAATTGAACGCTGACCTCCATGACGCGTGTCCAAACACATTCCAGCATTGACAGAAATTTAAAGTTGTGATGGTGCTGCATTTCAAACATGGCAGGAAACATAATATTAACTTAATATTGCCTTATCTGTTTTGTATTGCTTTATGCAATGTATTTCATCCTTCATAACGTATCTCTTCCTTGCTGTGCCTATATCTATGCTTGCTTACACATTTGGCAGACCAAAAATAATGATTTACACATACAATTTGGCCGTCATCCAGCATTGCACATCGAAATAATTGTCAGCAATAGGCCAGCATGGTGTCAGACAGCCTGCACCATCCACACCTTAATTGCCATCTATCACTTTAATAGTGAAGTAACTTAACACTAAACAGCATACCCAATAAAGACAAAGTATTCCCACCCTTACCTGGACCAGTAAGCAAGCAGTGGCAGGAGGGCTCATTACGGCTCACATGGGGCACAGTGTCATACCACGACTCATAAAAAAACATGGTCACAGCAGCTGTGGGGGCTACACAGCTCACTTACACAGGCATTATTTATGCTGGGGGTGTGCAAGGGGGTGGTGAGAGCAGTTTGGTGCCCTGTCTGTCACGCTGCTCGAGGGGTCCAACCTGGGCTCCGTTTTATAAGCCTTTGGTGCCAGGGGCCCCGGCTCACACCAGCGTGGGAAAGGAGGCTAACCATCAGGTTATGTGGAGGTTTTTTATGGTGCATTGTCCAAAGTAAGAGTGGAGGTTAGAGCCCCAGAGTCTGAGACCTTTGTAACATCCATATACACACATAAAAATGGCTGCATCCACATATTGCTCACAACCACAAACTTAAATCTTCCAGCTCCTCTGTTAATTGCAACATAAGCAAACATGGTAATTTATGCGCTCACTGGACCTCTTTATCGCAAGCCTTAGCTCTTGTTGCTCATCTCTCTACCGCATCCGATGTATTCAGCCAGGATGTATGCATGTTTGCGCTATGAGCAATGCATCAGTGGGCTTGACGAATCCACATCTTACAGCCTGAGTTGAGTTGCTCCAATCCACTGCTGAATCATCCCTCACATAGTGAATGATTCAGCAGTGACCGAAACTGAGCCATACCAACCTCATATCCACATTTTAACTAAGAGTCATACAGCATCACTGCAACAGATCCGTTTATGGTTTGCTGTAGGAAATGACACAGAGAGGGATGAAAATGTAATAAAATCAAATGTGTAATAAAGTCACAACTTCAGTGTCAGAAAGATTTGATCTCTCTACTGCAGGGGCATTTGGAATATCCATGCAATCAGTGCATGACGATTAAAAGGAGGACAGACATGTTAAAAAATCTGCATTAGTTGCATACTGTACTGCAGCCATGCAACACATTCTTAGACAATTATTGGAGTTAGTTGTGCTGAATTTATAAGCGGTTGATTTCTAGATGAAATTCCTTTAAATAAGTTAAAACCAAAGTAAATATCAGTATAATATTTTAAAACTTTATTCTCCTGAATTGTGTCCCTGCAGGTAGACAAACTGAATAAATTCAGACGTCTACCACCTGAACACCGTCCCTTTCTTTACCTACAGGTATTGCCAAATTACATAGTCCTTTCCTGAAAACTTTCTAGGAAGTTATTAGGAAATGACAGACGTGTAAAATGAAGTGTTACAGACATTTCACACATTCACACATTTTCACTACTGTCATTCTTCATGAAATGAACAAGGTTCACAGTATCACCTATCTTCCTCATGCATAGTTGATCTACATTCAATGTACAGACCAAAAGCCACTGCTTTACACTGGGGAAAAAAAGGTTTTGCAGTCCTGTTGCAGTTGTAAGACTGCAAAATGCGACCGTAATCAGAAATATTTCTATTTGTTAAGTGCTCTTTTAATTTTTTTTTTTTTTTTTTTTTTTTTACTGTTTTGCAGCACTGGTTCAGTCTCAGTATTTGATATACTAACAGTTTCATTCAGTCATTTATGTGGTTACTTTTTGTATCTAATAAAAGTTTTCTGTCACCATTTAGCATCTCTAAGTTTTGATGTGCAAGGCCTCGGCTTATGAATCAAATAACACAATCATGAATGTTCTTATTATGGAGTGATTTATATGAGAAATGGTATGGATAGAGAGGACACACATCTAACATAACTTGTCTTCTCTCTGTCCCCTCAGTCCCTTTTGTCCCATATGTTCACTCCATCAAAGCGTAACATTTGACTGTGCTTCCCTGTGCTCACAGAAGTGCACAGTTTGGTTCCCAGGGTAGAGCATGAAAAAGCCTTTAGCGGGGTGTGTTCACGCACCTGTCAGGGATACACTGGAGTATTTGTGTGTGTACTGTCAGTGTGCACATGTGTTCATTGATATAGTCTGCTGAATGCACAGGTTGAAGTCTAATATTGGGACACATTTGTTTCAGGATTTGGATGTTTTTGCACCTGCTTTAAGCACTACTACAACTGTCAGGTAATAGAAAATGGAACATCCTGTATTCTTATCTTAACTCTTATTCTTATTATTTAAGGTTTTTTTTTGTTAGCCTCATGCCTTAGCCATGTGAGGGAAATAATTAAAAAAAAAAACACCAGAGCTTTATTTTGATATATTGGTTGTAAGAATTGCATATTGTGTTGCATATTTTCTGTCATTTAGCCAAACAGTCTTATATTTTGTTAAGTTGTTCACTTGGAACTCCCCTTTTCTTATTACATGATTTTATTAAGACCTGTTCAATTTTTTTTATTAAGTTGCCACACACATGCTTCATTTGTTAGAGTGTAGGAAAAAGCCTTTGTTTCCACAGATGTTTCACATGAGTCCCATCTGCTGATCTATATTACTCTATGATAATCCTGCCAACTGCCACTTATCTATTCCTTACGCTAAACAATCAAAGATATCCCCTGAGCTTTTAATTCATCTGTGTTGCATCATGGCATACATCTGGGACCAGTTGTTTGTGGCATTTGAAGCCTCCCGATGAGCGGATGGAACCTGAGACCGTGTACGTTCCCATGAGTTCATGATGTGCTTCATCTCCCCTGCTCCACCATGGTGCTGAGCCCAAACCGCAGCAGATGTTATTGAGTGCACATTTGTAAATATTTACCCTGGTAGGGAGCCTATGAAACTGAGGGATGTGCATAGTCGATGGCGACGCTGACAGAGCGGCAGATATTGGCCTCCGGATCAGCCAATGTTTTCAATCTCAGAGGTCGTGTTGAAAAGGCGCTGCAATACAGCACATTCCAATTTCACAGAAAAGGCTTGGAGGAAGTTTAAACCCAAACTATAGGAGGCAGCTATTAGGTTTGGTTGTAGAACTGGCAGTAATATGCTGAACTGAAGCCCAAAGCTGGAGGGGCTGAAGCGGAGGGAGTAATAAGGTTCAGATAAGTTGTACTTTCATAGTCCCCCCTACAACGATTTCACATTACAGAGTTCCCTGCTGAGCTTCGAGTGGCTGAGATATACCGATATAAAATTAACCATATTAACCTTACAACTGATTAGGCTGATTTAAGCAGCTAATGTTAGTTTATGCCTTTTCTCTTAAATGAATGGAAGGAAAACCTTGGGGAAGCTTAGTAAAAACCTTTATTTAACCTCTCCCAAGAGAGCATGTAGGAAGCACATGCTTTAAGAACAAGGAAAGGAAAGGAATTACTTTTCGTCTGATATGAAGCCTGACCTGCTGCCAAGTGATGTATCCCAGGAGAGAGGGGTCAGAATGTGCCTCACTGCTCACAGCCCCGTTCTTTCTAATGAAGACAAAACAGGCATGCTGCACCGCAGTCCGCCTGGATGCAAGCCATTACCACAGCTAATTGGTAATTACTAGATTAATCAACAAAAGAGGTACCTTTCAAGAAATCACTCAAAGGCAGATTTTTCAATTTGTGGAAGTTTAGTATTAAATACTTGCTGTGTCTGGACTGTAAACACGTTTGAATATTCTTTGATACACTTAATTTTTACTTGCATTTTTATATGCAAACATAGACTTACATGAATGTTAATTCGGAGATGAGGGTTGGATCTGCATGCCTCAGGAATGTTCAGAGCATTTCTGAAGTGCCTACATGGTGTCAGACATGATATTGCATGTTGTGTCCATGTAGCTCACAGAATTCCTTTGCTTGGCAACATGAAGCTCCAGAAGGGAATAAAAGCATTAATTATACATTATTTGAATGATTTTACAAGCATATGAGATTAGGAAGTGCAGTGATCTTCCATGTTGCAATAACAGCCCGTCTACGTTAGTACAGCATGCCTCATTAGCACCATTCCCACAGCTGGATGTGGGCTAACCAGATAGCCAACATTCACTCTCTAATTAGCTCCTCTGGTACCCTGCATTCCCCTCTCGAAGCTCACCACCGGGCTTTGCTATCCGGTCCTTGCTTTGCTTTGCCATGCAGGGGGTGAGAGATATTGATTGTGCTTCTTTAATGATAAATTCCCTTTGTGCTATGGAAGCCAGTTAGTGAGGACTGTAGTACTGGGCAGACCTTTTCTCTGTGAAATGGATTTGGCAAAAGAAAAACATCGGGGCACATCCTTGGAGTTCTGAATCAGGAGAATCAGAGGCTCCTCTGTCTGTGTTGTCTGGAGTTGGCCTTGAGTCTTATAGCAAAGCTGCACCGCAGGAAGGGGGGTCAATAGTTTGTTTTTGCACAGCAGGCAGAAAATTTGCAGTAAATTTCTTTTTAAAGTTCTGGATTTTAATTCCTGGTCACCAAGACTGAGATGTGCATTCAAGCACATATACAATACCTTTTTTTGGAGCCTTGTTAGTGACAGGCGGCCATGCCCTACCATTTAGGAAGCAATTGCTGGCAGGTCAGACATGACAGTAGCAGCAACGGGCGACAGAGGGATGGTTGCAAAGAGTAAAAGTAATGAAGGGGTTGAGAGGGCAATGGGAGGATCAGAAATCGGGTGCTGTGAACAAGTCAGGGTGAGCAACCCTTTCAGCCAGGGTGTAGAGTGTCGCCACACAACATGCCAGCATTTATTTAGCACCAAGCAACAAGTTGTAGGGAAACCCAATCTCCTTGCCGGCTGCTCCTCCTTCAGAAAGGGCTGCCCTGATCTTCATGGCGTCTCCCCGCTCTCTTGTCTGTCTTGCACTCCATGAAGTCCCCGTTAGGTGACGTGGGAAGCCTCTTATAGCCACCACTCCAACTTTTCTGCTGCGGTCAAGTCGCCACCTCTCGTGTTACACGGCATGGTAGGTACTCTGTCAATGATGGCCCAAGGGCAGATGCAAAGGTCTGCGTGAAGTTGTAAGGAGTAGGGGGGGTCATCGGTTACCTTCCAAGTATGGCAGTTTGAAAATGCTCCAAAGAAAGTGGAGCCTCTGATGAACCTTCCTGTTCTATGTGCTTTCTGGACCTGTTTCAGCATATGCAACCAGATCGTGTATGTGGGATGACAGATCAACATTGACCTAACGCACTGATCATAGAAATGTTGTATAGTTTCCAAATGATCTGTGTCCTATTTTAGAGCTTGGTAGTTGATCTCTCAACTGTATATTCAATATCATAACTGTTCACATCACCAACATTGATGAAGGATGACATAATTAATTAAAAAAAGCATCAAGTTGTTAAAAGGAAAAAGCTGTACCTCTAAATACTTATTTATCATCACACAACATGGATTATAAAGTGAAAACAGAGTACAGTCAGAACATGGACAGGATTGACCTTTTGGCTCAGTCATATCTCATTAGCATGCTAACATTGATTAAATTATCAGTGTTGTATTTGAAGGTTTAACTGTAGTATGGTGTTGTTTGGAGCAGCATGTCAGACACATGCAGAGTTCTGCCTGGCCTGGTTGATTAATGATGGGAAAGGTCACCCAAACAAGGACCCTGACTCTCCATTTCCAGACAGCAACCAGAGGTGTAGGGTTCACTGTTTTCAATCAGCGGCAGATTTATCAGGACTGTGTTATCACCGTCGCATGTTGCAAGTCTCAGGACCAATGACGTATCTGTAAGTGTTAACCCTAAATGGACTTGAAATGAAATCTGATGACTAGAATGAAACTTGGGTGACCTGATATATTATTTTAAGACTATCAGGTGTAGATAATGTGTAATGTATTACACTGTTAAGTGAAAAACACATACACAGATAACACATGGTTGTTTTTTAATGTTATGGACATGGTTCTAAAGATGGTAACATCAGTGGTTTCACCACTTTAGTGCAACATGGGCTCAGACTGAAATATCTCAACAAGTACTTCAACTTTGTACAAACATTCACATTCACCAGGCTAATCTTCCAGCTCCACCATTAGGTTGATATTTTTAGTGTGTGTGTTAGGATAATATCTCAGCGACTGTTAAATGGATAGGTATTTAATACAGATCATTCATGGTCCAAATATGGACTGGCTTGATGGACTGCCATGGAAATCAGTACATATGTCAATCAACCAATTAAAAGACGTAAAAATGTTTTTCTATAAATTAATAATTTTGATCTCTCCTTTGAATCTCTCAACTTTCCATTCAGCGCAGTCACCAAATATTTAATTTGTCCAATGCTGGTTTAGCATTTGATACTACTGACCACAAGATCCTCTTAAACCAAGGGCACTGCTGTGCATTGATTTAGGTCTGACCTTAAAGGTGCTTTGACAGTGCAACAGGTGTTCACTGCGGAGTGCCCCAGGGATCTCTGCTAGGTCCAATACTATTTTCCATTTACATGCTCCCGTTTGGCCACATTATTTATAATTTATACATACATAATACCAGTTTCCATTTTTACACAAACAATACTCATATCTATCTAAGCTTTGACCTTGCAAATCACTATTAGAACACTGCCAATCTAAATCCTAAAAGAGGGATATTGATCATAGGTCAATATTGTGCAAATCAAACCGTTTTGTTTAATTCTGCTTTCATTATCTCAGAAACATTTCAAATATGAGACGATCTTTTTTCTGCCAAAAGTCTGGGAACTGTCATACATGCCTTCAGAACTTTCTGGCTAGATTATTGGAATTCTTTGTTTACTGGCATCAGGGAAAAAAATCCCTTCCCATGTCCAGTTCATTCAAAACTCTACTGCCAGTATTTTGACAAAGAAACATGCTCTCATGACACAGATTCTATCTTCCTTACAAAGGCTACCATTTGAGGGCTGTAAACTCAGAAGTGCTTATCAGAAAATTGAGTAGTTTCAGAAATGTAAGAAAAATGTGCACCATTATGCCCATAAATGACACTGCATTTCCCCATTCCCTATGATAGTTAGCTTTTCACTCTGCCGTTGGATGTAGTGTTTTTTGAGTTGATATCTGAGATGGTTGGATGTCATAGGTAGTTCTTTTAAGCATAAATGCACCCTTAAGGCTCTTTTACACAAAAGTTGTGGGAGAAATGTGGTAAAATGTTTAGTAAAGGAACCAAGATACTAGATCTTGGTCCTGGATTGCACTGTGAGACACACTCACCGACGGCCAATGCAGACATTTGCAACCGAAATACAACTGTTCAGAACACAACAGGAAATGATACAGGATACCTGGCTGGCACACACACACAAACCAGTGATGGCAATATGAAAAAGGAATCCTTTTTTGTTTTATTGTAAGACATTCACCAGTAAGTTATAATGCTACATTCTTCAATTAGATGATCAATAGAAGTCTAAATGATCATGTTTCTTTGTCTTAAAATTTCCAGAGCCTGCATGGCAACACGCCCATGCACACATATTTGTGTATTAATAGCAAATAAGAGACAGACATAGAACATCCTCCCAACATGCAGTACAATTTTTCAAGAGTGCCATTTCAATGTTTTTTTTTGTTCTTAGAAGAGACACCTCATCAGTAGTTTTATAAACCGCACATTTTCAATCACTGCCCCCATATGAATTCTATTTTCACCTGATAATCTGTTAAGCGACAAGCCATTTGCAGAATCTGAATGGAGACCTGATACCGCAAAGGTCTGTGAAAAATCAAGCGCAAGCAGTTGTCTGATGAAAAGCAGATGTACAGAAACAAAACAAAAAGTAAGCTGTAAAGATGATGTACTATGTGGCAAAACGCTTGTGGTCATATGACCCATGTGACTGACATACAGTCATCGCTTCTGAGACAGATAACCGAAAAGTCTGTGAGTTTACGGGAGGCATGCAGCCTATGCGTGAGGCGGTTTGGTCAGACAGGCTCCATGTGTGAGTGATAAAAGTGTAAAACCATCCAAACAAAAGGCCTTGGAGATGACATCTCTATCTGTAAGGACCTCAACATTCTCACAGTAATGATAAGGCCAGGTCACATGTACGCCTGCATCAGTGTCTGACAGACTGGGGTCAACTGCACAACACAAGCCCAGTCAGTCACGGCAGAATACATAAGTGAAACACAAGCAGTTAATAATAATAAAAGTAACAACCATAATCTAATCCGAAAGAGTTAAAAAATCTATCTTTGCTGATTTTCTGCCTAACTAAGATTAATTTTAAAGTAACCATTCAGACAAACAAAACTGCTCTGAAACATAGTCTGATCTTCTCATGTTATACTGTATGATTTTGGCGTGGTGAAGAGATAAATTATTAATGCTTGTGTTGAAAGCAATCCTGCCTCATGCATTCCCCAGCAGAAAACTATTGAGAGCTGCAGCAAATGGTGTGTAGCCACAGCCCACAAGCAATCATGGAGATCTAAGTCAAATACCCCTATTCCCCATCATGGCACAACAAAGGTTTTCCCAGCAGCCACTTGTTATTCCGTGCGGAGAACTTGCGTGAAGATGCCCCGACCCACAGCGAGGTGAAGCCTCCCCTCTTTTATATCACGCATTGTTTTACATATGTTTGTCTTTTGTTTTGAAGTCCAGAGATTAAGGCTCACTAGGAACAAGGCAGGTAATCCTCAAAGCAAAGCAGGCAATTAAGGCGATTAAGAGATAAGATCAATTTGTGAAATATGGTTGTTTAATGCCACTTATCACTGAGGATATAACTGAAGGCTCCAGGGACATGCAGGTAATTAACAGGGCATGATGGGTGTAAACACCAAGTGGTCACACGGGAGTCACGCTCAGATGCCGCCGTATTTTGTTCATTTACCCGCACAAGATGAAATCACAGTGTTGTGACATAGTGCAGACCTAAGACATAGAGTGGATTGCTTATTTGCTTTAACCTGATGTTGTACAAACATCAGCATTCAGTGACAGTGGGCAAGCTCAACTGCCAGGAGAGCTTGTTCTTGGTAAAGTCTGCTTTCAGTCTACTGTAGACTGTGTAATGAAGGAGTAGTAATAGAGGTGCCAGAACTTTGATTTGCTGCTGGTGTGGCGAAGAAAGCCTGTCATGATTTGTCGGGTGGTCTGTGCACAAAGAAACATGTATATGTGCCACATACAAGCACAGCACCCGATGGAAATCCTGGCTGGTTTCAGCGGACTGCTTCCACTAAGGTCAAGGACACATCATTAACTACCACTGTACATTCATTTGTGGGTGTACAGGTCAATTACTTTTATAAAAAGGACCATGTTCGTGACCAGTCCTGGATGTCATGTCTTAGACAATCTTAGAACCCATTGGCAGCAATGGACAGTGTTTCTGGACTTCCAGTGTAGCCAGCAGATATCCAAAAAACAGATAATGGCCAAGATGTCTTCTCCAGTCTTATGCATCATATGAATGCAGATATTTTTTTTAAAAAAAAACTAATAAAAAGCTAAATTGTTGTCAGACTCATTTGTTCTATACATGGACTGTTGCAATTAACTGTTGAGCCCACTTAAATGTAACTGGTCAATACTACGCAGACTACAAATGGAAACAACACTTCCGACAACAAATTTTTAGTCTTTTGCCTACAAATTCTGCATTCACATGCAGATTTCAATTTATAGAGATTATGTCCTAGAACAAGAAAAGTCAAGCTTTGTTCTACTCTTTATTTGATTTGGGAATAGGGATGGTGGTGGCCTGAAGATTAAGATAAACAAGCTTGTGGAAGGTCTTCAGTTCAATCCCTGGACTGGGAACTAGGGAAAGTGAAAAAGCACGACTTGTCCCTCCTGCCTGGCCGCCAGGTGCCCCTGAGCAAGGCCCTTAACCAACCCAGTGGAGCTGCTCAGTGGCCAAGAGGTCAGACTCTGGCTGTATTGGGCGGCTTCCAGAGATGAAAAAAGAGATGTGTCTTCTCAGTGAAACTTCACTAAATATAAGGTGAAAAAAGGTTTTAAAAATCTGTTACTACTTTATTTTTTAATTCATAATTCATAAATTCAAACTTTAGTTTTTGTTTTTTATATATATACACTTGAAGGTATATGTACTTGAATTTGATGCTTGCAACAAATGGAGGTAACTCCATCAACTCATGGAGGTAACTTTTAATTAGCTCAACTAGCATGTCATAGCTGATAAGTGCTTATGTGCCAAGCGAGAACGTAAAACTAACCATGTGTTGCAAAAATAATTTATGTGTTTTATTGTAGCCCTGATATTTCCCCACCCTTAATCTGCTGTTTTAGTTGCCTAACCCTAACCATAACCACACTAGCAAACCCACAGATAAAAGTGTGAATTTAAAATTTTAAATGTCTCATGGGAAGTCATCTAGGATGTTTCACAATCATCTAATACTATTTCTTGTTTGGCAGTAGGGTTGCTCATACACACTGATGATCCTATACCTCACAGTAGACCTCTCGTCTGAGCTGTCCAATACAAATCTGGATCAATTATAGAGAGAAACAGATATGGTTAGAGTTGACCTAAACTAAATTTAAACTAAACTTTAAACCCCTTATTCTGCTGGGTTCCCAGTACCTCCAGTAATGAAACCCATAGGGTCTAATGGGCTGTTTTAAAAGTGTATTGAGAGCAGAAATCAATATTCTAGGTCACGGGCTTATTAGGAATCCCTGTATCACAAGAGCACCAAATGGTTTCAATAAAGTTCAGGATGAGGCAAAATTCATTCAGTATGGGCTGAAAAAGTTCAAGAGCCCTTAATATGAAGATTGGATTCCCTCACTGTTAACAATTAACATTTCTGACATGAAGCTTTGGAAAACAGTTCAAGTGAATTTATTCATTGTACACAATCTCTTGTGTTATCTGATGGAAATACGCTGATCCAAAGGAGACAATACAACACAGCTGTATTGGTGCAGTGCTTTTGCATAACAGATGCATTGTGCTACAGTGCAGGAGTTGTAGGCATTTGATTTTGCCCTGCTTTCACAATGACAATGAACCAATGAATTTATCCTGATATTTCAGTGAAACATACACTGAACTTCCAACCTTCTACGCCTCTCTGTTTCACTTATGGGACTGAATGCCGGTTCCCCTGTGTGGCCACACACACTGACATAATTCTGAACAGTCAATCATAAAGAAATCACAAGCAATAAAGATCTACATTAAATATAGCCAATGTTAGTCTTGTGGCTTGAACATATGATGGATGAGTCAACAGACCCTGCATGCCATGAAGAACTTTCTCTTCTGGAAATCTTTCCAGTTTCAGACATCTTTATCTTATTTGTATGAGGAAACTGATATTTCTGTGATAAAACATTACATTGTTGAAAAACATCCAAACCAGAAGCATGAGCAGCCCAAACTGCCATATACAGTAGAAATGCAAACTCAGTGGAGCGACTGAAGCTTGCATGAAAAGCATACTATCGTGCCTTGGCTTCAATCTAAAGTTGTTATGCCTTCAGAGCATGCCTGACTGATGGGATGGAGAGATGATAGCTGTGATAGCAAATCCTGTACTCCCAGTTTAGAGTTGAACATCTGCAACTGAGTATCTGGGCAGACTGGGGGAATTTATTGACTCTTGTAGCAAAACTATTTACAAATGTGAGCCGAGAGTTGTGTAACTGTATCTCAATTCATGTGTGTGTGTAAATGTGTGAAATCTCCAAATCTGTAATCAGATTTGCAAGTGTGCACATAGATCTGTCAATGTGAAGACAAATCTGTGAATGCATACATATTTTTGTAATTAATTTAGCTACGATAATGACCCCATACTCATCATACTCCATTACTGAGATTTGGGAACACTACAACAAATTTTAACAGGTCAAGAAATCAGTTTGTCAGTCTTAGATATTGTAAACAAGCCAACATTTTAGCAAGATTATCATAGTTACTTTATTTGGAGATAAAACCAAAGAAGTCACTTTGAATTCTGGGTAATAATCTTTCATTGCTGTGCACTCATATATTTACAGAAAGTCAACTGTGTCAACTTGTTTACAACCGCAGGTGCCAAATTTATTGTTTCCCACAGAGTACCAACAAGGCATAGATATCTATAGAAAGCCTCCAAACTGTATATATAAATGTATATGTCAAAACAAGTGTCTCATAACCACATGAGTGGATATAACTACCAACCAAATAAAATCACAAACACGTACTCCCTACAAACATGCTTTGACACTTTAACACGGCTAGCATTATAGGCTCACTCACCACAGGGGTCAAATAACTGGAGTTGTTGATGACAGATCACTGGAAGTCCCTTCAGCCTCTCGTATACCTGTGATTTTTCAAAAATGGTTATTGAAGGTTATTAATGAGCATAATGTTTTGTTATGTCACTTTTGCAATTGTTTCAGTTTGAAAAGTTACTGCAGTTTACAAGGTGATGCAAAATGACATGCTTTAAGAAAGCATGTGGTTAAATATAGGAAGGCTTAGCTCACCGTTAAAACTCTGCTTTGACATTGTACCCATGCCTCCATTCATCTTCATTAGACGATGGTCAAGACAAAGTCACATTTGCCCGTGGGTGTCCAAACTGCAGAGCACCTATAGAATCCACGCCTGTATTAACATTTAGGCCAATCATTTTACTGTTTGGCTTTGTTTGCAGTTGGCTCATTTTGATCTCAGAAATTACTTTGGTGGCTATAATGTTATCACAGCAGATAGAAATAATGGTCAAAACCCCCAAAACAGACAAATTTCCTCATAAAGTTTTGGTGGAGGACCAGAGCCCCTGGGACATCACAAATTTCAGATAAACTTAGACAATATCAAACACCTTCACTTTGGTTTGTCCTGGGAATGTCATTAACTCATCCATGATTGAAATATGCATTATTTAGTAGAACATCTTATATGTAAGCCTCTGCAAACATTTCCAGCGTGGTGTAGGAAACTTGGCGATTTGCTTACTTGACCAAGGTGGTGTTAGTTTCCTCTAAGGGAAAGTGAAAAGGTCTTTGTGTGTGTGTGTGTTTTCTGCGTGTGTGTGCATATGTTTGAGTGAATGAGAGTGCATTAACCAGACACTTTGGCTTGACAAGTCTCCTTTGGAGGCAGTGGTGCGGGAGAACAGGGACCGAGACCTGTCGCAGTGCATTCAAATGTCACCAGCTTACACTAAAATCAGCCAAGCTCGGCTCCACGTTGACTGAGTTTAACACTGCAGACTGCAGCCAAAGGTCAATGTCTAAAAAGCAGATATCCGCTTCACTGTAATATGATGAACCAGAGAGAATGTCACCACCTTTTCTGCCCGTGTAAAACACGGAAAGCTGCTTGGGCTCACTTTTCCAGTCACGTGGTGTGGAATCCATGCTTATTCCCTGATGAAAGTAGGATGCGAAGGCTAACTCATCTAAATGCGAGGTCAGGCCTTTCTCAGAGTTCATTTCTTTAAAAAGCTCCATTGAGCTTCTGCTGGAGAGAAAAGATTGGACCTCTGCTCCAGATCACACAATGTTGCCTGTCCTGCGAAGTGTCCATTTATAGGTTTTGGGGCCCCTTAGGTTGTCATTCAACCTCTTTTCCTAATCATGCTGTGTTGTTTTGCCAGCGGTAGTGTTTCCCTACATCTGTTTCTGATTCCTCGTGGGGGAAGTGGGAAAATAAATGCATCTCTATCAGTAAAGATTTAGAGGGAAAGGGTAAATGAGATATGGGGATTTAGGTATCAGATTACTTCTGTAAAAGCATTTATTTCAAGAAAGATCAATGGAATCCTTCAACTCATTTTCTCTTAATTCTGATCTATGTATGGTGTTTGTAAATTATTTCACTTACTGTTTTCTACCCTTTGCATGCTTTATTATCTCAGTTCAACCTTGCTCTTTCTTACTCGAGAGGACTTTGTAAACAATATTAGAGTTTCACCAGAATCATAGCTTTGAGTTACATTACCATAATAGAAATGGAAGAAATTCTAAAGCATGGTGCCTAATTACTTTAAAGTCACAGTAGTTGATTTTTGCGCACAGTGGAGCAGAGTGTTAATACGGCATATCATCACCTTAAAATTTTGATCTGGCAAACAAAATGCATTAGCAAAATGCTCCAGGATGTTAACCAGCTAGTAGCTAACCATACCTCCTCTATTCAGATACTGGCATTAGTGCACTTCTATAGAGTACACTGTATCATATATCATATCACACATATATCATATGTAAAACTTACATTTGTGTACTGTGGTATTCACCTCAACTACTTCAGCTTCAGCAGCTTCTTTGGGTGTCATTTTCTCAACGCTGGTGGCCCCTCCCCTTCTGCTATGTAGCCAAAATAGTGACCACTGAGGGAGAGAAGTGTCCAGTGTTCCACACTCCAGTTCACCATCCAGTACTCCAAGTACATTGCATTTTACCATAATTAATACTGTGGCAGCAAGTATGAGAGTATGAATACAGTGGATATTTTCAATCAGAACTGTTGCCTGCTGCTGCTGGAAACAAGTTTGATGAGAGCTGTGAGTGACTAGCAGCCCTTTTCATGCATTACACATCATTTAATCCATAAATCAAAATAACTTTCTCTGACTCTAGCTCCCATCTACAAACCCACTGCAGACATTTTTTTAAAGATGCAACTTTGTGTTTTTTAAAATTCTAAATTATTTCCCCAAACAGTTGTGCACTGGTTTTCAGCTCGTTACTCAAAAAGGAGTAAGTAGTGTAGTCGCAGTCAGTTTTGCTGAGCTACAGTAGAAGGAGAAGAAGAATGTATTGTATGACAGAAAATAAATTACAACCTGTGCTCATTGTCATGAAAGGACATGTCACCTGTGTGAAGGCAGGGTTCAATGATTGATGTGTTTTTAATAGTTTATGGCAGAGGGATGAGATATATCAGCCTTTGGATGCATAATTTGTTGGTGGGATAAATTAATTGTTGGTTTTGGTCTCTGTGGGATTTGTCGGAAGTAAGAAAAACATATCATTGCTAAAGCATTCTCAGAGACAATGAACTCATTACATGGGATATGTTAATCAGCAGTTCAAGCTCTTAAAACATTGTTGTAATTTCTGCCCTTAATAATCATAATACAATATATACAGTGCCACTCCCAGATGGAAACATCTGTTTCCAGAGAGTACGTAGGTGCTATATGCTCTTGTGTTGTCCTTTAACTTCTCTTTTTAAATGACTCATAACTTGAGTGGGCAGAAACATTGAAGGTCAAGGGTGCCCTGCAACAACCAGCGTGAGGGAAACTGGGAATGAAATGACGTCTTTCTGTTGCATATCCTGTTGTGTGTCAGCCAAAGTGATGGTGAAATGTTGTTGCTGATGTGAAAACGAGGCACCTCCCGTCACAGCTGTTGTTTGATCTGACTCAACTCCTCTTCAGTCACTGACCTTTAACTTGACACTTAGCTCTGAACAACCCTGACCTTATTTCTACTTATTTATTTATTTGTGGCTCCTCCGATTGAATTCTTTGGTTATAGTGTACACTGGATGGGATCAACCGAACCACCCTGTAACCATCACATGTTCCATTGTGTGAATTCTCTGCAACCCAACATCGGGCCTCGCTTCACTGTTAACATTGTTGCTCATAATTTTACCCAACAGTTGTTGCCCCACCACCGCATGCACATCTGTATTTGATGATACTTTCAAGCTGAGTTCAAGGTAGGGTCACTACAAATTACAAGAAAGGTCAGCACATTTTTATTACAGAATGACAACTGGTATTTTAACTGAAGACAGTGAATTACAGCCATGCCTGCCTCCCAGAGAGGAGAGTGGCATTCCTGCACTAAGATATTATCTCTTCTTTGGCCATTAGATATTTTAGCCTGAGATCAAACACTGATTCCAACCAACCACAGCTCCGCACAACAGAAGACGTATAGCAGTCCACTGGGACTCCAGCCAGTCACCGCAGTATTCTGTGTGACTTCCCTTGTGGAACAAGTGCAGCTTCTAATTGCACCCAGGAATATGGGTAAATAGGGGAGGATTCAATAGAGCTGTGTTAGTCTGTGCCCCTCCGCCAAACAAGTGCATTTAGATGACATCAGCTTGTTTATTTTAATTATCCTCTAATCCTGTCTGCTTTGAACGAGGCTCATGCTAAGCCTGGCGGTAATGGGCTGTCATAAGCAAGAGTAGACAAGGTTTGGGCTTGTTCAGATAATCAACCAGCTGATGAAGAATGGAAAAATTTGGGAGGAGGAAGTGGGCAGCTTCTTTTTCTTTTCAACTCCCAACAAGGCTTTCAGATTCAGTAATTCTGAGCTTGTTTTCTCAGTGAGTGAGGCTAACAAAGGCGTGGAATAAAACAATCTGCCCATTCAAGTGTTTTAACAATGGCAGTACGTAAAACACTGTAGACCGAGAAAGATCCTACTACTACATCTATGACCAGGAAGATTTGGGTTGGGAAACAAGTGAATGATTTCTCTTTAGTAGTACCTTTTTTATTTGCTTCATAAAAAATGGGGTCTAACACAATACATTAATTGGACTAGTTAAATGGCACTAACCTCGGCCTGAAAGGTTTGATCCCATTACATTGCTGTATGGTGTTTGATCTAGCTTCAATGTGGGAATGGCTGACTCCTGATGATGCAAATTACAATATAGAGTTGTAACATATGAGTGTAAATATATCAAATGGGAAAAGAAAAGTCAATAACAGTGATACTAATATGAAATATTGCATTTCATATGATAGAAATCTCTGGGAACTTTAAATGGTGACCTCTTAAACTTACCTAAATTGGAACATAACAGCTGAATAAATGTAACTGAATGGGAGTAACCATGCATACATGCTGACACATTCACTTTAATTGTGATTAAGAATAAGAAATCATTGCATCTTGTGTTTTTTTTTTTTTTTACTTCTTATGCAACATTTTTGTTGCGTGCGAGTTCAGTGAGAAAGTTTGTTGTTGAGCTGCAGGGGAACTTTTCAGCAGTGAATACATATTCAGATTGCATGTAAATGATCTATTATTTTCACACAAGGGTGTAATAGAGCCTTAGTTAGTTCTGTTGCGCAACAGGACAAATTTGCACAATATGCTACCTTGCATTGTCAGTGAGGGAATAAATGTGCAACACATTTAATGAAATGTGTTTTACCCATTGTTGCTTTGCCACATAGGCGTGCAGCTGTGCAGGAAATAAAGGCCATGTGAGTGCCTGCTGCTACACACTGCTTACACTGTGGTAGCTTTAACAGAGAATGGAAGCTTTGCCTTTAATACATCAACTTTGTCAATGAATGTCATGCTGCCTCTGTGACTGGTGTAGTAGGGCATTAATAAGGCATGACATGCACTTCATAGCAGCTACTGTGGTTTAAAATGTGAACGCTCTTGTTTTTTATTTAGATTTAATACTATATGCATTGTAAAGTTGGTAAATCATCTGCGGTATCAGGTTTGTGTGTTGTGTCTTTTTCCAAAATACAGTAATGCAATCCTTACATGTTCTAGTTGACCTCCTCTCCACACTTTTTCTTACGGAGATGAAAAATGACAAGAATGTTGTATTGACTAAAGAGACAGAAAAACACACGAAGTCCAGTGAAGTAGGAATTTGACCTTTTGGAGGTGTTCACCTCAGATGATATCGTAACAGCTGTATTCATCTTCAGAGTGTGAGGGCTGCTCTCTTTTGAAGTGTGAAGACTAGAGCCAGTTAGTCTTCACAGGTCAAAGTAATTACAGGGCGGCTTGAAGAGAGAGGCCACAGAGGTCAGAGAAAAGCGCCTGTTCTGCCCTCAGATTACTACCTGCTACAACCTGACCATGCTCCAGAGGTTACTGTTAATACTGGAAACATCTACTATTACATAATGGGCCACAGTGTTATGAGAGGTTTCAAATAAGGAGCTTTCTTTTTGTATTTGTTACAAATCTCCCTCCTTGGAGAGTAAAGTATTGCACAACTATATCAGGGACCTACGCTGCTTTACTGTCTCTTTATGACTGCAGAGTACCTCTACACAGATATGAAAACTGGGTTACAATGTAACCTGTAGGGAAAGCAGCTCTCACAGACTAAGATTTAGATTATCTATCCTGATCTGCTTTCCTTCTACTTTATTAAAAATCAAAGTTGTTCCACGTGCATTCAGGGAATTCTGTCTGTTTACTAATTTGGGCAAAGCCTGAATGCTCCCTGGTGTTAGAAAATGCTAAATATTTTTGGAATAATTTCACATTTCACTAGTATATCATGATGGTTTTGTATGTCTGGGTGCTACTTTGATGTATGGTCTTGAAGCAGA
This sequence comes from Protonibea diacanthus, assembly GCA_028641955.1. Taxonomy (NCBI): domain Eukaryota; kingdom Metazoa; phylum Chordata; class Actinopteri; family Sciaenidae; genus Protonibea; species Protonibea diacanthus. Next base: position 25,483,729 of record CM053978.1, on the reverse strand, counting down.
ATCAAGCATCAGAAATACAAAACAGATGTTTGTCTGGCATCTCCAAATGCAGAGCTCTCAGTCTCAGCTAATGTTCAGTGCACAACACAGATTCTACAAACTACTTGAAGCTGAGAGAGGTAGACTTCACTGTATTTAAAATATTCACGTTTTTGATTTAGAAAACAAAAACCACAAAATCCAGTAACGTTTGGCCCCTATTCAGTATCATTAGATTAATCGATAGTTTATTCATTTATTTGATAAATCATTAAATAGATGTTTAGTAATTATTGCTGATAGTTGTAGTAATTATCATCAAATACTTTGCAGGAATACACTAATAACTGGAGATAATATGATCTCTAAATATGACATGAAGTATTTGATAAACAGTCAATCCTCTCTCTGAAAACTTTTTTTTGAAATTTATCAAAGTTTTATTTTCACTGACGATGAGATAAACACAGACAGATGATGAAACCGAGGTGAAATAGGTTCCGTAGATAAATAAAAGATTTATGTCTGTACTTTCTGTTTTGTGTGGACTTGTCAGTTGTCCATGTTACTGTCCTGCTGTGTGACAGAGCCGCTGCTGCTCCACAGCTGTCTCCTGGCTTTAGAACTCTATGATAAAACACTGTAACATGTGTGCCAACCATGAGGTCAGTGTGTGGGAAAGCATGTCAGTCTGTGTGTGAATGTGTGTGATAGGTCACAACCCTGGACTGCCCCAGATACCATGAATAGTCGTATGACAAGCTGCATTTTAGCACATTCATAAATCATTGTTAGATCAATACAATGCACTTTGTCATGGCTCTAATATCACTGAACGTTTTCTGAAGCGTGTAGCATGTGCGCAGTGCTATAGAGTTTCTCCGTCTCTGCCAAAATGCTATTATAAAAACACATTGTCCACATGAATGTATAAAAAGGTGACACATGTCACCATTACAGCTGAGATATTATGCAGTCTCCATCTCTTTTTCTGCAGCTCTCTCAATGTGAGGCTGAGACACATGAAAGAAAGAGCAGGTCTGGGCCTGAGATGAAAAGAGATGTCAGTCAGCATCTGCAACAGGGCTGCCCACCTGCTCCAAATACCACACAACCAAGATAACTAATGAGATACCTGCCAGGATTAGCAGAGGGATGTTGGAATACAGTATTTCATTAAGGGTCACTGCTGGTTGGGCGATTTCACTCGAGCAGGGCATGGATGCAGCACAATGAAGTGATTATCTGTCACTCGATAATGCTGCCAAATACCAGCAATGCCATGTTGATTGACTTGCTATCAAATGCCAGGATCTGTGGCTCTTGGGAACAGGTGGTAAATGCTTATCAGAGCCTCAAGAGACCCCTCCCAGGTCCACCCACTCTGCCGATGCTTATCTCATATCATTTGTAACTAATCTGTTTGATTCTTTTGTGGAATTTTGCTTCATTGGCTGTTTACATGAAAGAGTGTTTACAGATAATACTTCCTTAAATTATTCCAATGTTCAACGGAAACTGTCACTGTGAAACTGTGAAATCTAATATAATATAATGCATTATCTGCTAGCTGTTTTAGGGTCTGGCTTTGTTCTGTGCATGGACAGATAAATAATCCATAAATTTACTATGACACTTGTGCCAAGTTTGTAAAAATCTCTTTAGGCCACTTAAGGTTCATCCGTAGTGAATGTTTATATGATTTTGGGGAAATATGTAACTTTTCTTTCAGCTCTCTGAAGCCAAATATGTGACAACACAGCGCTAGCACGCTGTGATGGCTTTAGCAAGAGATGAGCAGCTAAGCCTGCAGACATGAACAGGTGCTCCAGTGTACATCCAACTCAGACTCGGGGTATGTCCCTCTACTCTGTTCTTTCAAACCCCCAGGAACTCATAAGTTAGGCTGTTGCTTTTTTCATGTGATAAGGAGCAGTTGTGCTCTGTCGGCTTTCTTGGAAACACAACAGTTATTTGGACTATGGCCACAACATTAGGCGGCGGTAAATAAAACAGACTATATTTTATTATTTGAGTCTTTTTGGCTACACCGATGAGCTCTACGAACTGATCCTAGCCTGGAAGAAAGTCTGAAAAAATCCTCATATCACGGTAATTCTCTACTGCTGTCTGGCTGAATGTGGAGGTGTTGCCATTTATTTTATATCACATCAAACTCAGAGAAGAATAAATCAAGACTCCAATAGTAAAATGGATTTACAGTTTATTGACATTACACATCTATCATGCAGTGTGCATTTTGCAGAATGCAACAAAAAGTTAAAGAATAAAAAGAGAAAAGAAAAAAGAACAAAATGTCTAACGTCTTTCACATTAAAGAATAACTGACCTAATGTCATTTTCTTTGCATGTGCAAGTGTTGTATAATAATGTTCAAAGAAATAATCAGAAATCTCTTCTGTGGTTGAGTTACGGTGCCGTGGATTGAGGATGTTACCTGTACTGTGTTGTTCATTTTAGTTCTCTTGATATGTAAAAGAATCCATCATGTCTATATGTTCCCTATATAACTGAAAATATACACCGACCGGCCACTTCATTAGATACACTCATATATCAACAACTCTAACATGAATTCTACTGTTAAGAAGTTTATCATTTTGCATCATTATTCATTAGTCTTACTGTTTTTGTGCTGGTGTGCATTATATTGAGAGATGTTTCTAATATTATGTCCTTTATTATGTGCTCATGTATGTATATGGCCAAAATATTAAAAACACAGCTTAATATAATGCAGTCCAGTTTAACAGTGCTGCAAACTACAAGCTCAATAGTAAACATAATAATTAAACTATTATTATTAAGTTGTTCTATTAGATCACATCGGATTGTACAAGTGTACCCAGTGAATTGGCCGGTCAGTGTATACCATATTTAAGTACCCTGTATTGTATTGCCCACACATCTATTAGTATCTGCTTTACTTTAACACACACGTTTAGATGTCCTGATCAGGCACACCAATGCTGCTCTTGGATATGTCCGCTCATGGTCAGGCTGAATGTTTGGCAGATTTCTGGGACGACAGGGTGGTGAATAATAGCTGTTTATGAGAAAGACAAATCAGTCGGCAAGACAGAAGCTGTAAATTACTGTTATTATTCAGAGAACTGTAATGTGTTCATAATAGGACGGACTCAGTAAAAGCAAAAACTATCCCTTATTGAATATCTGTGGATTCATGTCAATTATAGATGCCTAGGTCTACAGTGTGATTTACAGAGCAGGTCTGTTGGTGGGTATCAAATCAGGCATGTGCATGAGGACATTTATAAATACCCATAAAGCCATAAACTCTCTCTGATAGCCTCTTATGTTTAGAGAGAGGCACCAGCTATTTATGGGAGCTGTTTCTTCTCACCAGTGAAAGTCTGATTTCTCTTTCAAAGATACTTTTTCTTCACTGGCTTAACACGTATGTTTCAGTCACTAATAATTCATATTTCAATCTGTGTAGCTTCACCTACAAGAGCTAACATACGTAGGTTTTTTAAATTGCTGTAGGCTTACAACAGCATCTGTGGTGAGTGAATGCTGAAAAATGAATCCATTATTTAACACACTGATGCTTCTCAAACACAAACACTGGTCCACAATCAGAAGATTTCTCTGGGTTTTCAGTTCAAGTCAGCACCAATGACACTAACATTAGCTGTTAAATAGCACGTTATTCAATATAATTTCTAAAATTGTTTCTCAGAATCACAAAAAGAAAGGCAGCAGGTTGAGTGACCTGCTGAATTTGGCATTGCTCTTACAAACAAATAAATAGCCAATAGTGTTATTCACAATCGCCAGTTGCTATGGCCACATGACAATGAAAGCAAGGCTGAGCTGAGAGCTGCTAATACTGCTGAAACTAACATTAGCATGGCTCTGATCTAGCACATGAAAACGAGATGCGCCAGACTTGCTTCACCCAAATGGATACACTTACATGGTCTAGACACACAATGCTGGCAGAGTATCCCTCCCTTTAACTATGGGTGGTCACCATGGATACCACATACTCAACACCAATTTCTATTACTCTCCACATGGCACTGTGTGAAGGCCACACTACCTCAGAAATGCAACTCAAAGCATCGTGAAATGAAAGCTTTGACTCCTCATGCTTGGTGAACCATCTCAGGATGGAGGTCATGATCAAACTGACTTGTTATTAACTTCATCTTGTCATGCATGAGCCACACGTATGGTTTTGAATATGGTGAAAAATTGAAGGCATAACTGGATTATGAGGGGATTTGAATTTGACTTGATCGGACACATTGTTACCTCCACAGCACAGCTTCGGTATCAGAGCCCATGTGTTACTACAATCCTGGATATACATATCCATTCATGAGGTCTCCCACATGAAAGACAAGCCTATGCACACACTATAACCCAAAAATGCCTCAATAATTCAAAGCTCAAAGTTTCTCTGCCTGTTTCTCTTCTGTTTTTATCAGATATTCCTTTTGCTTGGTCGCTCTCCTGGGAGCAAGAGTGCACGGCTGGAGAATTTCAATCTGGTTTATTCATTTTCCCCCTCCTTCCATCTCCCTGTCAGTCTGGATCAAACAGTGGCATCTCATCAGCTCCAACTCACCTAACCTGCAATGGCCAACGTTTTTTTTAAAGAGCTGGTTTGGAGGTCAAGAAGAAAATGAAGATGTTGTCTGACTAAAGTACGAGAGAGCGTTGTGATGAGGTTTGGATTCAGGGGACAATGTAACAAAGTAATTCTGAACATTTTTCTAAGTGGTTCTATATGAAGTTCACATCAGTGGTTTGTGTGAATTATTGAGCCTCACCAAGTACCTAAACATATACATAAGCAACAGCTCTGTAACTACTGAATTCCACTAGGCATGGCGACGTGATCCGGGTGGACCACGGCCAGCGCTGAATGCGGCTATTCCAGACAGTGATTGTGATCCCACTAGATCCCGCGATTCAGAAGCATCCCAAATGCAGCTCTCTGTTCTACTCTACAAAGAACATGTGACTGTTCTTTTTTTTGACACATGCCCCAACAAGCCACATCACTCAAGCAGGGAAACGGTTTAACTACATGGTATGTTGATGCACATAAACCAAGAAAAATGACCAGGTCTAAGCAAGTTGACAAAGTCAGGTGGGCAAAATACTCTGAAATGAAGCTGTGTGGAGAATGGGCCAAAACAGCATTGCGCCTGTGACGTAACAGAGGAGTACCTGGTGGGACTCAGACATAAGGTTGTGTATAGGCATTGTAATGCTTTGCGCTAAGTGCTAACACCAGTATGCTAATGCATATGCAATGGCACTATATAATGTGTTGATGTTCATCAGGCCTTAAAGTTCCCCTCTTATTTAATTAGAATTTTAAATTTTAAATGCTAACATTATTATTATTATTATTACTATTATTATTATTAATAATAATAATTATTAGCGCTAAATGCAAAGTATAGCTAAGGAAGCTAAGGAGAATGTCACAGTTTTCCAGGTATTTGGTCAGGTTGGATAAGTTAAGGGATCACTAAAGATAGCAGGCTTCATTCTCTGGGGACCATGAATGTCTGTACAAAGGTTCATGACAATCAGTCCAATAGTTTAGATTTTTCTTGTCTTGTCCAGACTGGTCAATTAAGATGACAAACCAACATTGCCATTCTTAGAGCCATGGGAAAGCTAAAAATAAATCTTCAAATAAATATTTGTGCTATGTATCTAAATTGTGCCCATCTTACAGGTAATTTGGTAACTGTTTCTGCCAGTTTGGTTCTGAACAAAGTGAGGTGAAGTCTGCATCCTGGGAAAACTCTAAAGGTCTGCAGTACGAGGCTTTAAACAGCCCTCATCACACAACCATCATTGGTCCACAGGTCTTAAAGTGCTGGAAGACATGGACGTTTTGGATTCATGGCTACAAAACAGAGGTCACAGTTGAATGCCAATAACAATGACTTATTCCTGTGCTAACTTTGATTTCACTTCACTGTATTGTCCCTTCCAATGAAACTCAACTTGCAGCAGCAGTAAAAAAAGACGTATGCTGACATATAAATGCATATATTATGTAAAAGCTAGCAAACAAGCCAGACACCTCGAGGCAGGAGACCAGTCGGCAATAACCATCCAACTAAAGGAAAAACAAAACGTCTCCAGTGTCACAGTAAGCTGCTGCTCCTGGAAAGACATTTTCACCGATCTCTGTGTGCTGCTGTTAATAATACACCATTTCCTAGTGACAGGCACATTTCCCTGTCAATGGACCACCAGTGTCCTGCTGCTGCTTGTGATGTAAATACCCACAGCAGGGAAGCCTATAGGTGTGGTACAGGTAGTCACCAAATGAATGTGTGTAAGCAACGGGTGGTGGTCTGTGTTGTGAGAGTGTGTGTTTGCATTAATGTGCATTAGAAAGAGGGAACGAACAAAGAGACAGACAGACAGACAGACAGACAGACAGACAGACAGAGACAGATAGACAGAGCAAGACTTCTGTCAAGCATGAGTTGTGTAAGTCACATCAGGCCAGGTCAGAGTTCACAGAGCAGCATGCTCAACACAACCTCTGCTGAGGTTTCAAAGGTTTTTTTTGCTTAGTGGATGGATTTGTTTTTCTAAACTGAGGCAAATTCTTCTTCAGTGACTGACAGGTAAATGTTTTATGTAAGAGCCCAGAGTAAATGATCATTCATACAGTTATTAGGACGTTTAAAATATTGTGCTGTTTAATCGGCATGTCAGCTGATTAATTCAAATGCATGGAAAAATGTCTACATCTAGCATCATTTGTCACCAATATTTTAAATTTTGGTCATAGCAGCAGGGTTCTAGAGAATAATGTCAGTCCACAACTTTGGTCCAGACTGAAATAATTTTGCAAATCTCGGATGGGTTGCTATGAAATTTGGTTTACACTAATTGTCCCCTAAAGGCTCAAATATTTGCTGATTCTTTGACTGTTTCTCCAGCACCATTATAAAATGGACATTTTTGATTTAATGTGAAATGCCCAGCAACTCTTGGTTAGACTGCATTGAAATTGGGTAAACTATAAATCCATCATACAGTAATTTCGTGGAATGAAACAATATTTTATCATTATCCTAGCCGACTTCCCAGCATCCATTGTTTGAGAGTTTGAGAGCATGATAATATTCTAACATTAGCATTTTAGTGCACCACATTGCCTAAGTAGAAGCATCTTAAGTGTTTTTTTTAATTATTATTCTTTCTTATTTCTCATAGCAATACATTATTATTCTGACTCTATTATCATAACACTTCCTTGGTTGCTCTTCTCAGACATGAACTGTTTACTATATCAAATAAAAAAACAATATTTAAAAAAAAATTAAAACCAGCAAGATGAGTTTGCACTTACTGAATAGCCTGCAACTTACACACTGATACCAACCATGAAGTTGTTTCTCCAGCAGTAAATGAGACATATCCTGGTCACCTATCTCTCCTGTCTCATCGCTGAGCTGTGTGTCACTATCCAGACCTCCATCAGAGAGGTGCTTGCTAATACTTGAGTGTGCAGCCGGGCTGCCTGCTGAGATACGGGGATTATCTGATCACCTGTTCCACACTGCGTTCCCTCGCTTTCTCTCTTTCTGAGAGACCTGCAAGTTTTAGTGGCAGGTGGTATTTTCTTGTTAGCTCTCCTTCCGTTATATATTCCCTCATTATCTTTTCTCACCTGTTAAGTAGGGGCAGTCCTCCAGTTACTCATCATTGATGGTTGCTATTTGCACGTATCCCTGCAGGTATTTCTCACGAGAAAACTTCTGATGCAAAGGTAAGGAATCCTTGCATGGCCAGAATCGTTACCTCAGAGCGCAACAAAAGATCCTTTCATCCTTTCTTATTCGAGAGGGAAATAGTCTGTGTGCCCTGGAGATATTTGCTAACACATTCCTGTAGTGGGTCATTTCCTACTGTAGTACTTCCAATAAAGACAAACCAGTGTGGTATAAACATTTAAGCCAGATGGCAAACTATTACACTGGAGCCCTGACAATAGCACTGTCCTCTATTTCTTTCCAAATCAAATATCTCAGAGTGATGTTCTGTCCATTGCAGTCCAAGCTGGGACAGATCTCGCACCCCAAGACTTTCAAACAGTGATCCCCTCTTCAATGAGAACCAGGCCAACATGCTTAGCCACTGGCTCCAGACTGTGCTGTTCTGAGCTGCTCATCAATCACGTACTGTGGATCAGGACAGTCTCTCTACACATTTGTTTTTTACTTTTTATGAAGCGTTTATGAAGAGTGCTTTGCCTGTCATCAGTATTGCCTGCAGAGAACTAACAGCAACAGATCCACCCTTGGAAATAAGTAGTGTTTTTGAATTTGTTCCATCTGTGGCCTGTTTTAATGACCTGGCATCAGTCTGATTGGGTGACATGCTCACATTGTCCTCAAAATCCCTTCATACTGTACACCGTAATTAGACATAAACTCCTGAGGCAGTTTCACAAATATGTTTTTCTTATGCAAAACCAAATAGGCGGCTTTGAAGTTGCAAGTCATTTCTAACTGTGGGTGAAAGGGTGTTTTTTGAGTGTGAGTCATCCTAATGTGCCAAAAGTCTTCGTGCATCGGGCTAACGTTTGATGCCAGGGAGCAGATCCGTGTTGGAATCTCTCTTAAGGTGGCACTGCCAATAGGTCATATAAGGAGAGCACAAAGGGTTTCAGGGAAGGACAAAAATCCAGCCAAGCCTAGGAACCAAAACAGTCTGTGGTTCAAAAGGTTCATGCAGAGTACTATTTGATGAAGCCTCCTGCTCTTGTTTTAAAAGAAATGAAAGCCAGTGTCATTTCAAACAGCGTGCTCCTGACAGGATCGCTGTGTTAATACTAAATTGAAAACTATTAAAGGACATGACAGATGGTGTTTAGGAGAGTATGGGGGGCCTTTTTGGCACAGGCCTTCACGGAAGTTGCTCATATATCAACTTAGTAGAGGGCGATCTACTGTAGCACTCGGTAATTAGAAGTGCATAAACCCTAATGACTTTGTCACCTGGAGCCCTGGGTAAAACATCTGTAGCACACGAGCTGGGGATGACATCTGATCATGATGTCTTTTCCAGCTGACTGCCGAGTCGTCCACTCCTGAACTAACCCTCAATGAGTCTTTTTTATTGACCTTAATGGAAAAGAATAAAAAACTGCCCCTGATGGAAAAAAAGTTCAGCTCTAATTAAAGGCTTCTTTTATCCAAATTAGGAACAAAAAGAAAAGAATAATATTTTCCTGCTGTAGTGGTATCTGCCCATGCAGATGGTTTTATTTGTACAGCTTTTGAGTTTTCTGATGCCACACTTACACAATAGAGATGAGGTGTCCGTGGCATAAAACAACCTTGAAATGTTACATTTAAAAGTTCAAGTCCAACAGTTCTTTCCAGAGTACTATGAAGCAGCATTTGGGGTTAGCAAGGTAACTTAGGTTTAACCCTGGCGTTTCAGGGTTAAACCTAAGACTAAGACCATTTTTTTCCTGTTGGCAGCAAGCAATGTCAAAGTCATTTCATTGTGCTTCTGTATACAGATATCATCCTACAACACTGAGACTGATTGAAGAAGTAAAGCCCTCTATCGTTGTAGCTCTCCTTATAAGATATGAAAGTACCATCATGTTTTTATTTTTTAATTTGGTCCCAAGTCTGTTTCACACCGCCATGGTGGCAACTGAAAAGGCTAAAACTACCATACATATCATGAGAATACATCTAAGCAAAATTGATTGATTGATAATTGAATAGAATAAACAAATGTTATTGTCCTTCCTGCATTTGTGCAGCTTTTAGCCTGCATTATATGTTTAACTTCTTTGTATTTGTCTATTATCATAGTCTGCTCTTTGCATGTAAAACATGTCACTCAGCTGCAACTAGACTTGTCCATTTCTACTCATTCAACACTTCCCATTTATGTGAACATGGTGGAATTCGGAAAACCTGGCTTGACTTACCAAGTTGATAGCCACTGTTGTGTGACCACTTAGCATGATTGTGGTTCATAGGCTTAGTGAAGCCAGATAACAAAAAAAAAAAAACATCCTGGGTATGTTGAACTTGGTTCTTGCAGGCCTCTGAAACAGTGCCCACATTACATACTGTCAACAGTTAAGTATTGTTTTCTGGCTAGAAAGTAATTCCAGTGAAAACTTCTCACAGTGAGGTCTGTGGGTTATCTTGAGCAACTGGAAAATTGTTTTTTGAAAGACACACTGTTGTTACATTTGTTAAATGTCATTTTCAATGCCAGGAACACCACTAATAAAATTCAGCACTGTGTTGAAGCAGAGACTTCACACAAACATTCCTGGTAGATACAAGATTCAATATCAAACTATATCAAACTGAACTTCCTGGATTGCATTCCAGTGTTTTCCTGCTACCTGAAACAACCCACGCAAACACGCTGAATTCCGTGGCATTTGTCACATCATTGCGTGTTTTTAGAAAAGCCAGGAAGTTAGTGAAGACATCCGAGGGCACACAATGTTCATAACTGCAGCCACTCCCATGACATCATTGAATCCCAATGGATTTATTTCACACCCAAACACAATTAAGGATTAATGCATTAAAAAGGATTGATCATGTTTGTGTAAAGTCTGCAGAAGTCTATTGTAGTGATTAAGGATAAATCCAAACTTGAAACTGTTAAAGTATGTGTATCCTTTGGTGATGTTGACAGTGTTACTCAGTTCCCAAAGAAATTAATTCAATCCAGGCTTTGGCCTTTAGTGCTGCTGGCGCTGTGTAGTCTACAAACTGAGAAGCAGAGCAGCCCAGACATGCAGGGCCCACAGCCCCTCCAGCATTATGGCAGACAACACAAGTACCTCACATAGAGACCAGGAGTTTTCACAGTACTTAAAATGCAATGTTATTAAGTCTCCTGTCATCCTCGGAACTCCCATGCAGGCCACGCTGTCCTATACACTTTCGGTGATGTGGGGATTGTACTCAAACTGAAGGACGTCCAAGTGTTCAAACACCATGCAAACGCAACAGTTGAAGATGGTTATAAGATCATTTTGAGGATGGCTGTGGAAGTCCTTCGTGCTGCCAGCCTTGATTGGAATCTTGTTGAGAGATTTATGGGTGATAGTGAAGTGCCAGTATGTGTGTTTTTGTTATTTCCTCAGGCTCACTCCTACTGTATCTCAGTCACAGTAGCACGGCAACAGAGAGATAACATGAGTCAGCACACTTGGACTTGGCGCAAAAGTGAACAATTGGTTTCGGGATGCCATGTCATAATAGCTTATCCCCTTTTATAACAAGAAGTGAGTTTCCATCATAAGTGGGTGGTGTATACGCAAGTCACCCACTGCTGTGTGGAAGGCACACCCTTGAATATTGGAACTGTAACCATGACACTAGTATCCTATGAGCTGGTCAAGAGGAAAGACGCTGACGTCAGCGGTAGAAGGGGAAATAAGGAGTACACCTCAGCATCCTTCCTTTACATTTTACTGCGTCATATGTCACACCAGTTCTTATTAATAAGATACCTTTCTTTTCAACATCTATCTGGAAGAGTAAAACTCATTGTGTTATAGGTGTAGATGCAAACCATCTATAAATACTGAATATGAAATATCAGTATCTTTACCCTTTCTGTTTGTTTAGATGATGCAACCCTGCTGTCTGCTGCTGCATGAGGTCAATCTAATAATAAGATGAAAGTTTATTTTTTGTGTGTACACACCTTAAGATGTTTTGTTTACCTCTAATTTGATGAGAGGTTTCCTCAGGTTTTTCACTAACTCCTCTAGCAGGGGTCAGCAACCTATGGCTCACGAGCCAGATGTAGCTCTTTTGATGGCTGCATCTGGCTCGCAGACCGGAGAAAGTAAGCCGGTACGGTCCGGTACTGCGTACCACTAAAACATTCAATGGTGGTACACAGTACCAGGAAGATGCCTGCTATAAAGCCCTCATCCAGGACCAGTCACGGCTGCACTCTGGGTCAGAAAGTAGGTCCGCTAGCAACATGCAGTCTTCCTTTTAACTCATTCCGAACTGTTTCTGAAGTGTCCGTGCTGTGTTTTAGTCCATGCTGGACGGAGCCTTGGCCGGGCATCTCCCTCTCTCTCCCTCCCCTCTGGTGGTCTCCTCTGCTCCCAGCCTTCCAAACGTGTACCACATGTTTAATGTCTTTACGTTCGATGCAAAATGTTCCAGTTAAAATCAGTAGGAGAGTAAGCAGTTATGTTTCGTGTTATTTCGTTCAATTTCAACGATACAGAACAGCTCGGAAAAGAAACTGCTGATGAGATAACGACCTGAGAGTTCACTCAGCAGTTCATGAGTGCGCATGCGCGTCTACATCCGTAACACAGCGGTTGCTATGGGGATCGGTGCATGATCGGGACCATGCAGCACAAGAAGTCGCATTAATGTTAAGAAGTATTTTATTTATTATTGGTTAGCTTCAGTATAACAACATTTAAAAAAAAAATAAATTCAGAGACTTATTATACTGTTTAAACTGTATTAAACTGTTGGTCTAACTTAAAAATGCACGCATTTATTTGTATTGAGTGTTAAAAAATATTATCTGGCTCTCACGGAAATAGATTTTAAAATCTGGCTTTCATGGCTCTCTCAGCCAAAAAGGTTCCCGACCCCTGTGCTACAGGGTACATCTGACCTTTCTTTTGGCTGGATGTTGGCTCTTCAGTTAGGTGGAGACAGCAGTATTAAGAGCTGGGGGTTTACCTGGTGAGAAACGTTAAGCCTTTTATTTGTGTTCTGGTCTATTGAGGTTGCATGTGATCTTAAAGCGTTGCATATACAGTTAAAAGTGAGTAGGATGTCCTCTGTAGTAGAGCATATGAATAATAGAAATATATTTTAAGTCGCATTTCCATTTATCAGGCTGGCCTACTGGGTTCAAATCAAGTAAATATAATTAGGTTGAGATTCAGGGGGTGACTTCATGGTGGGATGGGTTAGGGTGTGGGAGAGGAAGGGAGTATCCTGTCCCTGCAGAAACAATAGCAGTACAAGCCAGTATTGAGAGTTTGCAGAATTAGTTCCCATAGAGAGTTTAAGATAACCTCTCAGCTCTGGCAGTGGCAACTCCCAGCACCTCGAGCAGGCTAGGTTACATTGTTGGCATGGATATAGAGACACAGAAAAACAAAATTGCTACCACATTTGTGGCTTCTGTGGTTTGGGTCGCTCCACTGGTGGCTGTTCTGCTCACATCTGTGGACATATTGTTAAACTAAAATGAATGTTCTTTGGAATAATGTCAGGAGTTTACACACTAAATCATGTCAAGGAAGAGTGAATTGGAAAATGATGTATGTAAGTATATGATCAATGAATATTACATCAAGATATTTTTGATATATGTCCGTTAGAACTGTAATTAACCTCAAAGGTTCAGGTCATCCTTCAGTCCTTTCAGAGACAGAGACAACATTTCTGTATGCTTTTTTAAATGGAGTTATCCCTTCAAGCAATCCACCGTTGCACTGTGTTTAAATACTTGACAAACAAAGCTGACATCCATTTGAACTCATCAATGATGTCAACGATCAAATCAAGACATGCAACAAAGGTGCAACTGGACAAGCAGGTTTAAACAGTTATCCTCAATGCAAACATGGCAGGAGCTCAGTCAGATTAGTAAAACCTGGATATGGGTTCGATTGATGGGGTCATGACCTCGGTGTCCTATTGAAAAGCAGGACGTAAATGAGAGCCTAGAGGAAGTAGCACTCTTACCCACTACGAATCCCATTGCATCCTCAGGAAGCGTCCGTGAAGCAGAGCAATGCAAAGTCAACAGCACGATAGATAACAAGCCAGTGGGAGAGAGTGCACACTTTCTCTTGAAAACTCACTCGACAGCCACTGTGCTTGTCAGGTTTTCAAGCGTTGTAAAAAGTTTAAAGTTTGTAGAAGAGAATTTATGACATGGACTCGCTGCTTCTCTGTGAGCCAGACTGTCAACCCAAAGAGGACGCAATATACACGGGCTGCTGACAGAAGCAGAAAGAGTGGTAGTAGTTATTAGTGTGGTAGTTGTGTAATGGGTTTCTGGTAAGTGTTTGAGGGTTGTAGTAGCAGCTACTGCAGCTGTGGGAACAAAGTGGGCCTGCTTTTTAATATAGTCAGCACATGATGAGGGGGCACTTCATCTCAGAAACATGAAACCATGCCCTGAATCTGGCTAGGAAACAACCAAAACTAGAAATGAAAGATGTTAATAAAGGTGCAAACACAGTATATAAATGATACAAACTTATTTATTTCAATTACTTATTGATGTACTTGCACATTAAATGAAGCTGGAACCAGTAGCTGGTTATCTTAGCTTAGCATAAAGACTGGAAATCTTATTAGCTGAATCTGAAAACTGAAATGTAAAAATGATATGTTGTGGTTTTACAGGAGTTATGTGTGGGACTATTCCTGTGCTGGCAGCAGTTGCCAAGTAACCAGCAGAGACTTCAGGAAGTTAGTGGTCACGGTCAAGAAATAGTTTGACATTTATCCCGTTCACAACAGAAAATAAGGTTTTTACACTTGGTTTTTGAAGGGGTTAGACAAATGAGACAGAACATGTTAATTAGACTGTTTGCCTCTTTTTCCAGTCTCTATGCTAAGCTAACGTCTGCTGGCTCCAGCTACATATTTATTCTACAGACATGAGAGTGGTGCTATTGGCATGAGAGTTAACAATTGTATTTCACAACGTGTCAAACGATTCTTTTAAACAAATGCAGATTTAGTAATTTATCAGTTGAATAATAGATTTACTGACAGACTGAATAAATAATCAGCTGAACTTAATCTTGTGCCACATTTGAAATTCTCAGCAGGATTGATGACCGAACTCAGGAGGCAGAAACAGTCCTTGATGTTCGGGGTGAAATACACCATCAGGCTAATCTGTTTGGGATATAGCCCTTGTCAGAGCCCTTCCCATTTTTCTGTGAATTTTATGGTTATATAGTCCTGGGATGAGTAGCAGGACCTCCCAGATAACTAGTTTTGCAGATTATGATACATAATCATTGAATGTGTGAAAATATTTTTTTGCTCCATGCGTATCTAAACACCTCAGTCGTTCAGTGATGTAATCCAGTCTTTACCTCTCCCACAGGTCCTAGCAGCACAACATAAACTCTGTCCCAGTACAGTACCTCCCAGAAAGTTGGTGTGAAGAGGAACTATGACGCATACTTAGTATGAATCATGTATGACCCACCTAGAGGACTGTTTCTTTTTTTATAATCAGACCCATTTCTCTGCTGAATGAAATCACCATTCAAACTTAGGTCGATGGATTATTTGTTCAAATTTTGCCACTCAACTTTATGGTGACAGCCAAAAAAAGATCCCAGACGGCCAACCTCGGAGAACAGAGGTGTATTGAGAATCTCAAAGTGGGTCGGCTATTTCTCCCCGGGCCGATGTCTCGGTTTGTGATTTTATTCAATTACAGAGTATTTACCTTTCACATAATGTCAACACTGATGTTGAACAGCGGCGGGTAAAAATGAACTCACCTGTTCCTCAACACACACATTATATTGTGTCCAACATGCTCACGCAATTTAAATGACACAGACATACATATGCGCGCACGCATACGCACTGTGGCATGAGTTTGTTTATGCAGCTCGGTCAGGACCAGCGTACGTTCCCTTCCCCATTTGATGTGTGAAAAGTGGAAGGAAATCAAAGCCATTTCCTTCATTCTGGACGGTGTGGGTTGTGGTTCCCTGGGGCAGGAGGGGCGAGACTGGCAGTAAAGTATCGTTGAGCCCGCAGAGAAGTGTATGGAGAACCACATGTTGCCAAAAACAACAGAGGAAACTGTTGCTCAAAGGCACCAACCGCAGGTAGGGGAAAAGGAAGGTGGTCCGCAGGCACTGAATTGTAATCTCCCCTCTGAGGAGTTGCATACTTTCATTCAGTGTGATCAGAGAGCCTGAAATCCCCCTCTTCCATCCTCTCCTACCTAATTTGTTCACTTGCTTGTTTAACTGAGTCACTCGCCTTCAGTCACTCACCTCAGGAGATGAGAAAAGTTTGTTCTAAACACTCTCGAACTGTTGAACAAGTTTTATACTATTGAGAGTTTTCTTGTGATCTAGATATGATGCCTTTCTTTTCTCATTTAAATGCTAATAGCTCTGAGAACATCATCTACAGAGAGTGCTGGGAGCAAAGCTTTTCTCCTATCTGGTGGCAGCACAAGGTGAGCACCTGCCTGCTGAATTTTGAAATATTACTAAGTCTTGTTGTTGGCGCACTGTGGAAGTTTTAGTTTTAGCCCATTTAAAGGCTTTTTGCATGTACACGTGCACAGAAATATGCGGGTATGTTTGTGTGTCTTAGCTGCAGACATAATACTTGAAGGAATCAGTACGTTCAGATGCCTGGCAATGAGGCAGCTGTAGCCAGTGTTAAAACAAAGAGCACGTTGTGATTTAAATTCACTTTTTTGAGAGAGGGCCAAGGTGGAAACAGCACCTCAGGCTGTGATCAGAAAAGCAGTAAAGCTTTGAGATATGAAACAGTTACTAATCCCACTGACTTAACTTGTTAGCTGTCTTACCAGAAGTTTGAGGTTGATAGTAATTTTCTTTCTTCTGTACGTTCATATGACAGACTGCTGTCAGACATGTTAGCTCAGCACAGGGGTTGAAGAGGTGGTTAGATGGAAAGAGGAAGAAACCAAAAGAGGAACAATCACCACCAACTTGGAAGTTACGTCTTGTGTTTTTTTTTAGCAGCCAGTAGCTTTGGCTACATTCAGCTGGTTAACTTAACCTCAACTTCAGTTGAGGACATCACCTCTCACCATGGCTAACCTAGTTGATGATCAATTGAAGGGTGACTACTTGATAAACCAGAATATCATGTGAGGGAAAGTAACAGAGTATATTTTGTCATTTTAACCTGTTTGACTGCAAATTTTACCAACAGACCTTAATACTACTGGGGTGGTACATCCAGGAGACATGTTGTGTCAGGCTTTGGAATTGTTTAAATGCATCTTTGATGGAGTTACAGTTAGTAGCAAAAGTAAAAGTTAGTAGTGTAAATAATTACTTTTGCTCTTGAGTTATTTGTAAAAAAATGTACATTTTTTTCAGGCCATGCCGCAAGACCATTCCTGATATAAACCCGTCTTTCTATGTAGAGGTTGCATGATCTCCCCGTGTGCATGGAATTTTTCTGGGTACTCAGGCTTTCGATGGGCAGTCCATAGACATACAGGTTAACTGGTGAATCTAAATTGCCGATAGATGTGACTTTGATTATGAACGGTTGTCTCTGTCCGTCAGCCCTGTGATGAACTGCCCAATTGTCCAGGACGTCCAATGGCAGCTGTGTGACCCTGATAAGGATAAGTGGTTATTGAAGATGGATAGATAGATAATTACTTTTTTAATGAGTAATTGAATTTTTCAAGCATGCCTAATGCTTGCTCAACACTGGTTATGATACATATTTCTGTCTAAACAGAGGTAAGATAAGAAGAAACAGAAAAATCCCATCACTGCATTTTCACCCCACTAGGCCAAGATATAAGATGAGACCTAACATGGTTCAACACAACACAAAAGCACAAAGCAGCCTCTACAGAGCATGTAACAGAGTGTCACGTCTCTCCACACACACTGAAAGTGGAATAATGTTACGGATGATCTCTTGAACTGTGTAAGAATCACAAATGTTGATATAACACCTGGCATCTGTTCCTGCCCTGCAGGCTGAGCCCCACAGAAAGCGCTGTTCACACCTCAGCTGGAATGCAGGTTCTTCTGCAGTACATTAAAACAACTTCATACACCACTTAGATAGATGTCAACAGCAGCTTGGAATCATGCACTGGCAAGATTTTTATCTCAAATATTACAGTTCTTCCAGTCCTTCTGGGTAATGTACGCAGTTCACCTTGGATTGCTATCAAGCATAAAATATCGACTATAGACAAGTGGGGCTGACAGCTGATTTATTTTTTGTTTCTTTCAGAAAACTGGACCAGCTGAGGAATGTGTAGTGATGTGGCACCGGCTTTGGAGAAACTGAAGGCCCTGCTTCTCAGAAAATCTGCCGTGTCCTTACTGAATAGGAAGAAGTCTACTTGAACTCATCAAACTGATCCTTTTCTATTTGACGTCTGCCAAGTCACTTTAAAAAAGAACCTTTATGTCGGGTCAGACTGCAGAGTGAAGGCTACAGAGCCAGCGTCATGGCTTCATATGGAAGTAGAGTTGAGTGGGACAGCTTCTTTTGACCTCATTGAGCCGACACCTGAAAACCTGACAAACTTTCTCTCTAACTCTCCAACTTGGCTTAATGGTGATTCGAGTATGCGTAATTTAAAGCTCCAGATTGAATGAGGGGCAGATAATTCAGGTGTGAAAGGACACTGAATGGAATATGATTGAAAATGGGAAAATGTTTAATTTTCTCAATGAGTTTTAGAAAATCTTCGCAGGCGGTAACTCTCTGACTTGAAGCGTCCAATCAGTGTTTGAATAGAGGAGCAAATTAAGCATTTTAATCGACGTTTTCCATGTAGCATCAAATGAATTACATTTCTCAACCTTTCTTTTTTTTCAAATGAGTGGGTACATAACCAAGATAAGACTTTTAATTTCTGATAAGCTGGAGCTAACAATCATTACATTGTCTGCGCTCTAAGTCACTAAAATTGACTTGGCAGGTCAAATATTCAATGGAATGAAGTCAATGTAACACTCTGATAAGCTTGTATAATGAAACTTTTACCCAGTTTGGAATACACTCTTTTAAAAGTGGAACTCAGGTAGGTCAAAGTGAACTTGTGAGCACATGCAAAGGCATAAAAAGCATTTAAAGAGGAAAAAGAACACATATATGCACTCGTTCAAGCTAAATCCTGTTGAACAGTTTCCCGCCACACCTCATGTGTGGGTGGCAGATGGTAGCCCGCTGGTTGTCACAGCGATAGAAGATGGAAATACAGGCGACTGATTCAAACACCTCCTTTGTGAAACACACTCTGTCTTACGATAGCAGATGTAGAAGGGACGGGAGATCTGATCTGAACCTGCAGACAGGCTGATTTTTTTTTTCTTTTTTTCATTCATCAGTTTGCATCAAAGCATAAGTTGTTAATGTCCTGATAATGAATATACAGTAGCAACAGCAGTGGCATAAAAACTACATCCATCATCTCATCACCATATGAGCCGTATTTTTTTCAGCCAATCAATAGATCCAAAATGTCGGAGTTATTATGATAATGTGACTGTGGTAATGTGTTCCCATTCTTACAAGTTTCGAGTTACAGTGTTCATTGTTTCTGTAGCTGGTAGCTTAATATATTCAGCTGTTAAATCTGCTTTAATCAATATTTTAATCACATGACAATGTGTGATATGAAAGGTGTGGCTCATAGTGACAAACCCACAGAGAATTATCACCACTCTGCAGTCCCCCCTCAGGTCCGTGGGGTGTTTCAGCATCTTTCAGCTCAACATTTGTATTTTCTCGCCCGCAGGTTCCATGATTTGACACCAAATAGCTCAGTCGGTGCCTGAAACCTGGCCAATCATCATTAAAGTAGCCCAGTTTTCAAATTTACTTTCAGTAAATCTGTTTTTCTCTTTTATAAATGAAGTGCTTTGAAGTCCACGACTGTGGATGAATGCTAATGTATCTCCATCTTGTGTTTGCTAACACTGCTCCCTATGTCAGGTTAAAAGCTGATAATAATATGTTAGTGTTGTGTTTACAGTGTGTTTCCCTGCCCCAAAGATCAGCTAATGCAGCTTTAAATGCCACAATGTACAACTGCAGCATCAACCCAGTGAGTCACATCTGACCATAGGATTTTAAAATGTGCTCAGTTAGTATTTTGGTAAATTTACAATAAATAATGACTAATGTTTTAGAGATCAGTTATAAGCCGTTCATAAAAAGAACATTAGGGTAGGCTGGTTGTGATTGGTTAGACCATTTGAGTTTAAAGACAAGTGCTGTAGACAATCTGGAAAGAAATGTCCTTTATTAATGATCTATTACAGATGGGCTAACTGCAGGCTTATTATGTGAGAAATCAATAAACATAATAGATTACCAACATTCATAACGGCATTATTACAAAGCATGACCTATGAGCAGTTATTAATGTCTTGTCTGAGAAGCTGAATAAAGCAAATTAATTATTAACAGATGATTAAGCCATTCGTCACACGATATAAACCCATAAAGTGTTACTCATTAGTCAGTATAAACACGTTTTGTAGTTACTGTAAAAAAAAAAAAAAAAACATGATTTCAGAAATAAAAAGTATCGATAAAAATAAAACTTGAGTGTTGAATTTGGATTGTAGGGTGCATTCTTAAGCCCAGCGTGCTCCCCTGACGGCATACAGTGGTATAATATGGTAGTAAATCTTCCCCCCTCCCTCCTCCTCCTCCTCGGCTGGGCGGCTCGGCTCGGCGCTGCCCGCCCTGTGGGTGTGTTTAAGGCAAATGGGCCTCTGCATCCACCTGCTAGCGCCTTACCTCCCTACAGTCAGGAGCGCCCAACTTTCCCGAGGAGCACACACGCTGCGTGCCTGGACCTCTGAGCGCCACAGGGACTTTGTTTCCAACTGTTTCTTTTTTTCCCACGAGATGTTGATTGTTGTTGTGCGGCGACAATAACCTGCTCGAGTCGCGGTCTCGCATAAGACTGAAGAAGAGAAACATTTTTTTTTTTTAATTTTGAACTGTCATTTTCTTATTGTACACTGACAACTCCGGGGCCAATAACCACGCAGTGCGCACAGGTACAGACTGCCCTCCTGATCGGGGACTGTGTGGACGCTGCGCCGGGATTTTCTATTGTTATTATTGATTTCACTTTCTTGGAGACGAAAGTGAGCGATCTGTTGGAATTGTTTTGTTCAATGACTTGCAAGGTTGGATCTGAAGTTACATTCGGAAAGCTGTAACAATACGGTAAGAAATATTCTCTTAATATTTACTCATTATTTCATATTTAATATGTTTAATTATTCATGGTAGTAAAAGGTTACCTGTCTGCAGCCGCGCGCTTTTCTTTATTTCTTATTTTATTATTACGACCAAATACTGCTTTGTTTTCTCTTAAATAGAAATATGTATTCATAATTTAAATGTCCGATAGATCATAACCTTAATTCTTGTAAATTATTATTACCATTTATTTAATTGTTCTTCAGTTTACCGTGCGCTCTAATACCACACCAGACTGTTTACAGTTCTGTCGTCCATGTGTAGCCAAGCCTGCCAGTCTGGTACACACAGATTTCACTCTATATCATGTTTCAGCAACACTGGCATTTTTTGCATACATTTTTTACTCCTCAAAGACATAGTGGTGGAAATATATTAAGTTCATTGTTGTTTTCATTATCATATTTTCTGCATTCATAGCAGGGAGGAGGATTTTTCTCAGTTTCTCAGTCTCAGTTGTGAAATGTGACAAATCATCATCAGTGTTTGTGTAATGTTTTTGGATGGCCACCAAATGTGGATCCTTTATTGGCCACTGAGTAAAGCAGCAGGATTGAGGAGGAGGGTTATACTGCAACTTTACACACTGACCAACTTGTGCTTTTGTCTTTGGCTATATAAGTTTTAATGGTTGCTTTACATTTGTCTACGTTGTACTTAATAACTTGCAGACCCAAACAATGAAGAAGCTGAGAGTGTTTGAATCAATGTGATGGATTTAAACAGTCATATTTTTATGTGAATGTTCCTTTTTGTAAACTTGAACTTATGTACTCATTTTACGTCACAACATTGCTCAGAGAGAGTAGGTATATTTATCTTTATAGTATAATGTGAGTGTGTGTGTTTCAAACTGCTTTATTTGTGAGCAGCGCCTTGTTTGATTTCATCCGCATGTGTGAAGGACTTGGCCTCTGTCTCAGAATAAACAGCTGGATGGTTAACAAATCGTCAGTAAACAGCCGAGGTTTAAACAGCTGCTTGTGCTCATAAATTCACTTCAGCCAACCAGTCTGAGGACTCTTCAGCTCTGCTGATGTCTCCAAAGGTGTGTTTGAGATGGAGACCTGGTCCAGACGTCCGGTGTTTGTAGTAGAAACATGGAGAGAAGAGGTTTGTAAATTGTGAGTGTCCGAGCAGTGAGGTCAGGATGATGTTCTGGGAATCAAGTGTGGTAAAAAAAAAAAAAAAAAAAAAAAGTTTCATCCTCAGTGAAGTGTGGAACACGGTAATGATGATTAAATGGACCAGGAGTGCATTTGATGGGCCAGAGGTGACCTCTCTGATGATTTGTGATGATGTGTGGATCATCGTGGTTGATCCCTGGTGTCTATCATTCATTAACTCGACACTTCATTGATGACCACAACTGCATTGTTTTGAAGACTTGTTAAACTGTTCCAGTCAGCGTGTGAGCCTGTTGTCATTTGTAACCCCTTTAAGCACGCCTTTTAAAGAGGTTAATATTTTATTTTTAGATTACACCAATCACAATGTTTTTTGTCTCTTTCTCTAGTGAGCATGAGGACGTGGTATAACACGGCATTAGGTGAACCTATAATTACAGAGCAGCACATACGTATGGTGTCATGAAGTAGGAATGTGTTTTGGGTGCGTGGAGAGCAGCTTCTCTCACTAGAGTCAGCGTGATCTTCCCATCAGTTTGTCACACAGGCACACACTCTGAAAAACAAACATAATTTTTACCAAATGGAAGTGTGTACACATCTCTAAAAGCTTGGCTCCCCTCCATCCAGACTCATCAGTTTTGTGGAGCTCCCAGAGATCTGGGTGTAATCTCCACACACCTCGGTGCTGCATCTCCAAAAAACTCACAGGGATGGGGCCCCCGAGAGCCGTTTACTTGACATGGAACATAAATTAATAAACGAAAACAGACTTATTGTGGCAGATTCCTTTTTCTTATTCTTCTTCTTTTTTTTTTTTTTTTTTTTTTTTTGCAGTGTTGAGTTTAGAAACCATCTTCTCACGTGTTTCTTTTTTGGTTTCTTCATGCACAGATTTTTATTTAAAAACACTCTTCGTGTGCTACTGGAGGTTGGTCGACCATGCTGCTGGACGGTCTTTGGACGGTCCACGCCCTCCTGGCACTGTCCAGCTTCGTTCTTGGAAACCCAGTGATCAATGACCCATTGGCTGCCCCCCGAGTCTTCATCTCCTTCAAAGGTAAGATCCTGAAACTCATCTTCTGCTCTCTGCTCTCTTATTCCCACCTGCCTCTCATTTCTGGTTTGCAACTGGTGTTCTGACATGTCCAACTCTTCTTATCCTCTGCTGTTTTCTTAAACTCACTGTTTGCTCATTGTTTGACTGATGACATGACAGTTGTGTAATTGCAGCGATTGTGGCTTTGATAAATGCTAAAGGCTTTAGCAGAGGAAGAACCAGACTCTCATGTTACACCACGGAGCAGACCGCAAACAAATCATGCAGTCCTCATTTGCTGCCCCCTCCTCAGACCTCCAGGCATTGTAATAATCACCAGATGCTTCCACTGGCTTATATTGTACAAACAATTAAAAACGCAAACAGTGACTGAGCAGATGCACATATTGAAGATATTGTGCGTGTCTTGTTCGTACTCATTTTGAAACAATATACATGATTATTGTTTTAGTTAATCAAATGCAGCGTCTTTATCTTCAATCATCTTTATTATGGAATCCCTAAATTGGAGCCACAAAGACAGGATAATAAGGAGCATGTAATAACTCTATGACCATTATGTGATTATTCCCCAGTGAGGTAGACGTGTACTTTAGGGACTGTGTGTGCATTTCAGCGGCCGTGCAGATTGGGTAAAATGGGTTGCCAGGTTCTGTGGGGTGCAGAGCGAGAGAGGGTATTATCAAGAGCAAATTGCCAGGATCAGCCAAGCAGAGCGACGTCCCCGAGGCCTGTCCTGCTCGGAGATCAAGCCTTTGATTAGCATCCAGAGAAAAGCCGAGGGAGCGAGCGGCAGCGCCCCTGTTTGCTTTGCTTTCCATTTCCCAGCGCTCCCTAGTACAAGTTGACTTAATTAAGTGGACTGGCACAGTTCATTGTTGAAGGCGTTTTCCTGCTTTAATCAAGTAGGATTTAACACATCAGTGAACTCATATCCAGAGCTCAGCAGTTTTTTCTTTCTTTTTCATTTTCCAAATATCAGTTTAGTCCTCTTTGCACAAATGCTGTGTTGTTTTTAGAGAACTCTGCAAATTGTCTTTTTTTCTTTTGCTCTGTAGGCTTTTCTGTGAGCAGACTCGTTTGATTTGATTTTGTATAGATGCATCTTTGGATGGCTGAGCTCACCTGCAATATGTTCGAAAGCGGTGGACTACAGGCGCTATTCTTTGGCTGACAAGCAGGGTGGAAAAAGCTCGGCTCTCCTGCTTACCTGTGTGTGTTTGCCTCTCCAGTCAATATGAATTTCACAGTCTACTGCTGCTGCCTCTCTCTGAGGAATGCACCCCCCTCTCCATTCAATATTATGACTCTCTCTCCCTTAATTGCTTTTTGAGAGGCCCATGTAGTCCTTACCTTGGCAAGCTGGCTGCACTTCCCCTGATGCATCATGATGGTGTTAAGTTTTTGCTTGAGCTGTTTGGGAATGCAGTTTGCCTCTGAGCAGCAACTTTAATGGAACACAGTAAGACGACAAGTGTGGACAATCTGCAGGGTTTTTTTTATTGTGAGACTGAGGGAAAGAATGTGTTAATTATCAGTCCCCTGTTTATAATTATTGATCATTATAACAATGTGTCACACTGTGAAGAAATACCTTAAATTGCAGCTATAAAGCCGAGCGTTTCTCTCTCAGTGTTGAACTAAACACATGTTCCAAACTGATTAACTCGGGATCCGGGGAGCGAGGTTCAGAACCATGACCTCCATCTGGGAGACCCACACTTCCCTATTAAAGCAGGTAGAGTAAATTGGGACCTAATTGCTTTACTTTGGCTTCATGTAGTGTGCACAGCTTTTATGACAGGGAGAACACCGTCTGTGGTATTGGAAAAACAGCACAGTCTCAAAATATTCAGGGGATATAGGGCGAAAAATAAACACATTTTCAGATTAGAGTTAGTAAAGTCTGAGGGATAAAACCTTGGAAGTAGACTTTGTTCAGGCTTATCACGTCTTCTGTGCTAGTAAGCTGAGGAGAAAGGGCAGAGTTAGCAAGAAGAGAAAGAAGTCTGCTTCAGTTTAGACAGCAAATAGGTGTAATCAGTATCAGATGAGCAAACTGAGTGTTTCATAGAATGAGGACAGGGAATGAAGCCATCGATAATCAGTTGACATTTTTAAGGTTAGTTGAGACAAGACTGCTGTCTCCAGCAACCCCCAAGAGAGGAATCGTGTTATATCAGTCAACCTGGAACTGCTGAGAATCTGATAGTCTGAGTTAACGCAAACCCAAAGTGACTTCTGCATGAAATGTAAGAATACTGTGAGTTAGTAGTAAAGAGTGAAGTCTGGACGTTTGATTGTGAAACAGCTCACCGTTTGGAAAAAGAATCATTCTTTTTTTTTCATCTATTTCAGTTAGGGCTGCACCTTACAGATTATTTTCATCTTTTATGAATCAGCCAAATATTCCCTCCATAAATGAATTACTTGTTTCCCCTTTGGAATATCAGGAAATAGTGAAAAATGTGTGTTTCACGTCCCACAGCTCAAGGCAAAATATTCAAATGACTTAATTTGTTCTGTCATCATGCAAACACCCAATTAAAATTCAGTTTGTTGTCACATATGACAGTTAATCGATTGTCAGAATAGTTGCTTTTTATTTTTGTGATGATTGACTGATCAATTAGTCGAATAATCATTGCATTTCCTAGTGACACCTTCATTTCAAAGTTCTCTGGAGCCACGTAGGTGTTAGATTTAATGACCGTGATACGTCTTTGAGTACAGGAGCATAGTTGTATTATAGTAGAAAAACAAATATATTAAAGCCATTGTTCTTGATTTAATTCTGTTCAAATTTAATGCCACCAAATTGCCCCATTCTTTAAGCAGCCCATCACTGAAGAGAAACACTGAATTAACATGTGAAAGGATTGTGTGAGAGCAATCGCCTCTCCGTGACACTCCTAAGTCATGCAAGTGCCTTTGTAGCGTAAATCCATTAAGAGGTCAACTGATTTATATAAGCATTTTTTTAGTTTGTTTCTTTTTGTGTCACACTGTGAGCTACAGGAAACATCACATTTTCTGAATGGACAAAAGCACCCCTGAAGGGAGTTTTACAAAAAGTTTAACATTAGTGCTGTTGGCCCACATTTCCTCTATAACATGTTTGAGTCCATGCATTAAGCAGATCTAAATCTAAATCCATGCTTATGGCTCAGCTACTTCAGGCCTTATGCATAAATCTCTGTGTCATCTGGGCTGCCGCAACTTCATTCACTTCAAGTCATCACAAAACATCATTGTATTCTGTGCTACTCTGTGGTAAATTGAAGCAAGGCACTGCACATTCTTTGGATACAGTTGTTTACAAGCAAGGTGTTCTTAAAAGCCTTTAGTGGTTTTTTTAAAGGTCTTTAAACAGATTTTCTCAGTCAGCTTAGATAAACAGGTAAACACTGGTTCAGAATGAACAGAGGCGCTCGTGGTCAAAAATCTCCATGATGGTAAATTTTCACTTTGGAAAGTCACACTGACGTAATCTACAGCTGAGGGTGGGAATGAACACAGTGCACCTCTCACCTTTTCTCACTTGGTGTTAATGATATTTAAAACGGCTGCTCTGACAACTACAGCAATGGAATTATGGTCTGTCAGTACAAAGGAAACGTCCTTTAAATACCATAACAGCAGACAGGATTACAGCAAACCCACCCACCCGCCCTCCTCCTCCTCCTCATCATCATCATCCCACTGAGTACATACAGGGCCAAATCCACTGAGAAGACACCAGAATGTGGGTCAGATGTGCCACAACACACAAGCTCACCCCTGCCAGGGCAGGTGGCAGTGAAAGGAAGCGGCTCTGGCTCATCATTATTCCAAATATTTCTCATCTGCACGCCCTCCTGTGAAGGGCTAACAGCAGGCTCCTATTTTTACTCCTCAGCAAAGTCTTCAGTCTATATCGGGTGTGAGCGAGTGTGTGTGTGTGTGTGTGCGTGGGTGGGTGGCAGCGTAAAGGGTTAGAAACTCCCCATTGGGGTTAAATGCCAAGCATTCTAGTGTGTGTTGGCCCTTGTTATGCTGTAGTTATGTTTTGTGTGTTTTTGTGGCTTTTAATGGCCAGGAATAAAAAAAGCAGAGGATTAAATATCAGAAAATATGAGCTAAAAGCAGCTTAGGAGTGCGTCCATTCAGTGAGGTAGTTGTTTTGATAAATCAGCATCTTACTATCAGTTCACCTCTGGGCTTGCCCCTTTACAGCCGCCCTGTCACTTATACTAGTCAATGTTTAAACTCTTATTACTGTTGTTCACACAACACATTCCAGTGGTCACTTTCTTCTTTGCGCTCTTGTGTAGCATACGTTAGTGGTCCAAATTATGCTCTTATCACTGCTGAGCTGATTGGCTATGACATCATGCATTTTTGAGGCCAGAGCGGAGTGTTTACTCAGTATTGGCTGTTTTGAGTGATTGACTATAACGTGGTTTCTTTGGCTGCACTATGAAGGAAATGCAATTTGACATATATATATATATATTTGCTTAAGGTGATCATAGCTAAAACTTCCTGTTTAGCCGCCTGTTTCTGCTTCAACTATAATTTGCAGGATACCTCAAACATATTGGCACACCTTCGTCCTAACTGAAATATTGCAGTATTGTCGAACCACATGCAGAAGCCACAAAACCACTGCCCCAGTAGTCTGGCTGTCTTGGCTGTGATCTCTAATTACTGTTTGTGAAAGCTGAGTCCATATCCCACGGCAGCAAAGTAATGACTGACAAAGCATTGAAAACCACTATTACTTTGGCCATGTCCCAGACCTCAGCTTCTCTCTCCACAGTGGCTAAGCCAGGTTATATTTAGTGTAAAACTCTCTTCTCCCTCAGCAGGCACACAGCAGTCATATGTAGCACCGTGGTTAACCATTGAACACAGTCGGCAGGGTGGTGACGGTGGTCTAAGTGCAAACGCAGCTTGGTCCCGCACAACTTGCACTCTGCTGTGATTCAGCTGTCAAGACTGTCACTATATTGTTAGGTCGTTGTTGGCCACAAGCCATCCCTAATTGTGTAAAACATTTGAAATTTGATTGAGTGGGTGAAGAGAAGGCAGCACACATTGAAGCAAAACAAGGCTGTGGTGTGAGGTCTAGTCTGAGCCCAGTGGTCCAGAAAAACTGTTAATCCTACACTGTGGTGGATATGACTTCTGAATCTTTTCTATTTAATGCATGCGCTTTTGTACCTGGGAGGTAACCCAACTGCATTCTGTGCACGTACTTGTATATCTGTCTATATCTTGTCATGGTACTCTTCACTGCATTTCATCAAAATCATGTCCTAAAATGAAATGTGATTGCACACTGACTGTGGTCGGTGTCCAGACTCGAGGCATGGCTGATTATTTAGTCCGAGGTAATCGTTAAATGTAGAAATCTCCAACAGTCTCAGGTTGACAGGTCAGGAATCAGGGATTGATTAGCTGTCTGCCTGTGAGTCCCTTTTACCTAAACTACGCCCACTATTTGGCGGATGACTGATAGGACCATGTTTATACTTATTTCCGCACCAATTGGTACAATGTTTTCATTGGAAAACAATAAAGGAATCATGACAGCTGGGCCAAAAAAGCAGCAGTGGATTTTACATGGAATTCTGTGAGTTTCATAGTTCCGATACAGATTCTGCATTTATTAGTTTTAAAGCAAACCTCCACTCTTCAGCTTGTCTGAATACAGATTAATCAACACAACAGAATGGTGGTTTTACATTTTATTGCTTTCAGTGAACCCAAACTATTAAATCTGTAAGCTGAGTGCATCATATTATAGAAGACAGCACTGCTTCTATTCTCACCCCTCTCCTTGTCAGGTGTATGTGTGGGACTGACGTGTGATATTCCTCAAAAAAGATGAGTATGTTGGCGCCTTTCAGCACATTGCCCCTGAATCCAGCAGTAATCTCGTGTCCATCTCTGATGGTGCCAGGTTCCCTCTGCAAATGAAATCGCGGTCACAGTGTCATCTCATAGCTGTGTCAGACAACCATTAGTGCTGTCTGTGCCTCCTACCCAGCGCTGATGCTATAGCTCCTGGAATATCTGTTTTATTCTCTCCTTCCCAGGGTTGTTAAATGCACACAAGACTTTCTTTATGATGGCTGATGAATCGAGTCATTGTATTTGAGTGTTATAGAATATAGCCACTTGGCACCTTGCTGTACTCGATTCTCATGCCATATGGCCCAAAGTTCGTAAAGTGTATCATGAGCAGCTTGGGTGGGCCTAATGTTTGATAAAAGAGGAAAGTATCAGTGGTCTCCAACATCTGGCCAATGGTCACTATATATATTGTGTGTGTGCAGGTGTTAGCAGGTATAACAAGGTTCCTATACATCTCCAGGGGATTATTGTGGGCAGGGGAAACTGAAGGTGACAGAGTGCCGACTAAATATAGTCTAACTCATCTTTGAATGCTTGGTTTCCTGCTGCAGTTCTGTCTGTCTTCCCTCCCCTACTCATTTCTCTTCCCCTGGCATGGGAACGGCAGTAAATGTACATGGGCCAGGGTGTTTGGGATTCCTGGCATGGACGCCCTACTCTCTTTTAGCATCTGCAGAAAGAGGGATATGTTGTGTTGAGAGTGTGGTGTTCCCTCTTAGGTCAGGGTTTCACCTGTGGTATAGCCTCCTGAGTCGGGTTACGGGCTCTGTCAGAGCCTCGCCTCCAGTGAAACCAAGATCGTCTCTCAAAAAGACTGAGGACCCAGTGTTGTCTGTCTGTCTTGTCGTTCAGGGGTATGTTGTTGCATCTGTTACACCCCCTCCCCACCAGACTGGAAAATACCAGCCAAATTGTCCAGATACTGTGAATCACTTTCTCCCCACTGGTGTTCTAGTGCAGCATCTCCTCCCATGTGTTTTTATTTATGTACAATTGCACTTTTTTCCAGCTTTACAAGAAACTACAGAAATAGAGCAACTATTACAAACAGAGCAGAGCTGATGCAATTATATCTATAGAGAATATGGGCAAACATGTTGGAGCAGTAAGTGATCCCACATGGTCAAACCAAGTAATAAGACAGTACTTGGTTATTTCCTGTAATCACAAAACCTGCCAGGGCAAGATTTTTCTCTTGCTGTGGTAGCTGGAGACCATGTCAGTCACATCATGGGAGCACTGTCAGGTGTGATTAAACTTTATGAAAGTTTTCAGTGATGTGGAGAAAACTGTCACTCACCGTCTTTTGTTATTATACAAGCCCTTTGTTCAGAAAACTGTTAACAGACAATGATGTAGCCTTCTTAGGCTTGACATATTGGTTAAACCACGTAAAGCAGTCAGGTTCGTCTGAACCTGCAACTTGGTATCTAGCACAACTGCCAAGCTTCAAGGTTGGTCCTTTTTCTAGGTGGCATAATTAAGACTTCCTGTGGGATTTTGTGTCTTTTCTCACATGTGAAAACAGGGCATTAGTGGGGACTGGATAAACAGGTTGGGAACTCAGACTGGCTTTGTCTCTGTTACGCCGCTGGGGCTGAACACTTTATATTCTTAGCGCTAGTGTTTCTCTTGTGGCAGATTAAGGTGTCAGGTAGAATAATTGTCCAGATGGATTAGACATGTTTTTGGATCCAGTCCAAACCTGCGCCCAAGTTTCATAAAGGGTTTACACTTTAGAATGTTATCTATTGTGATATGTTTTCTTTAAAGCATTACTAAAGAAAACATTGTGAATTAGCAGAAAGGAAGAGAAGGCGTCAGAAGAGGTGGGGTAAGAATACACAAATGGGAATAATTCATTCAGTGGCCACCTTAAATTGAGCCTCTGCTATGAAGGGCTTCTTTATCTTGTCATCTGGACACAGCAGTGATTTGTTCCCCACCATCATTCAACTACTCACAGACAAATTGTTTTATCTTTATCTCAGCAAACAAGGAATTGTGGTGCATGAAAATATAGATGATATTCAAGTTTTAGTCATCTTCTAAGCAATTCCCTTGTAACCACCCTGTCAAAGTACTCCTGTTAGTCCCTCAACTCATCCAGAACATTGCAAATTGCCTTGTCTTCAACCTCCACAAATTCTCCTGTGTAAACTCCCTCCCTCCACTAGCTGTAGGTAACTCAGTGTATCACATTGAAAGCTGAGTGCTGATGTACCAACCTTTGAAGGGATTTGCAGCCCTGTACTTCCTGTGACTCGAGCCCTGCACACCACACCATCCCCTCCCTGCTCTAAGGTGCAAGAAGTTTGCTCTTTGCTACAAAAAGCTAAGTCATCACTTGTTCACTCTTGTTCCCTCCTTCCAGCTCTGAAATGGTTACAGCACTCCAGTTTCAACAGCACAGTCACTCCCTTTCTGCGGTTGAAGGCTTTGAAGTTATCATCTCAAGAAATACTTCATATCACCCTTGAATCTCTGAATCATATACGCTCTTAGCACTTTTGCTCACCCTAGTTGCTCTGGAAAGACCTTCTTATTGTGTTCTTCAATCTGATTTTATTTGTACTGTCTGTGGTCATATGCATACAGGAAACATCAGATCCTTTCTCTCCTTACTACTGTTGGTTATATTGTTAATCTTGGGGAAAAAAAGGTTATTGTGTTGTTGCATAGATTTTATGTCCCTCTGGATAAACACTCTAAAGATTGATCTTAATTGATTGTGGTTCCTCAGTCTTGCAACACTTTGGACAAGTGAATAAATATAAATGTAGAATCAGTATCTACAGATACTCAAGTCTGTAGCTGTGCCATTTCATAGGCCTCTTTTATATGAATGACATACTTTCTGGCAAATAGGAGCACAAGTGAAGTTTTGCTTAAAGCCTCTGTACAGCCTCGGTGTAGATCCCTAAAGACATATAAGTATATGGGAGTTTTCCAGAAAGGTCAAGTGGGAGGGCGTGACCATGACCGGGGGGGTCATGGCCACTGCCTTGCTTTGATCTACAACCTCAACATAATTTCTCACCCTCTGTCAGTGGGGGATTGAGTTTCAGATGCGTCTCGCTGCCTCAGAGCTGACGCTTTGGCCTACTAATGTGACCCCTCTACTTTCAGGTCTACAGTAAATACACCATGGCTAAGACAGTGCACTGTACTGTGACCTCAGAATGGGGCAGAAAATAATCGCCATTTGTGGATTACACGTAATTGAAAGACTTTCGCGCTGTGCAAGTAGCGCCAGAGTTTGGGCAGGACGAGCAGTTTAGCAGCTAACCAACATTTGAAGACTTTCTTTTACTAACATCTTGGGTGAACTGGGATGATTTAATGTTTTACAAGAAAACCGAACTTGACTAAAAACAGGAATAGTTTGAGGGCTTTGAAAGACAGAAGCGTTTGCTCAGAGCAGCTGCTTTATAGTGGGTGTATAGTTTTATGGATTTATAGTGAACCATAGGTATTCATTGGATAAAAGCTGTTTACAGTTCACTGGTAATTAATCTTTGTCATGATAATCTTGATAGAGGGTGCACAAACACTGATTACAAAAGTCACACGACTAATGGTGAAGTAATTTGCTGATATGTGGATTAAGTAAGTATTAAAATGGCTGCATATGTTCTAAAAGGGTAGTGCACAAGAGTAGAAGCCACTTCATCTGCAACGTGTTCTCCTTATGATGTGTCTGGTTGCTGTTAATCAGTAGTTAATCAGCGCGGTTTGGTGCATTGACTCGGTTGGGTTACATATGAGATCAAAAGGTGAAACAAAGGCTGATCGGAGCCAGACCTGGTGTAATTTAGCTTTATATTACAAGTTCTGAAATGTTTTGCTTACATGATAAAATACAGACACAGTGCAGCAATTTCTACTCAGCGATACATCAAGAATCAAAACTCAAGTAACAAATTACAGCTCGGTATTTTAGAGCATTTACTCAATATCAAGCAATATGTACATGTTTTTTTTTTTTAAGTCAAGGGAAATGTAGTTTTCAGTTTAGGTTTAGAACACTGGATCCTACTGATCGTTGTTTTAGAGTTCACTCAAGCATGTTAAGAGTAAATTGCAGTCAGCATTTCACCTAACCCTCTCATCCAGTCCTTTCAGCATGTTTGTTCCTGCTTCCCACCTCCTCATCTGGTCAGTGATGAGGTCATATACTATTCCACTTTTATAAGGGGAAATGAGGCTGTTTGGAAGACACACTGAAGAGTTTAGCCCATAAGAGCACTCAGACATATTACAATGCATGCACTTTGATGCCTTTGTAGTGGTGCGGTTTTGAAATGCTGATTTAGAGATTTCCCTATTGCTACCTCCTGCCTGTTGGTGGAGTAGGTGTTAATTGCAATGTGTGGGGATGAACTCTCATTCACATCCATTGAGGCCGAGCCGGGGCCAGTGGTGACCCCCCGACAGGCCGTTTTTGTCAACGACCCATCCTTTCAGGCCCCCTCCTGTGGCGGTGCCTCCTCTTGATTGGTGAAGAAGTAAAAAAGAGTTACCCTGGCATGCAATTCCCCTTGTTGTTGTTGTTGTTTGGCGTCGCCCACACACTCTTCCCCCTGTGAAGGTCCTATAGCTCCAGGAGTGTTTGTGTAGGTTTGCCTGTTATTCACAGAAGTTCATTCACATTCTGGGAGACCTGGGGGTGGGCGTCAAACTGGCATCAGGCCTTTCTGGTCAATGAATACGGCGCACAGCATCCCGCAGGCCTTTCTCTGTGCTGCCTATAGATTCCTCAGTCCAGGTCCAAGGAGCACCACTGTGGAGCTGCAAAGGGAGGACAGCGGTTTAGAATGGAGGTGAAAAATGAGGTTCTCTTATGGAGGGAAAATGAAATCAAGAGGAGCTGAGGGAATTGTTTACATCCTCCACTCCAGGCTGGCATGTTGCCAAACCAGTATTGGGTGATGTGTTGCAATATGAAAGCACAGAGGATTATGAGTATCAGGGGTAATGTTTGTGAACTATTTGGTAATACCCTAATGTTGCTCACTTTGTTCAATCACTCACCCCCCCTTCTTTGATTCTCTGATCTCCCAGCTTGTCTGAGCGGGATGTACATGCTCTTGAGCTCTGTGAGTCCTCTCATTGTTTTGTAAATCTTAAGATGAAGGGGGGTGGTGTTACTGTGTGCGCTAAATCCTTGTTTGACTTCTTAACTCAGTTGCTTGTTTTGCTGCTTAGCCCTTCAATGGAGGGTTAATGAATACTTTATTGCCACTTTACTATGTGGATCTTAGTGGCCGTATTTAATTTCCCCCCAGGGACGTCCTGTGGCGTTTCCCAGAGTTTCGGAGCTGCCTACTTTGCATTTCCTTTCTGTGAGAAGACAAACGGGCCTCGAGTCCAAGATGAACCGCTCTGACAGAGAGCGGGTGAGACAGAGAAAAGGGGACAGAGAGAGAGAGGAAGAGAGGCAGGCAGTGCAGGGTAGGATTTCACTCCTACTTCTTTCCCTCCAAGCTCTGAATCAGTCCAAAGTCTCTCTCGTGGGCTACACTGTGGATCAAGTTTACCCGCTTGTCCTCTCCCACCTTCCCAGTTTTGACATGCTTATGTTTTACCATCCAGGTTGGAAATAAAAGACAGACAGTACGGGTGCTCAGTGGAGTTGCAGAAAGTGTCAAAGAAGTCGGCTGGATGAGCTTTCCAGGGTAGAAAGTTGTACACACAGAAAGTCCTGTCAGTAACTGTACAGTGTTGGACACATCCATATTCTGTCAATTAACCAGGGTTGAGCTCACTACTGTGTAATCAGGCAGCCATCCATACATTTGTCACCATTGTGGTTGTATTTCTGCTGCCCTCACTGCTAGAACAAACTTCCCAACTCCACCTCAGGTGGGTAATGACTGACCCACCTTTGCAGCGTTTCTCTGCTTCAGCTCATAACTCTGTCAGATGGAGCTCAGTAATGCAGCTCAACTGTGACAAGTGTTTGCTATTTTAAAGCCTCTAATTAAGTCAGTTAACCTCCCCTTTTTCCATCATAATGCACAACCAGAGAGGAGGGTCCAGGGAATCCCTGCGCCCACCTCTGTCACGTGTTGGACCCAGTGGTGAGCGATGGCTTTTTAATGGAGGCCTCCCAGTAGAAAAAAAGGCCCTCGCTTGTGGAACCAACCTGGGGGGATATTTAAAAGACAGTCAAAAAGAGCAGCAATGAATAAGCAGTGCTTCCTGTTTTCTTAAACATGGAAGCAGCATTGAGTAAAGGTAATTGATCGGAACTAATTAGCGGCTGAGAGATAAATGATGGTTAGGTGAGATGCGGCGCTTTTAATGACACGCTGTGGGGATGGAATCCACTGTGGAATTAACTCTTCAGTGAGTGTTTCGAGGCTCAGGGTAAAGCTCAGTCATGTGTTTGTGTTTGTGGGTTAATCTCCAAGGCATCTCAGGACTCACTGGCTGCACTGGAGTGTGTGGAAATTATTAGTGAGTCAAGTGAATTTTCCAACATGACTTTTGAGTTGGTTTTGAGCTACCATCTGAAATATGTTGTCACTGGATTGCATTGGAAATAAAAATGACTGTTGGAGGAGTGACGGGCACGTGCTTCAGTTTCAATACAGATATTTGTTGCGTGTGACAGCATATAATCGTGCTGGTTGTGGTCATCAGCTTTGACCATGCAGAAATAATGCTGTGGTGCTAATTGTTGTATACATGTCCATGACGGATGAACACGGCATAAAAAAAAATTCCATAACTCAGAAGCAGTTACCTCATGACTACATTTATTATGATTTGCACAGTTGAAGGAAAAACAGGAGTGTCTTCTGGCTGGAGCAACAGCACAAGAAAGCCCAGTGAAATTAAATCAACAAGGGAGCATAAACCATGGCATTTCTAAATGATATGCCATTTGAGTTGGCTCATATCAGCTTGCTGTTTCCACCTTGTCAAAACATGGTAGGAAGAAAAACCTCTTATAGAATCCAAGATCCAAGTTCTGTCAAGTTCTAAAATAGTTTCACCTAGCAGACGGCAGAATCGCTGATAGATGCAGCGATGACTCTTTTCACAGCTGGGGCCTACCTCTGCCTCTTCATCCTTCTTCTTAACACTTCCCCAGTTCTCGTTCTCTTAGCAACATGCTTCAGCTGCTCGGCAATGGTTGCCTCTTGAGATGTCAAGAAAATTCACTTTCATGCGTTAACCAGAGGGGAAGTCTGCACCAGCTCTGAAAAGAGCTGTCATGACTCCGGACAATCACTGACACACCTGATAGTTTACCTGTCAAAGAGTTTCCTCTCCTTTTTAATTCTCCTTTATAATTTGAGTTTATTGTGATGGATGCTTTCATGTGATATTAAATGCATGTTGATACGCCTGTGGACATTATCATTCTTTTGTCAACGGTTTGTGCATCTCAAATAAGGTCTGCCATGACAAATCTCATGCAAAGCAATCCCATTTAATTAAATGCTACTTCCACGGGAGTTGTAAGATACAAGACTATGCCAGTGGAGCATTAGATCTTTATTCTCTCTAATGTGGCACACAATTGATTTATTCAGAAATTAGGATTGGCAAGAGATGAATGTTATGAAGGGAAGCGCTACCGTTAAATGCTCCATTTCTGTGGAACTTGAAGCTGCAGCCTTGGTTCAGACTTCATCCTTCACACGCTTGTTAGGAAATAAAAAGTCCTTGAGGTTGATTGTGATAAATACCATCTGAAAAAAACGAGCCGTTGCCAGCAATACATCATTGTTAACCTCAAAGGGCCATGGAGTGAGCGGATGTTTATTTATGACTTATATCTCCTTCATGTCAGGAAAACTACTTGGAGAAACTGCTGCTATAAAAGCTCTGTATGATTATCTTGGGAATGCAAAGTGAATATACAATAATGTGCACATGTAGAAATGTCTTTTAAATTATTGTCTGCATCATAATACTACAATGAGTGTTCCCAGATCTTTTCTTTCTGCGGGACATAGCAGCTCACCCACATTATGTGGCTGCCAAACCGAGTGCGGTTTATGCAAACAGTGAAATACAGAATATACGGCACGTCTTTAAAGGATCATTCCAACGTTGCATGTCTTACTCCCTTGACTATAAATTGTATGGACTTTACTGCTGAACACAATCAAACCATGATGCACGTTTTTTAATGTGTTTGTCATCTGTGACATCCACCAACGTCACTGCAGTGTAGATCAACTTGTTTGTCAAAATTATGATTACAGGTAAATGCAGGTGGGAGTTAAGAGCAACACAAGCTATCCAATTCACATCAAGATGTCTGTGTTTGCATGTACTGTACTTGGTCCAGAGGTTGGGGATTTTTGTATATAAAACAATGAACACCTGCTTGGAAGAAGAAAAAAAGCATGAAAATTTAATATCCTGTTGTGTGTTTTATGAAAACAAAAAGGTTGGCAGTTATCTAACACATACATGATTTGCTATGAATGGGCTAAAAGTATGCTATGCTAATGGTGATACACACCAATTAATCTCCCACTGTTCTCAGTGGTGATACACTGTAGTTAATCACACATTATTCCCAAATATTTTCTTTGCAGTTAACTCTCTGGCTCAGATACAAACCATACTCCTCTGATGATTACTCGACATTCTCAAGATAAACTTGCCCGGGGAAGCAGATTATTCTCTCCTCACACAGGAGGTTCCAGAGGAGCGCTGTTTTGACTTGTCTTCGCTTAATTGCTGTGTCAATTAAAATATTTTTCAGAAACATCATGCGGGCGGGACAGGGGCCGGGAGGATCGCAAGAGGCTCCGTCTTGTTCACAGCTGTGCATTGCCTGCAGTGTTGATGCAGAGAAAGTGTGGTTGGCTTGCTCGGGAGTTAACATGGTGAGCAGCCAAGCACGAGCATTAGGTGTGTTTTCCAGGCCAAATCAGATTAACATATGGTTCTGAGATAGGAGGAACTGAGAGGCACCTTTATCAAGATATAAAAAAAAAAAAAAGTGTATAAAGTGAGATAAAGCCTGGTTGGTGTGCTGTTGATTTAGGGAGTGTATCTCTACTGTCAAGTAAGATGGATTTTTTAGGAAAATAACAGAGATGTTTAGTGAATTGATAAAGAAGTTAAACACAAGGGAACTGTGTGGCAAAATTATGTGAAAGTTATCGTCATGATTTCATCTGTATCTACTGTAAATTAATAAGCCAATCATAACAACTGCTCCACAGTGGAGCTGAGTTTTGTTCTCTTTGGCAAACTAATAATGTTGTCTCTTGGGACAAGAATGACTTGAACCATGACAGCTTTCATACCAGATTGATGGATAATTCCTTAATGATGCAGGGCCACGAAAGAGTGTGAGAACAAGGCGGTTTCCTCAACACTTGGACAGTTTGATACGTAAAATCACATTTCTGTGATATTCTATACACGCTGTACTGTGTTTTGTCGACTGATAGGCCTTTTAAACCCGTGGATTTATCACTAAAACTGAATTTCCTGGAGTAAATTTAATCTTCCTCATACTTGTAGCAACGTGTCCCCACCAACACCGACCGCTGTTTTTTAACACCATGTTATGTTTGGTCTGAACACCCACTAAGGTCTTAGCTCCAAAGAGGAGCCCTCAAGCTCCATCAAAGCAGCAGATTGCCTCAAACTGGGATAAAGCCGAGATAACTGCAATTATCTCAGTTACACTTGTCTCCCACTGAAACAAAAAAAAACCAAAAACGTTTGGACCTGGGATGCCACTCCCCCGCTGGTTTCTTGTCTGCACCATCTAGGAATTTACTCTGAACAAAAGCTGTATTTTGGCCACTTTGCAATCCATACTTCCGACCTCTCCCGTAGCTCATTACCCACTGCCAGAACTGCTCAAGAGGAGGGCTGCAGGGTCACAGCGTAGGATATCCTGCCTGTCAGTCAAATGTCAGGGCTGTCAGGTGTGTCTCGCTGTTGCGGATTTAAACCCAAGTGGGGAAAGACGGACTAGTCATTAAAATCTCGCAGGGAGGCCGAATTTTGATTTTTGACGAAGCTCAGTGTATTTCCACAACTGTCAAGCTGTCTGTATGTCTGCTGCCATGTGTGGATGTCACCTCAGGCACGACTGAGTCGAGAGAGACAGCTTTCCTCGGGGTTAATGAGGAAGAGAGATGATAATGGGGGGATAGAGATGAGGAACTGTTGAGGGGGGTGTGATCTTCTTTTCATTTCTAAAAGTGTTTCCCTTATGTAGACCCAGTGCTGACCCCTGGTCATGTGGCATTAATATTGTGACCAGTGGATGGACGCAGAGTTTCTGCACACAGAGTAGACTCACCACAGGGGTTAGAGTGGTTTTTAAGGAAATGCATGCTGGGGTTACACCACTCTTCCTCTCAGTAGAGTGACCCTGGAGAAATATGTTACTGAAAACACACATCATACGGTGAGTTAGGGTTATCTGACTACGTTTATTGATGCTTTCTACCTGTCTGAGTGCTGGCCAAAATGGAAAGAAGGCTATGTGAGCCTGCAGAGGGACATGTATTGTAGTTCAGCGAACTCTCCTCCTCTCCCATTTGCTGCATTCTGCTCATGCCAGCCTGAAAAGTTATAAATGACTGTGGATTCGGGAGTCTTTCATGGGTTTGTGTAGGGGAGTCCCTTTGTAAGCTTCAAATGTTTGGGGTCAAAGCAAGGCTATAATGTATCCAGAAGAATCATGGATGTGTGAAGTGCGAGTTTGTTATTGAAATGATAAAAGGAAGTCCTAGAGGGATAGTATATCATCCCACTCCAAAAAACAACAGAAGAACATTCCCTCTAACAGGTTGTTAGAGGGAGTGATCTGTCAAATAAGAAGAGTGAACGTTCAAAAAGATACGTAAACCTTTTTTTCCTCCACCTGGTTTGGAGTGCAATACTACTGGTAAGCGGCAGCACTGACCTCTAAGTGCACTCAGTCTCCTGGAGAGATTGTAGCCTGTGACAGACCATGATGCCGCCCCATTAGCTGAGATAAGGCAGGCAGGGATTGAGAAGCTCAGATCAATGAGTCATTATGGGGAGTGCAGAGCTGCTGGCCGCATACGCTGCCAGAGCGGGATTCTTATAGTCGTGGCTTAGTGGCAGCGCAGCCCGACAATCCCACAGCCGCTTCCCACCAACCTGCAGTGGGGCCATCCTGATAGAAAAACCCAGCAGGATTTTCTCTGGATTAACGTTTGATTCCATGTCAAATATGCTACCCAGGAATAATAAGAGAGGGCATCAACCTTTTCACCTGACACTTTCAGATTACCACAGCAGCCATACTGGCTCATTACCTTGACGTGGTTTACTTTAATTCCCATTTATGGATTCTGCTTTTCTGTGGAATGCAGTGGTTACACATAAGGCTCGGTGCTCTTCTTTGCCCAGTGGTCTCAGGTTTTCTTTCATGTGAAAAGAGGATTTAGCTTTTATTTGAAAAGAAAACTGGCTGGTTCAAGATAGATACTTAACAGGTGTTTTTACCAAGCTGAAATCACTGTTATGTCATCTTTCAAGGATCATTCTGGCTCATTACCATTTAAGAGCACACAAAATATAATCATCATAATCTCTAATTATACAGAAAGTATGCGGTAAGTCAAAGGTGAGAGAAGAAGTTCACCTGTATGAAACTACTCTTCCAAATAAGTTTAGCTCACTTTGGACTGCTTGATTATTATTTTTAGCTGAATTCCCCAAACTACAGAAAGGAGACTCATCAACTGTAATAAATGATTGATCCTTTAATCCGTGTATAGTTTGCTTTGCCAGGCTCTGCCTCTGGCTCTCATTAAGGCTCTGACAATTTGTTTAGTGCCCATAATGAATAGAACGATTAGGATGCGCTCTCAACAGTGACATCACCAAGTGAGCAGACAATAGCCACTTGTTTGTGGGCATCATGTGTGACCAACAACATTATCCTTCCACTGTTACACTGTCCCTATGTTGGCAGATGACAGCGGGATAGATGTAGTTTTGTTGGTGCAGTTTCTCTTGCACAGGCTGCCCACTTAAAATGCCCTCTACTCCCTGAGGCTGCCTGCCCCCTTCATAGCCACTCCTCTGTGTTACTCTCTGACTACTTTTTGGCTGATATTGATCAAACCTGAAATGGGAGCCCTTAAGTGAATGTGTAAGAAGTCTTGGTAATCAATGATTGACAGTTGGTATCTCCCTCATCAAGGTCACTTTGCCAATTTCAGTTTGTAGGAGAGCTGCAGGGCAGTCAAGTGATGAGTGAGAAAGAAGGTTTTGTTTTGTCTCTTTGGATTTTGCCAAGAGGTCGAGCTGAGATGCCGACTTTCAATCACAGCAGTTTTTCAGCTCCAAGAGCAGGACGGAACACGGCTGAGAGGAGAAACAGAGAAAATCGATCTTTGTGCCACTAGCATATCTTCACCCGGCTAGACATAATGCTGCTGGGAGGTGCTGTTTCTTTCCGCCATTACAGCTAAAGCTAAATGAACTGAGACACAACCACAGTGCAGTTCAATGCAGTCAGAGTGAGTAAATCACATTTGTATTATTCTTAGCCATTTGATCCCTGTAATATATACACATTGTTGAGAAGGCAATGTATAGCCGTGTAGTTAGAGCTCAGCCCAGACAACCTATGGAGTGTCATTTCACCTCAAAAAGTTACTCCATGTTACTGTTAAACCTGGTTGCACCTGAAGTCTTTAAATACATTTTGACAAGCACATTTCCTCTTAATGTGCTGAAATAAAAGCCAGTGTCTAAATGAGACCGTGCTGTGCTGTCAGCGGAAGGTAAGATCCGTCAGGTTCACTCCTCCTTATTTAAGATTACAGGTCTGTATTGCTGCTGGTGCAGACAGGCAGCAGAGTTTTGTTCATATGAGTCTCAACCTCTTGGGATTAATTCTGTTTGGCTGGGAATGTGAGAAAAAAAAAGGAGAAGCCTCCCCTGATTTAGAAAGCATATTGCCTGAGTTGGGAAAGAAATTAAATGTTTATGTGGGGCTGTGCTGAGGGGGTTTGAAAGGAAGAGAACGAGGATGCTTTGGCGTTGTGTCTCTCTTTTTCTCTCCGAGGGCTGAGGTTTTGGTCAACACTGCCAAAGCAAACACCTCCGTAGTCCACCACAGAGGAACCAATATGAACCTTTCACACACTTCTTGCTTTCGCCTCTTCTGTATCTCCCATTTGGATTTTGCTCATTTGCTGCACGTGTAGAGGAACCTCTCTAATGGCCACTTTTAATTTGCAGCCATTACAGCGTTTTTTGCATGATTACGTTGTGTTTGAATTTCTCCAGCTGCCGCGTGTCCACTTGTTGTGTGCAAAGAACTTAACTAGCGTGTCTACATGTGCATGCTATGCATGTTATCTGTACATGTGTGTGTGAGAGAGACAGAGGGATGAGGCCCAAGGAGTCATGCACACACACACACACACACACACACACACACACATATCTCTGTCATCCACTCGGTCTGCTTCTCTCTTTATCCATCTCCTGCAGTTATCGGCTGATTTTATCACCCTGTTAGCTGCAGGGAGATTACCAGTGACAAACTGGGATGGCTAAATCGGCTTGCTAAACTCACTGACCCTGCAAACCCGCGCCACTATCTCCTTAACACCACCTTACATGGGCGTAGAGTGTGGGCTGCCAAAATAACTAATCCTAACAGATAAAGCTTGGAGGAACAATCTAGGTAAAGACTGAATTAAAATGATGAACACCCAAAAACCAGGGGCATGTAATACACTCACATAGTGCAAGTTAATGTGTTAAATAGAGCCATAGAAATGTTGATAACACCTGCAGGGTGACGGTCAACATGCACATATTAATTCGTAAATGTACCAAAAATCTAGATTATACTTTCAAGCAATGCCACTCAAAATGGAACCACTGAAAAGACCCAGACACATAAATCAGTCAGTTGAGGACAGCCTCTCCAACCAGATTGATTCCCCCTATCTTCAAGGAACCTATTATCTTGCTCTGACTTCGAAAGAGGATAAGAGTTCAGAGTCTTAGAAGGCCCTTAAAACGGCCGTGGTTTACGGACAGCAGGCTTAGAACATCAGAGAGTGCGATGGAATCAGTGCTCAGACCTGTTTGCTGACCTCTTGAACAGGTCTCCTTTAGTAGCTGCAAAACCAAAAAAAAATGAGGGTTGGGGTAGAATAATGCCTCGCATGATGTATCGGAAGTCAAATGTGTTTATAGCTGTTCTGAAAAGCTACACTGGAGGGTGGAGTCATGGGGGCGATCCTGGCTCCTTTCTCATCTCCGCACAGCTTGCCAATAAAGTGGGTGTGAAAGTTGGATGCAGAAAGTTATCCCCAATACGACGTCGGAAAGGTGTGGGTGGAGGGGGTTTCCGAAGCTATTCAACCATCCAACAAGCACTACTGAAGAAGCATACTGGCAGACCCTCCATGTGACCCCACGTTCCCATGGGAGCGTGTCTTTTATAGATGCCGACAGTTTCGGGCTTCCCCTTGGCTGACGGACCCGGACAGGCAGTGGCAGCGGGGAACACAAAGCTGTTTATAAAAGGCTTATCACCTTCATTTCAGATGAGCGCTCTTTGAATAGAGAAAGTAAATGATGAGGCAAAATGTGATGACGGTGCTGTGGAAAAGTGGGATTTGTTTTCTAATCCCACTTCCTGTCCCCGAGGCCTGGGAATCAGGAGCGCATCGGAACTCAACTGGTCGCCTGCCTCTGTTCAAAGAAGGGATGAACGAGAGGGATGTCCATCAGCCTCCTGCTTCCATCAACATCATCCGTCTCTTGTCATGTATTACTGATGATAGGCCAGAGAGGCTCTACATGGCAAATACATTTAATATTGATTAATAAAAACATTCTTTGCAAATGCTTTCACTTGCACTGGTTCAAGAATGACCACCTGTGGAGACTTTTCTAAATAAAGGGTTAAAAAATGCTTTGACACCACCACCACCACCACCACAAGGAACAGGAAGATAAGCACTGAGGTGGCACTGCATGCATTTATTGTGGGTGAAGTAGCAGTGGGAGCTTGGTGGGAGGGAGAGACCTGGAGCAGAGCCACAATGGCTGCTGTCACAATCTGTCCTGCCTTCCTGTCATTCTCAGGAAGGGGCTCGAACAACTGGCCTCCCACACTGTGACCCCACACTGTTCCAACAAATAAGGCATTCATAACCACGGGGCATGATAGTGGCTCACTGGTGTCACATACATTAGGTTACCATATCCTGTGTCTGTTCAATTGTAAATCTTTCACTTGCCTGTCAGGATGCACCTGAGAGACACGACGATGAATTGTCGCATTGAGACATTTTTCAGCTCTTCCTGACGTAGTTTTCTCAGTGGTGGATTCAAGCTGCCAAGAAAGCATTTTTCTTTAAATTCTCTATTTTCAAGAAAAAGATGTTGCTCCATTGGTACAAATAAAACTATCAGTTACTTTCT
This sequence comes from Protonibea diacanthus, assembly GCA_028641955.1. NCBI lineage: Eukaryota > Metazoa > Chordata > Actinopteri > Sciaenidae > Protonibea > Protonibea diacanthus. The sequence goes on along the minus strand of CM053978.1, from coordinate 25,439,189 downwards.
TTCTTGGACTGCAGAGGATTCAGACTTACTTTAGCAGAGCTCAGCGTAGAAAACAGTCGACACAAAGTTAATAACGAAAAAAAGAAAATTGAAAACCTCAGGTGGAAGTCAGCCTGTGGCGCCTTGAACTTGTCTTTTTGATGCAATTTGTTGCATTGTTGACATTAGCATAAGCTATTCTCTGTTATGCCAGAAATATCACAAAGATCAGCTTTTAATAATATTTATGAAAGATGGTTTCATTTATGATGGAAAGTAAATATTTTTCCATGAACACCCTGAGGACACAAACAGACAGATCCACTGTAGATTCAACTATAAGAAAATCACTTTGGTGCTGACATCAGCTTTCGTAACTTTGAACACAGCTGAACTTAGAGGCTGAATTTGTGGCACAAAGTGCTGTGAGACAGTAGATTCTTTCTGTTCTTAAACAATCTTTGAGTGTAGTTCTGTTTGAGATTAAACACAAAAGGGTTTCTGTATTTTAGCCTTGAGTCTGAGTTTAATACTTCTCTATTTTCACCAGCTTTAACATTTTACAGAGAGAGGGAGCCTGAGAGAGATCCATCTCCATTCCAACAAGGCTGTGCTGGTCTCAAAGCCCCCAGGTGCACCACCCTCTGGAACCACACAGCAGAACCAGAGATGGTAGAGTGTGTCTCTGCCTCTGAGTGTGTCCAGTGAGTGGAGGATTATATAGTCTGCCATGAAGCTGAGACATGCCAGGTTAAGATAAGGGGGGACTCAGGGCTTCATGTTTAGTCTTCGTGGCTGCTCCCTCTAAATTCTGCAGTGCTGTTCCTTTGTTCCTGTGATACAAGCACTTGAGTGCATGCTTCCCTGCTACCTCCTGTGGCTTCTCTGCTAAATAAGCATTAAAATGAATTTACCATGCTAAATGTACTCAGGAAACCAGAAGGTATGCACATAACCTGTGGCTAGACAGATACCATATACCAGTGATTCATTGGTTCATGGGGTGTAGTAATTTACAGTCTAGTGCACGTGGATCTCTGCTGAGCTGGAACTCAGGGCTGGGATGTGTTAGAGTGATGGCAAAGAGGTTACTACCCTGAGCCCAGTGAGTCATGCTGGACATACACTTTCTCCTTCTTTCTTTCCTTTAACCTCCAATGAACAAAGACTCATTGCAATTCTGGACAGGCTGTGCAAGTAATGCCACTTTACCCCAGGCAATCCCTGTTTCCTGATTCCACTCAAGCTGAGGGGAGATAACCCTGACCCTGAGCTAATCCCAGATTAAACCAGAACATAAAGCGCTGCCACTGCTGACCGGCGACCTCTGACCTCCTCATGTCTTCTGGTCCAGGTTGTAGCAGCCCTGCTGACCAGCATTTGTGCAATTTAAAATAATCTGAAGATTTCAGATTGCTTTGGATGGAGGCAGCAACCGGTAACATTTTGGTCCTATGACTGAGAAATGCAACTGATTCTATCAAGGTTGCAAAAGGATAGCAGGAATTGACACGTGGGATGGGAATGGGGCAATATGTGTCACTGTCGGGCTGGAGACTGTGAATAAAACCACGTCAGTTAAAACAGAGCCATGTTTGTGCAGATGTGTGCGATTAGATCAAGACTCTCATGGGAGGATCTCCTTCCCTACTAGCTCTCCACATTTCACATCCTCCTCAGCTGGATCTCTACCTTCATGCGTGTCTGTTAGATTGAGGAAGGAAGGTGTTCATTTCTTTGAGAGAGAGAAGTCAGGTCGAGCGGTGTGCATTATTGGCTCTGAATGTATGAAGGGCTCCAGTTTCAGGTCTAAACATGGGGAGGAAGGGACACTGATGGTATGTGTGATTTAAGTTGTGGTCATAGATTCCTCATTGTTTGTGTTGTTCAAGCGATTCTGTAGCAGAGCACATCTGTCTGGTGTTACAAGGGTTTACATGAAAATGGAGACAAATGTGTACATCCTCCCCACCCCCTGCACCCTCTCCGCCTGTCCGTCAACGCGGTGGGTTCAGCAGGCAGCAGGAGAGGGACTTAGGTGATGGGAGCCAGAGGCCCTATGATAAGGCCATCTCTCTGCATGAGAGCTCATCAGAACTGACAGTGAATACAAATTGGTGCCATTAGTGTGTGTGGGGGGCAGTTGGACAGAGGAGGGGCGGGGCATTACAGTGGCTCCTAATTATAGTGGGTGAGCCCCTCAGGTCGAAGGGGAGCGGGTAAGTGCGGGGGGTGTGATGGTAACGAGGTGGCGATTGTGGTAAACAGTAAGGTGTCATGTCTCACAGAGCATAATGGTGGCAACTTCTGGACACCGGGCGGTGCTTAATGATGTGTGATATGAGAGCACTTTAAGTGCATATCCATTATGACGGATCACACTCAACATGTGTGGAGACAACAGAGGGTCGTAGCTTTTCCCCTGCGAGGGAGCTCACAGCAACAGAATACAAACAACATGCCACGAATAGCTAAGCAGCTTCTCTTTATTGTAGTTTAAGAGCTGGTGAAGCCCGGCAGGAAGTCAAATCACGTATTTGCAATCATAATTTGATGCCATGTCAGATAACAGTGGCACATTTGATGTGTCTGAATAATGTTTTGGGGATTACTATAATTAAAATATGCAGGGTCTTGATGTAGCATCCATTATGACTGTTAAACTGCAGCAAAAAGCACCATTTTTCTCCATAATGATGGTTTCACCAGACACCAAAGCAGAAAGGGAAGTCTAAAAGAGGAAAACTTATTTTAGTTTCAGTTCCTAAATGGACCATCATCAAGGGTTAAGTTACTCTTTGAACTCACATGGATGATCAGGATGATGATGACAGTGATTTATACAGTGTTTTCACTTTTGCAATAACTTTGTGGATTAGTCTTGTAATGCCGTTCTTGGTGTCATGCCTGGTTAATTTCAACAAGTTTGAAGTAAGGTGATAAAGAGCCAAGTTGCTTGTGTTGATGCTTTGTATGTATGGGGCAGGTGTTTGTACAGGCATGCTGTTATGTCTGTGTTTTCTCTCCTAGCAGCAAGCTGCAGAGCCTGTCGCTCCTCCCAAGGTGCACACACACATGCACACACACACACACACACACACACACACACACACACAGGAATCAGCAAGGCTTGACCACATCGCTGAGAGTGCATCACAAAACATTACCATTCCTTTACGGGGCAGGCTCTTTGGCATTACCAGTGGGTCAGATCATATCTCTGGATCCTGTGCCCTTGCATATTTGTTATCTGCTGAATGACACATCTTATCTGATGTGACACAGTGGCCGGGCCTCTGACCGCTTTTATCATCCTCCGCCCCACCGAGTGACTAAGCTGAGACGAGCAGCTGCCGTGTTCACATGCTGTTATCGTTCCTTTTCATTTAGCAGCACGGCTAACCTCATACCCGCTCTCCAGTAATCACACGGGCATTCTTTAACAACTGTGTCACTTCTGTACTGGCTTTGAAGCGTGCAGCTTACACAAACCCAAATAACTCCTGTAAATGTTTGACATGAAGACAAGTTGTGTTGAAAGGAGCTGTTGAAGGAGAGTGAAGGAAGGCGCGGTGGGCCCAGCTTGGCTGAGTAGAAGCGACTGCTAACAAGATAGCAACACAGGTGCCAGTTTGAGCCCCTACAGAGGGCCACACACTTGTCCATATGCAGCAGAAGGTTCTTTAATCTCCATCTTGATGAGAGATGTGAGATCAGTGATCGCCCCTATATTAGGCACTTCCTTATCGAGCATATACAGGAAATCACTGTGAGAAAGTTTCACGAGATTAAGATAAGAGACAGAATCACAAGCGCTCTCTGAGATACAGGCATCTGGATATAAGCCAACTCCACTCCTACTGTGTACATTCAGTGAAATCTCATCATTTTAAATAAATAAACTGTAGAGAACACATCTGAAAAAAAACATTTTGTGAGATTTACACACAAGAAGCTGATGCACAAGGAGATACCCTTTTTGTGCTTTATACAGCTTTGTCAGGACACTTTGTAGGTTGTAGGTGCAAATTCATTTACACCCAACAGTTAAATGCCACACAATACAGCACGTCAATATGCTCAGATAAAATTTGTTTTAACTAATTTTCCTAACATATTCATATCAGACCATAGCATCACCCACAGAGAGCGACTGGCATGCTTCTAATAGAAAACAGCAATCTGCTGAAGCAACATTAGAAGGTCATGTTACAGTACGATGAAGACAGATTGAAACAGCCCTCCCTGATCACACAGCAGATAGCAACTGCCCCGTGCTCTCACTCTCACCCTGATTCTCAGGTTTGTCTTCACTGTTTCTGGCAAACATAACAAACAACCTTTATACAGGTACATGGGCATCAGACTGACTGGGACTAAATGAATGAGAGACTCTGTCATGTCGAGCAAGCCCTTTTTCATCTTGTGGCACTGTCGCCTGTGGTGTCTCAGCTCATCACTGCTCCTCATTAAAGCTTCAGCCAACCGTTCAAAAAAAAAAAAAAAAAAAACTGTCTGAATCTCTTTTGTGCAGAGCTCCATCATAGCTGCTGAAGTGAAGCGTGCCTTCTGAAGAGCAATAAGACTTAACTGTCTTAACGGGAGTTTTTCCTCCTCTGCACTGACAGCATTCAAAATATTTGGCCAGGATTCCTGACAAAAGCTGTCTTTGATGTGTGAGAGCATGCCACCACCTTCCCCTTCTCCCTACTCCCCCCTTAAACACCCCAATTATCACTCCTGCCACTTCGGAGCATGTGAACTAACACACCTCTTTCTGACGGGTTGGAAACTGCCTCAGGACGCTGCTCAGGTAGTGCAGCTTGTTTATGATTTGCCAGAGGCTAACAGTATATTTCTGTCACAGCCTCAGAAGACTGGATTAAACACTATTTAGCACAAGCTGTAGTGTTATTTTAGTGCAATAGATCATAGCTTATGTGCTCCATCTTTTAGTGCCTCACTGTGATCTTTGGACAGAAGGACGGGCTGATGCGGTGGCTGCAGTTTCTAATTATCAGCTGCACGTTCCACCAGGGAAAACCACAGACCTGTGAATCGAGCAGGTGATTGCTCCACACTTTGCTCCACATTGCTCATCGCTCCCTTCCTGCTCAGCGGCAAAGCAACAGACCGCAAACTTTTGTCTCTTCCCACAACCATCCCCCATCCTCTTTGCCTTCAGTAGTTCTCTACAGGGAGTAGTGCAGGCTTCAAGCAGCAACATGCTCTGCACTGTCATTGGCAGCAGCCTGCACTTTTAATTTACCCAATTTGAAACCAGAGAAATATGCAGCGGGGTGGAACACCCATATCAGTGTCATGTCGTGAGTGTGTGCTGTGTTGTCAAGTGGCAGGATGTCTATTTACCCCCTCTCAATTTCTCTCTCTCTTCGATGTTTTGTTTAAATACACAGTCCAGAGTTTTCCATGATCCAATCACTTCCCCAAAATGCTCCTTGTGAGTTTGCCAGGAAAGTTATGACTGGGGTTGGCTGTGTACTGTTAAGTCACGCTGCATGCAGTAAGCGTTCCTTAATGAGAGGAAGTTCTGATGTTACCGGCAGAGTAGGATGCATTAACAGCTGAATATGATACATAAAATCCAGTCTTCCCTTTCCCTTGTGTGAATGCGTGGTGGGAAATCATTTCATATAAGACAGCATTAACCAGTGTGCTTTCTTATTTCTGGAGATGTGATCTTGAGAGTGCACTGCATGCCAGTGAACTTTTCCTGTCCAAACATATTTCCAAAGTTAACTCGGCCCGTTGGCTATTAATTTAAGATGGAGAGATATGCTATAACATGCAGGCCTGCAGCCCCTGAGATCACCGTCAGCAGCCAAGTATTCTCTCAGGAGGAGGAGGGCTGGCTCAGTCTGACAGTGAGGCATATCTCTCTTCTGTGCTTCTATACCTCATTTAACCAGGCAAACTGACATACATTCTTATTTATAATGCCTCTGAGCAGGGGGCTTTAATCGTATGGTGGGACACATCCAGTGCTTCCCAGTACAACCACTGTATTATACTACAGGCCACTGAGCAGCTCCACTGCAGCAGCAGAGTGTTGTTAAGCACAAGACTGCAAACATGCATGCATGACATTAATGTGCACATGGGAAGACTGTGTTGCATTCACCAGACCAGGATTTACAGGTACTCAGTCGCAGCAACCTGTTTTCAATCTGACAAAATAAATCTAATTATTGCAACAAAAATATATTGGCCAAAACATAAAATAAACCATCTGTGTACTTTTCACTATTTGGCTCCTTGTTTTAGTGTTGGCCCACTTTCACTGCTACTGGATGGGCTTCCCTGCTCAACAAATCAACATTTTTTTTCAACCACATTTGTAGTTGAGATTCCTGCAGTTGTACACACCAGAACCTCACACTGAGAGAGCGGTTTAGGTGGTGCAGGCAGTGGTGTGTGTGAGATGATGTCTAAGGATAAATACGCTCTTTAAGGGTATTGGTGCATAGAAAGTCCCATGTGTATTTATTAGAAGGGTTTGTATTTGTATGTACATTTATGTAGAATTCAAGTTGATGCAGAGAATTGATGCTTAAACTGAATTATTGGACGATGAGTTGTGAGGCAGTGAATTTGACTTTAATGTTGAATAAGCTGGGACTGGAACAACAAGCTACAGATACATGATGCAATTGTGTTTAAATAATTTGTTGTGCTCATGTACAGTACTCAGGTAAGTGTACCACTGATTGTATAAAGCACACGAGAAGAGCTCTGCACCTACCGTATCAGAAACGTCATGGTGTCTCTCACCTGTAGTTGGCTCTGGTGCAGGCCTTGAACTTCAATGTGTTCAGGACTCATCTTACTCACCTTGTTGTTCTCAAACACCAGTAGAAACCTTTTCTTGCAGCCAGAGCAGGGTGTTGAGTTGTGGGAACTGGCAGTGGGCTGTGTCAGCCAGCAGCACCTTGAGATGCTGGGAGAGAGGGCAGGATTGTCTGTGTTCAGTAGACTGAGGAGAGTGGACAGGATTGCCTCTCACTAGTGGACTGAGAGGTCTGAGCTCCCTTCTGTGCAATCACTTAACTTTCGTGTACTACTACACGTGCACTAGTAGGATTGAAAATGAGAAAAAAAAATGAGAGAGGACAAATTAACTGGCCTCTTCTTATTTGTACACAAGCGATGGGTGCTAGCATAAAAAAGGTCTGTGAATGAGTGAGAGTAAAGGCAGAGACATTGAGTACGAGGATCGGGTTCCCTCACCGGCTTACTTTCACCTCTAATAGAGCCATTGCCATTCCACAGGGGGAAGTGGAACATTCCCCAAAACAAAGCGCCTGCTGTGTGTGTGCAGACCCCCCAGAGTGAACCTAAACCGTACACGCAGTAATGGGCTACTTTAAGAGTTTATCTGGCTCTAATAGACACACTTGTACACTGCTCCCAGCCTCTAAATCTCCAGGATAAGTCTGTGTGTGCAGAAAATGCTGTCATGCCCTAATGTGGCTGACAAAGAGCACAGTAGTACAGCCTTTCCTGTTGGAATTGTAATCTCTGAGTATGTAGTTGTGTGTTGCAGGGAAATCAGTGCATTGAGCATGCAGTCACATATATCTGAGTTCAATAATATGTGAGTGCTTGAATAGATCAGTGATCTTTATACAAATTTAATAGTGACATGAAACTTAGCTTACTGCCAAGTCTCTATATTTGTTATTAATGTAGGAAAAATATGCTACTTTTAACACGAATCTACAAATTCCTCTTTATCTTTTCAATGGAGGCGCCACAAGAGCCACTCCTCTGTATCAGTCTTGATCTGGCACAGAGCAGCACAGTCTCTCTGCATGGCTTTCCAGAGCTGATTGTGACTGGGTGTTTGCCTGGCACCAGACTCAGTCCAGAGACCTGCTGGGCTTGTTTCCACAGGCGGCCTGACCTCCGGAGCAGTGTAGCAGCTGAGTTCAGTCTGCTGCCATTATATGTCCTCAATCAACATTTCATAGGAACACAATGGCATGTGCCCCCGCCTGAGGCGATGGTTGACTTTGGGACTGAACTGAGAAAGGCTGACAGAATGGGGAATGATGTCTAACAGCTAGAATGACCTCAGATTTCTTACTCGCGTTTTCTTTCTTTCTTTCTTTAACTCGTGGTGAGGGGTTTCAACACTTTTATATTCATGCTTCTAGAAGGCCCAATTGCATTTATGCTTCAGCCTGAGCTGCATATGTAAATATGCAGTACACAACCTGAAAATGAAAAAGTTCAAGGTTTTCTGCAACAACACCATCATCTGATAGGTGTAGCTCTCCATGGTGTGGTCTACATTGTAATTAGATATGGAAGATAAGATGCCTACCTGTGCATTATCATGTAATTATGAGATGAGATTACATACATGTTTGGCTTTCTATAGGGTGTGTTGTTACTATGCACTGCTCGCATTCCCTCTTCAGCTGACAGATGGTCCCATCCAGTTACTCTCCGACACCAAACACACACTGAGAAGTTGCTGACAACCTGCCTCGGAAAGGGCTTCGACTGGCCCTCGGAATGTGTGTGTGTGTGTGTGTGTGTGTGTGTGTGTGTGTGTGTGTGTGCGCACAATGCGTTCTTATCCAGTGTGTCTCACTCTATCCGCACACACACATAAACACAGCAAGAGTGTATGGGGACTCATCATTCAACTTAAGTCTCCAACACAAATAATCACAGGGTCCGACCACATGTTGCAGCTCCTCTATTATAGGCTCTGACAGCTGTCAATCACTCTTTTGACCTGTAAACATTCTTTTGGTGGGCACAGGTATACAGTTATTAAATCAAACTGTACAAATATAGCAGATCTAATGATATTAATCTTTGCTTATTGACGTAACCCAGCGTTAAATTTAGATCTGGCTAGAAAGACTGGTAATATCAGATTCCATAGGGGGTCTGTTTAAAAAGGTCTCTAGATGGTGTTTATTTTAAGGCCCAATGGTAGACATGTTGATGGCTTTGCATGCTTTGGTGTCCAAACCTCTCCTGAAACCACCTAACAACCTCACAGGAATGTTTCTTAGTAACTTCAAACATACTGAACATGACTTCACATACAGAGCCAGCGTGTGGTTATTTATCAACTGCCTGAAACATTTTCAAATCTAGAAATAATTCATATTTTTCTAAGACTAAGGTGTTGCTTTTGAGGTCTGACACCCCACGTTGACTACATATCACACTTCCTATCTTTTATTAGACACTGGCACACCTCTGTTCTGATATATCATTTGTAAACAGTCAAACAAACCTAACTGCATTTGACAGTTTATCCTCTGGTTTCCCTTCACCACATTTAAGCTGCTAAATCAACACAAAAGAACTCAGGGTAACCTCAAAGTGCAGCTCTCTGTTACTGCTTTCTGTGGTCTGCTGGTTGTAGAATAAAGCTAAACAGTGAAACGGGACTTTCCTGCTGTTTGAGTAAAACCTCTGTTTGTCCAGCAATATGTGAATGCCACCCTCTAATGCCTCTCCCCTATAGATTGTGGAGGAGTGTGTTTGTCTATGGTGTGGCATGGGGCCTTTGCTGTCTTAGCAGTGGCCTCTCTGCCCTGTCTGTACATGGTTGCTGAACCAAGAAGAAACACTCAAACAAACACTCCAACACAGAGACACAGAGATGTAGGTAGATTGGGTTGCTCTCAACATGAAAGGACGTGTTGATTGCATTGTGTTTCCAAATGCACACACTGTCCAGCCAAGGATGAAGCCGTTTAAATTCATCTAACCTCAGTGTATCTACCTTATTCTACCTTCTATATGGTGCACACTTAGAGTAAACATCATATCTAACTGTCAAACTACTTTGTCTGTCTTCTCTGTCTTCTCACTTCCAGTCAAAGACAGCCCATGATGAGAGACTTTTCAGATCTTCTGATCCACTCGGGTGGTATTAAGCCATCAACACAGTGTGACAGACTCTCAGTAGCACTTGTGTCTAAAGTGCAGTGTTAAGTTACAGCAGTGTTGGTGGAAAACCATCAGATAACTCCACATGCAGGAGTGGCATGAAGAATGTGTCAGTTGTGTATGCATGTGTGGGTGAAAATGTGCATGTGCACCACAGCTGTCCTTTAATGGATATATTTCTGTCTCCAAACAGAGCTGAGATCCACCGGTACCGCTCATCACTTCGCCTACCTCCTCAACACATCCGACTACCGGATCCTGCGTATGGATGAGGACCATGACCGCATGTACATTGGAAGCAAGGACCACATCCTGTCCCTGGACCTCCATGACATCAACAAGGACCCACATATTGTGAGACCATTCCCATGCCCCACCTTCCCACACCCCAAACTCTGGCCCCACAAATGGCCTGTTATATTGGGATGAAGCGAGCCCCTATACGTCAGAGCTACAACAGCTGCCCCTAGGGCAAAATATTCTGCTCTACTGCCCCAGCAGTAGACATTTTGATTAGCTCACATCTAGTTTTTGTTGGAGTGCACTTTTTCTGGTGTCGGGTCATTAAAACGCTGTAATTGGCTTATGACAATCCCAAAAGGACTAATATTACCCTGGGTGGATATCCCTTTTGCAATTTTAGTCCAGAAATCTCATAAATGCCAGTGATGTATAACGGGTTGCATTGTAACTATAAAATGTCCTCTGTTCCCCCCTGGCAGATCCACTGGCCAGTGTCCGAACGAAGAAGGATGGAGTGCCTCGTGAGTGGGAAGGATGCCAATGTAAGTATGCCTGTTGACTGCACTCGTAACCTCAGCAGGGTCGTTCAGCAGTTGATTTGCATCAACTTGATAGACGGAAAAAAGAAAAGATGCAGTTTTTCAGATGCATAGCATTAAACGCATACAGCTTCATCCATTGTGCACTTTGACTTTAATGTGAGGGACCTGTAAAAATGGCACTCACCTGTGGGGTTCAGACTTGGCCCAGTAAAAGTGCTGGTTCCCTTCTGTCTAGCCAAGGAGACAGGAATGGATTGGAGCAGACAAGCCCCATCAATCTCACCTTCATCCTCTGTGCCAGGCTTGGGTGGGGTGAACAACACTACTGGCTGATAGTTTGATATATTTTCCAAATATATATATAGAAGCACAGAATTATGGAATTCTTTTTTATCACTTAGGCTTTTGCTAAATCTGCAGGAGGTGTACCAGGCTATGAATGGTCTTTTAATCAGATTTATTGCATTTATTGACTGTGTCTCCAGGAGGAGTGTGCAAACTTCATCCGTCTGATCGAGCCATGGAACCGGACCCAGCTGTATGTCTGTGGGACAGGAGCTTACAATCCAGTCTGTACCTTTGTCAACCGTGGCCGCAAACCTCAGGTTAGGATTCAAGATTTGAGGAATGTACAAGCCAAGAAAGTGTTCTCTCAGTACATCAACTCAGCAAACAGCTTTCTTGATTTGCATCATGAATGGCAGAGCTCAGCCTCTCCATTTTATTTCTCTTACCTAAGTTCGTGCTCTACATCCACCTTACGCTAGATTGCCTTTACAATGATTTTCCTCCATCATTAAGCCTGCTCATGGTACCATGTCTCTGCGTCTTGCAAAACAGCCAGCACAGCTTCACCAGCGCACAGCTGTCATCCCCAGTGAGCTGTTAAAGCTACTCTGTTTAGTCTCAGCGTTTAATGGGACCTCTTGAATTTCTTAAACCAAGCCAGGCATCGCTACCTCACCATACTTCCCTTTAACACCTCACGCTTCTTTAAATATCACACTTGTTCACTAATGATGACCATGGGACTTTTTAAAAAAAGGATAAATGAAAAGTAAATTTCCCACCGAACTCTCCCCCGAGATATGGAGTATGGTGCAGAGAACTTGCAACAGTAAGCGTGGCTTGCACGAGTCCCTTGTTGCATCCGGTTCCTACATGACCCTTTACTAACGAAGGGCTTCCACCCATTCACTCCCCTATCCATCCACCCCTTCATGCTTCCATCCAGGCCACCCGCCAGCCTCCACCATGTGAGACGTTGGGTAATTGGAAGTGGGAGCTCCCATTATGGGGTGCCGGTGGAATGTTCCAGTTCTAGTCCATTAATGAGAGGGCTGTGTTTTTCTCCATCACATTGAACGGGACAGGTCTGAGTCGTCCCCCCATGAGCACCTTTTTCAGCTGGGCTGGGGAGTTAACTATGATTGCAAAAACATGAAATGATATACGCTACACAGATGCATGCACACACATAAGGAAACTTATTTCGTCATTATTAATTCACCATTCAGACTGATTATCATTTGATTACACTACTACGGGGTATATTCTTAAGTTCTCCAGTGCTGGAAGTAGGAGCCTTGTAGCATTTGTAAACTGTAATAGCCAAATGTTTAACTTTGGCAGCAGCTTTGAGGGGGAATGTATGTAGCATACTGTGAAAGCCTTTATTGACTCAACCACAGGACAGAGAACTATTGTTGCCTTTTCCACCATCTGGTCAAATAAAGCTACACACATTCCCTTAACAATCTTGCACACACATATATTTTCCTCATGCACTTGCATTATATTAATTCCAATAGCAGTGGTCTGGGGACTTTCTCACCGTGTCTGGATAATGTCTCAAACGATGCAAATGGAGGTCAGGAACGTCCGTTGATCCTTCCTCATCAGTGGCGTAACATCCAGACTGTGTTGCTGTCTCCTGTTTTAGACGTCCATGTATCTGCAGATGGCCCAGGCCAGAGGAAGGGCTAGCCGCGCAGCTGAACCCAGCGCGGTGCACGAGACACTTGGATTAAAGGTGCGATGTGGGCCCTGTCTGCACCGCAGCCCTGCATACTGCCTGGGCTCGTGGTCACCAGCAGCATGCTCCCTCTCTTTGTGTCTGAGCACATTTTGTCAACACCATCTTTAACTTGGCCATTACTTGTTTATCTCCATAACATTTAGCATGCATCTCTCCCAGTCCATGCACAATCTCAAAAGTCTTGTGTAATGTGGAATCACATTTAATTTCATGTCATTTTTGTCTCTCCCATGTTTCACTCATACTGTCTTTGTGTGAGCCTCATTGTCTGAGCAACCTGGCCATCATTGTCTCTTTTGTGCTTTGCATTTGTGCTAAATGTCATATTTTGCATGAGAGCTGGGTTATCAAGAGGAAATGGCTTCTCAGGCTGTTAAAAGATTCTGTTGATTTTTGCTAGGCACACATGTAATTAAACAGGCTTTCACTTCTGTTCAGTGCATGGCATATTCACCTTTATTTGGCATATATTTAGCATTTATTTAACAACAGATATGCAAATCATTCATCCTGCTTATCTGAGACAATTCAGGATGTCCCACCCATCGCTCCTTCACCCCACCGAGCCCTCCACCTTCTGTAGGAATGTGGTGCAGTCGCTCCCACAGAGGCGGCAGAACTAGTCAGCATCTGACCCACTCCCACAGCAGGCTCTGTTAGCACAAAGCAAACACGAGCCATCTGTAGCCAACTAGCTGCGCAATATAGGAAATAAAAGAGCCACATACTTGAACATGCCTCCACTGTTTGAGCTCTCCAAGCAAAAGGGACTTTTGAAGGACATAAAGGCTGCGGGTGAAGTGGGACACTTTGAAAATGATGAAAGTTTATTTTTTTTGTTGATTTTTTTTTTCAAAATATGTTGCAGCTTTTCTGAAGGGTCATATTTTACTGCAAGGTTGTAAAAACATGTTCAGGGCACAGTTCCCCTCTGGTCCACATAAATGTTTGTGACCTTTTTTTACCCGTCAACATCTGGCATGGCTGGGAGTGAGCTGCCAGCACCTCCTTATTTGCACGACTGGTGATTTTAATCAAAGACGAGTAGGGAATTGCACAAGCGTGCGTGTATAATCCAATGAAGTGAGTTTGGCACAGTGCCATATTCTCTCCCCTGATTTAGTGCTGATGGACACTGACAGAGATGTCTCCATCTCTGTACCCGTTGGGAGTGAAAAGAGGGGATTGGACATGCTCTGGTCTGTGAGGCGGGGCTACGGGACATGTCATCGCATGCCACCGATACATTTCCCACCCCAACTCTCATACGCAAATTCCTGCCAATCACCTTTCAGTGCTTGCGTGCAGGGATGCCACGAGCAGTGAGCATCAGTCATCCAGCCTCCATCCCAGGTTTGTTTTCACTGTGCTGGATTACAGGTGTCAGCAGTAGGCCTGCACAGCCATAGGCACCAAGAGGCTGAGAGATATTTGGCATGCAGCTTATTATACCAAGAGAGAGCACGCGACACATTGTTTTCCGCAGTAGAGTGGCATAGAGATGGATTAGAGATTCCTTGCTTTCCCCGCATGTATTTTTCTGTATGAACGCACGCTCATTATTCTAATACTTCATCCCCCATCAGGCCGAATAGGTCCCACAGGAGTCAGAGGGAGCACATTCGCTGCCTCATTTTCCCTACCCATGGGAATCACGGTGACAAGATGAAGAGTGCTGAATTTATTGCCGTCTCCATATGATTTTTCCATTTCAGGAAGAAATCTTCCATTTGGAGCCGGGGAAAGTGGAATCTGGGAAGGGAAAGTGCTCCTACGACCCAAAGCTCAACAGCGTGTCAGCTTTGATCAGTGAGTATCATCTGGGTTTGGTCACATGAGGGTGTAGGCATGGGTCTTCATAGCAGTAGCAGTGTCATCCCATATGGATTCTTCATCTTTTATCTCCTGTTTCTTTATATGGCCTTCTCTCAGCTCACAATTTATATTTTTGGCAAACTTTGTTAACAGAAATTGTTTATCGTCTGCCATCAAAGAAGAAGTCAAGAAGGTCAAGCCACTCTTCTTTCCATCCTGTGCCTATTTCCCACAGTGGACTACTTATTCTAATCAACCTAATCATTATATCCTGAGGAATTTTTCCTCATTAGGGGGGGAGATGGACACAATAATACGTGCCTATTAATATTTGAATCCCTCACTGGGGAATTAGTGGCTTCCAATCAAAACAGATGTTGGGAAACGTTTCAGTGCTTGTACCACTATTTGAAAAGTAAAATAGTCTTCATTCCCAACTTTACTTCCCATGGAGCCTGAAGTGTTTTCACGTGTTAATGGTCAAACAATCAGTTAACCTATGTACAGACCATCATAGTTACAGATGAGTGACAAACTCAAGGTGAAACCTGAATAAATGCAGACCCTTCCATGAAGGAAATGAGGGCCCTCTGAATGGTTGGTATGAAAATGATGTAAATCATATGCTGTTGCCTTTGCAGTTATCACATCTTAACACAATGGAACACCTATGGGAGATTTTGGATAATCATGTTAGACAGCACTCATTATTACCATCATTGTGTGTATTGACTCTGTGTCATTATGTTGGTATAATGTTCATCAACATCACTGAATCAAAACATCAACAATAAATGAGGTATTACTATCTTAAATTTACATATAACATGGGTAAGTCTGGATACTGTAGCTTATTATGTGTCGTGGCATTAATGAAGTCACTGTCCTCTGTCCCTGTGCCCAAGGTCACTTAGTCAGGTCCAGACCACACAGTTGTCACCAGTGAAAGGCGATCTTCTCTCTGTGGGGTGAGACAGCGGGTGTAAATCACTGGCACTGCTTTCCCACATTAGCGCAGTGCCAGCTGACCAGTATGGAACCAGTACTGTCATCCAAGATGGATTTACCTCCCACTTCCACCAGTTAGCATCATACAAGGGACACTGATTTACTGTTGATAAGGATTAAGAACCCTGTACAACAATAGATTTACCATTGACCACTGACTGCTCAGCTCTCCACCACATTAGACATCCCATCATCCGTGGACATTTTAATGATATGTCATCAATCTCCATATAATGCTGCCGGGGACCATGACATTGAATATAATGGTGGTAGGACAGTTTTTTTTTTGTTTGTTTTCTCTGCTCCACCTCCTGCTGTCCCCTCACTCCATCTCTGAGCTCTGACAGTCGCACCTGCTCTCCTGTGGGGCCCTCACAGCAGCTGGAGAACCAACACCTTGCCTTCCTGTGGCTTAACAAGGCTGCTGTATACATTTGTCAGTCTGCACACATGGATGTGCTCATATTTTATGTCTTTACGGAGTGCGTGTGAAAGCTGTTCAGGAAGTTTGAGTGCTGGTTTCGGTAACAATTTATTTTACGTCTCGTAATTTATTAATGGCTTCCTCCAAAGTTTCCTGGAAAGAACAAAATAATGTGACAAGGAAAATCGGGGCAGTAAATATAGTGAAAATTTATTATAGCCTTTAATAAAACAGAACTAGAAAAAGAACCAGAAAATGTTACAGTGATTTAATAGTTTACAAAGGAAATTCCTGCTAAAATCTTAATAACATCTGTAATCTAATACATCCATTTAACTAAAGCTTTAGTTTATTTTTGGAAACTTAATTAAATATTATTCTGCAACTGTGCAATTTACTATAAATTAAAAACTAAAACTAGTGGCCATTTAAAGAAGTTTAAGCAACCAATTAATAGTTACTACCACTACTAGCTTAATAGTTATTTTCAAAGACGAGGGGCATGATGTTAACTACATTATTACCAGGCTATTTTAGAAATAACTATTTAAATAAGTGATCGTCTAGTGATGGTTATTGCCATTTCAGCAGAACATACATACAGATACATACACACATGTTATGATTTGGTGCTATATAAATAAAATTTAACTGAAATTGAATTGAATTAAACATAATCCATGGTAGCTGGCGTGATATAAGAAGTTTGCTTTTGTTTACTTCTGTATGAAATCGATGAGTAATTGTTTACAAAATTGCTGAAATTGTTGTTTTTGTTGTAAACTGCATTACATGCCATGCTAGAATGTACATTTTTCAAAGCAACAGTAACTAAGGGGAGTGGGGCGTGGTGGATAGTCAGTTGAATGATGTTTTCCATTTTCAGACTACGCGTCCCATGGAATAAAGTATTATCGCAGTTTTCAGCCTTTGATCACTTGCATCCTGAGTTACAGTATCATCCACTTTGTGTCTAGATAAAGACAAATATGTAGTTGATGACCTTGCTCTGCTGAGCTTCTGTATTTTGGAAAAAGGAGCCCTGAGATTTTGGGATCTAAATATACATTTTGAAATAAAAGCCTTGGTGTTTTGTGCCAAGGGGTGGTGCTGGAGTAACGTCAGAGTCAAAGAATTTCACTAAACTGAACCATTTTCTCTCTTTCTCAGATGGTGAACTGTATGCTGGGGTCTATGTTGACTTTATGGGAACAGACTCTGCCATTTTCCGTACTTTGGGGACAAAGACTGCCATGCGAACAGATCAGTACAACTCCAGATGGTTAAATGGTAACTGTCCTATTTAGCCTATAAACGATACAAGCTTTCATCCAGCTTGAGCAGCCTTCCTGCATGATTCTTCAATATGCAAGCCAAACGATGGTCCAAATGTATAGATGAAATGTAAAGATTCTGCTGTTTGCATGTGTTTACAATCCATCAACAAGGGATAAACAGGAAATGCTGAGAGTTTATAAAAAGATTTCAGCCAGATGTTTCCCTTGATTCGTCTCACTGCCTCTTCTATTCACAGACCCCACTTTCATCCATGTACACCTCATCCCAGACAGCGCTGAGAGAAATGACGACAAGCTGTATTTCTTCTTCCGGGAGAAGTCCTCCGAGATGGGCCAGAGTCCTGTGACCCAGTCCCGTATAGGACGCATCTGTCTGGTGTGTACACAGTGAGATGCGTGTTTGTTTTGCGGTGTAAACATAACGAAAAGGAAACCTGCATCGATATGGAAACCACGCTGGAGACTCCTGAGGCGGGTCACCCACTGTGTCTGAATGTTTACAGGCGCAGAACTAGTGTTTGGCCAACGCTGATGTGCCGGAATCCACATGTGTCTTTAACCTTCCTGTCTACAATGCATCCCTGTGTCTGCGAGATTGCCCTCTGACCTCTGACCCTGTGATCTTTTGACCTTCTCTCCCTGGTAGTCCTAAAAAACACTTCAAGCTTTTAGAGTACAACGCAGCGAATGACTCACTGTCCTAAAAACAGCTCTCTTTTAGACTCCCTCTCAGTTAAAACAAGACATCCTCCACAAAAGCCTGCATGCCCTAGAAATACAAAGTGAGCTGAGCAACAACAATAAATAACAACAAATGTCTCTTGGAAAGCTTATAGGGCATTTTGCAGTGTTTATATGGTGTGAGTGTGAATGTATTTGTTCCTCATGGGTCTGCGTGCATGTTTGAGCATCACAGTGGCCATGTGAGCACGGGTTTAAGTGAGAAAATGTGGCGTACGTGTGCTTGTCGCCTCAGCTGTTCACCATTGTATTTATTTGAGGGGGTCACACGCTGACCCGGCACACAAACACTCATCCACACTCTCTGCGGGCTCTGACTCAGCCTCCGGAGACCCCGGACCTGTCATTCTTACTTTGACACACATCTGGATACTCTTACTGTCATTCTTTTGCACCCTGCTAACCACCCAAAATACAGCAGTATACTGTAATTACACTGGAAATTACGAAAACTCCCCAAAAAAAGGGATTTGTTAGAAGTGCATGAAGAATGTGAAAGCTGCAACCACCCTTAAAATGAAATGTTAAAATATACATGCTTCCTCTTCAAAGTGCGACATCCTCTAAAACACATACTGGTCTCAGCTTTTTCTTACTGGGATAGATTCTGGCCTCGCTCCACCACAGATGGAAGAGTCTAAATAGGAGGAGACAGTGTTTACCATCTCACCCACCCCTCCCTCCTTTTAGCTTCCTGGCTTTGCAAACCAACATGTACTGCATGGTGTGTGTGTGTGTGTGTGTGTGTGTGTGTGTGTGTGTGTGTGTGTGTGTGTGTGTGGGTGGCTCCACCTGGGTTTGTTTTCAGTAGGAAGACACAGGAGGATGTGCGTTTGAGTGATGGAGAAACTGTTCTGTGTCTCCCCACCTTCTCAAATTCAGAATGATGATGGAGGCCACTGCTGTCTGGTTAACAAGTGGAGCACCTTCCTGAAGGCCAGACTCATCTGCTCGGTGCCGGGTGCTGACGGCATGGAGACACACTTTGATGAGCTCCGTGAGTAGAAAAACCTTGAGATTGTGGTTCCTTTCTTCTTCTTCTTCTTCTTCTTCTTTTTTTTTTTTTGTTTTGTTGGAAAGGTAATCTTGAAGTAACTCTGTGGGGTTGTTGTATGGGCCTCCTTTCAATCAAACATGCTGTCAGCCTAGCAATGTCTTTTCCTCTGATTTTTCTGGAGGTGGTGCTTCACTGGTCTTATGCCAGATTACATCCTATACATCAATTAATCTGTAGATCATTTTCTGTTTTAATTGAGCAATAACAAGGAAAAGAAAATTTTAACATTTTTATATTTTATAATAATGAATAATAATAATAATGCTGAAATGTATATATATATATATATATATATGTGTGTGTGTGTGTGTGTTTTTTCCAGCATCCAATGTCACCGTTTTATCTGACAGTCAGTCCAAAATATATTTAGTTTACTATCATATATGATATAAAAAAGCATCATTGGAGAAGCTAGAACCTGAGGTTATTTTTTCCAGTATTTATATGGACAAACGTGTAATTGATATTGATATGCAGATATTAAATCAATATTGTGTCAATCTGTGACACTGAGTAGGAAAAATAAAGAAAATTGCAAAAGATTAGCATTTCTTATATAACCTGTCAAAGTTGTATTTTTTTTTATTAGGCTGAGAACTTTTGTTGCACCCAGTTTTTTGAAAGAAACTCAATCCCTCCTTTGTGCAGTTAATCATTTTGACAGTAGGTATCGAATGGCGAAGGAAAAAAGACAAAAATGACATGACTGGATTTATTTCAGACATATTCATTTTCAGGTTCCTGTCATGTATGATCACATCTGAAGTATTAAGTAGAGAACAGTCAGTGCACTGCAGTTTCTACTGCAAGCACCTGCCAAGAGTGTACTTGTACAAACACACACACACACACACACAAATGCACACAGCACCATATGGCAGACCAGTCCCATCATATGGCCCATACAGCGTACTGTAATGGGAATGACACACATAATCTCACCACTGAAGTTGTCGTTTTCTCTCAAGATGTCTTAAACAAAAGTGTCTGTTTTTTGTGTGTGTAAGGGGGTGGCCTAATGGCCGGCAGATCAGATCACCAAGCAGGAATGTCTGTGACTGTGAGACTATTAGCCTCTCCAGGGGGAAGCTCTTTCTCTTTCTGCCTCATAGTTTTAAAATCGAGCCAGAGAGTGATAGGCAACTGATGCATGAGGCTACTGACACTGCTGAACTAATCTCAATAATGAAAAGTGCCATGCCAGTTAGACAAGCGTCTCTTTGTCTCTTTGTCTCTTACACATTCCATGCTTTTATCTCAACCTGCCTGCAGTTATAAAAAGCACAGATTTGTTGTCATGGGTGACGTTTGTTTTAAGCCTCGATGAACAACTGAATAAGTGACACACCTGAACACTCTGTGGCATTTTTGTGTCTGCAGTCACTTCATCTAAATGATACGAAAGCAGTTTCTGAGTGGGAATGGGCTCACTTTGCCTTTACAGATGAGTGTGCTGCCTTTGCTGGTCAGGTCAGTGGTGATGCAGATGTTCTGTGCTCAGTGGTTGTGTGAGAGAGTCATCAGTGTCTGATGACAATTTTAAGGATAATGCTTGAATAATGCTGTGACTGTGTAGGGGAACTGAGCTGGTGAATGACTAAGGACAGCCATGACAGCCATGACTTTTGCCAATAGCACATGTCAGTTTGCAGAGCTGCCATCCCTGTCAAGGACTCCTAGAGGGGACAGTAAATTGGATATGGTGGGGTTTCATGCTAATGGCTTCACATTTACTGTCTACTTTGAATGTTTATAAAGCTCTCCTGCTGCAGAGTTTGTCTTTACACAGGAAAATGGAGACATTAGGATTTTACAAGGGTAAATTGGTCTTTAACTACTGCTACAGTGCAGGAATGTAAGCCATTGAAGGAAGAGTTGCACATTTTGCTTTCTTGCTGAGAGTTATATAACAACTGATAAAACTCTTGTGCCTATATGTTCACTATAAAGCATATAGAGTGGAGACAGGGGAAACAGCTAGCATGGCTACATCCAAAGAAAACTATTTTCCCCAGTTTTCAGAATGAGGTATGATGTATGCTAAGCTATGCTAAATGGCTGTAGTTTAATATTTATCATATAGATGTCAGATTGTCTTATTATTATTAAACTCTAAGCAAGAAAGCTAATAAAATTATGTACATATACATGCGACATGTAGTAATGAGGCACTGTCGACTGTTTCAAGCCAGGACAAGTTCAGAAAGATCAGTCAGCCATGCTCGACTGAGAAGATTCTTAAATGTTTCACCTTTTCTTTAAGAGTTTTAATAAAACCACTGTCCAAGTCATCACTGAGAAGTTTGTTGAAATGTCCAGTTGTATTCCTTCTGTCGTGTGCAGAAAGGCATAATGTCGAAGCGTGGGGAATTTTCACAGTTGGAGTATGCTACACTTATTGGCTCCATGTGACAACTTGTACCAAAATGACCCAGGATGATTTAAAACACAGTGATATGTTAGATGTAGACAAATGATAAATGGAGAGACAATAAGGCAAACAGACAGCAGATTTTGTTTAAAAAAGGCTGATCGAGCAGAAATTGAAATCTTTTCTGAAGACGTGGAATATATGGTAGGTAGGTTTTATGGCCATACAAACGAAATATGTTGTTGAATCTGGATCCTTTCCTAGCTGTTATTAACACACGAGATCCCCTGGAGCTAAGTCATCACTGCCCTGTCTGGATAGCTTTTATTGCAAATCACATCACTTATCCCCCGCTCCCATGTTTTCCTGAAGCCTTGATCTGTTTTTAGTGACTGTCCATGATAACATTTACACACACTTGCATGCAAATCGGCCATTTCTGCAGTACAACAGCTGTGTGTCATGACGAGGATCATCTGTTGTGTGACACCCATGACAGCACGTCGTGCTACGTCCATGCTAACCCATGACCGTTCCACTGCTCTGGCTGTGGCAGCTGTGGAAGATGGCATGGTGTGCGTAAATGGTTTTGAATTTAGTTGCTACTGAGAAATAAGGACAATGTGCCTGCTATTGTGCCTGCTATCTCTCAACTTTATTCTTTTCTCCAGAAATGAGCTCATGAGCTATAGACAGTCCCCAGAGGAAGGCTTGACTGTACAGACTCACTAATGTGGACAGGACCAGAGCCCAGCACTTCAGACTCAAAGACAATGCTCACCTCCTCCATGTATCATTCTATCTGCATGGCAGCCTGACAGCTAATTTCTCATGCTGGTCTATATGGGACTGCAAGTGTATAAATCAGAATTGGTCTTTTTTTTGTTTTTTTTACATCGATCAGTTCCCCTTCTGTTTCCACACTTTCTAATAGTCATATTTTTAGCTTGATCCCCCCGTCTCTCGCTTGTTGACTCTCTCGCCAATCACATCTGTACTCTTCAGTCATTTCCCCGCACTAATAGGTTGGGGGAACATTCTTTGTGTTGCGCTGAAGGCCGGCGTCCTATTGTTGGCACTAAGCGTGCCTCCTGGGACTAGTATTTAGGTCAGGTACTGAACAGGAGAGAGACTTATCACCCATCACATGTATAGCTCCTTTTATTTGTTGCTGTGGACCTTTTCTCAGTATCAACAAAAGGATCAGCTAAATCAGGCAGTGTTCAATGTCAGGGCCCTGTAGGACAGAGCACGTGAGCGTTTGTGATTTAAAGAGCTCCACAATTGGCCTAAGAGTATATGATGCAGTTCTCCATTGGGAGAGAAGAGATATTTCTTTTCCCTCAAAGTGGAAGACATGAAGTATGGACACAGGAAGAGGAGAATCTCACCACATCGTGTTTAAATTTTCGGTCTCCTCAGGAGCAGTCTCAGGTGGTTCAGCGTTCACATTGTTCCAGTCTAGACTGTAGAGAAACAGGCTGTTCTGATTTTACTGCTCTACTGTTAAATATCATTGCTCTGTGCTTGGATGGAATTGCTTCGTTTAGTACAGTTAGGTGATAAAGCCTCTCAAGGTTCTGTCTCGATGTGTTATCTTGTCAATAAAACCTTCACCTTACGTGTCCTTCCTGAGGCCACTGTTCAGTTTCCAGCAGCATAAAGTCGATTGCTGTGGTTTTACACCCACTGTTTCCATCAGAAGGATATGAGAGTGGCAGGAGGGCTGTTTTGATTGAGACTCACTTTTTTGTCTAGGTTATTATCTTTTACTATTTCTATTGGACTGTTAGCTAATGTTTCATGTCCATTTAGCTTATTTAGCTCCACTAGCGGTAGAACAATTGTGATGCCACTGTTGGTCAGAATGTATTGGAATCATTCTGCATAATATATTATGACCAAATACATGCAAAATTAATAAAAGTTGTACTTTGGTGTTAGTGCTTGTTAGCAAACGTTAGCAAGCTAACATGCTACTTAGTTTGATAAACCTTCTAAGCAGCATATTAGCATTATCATAACATGTTAGCAGTGCTGTTAATAGCATTTAATTCAAAGCCCTGCTGCCTGTAGACTCTTAGCCTTGGAATGAACCTTGGCCAAGCTGAAGGAAATCAGTCACCCAGATTTACACTTAAAAAATTCTCACATGAACCCCTGACCTTAATGCATTTGATGCAATTATGGATTTTCAGGGGCTCTCACAGAAGCATAAAGACACAACACGAGATCCCACTTTCTCATTATCAAAATCCAGTGGTGGGTTCCACGTGTTTTCAACAAAGATGAAGGTTCAGCTTCTTTGTGTTAGCTCCTCAGTCTATCCGGGGATGTATAGCCTAAAGGTCTCTCAGACTAAGAGAGGCTGGAGTGACTGAAAGCTGTGTAAATATTAGTAAAGAGAAGTGCTTGTGCCGTGGTGCGTGATGTTTCCTTCACCCACTCTGTTTGTACTGACGTGATTTTCTCTTTTCTCTTACAGGAGATGTTTACATACAGCCAACACAGGACACAAAAAACCCTGTGATATATGGAGTCTTCTCTGTCTCTGGGTTAGTGTACTATAATATATATATATGAAATATGTAATTATTGGCTCCGATTTAAAATATATTGAGCTTGTGTTATTTTTTTTAATTCATGATATTTTAAGATAAACTTTTTTTTGTTCTCTTTTGTACTTTCTCTTCACAGCTCTGTCTTCAAAGGCTCAGCAGTTTGTGTCTACTCCATGGCCGATATTCGCATGGTCTTTAATGGACCCTTCGCCCACAAGGAGGGTCCCAATTACCAGTGGGTGGCCTACACTGGGAAGATCCCCTACCCTCGACCCGGCACAGTGAGTTTCAGAATTCCACAGCAAGCTGGGCATAACAGCGATTTCTCTGTGACTTAGACCTCAAATAGAAACCATCTGAGGAAGATGCAGGCATCAGCATAACCAAACTCATATATTTTTATAAAACAGGCTCTCAAATATGCCTTTTTTATGTGATTATGTCAATTTTCTTCCTGGGTTTTAACCCATACTCAGAATGTTAATGCTTCTGTTTCTCTTTCAGTGCCCTGGAGGTACGTTCACCCCCAACATGAAGTCCACAAAGGACTATCCAGATGAAGTGATTAACTTTATGAGGAATCACCCTGCCATGTACAATGCTGTGTACCCGGTACATAAGCGCCCCCTGGTGGTTCGGACCAATGTGGACTATGAGTTCACCACCATCACTGTGGACCAGGTGACAGCTGCAGATGGCAACTATGAAGTGCTCTTCTTAGGAACTGGTGAGTGTTTTTTAACTTTAAATGTGATGTTCTGCTTTTTAAAGTCATGCACGTTTGTTTTAAGGGTTATTTTTAGTCTGAACCCTTTGATCAAAGGAGAATGACACTGTCAGTAGGAAGTTGAATAATGGAGAAAAAAATCCCCCCTGGACATAAATCCCATGTAAGTGGAGGGCTTGTCTCCCCTGCAATCATTTATCATTAAGAGAAAAGCTTTCTTTTGTGCTTGAGTGGAAATTTAACAAATCAAAGCGTTTGTACCTCACTCTATTCACAAGAAGTAAACAACAGGAGATTTGTACCTGGAGGGCAGGGGTGGATCAGCAGGGAAGGGGAGAAAAGAAACGGGGGGTAAGAAGATGAGGAGGTGGAGGAGGACAAGGGGGAGTATCCATCACCTTAATCTTGCCCACTGGTGTAAGAGAGATTATCTGTTTGTCTTCATGCCGTGAACCTTTAATAAGGCCCCAGTATGACAGCAGCAGCCACAGCACAGCGTGCAGCCCTCACATGTTGCATACGACGCCTCTTAACTGGCTTCTTTGTTCATGTGTGCGTTACGGGGAGGAGACCAATGGATTTATGTGTGATGCCAGCCACTGTGGAGGAATGTTCATCCTTTCAGCTGCTGTCAGAGGCAGCCATTCAGGCCTGCGTTGGGTCTCAATGCAGAAGTCATAATAAATCTCAGGTATCCGGCTCACAGGAATGCCTAAGTCTTTACAGAAATCAAACATGCCAGGGAAGACCAGGGAACGTCTTTCGGTATCCAGATGAATAGGTCAACGCAAGAAGGGAGCTGAGGATGACAGAAGAGGTTTGTCATGGTGGTGGCAGTGAGCACACTAAGTGAAACAGAGCTTCACGTCATTGCGTAAAGGTTAAACTGAAGAGAGAAACTACAAAGTAGAGGTGAAGAGTACAGTGGAGCCTGTTGATATGAGGATTATCCCTTGTTGGAGGTTGCTGAGAGAATAAAATGGGAATCCAAGGGGTTGTTGACAGTTGGAGGGGTGTGAGATTGCAGGTATGTAGCTGATAGGTGTGTGTTTTGGTCCACAGACAAGGGAACAGTTCAGAAAGTCATTGTTCTGCCCAGAGATGACCTGCAGACTGAGGAGCTGGTCCTGGAGGAGGTAGAGGTTTTCAAGGTGAGCTTTTATTCACTCTCCACCTCCTGCTCTATTTCATCTTACTTCTTCTGCAGTCTGTTTCAGCTTGCCTCTTTGTCATAATTTGTCCCTCTTGTTTTTCCAATTTGCACGTTCTTCATGCACATTTTCATCTGCTACAAAGATGAAACACTGTACTTACCATGAATTATTTTCTCTATCAAGGTCCCTACTCCGATTACAACAATGAAGATCTCATCCAAAAGAGTAAGCATGGCTGTGCGACTGATTTTCTTAACCTTTGCTCACATAAAGAGAAAAGAAACCATCTTCCAAAGGAAGGCAATAAAATTAATGCAATTTGGAAAGGTCACAAGCTCCATGCATACAGCTGTGCTCCCCTTCATAATTCATGGAATAGCTGTAAGTCTGAGGGAGACAATGAAGAGAGAAATATGGAAAAGGCACTAAAATTTTAGTGTTGTCTTTCAATGTGATTAAAATAACTTGGCCTCCCCTACATGGCCTGACATCATTCCACAGACAGAGTTACTCGCAGCCTGCCAGACTGACGAATTTCAAACAGCTGATCATAAAATTATGAAGGCAACCTGAGAGAGATGAGCTCAGTATTGTCCCGGATCATCCGGAGCCTGCTGCTGTTTCAGGGCAGCTCTGGACGAGATTTTACACTTATCTCATTACATCCATCTGGGTTTGTGAAGTCTGTGTGTGGAAGCAAAAGGTGACCATCAAGATTTGAATCCATCGAATACAATGATATTTAGGGTTTGAAGTACCAGGCTCATCCTTGATATCCCAAGTCTGAATCTCATATCTTGAATTTTACTCTGAATTTGAACAACCAGATTTTTTG
This sequence comes from Protonibea diacanthus, assembly GCA_028641955.1. Taxonomy (NCBI): domain Eukaryota; kingdom Metazoa; phylum Chordata; class Actinopteri; family Sciaenidae; genus Protonibea; species Protonibea diacanthus. The sequence goes on along the minus strand of CM053978.1, from coordinate 25,412,454 downwards.
ATTTGTTGCATTTTTGCATCCAAATTGAGCAGCACTGCTGCCCGCAACTAAACCAGGATGTTCTCTCTCTCCCTCATTTCATTTTTCAGCATCAAAGTCTTCTCCAGCGTTGCGTTTAACCCCATTTTCCTTCCTCTTCTCCTCAACAGCAACAGCTGTATGTGTCATCTGTGGTAGGGCTGACACAGCTGGCTCTTCACCGATGTGACGTGTACGGCGAGGCCTGTGCTGACTGCTGTCTGGCCAGAGACCCTTACTGTGCCTGGGATGGCAAGTCCTGCTCCCGTTACTCAGCCTCGCAGAAGAGGTGAGCATCAGCGGCAGTGTTAGCATGATCTACACTAACTTCATATCTAACTGACTGACTCGATTTGTTTGTTGGGTGATGCTGAAATTAGACTGCCTGAATAGCTGACTGGCTGTTTTCATGGCACTGTAATATTTTTTTAATAGTAGATTAATCATAATAGATCAACCAGTGTACCCAATAAACTTTGGGTACACTGTGGTTAACACTACTAATAAATCATATATTTGTGGTATGATAAGCTTAACCAGTGAATGATATTATCATAATGCAGTGATACAATAACAGAATGAAGTGCTGGTTTGCAGTTTGTGTTGTTAAAGTTGATACTCCAGTGTATTGTTGAATGGCTTTGAATGGCTTGCGGTTGCTTTATTATTTTTTTCTCTCCTTATTCGGCAACACTGGTCTGACCCCTTTAGACGTAGCCGGCGGCAGGACGTCAAGTACGGGAACCCCATCCGCCAATGCCGAGGATTCAACTCTAATGGTAAGAGTGAGTTCTGCTTCTATTGCCTCTATTTGGTTTTTAATGAATGAATGAAATAACGTCTCATTATTACTGCTCCAACATATAACATCTGATGGTTTTCAGTGTTATGGGCTGTAATGACTGTATTCTGATACCTTTATGGTCATCTTTGAAAGCTGGATTCCGTAAAGGACTTTGATTTGCCACAACTGAGATTTTGGTCATAAGGAGTTCATGGTAATGAGTGTTTTGGTTGCCATGGAAATCCCTTTCTCTCTCTCTGCCCTGCAGCCAATAAGAACACTCTGGAGATGGTGCAGTACGGGGTGGAGGGAAGCAGTACCTTCCTGGAGTGTCAGGCCCGCTCTCCACATGCTGTCATCAAATGGCATCTGCAGAGAGATAACAGCGACCGCAGGAAAGAGGTGAGCTGCCACAGAGTGTGTTTCTCAAAGAATATGGTGATATCAGCATATTGTATTTGTGGGTGATGTACTCAAATGCATATTCATCCAGTTCATCCATGTAAAGCACATTATAAATGTCCTGAAGTATTGAATTGGCTGCAGCTTTACTGACATGGGTTTGCGCCAGATGAGTATTTCCTCAGATGGACATGAAAAATGTCTTTTGGATATATCCATATGGGGGTGGGGGGCCACTCTACAAGCACAGTATTTCATTTTATTTTGTTTCTTTGTTGTCATGGAGAGATGAGGATTTATATGCAGCATGACACATTTGAAAAATGAGTCCAGCGGAATTCTTTGCTGATTATCTGTTAACACGATTAAGTGATGATTGAACAAGGGCTGGTTTCTCACACAGACCTCCGACTGTCCTCAGGCCCAAGGAAAGGACACATAAAGGGGAGCTGTGAAAAAAGCCTTCTGCTATCATATATATAACCCTGAGGCACTGGTTAAAGTTTTATTGTGAAGCTATGTAGTGCCGATGCCTCTCTTTTATTGACTATTCTCTTGGATGGGCTCTGTTCCCAATAGGCAGAGCTGACCGTGCCGCTGCATTTCTGATTCTGAGCTAAAAAGCTGCCATTCACCTCATCAGACTGTGTGAATGTACAGAAAGAGAGTTACTGTTAGATTACATTTGAATTGATTGACTGGATTTTGAACCTTTTTTCATATGAACAGATTTGAACATTGATCAGTCTTTTGCAGGAATCTTGCAGCCCACTGCCCTGTCGCCTGATAGATGTGATTTGCCATAAAACATCACACTTCTGAGTCATAACTGAAATTTCAAACTCATAACTCACTCTTTACAGTAGTCTGGCTTACAGGAACTGTTGATAGTCAAAGCAGCAGGACTTTTCATGAGGTTTGCCTGAACTATTGTAAACAAATGGACAAGTGTAAAAAATATGGAGCTGTAGATAGTTTCATCAACCACCAGCGTTTCATCAGTACTGTTGTGCAGTTGACTGCCGTTGTACAGCTGTTATTTTGAGCTCATGATCCAATATTAAAGCCGAGCTGAAGTTAGGGACCGTCTCAAAAGTACAAGCACAATGGGCCAAGAGAGCCTTTCAATTTTTTTCATTGGCTGTTTTTCTTATTTTTTATTTTAAACTAAATATATTCAATCTGGAATTTTTCCCACACGCCATGTTGCCAAACAAAACAATAAAGCCCAGTCAGCTATTATGGCCCACGTTTTGTCAAGTGTTTTCTCATTCTGTAGCATAGACACAATTTTCATGTGGATCTCCTCCCATTGGTTACTGTTACTATTAAGTGCTAGACTTGATAGGCTTTTTTTTTTAAAAAAAAAATAGTGTTTAAATACTAATTCTGCTCTATTATTTGATTAACTTTAGATATATAGTTGAAATATTACATTATAAATGTTATTTTGTATATTTTGTGGCCAGCTAATTGTGTATTTCAATGTATGAGGAGTATAAATGTCTGTAGGAAAAAGATTTCTGTGTAAGCCCCACCCACTTCAGGTGTGTTTTGTGAGTTAAATAAATGCCAACAAAGAATGCCAACAGGTGTTTGATGATGTTTTTCACTGTCTCTGCAGATGCGTTCTGATGGTCGGATTTTGAAGACAGAACAAGGTCTACTCCTGCGCTCTCTGCAGCCGTCTGACTCCGGCATGTACCAGTGTACGGCCACAGAGAAGAACTTCAAACACTCGCTGGTCAAGTTGCAGTTGGTGGTGCTGTCGGGCCGGGCCGTCAACAACGTGCTGGTGGAGGGCGGAGGAGGGCTATTGCCATCTTCTCTCCACTCCAGCACCCAGTGGACCCCCAGCGCAGGCCAGTACAAGGACCTGTTGACCATCCTGAGCCAGCCAGAGATGACCCTGATTAATCAGTACTGCCAGGACTACTGGCAGTTCGGAGACCCGCTGCTGGGCGCCCTCAAGGCCAAAGACCTGAAGGAGCTAAAAGAGCAGAAGAAGCCCCGCAACCGCCGGCATCACGGGGAGGAGGAGGAGGAGGAGGAGAAAGAGGAGCGGGAGGAGGTAGAGACATGAGGAGCCCGGCTTTGTGTCTGAAACACCCTCAACCACCCTTCCCCCCCAACCCTGTGAAAACTGGGAGAGACTCATTGAGAGTAGCAACGTGAAAAAAATCCACAAACCGAAAAAAAGCAAACTGAGAAAAAAGAGGCTTACAAACAAAATCCTACATACATCCTCTCAAACAGTAAGATATATGATACACAGTATTTATTGTAGGTTGTATATAGTATCATTCTGTGGATTTCTTTGTACTTATAGAAAAAAACATGCTCTTTGTGTATAGGTACATTTGGGGCAAATATTATTGTTATTATTGATGTTGTTAATTTTATTGTTGCTGTTACTGTCATTACAAAACTCATCTGTCAGCATCATATGACCTTGGCGACTGTTTAGAATGTGTTATCAGGCATGCAAGCTGTTAGGAGCGAGCGAGCGAGTGAGCGAGCTCCGAGAAGCTCTCTGTAAACGGGGAAATGAGATGTTGATAAGGGGTGATGGGATCTCTGTTGTTTCGTGCTTGCTTTGACTCGATGCCAGGACTCTTTTATTTCTGGACACTCCAGGAACGCCTGTGATGCAACCTGCTCGTGGCTGCATGCAGACAGAGACTTAATATTGCAAGGGGACCATCGACACATGGTCCCAGTTATTGTGGGGAAACGATCCTTTCTCCATGGGAATCCAGATGTTCAGAAGACTGTTCAAATATTTTCACTGGTGTAATTGGGCCTTTTAATAGGAACTTTTTTTTTCTTCTATTTACTTCCTGATTGGAGGATTGATTGTAAAATTATGCAGCTACTTCTTCTTTGCTACTTCTCAACACAGATGATAATTATGAGTACTGAAATCTTAATTGTACTCGCAAGTAATCTGCAGCTTCTTCTGGCCATGAACTCAAGTTTAAAAAAAGATATATAGATGAAAGAGACAGATCAGTTTTTATGAAATCTATTAGGAAATATAATGGTTGGGTTATTTTCAAACACAAACATCCTTTGAACTGCGATTGAGGTGCAATAAAGGGTCAAGGTTCTGCACAAAGGGCATTATTCTTTTACTTTCAAGGGACATTGGCTGGGGCCAAATGCATCGTGTACACTCGGGCAAGTTACAGTTGACTTCTGTTAAAAAAAACAAAAACAAAAAAAAAAAAACACAAATCCAATTAAAGATGAAAGAGGTGCCCAGATCAGGCAGCAGTTGTTAGCTCTGAGCACATGAGACATCTTTTGTTCTTTCCTCCTTTGACATTCATATGTGGAAAAAAAAAAGAAGTAATTGCCCATATACACAACAGAGCATTGTAACAATGTTGTGACACTAACCAAAATATTGGGAAGCTGGCTTTCATTGTGTGCATGAACCTGTATTTGTACTGTAATTCTGATAAGATACTGTGTGGTCGTTTTTTTCTGTTTTTCATCTCTAGGGGTGTACAGTATGGTCTCTGAGGGACGTTCTCAGTGCAGGAAAATGTGGAAAACAAATGCTTTAAAGATACCCTCATTTCAGATACACCCTGTAGAAAGCATGATGCATCTTTTCATTTTGTCAGAGTATTAAGTGAAAATCTCTTTAAATCTCATTATGTGCTTGGATAGCACATATGTATCATTTAAAAATCATACAGTGGCATATTAATTATGTGGTCAAAGACAGTTTGAATTGGATGAGAGGGCTGTTATTAAAAAATGAGTGATAGTTCTGTTGATTATAATTTTTATGCTCATGCCATGCTATTAAAAACACATCTCCAGGAAGTAAAATTAATACCGTCTTCATGTGACCAGAAAAAAAAAAACATGGAATGAGATTAATTTTAATATCATTCTGACATTTTGAAGCATTTAATTCACATTGTCTAGCTTCTATTCAGGCTGGACAAAAGTGGTCCTGAACACCTTCTGAGAAGATGCATCCATAATTCATACAGGGGGTATCTGTATCTGCTCCTCAACTCGGGATGTCTGTCTGCATTCCCAGAATCAATCGCAGCTCCTGATGGTCTCCTTCAAATGAGACCAGGGGGCTATACAGCAAAAAATGCAAAGAAAGGTTGTACAATTTGTTGGTATTTTTAAAAAACGTGTCTGTAGTTTTTGAGTGTTTTTGTTTGTTTTTGTATTTTTGCATCATCAGACTTTATGGAAAAAAGAAAAAAACTAAATGCACAGAGGTGATGTTATTGTAATGACTTGTGTAAATTACTCTATCTTCCCTTTCCATTGTTGTTGCTGACTAATAAATTAAAGCTCTATATTTTATAAGAATGGAATGCTCCCCCCTTCATTGTGATTGGCTTGATACTGGATGTTTTCCATGTTCTGCCCAGAACCCTCTGGATCCTTGGAATAAAGTTGTACCTGTTAAAGAGATATGTATGCACATTTGTATAAAATATACACACTGCATTTGTGTTTGTAATGAACACTGGAAGGTAAAACATGTCATTGAAAGGACACAGGAGGAGTTTCCATCAGTGTCTTTACCTCTGGGCATAGGTATGGATTATGTGAATTCCTAATCCACATCAGTTAATATATCGAGATGAAGCTTGGTCAGTACTTAGAGGTTCATTACCTCACATTTAAATGCTGAACTGTGGCAGATAATCAGAATATACCTTTGTGAGATGGATAGTTGTTAATCAATACTAATTTATCAACAAGTTGACCAGAGGCTGTCTGCCTTTGTAAAATCATTATACAACACACCACCTCACATTTTCAACTGCTCAGTAGAGTCTTGACAAAACGGCTATTGTGTCTTCATTAGACTCACATTATTTATATCATAAGTTGAACCAAATGTCAGTCAATGAGCCTTTTTCATGGAGCACAATGTGACATGTCAGAGTATAAAATACACAGCCGTGGATCATTTAATGATGGCTCCATTTTGGTGCTTCAGTTTAGCTTATTGTTGTTATTAGTAACATCTGTGCTTGTCCTATAACAAGTCAAAATGTCTGCTATGAAAGGCTATTGCTATCACTCTTACTAGGTACCAGGGTCTGCACACCTCATGTCTAGGCAGGCCAGGTCTGTCAGCCAATGAGAAAAGAGTCAGGTCCCCACACATGTTGTGGGTCGCTTCTGTTAGTTAGGTTATCAAAAAACTTTAACCAGATTCTCTCTGCTTAGGAATTTAATCAGCATTAATGTCATGATGTTTGTCAAATGGCAACATTTATCTTTTTTGTGTTAATGCTTTATGAACTAAATAAATATTACCTGCTTGATGTTGATGTTGGTAAAGTGCAGGTGATGTTAGCCTGCCGGAGTCCAGAACTATAAAATTATATTAAACAAAATATGGAATAAAACTGAAAACATAAACCTCACTTGTGTTGTCAATGTCACTATTTGATTTTATTAAATTACATGCTTAAACTCACACTACGTTCAAAACTGAAACATAAAATCAAAAATTAAAAATATATTTTCCTTTTCTTTTAAAACCTCCTGTTCGTCATGAAGACTGTAATGCAGCTGTGCATTTTAACCTTATAAAACTATATATATAACTTTAACAGACACCAAAAATACCAAAAAGTTAAACTATTTTATGTTTTTGTGGAGAAAATGACACTCAATAGGACCTTAGTTGATCAGTCATGTCCAGAAAAGCAATGTAAATGTTGAAGTCTTTGGTCAACGATAAACATCATTTAAGTGTCGCACATTAGTTGTTTTATGCCTAAATGAGAGCCTGCATTTCATTTTAGAGTTGTTATTCTATGTTCATCTATTGACCGTGAATATAGATGTTTCCAACTGTCAAGATATCCTGGTCAGCAGGTTCCATGTGTGAATGAATGTGTGATGGGAGTACATGAAGGCAAGTCTGGCTCACAGCACCCGAGGGAAACTGGCTGCTGTCAGGTCAGAGAAGTGTGTTTCAGCCAAGTCCATCGAAGGTTCTTCACCTCGTAAAAGCCTTGATGGCGGAGCTGACCCCTGATCAGCCCTAGAGTGACTCACATTCTCCCACAACAATCTAGGTCCTGAGCAAAGTGAGGAGAGAAGAGGGGAAGGAAAAGAGAAGGAAAAAGGCCATTGGGGAAGAGCACAGGAGGGGGGAGTACATGGAGAACAAGAATGTCAGTAGATAACCTGTCAGCACTGTATCCAGCTCTAAAGGGTTTAAGACACAAAACATCCTTACATTGCTCGGCTCAGCAGAATATCTTTAAGGGCAGCATAGGTCTGTTATTATTTACAGTACATAAAGTGCATATCCACCTTATACTAAAAGATATGCAGCATTAACTGGAAATAGTCTCTAAAGCAGTGGTTCCCCGACAAGAGGATCATCTTGGGAATCTAATAGCCAGAGTATGCATAAAACTTATACCCACTCCAAATGATCAGATTAAAAAGCATATGATCATAAAGAGAGGCAAGACACAATGCATCGTACCAACAGGAACCTGGTGCACACTTTTGGTCAGTCTTTAGGGACGTAGAGCAATAAAAAAAAGATATTCAGGTATTAAAAGGTGTAGTCAAACAAATTCAGCTGTCACAATACAAACAGTGCACACCTGCAAGAAGCAATCACTGCATAAAGTGGACATTATTACAATCACGTTGTTTGAAGAATGCTTACAAGTCAGATTTAGTGCCATCTTGCAGTTGTTATGGAATTTTCTGTCCTTAGGTTACACAGTTACCCACGTGTGGGCCTTGAGGTCCTTGGCAGTATTAATTGTTTGCTTTTGTTTGAGGACAGCAGGTGTCAGTCTATCTCAACACTGTGGTGACCTGGGTCGAAAAGACCTTATGTTGTCTTCCTAGACATAATAGATAGCTTGCCGTTGATGTTTCTTTAACATAAACAGACAACAGTGTCTCCAGACGAGAATGTGCTGACCGTAACACAAGTGTCAATAAATAATACAGCATAAGACATCAGAGGCTCCTGAACACTTTCTTCCCTCCTGACCTCACCATTGACCATTGACCATTGATTTCAGCAATTCCTCCACAACAGCAATCACTCCTCCCCTTCCAAGTCTCACCTACAGTCACCACGAAAAAGCCAAAAAGCATGAAGCATCCTTTCTAGAGCCTGTGTTTGGTTTGTCCATTCTGGGTTCCTGTAGAAACATGGCAGTGGACTCCACGGAAGAAGACCTGCTCCCATTGTTGATATAGCCTTATTATAAGGTAATGAAAATGCAATTTCAGATTATTATATACTAATAAACTAATAATAACTAAAAACATGAATATACTATTTAATTTCACCATGTGAACAATAGAGCTGTCTGTTACTGGATCTGGCTCTGTAAGATGTGATGAAATAGATACCCTTGTGGGAGATCTTTGATAATTTGATAATCTTTACTTTTGCGTGTGAAAAATAACTATTCACTGCTTTAGCTGAACTGAATTTATAAACATCTGTTCTGTAAGTGGCTCACTGTCTACCTGCAAATGCTCATAAGTAGACATGACTCATAATTTCATATTAATGGGAAACATGCAGAAAGACCTGGGAACTAGGCTGATAAAGGCCAGCAATCCCATGAAGCTTGTAAGCAATGGTGATCATTCTTCAAGATCAGCGTGTAATGCTGCATGACTCCTTCAAATGCCATAACAAACATGGGATATGAATAAAGAATAAATGTTTGCTGAACTCTCAAAACAGCTTAGATGGTTCATAATTCATGTAACTTAAAACATGATGAGCAAACCAGGAGAGGCACTGATGTGAAACATGTTGTATTCTTCTTTTATTTGCATACATCATGAATAAAAACATATTAGAGTGCAGATAACATTTGTTCCTTGTTTGGATGTGTTCTTTTCTTGTATTTGACTGCAATTACACAAATGCGCATACATACCCTTCGGGATCTGAATTTACTCTTCATCCAAAATGTATGCCAAAGAAAACACATTCCACAAAGAGAACTTTATGTTCCTTATTTAGCCACAGTGACTTGGAAAATGTGGAGATGAGAACACGTCTGGAGACACCTTTTCACCCCAGCGTGGGTTTGTTTCAGGACAAGCCAGACAATAGTTTAGACGGTTTTGAAAATCATCATGGGCCATTCCAGGCATCAGATGACATCTGGGCTTTAGAGAACTCTGGTGTCCCCTTTTTCATTCCTCCCCATAGACGGAGCTCTGTTCCCTCTGCTTATCTGATCCCAAACAAGGCGCAGCAGAGCATTCAAGGAGAGTCAGGGTGGGAGTTTAACAGCCCTGAATAGAGGACACCAATATTCAGGGTCAGCCTCCCCGACAGTGGCTGTTAAAATTATATCTGCGTCATCAACACATCGCTTCAAATCTATCTACCTCCGCCTCTGAATCAGAAACTGGATCTAAACCAAGAAGCTGATCCGCAATTTGGAAATCTAAAACTACCCACAACAAAGGATGACCCAACAGAATCTGAACAGACATTTCTGTACACCATTCTTCACAACACAACAGAGATGTATTTCTGTGTTATCTCCACAGTGGCATATCATATGACCGAGCCATGGCATCACTGACATCGTTCAATCGACTTTTCAGATGCGGAATCCAGCTCCGTGTTATCGCTGAGACTGATCTGGTGCTCGGTGGCTCAGAGGCAGCCATGGCATTCTCTGATTATCTGCTCCGTCTCTCTCACAGTGAGAGCTGCCGGACACTTACTGCATTGTTAGAGCAGAGAGACTCAGAGGTTGGATAGTGAAAAGCAGACGCTTGGCATGCCATGAAACTCTGCCTTTGTTCACAGGCATCCTTCTGAAGACCTACAGACTTGGCCACTGTTAAAAACTAAATGTAACCCAGGTCACTAATGAGTGAGAGGGCAGAAGCTTGTTTTCACTTAGTTGATGCAACTGGCAGCTAATCAGAGTGGCCTCTGTGCTAGCTAGATAGTCATGGATGAAATATGTCTCAACATTACTTGATCAAGTTCAAATCATCCAGTTAAATGGTGCATCTAACATACAGTAGTACAGAGAAATCCTAAACATTAATTTAATACTGAAACAGCTTTACTGTGAAGATATGTTGTTGAGAGTGTTATTTCATTCAGTAGAAGCTTTTTATTAAAACTGAATACATTTAAGAAATGAAGTATTAAAACTAAAACAGTGAAAAGAAAAACAAATATTAGGATCATTTTAATAAAACATTTGGTTTTTACACTTTCTTCTTTGGATACTGAGACCCCTGCTCCTTATTTCTGTCAGCAACTGTAGCCGGAAAAGTATTTCTGTGGCTGAGTTTCCGCCCACATTAATAAAATCTGCGTTTGGAATTCTGTTCCCTGGGAGGCTCCAAAATCTGCAGAATCACTAAACCTTTGGTCAGTCTGGAATGACTCAGCTCTTTTTTCTCAAGATCAACTTCTTTAGTGAATCTTCCTTTGCATCCAATAGTAATATTTTTTTCTGAGATGACAACAAGTTGCTGGTTGTGCTTTAGCAGGGAAAGCTGTTTTCAGAGGAGCTCCCTGCAGGACCTGCAGCAGAGTGGAACTCTTGCTTGTCTCCTCTCAGCCTGCAGCAGCTTCAGCTCTTCACACAGACCTATTCTGTCCATCAGTGATGCCCTGCAGAGTCATCTTCCTGCTGTGTACGGCTCAGGGTGTTGTCCTGTCTGCTGATTGGCTGGTTGTTCTTTGAACCTCTCCCTGTATGACCTGCAGCTCTCCTCCCTGTGGTAGCACCATTCATCTAACTAATGTGTTGCATCTGCTACCTTTATGTAGCACAGAGGCCCCTCTGGTTGCAATACAAGCGTCTGCCCTCTTACACTATTTGCATTTTAATTACATAAACAGAGTCCATTAAAGACTCTGACAGAAGATTAAAGAGTTCAGTTCTTAAAGTGACTGGATGTTTTATTTGATGCATCACACCACATTCTGACACAGCTCTAATATTGTCAGAATTTCTCATGTAGTGTCCATATGTAGATGAAACTCCGGGGAAAGCGTCATTGCCGACCACCAGTGGCTTCCAAAATAAATCACAGAGGGAGCAACAGTGCTCTCTGCTGCTCTGTACGAGTCCTGCTTAAAACTGCATTACATGTTGTCAGCCAGGAGATGGCAGGATGCAACAGTGTCTACTCAACTGTTGATAAAGAACTATTGAGCCTTACAACATACAACATCTCCATTTAAAATGTGCACAATAAACAGACCCACAAACTTAAAATCAACAGTTTGTACTATGATGTCATATTGGCTGCAACATGTTGGCTGAATAAAACATGAAATAGTACTGGAACAAATCCTCAGATATTTTAATTAGGTAAAAATACTCCAGCACAAGAAAACGCCCTGCATTCAAAATATTACTTTTAAGTAAAAGTACAGCAAAATGTACTTAAAATATTAAACAGAGGTTCTTGTCAGGCAGACAAATTGCTTCTGTGACTCTGTGATATATCACTTTATATAAACATGTTAGTAGCTTTTACTGTTGTAGCTGGTTGAATTGGAGATATTTCTAACTATTTGATATATAGTTCACTAGTCTGGTGGTTCCCAACCTAGTGAATATTGATTTAATGAGGCAAGAAAGAAGAAAAAGTTCTGCTACAATTTTTTATTTATTATATATTTTTTTTTACTTTTCTCTAATCTCTAACTCTTTGGGCCTTGAACAATTATATGAAAGAAACCATCTAGATCAGATACAGTATGCCTCTGTCGTGCTGCTAATGACTCATAGACATCTGTGAGAATCTTTTTTGTAAGAGGGCACAAGTCCAACAGTATGATACTTTTTTATATAGAGTAGAGAGTTTTAGTATTTAGTATAGATAATTTTATATATACAAATTATATATAAATTTTACATATTTTATGTTATATGATGCTTTTAATACCTCTGAAAAGAAACTATAGCTTTTAAATAACTGCTGTGGAGTCCAATATTTGCCTCTGATCTGTTGTGGAGTATAAAACTGCACAAAATGGATACGCACAAGTACAAGAATCTGAAAAGTGTAATTAAGTACAGTACTTGGATGAATGTAACTAACTTTCCATTACAAAATGGTGGTTTACATAAAAAGTGTCAAACTGATTCATTCTCATCACAAACCTCATTTGACTTGTCTTATAATACAAAACTTCATATTAGAGGTTGATTTTGACATTGATGCTGTTTGATTTTTTAAAATGTGTTTCAGCGTTTCAGTTTTAGTGAAACACTGATATTGACTTGAATCACAGTAAATTATTAAACTGAAACATTAAAGGTAAATGTTTTCTGAAGGACCTCAGTGGCATGCTGGGGACCTGTGATTTATTGCTTCTTAACTTCTACATGCCAGTAAATCAATGTCACATACAGCATCCATTCATCACTGTTGTAATTCTTCACTTGGGATATTGCCATCATTTTGAATCTGATGCCTGATAGAGTTACCTCAAAGATGGAAACGTCGATAGAAGCGTAAAGAAACACTCATAACAAGCAGAGCTGTGTTAAACCTAGTGACTTGTGGAAGTAGACTCATTCTTGCTTGCTGTTACTTGAGTGTTTCGTATGGATTGTGCTACATAACTCACTCCACAGTGCATAGATTATAGCTATTTTTTTTAGTTTACTTATTATGTAAGTTTGGTTTTGCCCAGAGGATGCAATATTCTGGTATTCCTTCCCTTTTTTTGTTTTTGTCTACATAGCTAGTTGAATAAAACAGGAAACTGACACTTCTCTCACCCTACCACTCTTAATGAAGTCATTCAATGACACAGAGACAGAGTTAGGATCCCCCTGAGCCCCGATGAGCGTATGGATGGCTGCCTACCATTGTGCAGTGGGCATGAAAAAGAAAAAATCTCCCCCGAGGAGGCCTATTGAAACCCCGGAGGGCCTAGAAAGAGAGCTCTCTGCATTATTATTCCACCGTGATGCAATTCAAGTATCCTGGAAAGTGTCACCAAATGGCACTGCTGGGATTTTTCAAACACACGAGTTCACACCCCACCAGTATGGGTGCTAAGCTTGTGCTAATTGAGAGCGCGTAACACAGATGCTCTCCTCCGGGTTAGGGGGAAAGCAGAGTGTAATGACGCAGGCCGTTTCCCACATTGTCTCTAAATAATCCTGCAGATTTTCAATGGAACTATCGTTATTTTTAAGAGATGCTATGCCCTGTCTGTCCACCGACTGACGACTTAGAGAAGAAATAATGAGGATTACAGGTGAATAAACAGATGAATTAGAATTTTATTACCATCAAAGTCATCAACTCAAGTCAAGGAGTACAGTACAGAGCTCACAAATGCAAGACAGGACCTACAGGTGACCACTGGTCCTGGCAAACATCACATCTACAAATACACCTGCAAGTGTGTGGCAAAATGAACGGACAGGGAGTATTAAATACAGTGAGAAATGTATTGGAAAAAAGCATTGCTTTAAAGTGTGTAACAGTATTTAAACAGTATTTATTTGCCATCGAAACAAAGAGAACGGACTACATGAAATAATCTATTCACATAAAAAAAACCTCTGATATTCTTCTGTTCAAGACTCTCGTTAAATCTAAATATTTATCTTAAACAATGTAAGAAATAATACAGTGGTATAATCTGAATGATTGGTGTGTCTACCAATCTACCGTAGCACAAACATGTGTAAAGTATATATATGTACTGTATGTATAAAGAATCTGGAACAATAAAGTCAAATTTAAGATTTAAGGTTAATAAATGTGATCAGATTTCTCCAAAGCCCTCCCTCCCCTTTTTTTTTTAAATCTGTAATGGACATTTTCATATAAATTCACGGGTGTTCACAGGAAAATATCTTGACAACAGACTGGGTAGAGTCAGACAGTGTCCTTGTATGAGCTGTAACACAATATACTTTGATTATATCATCAATTAATAATATCGACGATGTGGCTGCTGTCTTTCTCTGACCAGTGAATGAAAGCCCATGGTTCGGTGTGCGTTAGCACATGAAATCATGTGGGCAGTCATAGACCAGAGGAGCAAATATTGTCTGATCTGTCCTCCACCCCCCCAACACACACACACACTCACACTCACTTATCTGACAGCAGCCTTGTGTTACAGCAGCAGGCAAGAACTATAGACTTCTACTTATAGGTACATGGACTGTATCGAAAGGACACCAGGAATCACAGTTTCTGCAGCCAGTCGAATATTGCTCAATTTCCTCTAGAGTGATTACAGAGAACTCCTTCTGTAGCTCATTATTAATGCTCAAGGGGACCAGTGACAAAGGATAGATCGTTATTACTGTTTATCAAGTATAGGCTGGAAAAAATCTATGGAATTCATCAACAACAAAACAAGGCAAGAATTGATGTGAGAAATAAAAATATAAATAAATAAAAAGTAGAAATGTCAAACATGTCTTCATACATTTTTTTAAAGTACAACACAGGTCAGCAAAGCTAAGTTTAGTGAAGATGATCCTAGTTACCACAAAGTCAAAATGATCCATGTTTTCCCTTGAAAGCCGCATGTGGTCAATTAATGCACATTTTGTTTTACAGTTACAACCAAATATTAAGACATATATGGCATTTGAGTCAATATGCGAACACAGAGGACATGATTCAACCGAAGTAGATACAGGTAAAGTGAGATGTAGCAAAGAAACTAAACAAAAACAAGTCACGTGATAGATAAAGATGTCATTAAGTCTCTTTAAAAGGAAAGCTACAAATTAATTTGGATGCATAGAACTGCTATGTAATGTTTCTTCTTCATACAATTTACATCAACGCTAACGGGGCGCTAAATGAACAGTAGTAATAGACAGCATAATGTGTAGTGTGCTTTTGAAAATGGCCTCAACATGGCTTGTGGCAGGAGGCGAGGGTGCTGTGGCTTTGGAGGAGGCGGTTGGCAGTAGCGCATCTTTATCCACCAAGTGGCTATAAATGTGAAATGAACAGCAAAAAGTGAGAATGCATGCTGTTTTGGCTACTTCTACAAAGGTCTCTATATACAGAATCTTTACACTTACAGCTATGAGGTTCTTTCCTGAGCAGGAAGTTAGCAAAGGAACATTAGTGTTTGTGTGTGTGTGTGTGCTTATGTGTTGAAGCTGCCTCGTTCAAAATACAGCACTGGGTATAATAACTCAAAGTCACCAATCTCAGCATTGTTTAATGCACAATAACTGGTTAGTGTAGACAATAACAGATAAGAAAGATAACCATATTTCCACTGTGACAGGAATTTGTGATTTTCTCCATGTGTGAGGACCAGCACTTGCTGAGTATTAAGGTACAATGTCAAAACTTTAGAAGCATTTTTTTTCAGAGCAAATAGTGTAATTGCAAAACAGGCAGAGAGAATTTTCCCAGGCTGGCTCATTAAAAAGGAATCAAAGCCATTTTCAGCACAATTATGTCTTCCTGTATTCTCTTATCATTAAGAGATGAATCAGAGAGATGACTTTAGCTGTAAGCTGCAGTTTGACAGCAAAACTGATTTTGCCCCTAAAACTCAGATGTGGTTTATATAATCTGACATAAAACACCGGAGGGTCAGTGAAAAAAGACACAATACATGTAAAAAGAAAGCCAATGCAACGTAGCACTCAGGAAAGGTAGCACACAGCCTCCATGAGATGATACTAATGCTGCAAGTGAGAAAGAAGCAGAGTCAGTGTCACCATGCTAGCAGCTAATGTACAGTGTGCAGGAGTCGGTGGGGACTGCAGAGGTCACACAGGGAGAGGTGGAGGGGCTGTGGGGCAGGGTTGGGGTCTAACCCTGCTCGTCCCCGCCCTCGCTGGCTTCATTGAGAGCAGTTGTAGCTTCTCCGTTACAACGCAATGTGGGTTCGGCCTCCTGTGGTTGCTGTGGTTCTGCAGCTGTGGCTGCGACCCCGGCTCCGGCCTCCGGTTGGCTTATTTCTGGTCCGGTGGGGAGCTCTGTGATGGGAGCGGGCGGTCCCTCAAGTGTTGCGGCAGATGACGGTGCCGAGGAGTCGGCGGCAGCCTGGGGAGCTGCGGTGTCTGCTGGGGCACTGGCTGCAGGGCTGGTTGCCCTTGAATCACTCTGCTCAGGTGCTCTCAGTCTCTTCATGATGGTGGTGACGCGCACAGCTTTCTGTAGGAGGAGGGAGAGCAAACTGAACTAATAGTTGCTGCAGGCTGCAAACTTCAGAGAACATAAACTCTCATCGGACTGCCATAAGTCTTACACAATACTGCACTACTCTACCTCCCTGTTCCAGGAGCGCACAGCTACTGTTGAACTTTGTGAAGAAGAGGAGAGAGAACAAAAGGTCTTACCTTCCATTTAGCTCTGGCAAAGTTCTTCTCTATTTGTGCACACACATTTTCCTTGATGTTCTTGTCTGAAGCTGCACCGCCAGAAATCCTGTTGTACAAAAGGGGAAAAACACAACTTTACAACAAGGCTTTACAACTCCCCTGTCTTTGGATGGCACAGGCAACTGCACACAGCGTTATTAAATTTGTTTTTTTATTTTATTGACTGGCAAACTTTTGCAGGAACTGTTTAACCTTTTCTCAGTTTTTCAACAACCTTTATCTCCTAGTTTCAGCCAATGTGACATTAGATTATTTCTGTGCAAAATGTATTGTTTGGTGGCCTGTTTTAGTTTTGGTGGTCTGGTGCATGCAAATGGGCCAATGGAGAAAGTGATTTCCAGCCTCTTTAACACATTAAGAAATGTCTTCAAACAGTCAAAATTGAACAACCAACAAAACATAATGGAGATCATGCACAATGTGGTGAAGATAATGAATAACAAAGGGTTTGTCTCTGCCAAATGTTTCTATACTGGGACACTATAGGATGCATTATTGTGATTACATACAGGCCACTTATGAAGAACTGTAAAGCAATTTGAGACTGTACTTTGGCACTGCGGTGTTCTAAGCTAAATGTCATTTTTTTCAACATGTTACTTCATGTGGTGAGAATCAATATTTATTGTAATTACGGTGTATCAAACGACAAAGTTAAATTTTGACCTGATGATGGCACTTAAGCAGTTTTCAAATATCAACCTGTGGAAAACATGAATGGCTGTACCAACACTGATGGCAATCAGCCAATATCTGTCAAGACAGTTCAAGGAATCATTAAATGTGGACCTGGTGGTACTAAAGTAAGTAAAGGTCACAAAAGTGAGGAGAAAACACCATCTGGGAACAATGAATCTTTACTAAAGTTTGTGTACATCCATCTAACAACAAGCAGCTTTGGTTTATTGTCAATATTGTTGCTATGGTAACTTGCAATATAATGCATGCTGAGCACTCATTCAGAACTACGATGTGTCTAAAATGTTATTTTAATGGGCACGTCAAACAAGAAAGCCTGCTATTTTGCAGCTGTTCGAATCACATTAATACAGTCTAATATCAAAGCTCTGCTGCCTACCATTCATGGTTTATAGCCTCCTGTGCTGTCAGTCTCTGGTCTTGATCCACCTCCATTAGACGAGCAACCAGACTCTTGGCTGTCAGGAAAAAAATCACACGGAAGAAACTCAACAAAAAAAATGTGAAAAACAAAAATGTGTTTGACACTGTAGAGGTAAGAAGGGAGAGAGTCTCTAGATTTTGAAATGTTTACTCAGGAAGCTGTCTTTGTGCTCTAACTTTGTCCTATAAGCACCTGAATCAGAGATGTCATCCCAGTACGGAGAGTCAAACTCATAATCGCCTGCCAGGATCTTTCGGAATAGGTTCTTGTCATGGTTTTCATAATCATCGTCATCAGTTTCATCGTAGAAAGGAGGGTTGCCTGACAGCCTGAGGTAGCAAAGGCAACAAAAAGTCATTATATCCACATGACATATTTAAACAATACATTTTATGGAATATCACATAATGAACAAACTTTACTAACATTAATCTGAAGATGTTACCATCATGATGATTCAAGATGGCACCAAGTGACTCTAAATTAGGTGTTAGGCTTTAGAAAAGTGTGATTTCTTCTCTCTTTATGTTTTTTGTCACAACTTACAGTATGTACATGATGACACCTGTTGCCCAGCAGTCCACTGGCCTGCCATATCGCTGTCTGCCAACCACCTCTGGAGCTGCACAAGAGTACAGAAAGGTCATTGAAATACATCTATCCACATCACGTTCACCACTGATCTGCCTGCATAACAATGTCTTATTAAGTACATGGTAAATTAATATTCTCACCCAGATACTCTGGTGTCCCACAGGGGTCTTTGATTAGTCCGTTCTCCAGCTTGGCAAGATGGAAGTCGCTGATGACTATTTTAGAGTGCTTCAGGCGGTTGTAATAAACCAAGTTCTCCAACTAAAACATAGCATATTACAATGACAATTGTTAATGTTTAAGTATTAAATATTCACGCTTAAGGTCTTTCATTTTCATAGCCAGTTATCTAGGGAACATTTAGGAGACGGAATTTCAGTTGTGAGATCATTTTCTGACAGAAATATAATGAGAAGACTGAAAACATCTAAAAGTCTGATTATGCATTGCAGTCTCAAATGAATCAAATCAAATCAGAAATGATTTAACTTGGTCATTTTCATTACGACTGGACTAAAGCCAAATGCCTCCAACAAGTTTGATAAATTTCACCTTCAGAAATGCATTGATTTTCATTTAAGCTGACAGTTCTATACAAGGGAATTTGGGGGGTGCTGAGGTAGAGAAGCTGAGCTAGCTGCTGCTATAAATAGTAATAACACGGGAACCAGCTTTGCTTCTGTTACTGGTTGAATCTGCATACTAACAAGACTGAGACAAAGGACCTGCCCAATGTGTCAAGGGTATGCCAATCACTTTTTGGCATTTTTGTGCTGCACCAAGGTGCACCTGTAGCATACTGGGATATGGGTTGGATCACAAAAGAATACATTATCATACACTATAGGTAGGCTACCTCCTTTTATCTGCTTTAACCATGTCTTGACACACCGACAGTTCAGGATTTTTTTGGAGAGTTTTCCTCAGAGGAAACTTACTGCTGATGAATACAGCAGCTCAAATAATCACATGAATTGCATAATTTCAGAAATATCTGAAATCTTTGTCCAGTTAACAAGAGAGTCAACAGAACACCACTGGCAGCCATCACAGCGTGACATCAGCTTTACTCTGCAGATCCAGACTGTCAGACACATGTAGTATAGGCAGGTTGCTTGGTTCAGTTAAAGTCAACTCAATTTCCTGGAGCAGAGGCTTGTGGATTCTGCTGAGGTTTGTTGTTGACAGAACAGTGAGTGCAGTTCTGATGGTCTGCAAGTGAAGCAACCGATTCTGAAGGAACTCACAGATATTTTTATGGGTTAAAAAGTGAAATTCTTTAATCAGATTACAGTTTTATTTCTTTGGTTAACAGCAAAAAGCCTCCACAGTAATAGCACCTTACTCACTTTCTGCCTACAACCAGATTTAGTCTCTATCTTTTAAATCCTACACTGCAGTATGTTACCTTGAGGTTTCTGTGAACAATATGCAGGGAGTGGAGGTAGGCGACAGCCTCCAACACCTGGCGTACCACGTTGCTGGTGTCTCGCTCTGAGTAGTAACCTTGATCCAGAATCCAGTCAAATACCTCTCTGCCTGTTGCACTGTGGAAAAAGATTCAGCACTGTCAACGATTCAGATGAAGGCAACACGAAAGCAAAGATCTGGGGATTTAGAAACCTCTAACTGTAATTTTCCATTTTATATTTAGAGTGAAATGTTAATTACATTGTTCCAAGAATAAACTTTTCTGACATAACATGCCACACCTGTTAAAGGGAAATTTGAATCATTTCCCCATAGATGTTTCTGTTGTATTTGATCATTTTCTTTCTAAGCAGGATTCCTAAACCCACCAATCAAGTGTCCTCGAAGGACGAGACGAGTATCGCACATTTAGCATATCCATGGAAATGTATCAAATTCCCCAAGAACACATGCACATGTGAGAATGGAGCAGCTAGCAAGCAATCACATCTGAATACCAAATGAGTGGAGTTCAGAGCTGTTCTCATATCTACCAGGCCTCAGGCTACAGCAGCTCATTCCCCACGAGTGTATAATCAACACATAGAGTTCAGCAGGCCCGAGCGACTGCAAAGACAAGCAGAGAGCCCTTTCCCCCGGCTCATCAGACATCAGAACTCACAGTTCAAGGAAGAGGAAGTACTCTTTTTTGGTCTCGAAGACGTCCACCAGTTGGAGAATATTGGGATGCTTCACCCTGAAGATGTGTCACAAAGCACAAGGCAGAGAGAGAAGAAGAAAGAGGGAGAGAGAGAGAGAGAGAGAGAGAGAGAGAATGATGTCAGGAGTCATAATGGAGATAACGTCTGAATCATTCATTCAGTTGCAGGAAGAATGTGAAGAGCTGATTTAATGCTCATGAATAACACTACAGCAGGCAGAGAGAAGAGAGTGAGAGAAACCATGAAGAAAGCAAACATAATCAGTTAACTTTGCTTCACAACGCTGAGATGTGCAAGCTCAACTGCCCATCCATAGATAACCAGATTTATGTAATCTAGTGCATCCATGTAGGCATAAAGACACCATGCAGCAGATGACCACGCCTTTGACACAGCACCAGATGGAAAACTTCACGGTGAATTTGGCCAATAAAACTACAAAATTTGAGGCTGTTGCCTTCAAGAACATTGAAATTGAAATTGTGCTGAACAGGGTCAAAGAGGACTAAAGCTGCGTTCGAAATCTCTTCCACATTTGTTCAAGACTCTGCAGGTTGTGAAATGAAACATTAATGTGTCATTATCACTTTGAGTCACCACTGACAGGTGGTGACAGTGTTGCATAACTGTAATTAGCATGTCTGTTACATCAGGAGCCAAGGAAAAGCATCGCATTATGGGATTTTTAGCATAAAGTATTGCAGGTTCTTCAGGTTTGATTTCTACGTGCACATATAAACTTAAAATTTTAAATGAGCACCGAAATAATAATAGTAATAATAATAATAATAATAATAATAATAATAATAATCTAAGGAATCTATAATCTATAAATATGCAAATTGTTAATTTAAAGACATCATTTGATGTTTCGCAAACAATTATTCCCAGATTTGATTAATATTTAATTAGGATGATTTTACTGAACAATTAGATAATCACATAGAAGATGAGAAAAGATGTTCAGATACAACAAAGCTCTTAGAAACAGTGGATGTTATCTTCTCAAAAATGTTGTTGTGAAATCAGTTATTAAGAGGATTAGATTGAGAACCCACAAAACCAATCATGCACTATTGAACAGACATTTAGACTCCAGAGAACACCAACCACAATGAATAACTTACATCTTTAAGATGAGGATCTCATTTTTTGCAGCCTTACGGACTTTCCTTCCATCCTTTTTCATGAATTTTTTACATGTGTACATTTTCATTGTAGTTTTGTCCTTGGCCCTGAATATCTCACAGAACTCCTCCCTGAAAAGAAGCATTTTGCAGGGACATGAACAGATCATGGGATCAAGGGTTTCTTGAAGCGAAAGTATCATTCAAATGTCTGTGTGGATGATGTTTGACTTTACAAGAAACTGTTTAAATACTCACGATTTAACAATCTGACCCAGGTCATATTTATCTGTCACGTCTGAAGGATTGTTATAATCCTTCTTTTCCCCGATTGTTAAACAGCCAAATGGCATGGCCACTCCTGACCTGTGGAGAGAGAAACAGGAAGAGAGAGTGAAAGAGTGAGTGAGTAAAATGAACTCTTTCTTCAATCTATCTTCTGTTATGTCCTGGTGTCCCACCCAGCTGATGATTTCTCTTCAGTTTAGTTTCAAACTGTGCCATATTATTACACAGGATGATGACTTGGCAAAAAAAATGTGCCGCCCCCTCCCCTCAGTCATAAAGAATTACTTTGATAATGCTGAGAAAGCCTTTTAAAAGTGCGAGAGCTGAAGAGTCACCAGAGGTGGCATCAATGCAGTAGAAATTTAGTTTCACTATTTTGTTTCACTGTAACAGAGCCTTTCATGATTCTGCTTTTAAAAAAACAGCAGAGCTATAATGGGATCTGCTACATGGGCTCAGCTTTATGCTAATATCTCACTTATATAAGTAATATAACAGCAAGGAGAATCTTGTACTTCACATTGAAGTAGACGTCTGGACTGAATGTACCGGTGCTTCTCCGTTGGGTGAAAGTTGCAAACCGTAGGGGTCAGCGAGCAGAAGGAGCAGTGGGTAATATAGTCCAAGAGCCCGGCGAGGCAAGCGCAGCAACGAGTGAGACATTTTCAATCAAGAAAGTGAGCCAGCGATCACAGGCACAGCACCACATGACTCAGACAGGAATTACAGCACTTTACAAGCTCTGCATCACTTGAACACCTAATTGCAGTGTGAAGTGAAATTGGAGACCAGCCTTTGTAACTTTAATGCAGGTTCCTTTTTTTTTCTTACTGAAAATGAATGAATGAGTCAGTTTGGCTGAAGTTGTTATTTTTGTATTTCTCTCCCTGAGCTGTACAGTCAGGAACAGGGGAAGAGGAAATTAGCTGTTTTTGGAGTGTGCAACAATAAAAGATTCATGCTCCCCTGCAGTCAAGGCAGTGTGTGCTTTTGTGTATGTCTGTGTGTGTGTGTGTGTGTGTGTGTGTGTGTGTGTGTGTGTGTGTGTGCATGGGAGTGTGCATGAGCATAGCTATAAACCCAGTGTTTTCGTCCATGAACAAAACACAAGGGAAAAATTCACATGCTTCTTTTTTGTGGTTGAATGATAATGATGTTTAAGAGTTGGACAAACTGATGTATCAGCTGATGGGGAAAACCAAACTGTAATTTACCCAGCTCATTGATACAACTGATCTGAAAATAGTTGAGTGAACTTGTGGACTCAACCCTTAGAGGTGGATAAGTAGGAGTTTATTTTGGGTTTGCTCTCTAGTATGGCCCTGATAAGTAAAGTGTCAGCACACTGTGGTGGACAAACTATGCGAAGACCCTTTTAGACTTTGCTCCATTTTTGCCACTGAGTTCAGTGCACTGAAGCTGGGATGGAGCTAGTGAGGTGGAACACTTTGTAAAACATAAGCTATGTTTATTATAAGCTACAAATATTACCGACCTACGAGCTTCCTGTTAAAACACGCTTGAATGATGCACACTGTGAATAATACTGTAGGTTTTAGAATGCAGTTCTGCTATTGCCACGTCGTGTCTGAAAGGACCATGATGTTGACATAAAGCTGTATTTATAGTTCTGCAACAAGTGCACAGTGTACCTTCAGCTACATATGTATGGACGCTGCATGCACCTCATCACATCAACTACAAAACATATATATGTTATACTGCATTTCGGGTAGTTTAGCTAGTTTCAAAATCACATTTCCAGAAGCAAGTTTCCAACCAACCAAACACACTAGATTAGATTTTTTTCTTAAAGATCGAAAAACTCAAAAAATTAGGGATGCACCGATGCATCGGATGAACATCGGTATCAGCCGATGTTCGCCTCTTTAATTGACATCGGCCATCGGCAAATAAAGGTGACATTCATCGATGGCAGTGGAAGATGTTTATATGTTGATTTACATGTCGTATGAACGCTGTGCTGAGGAGAAACATTTCTTTTTTCCTTTTTTTTGGAGGCTCCTAAACCCCACTCCACACATCTCTGGCACGTCGTGTATGCACCGCGGTTTTGGTCCATCCACGCGACTTCAAACCCACCGGGAGAGTTTCAGAAGCGTTTATCCCGGCAGACTTTGTTTAGTTGCTCAGATTTGGCCATTTTCCCGGTGAGAGAGAGAGAGAGAGAGAGAGAGAGAGAGAGAGAGAGAGAGCTTTGGTAAAGACACGGAGTGACAAGTTATTTCCTGATTGTTTCACAGTGGTTACGTTCAGCAGGTACAGACACGCCCACAGCAACCCAGTTTGCAATACATAACAAACATCGGTATCGACCAAGTTGTTATTTTAAACGTTGGTATCGGCCCAGAATTTTGGTGCATCCCTACAAAAATTTATTGAATTATTGCTTCATGACTCTGTCCCTTCTTGAGTCTTGAGTGATCTGGTTGGCATCCTTAGGGCTGGACATGGACATGGAAAGTCTTCTATTATGAGTGTGAGTGTAAATTTATATTACAGTATCCATAAACTGTATATTATGTCATTGTATGGTACAGTTTCTAGAAATGCTGTTAAGAAACCATTTACAGATAAACTGGGAATTCTGTAAATCTAGTAAGGCATAAAGCAGTCCTCCTTGATTTGCAAAACAACCCACAATGGACTCATACTGCCACTCCATAATAATGGAGTCTATTTTGGTACATTAAAATCTTTTACATCTATTCTGACAAGAATATTGCAATATTAACCAACCATAGACATCATTACATAAATTCAACACTTAACAAATAATTGGTTTTGAATGCATTTTCAATAGTTGTCTTCTAAATGTGAGCAAATTGTTTTCAAGGGATATAGATGGCAAAAAACAAAGAAGAAGAAGAAGAAGAAGAAGAAGAAGAAGAAGAAGAAAGTGAGAACAGTTACAACAAAGCAAATGTGTGATGAAGCTTAAAGTCATTCTGGTACAAATCCCCCGACAGTCGCAAAATCTGGAGGGAAAACAGCTTCTATTGCTGGTGTGTCCTTGATCAAGGCACTACACTATTTATTACTCCAGTAATGCAGCCCAACACCACAGCCTCACTGACAAGCTCTAACTGGGCCAAATATTCTTTATGTGAAGCTGTTTGAATGTAAAGCAAGGCAAAGCTGAAAAACCATTGCACAGCAAAAAATTCTCCAGATGAATATGTAAAAAAAAATATTTATTTCCTAGCCACACAACATCCATCTGCGCCGACAGTCTGGGTGATGGATGTCCACATGTAAATGAGCGCAGCCAACATGAGAAGTATAGCGTTACGTGTAAGGGGGGCAATCTGTTCACTGTAGCTCCGCAAACCGACTCATAATCAAATCTAAATGAACGAGGCTCAGCACGGAGACGTCTCAAATTGCAGAGAGAACTGTGGTCTCTCTGAACTTGTGTGTTGTGCAGTCAGTGAGAGAAGCTGACCTTTCCTGACTGCCTATCTCTCTTTCACTCCCAATATACTGTACATGTCTCTCCATGATAAATGCTTCGGCTCAGTGAAGTTATGCTGCAGAGAAGAATGGAAAGTTGTGCAGGGTCTGTGGCGTAAATGAAGTTAATTCTGAGTAAGTCTGGCAGAAGTAAAGCACCAGGAAGCATGTCAGGTAAAATCTACTGTATATTGTTCTAGAAAATATTTATATTCTGCAAGTAGCAATAACAGTCCTCAAGAGAGCCATTGCATTGCAGAGAGAGGAAACAGACTGGAGAAAAGGAGCAAAAAAGCAATCTTGATGATGATCAAATCTAATAAATCTAATGAAGAAATCCAGCTAATAAACAAAAGCTTTGTGGTTGTGGGAAAGCTTTCTGAGTGCATTCAGATGCAGACACTTCAAAAAAATCTCAGCTTCTTCCATTTTCCCTTTCTGTAACGATGAAGAATGAAGTATTTGCAAAGCATTTCAAGTAGAGAGAGCAGAATGCCGGTCGTATCATATAGCCAAGGCTGCATAATGGGTCCATTTGGACTGACCACCATCAGCAACATTTAAGCATTATCACCCTGCTGTTATCTGCCCTTTAGGATCACCAATCGATGGCTCATGATGTTTTACGGTCAAGTGTGAGACCCAGGCCTGACAGCTTGGATTTTCTGCAGTGAAGATTTATAGGATATAAGGTGGACAGCGATAAAGATCTTGGGCTCGTTAGGCGGACATTGCCCCTCCTCCAGCTAGGCGAGCCGACGAGCAAATGAGGTTTTCCTTCGACCTGTCGAAATCAAAGAGAAACTCTTATAGTGCTCGTGTCTGGGTGAAGCCTAGGATTAGCTAAAAGCAGCACTTGTGCACTGTGTCAAGACTTTTTAACACAGCAGTAAAGGGGATTATTTTACCTGCTACTATGGTATAATGTTGGGCTATAACTTGGGGAAATTGCTGGTATCTGTTTGATATGGTAAGCCTTTACGTACAAGAGTGAATGCACTGATCCCAACATGAAATTCCTTGGTTAAACGTGTTTCCTCGTTTTTTGGGGAATTGTGCATTGTGCTTTCACCCCTTACTGGATACTCCCCCTCTGGCATAGCAGTCACTTAATGAGAATGTACAATAAGATAAGACCCCATGTAGCAAACTTGTGCTAACTGTAGGCCATTACAGATTTACTGAAGTGAACCCGAGCAGTGCTGAGCTTCAACAGCTATGTCAAAAATTTACATGGACATCATTCATCTGAGCCTGGTTAAATCAAATCAATCATGCAATTGGATTAATAATTGCTAAAATGTCAGTTCTTGGGTGTTTTAGACATAAGTCATAATTCCGTTTTCACGAGGTTCAGGAAATAATCGCTCAGTCTTTCTCTCTGTTCCTTGAGAATGGTTTGAGCCTCAGCCCCCACAAGGACAGACACTCCAGCTATTACCAAATAACTATCCTTGACATTCATTTTCTTTCATCCCTGCTGATCTCTTGGGATTGTCCAAATGACTGCAATAGCACTCTGCCTTCAGCTCAAAGGAGAAGATAAGGTCAACACAGATGGGCAGATGACAGTTGTGTAACGGACCAATGCGAGAAAGATGTTTAAATGGTTTCCTCCTGCTATCTTTTCTGTGCTATTGCAAACTGGAATCAAACAAACAGTAAGTAAACAAGTTCTTGATGGACTGCACAAGCTCTGTCTTGACTCGAAAGCCTATAACTTGGTAATCCTGAAAGGAAACTTATTTCAAGTAATAGAGGTTTTAAATAATACTGAGGCTACAGTTACACTTTAATGACACAGTCATTGTGGATACCTCTAAGTCAGAAGGGCAGCCCCAAATTGAGACGGATATATTCTTAGACTCAAGAGCTGGTCATTGATTTCCAACAGTCTGGCTCCTGGCACTGGAGGCCAAAGGCCAGGCCATCGAGAGAGTGGAAGCATAGAAATACCTTGATACCACAACTGACCACAAACTCACATTCAAACCTAACAATGAAATCAACTTTTCCAAATGTCATCCACACCTCTTCTTTCTGAGGAAACTTCTTAAACTCCAGGTCCACCAATCAGATCCATTAGCTTTTTATGGGTGCTTCATCAATCCATCATCACCTTCAACATAACAACCTGATTTGTTGCTTTGAGTGTAACGTTCCACAATCCTCCACTAAGCACTAACCACTAAGCAGCATCTTCAACATACAGGATAAGATCAAAGTACTACAAATAACCTCGGATACCACACACATATGCACACACACACTAAACAATCAATACAACCACTTACCTTCAGGCCAAAGATACAGATCACTCCCATTCAACACCAAGCTGACCACATCAAGCTTTGTGCCTAGTTCAATTAGACTCATTAATGCTTGGGCTAGTTTAGGCTCTTGATCCTATTTATATGGACTAATCGTAATCGTAATGGTAGGCACTCTTAACCCTTACTGGTGGAAATTTTAAACCGCATTTGTATATTGTCATTCTTTATTTGTTGGGTGTTTGCACTGATCATACCTCTTACAGAAATCACAGATAAATAATGTTAATTTGATTGAGGTTTCAAACTAGGATATTTAAACTGTAGCCACATGGAGGTACATTTAATGACATTTTTGGTTGTTCATAACATATTTGTCATATAATCTCAGCCTAGCCTATTGGTGAGGAATTCACCATCTTAAGTATTTGCTTGCAGCATTTCCTCCATGTTTCTTTATGATGATGTCAAATACATGTCATGCATGGACCAGGAGATGAGCACATGTGACATGAATTGTTTTAATATATTTGTATACATATATTTCTATAATATATTAGTGCATAAAATTGAATTTTAGGTGTGAACATGGACAATGAATGTTTGTGTTAAACAAACCAATTTTCACCAGTCAAGGTGTAGGAAATGAGGTGTTCTAAATAATGTAGATATCTACAAAAATGTAATTTTGCACTTGTAGCTCCAAAGATCCAACAAGCATAAAAGGTTTAAAAGTGCTAGTGATTGTTATTGCTTGCTTTACCGGAACAGCAAAATCCCATTAACACCAAAGTTGTCCGACTCTGAGTGAACTTTTATGGATGAAGGGCTGAACCAAGGGCCAAGAGAACCCATTAGTGCTGAGATTTACTCTATGAACATTATACTCAAGGTGGAATACTGATGTTATGCAATAAATCTAAAGTGCCTCTGACAACACTGACAAATTATTGCAGTACTGTTGCCTGAATATTTCTATTTATTATGTCTATTTCTAATAGGCACCCAAGATGAAGGCCAAACATACTTTATATGTATATAATTTCAGTCAAAAAATGCATTAATTCAGTAGCAATTCCATGCATTAATGGAGGCACTTCTCAGAAACTCACAGGGGAAGAAGAAACAACATTCTGCAACATCATCACATCGCCTCATTACTGCACCTCACAAGAATTATATCTTTTTACATTTGACTCTAAGGGGAAATGGCTGCTTGGAAATGTTGACATAAAAGTTTGCATGCACGGTCTCAGGAGGGGTTTCCAGCACTAATTAAAGTTGCAATGTAGAATATTAGACTTGCTGTTTCAACCTTTGCAGGGCCAGCAGAGGCATGCAGAGCTGAGAGGTCTATAACGAGGGGAGAAGAGCTTGGTAATAAGAGCAGATAGAAAATGAATGTAGTGTTGATAAGTTGCATCAATCAGCAGTGTGTGTGGAGCAGGATCAGAATAAAGATAATGGCAAAGGTTTTTAAAAGTGGGCACATACACAATTGAATTAATTATTCATGGCAGTCTCCTTTCCCACAGCATGTCTCACTGGGCCTGCGGTTCGTGTCTTTCTTGTATCGAGGAATCGTTGTGTCCCGGGGTGCTTGCTTAACAGTGTGCTGGGAGCAGATGCGTGGCAGCTCTCGCAGTGCTGTAATAATTACCAGCCTTCTCTCCTCAGCCCTCCTCTAATCCCAGTTCAGTGCGCTGCACTGCTTGTCGGTGTCTGCGTCAGCCTCACACACAGCAAATCTCTAAAGAGCTGGAACTGGGAGGATTGTATGGCTTTGCAATCTACCTTATATTTTGATTTTCCATGAACTTATTCAATAATTCCTTTAGAAAACAGCCACTCTCTGTCATTCATTCAAAGCCAGGCTCTGTATCTGACGCATTCTTCACTCAATGAGAAAAACACTGCAGTGGCTTCTTCATGAGCAGAGAGTAGGCTTGAGAAACCCCTCAGTCTTGTCCACTTCACTTCCTACCCACCTCCTTCTGTCTTCCTGTGACATCACTTTTTCACAGTCACACTCGGAGCCCCTCTATCACACTGTGCAAGAATCACAAGGCAAATTACGGCCTCCTTTTTCGACAGCTTCCCTAAAGGGGAGGTGAGACTGCAGGATCCTAACACATATATTGCACAAGAGTCACAGTTCTATAGTCTATATATCACGTTCCCTTCCAGGACTGGCAGACTGCCCTTTATACACCTGCTGCCCACCCTACCATTATTTTCTGCTCCAGAGCAGCGACACTAAAAGCCTTAATTAGGTAGGCTGGTACACAGGAATTTCTGTTGTCAACTATACTCATGGTATTACAAAGGCAGTGAACAGCTGCTCGGAGCCTGTGTGCATTACAGCCTGAAGAAGCAGCATGGCAACATACAGTGGCTGTTTTTTGTTTGTTTTTTTGGCTCAGTACACTTTGGAAAAAATGACAGAAACAGCACCTGTAAACTAGCTGTGAGCTTAAAAAATTGATTCCAATTGTCCACTATGTATCAGCGACTGTATCTGTCTTTAGTGTCTTCTGTAATCCTGGCAGCAACAGCATTCATCGTCTACAGTATGTCTCTCCACAAAGGAAATGATTGTATAACCCAGATAATCGAACACGTACTGTACAGTACAGTACTCACTGAAACACCCTGGTAAGAAAAAAAAAGCCTTTTGCTGCATTTTGTCTGTTTTTATTTATTTATTTTTATTTAACCTGCAAGTCATTAAGACATTGTGAATATGAGATGCTTTACATTAATTATTAAACTGATTCAAGCTAGTGGATAAGCTGACTCTGCTACTAGTGCTTGAATGGTAATTGTGGGCTTGACTTGCCAGGGGGAGAGGTTTTATTTCCTGCATTTAAATTTTGCTGCATGGAGATTTTTGTCATAAGATTTCAATTATTTTGTTCATGACTTGTGCTCATTTACAAGTCTGATGCACTTTGCAAATACAGTATGTATTTATACAAATGCGTCTGCATCAATCAAAAAAATAAATGAACAAAGCAGGAAGTGAAAACAAGTTTAATCAGAATAATCATCTTTTCCAGACACAATAAAAGTGCAGCATTAATCACATCGATCATTGAAAAAGTAACTAGTTAAATTTGACCTATTTTGTTATTTTTCTCCTTTTTGCTTATTACAGTAACATGCTTCTACACTCTAGTGTCTACTTGCAATATTAAACTAACAGGTTCATAGCTAACAAACAAGAAAATTGATAAAATAACTAAGAAGTCATAAGTCTATCAGTGGAACAAAAAGAGTCACAGTGACAACTGAATCCTGCTGAAAAGCTAAATTATACGTGTTTAGAAATGATTCCACCCACAGCTGCATGGCCACTGTTGACCTCCAATAGGCTGCCTGAGGGTGCTTCAGTGTGACATGGACAGCCTATAAATACAGTATATTACTCTTCAGGTAAGATGGCCTAGAAGTGCTTTCCCTATGGAGAGAGTGTGTGTGAACACATTCAAGCTTGTTTTGATAAAACAGCTACAGACAATCCATCCTGAGGGAGAGAATAGCGTGTGAGTGTACAGACATGAATGCATGCCTGAATGCACACATGCATGTATGCATTATGGTGTGAATGCATACTCCATACTATGAACATTTGTATCCTTTGTGAAGGATACAGCCACTCTTTCTAATTTTAGCCCAAGAAATGCCTATGCTGTCAAAACTCTTGTACCTTTCTATCACTTTTAGTCCGATGCAGGAGAGTGTTGGTGTGGTGAATCACAATGTACGGTGGTAAGAGCACGTTTTTAATGCTCTAATTACAGCTGCAGCTCAAAGGATGTATGATGTAGGCAGGTTCAGAGAGGGTATGAGACTTAGCTCTAACCTGAGACACCAGATCTATGCTGAGAAGCTTGGTTAAGGATGCCTGACTACAACAATGTCTGCATGTCACATTCACACAAACACGGATGATAAAAACAAGGTTTTTATTTCATTCTAGCTGGCGACTATAACTGTTGCCTCCATTACCATATTATAAAAAATTAGAAACATGAAATGTCTCAGATGCTGGACAAAAGCCAAAGTATTGATCAGTAATTGCCAGTGTAGATGTTTTAACGTGAATGAGTAATAAGTAGAACATATACTCCACAGAAATTACCACAGCCACAAATACTTAAGTACTTAATTATAGAGCTTAAAGAACCAGTGTGTAGGATTTACTGGCATCTAGTGGCATAGTTACTGATGGCAATTGCGGCTAAATCTAGAGCCAGTGATGGCTTGTTTGTTCATGGCAGAGGTCCTGAAAGAAGACCTGCAGCATCTGTTGATAATAAAAGGCTCATTTTAAGGTAACAAAACACGATGATTTTTATTTTCAAGTGATACTACACTAATTAAAACATATATACGATATTCAGTTTCTGCCATATTCTGTGAATAGTGCCGCATATAATGGACTTTAAAGTTGTATTTATTCACATGCACAAATATGCTAATTAGAGCTGCTGTGTCATATGACTGAGTTCAGGTCAGAATCACGTTGAGTACACACACGTCATACCCTCCTCTGCTGGCTGAAATGGGTATACCAACCTCTTGATTTGAGCTCTGTTACTTGGCACAAGCATTTCAGACTTTGGTGCCCCCAGTGGCAGTATCAAAAAAGATGCCGTTGCATAGATATGGAGTGCAGCTCACTCCAGGCTGGAGGGGAAAACAATTAACCACACTCCATTAACTTTATATTGTGTTAAGGTGCCTCCTTGTCACTTGTTTTTGCTGGCGTACAACAGAAAAATGTCTTTAAACTGCTGTGTGGTGGACTGCACTATGAACAAGGCAGAGATGCCAAACCACAAAACTGAGCCTTTAAGAAAAAAAGTGCATACAACCAATAAGACGTGGAGGAGCAGCAGTAGGAAAATGGGAAGACTATGGGATTCAGACACTCAGTGTGTCTGTTTCACAGACTATGGAGGCTGAAGCTGTGCAGAACCTCTTTTTGATCTTTGTTCAGGTTAAATGATTTTCTTACCTGTGATTTGATCAAATAGTTGTGAATATAGCTGTATTTCACATCTGAGAAAAAAAAAAGCAAGGTGGGAAGCAATCCAGGCCCATAGATCAGGCCAGAGAACACTCATGAATGGGCTGAAAGCAACAACCTTTCTGACTGTGACCGTCAAACAAGAACTTATACCATGAGAACTATTAAAAAAACGCTATTAGCATTAGGGGGTGTAATGGTAAACGATATTAAGACTTAACAGTGGCTCATTGGCCATATTTTTTACTGTAACAGTTAAGACATTCAAATACTGGCATGCTATCAATGAGAAAAAAATAAATGTCAACATTAATATCAGTAATGCTCCGTTGAAAGACTGATGAAGACTCTGTTGATGATTCCTGAACAGCTTGTGCTTGTTTATAAAGGGCAGCAAAGCAGACATGGAAGGCACATTGATACAGAGCTCAAGCACTTTGACCATATGCTTAAATCCCGCCAACCGACACAACATAAACACTGCAATAGCATTAGTTATCACCTGAATGCTGTGGGGAGAAGGACCTGCCTGTGTTTCCACAGACAAACCAACTTCACAATAATCAGAGCATAGTTTGACAGTAATCATTGTCCATTTTGGTAACTAACTAACTGTGGAGCAGCGACACTACGGCAGAGTATCTGACCTAAATGTCTCGTACGGTCTACGACGTAAGTAGGGCTGCAGCTATCGAATATTTTGGTAATCAAGTATTCTATCGAATATCCCATTGATTAATCAAGTAATCGGATAAAATTATCACCGTAATTTTTGGACTATTGAGCACACCTGAATATCAGCCGCACCAGCTAAATTTTAAAAGAAAATAAAGTTTGTACATACATAGGCTGCACTTGAATATAAGCCGGAGGTTTTCATTTTGTAACATGAGATATTTACACAGAAAGACAGTACATAGAATATTTTTTTAGACATGCTTTTTTTTCAAACTGTGCCTGAAAATCGGCAGTACGGCATCAACACAGCATCAACACGGGATGCCAAGATTAGACTACGTGCAGTAGCTTTATTTCCTTCTCTGACGGCCAGATCTATTGCCTTTAACTTAAAAGCTGCGTCATATGCATTTCATCGTGTGTTTTCAATGATAAGGGTGTGTGCATGATGCGCAAAATGACAGTTCAAAATCAAAATCTACTACTGTAGTGTCTTCTTCGGAGCATAATCTTTCCCCACGTCTGTCTCACTTTTGCGTTTACTGCTAGAGAGTGTTCCCCGGTGGCCATTGGCCAGTAAAAATCTATAAATTAGACGCACTGTTGTATAGGCCGCAGGGTTCAAAGCATGTGAAAAAAGTAGCGGCTTATAATTGCTGAAAATTACAGTATTCTTATTACTTTCGCTTTGCTGTGTTTTCTCATTTTTACTGTTTTCTGTCCCAGCATTGCCGTTCTGTACATCAACACTGTCCACACACATTACCAAAAGCCCGCTTCCGTCTTCTTCAGCTTTGCAGGCAACGCATAGCCTGTAACGTAAGCATGTTACTGTATGTCACACTAAAAAGAATCTGTGCGAAACGTGAGTTTTAAATTTAATTAAACGAGGCTTCGAGGCTACGGAGTCCCCATGGTGACATGAGAAAAAAAAAAAAAGACGAGGAAAAAAAAACTCGAGCACTCGAGTTTCGTTTGACTGCCAGTCGCTCGAATATTTTCAAGTGTGCCCTGTTCAAGTGGACCCCCTACCCGCACACAAGCAGCAGCTGGCTTCCAGTGCAGTCCAGAGGAAGTCCGGTCAAAGTCGTTACAATTCAACAGGATACTTGTTGCAACTTTACTAGTGTGTTTATCTGTTTGTGTGTTTACAGATACGTGTGTTGAAATAATCCCATAAATGTAATACATTGTCCACAAACGTAGTAGCTGCTGCCTACTACATACGAAACACGCTATTTCCCACAAACGTAATAATTGTTACGTTATGACTATTACGTTTACAGGGATTTATTACGTTTGTAGTTCCTCGATCATTTTTTGTAATCGAGTTAGTCGAGGTACTCGAGGAATCGTTGCAGCCCTAGACGTAAGTGTCATATAAAAGTTCACTCACATGTTTTATATCTAAAGATGTTGTAAATTTAGAAAACATTGAGGTTACATTTTATCCTACGGTAAAGGCTAACATGATTTCATCGTGACTCCAGAACACAGGTCTCTTGTTGACCCAGTGGCTCAGCAGAAGCTGTTGCGTTGCCAATCCCATTAGCTTTCAGTTCCCCTGCGCTGCTTCAGTAGACAGAAACTTAAATTGCCACGCATAAAATCGACATTACATGAAATATTATCATCTAAAGGCAGGGATAAATAAAGCGTGCTCAGTTTTAATGTCAGGTTCACACTAATTGAAAGTCCCCTCAGAGTGCTGACTGTGAACTTGATAGCGCAAAAGAGACACAAATTATGAGCAGTAAATTCAAGAAAGTCCATTAATGAAACCCACAGGAGGAGACTGTAAATTGATGACGTGAAAGCAAACAATACGACACTACAGCAAATGCCTCCACATTGTGGGATGAACTATTTCCTGTGGCAAACTTGAGGGAAATCGTGTTGTACTGTAGCTGAACCGCAGCAGAAGGTAACCTTAGGCTATAGTAGACTAGTCAAACTCCATATCATCCGACATGTACGCACAAGCTCACACTCATGACATTTCTGTATCACATCTCGTATTACATAATTGTCTTGTTAGACACAGGATTAGACTCCTTGTATAATAAAGTCTCCTACATTTAAATGACATCCTCCCTGAGCCCATGTTTCATAGTGTGTGTATGTGCGGAGGGTGTTAAGATACATTTTACATCTTGTAGGTTATTAACATAGTTAGATTTCCAGATGACTGGAACATTACAGTCTCCCTGCTACCTGCAAGAGAAGGTGTACCATAAGATATGAGATCACCAGCTTTCTGTCTGCAATAATATCAGTGCTTCTTTTCTTGATTGATATCTCCTGGTGTTGGAAAGAAACATAATCACATTAGCTGAGTGGAGAAACTTCTCCTAGTTATTTGCTTCTACAGCAGACACACTCTATGCTCCATCTCTGTCTTTGTCTCATACTCTTGGGTTTCATCAAGTCCTCACCTGCAGCAACAATCACCCCTGGCTCTCTCTAATCTCATCCACTTACTGAATCTACTTTCACCGGTCTCAGCTGTGATATCCCAGGGAGGAGAAACACTAAAACTGAGGTACTTTTTTTTCCAGTTCCAGTTCCAGTTTCTGCATCTCAAAGGATGACCTGAAAATTCCCCATGGCTTTATGAATCTGTTTGATGCGTGATGTTCTGGTCAGCTCTGAGATCAGTCAAAGGTTAAGCTTGCAATTAACATTCACATGACTTACATTAATTGATGGAGTCTGTGTCCGAAGACACTTGGATTCGTCAATGGGCAACCATGAATGTTTCTACAAAATGTCATGCTAACCTCTATAATGCAGAGATATTTTAGTGGATAAGTGAAAAATTCTGACCTGTCGATGGTGCCAGAGAAATCATAGGGATCACAAAAGTGATCAGGAACCATGAATGTCTCTGAGGTGTTTCAGCTTGAAACAAAGTGCTGGACTGATTCAGACCGACTGACTGACAGGCCGACTTGCGATCCATAAAAATGTTTAATCTCTGAAAAAAGACGTCGTTGGCGTCTGTACAAGGCTGACATGGCAAAAAGAATACAGTCTTTTCTGCAGGCACAAGACTCCTTAACTCCAAAATGACAACAAATTCTTTCCAGGATCATCTCCCTGTGCTCTGTTGTCTTTTCCTTTGTGTAAAGTAAATAGATTGTGTCTAATGCTCTCATTAGTATCTTGCGTGCTGGTTCCATCTTTTATTCTCTCTTCTCATTCAGTTTAAACAGCTCCATTCTCCACTGGGGAGAGGAAGCTTCTTGTATCATCGTTTCACTGAACTGAAAATAGGAAGTTCGGAGCATGAAAATGTCTTTGACAGAGGAGGTGGGGCTGACACTGCTGCACCCGCAGCCGATGTTAAAAACAAGGCGTATCTGGAAGGTTTTATCTGAAGTCCAGCACAACTGCATGCTTGAGGAAGATGTGGTTATCTGCAAGGTTTATATTCAAGAGGACAAATGAAATGTATATAAAATATGCATAAAAAACACAATAACAATAATATACAATTGTGGGATTTTTAAATTCAGGTCAGGTCAATAATAAGCAGCATGAAGCAAGGATTTCAGTACTGTATGACTGAGCAGTACAGATCGGCTGTCTGGGTCCTGTGACTAACTGCCAGAAGTCAAGCTCTGTTGGAGTGGATTTTGATATTCAGCTAAAACAGTGAGTCAGCAAAAACAGAAACACTGCAGTGGAAGGGTTAGCGTTGTTGTGCAAAGGCAGAGCAAACTAATGTGTATGAAATCGACCTTTCTCACTCCAAAGCTGGAAACCATCAAATCAGTACAATGCGGTGTTAACAGATGAAAAATAGTTTGATTGTAATCATTTCATCGTGTACACAGGCCTCCTCATTGTTCACAAGTTTTGTACAAGTTTTAGGTTTTGTTAGCTCTCCATCCATGTCCAATCTTGAGAGCCATCCGCATGTTCTTTTAAATTCTCTTTCATTCTGAGAGACCAAATAAAACTCAACAGCATGAACAGACTTCATGGCCAGGGCACCATGCTTGGTTGTTAGAAGTGTGTTACAAGGTTCTTGGAGGGGATAGAAACTGATGGGTTGGACTGCTGCAGAGCTGTTGTTGTCTGAGGGCTTGGTGTGAAATTAAAGAGAAGTTCCTCTCTAACACTTGCTGCTTTGTAGAGAGGCCTGGAAAATGGAACAATGATATTGTATCAGTTTGTGTTAGTTAATGTGATGCTTGTCTCAACTCTTTATCTGCTGTTTTATTTTGTGCTGCAGCACAGTTAAGGATGCATGAACATCTAAAGGACGTGGTGGATTGAGATATTGTCCATAGACCCTGCCCTCCTGCCTGTAATTTCTTATTTCGATGTGCCTGGGATGTTTCTAGGCGTCAACATTGGTGTGCAGCCCTCAGCCACTAACAACAAGATATAAAAATGGAGCAACTAGGTCCTAGATCATAAGCATGCGTTGTAGAGAATGTGTCATTCTGAATATCGAATTTACAAACTAAACTAAAGGTATTAAAGGACCAGTGTTTTAGATTTAGTGGCATCTAACTGTGAGGTTGCAGACTATGATCAACTGAATACCCTTTACCTCATCCTCCATTTCTAAGCTGTAGAAGAAGCTACAGTGGCAGCAAAACTTGTGAAAAACTGAAATGGCCCTATCTAGAGCCAGTATTTGGTTTGTCCATTGTGGGCTACTGTAGAAACATGGCAGACTCACTCAGTCCGTAGATATAAAGGGCACATTCTAAGGTAATGAAAAGACTAATATTAAATAAATATTATTTCAGGTGCTTATACGCAAATAATACCATTCAATAGATCTGGCACACTGGATGTATAAGGACAGTCAAATTTGAAAGCAACATTATGTAATTTGACTACTATTTACAAGTTACATAATGTTGTAACTATGTAACTTTGGGCTCCAGGTACAATCTTACGTATAGTGCAGCAGTTACAGCAGTCACATGACCATGTCACTGATTTTGATGAAACTGCATTATTGGCAAAAAAGTTTTCTGGTTTTGCCTCAGATGTCCTCCAGCTGCTCCACATCCAACTCTCAGTGATTTACGGAGTTCCTTACGGACAGTAAAATAAACTGCTGTGAACTATAGCTGCTGTTGGCTAATGGTATTTCAGGTAGTGAGCCATGCTGTCCAAATTATGAGGTTAGAGCATCAGGGCAGCGTTAGTGTTTGTACTGCACTATATATGGGTTTTTAGAATCAAGGGGTGCGCCAGAATCAGAGCAGGATAAGCCAGCCACATAACCAGGCTCAGCAGAGGCAGAGCATGGCAGAGGCAAGGAGACCGAAGAGGAAATGTTTGAGTGAAGCCACTTTTATTTTAAAGAGACAAAGACAATAGGACAGGGACGGAAATGCTGACAGTATGCTGCCATGATTTAACTTCAATTCAAACCAAAATTCACCCCCCCAAAAATGGGACCAATTCATCTGCCGGTGTGCTAGAGTTATCTGATCCAAATGTGACATAATGATATACAGGTACCATTGGTTTAAAAGAAGCTCATAGACAACAGTAAGGTCAGTAGCGATTCATACTGTTCTTCGTTAGTCTTAGTTGCTTTCTGTATGCTTTATTTTTATCTCAAAGCAGTGGATTTGTGAGTACACAATGCAGACTATATGATTTATATTGATTGGAATATTATACATTAAATATATTATATTGCCTTATTGCTGCACTTTTGCAAATTCTGACCCAAAGAATTAATCTTGCAACGGCAGTCCAATTGGAAACTTTATTTTTATTTATAGAAGATTTATTTGAAAGGGAAATGATAAAGGGATTTCTTCAGGGAGATCCATTTGCTCCACTGTGTTTACATTGTTTAAAATATTGGCAAACATGAACATGAATATGTGAAAGTGCGTGAACACTGTTGGCAGAATGGCAGCTGAAATAACCCGTCACTAGTTATCGTTATTAAAAACTGATAGGAATAATGAGATTGTTGTCAAAAAAAAGAACTATAGTAACCTTGATTCCGCTGACCCTTTGATGCATAAGTGTGTGCTGAAAATAAAAAATTACTGTGTGCATTTTCTTTATAATCCGAAACAGTATAAGTCAGTTATGCGGTTCATAAGCTGATTTGTTTTGGTAATAAAATGTTTCTTTTGTCTCTTCGTCTGAGGATTTCTAAAGTATTTCCACCGTTGTTGTATATTCTGGTACTTGAAGGCTGATCTGTGTTGCATGTGTTGCAGGCAGGATTTGTAATACTGTCCAAAGTACAGTACGTTGCTCTGAGAGCCTCTCCTGGCACAACTGTGAGCTGAGTAAAGAAAAGCATCACATTTTCAAATAAGTGGTTACAAGTTGTGTGTGTATTTGTGTGTGTGCTTTGGGAGTGGAGGAGGGGAGGGGCAGGGTTGTATCACTGTATATCTATGATAGATGTGCAGTGTATTTCTAGCATGGTGCTTGTGATAATAATCATCGCTGCTACGCATAAATACACAGAAATCTGGGTATGATTGAACTGAATGAATAAAATCACAAAGTTATTAAGATGGCTGTTCCACCTCGACAGTCGCCACAAAATATGACACGATGTGCTCGAGTAGCCATGTGCAAATAAGCCAGTTGGTAAATTGCTGCAAAGTAATTAATTAGATCAGACACAACTTGACAGACCTGCAGATAGGAAGCTGCAGGCATAAATATGCAGGATGTTTCGAGGGGGGGTCTTTAAAACATTGTCATGCTCTGATGATTCCCAACATGTGCAGTGAGAGCAGGTTAATCCACAGATTGTGTCATATTTGATAATATTATCTCCCAACACGTTTGTGCATCACTTACAAAACACTGGCTGCAGAACGACAGCTCCTCCAGTACGAAGAACAACACTAGTGCAGTGCTTATAATTTGGATACTATAATATTTTTTATTTTAAAAAAAAGAGTTTTTAAATATGTAATGTAAGTCAGTTCTGTAATATCCTTCACTGCCTCATCATATTTACAAGCTATTCTCTCTGGGGCAGAAATCCCAGCAGGATGATGGATGCGTAATCTCTCTTGACAGAATGTTCAAGAAAATTAGGATCGTCTCACTGCTGTGTGGTTTTAGATGCTTAGCAAGAGAAGCCAGCTTGTGCTGAATTTTTAACTGCTTTACAAATGACAGTAGAGTGGAGCAGCTGTATGTCTCGCCGTGTGCAGGTAAATAGATGTTGCAGACACTGCTGAATGGCTTGTAGAAAATCAGTCATAATAACAGAATGAATAACACTGCAGTGGCGTCAAAGTTTTAAATTAGTGTAAATGAAGCTAACAGCCTGTCTCCATGGTTACACAGTGGTCACACAGGCGAAACAGCAGACGAGGGCTGCCTTTATCTGCAGAAGATGACATATTCTTGGTGTAGAAAGAAGTTTTCCTGCTGGGAGGGCGCGCTAGACAAGGGTGAGTACACGTGTTGCGACCCCCTGTAAGCACAGACCCAGTGAGGGGTGGTGAGCTGTCCTGCATATGGCCTTGGTGGTCTCGGTGGAATCACAGCACCGCCTGCCCACCAGTCCAACCCACCTGCTCCTTTAGCGGAGCAAACTCAATCCCCATGCTGGCTACGTTTCCTGTTGCACGCATGCAAACATCAAGCCACTCAAAAAACGTCATCTAGTTTGCATTTCAGCCAATGCTTAAATTGTACTAGGCATTCATGCACCCACAGTGTGATCACATTTGTCCTTCTCAAAGGAAAGGGCGCCTGATCCAAACCTTTACCCATCCCGTGCTGCACTCCAACTCTGCTCTATGTATTGCACTGCAACAGATGTTGTCTAATGAATCTATACAGTACACACAATTCACATAAAAACTTTTTAACTTTTGTATCATCAATTTAGAGCCAGAAGAAGTAACTTTTAGGACTACTCATTTTGGGGGAGATCATGCTTGAAAACAAAAAAGTAGAAGAAAGAGAAAAACTAAGGGCTAATGCCTCCCAACTATTTTATATCCACTCAGCAAAAGTTCAGCCAGGATGTGTAAATCATGCACAGCCCTTCACCAGATTATCATCTGCTCCCAAAGAACACCAATGAAATTCACTACATCAGACACAGCTGCCAACACCTAATTTATTTCTGCAGGTTCTTGCCTCCATGAAGCCGTGCTGTGCAGAACGGCTTAACATGTATAATTACTGTATATGTTCTATTGTTTTGTCTTACATTACCATGGTCATACCATTTGCATATAATATTATGATGACTAATGTTTGTACATGGTTTTATAAAACACAGTAGACAAACACGAGTAGTGGGGTCCATTTCATGGATTTTTGATTATATGACCCCTAAAATTACTGTATCAAGGATCATAGATCTGTTGGCCTGGTCTGAAATATCTCAAGCATGTAAACCATGAAACTTTGTACATTCATGGTCCTCAGAGGATGAACCCCCGTTATTTTGGTCAGTAGAGCTCAGTCAGTCCGTAGCAGCCTTCTCATCCTTTTGAATGGAACCAGTCCGCTGGCAAAGCTGGGGTACGAACACAGGGTGAAAATGTTAAACATAGTCATAGTATTATGGATACAGGCCAAAGTACAGCGGACACAGCACATTGTGTTATTTACCTGCTCTTTCATCTTTGTGGTTGCATGCCAGCTACGCTGTGCGCATATTGAGTTTTGCCAAAGGATAATGGTTATGCAGGGTTTTGAAGCAAGTTATATCAACTACACTGAATTAATTAACTGGATCATTTTCAGGAGGATCATGGTTACACTGATTATACATGATGATTATTGATTTGATTGATTTATTTGAATTAAATGGAGAAAAAAAACACAAGGTTGCTCATTGCCTCTGGTACATTGGTTCAAGCTGACTGCACTTGTTCATTACACAGTTGGATGTAGTTTTTACCTGTTAGAGGTCTGCACAGCCACGCGTAGAATGCAAAACTACAGACCAACTTCTACAGGCTGCTGTTCATATTTCAGCCAGTAGTCTTGTCCATGACAAATGGACAAACTCTACTGATGCACATGAAACATGAAACCAACCACAAAATGGACCTTGAAGTTGCACTGCCAATGTTAAAAATGAACTTTGGATGCCTACAGAAACACATTAGTCTGATTTTCTTCCTCAACCTAACTTGAGTTGCATGGTTCAGATTTAGATTTAGATTTAGCTAATGCTGTAGCAATACATACATTTTACTTCATCTTCATTTGATCTGACATTTTACATTGATAATAATTTTTGCACTATGTGCACAATGTAAATATGTAATGCATGTGTTTTTGACTCAAGACTGTTTATTTATTTGCTTTGATAATAATTTGCACTATGTGATGTACACAATGTAGTTTACTTTTCTGCTTTTTTACTTCAGTTATTATTATTATTATTATTATTATTATTATTATTATTCAAGCAGAAATTCTGGTTCAAGTCGAGCTCAGGCCCAAAGCTGCTTCTGTGGTTCAGGTCGGACATGATTTTTTGGGCCTGATCAAAGCTCCTCTGTAGAGTATGTTCATACAAGAAGCACATACTAGTACATTTTAAACATAAACTGTATAATTACTGTTCTAGTTCCTTCCATTAATAGGTAGTTGCTATGAGATGTGTACCCCTGGTGGAGCCTATTAAACTGATATCTGTTTTATGTCATATGTGACATGTGGCCCTGTTCTGGTTTTATCTTCATGTCGGCACAATAAAGCCAGTGTGAAGTGACTCATTTAAATCCATGCTGCATGTCCACAGCACAAATGTGCGCTGGGAGAATTGGAGCTGTAACACTGAAAGCTCATGGGGTTGGTCCTCTGATGCATGCTTGGCTTTTCTTGTATAAGTTAATGTGGCTAGAAAACCAGGCTCATTTCTCTACAAAAACCTACTATCCACCACAAAGCTGGACTCATGCTTCTTTTCGTCCCACGTGAATGAAAAAAAAAATCTCTGAGGCCTTTCTCCAGTCAATAGTAGCAGTCTGTGCCTAAATATACTTTCCTCTGTGTTCTTGCTTTGTCTAGGCAGTGATACAGTTAATCTGCTCTTGGTGTGTTGGTGTGCTCCATGAGAGAGTGTGTGTGAGAGAGAGAGGCTGACGTACCCTGCTCAGAGAACAAGCAGGGAGGAGTGACGAGGAGCCAGGTGACTCAGAACATGTGACAGGGGGTCAGCGTGGTGGGAGGTGGTGAGATGAATGACTGAGGTGTGAATCCTTGTCGCTAATGGAGGCATCCACCTCCACCATGCTCTCTTCCTGAAGTGTGTGATTAGCTCATCTCTAGCCTTGTGTTCAGCTATACATGCCTCAGCCTTTGAGCGCCATGTTTCAATATTCTGCTTTGCTTCACTTTGTGCTAAAATCTCTGTTTATTCTGATATATCTGATTGCCAAGCAAAAGCTGCTGCTTGTGTTAATGCAACTTGAAAAACTGTTGAGGTACATGCACGGCACAAACGCTGCTACACATAAAAAGATTAAACATTTTTTCCCCGTTTTTAATACACTGTCTTGATGTAAGACAGCTCGGCTGTTTTGCTGTATGTGAAATCTGAAATGCTTCCTCTTCACACTTCACTGGCTAATCTGACCATTCTCTGCGCCTGTTGTTAGTTGCCATGGTTACGAAGTCCTTCAGTGTGGCATCATAGTACAGTACCGTTTCTGCTCAATGCAGAGAAGAGCATCATTTGCTTTGGAGGAGGGTGCATGTTGTATGCTGCATACTGCTAAATTTAGAAGATTTCTTTCTCTCCTTCATTTGGCTGTGCAAGAGGTTTTCTTATGTCTTCAAAAGCAGCAAGTATTGATAAAACATTCATGTGCATTACCACATGGATCAGTGATACTATTGTGTCTTTCATGCAAGAGGAGTAGGAACA
The DNA here is from genome assembly GCA_028641955.1 of Protonibea diacanthus. NCBI lineage: Eukaryota > Metazoa > Chordata > Actinopteri > Sciaenidae > Protonibea > Protonibea diacanthus. The sequence goes on along the minus strand of CM053978.1, from coordinate 25,368,279 downwards.
GTTTCTTTGAATGGGTTTTATTGGATCTGCTCATTAATGTCTACCACCTGTTCCCTCAGCGCAGTTTCCCTCCCCCTTATCTATTGACGGAGATTTTGCAAAGTGGATCTCATTCAATGTGAAATTGCTGCATCTCATTAAAGTAAACTAGTCTAATTAGTGAAGCGCCTTCAGGTAGGAAACATCACATTATTTCTGCTTCTTATAAACAATATCTTCCACCGATATGTCTTCCCTCTGTCACAACACATGCAAGGGCAGACAGAGTGAGAATGTGCACAGTTTACTGTACTACTGTACACTCCACACTGAGCTCGGGATCTTTCCAGGCTACCAGAGGACTCAGATGTGGGACAGACTGAGGCAACAAAAGGTTACAACCTCCAGTTCAAAAAGCTCTGAAGCCAGTTTCAGGGAAATATCTCAAAGTCAATGAAAGTGGTTGTTGGTGTTCCAGTGACATTTAACAATGTATGAAATGACAGTGTGACAGGTGTCGCTTGTAGTGATGAGCCCACAGGGATTTTTCAGCTGTATCTGCCGCTACCCTTGGCTTTACAAAGATATATAGTGATCTTTAGCTTGTTTGGCTGTCTGGATGCAGTTTTACTTTTCATTTGCTCTCACTGCTCTCATAGAGTTGTTTTCAACCAAAGAAAACAGCTGATTTTCATAAAAGAAAACCCTTATATGGAGTAGATGCCTAGCACCAGATAGCAAACAGACACGGTTGGCAACAAGGTAGTAAACATAGTAAGTCTGAAGAGCCAGATAATTTCCTACTAAGTTGGTAGAGACCAAAAACAGAGTTAAAAGAGAGTGAATGTTCATCATCAAGTGGCCAGAAGCGCAACTCCAAATGAATGACGATAGATCCGCTATGTAAATTTAAAACAGTGTTGTGTTGTGTTGTGCTGCCCCCAAGTGGCCAAAAAAATCTGTTACTGCGGATTAAATGCTCTGTTTTACTGAGGCAACAACGATACAGGCATATGTCCATAAATGCTCTTTACTGTGCACTTTAAACAATAATTAAACCATTAAATCATTGTTTTCAAATCACTCATTGTACTATACAACATACTGTGAGTGATCACAGTGTAATTAATTTCTGTTGTTTAGGAAAAGAAATCGCTCCTTTTTGCTCCCTCTGGTGACTCAGAGCTCCTTTAACATTTCCAGTTTAATTGCATACTGTCTGTAGAGAAGTTGCCTGCTCTATTACCAAGCCCCTTCTCCCCGTCCTCCTCCTCTTGCTCTTTCGCCAGAAGCCAAAATTGCACAGTTACACCTTTTAAAATTACAAACTGACAAAGCCGAGCTTGTCATCACGCTTAAAAAGGAGCTCAAAAGCTGAAATCGTACAGATCACAAAGCCTGTTCAACCTCCAGCATGCTTCCCTATCAAGCTGTCTAAAAACAGTGCAGTAGTATATTGCAGCAGGCCAGAGTGTCATTAAGTCCTGATTCAAGGGTCAACTCAAAGCACATCTCTACCGCGTCACCGCGGAGACAAACTGCCAGAGCATGAGCGAGCAGCATCGATTGTACTCATGAAACTGCCGGTTGTCTTCAGGCTCTGTCATACAACTTTAATGAAAATAGATTTCCCCTGTCCTTCACCTGCGCAATGGGTGTGTGGTAGAGGCCAGTACAACATGTAGAGGAGACAATATTAAAAGGGAATGAGAATTTAATAACAGGACTGACACGTGAAAGATGACAAACAGAAGCTAGAAGCTTTAATCTTTATTTTTCTCTCAGAAAATAATTAAATTCTCAGCACTGCATCTACAGTAGCTTGAGTATTTTGGCACTGATTTAGTAACGGAAGATGTCTCGAGCAGAGCCATGCCGCAGAGTTGATCCACATCACCTGAGAAATTACCTTGCACTCTGAAATATCATGGTAAATGTCATGTATTTCTTCAGGACGCAGTCAGCAAACACCTCAAGTCAATAATAATACCTTCCATCCATCAGAGCCCTTATCGTTTCAACCCCTGTTATCTCTATCACCGCTGTGAATGAGAAAATGACAGAGCAGGCAGCTGGGGTGACAATCTAAGTGGTGATGACAGTCATGCTCCACATAGGAGGCCCATTACTTCTAATGCACAGTGGAAAGGAGAGGATGTGGCAGATCAAGACCGTGGTAACGTCACTGCATGCCTTTGCATAAGCAACTCGCTGAAAATGAAAATGTCTACAGTGGCAGCATGAATCAATGTTGAGGTGAAATATTAATCCACTTCCATTTAAAATTCCCCTTCAAATTTTCTATTTGTGGGTGCTAGGCGGGGTGGCTCTTTGAAGCTGCATGGTGCCAAGTAACCCTTTCACTAAGGATGAGGTTTGAGGGCAGAAAACACTCTTTCCGTTTCAGTTTTTCAGTGGACGCTGTTGTGATCGCTGACATTTATCAAATCTGTCCTGCACTATATTTTCTTAATCAACGTTAATTGTTTCCTCCTCATAAAAAGAACAGGCAGCACGACATGTCATTAAAACATAACTGCTGTTACATGTTCCCCCTGATACAACTCATAATGACAGATGATGACAGAGTCGATGTTTTTGACAAGAAGAGAACCAGCCAGGACAGAAAAGCACAGATGAGACTGAATAATCCACAGATGGTCATCCTATAGAGGATATTCACTGATGTCACTTTTTCACAATACTACTTCCATCACCAACACCAAATGGCACGAAGCAGAGAAGCTGCAGAGTCAAACAGAAACAAAGAAAATATAAAAAGTACAGATCAGAATCTGCAGTGAAGTAGTAGACAGTCCAACGTGGCCAGACATCTAGTTACCTAATATACACTGTATATGCACAGGTATACAGTATATAATTACTGCATGTAGCTTAACAATGTATTAAATAAAGTCTGAAGGCACGCAGACACCTGGTCCTATTTTACAGTCCCTGAAAACATTTTTTAATCTTTAACAATTTTATTTTATTGCATTAATTGCTCACAACTAAATCATAGCAATCAAAGTAAAATAAAAATATATCCTTAGGTTTTATAAAGTCTGTGTGGGTATGTTTTTTGTAATCTCGACCACTGGTTTGATTCACAGAATTGTTTAGTTAGTTGACATTACCCAGCAGCGATAAGCGTACAGAAGTATTACTTCCAAAAGCTTCTTTTCTCATCTGCCTTTTTGTTTTGACTTTAAAAAGACCTGATAGGTCTCAAAATCTGCATCAGTTAACAGTTCTTCGTCTTTAAGTTCATGTTAACCAGAGGCAGACTGTCAGCTGCGCGGGGGGATTAGGGCTGACTGTGGCAACTTGTGTGGTTCAATGACGTCACATGTTTACCCTCAATTGGCTGATGAGGCGCTGTGCCTCATCCCCATCTCCTTTTTACCATCCAACAATGGAAAAAAAAATCTGATTAAAAGTGTGAGAATAAGTAAAAAATTATATTTATAATAAATGGCTGTGATTTGTGTTAACAGAGCATGGACGGTCTGAATGATGGCTTGTGTTGAAGCAGATGTTTACTGACATAATGATTAATAAGTTACCCTCAGTGAAAATGTGCATGAATGAGCTCTAATAACAAGGATGGTGACAGTCAACCAGTAATAGATGCATATGTTTAGAATCTTCAAATTTAATGCATCCATCATCATCTGCCACAAATGTGAGCATCTTCTCTTTCATGTTGAGATTAGTAGCTTAATGTCAGATGCTGCATGGCACGACTGCTTAACGACGGCTACAGGTATCACTGCAGGATTTATTCACTGTAGTATCCCCCTCATTTTACTCTCACTCACTTCTCACAGCAGGATATTGATCCACTGGAAATGGAGAGAGCACACGCACTGTTACAAAAAATAAATAAATAAACAACCCATGCGTTGCTGCAGACAGACTCTGATTTCATAGCATCACTTACAGTGTGTTTGCTTGGCTGCTTAAGTCATGTGAGGACAGCGTTTGAGGGCCTGGGTTTGATGGATGGACAGCAGCCACAGTAAAAGTGGAGAAGCATCAAATGGAGCCCATTCAATCAGAGATGATGACCGTAGCATTTAACGCATGTAGAACTGAATGTCAACGTGATTTATTTTGTTAGTTTACAGGATACGGTTCGCTTTGCGAAAAACGATATTTAAAGCATCACATTCATATTTGCATGACATCACACTTATGAAACAGAACTCATCCGCAGGCTGTTTGGGAATGTTTTCTAATGAGCAAGCATTTATCATGTTATTTAATTTCCTCTGCTGCAATGTAGCATTTTTATGTTTGGCTGTATCTGGAAATGTATATCTGTATTTATGAGGTCTGCCTCACATGTGGGTTATGTAAAGTCAATACAACAGTCAGCCTCTGCAGTGGCTGAGTATCCACACGCTTTTGATTCTACTCTTCAAAGCGAGAGACTACGCTTACAGTATAGTCCACACACTACAATTCTCATAAAAAGAGCCAGTCCTATCTTATTACTTTAGATCTAACCCTTCCACACTTGAGGGATGTTGTCTCTGACTTAAGTCATTAAACCCCCTTCCTCTCATATAATACAGGTCCTTCACTCATACTCAGGCCATTCTTATTTTTTCACAACACCGGCAACAATATAATGAAATACCACACTGGGAGAATAACTGGCAGTCCAATAATGTCAGCAGCCGTGCTGCCTCCCAGTGACAATTCCTGTGCTTTGAGTGTCAAAATGTGTACTTCACACTCCACAGAGAAAATGGCCCTGCCTTCCCAGGTTGACACATAAAAATTGGGCAAACACAGCAAAGACAGATAAACAAGGAAACTACATCACTGCACCCACAGTCTCCGCTTGTTAGAACAGAGTGTTTTTGATTAATGAGAAGTAGAGTGTCTCAGATATTGGATACAATCTCTGACCTCTCCTTGACATGGTATCTTCACTGCAGTACATACCAATTTATGCTCTAATATATACTGAGAGCGTGTTTTGAACTAGCACAAGCACTCAGCACTGTGCACTATCTGACTATGTAAGAGCACACATGGTGAAATGAGTTTGTCGTGTGGCTCTTCTAAAGAAGCATTAGTGACCGTGGACTCTCAAAGGTCCCATAAAATTTTTAATGAGCATGAATAAATCCACTTGCAAGGACAACAAAAACACAGCACATGTAATAATATCTTAGAGACAATGTGTACTGTGTTGCATACAAAGAGCCACAGGACTAGTAAAGGCAGAAAGATTAAAAAATATTGTGTATTAGTGTAGTGTATTAGTACAGCACTGCTAGAGAAAGCATAGATCTGAATGAGACTTCCAGAAATTATTCCCACAGCTAGTCCCCCCAAAGTTATTTATTTCCATTCATTTACAACATCACTGTTACACTAATTATTTCACTGGCATTGTCATCTGCACATCTGCAGCTGCATTTTCAAAGCAGTCCTCTCATTTCCACGTTTATCTATCATGCCAGCAGCTCACGCAGAATCAAGAGCGGATGCAACACAAAGTTCGAGCATCTCTCCCCGGAGATCTAATTGTGTACAAATTGCAAGGCTATGTGGTAATCTGCTGCGCTTTCCTGTAGCTGCTACGGGGCCACATGGGGTCCACTGCGGGTCTGGACCTATGGTAGAGATGCTCCCATGGTGTTTTTTTTAATTCCCTGTGTGGCTCAGCTGGCAAAGTTACACATCTGAATTTAATCTACATAGCAGCTTAATAAGAAGAATGAATGTTAAGAGGTAGATTGAGTTATTCTTAATTAACTAAATGTCAGAGTGAGTGTCTGCTCAAGAGTTCAGAGAGATTAGTGTCATGCTGATGGTGGCAGGAGTTGTTCCTTATGAACTTGAGCCTCTGCAGGATTTAAAACACTGATTATGCCACGTTTTCCAAAAAGCTAATTAATTTTAATGTCTCCAAAGGTCGTGAGTGAATGTGTTTTGAATAACAAAAAAATAAAAAATATTTTTGCATGCGGCATTTGATGACAACGTGCACATCAAAAAGCCTCAAAGCTTTTATCTCGTTATACGAGTGACAAGAGTATTGCAGAAAAGTCACAATCAGATTGCTTGAGTTCACGTTCAGAGATCTTCTATGATCATGTGGAGCGACGATAACACGCCTGAGGTTGCTCTGTTTTAAACCATCTTTAACCTCAGCCACCTCTCACAAGAGATGAAAAACACCACAGACAGTGTCAGAAAGCATATAATGACCTTTGACATGGACGTGTCTGTATGGTTTTTCACATTAAAAGCCCTGTGTGTGTGTGCTGGGGTGGAGGGACTCAATATAAGTTACTAAAAGCCATGATCATTCTATATATCTGAATGTAACTCACTCTTGTGACACCCATAGGGTTGCAGCCTCTGCACTTGTGCATGAAAACTAAATGCTGTATACACTCCTGGAACAGATAAACCAAAAGACTCTTATTGCTGTAATAGTTCAGGATAATGAGGAGGTCTGCTGTTTGCATTCATTTTTAATTCATACCCACATTAATGCTGCAGCTCTAAAGTTTGCCATTTAAAATAAACATCTCATTAGTGTCAGACAGTCTCAGTTTCTACAAATGATTTTATCTTTAGGTTAGTTTTGGAAACATTGTGTTAAAGTCGAGTTTGAAACAATTTCTCATACAGATTTCTCTTTACCCAGATGGTGTAAAATCCATTTCATTCACAGTGGAAGGTGGCTTAATTGACGGAAGAGCGCTATTTCATAAATCCATTGTTCTCCATTCTGTGAAATATTATGTAACAAACTTCAAGTGTCAGGATTAGTGTTGTCAACAGACTCAGATATATCGATAAGGGAGCAAACATGCTTGAAGTCATCGCGTTTTGCGCTTCTTCTTCTTCTGCGAGTTCATTGATTCCGAAATGCTATTCAGCAAACATCACAACTTACCTTGACACCAAATTCCGAGCCTCTAAACGTAGGATCCAGTGACTGTCAAAGTCGAGTTTGTCCTCGGAGAACCCCCTCCCCTACTCCTGTTATACTAAACGTGCCTGTAAAGTTTAGCGAAATAAAAGTACTTCTACATGAAATTCTTGCGCTCCTGCAGCCTGTAGTACTGTTACCATCTGTTGTGCCTGTGCGCGTCGAGCTCCGCGCGGTGAGGAGGAGACGAAGAGGGAGGGACGGAGTTCAGAGTCCAGAGCGCACAGCGGATAGGACAGCGCGCAGAGGAGGAGAGGGGTCAGAGGCAACCTGAGCGGGTTCAAATCCCACCCCACGACTCAACGTTTACTCTGTTAGACTTTACACGATCAGCGGGCGATGTGCAGCCTGTGGCTCTATCTGATAAACCAGCATGCAGTGATGGATGCACCAGCGCTCACTTTACCCACCATTTTAACCTGTGCAGCATCTTAACCACCTTTTGAATGTATGTACGTATGAATCTTTAACATTTGATTTACATTGCTCGGCTCTTTCACAGTAATATGCTGGAAGCTGTGAGAATCATAACTAAAATTAGAATTTCTGGACATAATTTCTCGGCCAGTTTCATATTTACCAGTACACCATTAGCCTGTCTGTCATTATGTAGACTCACTCCATTGTCGCCCTTGGCAAGTGATGGACTGACACATACTGGCAGGGTTAGCATAGTGCCACAGTTATATTTTCCTGCAGCCCTGGTACTTCATCATAACAAAACTGGACGCATGAGTTACAACGACCATTCTGTACTCTGACACAAAGTCCTGCCTCTGTGTCTGACCAATGGCCTCCCAGCTGGTGTAACAGAGTGGCTCTTTACCGAAACAGTAAATGCATGTCCATCAATAGTTATTTGTTTTGTTGCAATCTGTTTATGAGCTTGAGGCAAATGCAGATTTTTTTTTTTTTTTGTAGGACTGCTTCTTGATCTGTCAGATCGTCCTGACTTGCTTATGCAGTTACTTAACCCAAACTTCACCTTACTGGCATCATTCCATGCATATGTATTGGAGATGATGCTCACTTGGATTTTAAAATTCAACAGCAGCATCTCTTTCCATAAGAAAGTGTCTAGATGTGATAATTCATAGGACAAGCTGTCAACTGTCTTCACTATTCTCTCAGAGGACGTTCAATGACAACAGTGATAGTGGAACAAATCAGGTACTTAAATGTGAAAACCTGTGCAAATAAAACCAAAATTAGCATTGCCTAGTTCCAAGTGGTATGTGAGAGTAGAGATCTTCTGTAATATGGGTATATCAACGCTTTAAAGGTGCTCTATGTAAGAAGAGGCAACCAGTCGAATTTATACTTTATACTATACAAACACACAGGAGGCAGCAGATCACCAGAACGCTGGGATGCTCGCTACTATTAGAAGAAACATGTGCCTGTTTCTTTTTCTAGCAAACAGAGTAACATTGTCAGTAATCTACATTACTTTGTAACATAATGCTAAATATGATATATATACATATAGCTACCTTTATAAGTTACCTTTATTGCTAACTATCTAACATAAGCATACCAAGTAACAGCTTACTAGTTTAGGAAAAAAGTTACACATAATATAACCTCAATGCTAGCCTCAAGAAGTTCTAATTCTACAACCCCAGAAAGGGAATGGGAATGCAGCCGTCAAGGCTTTCGTAATATGGAAAAAAAATTATAGCAGCGTTGCGGCTGTCACATTAGCATACAAACTGCAGCACAATAAATAGACATCTTTGACATCAGCGTCAAAACTGTTATTTCTTCACATTCTGTTGGTATATGTTTTAGATATGATATATTTGATTAGATATATTTTAAAATTTTTAAATTCTCATGTATCTCCTTTAAACTGCCAAATCAAGCTTTTGCAGCTGGACTCTGATTATTGCTAGAGATGAAAACATCCTCTAACATTCTGCGCCTTATCCAAACCCTCAAGGGTCCACATGTCCACACACATTACAAATGAAGCATGAGGAAAGACATACACATATGCATAAAACTAGGAGCTGAAAACAGTGGATGCTCAGGGATTGAGATGGTAGATACTCAGAGGACGGACGGTTTTCTTTCAGTGTGACTCTGTACGATGATATATTCAGAACAAATGAAACAAAAAGAATCCAGTTGCTACAAGACAAACTGGAACCACATGGTAAGGTTTTCTAATAACAGACCTGAATGCATTACAGCTTGCTAATTCCTCATTCTCAAATTGTATCCCTGCCAAGAATAAAATAGCACAAAGGCAAAAGCTGCTGCAAACAAAAATCCCTCCTCCGAACACTGTTGCCCACATGTGCTGAAATCTGCTGAGGCAGGTGAAGATGGATTCACCCACCCAAGACAAATATTTTTGGCGGGGCACAGACAGAGTGTTGACCCCGGTGCCATCTGCAGCCACTAAGAGAAGCCAAGCTGCCATACTGGCCATTTACAGCTCCTGCCAACTGGGATCATGCTTCTTCAGCTGTTCGCGATGTGCTCGCCAGGCTTGGTCACTCTTATGATGGAGTGGTAGAAGAGCATCACAGCACAGCGGGGTCGCTCATTTCTAATGAGCAGTGAATTATGTTGCAGAAGCTTAATCAACTCACCATGAAGAGGACCAAGCTATGGGGTTCTTGTTCTTAGCAAGCCTTTGACCTTTTGGGAAGTATCTTTGTTTGCTTTCTTGCTGAAAGTTATGAGCGATAATACCGCACTCATGTGTGCCCATTAGGCAGAGCAGGGACACTGTTAGCTTAGCACACTGTAAAGACTGGAAACAAGGGGAAACAGCTAGCTTGGTTCTGTAAAATCCTTTTCTAAAAAAAGAGAGATATTAATTAATGAGTTTGGATAGAGGCATGCAAGCTGTTCTCGACTGCTTCCAGTATGATAAACTAAACCAGCCTGGCTATTGGCTGTAGCTTCATATTCAGTGTACAGGCATTCGAGTAGGGTCCGTCTTTTAATCTAACGTTCAGCAAAAAGTGTCTCTGCTTTTGTTGAACTATTTCTTTAAATAGGGATGATTAAAGGTGGGGTCAGTCATAGACCAGAAGGATATTGATTGTTGTGTCTCATTTGCAGGACATCAACACTGTAAATGAGCAACGACACCAGTTGTGTTGTGTGGCTCTGTCCGAGCAACTTTGTTGCCCATTCACAACTTTGACATTCTAACAGTGAGACTCAACAATCAAAAAACCTTCTCCAGTATGACTGACTCCACCTTTAAGTCCTGATTTGGGCACTCCTTTTTCAAACAGTCCTACAATAATTTTAGTCAAACTTTGACTTTTGCAAAAGTCAGAACTTAGTTGGGAAGAGAAAGTAAGTTTTTGATGGGATGATGTAATTCATATGGAGTAAATGATAATGCATTTCAAATCAACTGTGTCTGTCCACAAGAGAAGGCTAAATATACAGCAGACTGGCAGAGCTGTGACAAGTGTGAAACAAGACAAGATTAGCAATACAATGAAAGTCCTTGGAAAGAGTTGAAAAGTGCACAGAGCCATGTCTGATATGTTCAGCTCTTACAGTCAGTCACTTTGTCTCCTGTCACGACCATATCAGTGATGTAATGAAGCAAGGACTAGTTATTGCAGAATGTGGACTCAGCTGTCATTTGTCAACCTTGGGACCGTAGAGACAGCTGGGGATCTGTCACCAGGATGTCATCTTCTTCAGGCCGCTGTTACTCGTCGTGAAGAAGTCTCAAATGTGGCATAGAGAACCTGATTTCACTGATCTCTTCTTCTCTGTGGGTGATATTGAATGAAGCGTACTCTGAGTGACACATGGGCATACAGTAGAGGATACTTCATTGTTTATTGACAACAAGCCGGATTGGCTGTAATGTGTGTTTTATCTCCTTTCAGTCCAGCCTCAGAGTGTCGTTACTGACAAATGAATTCAGGTATGATTAATGCAGATATTGTGTCATCCTCACATCACATGGTTTATGTGCTGTTTATTTGTCACCCTGAAAAGTTTGGATGCGGTTTTTCTGTCCCCTGACCATCTTCCCAATGCTGTTCTTTTACTGCACGCCCAGTACTTTTGGTCACAGACAGACTGTGCTGTTTCACTGCAAACACCTAACATCACAACGACATCCATGGCCTTGTAGCATCACAGCACTCCATCTGGAGTTGCTATAGCAACGGGTGATCAGAGGGGTTATTTTTCTGTGTTTGAGAACATGTACAGGATATGGTGGGAAAAAGATGATTTTATAATCAGTCGCCAGCTAGATAGCATTTTGTGCTCAACAGCAGTGGTGGAACATAATATAAAGTAGTTGACTGTACTTCAGGACATTTTTGATCTTTTCCCATAGGCTGCTTCACTTCTACTGCATTGATTTGCAGATTCAGATTATAAATACAAAATAGAAATCAACCAGTACATTATTCTATTATTGAAAGTTAAGCCAAAATTATAAAATGGGCTTCTATCTTTAGATAGAACCAGCTGCAGCATTAAGTGATGTGCATATGAATGCATCCTAATTATGATCCAGAATATATTATTATGAAAATGGGTCTACAAAATGGGAACTTTGAGTATATTTTGAAGATAATATTTTGTTTTTTAATACTTTATTTTTACTTGTAACAGAGCATTATTAGACTGTAGTAGAGCCATTGTTACTGAAGTAAAAGATCTGAACACCAGGCCTGAGAGTGATAGATGTCACAAGTCTTATTGCTCCTGAAATGTGCCTGAACACTAAATCTGATGTAATCGCCCATGATATGTTCCTCCTCTTTTGGTGACCGTCCATGAATGAAGGGCCCCTCTGGCAGAAACCTATACTGCATGACAGCATCTCCCGAAACAAGCTTTTCAAAAAGGAGCCCTTCTGAGATGTGAAATCATGAAGGGCACAGCGTGATTTGATATCACCCCTACAGAAGGGTTGCTGCTGACACTCTGCTGTCACTTTTAAAGGTCAGACCTGGAGGCATCAGCAGAAATATAAGGAGTGTTACAGGTGGCAACATACATGTAGGTTATGTTTGCATATCTAAGAATGTTTTTAGTTTGTAAGTTCAGGTGCAGGTATCTCTCTTACTGTACACACACACACACACACACACACACACACACACACACACACACACATTGTCGCTGCCTCTCAGCTCTCAGTTTTGGCATGATTTGAGATTCCATACTCACCAACAGCTGTCTTCTTTTTCTTTTATCTAGCACGCTCTGTCAGCACACTGTACACTTCGTATCATTATTCCTGGGGGGAAAAGACTGTATAGATTTATATGACTCCATGACGTGGACATTGTTATTGCGAGCCACATCTATCCAGAGGAAGGATGAATGTTTCCCCATCACAGCCCGTCGCAGCACTCAGAGGCCTCTTTATGGCCTGTGGATCCATCCACTTCCCCCTTAGCAGGATTTTTTTAGTGTACTGCATCACAGCCAGTGGTGAAATTGAAATTAGAACTGAGAAGCTGCAGATAGTATATGTAGGTCTGTTTTTTGGCTTCTGGTGTTATAACATACATCAGAAGAGAGTGCTTTTGAACACAACAGGAACCATATAAGAGTGGATACTGTAGGTAGAACTGGTATGACATATGTAAAATGTGTTTTACCTGCTATGAATTTTACAGTATCCACTGTAAGACCGAGCTTAGTTGTCTATCGCAATACAGGGCTTCTGTCATATTTTTAATCCTTCAAATGAATTCGCCACGCCACCTCTTAAATGAACAAATCCCAGAGTGTCAGCATATCTAAGTATTTTCCAAGCAGCAAAGATATTCTAATTTAGGATCAGTGATGAATGTGTAGAAATGTAATATTAGATTATGACAAGAGTTTTGATATGCTAAAATAAAAAAAGCTAATCAAAGAGAGTATTACTAACCATCTCTCTCTTTTAAAGGTGATTACCCTCCAGCAGGTGAACGCATCTGCACTGAACATTTCTCTGCTCGAGCTCAGGATTTTTCAATGCAGGCATACAGCCAAGTGGAAGAGCTGTTCAACATTCAACTGTCTTCATGTCTGTTTATTTATGGCAGGTACTGTATATCAGTACTTGCCAAGATTCTCTGCACTATTTTTGGCTCTTCTGAAATAACAGAGTAAGCTCATTTTTGTCAAGGGCTTTGAGGGCTTAGTTTAGATTATATGAATGAATATCCATGGTCACTGTGGTGCTAAAACTGCACAGATTTAATTCTGCAACTTCTGTAACAGAGAGAAAGGCTGTGAGTGTGATGGAAATATTTATCTATGCTAATACCATCACAAATCAATTGTAATATTTAAAGGAACACTTCAACATTTTGTGGAATATGCTTATTCACTTTCTTCCTGAGAGTTAATTGAGAAGACTGATACCACTGTCATGTCTTTACATTATATGAAGCTACAGCCAGGAGACAGTTAGCTTAGCTTAGCATAATGACTGGAAATGGGGAATCATCTAGCCTTGATCTGCTCAAAGATCCAGGTCCAAAACTCACTAATTAACATCGTATTGGAGTTTTGTCGTCGCTATGAAGTTGCCAGGCAACAAGCATAGACGCCAGTAAGTGACGTAATGACCCAGATAGCAGACCAACACTGAATCAGTGTTGCCTTTATCAGTAATTATTCAACCTCAACCAAAATGATGATTTTGATGGAATTTCAACCATGAATCAATGTTGCCATGCTATCTGGGAAGACACATGGCAGTAAAACCAGAATAAGTTGTTTTTATCTTGAGTTTATCTTACATGTTGTTGATGAATTTATCAGGGTAAGTTCATTCAGACGTCAGTGTGGTTTTGATCTTCTCATCTGACTCTGAATAAAAAAGCTTGGCTTAATTTCCAAAACAATTTCTTTCTTTCTTTTTTGGTCGATAACAAAACATTATGAGGGAAACAATACTGATTAATCTTCCAGTGTAAACATACCTGAATAAAAAATATGACTTTAGGTTGCAAAGCAGTAAACTAAGGCTAGAACTAAGACCATGTTTGCATGGTGGTTTCTTTTATACCTGTATGTATGCACATTTGGCCTGAACCCACCTTCCAACAGAAGTTCAGTTAACTAATCAACATGACATGTTTTTTATATCTGTCAGACATGCACTCTACTGAGATTTCCACATGTATCCTGAGAGAAACATAATTTCAGTATGAACCTAGGACACACTTCTTACTTCCCTCAGTCCTTATGCATGTATACTCCGGTCCACTATGCTATGGCAGAGAGACTTTCTGGAATGGCATGGGATGAAAACTCTAGCTGGAGCCAGGTTTGCATGGACAAGGACCCTGCAACAGTCTCATTGTTGGCATTCACCTGTAAACGGACTTCAGGCTACCTGTGGAGGCTCTTCAAACTCCATCAATGATTTGCTAATTTGGTAAGAAGTGACAACATGTAACAAGCATAAAACATCCACCACAAAGTATGGAACTGACTCAAAACAATTTACAAAATTGGACTTTCAGTAATAAAAATAAAAATAATGAATTTTTACTTGGAATAGTACGCTACCCACAACAAGCAAGGAAACACGCAGGAATTCAAATTGTTGTCTCTTCTCATCATATTGTAGTACTGAACTCCTTTGTGCTAATGTTGGCAGCTCGTGATAACTGCTCCAAGTGATCAGCAGTCATCTGTGTCAATCCTTATGTTAGCTGCTGACCTATAACCTATTTTAGGAGAGAAAAGAAGGCTGGAAGAGATTTTGAACTGTCCCCCGCAATTCTGCTGAGCTACTGTAAAAGTCACCAGCAGTGTCTTGTGCCAGGCTCTTCGGGTCCATCTGTCAGACTGAGATCATACCACGAGATCAGAAGGATGCCAATATTGTTGTAATCCTGTCGTGTGAGAGGAAGTAAGATGAAAAGGTCTACTTGTGCCAAAAGCAGAGGCGTCCACATTATCACCAAAAGATGCTCTGTTTGTGTCGCATATTACATTTGATTGTTTTTCATTCACTGACCTCATAAAGGCTTTAGACACATTCAGCTCCACAGTCCTCTGTTCAGGGCATGCTGCAGTTATCAATGGAATGGCCATTCTGAAATTACTGCTTTACATTCCATGCCTCAGTAAAATCATTGGGAAACAAGATCAGCATTGATTAATGGGCCCAAAATTTCTATTTACAAGACTATTTGGATTTTAATATCCAAACGCTTCTGAAATGAGCCGAAACGTCATGAATGCCCAAAAACTGGATACACACACCGACCCCCAATCTAATCAAATCTTATTCCAGTCTCACATCCTGTTGCTCCACCATGAATCTGCAGGGTTTTTTTTATGGTGCCCCATGGTGAGAAACTGTAATTGGGGAATTTCTCTGAAAGGTCTACGTTATGAAGATAAGTTTATCTTAGCTTATTGCTGGGAGGAGACCATGTGCAGGGCCTACAGCCAAGAACAGGTCAGCCATGTGGTAATGGCTGCTTCGCACTGGCATGCTGCTAAAGTACTGCTCAAGGCAGAGGACCACATGTGTAACTGTTCGTTCCTGGCATCACAGCTGCATCCATCAATAAGAGAAATCATTTTCACAGCGAAATGTAGAGATCAGAGGCATCTGGGTAGCACGGGAGTGAAACACCCACCTACCAAGTTGAATTTTGGTGACAGAAACTTCATCTTGATTTTGTGTTCCAAAGAATATGATTGGTATTGTTTGTGGTTGGGAAACCAGTGAGGGTTCAGACTGAAATCATCCTTGTGTTAGTAGGCGCGTGTTGAATTAGGTACCATGAGACGATTCGTGAAGTCCAGTTTGAGCAACAAATAGATGACTGAAAGCTTCTCCGACACTATAGAACAGGCTGAATCCAGTGGCAAGCGCAGCCCAAACTGCATTGTGAAAACTCTATTAAACATTTCAAACTGGGAGAAAATACGAGGAGAATCTCTTATGAACGTAAAGCAATGGAACATTTGGCTCATACCTGAGACTATGTATAAATTTATGGTTAGATGATCTGATTCGGCCTGCTGTGAACTACTTTTGAATCACAGCCGCCTCGCCAACAGAGGTGGTTCACAGACAAATGGTTTCCATGACAACGTTATTTGATAAGCTTAGTCAAAGCGATCAGAAGTAGCGAATAAAAAGCCACCTACTCAATAAGTCATAGACTGGTGAGAGCAACTCTATCTATTTGTGCAATTTGGACATCAGTTTTGCCCAATGACAGTTTATTCAGGCGGAGGCCAATTATGTCTTTGTGAATCAAAATCCAATTGCAACCGGTGTACAGAGCTTTCATATCAAGGTACTACAACTGATGTGCTGCCAGAAAAGTGTCACAATAGATCAGGAAGAATCATAGTGAATGACAGTTCTCTGAAATGAATGATGCACAGATAAATGTGATGACAAATGGAAAATATTGTTCCAAAAATTTTTTTTTACAAATTCTTGTGTTTTTGTAGTAGATTGTTTATTGAGGGTAAGCTCAAATAAAAAACGGTATGGGTGAATATGATTTTAGAGATCTAATATGTCACTTCACAATAAAATGCTTGTCTATGAAGCTTATTAAACTGTCACCTAGACTGTTCACTGACCTTAAATGTGTGTTATGCACTTCGCACTGCGTCTTTGATTCAAAGTCCTGTGACGTAGCTCATGTGCCAAAACCCTCATAAAATACACACTATGTTGACAGATGATTCGTCAGCATCAACAATAAATGCAACGATCACAGATTGGATGACACAACTTCACCGATGCAACCATGGCAACCTGGAGAACAGGATCCAGGAGCTTTAGAGGCTGTCACCGCTGCGACTAGGCAGCGTTGTTGCATAATGCTCTCATGACTTTGATGTGCTCCACTTTATATCTTTGCACCTGCAGTGAATATTCATCTAATGTTTAGACATATAAAATTGTATTTAATGGTGAGGGTGATAAACATGATACCGGAGAGACTAAAGGAGTAAAAAGGTAAAATATCAACAGCTGTTTCCACTTCTTAGAGGCATTAGTCTGCATGAATCTGCATTCCCATGTTATATTAATAATGTTATGCATTGCTCACACAGAACCCTGCGAGATAACAGTGAAAACAATTAGCACACAAATTAACAGTCTGTTTCTGTCTGCATGTTTGTGTGTGTGAGGGTGGATCAGCCCCAAAACTTTGCAAACTACTTCCAGCAGACTTGAGCAGCAGAGAGAGTTTAGCTTCTGTCGGAGCCATCTGGTGCTGCTTTAATAAAATGTGTTTGAACTGTGTCACTTTTTTTTTTCTTTTTCAACTGGTCTCTCTGTTTACGCAATGCCGCGCGACATAGAGAGAGGAGAGAACCCGGAGAGCAGCGGCATGAAGAGAAAAAGTGTGTGTATGTGTGTGTAGAAGCTGGTGGCAGTGGGTGTGTGTGTGTTGGGGGATGGGGGTGCAGAGAATGATATAAATGTCACTTTAAAATGCAGTGCCTTCCCTCTAACGCATGGCCATCATGTCACCCATTTAAAATCTGATTATCATTTTGTTCCTTAGCAGAGAAAAACTGCATGGATTTCATAATAAAGCGAGTTATGATTCATGAAAGGGGATGGGCAAATTTACATATTTTTCAATGGGTTTATTAACAAGTTAGAGACTAATAATCACAAATTATACATTGTCTGTGATAATACAATAGAATAATTCTTCCATGGATTTACAGAGTCCGTGCATAGCAAGCTATTGGAGGTGCAGTCATTAAGAAGCGATTCTCCATGTGTGTGTTGGAGTATGGATAGGGGGGTTTCACTGGTAACAGGGAAGCAGTGGGGCTGACCTCAGAAGAGGACAGTTTCTCTACTCTTAATTACCATCAATTCCTGAGAGAAAAGATGTTCATCTGCGCTGCGAGCACTGTGCACTTGTTTTCCTGCTCCTCAACCCCCCTCAACTCTCACACTTGCTGCGTTGCTGAAACTCACCCTCAGCCCTTTGTCACTTCCTCATTTAATGATCCTCGCATGGAAAAAAAAAAAAAGAAAAGTGAATTTTCACCTGCACCAACTTACAGGATTAATCGTGAATATTTCAGTAGTATGTGAGGTATGTCATGGTCCATGGTGGGTGAAGAAGACTGACTGGATCAGCAGTTTATTCATCATCACCCAATGATGTTGGAGCAGCTGGAAAACCAAATCCCCTCCGTTCCCCGAACCCAATCCAGCCTGGAACTGTCAACCATCTCTCAGTGATGGGGGAACATTGGATGCATGTTGTAGAGAGTGATTGGTGTTTTTATTCACGGTGAGAAGAGGTCCAAAATGATTCCTACATGTAGAGTTGGATTATCAACACTTGCTGTATTACTACTTCTCCCACGGGGCCTAATGAGTCTCATTAGAAAGCAGTTACAGATGGAAAAACACATAAATATGTGAGTGCAGATTGTTTTGGATGGATTTCAGCTTACACTGGATGTTCAGCTGAAGCGCTGACCTTGCCACACAACACATATTTCATACTTAAACAAATTCAATATGGCCCTAAGTGGAATCAGTGTGAGGGCAAATTGCGCTGAAGATAATGTATCAAATAACAGGCTAAATCCAATTTCACAAACACATCCCCTTGAGGTAAGATTCAGATAGCTTGACTGCTGATCCTTACTTGCACACACACACACACACACACATTAACACACATACACACACACTTAGAGTGAGAGAAGAAAGAGGCAGCAATCCCTTATTGTATTCCTATAGATATCAAAGAAATTGAATTTTTAAGGGAACCAACATCTTTCATTTTACCACCACCCGTCTAACAATGCCTGCTCACGATGGATTTTCTATCTATAAATACATATCTACCAATAGGAGTCAGGCGTGCTGAGGTGAAGTGCTGCTATTCCATCAATAAAGCTTTATTGGCTTGTTAATCCCAAGCACATTGAGTTTGGATGTAGGCATGGAGAAAGTAGATAACATCCCACAGGTTTCTCAGGCTAAAGGGACACACATATATTCACATACGCTACATACATTTCCCCATGTACCTTTGTACACAATGTGGGTACAGAATAGAATGATCTGCATTTTAAGTGCTATGTGCAGTCAAAAACTCAAACCTGGCAGACCTCCCACTACCCAGTCTCACAGTTCATATCAATGACAGAGACCATTCTCATCACACATCTGTGTAATCTACAAGAGCAAGAAGAAACCTGTCCAGCCTGCTGTTCCCTCCTGTAGAAGTCCAGCATGTTTACCTGTCAGCAAACTGTACAGTAGAAGTCAAAACTCCCTCCAGCCAAAGGTCTCAGTGAGATACTGTAGCTCTCTGTTTCTCTAGAATACAGAAACCCTTCAGGGCAAGGTCTGGCAGCAGGCAAGAATATGGTTAAAAACAAACTGTAAACCCACAAAGAAAGATGGATGAAGTGTTCAGCAACATTGTTTGTGAACAGTGGCTCTGCAGCAAAATACATTTTAAGGGAAAGTTAATGGATAAAGGGTTTTTTTTAATGCATCATCCAGAATATTGTACATGTCTGCAAAACGTTTACTGCCAATAGTTTTTAGATGTTTGTCCCAAAACAATATTGTAGATGTGCATTTTTTTTGAAGGCAGGAAATTACATAATGGAAAAAAGAAATAAAAATTGCCCATGTCACTATAACAGACCTCCTCTTTGTCCTCCTCTTGAACATTTACAAAATCCCCCTGAGTGTTTACTCATACCTCGTATCCTCATGTGGGCACTGCAGAGATTTTTTGTTTTGGGTTTGCAATGATATGTACTGTACTGTTTTCAGAAAATAGCCAAAGCCTAGCTCTCTGAGTCCGACACTGACAAAAGCTTCCACTTTTTCCCGGCAGTGATTGAAATGGAAGCATTACAACCTGTACCTGTCGAACTGCTCCCTGTTTGCTGAAGAATACTGACGATACCCCTCGTGGGCTTCAGGGCTTGCCAGAGTTATTCATGCACCAGAATCAGACAGTACACTCTGTGCTTGTTAGCTGGAGACTATTCCTGGAGTTTGGTGAGACAATGCTAAAATTTGGTTTGTTTACTGGAAAAATCATGTACAGCTAGACTGAACACAGTGGGTAAAGCAAACTCGAAGATTTTATGAGCTTAATGCAGCTTATGACAAAATATTTTGGCAGAATAATTAAGCATACAGTGCATTGCGTTACTTCCACTTAATACCAGCAAAGTCTGTCAGCAACTTGCAAGAATCAAAATAAATTTTTGTTTACACCAAAGCCATTAATAAGAACCCGCTAGTGTTATTCAGGATTTAAAAGTGATGGAGTTGATTCCTTGAGGCAGATGAATGAATCAGTATTATCACATATGCAATTATCTAAAATGTGCTGTGTCAAATAATCATGTGTTGAACAAAACACCACAAAATAAGTGGGTAGAATTATTGTTATGTTCACTACCTAGCTTCGGTTGGTAGTTGAGCTTCTGCTCTTCAAATGAGCGTCACTAAGAAAAAACTGTTTGCACTTGATACCTCCATTGTAGAGTTTTCACTTGTGCAAAACAACATATACTGGTGAATGCTGCAGGAGATTCCTACATTTGTTACATGAATCAGATACTTTCTGTGTTTCCACAAAAGCAAACACAGGAAGTATCCCAAGGGAACAGAGATTACAACTAACTACATGAACTACTAGCTGAGCTGAGGTGTCCTATATATGTGCAAAATATTATCTTAACTTTACACTGAATCATCAAACTGAGCTGACTACTGAATCAGCATCTGACCTAATTAGCAGATTTTAGTAGTGGTCTTGCACTGTTGTTACTTTAGTAACCACAATCTGAGTTTTACCAGTTTTTGTTAGTCACACTAACTAGCCTATCTATCGCAATGGCTTCTCTCTGCTCTCTCCTGCTCTCTCCTTCCCGGTGTGCCACATGTTTATCTACTCCTCGTCCTCCTTTAGCGATAATGGTACTTGTAATAAATGTAATTTATTTGTTGCTTTGGAGGCGGGGCTCAGTGATTTAGAGGCACGGTACTGCACCACTGAACAGTCAGTGGCTGCTATAGTTAGCAAGTCCCCTGTAGCCGGTATGGTACCACCGAAGTTAGCTTCAGCTAGCTGTCCCCTGGCAGTTCCCGAGCAGCCGGGTCACTGGGTGACTGTCCCAAAGAGTCATAGCCCCAAACTCAAACCCTCAGTACACAACCAACCGCTCAACGTTTCTAACAGATATTCCCCACTCAGCAACTCTGGTCACTGGCATCTCCATTTTACGAAACGTAAAGTTAGCAACACACCGGGGGGTCACAGAGCGGGCGACATCGAGTCTAATTTAAAATTGCTGGCTAAAGATAAACATAGATATAATAAGATTGTTATTCACATCGGTGGTAATGACACCCGGTTACGCCAATCGGAGGTCACTAAAATTAATGTTTCTTCGGTGTGTGCATACGCCAAAACGATGTCGGACTCCATAATTTTCTCTGGACCCCTGCCCAATGTGACCAGTGATGACATGTACAGCCGCATGTCGTCATTACACCGCTGGCTGTCGAGGTGGTGTCCAGCAAACGATGTGGGCTTCATAGATAATTGGACACCTTTCTGGGAAAAACATGGTCTGATTAGGAGAGACGGCATCCATCCCACTTTGGATGGAGCAGCTCTCATATTTAGAAATATGGCCAAGTTTATTAGTTGACCAAAACCGTGACAACCCAGAGTTGAGACCAGGAAGCAGAGCTGCATGTTTTTCTGCGCCTCCATTAGAGCAGCTGCCCACCCAGTCCTTTAGTATAGAGACTGTGTCTGCCCCCCGTCCACCTACATTATTTAAAGATAAAACAAACAGAAGTGGAGTTCACCATAAAAACTTAATTAAAGGTTCCACTGCTACTGTAATCATTTTAACATTCACTGTAATTCATTGTCATTTTATCATTCATTGTAATTGTACAATATGTTTGTGTTGATTTGTTCTGTACACGTGACATCTATTGCATGTCTGTCTGTCCTGGGAGAGGGATCCCTCCTCTGTGGCTCTTCCTGAGGTTTCTTCCACCTTTTTTCCCTGTTAAAAGGGTTTTTTGTGTCACTTGAACCGAGGCTCTAAGGACAGAGGGTGTCACTCCCTGTACAGATTGTAAAGCCCTCAGAGGCAAAATGTGTTTTTGTGAATTTTGGTTATACAAATAAAATTTGATTGATTGATTGATTGACTTAGAAGGGGAGGGTGAGGCAAGGGGTATTCAGTCAGCTGTCAACCTCACTGCTAGAATCCAGTAAATCCTACTGGCTGGACCTTTAAGCTTATTTAAAATGGAATGGGGAATTAAAAGGGGTAAAAACACCAATGTAACATGTCATCCTGGTGAAGCATGAAACCATTCAAGTGAAACGTGTAACGTTTGTCGGTCACACTAATTGTTTTTTTGATTGAACAAAAAACCAATAATCTTGCTCTGTGTGACATAATTGTCATAATTATGTATGATTGCTTGTAATAGTCTAACTACTTACAGTTTTCACCAGTCATAAGGTCGTCACTTTTGCTTCCCTCATACTGAATAGAATTATTGATGTCTTGATCCCGTTTAACCCGGCGCTGTTGCTTCATGTGCTCAGTAACTCTCGTGTCGGTCTTGTATCTCCTCTCAGAGAAAAAAGATAAATTACGGACAAGCAAAGGCTGTAGCCCGAGGGAGCAGAGAACACTATAGCTTAGTTAGCAAAAGCCCTAGGGTGAGCAGTGTCAGTCACTAACTCCCCGCAGAGGCCCACTGGACCTCAGCAACGCTCCCCACTGGGTACATTAAAGAAACAGGGCTTGAGGCTAGACATGCATGTATATACTCACAAACTCACCTCAGTCTATGGAAGAGGAAGAAAATGATTAGTGTAAAGGTCTTGTAAAGACGGTTATAGTGACTCTGGTGAATTTGGTACCATACATTCACAATCTTATTTATCAAAAGGTTAGAAATCAGCTTTTCACTCGCACGAGAGGAGCCGTGAATAAAAGCTGTCACTCCTTGTTTTCGGCCCTTTTGAGATAACCCCAGGATGTTCACATGAACAAGCTGCACTGCACAGAACTGATTCATAATGCAGATTGTTTAGACACAGCAATGTTATCACACATGCTTGAGGGAATAATCAGTTATTATCCAGTGTATCTTTTTCTATAGCTCTGCTCTTTTCTTGATCTATTTCTGCACACACATGCAACAACACCAACATACAGCATCACCTCACTTGGCTTTCTGACTCTTAGCTTCCTGGCAGGATGTAAATTAAGCCTCACAACAAACACAGTTTTCCAAAGATTCAGGATTGTTCTTCTGATATTATGACCCAGCTGACTTGTTATGTCTTTTTTTTGCATCACGCCCTCTGGCCACAAATACTGTTTATCCCTCAGGTTGTCCAGCTGCTCAATGACTGCTGTTGGTGGTGGGAAAGAAACAAGCACAAGTCACATCCTGTAGGTTTATGCCGTTGAGTCACTGTTTGTCTAATATTGCACAACTTTGGGCAGATGCAATCCATGACAGCACACTGGAAAATATCAGTGAGAACATTTAGCACACAAACACTGCCAATATTTCACTGCGTGGACGATCAAGAATGCAAGACCATAATAAATCAAGCAAATTAAAGTCAGCAGAGATGCTGAACATTCAATTTTAATGCCAGCACACGTGCAATTTCCATTTTTGCTTTACCACAGAGGCAAAAATTTACAAGCTGATAAAAAGATTAAAGTTACAGCGTGGGTTGTTGTGTCTCTGTAATCATCACATTTGGATATGTGTTAATAATAATAATAATAATAAAATTGAACCCTCTCTTTGAAGCATGTTTTACCAGTGCATAATTCAGTCGAGCAGAGAGCAGACACACCAAAACATAAAGGCGCATCTTAACTCCTTTATCCAACTCTCTGAGATAATAAGCTTGGAGCTGTTAAAATGTAAACCGCAAGCATTTACACACAGGTGGCTCCAGATCTGAAGTAGAAAAAAAGGCATCCTGCTTTTTTAATACCTAATACTAATGGACAAACTGTTTTCACAAGACGGTGCCAGACTCGTGGGTAGAAGATAAAGATATGAGCATTTGTTGCATCAAATTTCCAGCACAAAAAAAAAGAGAGAGATTTATTGGAAAAGAAATAATGCAATATTTAACATAAAATGAATATTGATGAGGCAGGTGGAGGGTGAGTTAAACCAGAGTAAAACAACAACAGTGATTATATCTGAGTCATACCCGCAGTAACCTGCATCACTGCATACACCACCCACTCTTCTTTGACCTTTGAGTATAATATATAATTTCAGTACTGCATATTTTTATGTCTCTTGCATGGCCAGTCTTCCTGTTCCAAGTCAATTACTAAACATGAAATTCCAAATCTGCGGCTGTTGACTTGAGTGCTGTCACTTTCAACCCTGCAGGTGAAATGCCAGCGACCTCCCAAGATGAACACACACACAAATGGCAACCACAGGGAGTGCTGTCTTCAGGTATGAATTTTAAACCTATGGCGAACCTCCCTGTGTTCATCCTCTGAAGATGTTTGTGTGGTATGCGATAGGGGCACGAATGGCAACAGACAAACTCCACCAGGAGCTTATCTTTTCGACAAGTGGACCCCCCGCTACCTGAGAGAGCTCGGATGTGCATCACTGACTGAATGTTACAACACCCCTCAAAGCATTATGAGATAATGTAAATAATGACTTTACTTATATAGCACTTGTCAAAAACACGCTACAAAGTGCTGTGAAAGACAAAACAAGAGAAACTAGCAGATACGTAATAAATAAAGCAGAACAGTAAAAATGACAAATGAGCTTTGAATTCATAAAACACAGTAAAAACAAGTAAAGTGAAAGGAAGAATGAGCAATTCAAGCGAAAACCAATGTGCAAAAACAGAGGTAGCTTGTCTGACCTCCTCACTAAGGTCGTTTCATGGGGTCTCGTCTGGTTTTTAAGCGTTGACCTATGAATTATTAGCATTTAGGCTTTCAAGCAGTTAGTCAATCATAAAAGTGTCAGGGGCCGGGACCAAATGTGCTTTAACACTAAAATCGCAGATTTATTGTCATTCGATTTGTTTCAATATTATATTCACATCCCTGAGTCTTTGACTTTCCCGAGAAGCATGTTATGTAGCACCCCCTATTGTTAAGTCAGTTTTAAAAATGTACATTTGCAGCAGCAGGTGTAATGTATTCCTATGGAGAAAGCTATTTTACCGAGTTTAGAACAACACCCTTGTCATTGGCAACAGCTTTTATCAACTACAGCATGTAATAAAGCTGTGTCATAAGTCAAAGCCTAACCTTCAATGTGGAAGAGAAAGAGAGTTATGCATGCAGAGGAGAAAGAGGATCTTAGAGACACGCCGCTGCCTGTCTTATTTCTATAATATTTCTATGATCATTCAGCAGCATCTGCGCTGCTCACCAGACCAAGCTACCTCTGGAACTAAATATTTAAAGGTGGCGTGAATACAGATAGGCCTGCTGTTTTTACTATGGGTGTCTAGTGTAATCTAGGAGTGGAGCAGATCATGTGACTGAGGATAAATTGCACCACTATGTAATGTAACTACTACAGTTACATAATTCAAGGTATGGTTAATACCATCAAAACTACAGTGTATTTTGAAAAATAAGCCTTATTATAATGCTGGTGTTGTGGGAGCAGGGGCCCTTTTTTAAAAAAGAAAAAAACACCAACAGTATCTTTGAAATCAATGCATTGAATAGCAGATCAATTTTACCCAGAGGCAGTTTTAGGAATGCATCGACCCTCAGTGGTTTTAGTGTTAAAAGTACTCAATCAAAAAATCAATTCATCAATTCTTCAAACATACAGGTAACCAGTGAAGAGATGCTAAAAAGGCTTTATGTGGACTTCAACTGGATTTTGTAAGTAGTCTGCAGCATTTTGAATGAGAGGCTCCACACCCCTCCTACATATGGGGGCGAGACACCCAGAGTGAAAGAGACACAGAAAGATGCTTTGTAGTCTTGCGTGTCTCTTCTTTGTATGTCTGTCTTTGTAGTCTTTTTTTGCGTCACCTTGTGTTTTTTGTGTGTGTGTGTTTTGTGGGTATTTGTTTTGTTTTGTTTGTAGCAATTATTCCATTTCTTTATAGTCATTTTCTGTCTGTTTTTGCATCTCTGTGGTCGCGGTGTGTCTCTTTGTCTGTTGTCGTCTCATGACTCTCTTAACCGTTTTGTATCCTCTCCCAGCCATTTTGTGTCACTTTGTAGTATATTTTTCATTTTCATCTCATTTTTCATCTCTTTGTGGTTGTTTTGTATTTGTATTTCTTTGTTTGTTTGTTTGTTTTAAGATATTTTTTGGCTTTTTTCAAGCTTTTATTTTTGACACAGACAGCTGAAGGGTGACAGGAATGTGAGGAGAGTTGGGGAATGACATGCAGCAAAGGGCAGCAGGTCAGATTCGAACCCTGGGTCGCTGCAGCAAGGCTTTGTACATGGGGCGGATGCTCTACCAACTGAGCTAACTGACACTCATGTTTGTGTTTCTTTGTGATAATTTTGTGTGTCTGATGACCTTCCAATGACAACTCAATGATGAAACATGCGAAAAAATGCTAAGCACCCTACATGAAGGCAGTGTTTGGTTTGGCCATTTGGAAGACATGGAAGACACCATGGAAGGTCCCATGGCATCTATAGATATAGAAGGCTCATCCTAAGGTAACAAAACCATAACAGTTCTTATTTTCAGGCAATTAGACACTAATGAAAACATAGTTATCCATATTTTATTCAATTTTATTCTGGACCTTTAAGTCAAAGAGGTGCAGAAGAATCACACCTGCAGGTCTTGGAGTCAAAGGATTACATTTATACCACTAGAAAGGACAAAGGAAGTCCTGTAACAACCCAGTGGATAATGCAGGATGCATATGAACTGAGCACAAAGGAAAAAACAACATTGTAAGGAGACGAGATGTATGTAATAGTGAGTGGAAGCCAATCTGTAATGTGAATTAAGCCTCCCGATCTAGCTTGCTGCTCACTGCACCCCACACAGTGTCTGCATTACAAGCAGCTGGTAGGTGGTGAGATGTGGTTGACGTCTGCTTGTGGGCAGATTGTCTGTAAGTTTTTTTCAAGGAGATGAGAGGCTTTCCATTGACTGGGAAGATAGACTGCCTTCATGCAGCCAAAAGTCACATGTGGATATCTGCTGTAAGAAAATATTAGAAAACTTGTTTTTCACTTCTTCCTTCCTTATAATAGACCCAGACTCTCTTCAAGACTTTGCGGCTGGTTGCCATAGTTATAGGAGGCAGTGGAAAAACACAGCTGAATGATAAAATTATTAATAAATGAACAAAACAAGTCTCCTGCGTAGAGCTCGCTTGCGCACATGCACAGCAGAGTATGCTAATAACATCCTGCCTAAAAAAAGACAATAGACGGTGGATGCCGAAATTACATGGCTGCATAAATACATCACTTGAGTCGCTGTTTTGGACGCTGTCCATTTAGTATTTCATTAATAGATTAGTGTATTTTTGGCCACATGGATGGTGCATTTTCTGAAAACAGGAACTCTGAATACCCTCCATTCACTGAAATAATTTGGCGACATTCAATTGTCTCCTTAGTCCAAGACTGCAAATGGCATGATTCATCAAACAGTGCCCAGTGACTCTTTTTATTTCAGGTTTATGCTGATAACCACGCTTCACTGAGAGCCACTTGTTCTGTTCTGTGTGTGAACTCAGATAAACAATGGAGTAATCCACAATGCAATCCTCTTGATGCAGATATGACATTGTTTGATGGAAGATCTGCAAAGCTGGAGGTGGTCAACACAAACACACACACTTTTCTATTTTTATTCTATTTGGATGATGTGTGCAGTAAATTGCTATTTCATACAAATGCTTTAAATTCTGGGATTACTGATTCATATTAGGCGAAAAAAGAAATGTATAGTTCAACATTTGTCTCTCCTGACACAAAAACACTCTGATGTCAGTGCATTAAGTATGAAGCTAAAAAACACTATTCCACGTTGCTCCATCATCCTTGGGGGGGGAGTCAGTTTCTAGCTACTGTATTTGCTGCTCTATCTGGTCAGATAAAGAGGCTCTGTGATGTTAACAGCAGATCGTTCACTACTGAGGCTCAACAAACAAAGCTCTTAATATGCAGCAGTTAGTCATGTCATTACATTCACTGATGTGTTTTATGGGTAGGTGGACATGTCTTTTTGGAAACATCATTATTTTGGTACACACCTCCAGCTCCTCTGATACACACTGGACCAGCTATGGACTTCACAACCTCTCTCAACGACCTCTGCTGAACCTCTGAAGAAGCATCCGTAATTAAGGGTTCTAAAGCTTTTCCCAAGCAACAGCTTTCAATGATGATTTTCTCAATACATGAGAGGCTCTCAAATCAGCCCATATTATAGTGGCCACTCAGAAACAACAAGAGATGAGGGTCTTCTTGAGCCCACATATGAAATAAGAGGAGAGGACGATGATGGTGGTAGTGGTGATGATCACGAGGACCAATTTGATGATGATCAATGGATCCTGGTTGCGTAAAATTTGTTGTGCGCTGCCATGGAAACAGCTGATGTCAGCGGGGTCAAAAGTGCAAGGAGGTGTAGGGTGGGTGGGAAGGTGGGTGGGTAGAGAATCTGATGGTAGGCAGACCTGTGGAGCGGAGGTGGTGATTGTGGTGTTAATGGTTTTTCAGGAGGGGGAAGGGTTGGTGTGAGGGCTCTTCATCGCACTTCTGACAGTTTAATGACTCCACACCGTGATCACTCAGGTTAGTCCACACAGTTACATAAACCGCCGCTCACGTATGTATGCTAAATGTGGTCGTCCTGTTGCAGTAAAGTCCAGCTGGTGACATGTAGCTGGTAATAGTATAGTCAACTAATACTATAGTTAGACTGCATGACTTTGGAATACATACTGTATGTTAATGTGTGAATTGTGAATTTGTCTTGACTGCAGGGAAGCAGGGTGTGAGTTTGTTGATACCTAAAACTACCTAATATTAAATTCATTTCAATTATTGGGCAAAATATTCTTTTTTGAATAACCACTGCTAACTATCTGGAATCTAGATCTGGGTTTGCTTCAGAATTTGGTAATGTAATATTTGAAAGCCACATAAAACATTAATCTCATTTCACAATATTCTCCATAAAATCTATCTAACTAAGACCAGTATGATTGAACAGGCAGGGAGTTTAATGCTCCCATCACTTCCCAGTAATTATTTCTTGCTATGATAGTTCTGTGGTTCTTTTATATTTTATTCAGCACCTCCAACACAACTTTCACGCATTAGCAAACTAGCTCTTTCTTGTGATGTGCTGTTGCAGTAATAATGTTTGATAAAGGCCTGCCACTGCAGCTCTTACCCCTCTTTAGTTACATGTATATCCTGCAACCTCTACTGTTTCAGCTGTATACATGATAATGGATGATTTATTGATTTGCCATTTCATTTGTCTCGGTCAAAATGCTAATTAATTTATGAGCTGTGATTTGTGCTGTTAATAGGCTTTTAAAAGATGCAACCTGGTCTAAATATCCACTGAATGATGCTTCTGCCTTGTCAGTCCTGATGAGATGCTGAGTTGTTGAGTTGTAGCTGGGCCTGTGTAACTTCAAGCTTAGATACTTGGAATGTAGGAATGTAGAAATACATGATTTCAAGTTCCTCTGTGACTTCCACTGAACATTTTGTTTGACTGATTTAACACAATTTAATTGTGCCAGTACCATGAGTAAATTGTAGGTTGCATTTACTTCAGAAGTCATGGCACATGGCTCTTTCCTATACCTGGTAGTGCTTTAGCCATTTTCATAATAGAGAGTATCTGTATAAATATGGGTGATTCTGGCCTTGGTATTACTTGGTATCTAATCAGTAGCATATTGTGTGGTATTACCCCCCCACTACAATACGGCCTGCACTGCACACCAGAACTTCAGAGGTATTGTTATTCGTAAATGCTTTATTAATGATTGGTCTCTTTTAATCAAGGGTGTAGGATAGTTTTTTGTTGTTGTGAATGTTTTAATAAATAGTCATATAATTTGTCCCATAAAAATGTGTATGAAAATTTATCTATATAGCAAGTTTGAAAAGATATACTCATTAAGAGAATGAAAGGAGAGAAAAAATTACTGTAGATACGACCTTAGTATTGGCCTTTCAACGACCGTAGCACGTCACATCATATTTGGTGTGAACTGATTCAAACATCAGTACTGAATCAGTTAATCTGTTTTAATGTAGTCAGGGCTAGTATCCGTCCATGTAATTTTAACAGGGTTGAAAGAGTGTGTAGGCCATAGAGGAACCACTTTGCTTGTCACCCTCATGCCACTCTCCAAAGGTCGACAAGCTGAGCTCCAAGGAAGCTTCAGCACTCTCCACTCACTTTAATTAAAGACTTCTGCTGGACAAGAGTTAGCAATTAGTGTCTCTCCTCAGCTACTGTATGTCCCCAGGGAGGTGCCGAGAGGAACTCCCACTCACCCATTAATGTTTAAACTGGCCTGATTGAGCTGAATTATTCAGTGAATCACTCGTCCTCTATGGGTAACTACCGCCTTGTTGGTTTGGTCCTGGTTTGGAGTTTTTGTGACTGTACAAGCAGCTGCAGTAAGTGTGGTTTAGTTAGTGGTTTACAGAGAGACTGTAATTGTAGATGGATACTGTGAATTAGGGATCTTTTTAGACATAAAAAGTTCAAAGTCAAAAGTAGAAGTCAGGGATCATTTGAGGCAAGATGCCCTTTAGTACAGAAAGTCCATTCTTTAAACTTGACTTTGATGTGTGTCTAAATGTATTCTGGCAACTGACTTAGACCACACACACTTATAAAACCTGAATGGAAGATTAAAGGGACTTTGAGATTATGGTCGCTAATGTACTAGCTATCTTATTCTTGCTTGCAGTGGATGTCCTGTTTCTAGCAAGACAATACACAGGTGAACACATGTACTGTACACTGTATTACTGTATCATTTAACTTAACAAGAGCCCATGACTGTGGCTTTTTTCCTGCCAACCGTAACTGATTTGAAGTGACTTACGTGAGTTTCACAGGAGCATGTAGGAAGTCGCTGTGTCCTGTTGCTTATAAGTTCCAGCTCCAACTCCCAGTAAAACTACAGCTTGTCATTATCACATTTCTCTTGTAAAAAACAAAAGTGTTAGTATTTGTGAGTTTTAAGAGAAATTGGTAGATGTATTTTGGAACACTGGAGTGAGAGCTAGGCTCATGGTTTCCCACTAAGTGATCTAATATGCTACTGTAAGCTAAGGTAATCATTGCCTGGCTATAGCTTTGTATTTAATAGACAAACTTGAGTGATCTTCTCCTCTAACTTCCATAAGCATGTTTCTTAAAATGTCAAACAGTTCCTTTAGCCATGGCTATAAATTATTAAAAATGGTGAACAAAGTTTATTAAAATGTCATTTCTTAGCCGGAAGACTGTGAAATGATAAGTGGGCCTAAACACTTTAATTTCCTTCACTATCACTGTTAAAATTGTTTTTATCCTCAGTCCTCATAATTTATGAACACATACAGGCAGTACAACAAATAAATTGTTACATGTCATATTCTTGAACTTATATGTTATTTTGCTATTTATTTTGTTGGGAAAAATGCATTTCATGACCCAATGGAGCTTATGTAACATTAGCATTTCAGAAGAGGTGCAATATTGCCTGGGGTTCAGATTGTCCGAGCACACACAATACATAGTACGTCTCACACTGCTCCTAATCCATTATTTACAACATTTTGCCTCTCACAGAAGCAATCAGAACAGCCTTTTTTTATCTGTTTTCAGAAGAAATTCCTTCACAAGTGAACTGACTTGGCTACATGTTCTTACTATAACTGGAGCCATTTGTAGTACAGATCCATATTTTTATAAATCCGTTGCAATGTTCAAGTAAAACCTGGGTTATCTATATTGAACCAAATTCTGGCATTGCTTCTGGCATCCTACACATTCTCATTGTGAAAACAGCAGTTACCTTGGTAACAAGCACACCACAATAAGGGCATCTTAGGAGACAAACAAATCGTGCTGTGCCGTGGAGGCTGGGGCCATGTGATAGATTTACATAATCAAGGACATATAATGTAGAGCCACTCTCATCATGATCTTGAACATCTCAACAGCAGGAACACCCATGGAGGGTGTTCTGTTACATGGACACGAAAAGACATGGACACGTCCATGTCTTTTCTAACACCTAGCTTATAAAGATTGAATTCACACAAACAGCTTTAATTCACTGGAGCTTTTCCAGAATTTAGCAAACAAAAGAATCAAATTAATAGCATTGACTCTAACACATGTAGAGACAAAGTTTCCCCAACAATGTAACTCCACATCAGTATTTTCCTCATGTATACACGCCTGGGGCAAACTTGATGGGGGTAATTGGACGAGTTTGTTCACTTAAGCCAACAGATGTTCCTCTGTAATCACAGCTGTTAGCTTTATTTGGTAGGAGAGCTGAAAGCTGTTATCCTAATACAAAGATTTCACACATTTCTGAACGTCTTGCTTCGCATCAATGAGTTTGTGAAGAAAAGAGGATCTGTGTTTGTGGTTTGTATTTGTCACAGCCTGTATTGCCATGCTTTCATTTTTAGTGACATTTGTTCCACACATGTAGCTGGGATTGTGTCTCTGGGTTTGGATCTGTCAGTGTTATCAAACCAGATATCCGTTCCTGTCTTTATCAAACTCCAACTCCAGTACTAATAGGATATGTTCTGTACAGTGGGCTTCATTAGAGGCCCATCACATAGCATGATGTTTATGGATGTGTATGTCTGTATACACATGTCCCAGTAACAAGGGAGCCATGACAGTGTCCATACACCACAGACCTGTACAAATGTTGATGTATTGCAAGTCTGAAGGAACACCACCCATCTAGAATGTAATTACCACCAAACTTGCTTCTCTGTGCAGCAAACAGGATTTGCTCTGTTGGCACTCCATCACTGAGAAAGTTCATCTGAGGTGCATTATCACATTTCTGCCACGAGGAGAATTTTTTCTTTTCTTTCTGAGTTAGTTGTATCATTTTTATGTTTTCTGAGAGGCATCCAAATCAATGTACTCATCACAGCAAGGATTACTCAGTCTATGAAAACTTGGAAAGTGGGGCGAGTTAGAGGGGGATGACATGCAGCCACAGGGTAACAGGATGGAATCAAACCAGGCTGCTGCTGCAAAGACTGCATCTCTGTATACAGGGCACACACTCTACCAGGTGAGCTTCCAGGGCACCGTGAAAGAGTTAAATGTTTTAACACAAAGCTTTCATTACAAAATTAAAGGCAGTACTTTGAAAGATGTAGTCAGAGAGAGTCTCTATGATTTGAGTTCTAGAGAGCCTGTGCTCCTGCACGTCAAAAGGAGGTTGTTCGGACATCTGATAGGATGCCCCTGGGCACATTCCTTTGGTGGTGTTTTGGGCATGTCCAACTGGGAGGATACCCCAGGGCAGTCCCAGAACTCGCTGGAGGGACTATATAACCAATCTAACCTGGGAATGCCTCGGGATCCTCCAGGAGCTGGAATGCATTACTGAGGAGAAGTATATCTGGACCACCCTGTTAAACCTGCTGCCACTGTGACATGAACCTGGATAAGCATAAGAGAATGGATGGATGGATGAATTTGAATTTGGAATTGTAGTATCCACTTTATGGAGAGTGGCCAAGTGGCAACCTCCATGACTGTGACGTAAAGCCAATGCATGTGTGTCAGAAACAGTGGTTCCAACGGCCGCTTGAGGCTGGCTGCAGAACATGTCAATCTCCATAAACTCCCATGTGAAAATGTCCAACTTCACAGCAGAAATAAACATGTTAAAAACAATATGTTAGAAACAAGCCTGGTACAAAAAACAGGTTTGTTCTCGATTGCTAATTTCCCTGTTCATGAATTGTACTGAGTCATTTTTTTTATGGAACTCACCTGTTCAAATTCTATTAAGGCTTTAGGTTATGCATATTTAACAGTGTGGCTGCTTTGACTGACAAGCGAATGTCATTACAGGAGATTTGTTTGAGCACCCAAGCATCATTTGGCCTGCCTCAGCTCCACCGACGATCTGCATCGCTGTCTATTTTTAGATTAGCCAGGAGGAAGCAGAGGTAGGACGGCCAAGATGGTGACAGCCACTACCCTCTGAGCTTCACAATGACCTGTGTGTGATGTCACACGTAGATGTCCATATTTGTACTGTATAATCTTGGCCTATGTGGATTAGAAGTTTTTCAAATACAACTCTTGTGAGTGCCCAAATATTAGCAAAATCAAGTATCCACTTTATGCCCCTGGTAGTTAAGTTATAGGTAAGAGTACTTGAAATGAATAACCAGTATTGTTACAATAATATTTATTAGCCTTTGATCAGCCACCATTTGCCAAGCATTTCAGTGATTTTACGCATCCATTACAGACCATCAAATGATTTGCCATAAACCAGTCCATAAATCAAGCAAACAAATAAATTATATGATCAAATATATAACAATAAAACTTATGTACCAACATAAAAGTGCTATTAAATTGAAATGGATTTTGTCCTGACACATATAGGATGTCACACTTGAATGCATTTCACAATTCCAAGCTGTATCTCAGTAATCAGAAACTTCCAGTCTGAGGAAGTGAAATGATTTACAGTCTCAGCCTCAGCCCCTGAAGACATGACTAAATTGGTTTTATGACAGCGACAACATGTAGAATCGCTCTGTCTCAAACTGTCACCTAGCAGTAATATTGTGGGGCTACAGGAGTACAGTCACCTGACCATGCCACTATGTATATATTTAGAGCAGGAGGTTTTTCTGTCTTGTTTGCACAGTTTAGTTTGACATGATCTGACTGGAAGCACATTGGACGCATGCTGGCAAGTCAGCCAAAACATATTTAGCACAGGTCTATTTTCAGAAAGTAGCAAAGAGCCACACAGTCTGTGTTTTTGTGCTTATATAAAACAAGCAAAGCTTACAGCGTGTTTGTGTGGTGGACATTAGTGAGCAAGCCAAGTTTATTGAATGGCAGAACTTTGCTGAGATAATAAAACTGACAAGATCCCTTTGTGTAACTGTTGAGTCTGTTAGAATACAAATATGCTGTCTGTGGCCATATTTCCTGTATTACTGAGTTCCCAATGCCATCTATTCTATTCTACTCTTTACCCTGAATGTCCTGATGGTGAATCTAATTCAACACGGGATCTTTAAAGTCACGTGTTAAGTTGGGATATATAAGAATAGGAGAGAATTATATCTAAAATATCTCAAATATAATAGGAAGCCTATGGACAGTTTGCTATATGAGTAAACATGGCAGCTGGTGGAAGGTTTGAGTTTATTGGCTGGGATAAAGGCAGTGTTTTAATTGGCTCATGTGGAGAACAACAACATTTTGTGAAAGCACAGTGAGCAGTTGGAACATACAAATGAGACAGAGCAGACCTTTGTTCGTCCGCTTGGTTTGTTACTGTCAGAGACAGGAGCTGTCCACGGTGCTGAACCTGCTGCTGCTGCTACATTCGGTATTTGTTGGTTACATTACTGTATTTCCTGTTCTGCAAGAGAAGAATCATTATTAGAAAAAAGGATAAACAGCATGCATTTCATGAATGTTAATTTGATTTGTTCTTTCAGTGAGAAATTCCTCCACTATTCCACCACTTCTTTATCAATATTGTACCAGATGCTCATCATGTCTTTTTTTTTGTAATTCATTTATTAATCCCACTACAGGCTGTTTATGTGGGCTCTTTACTTTCCTTTCATGCTGAAGGCAATGAACTAACACTGAGTTTCTAAACAGACAAAATGATCAGCTGAGTAGTAAAAGGAAGCATTTACACTGCATGCAGGAAGGTTTTTATTAAGAAAATATTTATTGCACATAATCAGTTTAGAAAAAGGTCTGCAGCTCCTTCAGATGAAAAAAAAATACTGCACTGAAAGTAACAGATGGGGTCTGGAAATAGATTTTGAAGTCTTAGCATGTGTGTCAGAAGAGACATCCTCTAAACCCCAAAAAGGGATGAATTCCTTTGAGTTTATCCCTTTTTTCGATACAACCGATTCTGAATTTCCAATTTTACAAATTTGTATGAAGATAATAGATTAAAAAAAGAGACAAGAGAACAACTGAGAAAAACAAAATAGTGAAACATGTGATAGATGACACGGTAAATGAAGGGCCACTTAAACATAGGACTGTCCAAAATTTACCATTTACAAGTCTGTTCCAAGTCTGCTTCCAGGTCTGTACACATCCATCCATTCTCTGTAACAGCTTAACCTAATCAGGGTCGCGGGGTCTAGAGCCTATCCCAGCTGACACTGGCCGCTGACAAGTGGGGTACACCCCAGACAAGTCACCAGTCCATCACAGGGCTGACCTGTGTATATCCCTGTTCTCAACATGCCAACCAGCTCTGAGTCTGTACCACAGTGTACTGCCAGTGCTTTTAACATCAGTATGCTAACAAGCTGATGCTAAACATCAGGTACAATATTTATAATGTTCACCATCTTAGTTTAGTCTGTGAGCATGTATGTGCTACTGTAATTGGCATCAAGCACAAAGTACATCTGCTAATGATGGAAGCTTCTTTAGTGTTGCGGGTAACACAAATATCAGACAAACTTAAATTTTGATGGCACTAGGTGAAAAATCATGGAATCACCAAAGAGATGACACTT
Organism: Protonibea diacanthus; assembly: GCA_028641955.1. Classification (NCBI taxonomy): domain Eukaryota; kingdom Metazoa; phylum Chordata; class Actinopteri; family Sciaenidae; genus Protonibea; species Protonibea diacanthus. Next base: position 25,331,549 of record CM053978.1, on the reverse strand, counting down.
CATCCTGAGAGATACATGGATATTTATATTTAATTTCATGCCATCCACAAGCTGCTGACCTATTTCAGTCTGTGGACTGACCATAGAGTGACATTACCATCCACAGAGGCATCCCACTGGCATGGATAAAATTTAGCATTATTTAATAAAGTAAAATAAATCTAAATGTTCCCACTACGCCATTCTAAATCCAAAGATAGATCAAATAGAGACAGAATAATGTCAGAAATCAATGAAGGTTAAAAAGAATGTGTTCAGATGACATTTCACATTTGCGGTCTGTTTCCAGGGAGCAAAGCCCTCTGGGTACTTAGATGCCCAGATGTCCAAAGCTATAGAGAAGATTTCTTGCACTGATCTGTCCTGCGGTGACAGAAGACAAGTAGCTCATCCTCTCCCATGATCTGATCAGCCAATCCACCCTGCAGTTTTGAAAATGACGAACCCCAGGACTGATTCCCGTGGGTTTGCTGCAGAGATTTCTGATTGAATCTATCAGCTGCTCATAGAAATGTCATTTCATGGTGGAACTCATTTGCTTTTTGTCTGTCTGGCAGCATCAGGAAATGAAGTCTCATTTTCACTTGTGCTTAATGAACCAGATTTTCTAGCATTAGTCTGTACTAAGCAACCACATTTACAGTATTCATTACTGAATATAGGGCATGCTTCAATATTGAGCAATGGCATGCCAGATGAGCTGTAACCACATACTGTCACACAAAGCCAAAATGTGATTCAGAATGACACATCAGCACCAAACTGGTGCTGAAAATATTCAAGCTGATTTTTATTGAAAGTCCTTCCTATGTACGGTATAAAGCTTGCCAAGCATCAATATACAGTGTGATTTAACAAAAACAGGATAAGATTATTATATATACATATTTGAATATTTACTTTTAGTAGTTTTAATGTTTGTATCTGTGAAGCCCATTGTTTTTAGACATCCTCATGTGTCTGCACATACTTAAAGATGCATCTACATACATTTTTATAACAAGTCGGCATCACATAAAAGCAAGTCTATAAGAAGTGATAAAAAGTCACTGACTCTGTAAGCCTTATCTCCTCAGACAGGGGGTTCCAAATTCGAGGGCCACTGATGGCAAAAGCATGGTCACCTTCAGATTTAAGCCTTGACTTTGGAACAGCCAGCAGGGCCAGCTGAGGACCTGAGGCTGCAGACTGATTCATAAGAGGTCAACATGTCTGTTATGTGACCTGGAGTCAAACCCTGGTATACTTTAATGGTGATCGGTAAAGTCTTAAAATGAAAGGTGAGAGAGTGACTTTTGGTTTATGCCAGAGAGGAATGGAAGGAAACATGACATTTATTACACGTACATTTCAGAATTTCACAGTAGTATTTATTATATCATTTCGCATGCATAATGCACCAAAACCCTTTTAATAATTATTACTTATACATATTTTGAAGATCACTTTCTCTAGTTCAGCACCTGATATATTACTGAAAAACCAACTATGCAAGTCTGACACAGGTTTATTTTTCTGTTAGAATAAGCAGCGTAGTGTAATAATAGATGAAGCAGCATGGCTTGGCAAGATTAAATGTTTTTTTTTTCTTCTAGAGACTTGACAGGTTCTTTAGCTGCTAAATATTTACCAGTTAGTCACTAATTTTGTCCGTCAAAGCTTTTTGCTGCTGAGCAAGTAGTGTGCAGAAGCTTTATTAAACAGAGGGAATATTGGCTAGCCCAGCTTGAGTACCTATCAAACTGTTAATAAAGAAAGCCCACGGTTGGAGAGAAATGCAGCGAATAACAAGCCAGTGCTCATATTCAGCATCTACAGTGTGATACCTTTTGAAGGCAGCCCTTCTCTGAACAGTTTTTCCCTCCCTTGAAAAATGTATGTTTCCCAGCTCTTTGATTTTCTAGTTGCCGGAAGCAAAATCCTGAGGCCCCAGTGAAACAGAATTCTTTCTCTCTGCGAGAAATACAGCAACTATTGCAACACAATGACAAACATGCATTGTGAAACATACTTAAGATAATCAGTCCAGCAGGCCTCATCTTGTGACACGTAAACAGCATCAGTCAATAAGCAGTATGATTCAAATCAGCAGCACAGAAACACACATCTTTTCTTCTGCTTCAGTCTTTCTGGGAAGCATCACCTCATGAATTATATGTTCGTGTTACAGCAGAATTCTTATGCAGTCCTGTTATACCCCAGAGCTGATAAGCCTCCATGAAAGTGAAGCTATATCACATGCCTCTCCTTCCCACCATGCAATTTGAAGTGTAGTGAGGCTAAGATACTTCTGTGACAGCTCCAAGAAGGCAAAATGAATCAAGTTGGTGGGGACAGACAACCGTGTGTAGTCTGGTGGTTTTCACTGGTAGATTTATTTTTCCTTTTGCAAGTCTTGGGGTACAGAACCACACTGCATTATTGTTACACTTTTTGTTTTCATGTTTAATATTTTTTTTTTTTTGGCTTATGCAAGAGAGAAGCAGGCAGGCAGATGAACACAAACTCCCAGTGCTCCGTAAGTAACATATCAGCAGCCAGATTTACAAATTACTTGAGACATCTTTGAATTAACAAGAGGAACAGGCTGAACTGCCAACTGTAGATGCCTGGTGCCTTGTTTCGACTCAGTAAAGTCTTTGTTTACTGTCTTATAACTCCATTTAAGACAGAGTTGTGGCCATCAGTCGTGGATATGGCAGATAAAAGTTGAGTAAAGTTTCAAGTGAAGAGATGGAAATCTACTGAGGAATAACCTAAAGATAGATTTAATGTTATATCCTTGAATGAAGGTGCAGGGCTGCATTTCTCTTCGCCAGGTTTACCTAATAAACAAGCAGCTGAATTTGTTTCTTTGAAATGTTTGTGCTGTTGAATAGGGCAGAGTGATGTGTAGTCAATAAAAAAAGTGGCTGCTGCAGAAGAGAATATTACTACACTATTGCATCATTTGTACGTCCTGTAGCTATTCAGAAAGCATGACCTGTGTGCAGTTCTCTGTTGATATTGTTAAAGCTCCAGTGTCTGAATCTTGTTATCTAATTTAAAGTGTAGTATTTCAAGTCATCTTGAAGAATTTTTTTTAGAAATACAGTATAGGCTAATATATAAATAATTAGACCAGCCAACAATACTTCATGTAGTTTTAGAATAACGTCATTGTTTAAAGCAGCATTATTTCATTCATTTACATTAGCATCCATGAATGCTAAAGGTGGAAAGGTAGCACACAGTCGATAGTTTATAAATGGTTGCTGGAAATGAGGTTGATGAGAGTGGTCAGACTGAACTGACAGGCCTCAAAGCCAAAACAGTGAGCTAAAAAAGGATAAAACGTTCTACAGAGCTGAATAAGGCGTTGATTCTCTGTGGATTTGCCACTATGAGTGACTCCATTCACACACAGGTCATGATCCATTGTGACTAATGGTAATAAATAAGAAAGATGATTAGTGTATTTTATAAAAAATACACATTTGATTTATTAAGGCTGTTAATCCCAGCTATGTAACAAAGTACTGTAATTACACTGATGATAGGAGGGAAATGTACTCATCCTTCCACTATTTCATGAAATCTTCAAATCCCTCAATACTTAATGGCCACTTTGTTGTTGAGATAGTAAAAAATCTTTGGAATTACGCTTTTTGAAGAGCCAGAACATTTTATTATGCTCCCCTAAGAACAAAGATGAGAGATGAGTCATGAATCAAACACACACATTTAGACAAATCCTCTATTTACCACAAGAATAACCACAAGGTAAACCTCCTAAATAGCTAACAGCAGTTGTCTACTTTGCTTGAATCTGGTACAAAAGAGAAAGCAGCTGAGACCTAGATTATGAAGAATGATGGGGGATTTTTAGGTGGCTGTGTTTGCAGAGCACCCAGCTACTCATCCTTGCGATGATTGACAGGATGGTTTTCAGTGAGAGATAAGAGGCGAGACTGTGTGAAGCAAGGTGTCAGTGGAGCTGGAACATTAAGTCCAACAGAGACGAGAGAGACAACGATGCCAACACAGCACCCAAAGGAAAATGCAGCTGGAGTGTCTGTCTGTCCTGCTGTGCAGTTAAATAGGTGATGTTCGTCGCCAGTTAATGTGAAACCATCTGGTGTCATCTGTAGCTTAAAGTTGATGCCAGTTGACTGAGCACTGTAAGAGAAGTCAAGCCACAGGACGCACTTTGTTTCTCTATACTGACCCTTCTTTTGAATTCTCTGTTGTGGTTTAGATTTTTGGACCATCCACTTTCTCTCATCCTGTCTCCTCTCATTTGGCCAGAGAATAGATATGAGCTTGTTGTGTTATATTTCTCACATTATAAAAGGTGACAAATTTTAAAGGTGGAAAGATTGTCTGGTGAGGGTGATTGGATTTTTTTATGGTTGTTAAAAAACAGCCTTTATAAATATAAGTATTAAATCTCAGTCTTCTGAGTCTCTGGTGATTAAATTGTACCCTCTGCCTCTGCGACAATCTGATCTGTCCACACCTGTGATGGTAAGCCTAGAAATGAGCCATTGCCCCTGAACAATGACTCATTTTCATCTTGGGAAGTGTAGTAGTGCCAGTATTTTTTAAAGCTTGAAACATACCAACCAATAAAAGTCCTGATATGTATTTCAGCCTGCACTGATTATGGCAGTTCTTTTAAAATCTGTCCTTTCAGTCCCTCAATGTGTTCATGTGTAATATTACATCTTTGGTGTAATCTCCATGGTGCACCATGGACATCCCTCCAGGCACTTGTGGACAGCTATATTAATCAAGCAGCGAGACAAAATATGGAGGACTGACTCTATTAGGAAGAAGCAACAGCTATTTTTACTGTATATTGAATTATACTTATTCAGCTGGCAGGGGTTTGTTGTGTTGTCCTCCCCCACTGTCTTTGCTATGTTGTAATTATTATGCAAATTACTAGTGCAGGGATTGAGGAGCTTCAGGTTTTCATTAGTTTTGGAGATGAGTGATAATTTTTTAAGGGGTGAAAGCCTCTTTTATCTAATCTGGTGTACAGAGAGATCACAAATGTCTTTTTTTACACAAACGTGGGCAGATACTGTTCCACTCTTCCAAGGAGCAGAAAGGGCTCCTGGCTGTTGTTGTGAGGTCAAAGGTCAGTGCAGCTTCATTGTGAAAGTTTTATTTTAAAAAAGATGATGTCAGTGTTTGGCCATTGGGATAATTGTTCCTGTTGTCCAGTTTGTCATCTCAGAGATGTTCAGTATAAAACAAACACACCAGGCCCCTCTGACATGTCATCGTCTGCTGTCTGTCTCCGTCCATCAGCTGTTTCCATGACTCCTACTCCCATCTCTTGCTCCTGCTGCACTGGCTGGCACTTTTGTTTGAGAGACATTGTTTTAATTACACTCTCGGTTTTGTGACAATCTTTTCTCCCAGTGGACTTGTTGGAAAACTGTCAGAGTGAACAAGCTCCAGGCGAAATTATTTAAAACTAGCCATGATTTGTTTGGTGCTATTGATGACATTCATATTTCTTAGCTTTATTTTAAGTTCCCTAAAGTCATCTCCTTAATGTATGAGCAAAATGAGTCATGAGTAATGTATAAAATTACATTACTCCTTTACAGGCTCATTACTCTTGATATGGAATTAGTATTTAACTGATAATTCTACACTGTGGTGGTCTCATTTTAATACAGCTGTACTTTAGACTTAAAGAAAGGAGTGAGTAAGAATTATTAACATTTAACTTTGGCCTGGATGAAATGTGATCATGAATATCAAATAACAAATGAGCAGCAGAGATACAGTTTATCTTCAAGTCCTTCAGTCAGCCTGATGCAGCTGTCACACAACATCCTCAACTGTGCAGAGTGGATTTTGGACCTTTCATCAAGAAGAAAGCCCTCCAGAGCCATTACTGTGGTGTTCCGGGAAACCACTTTTTCAGTTTGTATGGGAGCATTATCAACTGAAAGATGAGACCATCACGAGGGAACATAGTTTACACCCCGGGGTGCTGCTGGTTGCGTAAAATGGCCTCATATTCTTTGGCTGATATGCAGCTATGGAGCGTAATTATCAGAGATAATGACTCACTAGATGGCTCTCCATGTCATTACAGACAGAGATTATTTTAAAGTGTAAACATATGTGCATATGTTTGTAGTATATCCATATATGTATGTTACACATACATATATGGATATACTGTAGGAACACACACGACTAATTGACGCTCAACCTAATGATTGCCCCACAATGACTCACTTTGTTCTACTTAGTATTAAAATAATTAGCGACCTCCTGAGTAATAACTGATGACGACCATATAGGACTCAAGTCACGCCTTCTACTTAAATGCACAACTGATGAACATAACAGATTACAGACACTTAAAGGGGCACTCCAGTGTTCCGGGAAATATCAAGTCAAGTCAACTTTATTAGTCAATGCTACCAAATGTACAGGACATACAGAGAATTGAAATACAATTTCCCTCATCTCCCTGGTGCAAACAGCAATACACATGAAATATACAAGCTAAAATATAAAAAAAATATATATACAAGTTAAGAAGATATCTAAGAAAAAAAGGCAAATATTGCAGTATAAACAGAATGAACAGTATAAATATGGCAAATATAGCAGTATAAACAGTGAGGTCTATCAAAAAAAAGAATATGTGCACAGTGTAAACAGTACTGTAAACAGTTGGTGAACAGCAATTGACTGTACATAGTGCAGTTTGGTTTGTAAAAAGAGTTTTTAAAGTTTGTAAAGTGGCTGGTGGGAACTTGGTGCTGCTCACTGTCTCCACAGCAGCACCGTTGATGGTCAGTGGAGGGTGAGCTCTCCGGAAGTTGACAGCAATCTTTTTTGTCTCCTCCACATTAAGAGAGAGATTGTTGTGTCTGCACCACGTGGCTCACCTCATCCCTGTAGTTTGCCTGATTGTTGTTGTTGATGTGCCCCACCACAGTAGTGTCATCTGCAAACTTGACGAAGAGGTTGCTGTTGTGTGTTGGTGTGCAGTCGTGGGTCAGGAGGGTGAAGAGTAGGGGGCTGAGCACGTGATGGAGCTGGATGTGTTGCTGCCGACCCGGACTGCCTGTGGCCTTCCGGTCAGGAAGTCCAGCAGCCAGTTGCAGAGTCAGGTGTTCAGTCCTAGATAGTCCAGTTTCTTAATCAGCTGCTATGTTTGTATAAATATGTTTGTTTGTTGTCTGACTGGGAGCTTCAGTTTCAGGCGTTCAGCCTAGCTTAGCAGAAAGATGGGAAAACTAGCCTCCATCACAAGTAAAGAAGAAGCGAGACAGGAAATAGGCGCAATCATTAATCTCACTAATCATAAATCCGCAGCCTGGCTTTATGCGGCTTTAAAGTGAGTTTCAGCTCTTTGTTTGATTGTGTAACTTTGTTATCTTGGTTGACTTGGTTTTAGGCCACATATAGACAGCTGTATTCAGAGAAAAAAAACTCCCAAAACTAACTGTACTTTACTTGCCTAACACCAAGCAGAAAAATCCTATATCTACATTATATCTATAAACTAGTTAGCTAACTAGTTTGTAGATATAATGGAGCACTTATAAAGAGACAGATATTTCCACCAAAAGTTAAGGAGGAATGAATGTTGGACTTAAAGTAGTCATTATGCAACTGTAACTGCTAACACGTTTACTGTATAAACTTAAAAATTCAAATTTCCCAAAATCTCACAATGGACCTTTATGACTCTGTATGGAAATCTCATTTGAGTTTTAAATGATCATGCACCTGCTGCACAGCACTGTTTTCTTATTCATTTCATCATAGGCCAGAAAAACAAATGTGAACTAAATTCTAATTTAGCACTTCATTTAAATACAGTTATGATGACATTTCATATTTACAGTAAATGTAAAATGCAAAATACTTTATTAGAAAATGTCTGCTGTGCGATAGGGAAAGCAGCTCTAACACTTGAACCTGCTTTATGCAAAAAAGGAAATTTAGTTTCCATCAGAAGACCTAGACACTGAATAACAAAATGCTGTAATGCTGTACAATTCAGAGACAGAAATTCAAATGATTTGAAGGACTTGTTAACATAACGTGGGAAAGAGAGGGCCTGTTGTGAATGCCTTATGTAATAGTCACCCAGCACTGACACTCCACAGATGGTCCAGGAGAGGTGGGCAGTTGTACCAGCACATCTATTTCCACATAGCAGCAGTAAGAGCTCTTATCCTTCTCTGCAAGCCCAAACTCTGACAGGAGGCTGAGGCACTTGACGAGCAGCAGTGAGGCCAGATACCATGATTAAAAATGGATGCTGATGCGGGAGAGAAGTCAGCATGATGCTGCCATAACACACTCGTATGAAAAAAAAAGCAGCGGGACTGCTGTCTCTGGATGTAGCGCTCATTGGTGGGTTATCTATCGATTATGGTGAGTGGTAAGAGACAGGCTGGTAACCGGAGAGAATTTGCATGATTGATGCTTTCTTTACGAGGCTCGTATGCCTGTGCTTGTCAGCTCAGCAGAAAATAAAGACACATACTGTACCTGATGATAAATGGGAAGTTGCTGAGATGTGATCTCTAAAATATTGAATACTAGAAGACCTATATACAGAAGATGGCAGCATGAATAGGAAATAGTTCCTCATTAACAAATTTTTCCATGTGTGAGATTTGAGGAGAGGACAGCTTTAGTTTCCATGCATGATAAATACAGCTGGTGCTGCCTGTTTGTGTATGCAGACCTCACACACACACAAGGTTCTTCTGACAAAAGGGAAGAATCAGAAAATGTGGTGCAATGATGGCTTAGAAAAACATTATATGAATTTCTAGAGATATTTAATATTTGTAGAAATGGCCTCGAACACAAAACAGTACTTGAGACAACAACAAACAAAGACACATACCCTATCAGCTGTAAGGAATTATTCAGAGGCTGCAAGGCTGAGCAATTTTAATTAAGTAAAAGTACCTGTAAAACTGAGTAAGGATATTGTTAGAATAGTGTATTTAAAGTAGCTAGAACCAATATTTCATAATAACAATGGATGAAATTTCAGCAGTATGTGTAATGGAGAAGGGTGGCACATACAGTAATGATGAGCCCCCAACTCTGCCATTCCCTGCAGCTCTGCAGAAATTCATACCACATTTTATCGCAGTGTCTTGGTTTCCTGGCCGACAGCTCTGCTGTCTCTGGATGAATGGCAGACTAGACCCAAACACAATTAATGTAATGTAATAAGTTCAGCTTTACTCAGTAAACTGTCAAAACTGGAAGATCAAACAACGGGGGCAGACAGGAAAAGTCCAGGGGTCCTTTTCATTATGCCGCCGTGGCACCAATACCCAATACAGTGTCTGTGTGAACATAGCTAGCTTTGTGACTGACAAGACTGCAGCTCATCCAGTAGTGTTATCTTCTGAAGAGATAATATCTGGCTGAAATGTATTTCTGTTATTAAATCAAAAAACAACAAAAAAGTACTTACATTTTTTAATTCTCTTTCTTTTAGCTTTTTACATAATTATCACTTATGATGCACCATACATTCTTTTAAATGTATTCAAAAGCATTGCACTTCACTAAGCATGCATAATTATAGAGTCATGAATATGTACTTCACTTTACTTAGCACATGCCAGTAAATTATATACATTAAGTGAGTTCAGTCAATCAATCAAACTTGTATAGCACTTTTCATGCAAAACATGTAACACAGAGGGCTTCACATAATAAAACTTGTTTAATTCACTTGTTTTTTGAAGAGAAGAGAGGACAGAGGTCTTTTATTAGTTAACACATGGATCCCTCACATGCAGATAAAATCAATGGCACATTCCTTCATTTATAATTCAGAGACAAAAGTGGAAAATGCTGCTTGTCTGTTCAGACAAGACACAGTGTCTTTGTCTGCAGCACGGGGCTGACAAGTGAGATTATTGGATATTAGTCATATGACGAACCAGTGGACATGCAGTTAATTAAAGTTAGACAAATCTGCATGGAAACTGATTGTATGGCCCTATTTATATCTGTAATAATAATTTAGATTCATGTGTTGTGATATCTCAAATGTTTTGAGAAATGTAAAATGTAAATTTAGAATTTTTTATATCTACTCTATATCAACCCTTCCCTTAAACAGAGTCCACCGTCTTGCGACACCATGTTTGCTCAGGACAGACAACCGATGCTACAGACTGCATTTGGCCACTGTGTTGCAGACATAGCAGAAAAGGTGATAGAAGCCAGGTAGCATTTTCTATAAACACATCTGTAGTCTGTTATGAATGTAATTGTTAAACATAGGAGATTATTATTTACTAGTATTATTACTTACTATTGGTATTATTCATTTTAAATCTTCTAATTTACATAGCCTACAGATCAGTGTTATTCATTATAATTACTTGTGCTATTTATGTACTTGCATTATTATTATTGCATTATCTGCACAATAATTCACATAGCTGAGTAAGAATGTGTGTATGTTACTTGAATTGTAAAAATAAATAAATTCACACCTTTAATATCATTTGAACAGGTGAGTTGTATATAAATTCACCTGCAGTACAGTTGTCATGAATGGGGAAAACTGTTTTTTTGTACCAGGCTGTAAACATGTTTATTTCTGCTGTGAAGTTGGACATTTTAATATGGGGACTTATGGAGACTGACTCACTTCTGTAGCCAGCCTCAAGTGGACATTTGAGGAAATTTAATTTTTGGCACTTCCCCACTTCACATCCATGGAGGTTGCCACTTGGTACATTCATGAGGTGGACACAAAATGACTGATTAAATGCTAATGATGCTACATATGCAACAGTTTGCAAACAACTTTTCTATTTCAACTTAAAAGGTGTTCATGACTTCATTATTTTGGAACTCTCTTCCTTTGGAGTTCTAATCTGTAGACTCTCTGGACTCCTTTAAATGCGGCTCCAGACTCACCTGTATACACTTCTGTTTGCTTCCATTTTATGCATTGTTTATTCTTGTGTTGTGTTGTGTGTTGTGTATGTAACCTTTTTAGTTATTTCTGTGAAGTATGTTTTGACATGCTCTAAATAATTAATAATCAGTGTATTTAATTCATAGCTGGTTGAGGGGCAGGTGTGTGTATGCCTCCACTCTGCAGTCTACTTATGCCACATGCAAAAAACACTGCTGGCTCTCATTCTTTTGTGTTTATCTGTGCATGCATGCTATTCATGTAAGATCCAAGTGAATATCTAATACTGACAGGCTCCCATTCCTTTGTGTTCCTCTGTGCGCAGGCCAGAATCGGTTCCAGGCGCTGCGGTCCTAAGGCAGAGTTGAGCTTCCTGAAGGCTGAAGCGGTTGCCAGATTTGTTCGTGGTGATAGCTCAGAGAGAACTGTCACCAAGTGGCATTTAGAAGACTATTGTGACTGTTTCCCCTCCTTTCTTGATGAGGTATTATCACAAGTATCATCACAAGTCCAGATGTCTTCCCTTTGACTTTTTATTTGTATCAAATAATAAATCAAGCTGTTGAACTAAAGTGAGAAAATACAGTGCTAAGCTTGCAGTGATTTGGTCTGGGAACCTGTGGATTGCCCCTTCAAGTCCAGCGATAAGGACCAGTTGTTAGAGAATGTGGACTGGTGTTTGGAAAGGTGCCAGTTTACCTCCTGGGCACTGCTGAGGTGCCCTTGAGCAAAGCACCAAACCTATTTATCTACTAAATGCATAATGTTCACCAGCTAGTCTATAACTGTCTGCTGTTTGGTGCTGAGCAGGTAGTGCACTGTTGGTTTTGAGAGCTTTTTCCCCCTTCAGCTGTCTGCTGGATCTGAAAACCACACAGTTCTCTGTAGGTTCACTATGAGCACCTTTTACATTGTCATTTTCATACATCAAATACTGTGACGTAAGTACATATTTAATTTAATTTGAAACTTTATTAATCACACATGACTGGTGAAATTATTCTCTGCATTTATCCCATTCAGCTGGCACCTGTCAGAACACACATGCACAAGCACAGGATCACACATATAGTGGCAGATGCCTAATACACACAGAGCAGTGGGCAGCAATGAGCAGATGTTGGGTTGGATGTGGACTGACACCCCACCAGCTGTCAGTTCACCTTTCCAATCAGCAGTGAGCGGGAATCGAACCGCCAACCTTCGACCCACTACCACCCACTACCACTGAGCCATGGTCGCCTGCTATATATATATATATTCCATTATATCCCATGTAATCCATTCCACTGGCTTCATTTTGACATACTGTACAGTACTATTTTTAACATAACTTTATTCAGGGTATTTTGAGCACAGTTGGTACTACCATGCACCATTTCATCAAACCACCTTCAGATGAGGCCTTTCTGTGTAGAGTTAGCATTTTATCCATGAGTCTGCATGGGTTCTATCCTGGTACTCTGGATTTCTTCAACAGTCCAAAGAATCTTATATATATCAATTGCTCGTTGATATGAATGTGAAGGTCATCATGACCCTGATAAGGATAAGTGAACATGGAAAATGGATTTTGAGCACATTTATGATCAGCAAAAACATATACACAACAATATATACAAAACAACTTCTGAGCTCCATCGCATCTGGTTAAATAAGCCATTACCGAGAGGCTGAATCCTATCCAATATACCTAAACCAGCCTAATAGCTTCACGCATGCACCCTGCTGCCACTGATTAACTGCCACGATAATGTGATTACTGGAGAAAATTGGGCTCTCTATCACATCATCTGTTTCCTATAAGATAAAGGATGCAGGAGATAAAAGAGTGAAAAGAAAATTCCATCAAAGTAAGTAAAGAGGCACAATAGCAGAGAACTTCCATTACCAAGTGTGACAAATACAGATGAGCCAAATATGTGCTCTCTCGCCTCCCATTGTGTTCCAGTGTTATCGTCCTGTACACCCCTAAGCACAAATTAGTGACATGGATGTCCAGAAAGATGTGCTTATCATTAATTTAGCTATGAAATGAAGAGATACAATACAAGACTCAAGGAATAGGACTCACACAAAGCCTGCCATAATTGAGCTCTGCCTTCGGCTTCTTGTACCAGACAATTGTCCCACTGGAGGCTATTCTCAGTGACTCATTCCTATATTGATGTCCAAACAAAGCCTCTCCTAGCTGTTTAAGTTAGCAAAAAAACTGGTGAGATGGTGAATTGCTAAATGTTTAACAGCAGGGATATTTATTTTCAGCATGATTATACTTTGGTATAGCTGCTACCAGCTTAGTCTCTTAAGAGAAATAAGGAAGCAGAGAGAATATTGGCGGCTGTGTATTTTGAAGAAGGCATTGTAGTAGATTGTATGTGCCATTTGAACCGAAGGGCATAACAATTAAATGGCCTAAATGCTAATGAAAAGAATATGTTTTAGCATGTGGGGAGAGGTTTCCTTGACCCTGGAGATGGAGGTAAACACTGGCAGTAAGAGATTGGGATCAATTGGAGATTTACATTTTTCATGTTTTATGTAAGAAGTCAGTACTATGTGGACTTCTTCTGAGGTGTTTTTACAGAGCACTTGAATGATAAGTTGTCTATCACTGATAACCTAAGCTTAATAGTGATAATAAGCAAGATCCCTCCTTTTACCGCGTTGCCTCCAGGATAAGACAACCAAATGAGATGAAAAGACGAGCGTGCCTTAAAGGCATGGAGGTCCAAGTATTGTTGATATCAGAACTCTCTAAACGTCCTCTGCTTTGGGCAAGGTATCATTAATTCAATATGTTGTGAAGGCTGTGATGCATTTTGCGAAAACTTTTCTCAATATTTATTTGCTCAGGGAAGATTTACTGTAGATGTTTTTTCAGCATTCCCTCGTGTTCCACTCCTTCAGCCTTCACATACATATATACAGGAACTGCTCAGAGCAGCCTTGGATTGTTCATTGAGCTCCTGCATTACAGCAACTGATGATAACGTCCTGAAAGACTACTTATTCCAACACAGGACAAAGACATATGTTAATACTTAACCAGCAAGAAATTCACCTTTGGCCATAGTTCAGTGCCATCAATTCCACTTTGTTAGCTTCGCCTTGGTTGTACTAGAAGATGTGTTTGTCTTAACAAGAGCATGAATTATTTAAAACATGGATTCAGGATGGTGCTTGAAACCTACCACAGAGATTTTCAGCCCATTCAAATGTGAGGGTGGAGATCTAAGGACAATGAGTTCTTGTATCTGTGTAGATGTACAAATCACAACCTTTCAACCCTTTTCCATATTCCTCTAGGTCATTTCTTCTTTGAAGGACAGTTGTAATGTATTTTTGAATATTACATGAAGCCCTGAATGACGAGGACAAGATTCTAATTGTAATCACATTCAATAAATGCTTTAGGCAATGAATTATTCAAATATGCAAGTTCACTAAACCTCATATGGACTTTGTCATGCTTTGCTTTTACTACATTTCTGTAGACGTAATGTTTGGGGTGGTGACTAGACACCAGTTTCATCTTTTTTATATCTTCTTGTAGTAGAAACCATTTTTAGATATCACAGCTTGGTCTGGAACTCTAGTCTACATAAAATCCAGACTTGGGTTCAGACAGCTCGGCAGGTTGTGTGAGTCAGGCTGTACCCACCATCATGTCATTTCTGAGAACTTGTTGATCAGGCTGGCTCAGAAAAATCACCTTAAAGGCCCATGTGTAAGATTTAGCAGGTTTTATTTACAGAATATGGAAGAAAGTGAATATATATGTTTTCATTACTGCATAATCGTCTGAAAATATAAATGGTCATGTTTGTGTTACCTTAGAATTATCCTTTTATATCTACATATCTACACTTGCAGCAGGTTCTCTTTCATAAAGTATACAGTGCCCAGAAGAGACAAATTAAATACTGGCTCTAGACATGGTATTTCACGTTTTTCACAGATTTCATGGCCACCATAGTTTGTCCTTCATGCAGAGAGCAAGGCGACGGGTTTGCAATCAGCATCTACACCGTTAGATGACACTGAAAGGTGTGCAGGAAAGATTGTGAGTGACCCTTTCCAACCCCAGACACAAACCTTTAAGAGACTCTGCTAGAGGGCTGAAGTCTATCAGGGCTAAAACCTTTACTCTACAAGAACAGTTTTTTTCCTGATTGGACAGACAAGACACACTTTGCACATTATCTGGTGAATACTGCACAGTGTTTAACTTGACAAAGCAGTACGATTCTAAAGAGTCTACAGCAATGAGAGCAGGTTTGTGAGGCTGTCGGGTCAAGTTTTCAGCTAAATGCTAAAGGTAATGTGTTGAGATGCTTGCCCTGTTGGGTTACCTGGTTAGCATGCTAATATTTGCTAATTAACAATAAAGATGAGGATGATTATAATGTCATCATTTTTGAGAGGTTTAAAATTTTGGCCTAATGATTGTATTCAAGGTTAACACTGATGTCTGTACTGAATGTCAATAATAACAACATATCAAACAGAGATACTTTAGACAAAATCACAAATGATAAACTCATTGTCTGGGGCCCATGGATATCTGACCAAAATTCACAGTAATACATTCAGTGGTATTTGAAATACCGTACATAGATCCCACACCGAATGAACAACTGTCAGTACTTCAACCCCTTGTTTTGAGTGTCCAAGGGGGGAGGTTATCATAAGTACCCTGAGAGGAATTGTGATTTGTAATTTTGAGCTATATAAATTAAATTTTACTTGACTTTCATTTCAAATTACTATTTCTCTCTCTGGCAAGTACAATGTTGCCAATATGCTTTGAATGATATACACAATATATGAGTAAAAAGGAATTATTTTCCATTGTTGGTGCCACTAAAATGGTCAAAGTCATCTAGCAAGTATGCATTTGTCAGTCTATATTCCAGGAGGACTCCTGGCCACTTAAACACACAGTTCACACTTCAGTGATTTAATACTCTGCTCCCTAGCACAGAGGTGTGAATGGAGCTGAAGGACTCTCTTCTTTGCTCTCCTGTTTACAATTTACTACTATCTAGGGACAACTGAGAAGCCTGCCACAACTTGATAAAGATTTATGGGGGCAGGAAATCATTAATCCCCTGCTCCATTTTCGATCAGGACATGGCTGTAAGTCCCACACCAAGTGCCCAATGGGTGAGAAGGAGGGAGCAATTTAATCTTGTTTTAATTATTTTTGATTTGTATTGAAAAAAAGAAGAGATGAGCTGAAAACTGCTGAAGAAGCTTGGCACATATTTCCTAAAGTATGATGAACACTTCCAGGCACTTGTAAAATAAATTGATGACCACAAGGGCGAGGTGGTTTTATGTTACATCATGCTGAATTTGCTGTTGTTTACATTTTTCAATACCACTTTTTGGCAGAGGTGGACAAAGTTTGTTTGGAATTCTTTGGCGGTAACAAGGCCATTCGCACTTTTCACACTAGTTTCTCCCTTCACCTTCTTCACATCTATGAAAAGTCCCCCCACATAAAAAAAAAAAAACATCAGCAGCATGCCTTGACCTCATACTCTACCTCCTGGGTAAAATAAGTCAGGCATGATGCTGTAAAATCAATAGCTTTTAACATCACTATATTTCAAGCTTAGGTGCTGGACCAATACCAGCTTGACAGAGCACATCTCCTTTCTGCTGTCAACATAGGCTAGGGAGAAAAAAGTTTGATTTTTTTTTTCTTCTCTCTGTAAAAAAAGAAAAGAGGTGTAAAATATTAATGGCTTGTATTACAGATGCAGGCCAGAACTCTCAAGGGAGTGAAGTTTTTTCTCCCAATACAGAACTGACACTGGCCAAGCAACAGTTTGCATTTGTTTCATCTGCTGCGGCTTGCAGGGCTCCATTCAGCAGAGCTGGACATGACTGCTCAGAGGCCCAGGCTGCCGATGGGCGGCTCATATCTACACTGTCAGGTTATATGCAACATAACTTGCAGAAGTCGCCTGCACAGTGCTGTTAATGGACAAATTCATAATAAACAGGTCAACATCAGGGCAGCGTTAAGCTCAGTTTGTAGATCAGCCGCCCCATGTGCGAAGGCTCAGTCCTTGCTGCAGAAGCCCAAGGTTCGGATCCGACCTGTGGCTCTCATGTCATTCTCCATCTCTCTCTCTCCCCACATTCCTGTCACTCTTCAGCTGTCTCTATCAAATAAAGCTTGAAAAGGACAAAAAAAAAAAAAAAAGTCAAGCGGGTTCAAGTACAGACAAAAGAGTGTAAGTTTCACTTATGACTTCCAGTCAGGTCAGGATTTACATGCAAATCATTAGTTCTCTTAACCACTTATATGTAGAGCTAATTTAAGAGGGGTTTTGTGGTGAGCATTTTTCAAATATCCACTACATTTCATGTGGTTTTCCACACGGTGACTCACTTGCCAATACAATGTATTCACAGCTACGCAGATGACACTCAACTGTACATATAGGTAGCACCTGATGAACTCAGTTTAAATTGTTCAACAGACTGCCTTCAAAAGTTTGTATGTGCAACAACTATGGCAAAACTTAAAGTACTGTGGTTGGTGAGAGAGGCAAAGTTCTAAGAAAACAAAACCAGAAGCAAAACCTTTGGTGTCATCAAAATGATTTAAACCCATATCGACCGCCATATTAGAGCTGAATTATTCCCTCTGCCTTAGGTCAACAAACACCACAGCATCCAATGAACCACCAGATAAGAAAACTTTTCATTTGTTTTTTTTTTTGGTTTGTTTTTTTTGGTTTGGTTTTTTGTTTTTTGTTTTTTGTTTTTTTTTTTTGCATAATTGGATATGATACACTGGGTTGCATACTGGAAGGTGCTAAAAATGAAGTGGCAATAATAACAGGAAATATGCAAAAATTAAATGTAAAAATAGTGCTTCACAGGGGCAGAGAACAGCCATGTCCACATACTAAAACATACATTCTCCTTATCCTCATTGAGTGTCATTTATGATGGGTAGTGTGCAGGAAATATTCTCTGCACTCAGTGAGAAATAAATTGAAATATAGCAATAAGTGCTCAGAGCAGGGAGAGCTGGATGCACAAATTACGGCTGAACAAAAATATTTTCCTCTTCATGTCTGCTTCTAACAGCCACTACAAAAACATTAAGGTTCAACGACTGTGCAGTTTAATAATGTTGAATGATTTCTCTGCTGCTCTCATAAATTCAATTATTAGCCTTGCTGTTTGGGGCTGAAAGTGCAAGGTTGCAAAATCAAACTTTTTCAGTTGGGTTTGTACAATGTTTACCAACCAGTATAAAGGATCTTCAACTGAAATATTATTCAGTATCTTAAAATAGCTTTATCTCATCAACTTAGATGTAATCTTAGTGGTACTTTTCTGCAGAGGCTGGATGAATTCAGGATTGTTAAAGATAAAAAGTGAGATTGTGAAGTGACAGCAATACTAGCACAAAATACGTCTATTTAAATGCAAATATGTCCATAAGACTTGTATTTCTTGTCATTTAACTGTTTCCCGCTGCACTGTTAAACATATGATGAGAGCCTTCGGTCACTGGTTCCACAGGGTATTTTTTCACAAGACTTCTTTTATACTAGACCCTACTGGAACAGAATCAAAGAGCTCACAGCTCCAGCACTTATTTGTGAGGGCCTGCCATCATCACATAGCAACGGAAATAATTAGCCTACCACTTTCAGAGAGTCTTGTTCAGTTGGCCAATCTCACAGATTGCTTTCCCTCTCTCCAAACTTGATACAGCACTCAAGCACTGGTTATTCATGTTCCCTGTGATGAGGCTGCCATGTAACGCCTATACAGACATAAATCGCACACACTCTCTGCATCGTGATTAACTAGCATCAATGTCTTTGGTCTGAAGTCCATATAAACAATAACAACAGAAGAATGGAAGGGTAAATGAATGTTTGAGATACACATTAAAAGGCCGACAGTAAGGGACCTGATGCTAAGGAGGAAAGCTATGAAGCTGGTCACACAGCTGACAGCAGCACTCTTCACAGGTTCTGCACTTTTTATAGACCGTATAATACAACAGGGAACAAGAGACACAGAGAGAAAAGGAGTGAGAGAAAGGGGGGGATCTTGAATCTTCTCTACTGTGGATCCTGTGGGCTCTGCCCTGTAAACTGTGGCCTTGCACACACGCATACACACACACACACACACACATTTTGACAACGTAAGCTGGGCTCACTCTCTCTGTCTATATCAAAGGCCCCACCACGCAGGGATTGACTTTTGTTCTTGGCAGCATGAAAAAAGAGAAAACTTTATGATGTTTATTTCCCTCTGGTTTTATTTGACTCTGGTTCTGTTGTGGGGGAAGTGTGCTCATTCTGTGTGACGTATGTTTACAGCACAGGGATTTGCTACTGTATGTTGGTGAGACGTTTGTTTGCTTTCTTTGAGAGATTGACAGATTGTTTGTCTGTGTTGGCTGTTTCTTCGACTCGTTTAATTGAAAATGCAGTCATTTGCTTCTGCCAAATGTCTGAAGGCAGAACAAATGAAAGAGGAAGAAAAGGGGAAGACATGCCTGCTTGGTTGCTTGTGCATGTTCTGGTGTGCTTTTAATCCTTTGTGGTATCTTGAGGGCTTATTGGTCAGTTTTCAGAGGTAGGGGAAAGGACCTGGGTCATTGATGTTGCTATGCTACTGCAAAAATGATGCACATATAAGAATGCTGCATTCATGTTGCTCATCGGCAATAAAGAGAATTTCTAACAGAAGGCTGACCTCTAGTGGAGAACTGCAGCAAAAGACTGACTTTGTGGCTATGGCTATAAATCAACATTTACTTGAAGTCACCAGCATGAGAACAAATCTATAAACAAATAAATATTTTAATTTATTACACTATCTCAAAGACATTGTGTCAGAAATACAAGCAACAGAGTGATGTCAGATTGCTTTAAGAACATTGTGCCTTACAGAAGTATGATCCAAAATACACAGAACAATCACTACGCTGCAAAAGAATTAAAAAGTAAATGTGGGAATGTCATACCTAAACGTATTTACACATACTGACTCTGCTGCTGTAACAGTACACTGTGCTGTAGGTAGTAAAAGAAAGCTAATAGCTCTGCCTTTTGTGACTCCTTTCCTCAGTAGCCAACAGTACACATGGAACAGACTTTGTTTTTAGAATGTGTGTTTGTTTTTTGTTTTTTGTTTTTTTGTTTTTTTTTTACAGATATGTTGAAAAGATATCCGAGAAAAGATATAGTGTGGGAACAGGTAAGTCCAGTAATGAGTAAGATTTGGTTAGCTATTTAGCCCTAGCCTATATTGCACAATACTTCAGTGTTTGAAAACCCGTTCTTAGCCAAGCAGTAAAATTCTAATTCATCATAACAACTATTTAGAACAAAACTTGAAATATAGAAACTTTTGTTTCGCTATCTAACTATAAAACGAATAAGATGGAATGAAAAGTGACACTGAAACTAAATGTCCATTCAGTAATTAAAATAACCAAGTTTTGAACTTCACGCTATTTTATTGTTGCAAAAAGAATGGACTTTAAATAGCTATGCCGTGCTATATCAGCTGATAGCATCTTACTACCACATTCATGTGCACAAACTGTATGCAATGTTTCAGATGCTTTGTGGTGACCTGGCTACAGGTTCTTTAGTGCTGTTCTCACTGTTAGCACCGATACAAGTTTAAAAAGTTGAGAGAGGAAGAAGAGTGGATCAGGACGAAGAGACTGAGTCTGAGTCTTCAACATCTGTCGAGTCATATTCATCAGCAGACTCCGTGAGGGCCGGGTAGGGCCGCGGCTGGTCCAGGTTGACGTAGGTGACATTCAGACTTATGTAGTGTTCTCCCTCCAGGCCGGAGAGGATGGTGGAGACAGCCAATACCAGTGTAGCAAAGCTGGGCCTCAACTCTGGATCAGGGTCCCAACACTGAAGCATAATGCTATACCTGGATAAAAAAAACATGGACAGAGTCTGTCTGAGCAGAGGGAATGTCTCAGTCCACTATATTACTGGCTAGCATTAAATCTTTTCTTTCAGCAGTGATGCCAAGAGTATACAGAGTTAATCCATCTTAAGGCTACTGGACCTTAAATACCCTAAACACCCACAGCCCACCCACACAAGTGTTTTTACTTATTGTGCCTGATTAGAGCTCGTCTGAAGACTGTGTGGGCATGTGCAGACTGTGCTTGACTGACATCTGTCTGCACTAAAATGGGTAAAAACAACAGTAACAAACAAAGAACAACAGATCTGTTTATTGACTGGAGTATGATCTGCCAGAATGAAGTTGTCATCATCCAGTTATAGGGATAGTTTGACGTTCTGGGAAATGAGCTTATTTGCTTTCTTGCTGAGAGTTAACTTTTGTCAAGACAGCAAGGAGGTATTTACTTTAATGTCCAATTTTGGTGGTCTACATGGGTCTTTCTGTGTCATTTTTCCACAAGCCTTTAACCCACAGGGGATCTATGACAAGGCCTCAGTTGACAGGGGATGTGAATGGTTGATATATTCTCCATCAATCTGTAAGTTGGTGGGAAAAAGCTTACAGTCCAAAGGATTTATCATTAAAACAGCAATAACATGTTGGCTTATTTCTTGTAAAGTCCTGTGTGTGTGTATGTGTGTAAGAAGCTCTGTTCTTCAAGGTGTTGACATACACATTAACTTCCAAACTGCATTGCTTAACCCTGTTGAAATACCAAGTAGTGGACAATTTACGGGTTTAACACTACTGAGTGACCATTCAAACATCTTGTTATTATTACTTGGACTTTGTCCCAGGACCATTCATCTTAAGCTACCTTGTAGCTGTAAATCTGTGTTAATATTTTTTTATTAAGCATTCACAGAGAAAGCAGCTTTTACTTCTGTGAAGTTTTACAATAGAAGTATGAAACATGAAACATGCTCTATTTCAACTACTTACAAAGGGTCCGGACAGTACTGAGGCTGGGGGAGCCTCCTGCCCTTCAGTAAGTAATGTGTTATGTCATAAGGGTCCACCTCTGGGTAGGGGCTTGCTCCTCTGGTCAGCATCTCCCACATCAGCACACCAAAGGACCACTGCATCAGGAGAGGCGAACGTTACAATCACAAGTACCACTACACTGGAAACTGAATTCCCAAACAGTATTGTGTTTTGCACATATGTTAAGAAAAGTTTCTCAATATAACTTAACTTATTATCACTCTAGTAGCAATCCAAAAGTGTTCAATCCAGCCAAATGGCAATCAATGTATAAAAATATATATTATTATATATATTATATAATATATTATAATATATATTATATATTGTTGATAAAAGTCTTTATTTGCTCACCACATCTGACTTTGACGTGAATTTCTGTGTCTGCAGACTCTCGATGGCCATCCACTTGACAGGCAGCTTAGCCTTCCTGTGATCCTGAACGCTGTAATACTCTTTATCAAAAACATCTCTGGCCATGCCAAAGTCTGCCACCTTGACTGTGTATGACTCGTCCAGCCTAAAAGCAGACACCAGAAAAAGTAGGATGATTTTTGTGATGTAACATCCTCAGTTAAATAAAGCACCCCCTAAATCAAAAAGAGATTCAGGCTTAATGGCAGTGAATAAATTGCAGATTTCTCTGCACGTTGCTGTCTCACATGCAGTTGCGTGCAGCAAGATCTCTGTGCACAAACTTCTTCTGGGCCAAATACTCCATCCCCTTGGCAACCTGCAGCCCGAAGCCAATCAAATCCTTCACTGTGGGGTTCTAAACGAATGACACATGACAAAAACACAGACTTACACACATTGGAACTGTTACATAGTTTGCTGGGTCGCAAACAGATGGTTGCACATAAATCAGATGGTTCATTTCCACTGTTTTAATGTAGCTGTCACACCCTCTTCTCGCAGCGTATGAAGTGCCGCAGGTCCCCATGTTTCATGTACGGTAAGACCACTAGAGGGAGCCCTTCCTGCGGCAGGAGGATACCCAGCAGGGACAGCACATTGCAGTGGTGGAAACCTTTCATTATTATGCCCTCCTTCAGAAACTGTTCCACCTCCTCAACGTCTGTTATTCCTGTTGACACACACATGTACATAAATGTTATGAACTTGGGAGAAAGATGATGAAATCATATTTTTAAATGGTAGACTTTCTGGTGTATATCAACAGTGAAGCAGATATCACTCACTATTCAAAGACTTGACAGCACAGTGGATTTCTCTCTTGTTGTGGTCTGTGAAGTAGCCATGATAGACAGTGCCAAAATGACCTGCAGAAAAACACAAAAAGACTGAATGATGACTACTGCTGTTCCTTCAAATAGAATTCCTCATACAGTAGGAACTCCGTAACAAGTTCTCTGTTTCAGATAGTTGCAGTAGGGTAGCTTACCCTTTCCTATGATGCGGTGGTGCTGCACAAGAAGCATCTCAGCAGGGATAAGAACATCCTTCACCTCCTCCAGCAGCTCTGGCCTAAAATTGGAGATGGAGATCTTCTCTGGAGGCATGAGGGGAGTGAGGGTAGGATCTATGCTGCATGCAGCAAAGGAGAGGTTGGGGAACACCACCGTCCCCACCAGTGGAGTGGGAGGATTCAGTGATACCACTGATAAAAGTCCAGAAAGAGGGTTTCAAAAATATTTATGTCAGAAGCTCTGCAGTTTTACAGTGTAGTAATGATTAATGCTTAGCTAGACAGTCACCTCTCCTGTAGTCTCCAGCAGGCGACAGCTCCACATTATTTGTACCAGAGCGATTAGCACTGTGGGCCAAACGGGTCTCTACCATAGAGGCTGAAAAACATTTCACAACACTTTTTAATCATCAACTCAAGGAGAGGAACACCGGTACATCCCATGCAACACCAGGGATGTTCCAGTTGAAAGATGTTTTTGTAATTCATGTCAAATTTGCACCCAAACCCGTAAAGGTTGTATAAACCGGTCTGACTAAAGTCCACATAACATAGAGGAGCCTACCTTTTTTCTTCTTCCTTAAGTGTTTCATGACAACAAAGGCCAGCACCGCTCCTGCCACCAGAGCCGCCAGAATCCCTAGAACAATGCCCACCATGTAGTGGTTGCTGACCCTCACCACCGTGCCAACATTGTGGACCTGCCCATTAATGGAGATCTAAAGAACCACCAAAGAGTCCATCACACAAAGTGATTACCAGGAGTGCATTATTATCTTAGCTTATTATTATCTTTTTCTTGCACCAATGGGAAAACATAAATTTCACAAGTGTCAATCTTTAAGATGGATGTGTGTTCTGTCAACCAACTACCCAAAAAAGTTCATATAAAGCTCTGCATTGACTCAACTGTTCTGTTCAAATTTGGGGAGTAGATTATTCAAACATTCTTCAAACACATAGCATGCATATCAAATAACCACCAATGTGAAAGATTTTTATAGCTGCCGTCCAGACATGGTTGTTTTTCTCACTCCAGCATGGTCCAGCTAGTTAACTGAATTGAGCATTTAAAGAAATTGTTGTTGATACATGTCTATTTGCTTTTTCCCCCCAAGAGTTAGATGAAAAAGTCAAATCCACTCTAAGCTGATCTACATTCCAATCCTCACCTGTCCTCATAAGCTTTAAGTAGTGAGCAAAAGAATTAGATTGTGAATGCAAGCGGCTGAAATTCTTCTAATGGGTGGCTGGACTTACCCTTAAGAATACAGTAAGGAGCTCAGACATCCAGAGGGACCTGGATGAGCTGCTGCTCATTTGTGTCAAAAGGTCAGGTGAGATGGTTTAGGCATGTGATCAGAATGCCTCCTGGTTTTCTAGACATGTCCAACTAGTAGGATACACTGTGGTAGACTCAGAATATCCTGGAGAGCTTATAAATCTGGTCTGGAAGCACCTCAGCAGTTGCTGTGATGTTTGGACCACCTTGCTTAGCCTGCTGCCAACACAACTGGATAAGCAGCAGAAAATGGAAGGATGAAACACTACTTTCATGCCTGTCTGTTAAATATGAAGTTAAATGGAGCACCTTGGTAGTCGATTAGATTCCAAGTACTGGTTGATTTTGTTACCTTTCCCCCAGTTTCCAGTTTTTGCATTAAGCTAAGCTAACTGGCCTCTATTAATAGTCTCTAAATTATCATACAGACATGAGCTTAGTATCAACCTTATCAAGCTCTCTGCAGGGAAGTGAAAAAATAAAGTGTCAGAGGGGGTCAGGGGAGTGTATTATCCCATCCCATTTCATGGCTGCATCACAGTGCACTTGCACAATGCACAAGAACGGACACTTGTGTGACCTCACTAACCTTCACTGGCAGTCCCTCACTGGGGATGGTCATGTTTTTGGGGATTCTGCAGGTGATCTCATTATCCAGGACTTTAGCATCACAGTTAACACCTGCCACCGTCATAATGATGGTCATACAAGAGCTCACCAGATTCAGCTTCTGATGCTGTGTGCAGAGAGGTCAAATCAAGATATGAGACAAAATGAGTCCATAATAAATTTTACAAAAAAAAAAAAAAAAACTAATTTGTTTGATCATTAATCCAAAAGCAAATATCTTATCTCTTACATGTAATGACACTTCATCAAACCCAGGGTACAAACTCAGCACGTGTTCCTCTGTTTCAAAAGGTATGGGCTCGCCGTAGGGATGGTAAGAGAACTCTTTGTCCCAAAGTCCCAACGCTCCGTCCATGTCAAAGGAAAGCTCTCCTTCCTCGGTCTCATCCCTGGGGAACACAGGAGACATACACTCCATCCTTGTGGGTAAGGACTTGCCTATGCATTCCTGAAAACAAAATAGTGCGATCATATTTTAATGATAAGCCACAGTAACATGCAGAGACATGTAAGTATATGCTCTTAGAAAGAAAGCAAGTCATTCTAAAACTGAATACTGATTAAAAGAATAGTTCTTTTGAATGTGTCTTCTGTATATTATGATGACGTACCCTTGTCACAGGTTTCAAGTGGCTCTCATTGGGTTTAAAGCGGATGATGGTGCGGTAAACAGAATCCAGGTTCTCTCCCTCAATCACAATCTTTGACCCCCTGCAATTGAGACATATATGAGAGATTTTCATATCATAGAAAATTATAAACTCATTTCCTGTGGAAATGTATTTTAAATGTAACATTTTCTACTTGTGTTCCCTTTGTCTTGATTCACTAGGTTGATTTCCAGATCCAAATACAGCATGTAGAGCAGTTGTTTGTTCTGGAGGTCTCACCGGTTTACCTGTCAAAGCTACAGCCTGGCAGAACGGCTGTAATCTTTGGGTTTTCTTTGTAGTAAAACACCTTTGTGGTGAGCACAGGAGACTTGTCGATGAAAACACTCAGAGGGACGTCCCTCACCTCCGAGATGCGCTGGGACAGACAGATGATGGAGGACACATTGCCTTTAGGCTTTGTGACTCTGTAGAGACACAGAGGTATGTGATTTAGATGCCATAAGAGATAAACTGTACTAAATCAAAAGGCTACATGCTGTATTGTGCATATTCAATGAGATAACATATCCAGTAGAAATAGTCCTGGTCTGAGTCAGACCTTTCTAGGACTGAGCTCGATGTTTCCAAAACCATAATTATTCTACCGACCAGTTGAAGCATGTTTGCTGAATACGTCATCGCAATAAAAATGCTCTGAGCAGCCACCCTCTTAACCTCTAGAAAGCATGGTAACTACACAAAGCTTTGAGGTTTATTATCAACAGTTTATTTTCAAAAATGAGGTAAGAGACAGATAATAGACCTTTTTATAGGACAGGGGACGTCATTGAGAGTGACTTTCCTGGTCTTCCCAGCATCCAAATGAGGTCCAGTCACTGTGATAAGTGTGCCCCCAACACGAGGCCCATAGTTGGGCTGTATTTCTGTGATGTTGGGAATCTGGAGGGACAGTTCATTATATTACATTGGACAGGTATTTTCCATTATCAAAATATTAATAGTTTGTATGTTGGAATGAGGATATTAGCAAAAATTACCACAAATGTGAATCCTGGCATTTCTGCCTTCCCGTCAATAGAGTAGCGTCCTTCCACCTTGCCCTCATGCACCTCCACTGTAATGTTGACTGGTTTGGACAGCTCTGTAGCCCCAGAGCGAATCTTACACACCAGGCTTAAGAGCAGCACAACAAACTTTGTGTCAGTTTGTCAGTGGCAAATACAGTTACCGCAACACATCAACTGAATCTCAAGGTGAATTAAAACTGTTGGACTTTAAACAGCGTCAGGAGATGAAAAAAAAAAATAGAAACAAATAGTTGTGCATGGAATGTAGGACACTTTTAGCCCTCAGTGGTTGCCATTTTGGCTATGAAGCAGAGGGGGAGGAACCACTGGCATTGCAAAAATCATGGCCAAGGAAGCACCTGGAGACGTAAAATGTTGTGATTGGCGTTTCACATAAGTGCGCAGAGGGTGTGTGAGAATTGAGAGAACATTACCCAGTCGATATTAGCACACTCTGCCGGGAAGTGTTAAGGTATCTGAACTCAAACTAAGCATTCTTGTTTATCTGCACATATAGGCTCTGTAGCCTGTAGTTTGTCACACTTAGATATTTCATCATCAGTAACCAAAGCACGCGTGTTAAGTTTTGGCGTTAGTGCCTTAAAATCCAGACTCATTTTTTCAAACAGTCAGACATTGCAGAGTTTGAGATTAACAGTAATCTTAATAGACCCAGTGCAGCAAAGATATATTCTGTTTATCAATTTCTCAAAAAGTAAAAGAAAGATGACATTAAGAAATTACAAGATTTTGATTCAGTTTTTTATTTTATTTTATTAAGTTCCACACTTTGGGTTTTCTTTGAAGTAAAAAACTAAATAACCGTAGTATGAATAGATTGTACTGGGAATGAGATCTGCACGGTCACTCACTGTGTATTGTTGCTTTTGGCTGGAAGCACAGTGCAGGCAGTCTGTCCCAGTCGGACCTGATGAGTTCTGGAAGTGATGGCAGGTCTTATAGGGGACTGGAACTCCCATCCACACACCGTTAGCTCTGTTTGACCATCAGGGGGAGCAGTCCATGGAAAGAACTGTGTCAATAAAGCAGAATATATAGTACCACCTTGTAATTAAATGCTTTTTTGTTAATTGCACACAGAGATGTTACAGCTTACAGACCAAACCTCACCCCAGTGATTCCTGGTGGGCATGACTCGTTCCTCCAGCGACTGTGACACTCACTCTCCCAGGAGCACACTCCGGAGCACCAGCCACAGCCCATGAACTTAGGTGCTGTCAGACACATGGCGCAGGTCAGAAAGTGTTGACAGCCCGGCCCTCTCTGTGGAACCTGGATCATCTGAAATAGAGAGATGTTTAAGGTCACATATTCAATCTTAGGACAAAGATGTCCAGTGCTATTTCATTTTGGCTCTCAACACATTCACTGAATGAAATAACCTTAACATACTCTTTAATAATGTATTCCTTCCATGCAAAGACAGACATGTAAACTGATCCTGAGCCTCATTCAGCACTATGCTGTTTAACAGGTCGCATGCACAGCTACTGGTGCTGAACTGAAGTCTAATAAACTTATCAGATTAATAACAGATTCATTTCAGTTGGTTTCATTTTAATGACACCAGATCTTATCTTTTTTATTCACACTCCACGGCAAGGCATCTTCCTTGGTTTTTGAGAAAAGATTTGTCATTTTCTTGGAGGAAATAACGTAACCAGCGACCTGAAAAGGTGATAAATTTCCAGAGCCCTGGAGTTTTTAGAGGGGCTTCAATTTCTGGCCATGTCAGCACAAGGTAATAGTCCTAACATCTTACGCACCACAAGACTAATGTGATTACTGATCCAGGTTCAGCCTCTAATATACACTCCAAGTTTATAGATTTTCTTTAGCAACTTATTTATTCTATAGGTCACAGGGATCGCACCATTATCCCGGCATGCACCGGGCAGAAGGCAGGAAAACACTCCAGGCAGGTCTCCAGAGCATCATGGGGTCATGGACAGACAATCAGTCACACTCCCAACTCATTTACAATTCTAATGTAATCTGACCTGCATGCCTTTGAACTGTGGGAAGGAAGTAACCCCAAGAGCCTCTTGACATCAGATGGTTTTACTTTAATTTAAAGACACAGAACTGTTACTGTACCTTGTCTCCAACCACAAAGAGAAGATATTCTGATGAATAAACAGCAGCAATGGATGACACCCTCTGATTCTCTACCAAAGAGTAATTGGCAAAGATAATAGGGCTGGACCTTGTCAATACAAGCTGCCAACACAGACATAACATAATAGATTATTAGCAGTGGAACATATGTAACAGTCAAACAAAGACAAATAGTAAAAACTGCTGATAAAACAATCTGAATTTTTTATAAATCATGCTGTGTACCTGCAGCAGGCGTCCAGCAGAAGTGCCAATATGGGCTACGGTCTTGTTCTCTATGGTTGTGACCAGCAAAGATGTGAGGAGGACATTAGTCATCTGCCTGTTGAAGAGGTCCACTCTGTAGTAGGGTTTTGACACCATGGTAGGATGGTCTCTGCATGTGGCATTGTTCTCCATGCTCTAGTACCAAGGCCAAAGGCAGCAGACGATATGAAAATGAGACATTGAGGAAGAAAGTGAGGCAATAAACACGCTTCACATCTGTCAACTAGGTTGACTGTAGGGTCTAAACACAGATACATTACCACATTCTCCTGCCATTTAGAAGTGTGTATGTGCTTGGAACAGTTATACTCTCAGAAAAAAACATTTTATCTTACAAATTATTATTAATATATATATATATATATATATATATACAATTTATATTATTAGATTATATACACACACACACAAACTACATATACATATACACTATATACACACTATATATATATATACATACATATATTGTGTGTGTACAGTTGGTGTAAGAGAGGCCCGGCTGTTTTCCTGTAAAATACATAAGCTGAACTGGTCAAAGTGCAAGAAGCAGACAGTGAATCTGTTGCGATAATATAATAATATAAATTTCATAAATGATAAAGGATTATGTGCCGCAGTACTGACAGGAGGACTGCCTTGTAGCTATAGACATGGAGCAGGGATCCCTATTTGATTAAAGGGAGTCATCATGTAAACAATGACTGATATGACTGACTGAGGCCAAGATATAAAAGCAAAGAAATCAGACTTTCCAATTGTTTTCTTGGCATATTAAAGTAATAACAGGAAACTGGGAATCAAATCAAGTAGATGCAAAAAAATATTGGAAGACATGCATCCTCCACCGCCCCTGTGTCATGTATGAGCGCAGAGCTTGAGGAATACAAGGGAAAACACAAACAGCATCGTTACTGACTGAAGCCATTTACCACCAATCCCGAGACAAGCATAAAACCCTGGTTATAATTCAGTTTCTAGACATCACTTCATTAACTGAGCCAAAAAAATTAACATAGGTTATAAGGACCAGCACCAACTATGAAAGGTTGATTCTATCCTATCCTAATAGAATCAACAGAATTGCATCATATTGGAAAAGGTTGACTCTACTTTATTTAATTTGATGATCCTCGAATGTCTAAATAATTCCATGATGCACTGAAAAGCAGAAAAGCATAGTATTTGTGAGGTGCAGATGACTTTTCTGGCACAAAATGTGTTTTGATCTTCTGAGAGGTGGAAGAGTCAGGTTTTCAGTTTATTGGACCGCTGGCCAGTTACTCAACAGTCACACAAGCAGCCAAAAGCAACAAAACAGAGGGAGCCTGAGGAAAAAGGTTCACTAGTCCAAGTATAAAGTGTTCATCTGAAGACAAATATAACAAAAAAAAAACATAACATAACATAAGGAGAACATTCAAACTACCTAACGACTATTCAACCGCTTTCATATCTTCATCAGCTGTGAATTCTTTTAGTTCATTTTTCAGCTTTTCTCACCCATGAACAACTGTCATCACCTCAACCACTTTGTTTATGAGTCATAACATCTGTTTTCTTACCACAAGTCCAGAGACTCAACAAGCTATGAAAATCATAGCTGCAAACGCAATAATAGCAACTCAATTCTGGGAATTGTACTTAATTCTCAAACTGGCTGGAATTTATTGTTACTAAACAGGGAATAGGAAGGTCTTACCACAGCTGTGCACTCCTCAGCAGCCAACACTGAACTTAGTTTAACATAAGAAAATATATTATGGGAAATATGCATGGGACCTGGAAATAAAGCAGTTTCCCCAAGAGAGATAAGAAACCAATGCTATCATAATCTAAGCGGTTTAAAAATATATATCAAAATGCACACAATGCCTTTAAAGGAATACTATAAACACACACAATGCCAAAGATGCAGAGATGCAGGGTCTGATATAACAGGCAGGATATGGACAAACTTTTTTTAACTGATAAGAAATACATGTTTCTTCCTGTCTGACCTGAAAAATTCACTCAGCTGTTGCAGAAAACAAGTCCAACTGGCCTCCATCTAACTGCTTCTGAAAAATAAAAGTCACTGTGTAGGCTGATTTTTTTTCCATATTTATTTTTCCCATCCAAAAAGGCAATATGTATCCCTGTTTTTGTTTTTAACAGTAAGTGCTCACTGAATGCCAATACAAGTGGCTCTGGTTGCATTCCTCTGTGAGCTCTGATGCAAATAACCTCAATGGGACTTCACTGAAATCCCCAAAAGTTTCCTTTCATGGGCATATCATCTAGAAAATCTAATATGATGAAGAGGACAAAGGGCAAAGAGGGAGTAAAAAAGGCTCAATGGATAGACTAACATAGCATTTCATTTGCATGGCTGTATGTTTCATTACAGTTCTGCCTGTCTAATTTGTCATCTTGTTATAGTATGCTCCATTGCACAAATAAAAGAAAAAGTAAATAATAAAGTAATAATTTGACTTTTAGAGCAACACACATTTGTTCTCTTGCCAAAATATAGATAAGAGGATTCTTCCAGCATAAATGTAAGTAAGGGTTTGGCTCTAGCCTGGCTCTGACCAAAGGTAAAAAAAAAATCAAGACATATCAGCACCTTTAAGGCTCAATTATTAACATGCTGTAGCAGGATTTTTTAAATCTGTCTCCGCAGGCTGTGTTGAAACCCTGGAAAAGATTCTTATCCTTTCCCAGCAAAACAAACATATTCCCCAAAGGTCAAACTGTTCCTTTTAGAGGAATTATTCAGGAAGTGCACAGTTGTAAGTATGAATAATGAATGAATACG
This sequence comes from Protonibea diacanthus, assembly GCA_028641955.1. Lineage (NCBI taxonomy): Eukaryota > Metazoa > Chordata > Actinopteri > Sciaenidae > Protonibea > Protonibea diacanthus. The sequence continues at coordinate 25,299,402 of CM053978.1, read as the reverse complement.
CTCTCAAGGGTGAGTGTAATTCACATTTCTAATGAGATTGCTTTCACTTTCACATTTAATCTTCCTTAAAAATTAGGCAGACAAACTCATTCTGGGAAATAGTGAGTTGCTCAATAACCACATGCACCCAGAGCTAAGTCTGTATTGGAATAACACCTTACAGTTCATGAAATGAAAGACAGATACATAATTTCATCATTAGTCATCGTGGCTCTGTCTACGTCTGTGTAGTAATGCGGCTCCTGCCAGCACTGTGAGTAAAATATTGCTCTATTTAAGAGTTCACATGATTGCATAAACTGATAAATCTCCAAAATAATCATAGGAAAACCCTTGACTAAGGTATAGTATTTGACTTTAGCACTTATTTATTTTAGTCATTTGGATATTACTGTCCCATTCATGAACAAACAAGTAAAATATGTTTTCAAATGATTTCATTGTTCTTCACCTGTCTACCTTTTTCAGTGTCAGTATCTTGAAGAAAATCACTCTTCCCGGTAACAAAAGAGATCAGACTATTCACCTGGAATTGGTGTGTGTGTTAGTGGACTGATGGGCTCACCTCATGTGGACAGCTCTCACAGGGCTGGAAATGGCAGAGCCCTCTGGAGAGCTGCTCTGGTCCAGACTCGCAGCAGTCATCCACCCCATCTACGATTGCTTTGTTCACGTTGTCCATGGGGAAGGCGCACAGAGCCGAGTCGTGCTCTGTGACACCATTGTCATCAGTGACTGCAAAAACCCCATAGAGAATGTCATCCTCCTCCTCCGCCCCTAACTCCTCTGCCAGCTCCCTTCCAGCTTTTCCAAAATGGGCTGCCTGGACCACGTTGTACACCACATCCTTATAGGGTTCACTGGCTACGTTCCTCCTCCGGCGTTTTGGTTCAAACCGACACTCTAAGATCACCTCACGGTACCTTTTCATCTCCCATTCATTCCGTGGGAGACGGCCCAAGCGAGTCTGAAACGGAGATGAGTCCTGATCAGGGCTCTCTCTCTGAACTGAGAGGAAGTAGACAAACTCCTGAGTGAAAAAGCTGTAGACATATTCAATATGGTATGTCCTCCGCAAGCCTGGTAGCACAGTCAGGCCACGCACATCATTGTAGAAACCATCTTCTGTGGCCAGCGGTCGACGCACTGATATAGACTTCCTCCCGTAACGCTGGGTCACACTGTCATTGACAGTGGTGGCAACAAAGAAGTAGACTGTCTGACCCTCTTCAACCATGGTGACCTTGGTCCCAAGAGGACTAGCCACACAGTCAGGACAGTAGGCAGCAGAGTTTGAATCCTTTCTGAACAAACACTTAGAAAGAGAAGGCGGCTCTCCATTTGAGTTGAGTTGGTGGAAATAGCATACACCATACTGAGAACTTCCACAAGAGTATAAATACATAAAGAGAGTATCCAGCAGCAAGACCTGATTGTTTGTGTCCTCCAAGAAGTTGGGATCCTTGTCAACCTCACACAAATCACATATCTCACACTCTGGGCTTCCTACGGGCCCAGTGTGGAGCTCCCACACCTTCTCCAAGCTTCTGTTGACAGCTTCAATCACATTCTGAGAGGCAACATACACCTCCTGGTAAAGCGAGTTGTTGACTATGTTCTGGATGGGGCCCTGGGCCTGGAAGAAGGGCATGGTGTAAACCACAGAGAAGTTGACAGGGCTGGGGGTAAGTGAGGAGCAGTTGGCCAAGGCTAAGGCCAGCAGAGTCTGGAACCAGACACATGTCCCCCACTGTGTGGTCCAGTGGACCATCTCCACTCCCGGGTGCACGCAGGGAAACTGCACAGACAACGTGGGGTTACCTCCAGGTCCGTTGTGGGGATAAAAGCATCTTTAAAACCAGCCACTGATACCTGAATGAAGATAAATGACAGAATATGAGTTAGATGAAATGATTGATACCACTTTCCTATCTGTCCATTCAACATGTACATATAGCTGAGTTAGCTTAGCGCAGCTTAGCTTAAATACTGGAAACAGGAAGTAGCTCTGAAGCTGTTAAAGGCAGACTTCCTTAAGTTGGTTGACAGTGGAGACTCTCGAGTCAGTGCTCCCAACAAAAAAATGCAGTTAATAAAACAGCAATGAGATATAACATCGGTAATTACTACATTAAATTATTATATTACATATTCTATATTAGTTGATTTGTGAGCTTTAGATGTGCTGGTAAGCAGATTTTATTATGGTTATATAGAGCCAGGCTAACTGTTTCCAGTCTAAATGCTAAAATAGCATCTCCTGGCTTCAGCTTCATATTGAACAGACAAGTATTAATCTTTTCTGCAAGAAAGCAAATAAGCATATTTCCTCCATCCATTTCCTTTAACCGCTTGTCCTTATCAAGGTCGTGGGGGCTGGAGCGGGGTATACCCTGGACAAGTTGCTAGTTTATCACAGGGTTGCCACCCAAAGATTTTTTAAAAAAGAGATTTTGGCAAATGACTGAAAACTTAATTCATAATTGATCTACCATATCTGTTTTATTCATTAACACACACACACACACGATACAAAAAGTATTGTTTTATGGGTATGCTGCTACCTGGGAGTGTGTATTATTGTTCTTCACTAAATCCTAATAGATCTGAGGTGACAAATATCATCATTTTGTTGTGGTTGAGCCAGATGATGATAAAAGTACGGTGTGGTTATAAAGATAAAAGCTTCCTCTGACTCACCACAAACACTGAGAGGAAATGTTTACATAATCCAACAGAGCCGAGAGCTGTGCTGGTGCTACTCATAGTAGAACGCAGATAAAACTATTTTTATTGTGACTTCCTGCACAAATCATTCTTATCTGCCTGGTCTTGTTGACCCTGGCTAATAAGACATCCCATATTTTTTTTTTTACTCCCATTATGAGTTGTGGTTCTTTAAGCAAGATGGGTGGAAGTAATAGCCTCAGATTGACTTTAAAGCACCAAATGTATCAAATAAAACTGAGCATTTGTCTGTGGCTCATCCTCATCATTCTCTAAAAAACTAACCAACCAAATGGAACCTTTTTTTTTTTAAACTCTGAGCCTTGTCCTCATCCTGAACAGACATTGTTGGGTGGATCATTAACTAGACACATCACAGTAAGGCTGTACTCAAGAACCCTGGCCTCTCTACTTTACATTCCTGTCACAACCACTACGTGCCTTTCAGGGGGAAAGATGTGCATGGACTGATGGTCAGAAGACAACATGTGCCTTTTTAAGTCCCAGGTGAAGAAGAAAAGGCTTGTCCACTCGTGCCAAAGAATTTCATCAACTCTGATTATTTTAATTAGCAGCAGAAAAACTTCACTATGATCCAAATGATTTCATGAAAACAGCATTTATTCTCTATATGAGCAGTCATATGGGAAAGTTTGAAGTCAAGACTTTGGTGTCTTTGCATCAATAATTCATAGAATCCAACTAACGTCACGTTACATTTTAACATTTGTAGCTCCCTGTGAAACTGAGGTTAAGGTTAGAGGACATGGGTATACATAGTAATGGCACTGATTGACTTTCTTCATGTTCATGGTTAATAAAGCAAACGGTTGAAACTGAGTTTCCATTCATTGGACTATAGTGCTATTTACAGGCAGGTCATCATGTAGGTTTTTGCTGAAGGCAGGCATCAGTGTATTCCCACACAGGTGAATTAAAGTCACAGTCAGACTAGTAAGAACACAAGGTTCTGTTATAACATCATATACAGTAATAAACCAGATTTGGATATAGTCAGTGTGTCTGTTAAATTTTAATTTTAGCTAAATGTCTCATTACATACAGTGCAAATGTTCTTTACTATCATTTACTGACAACAATAACCTGAAAAACCACTATGAGAGGAATGCAAACACTGCAAAGGCTGCAGCAGCTTTATTGGATCAGTGCCTTGCACAAAGGCACTTTGGTGGTAAGTAATTAGAGGAAAGACCGGCTCTCTTTCATTAATGACTGCACACATATCCACAGGGACTTGAAGAAGCAATCTTCTGTGCAAACAATCGATGTTTAAAACATATTGTACCCCAAGGACGCTGCATGTATTGACTCACCAGTGTGGAGAGACAACAACATTTACTTCATTTATTTTAGAAACGCGTCTAAATTCATGTAAGAAATATTTATTTGAGTTTATTCTATTATTCTATTATTATTTATCATTCAGCAATCAATTATGAAACTCTGCAGAGCAGCAGTGTTTCAGTTTGTCTTTAACTCGTACCAGTGAGTTCTGGCTCCAGTTCACATGTTTAGATAGACCGGGTAACACCTTCAACACTTTGCTCTGTGAGCTTGAATGGTGCAGGATGTCTCTCTAATATTATAATGATTATTCAGCACACCTTTTCCACTGATCATCACAGACACAACATGCCACACATAAAGTTTCAACACCGACAACTGAAACGCTCATTAAACATTAAGTAGAATTAAGTTTGGATCGCCTGTTTTGGCATCACTGTATGATGTTTTCCTGAGGGATAGTTGTATACCTGGCTGCATGTTCGCCAAGATATCTGAACAAGCGACAAGTGAAAGACAGCAGTCTTCACCACATGCTGCTGTGAATATGATGATAATCTTACCTGTAACAGGTTAGTTAACGTCCTCTTCAGGTAAACAACCACTGCCAGGTTTGGTCCTTGTCTGACCTGAGATGACTGATCTGTCCTCAGATTAACAAACGATTAGATTCATTCAAGTTAACGCCTGTGCGTCCTCGCAAAGAGCTGGAAACATGTAAACTGTGTTGGTTTCGGATTTAACTTGTACTCCTGGTATGAAGCGTTCTTCCTTGCCTCAGTAGCGCTCCAGCTCGCTCCTCCCCTGTCGGCTCCACACTGACAGATCACACACACACACACACACACACACACACACACACACACACACTGGATTGGTTACCGCGTTTCACGGTGACGCACACACGATGCCATAAATTGATGAAGGCTGAATGTGCTTGTTATTATGTTTTTTTTTTTCTTTCTTTCTGGCAACTAATTCTAAAAGACCTGATGTGCGTGCCCCCTCCTGTTCCACTCCATCCCTCACTCAAACACAGTATCAGTACTAACTGCTTTAATCTCGCTCCAAATGTTTATCACTGTTGTTTGGGCAACAGACCAGCATGTCTATCTTGTGTTTGTACCTTGAAACATGATGGTAGACTGAAAAAAAAAATCCTAGAATAGATTGTACAATATATATATAGTGTACAACAATAAACACTCGATAATAATTGTATTATTGTGAATTAAGGATGTTAAAACTACTACTATTATGCTGATGAATGAAATCAGCTGATGATGAAAAAGTAAGCAAACACCACAGTCAATCAAGACAGAATCTGATCAGGAGTCTGTTGTCTTTCTAGTCATTGATTTATTTTTTTCTAGAATAATTGTGAAATTGGCAGCAGCCATAAATCGGCACTGTTGTAACCTTACATTGGCTTTGCACACAATGACTGTTAGTTGAGGCATGATTAGCGGCGACTCTGGATTCCTTAAGCAAAGCAAAGGATCCCCTGAAGTGCAGTTATTATGATTAGACACAAGCAGATAAAATGTCACACAGTGCTTTTCTTAATTAATTGAGGAATGCAAACACAAATGTCATCATGTAAGAGGGAAATTCTCGTCGACCCTGGAAGATTTACACACGTTAACACAATCAAATGACAGCAGCAACAACAGGTTGCGTCTCTCTTGGAGTGCTTTTTGCTTAAGGAAAGTGCATAGAGGTCAAATGATAAGAGAAAACACAACAGGAATGTGGTTAAGCTCATGTTTTAACAGTGTGTCTTATAACAAGTGAACACATTCTGCTGCAGGTCGTCAGAAGATTCCAGTTTTTTTTTTTTTTTAATTGTATTCTAACTGAGCTGATAGCACTTAAAAAAACAAAGACAGCATTTATCAGATACTGAGAGGCAAAATAGGTCTGTTACAGTAAAACACTTGATGGAACAACTTCAGCAGCATACAAACACTTACTGTGTGTTACTGTGTCACAGATGATGCTGATGCTGCCTCAGTCTGTTTATCCAAATTTAAAGTTATAAAAGTCTAGCCAGATAAAATACAGCTTTAAATTACCCTCATTGTGCAACTTTCTTCATCACAAACCTGTTTATTAGATCAGAGGAATGCCAGAGGCAAAAAAAAGAAAAAAAAAAATCATCGCTTTGAGGATCATTCTTAACACTGAACTGACTGCTGCATCATCACCACCGCTGCTGTTAGCACAATGCCGTTCAGGGTGATGCCTTTTTGTTTCAGGAGGTCAGCCGGCAGCGGCGAGGGGCTCAGTATGTGAGAGGACTCAGGATGAAGAGTCGGTCCTCCTCCTTCCTGATCCACTTCAGCAGTTTGTTGACGGCAGAGACGGCCAAGGCTTTGGTCCCCAGCGGACTGAAGCAGAGGTAGAGCTCGAAGCCGCTCGTCACCTGCAGGACAGAAGGTAGACCAACACAGAGTGGGACAAGGTTGTTTACATGAGCACAACAGTGTTTTAAGATCGCTTTGATTTGTGCAACTTTTCATGCAAAGAGCCAAAAAATGTTTCAGTTTTCACTATTTGATAATATTTATTGCCTAATGTATTTCATGATTTCATGTCATGTGAAACTGACGCTCTGTGGTAAAAACCACACTGTAACAAACATTGAAACACTGTAAAAGACATTGTGACTGTCAGACTCACCCATGCCAGCAGGTTTTCAGTTTCACTGCAGCGGTAGAAGGAACGGAGAGGTCTGGTTGGATGATGCAAGTGGCTGTGGAGGTCCTGGTACAGTCCCATCAGCCTTTCCTGCTCTTCATCAGACTGGTACACTGCAGGAAACTCTGGACTAAAAGAGAGAAATGAAACCTGATGATAAGTAACAGTAAAGAACATGATGTGTGAAGCTTCTGGCATGTTTCTTTTCTTTCTTTCTGCCCACCTGGTGTACAGCCCTGAGCTTTTTGATTTGTACAGGAAGTGCCTGAGCTCCGGGATGCCAACCTGCTCTACAGAATAGCTGGGACATTTAACTGCCTCCTTCAGGGCCTGGTAGGCACTGCGCTTGCTCAGCCTCTCCAGGAATCGTTGCTTGCAGTCGGACATGTTAAAAAAGTCCTCTCGGTCGGTGGAGACCAGGATGAGGCAGAGCTTGGACGTGGGCTCCAGGTAAGAAATGTGAGCGTGGAAAAATCCTGCAGTGTTGAACTTTGGCAGACAGATTGGCGTCCAGCCTTCACCCTCTCGAAATGATGAGGAGGAGCCGACGAGGTTGAAGACCAGGTGCAAGTCTATGTGGTGCAGGAACTGGTCCTTTTTCCGCACCAGAGTAACCAGGCAGTCACCCGCCAGCAGGATGGAGAACACCAGGTTTTTGGATTTAGCGGCCTGCAGGCTCGATGACACCACGTCCCTGGCGGAACTGGCCAGAGGCAGGCAGGTGACGGCGCTGAGCAGGAGGCCGGGGTCTCGGTCCAAACGATGTAGCAGGTTGTCAGTGAGATACTCGGAGCCGGCCAGCAGGCGCCGCAGGTCGTAGTTCTGCTTGTGCTTGAAGATGTGGTTGAGCTGGGTGAGGGTAAGCAGGCTGACGATCTGGTAGTAGATGTACTGCAGCTCCCGCAGCAGCTCCTTGTCTGACTGGCAGGTTCGATATACACCCACTAGGACCAGAGGGCTCTTGGCAAGAAAAACCACTTTACAGCCATCTGACACAGAAAATGTTTAGAGTTGACATGGACCCAACATATTTCATAGAGAGCACTGCTGACCTACTTATTTTTGATCATGAACCACATCTTAAAGTATATTCTGACCTGCATGGATGGAGCGGATGATGTTCTTCTCGGCCTCAACGAAGGACACAAGTGCCATCATCACTCCCATGGTGCTGGACAGAGCCTCCTCTGTGCCGTAGCGGGTGTAGATGGGCTTTCCGGCCTCGCTCAGCACAAACACGTGTTTCCTGTGGCTCCTCCATGCCTCACTGGACACGTCTTCCTCCTTAGTCCGACTCTCCGATGCAATGTCGCTTTTGTGCTGCTCCTCTATGGTTTGCTCTCCCACCAGCACCTTGAGATCTTCTCCACACTCTCCAGGTTGGTCCAGTTCAGCCTCCCTCCCGACCTCTTGCTCAGCCTCAGCAGTCAGATCCTCGAAAGACTGAGCATGGACGAACATAGCACTCTTCTGACCGGCACCTTAAATGAATGTAGGGATAAATGTTTGTCAGTGTAATGTGAAGGTGTGTTAGCAATAAATAAGTAAGCCTATAAAAACTATAACGCCCTGCTTGGGGATGTTTTTTTGTTGTTATGCATCTGATGGCTTAACCCCTGTTCGTATCTGTCTCATCCACTGGGTGGGAGACAGTCAGCAATTGTTCCCATAGAAAAGCAGCTGTGCACTGCTCTTTCATGGAGGTTAGGCCAGTTAACCAGATGTACACTTTCCAAACCAACCAATTAGTCATCATCCTGAAAGTATTTTTTACGGTAAAATTAAAAAAAATGTTTGAAAACACTTCCAGGAAGGCAGAAATCTCCATTTTGTGTGGCTTGTCCAAGTATGTTTTTCAGCGTCATTGTTCAAAAACAAACTTTAAACTTCATCAAGAGAGTTTTCAAACAATATTTTTTTGGTTTTAAAGGATAAAAGACTTCAGCAAAGTCTAACTGGTTGGTTTAACAACTGTACCATACGTCAGGGTAACTTCCCCACCTCTGCAGAGCAGCACACAGCCACATCCCTGAGCTTTTCTATGGGAACCTTCCAGTACTGCCTTGTCGAATGGGGCTGATGTTGGCAAAAAAAACTGTGACTGTCTGGCCAGAATAAGCCACGGTGAGAGATATGAACTCTCTGACCACTGCCTTATTTAGTTTAGAGAATCTATGAGTATAATAGAAGTTTGATAACACATCAGCTGGACAACACAAAACAAAAATGTTGTGTTTGTCTTGAGACTTAGTCGAGCAAATCCAGGAAAAGTTCAATCATTTCTCCTGTCAGTGTTGGATTAGTTCAAGCTGGACATGACAGAGCTGTACTGCTGCTGACACACTTCCACCAAGACAAAATCACACAATTTCAAACAGGAGACATCTCTATTATTACAACTCCATGGACAGAATATGGTAGCTTTTTATGTTTTTGGTATGAAAAGGTCAGAGAGCTTACTACTATAATTACAGTCTGTTCTCACAGAGCCACTGACTGATGATGCATTCAGGCGCTCCTCGTCATCACTTATTTCCAAGTTTATCATCAAAACATTCCCCTCAAACAGGCAACAAAGTGACATGCAGATTACAAAAGTCACACTATTGTGATCAGAGGTTTAACTTTTCTTTGCACAGACAGGATGTGCACACACACACGTCTCACACACACACACACACACACACACACACACACACACACACACACACACACACACACACACACACACTTCTCCTTCTATTGCAAACTTAAAACAACATGAAATAGAGAACTTCCTAACTTGAAAATGGTTTATTGACAAGATCCAAACAAGTCAGTCTGTTTTTTGTGTTGCCTAGCAACAGCGGGGCACTAGTAAGTCTTCTCTCAAGTCTTCTCACTTTTCATGCATGAGGAAAGTTACAGACATGTGGTGTCATGGTACAATTATGTGCGATTTATGTGAATTATGTGTGAGTATAGAACCCTTTTTGACTGGATGCTAAAAAAGGAAATAACAAAAGGTTGAATTATGCTTCAGAGACGCTTCACAGCAGAGTTGTTATTTAGGATCCTGGTCAGTTGATCTCTATTTATCCCTGGACTGAAGCACGACCAGCCCAACTGGAAGCATTTTCTTTGAATAAGGGACACCAGTGTACTGTAAACATTATACCCGTGTACTGTAAACATTTTTGGTGTTTTGTGATATAATTCCCATAGGGGATGGGCCATGAGATGACATCACATTTAAATAAAGTTACATTTATTCATTCATCCGTGCATCCAAGCCTGAAGATGTGCAGACAGCTACAATCTGGTAGAATGGTGCTAAAAATAATCCACTGATCCACTCAAGTGCGATTATTACTGTGATTTACACACAAAGGTTCAGAGTGTAACATGAGATGGTTCAGATGATCGAGATTTATGTGACGCTTAAGTTACACTGTCTGTTTGTCTGTTTGTCTGCCTGTCTGTCTGCAAAAGGTGCTGAATGTATTCCAGCCTCACCTGGTTCCGTTCCCTCCACCAGACCTGGCGTGGGGCTGTCTGCTCTCTCGGTGCGAAGGCGGTCCACAGGAGCCAGAGTACCATTCTCCCATGATACAGCCACCCTTCGAGCTTCTCCATTCATCGCTGCTACTTATGGCGGGGTCACACACCTGGCAAGACAGACAGACACACAGACATAAAGAGAGAGTGAGAGAGAGCTATGAGACCAAAGGTCAACAGCTTGGCTCAGAATATGACTGAAGAACAAGCCGGGTATGATGCACTGTTATTATAACTTGGACAGCAGTGTGTGACTCATTAAAATGTTATGGCCCTGACCTTTTTATCTTCTGAGAAACTTCAGTCTCACTCTTGTTGCTAGAAGCAACGGCTGGTGTCATACTGAAGGGGAAGACAAAATAAGAGCCTGTTGTCAGAGTGTAACATTTATCCTCTGTGTTTACAGTCTTATTCTTTGTGTAAGTCGTGTCTCTTTTCTCCACAGTCTTCACTCAGACGTCTGATAAGCTGTTGAAGAACTTCAAAGGCTACTTAGGTGGCTAACTTTAGCACATATTCAGCACCTAGCTGGGTCTGCCTTTATTTTGACAAAGTCTCGTGACATTTTATTAAATTAATTACAAATAATTACCTTTCATTTCCGGTGCTGTATACATTTGATCCGCAGTGCTCCACAACTTGTTTGTCACATTTACTGCAAGAAGGTATTGAAACTGAAGTACTTCTGCTTGCTAGTCGTCAACATGCCCTGCTAGGTTGCGGAAGTAGGAATTGTGGGACTTGAAGTTCTCTTCCACAGAAAGTCTCTGGAGAAGTAGTAAACAGACCGATTTTGATTTTTTATAAAATTAAAATAAATTAAGGTAATAAAGAGTTGATTTTGAAATATTTGTGAATCACAATAATGTAAATGACGATAATCATGTAATTATCGTCATTTATCTCAGTTCCTTATTTGATCCTAACGGTGCATCCACTGTCCTTCGGACATCACACTACTATACCCGGTAATTAACATACTCGAATAAAGAATGCGTTTGTTTTCAGTCACGCGACTGTTTGCCTAAATAAAAGAGCACAACAAGAACACATTGTGTTTTACGTAAGTTTACAAAGCTGTGAAGATGAGTGGAGTAGTTTTAAAAGCACACATGGAGGAAAAATAACACACGACCGGCTGGTGTGCTAAATAGTATAGTAGTAATCGATTGTATATAATCAGGATAAATGTGTTAATACACCTTAGCTTCTCTCATAAAGATATCAAAAGTTTTATATAAAAGCTCTCTTGTAGCCACGTATACGAGCAGCGCCTGAACGCAACGTAAGGGGCGGGACTTGCGTTTGAACGTACAGCGGGGAAACAGCTGCTACGGGGCAGCCATTGTGTTTGTTAGTTAATGACGGCTTCAGTCTGATGCTGTCCGTGTAACTCGGTGGTCAAAATGTCAAAATATTCTACACAAGATTAGTAATGCTTCATTTCTTCGCGGTGGACTGCGCAGTAACTTTGTCTTCGCTTTGTAAGTACGGCGACCGTTGACGAGGTTAACCAAAGCTAACCAGTGTTAGCGTAGCCACATGCTAACGTTACGAGAGCAGGGCCAAGGCAAGTGTTTGCTAACACTGACGTTACAGCGTTAGCCAAGCAAGTGCATGTAGCTTACATACACGAACACGGTTATCAGGGAGAGAAGTCCACTGTGTACGTCAACTAATACGGCTGCTACTATTCATAACAGGGCGACCCTTCTGACGACAAGATGCCCATCCGAGCACATTGCACGATTTGTTCCGATTTCTTCGATCATTCCAGAGATGTTTCTGCCATCCACTGCGGACACACTTTCCACTATGAATGGTAACCTGACGCAGAAGGCCAAATCTTCAACAACACGCACATTTCTGATGTTATAAGCTGCTGATTGTTCCTTTTTGCCTTCTCTCCTCCAGTCTCCTCAAATGGTTTCAGACAGCCCCGACAAAAACCTGCCCACAATGTAGGAAACAGGTACGATGACACTTCCGAGCTGCTACTAGACTGAACTGAACAAAAACTAAAGAAGAAAAAACATCAACTAAATATTGTTGTGCTCTGTGTGTAGGTCAGCACCAGACATATTATTAACAAGCTATTCTTTGACATTGGTGGAGAGGAGGAGGCAACAGCGGACCCAGAAAGCTTGCAGGTAACAAACTTGGAGCATCTAAACAATAAATGTGTTGGTTTTTAACAGAGAAATTGTTTGTGTAACTCATATGATCTGTGTCGTTACACCATCTGGGTTTGATTAAGAGCGACATACTGTGTGTTTCTCCCTTCTTTAGAATGAGCTCGATCGAATGAAGGTGCTTTTAAGTTCCAAAGGTAAGAACGGTATTCTGATGCAGTGATGTTTGATTGTTAAAAGTGGGCAGCGCTAGTTCATCGCGTGTCTGATCAATTTATAGAGCGAGACTGGAGGGACAAACAGAAGGCGACGGACAACTTGAAGGACATCGTGGAGAAGCAGAGGAGAGACCTGGACAGCGTGCGGAAAGAGATTATGGAAAAGGAGATGCTATGTTCTGCCCTTAGAGTAAGCTGTCTCTTCTCTATTGTTTATAATTTATTATTATTTCTATACTGAATCATATGTTTTTCTTTATCTTCTCACAGAAACAGATGACATACCTGGAGACGCAACAGAATGAAGTTCAAGCTGCCAAGGACGAGGCCCGGAGACTGAGGACCAAAATGAAAACGTTTGAAAGGTATGTGCAGTTGTATAAGTGTCCCTTCTTTCATTGTAAAAGAAAGTCATACCCTGTCTGTGCGCTAATACTGCTGATTTGGTCCCAGCCTGGACGTGTTACTGCAGGGCCAAAGGGCAGAAGTAGAGTCCATGATCACAGATATGGGTATCAGCCAATCAGCAGTGGAGCAGCTCTCCATCTACTGCATCTCACTCAAAAAGTAAGGAGCTGTTATTCACTCAGTAACAGATCGTTTTCACACCACATCGTTTAGAGCTACGTTGACATTTATCTTCTCCCTTTTTATTTTAGAGAGTATGATAATCTAAAAGGAAGTCTGAAGTCTTCAAATGACATGTGTGAGAAGCTGAAGAGAGAAGTGCTCGCTTCAAATAACAAGGTAACTGTATGATACCACACCCAGAGGAATCACTTCTTTAAAGCGTGATTTCTAAATCTTTTTTTTTTTTGTCTCTTCAGTTACACAAAGCCTCGATGGAGGTGACTAAGACTAACGAGGACATGAAGTCTCTGCAGAAAGATCTGGCCAATGCTGACAAAGAGATCTCTGTAAGACAGATCTACTAAATGTGCTTTTACTTTCAATGTCAGAGAAATGCACCATTGTGATTCCTGCATGTGTCCGTCCACAGAGTCTGAAGAAAAAAGTGGAGTTCCTCCAGAGGACTCTGAGCACCCCGACACGGACAAACGAAGCCCTCAGTCGGCTCGTCTTTGAAAGGTGTGTCTCCCAGCTGCTGAAACATACACCTGCTTTGACCTTGACTTAACTGTGTGTGATACACTCATGATGTTTTTCTGCCTGTCATTCAGTCCGGCTCCGATGGACCTGAAGCAGCCTTGCCTCCACCAGCCTGCAGGTAACGAAGACATTGACCTCAACATGACTTATGACATCACTACACCAGATGATGTGGCCAAGAGGCCGTCAAAGGTCCCATCCAAGAAGATGCGACTCGACCCTCCAGCGTAAGTTTAATGTGGCTGATTGTGGGAATGTTTGTTTTTATCTCTAGATTCTCTTTAAATTGTGTTTTTTGTACACTAAAGAAAATGTTTCATATTTCAGGTCATCTTTGTCCAAACACAGTGAGAAAAGTTCATGTCCAAGCAAGGTAAGTTTGTAAACACACTCAGCAAAGCCCATTTCCAAATGAGGTGTCCGCCTCCCTCAAGATTCTGTCTCACCTCAGGCTCAAGATGAGGATGGATCCATGGATCCTTTTTTGAGAAACTCCCTCCTCTTCAGAAAGAAGACTTTCGGTAGCATGCTGGACCCTCAGAGGAAGCCTGGAGTCGTATGTACAACCCAACAATCACCTGCTCTTCAGCACTAATGTTTTAATGTCATTTAATGTCCTGATGATGAGACAAAATGTTGCTGTTTTGCAGCTGAGAACTGGTTATGATGGTTTAGGAGGACGCACTAAATTCATCCAACCTGTATCCTTTTTGTTTCTGTGTGGAGTGTGTCAAATGGGTGTTTCTTAATTTTAATTACTTAAATATTAATGTGATTATTGATGGGAGGCTGTCATCTGGTCTGATTTATCATATTTATGGTGCAGTATTCATAATAAAGTATCATAAAAATCTCTGCTGGAATATTTGCCATAACAAATTCATGCTGTGATAATGTTGATAATGTGTTATAACCGCAAAACATGTATGCAGCTTTAAGTATAAGCATTTTGATAATATTAGTCCAGGATATTTTTAGATGTCAGAGAATAATCATAGAAGAAGTGAACGTTCATCAGCGTGTTTTATCATATTCATATCAAAACATCACTGTGTGAACTGCATTGCTCCTTAACTATGCCCTCCACTCCAGTCTCCTCTATCAGAGATTCGCCCGCTGATGAAAGCTAAAAGGAAGAAGGTGACCAGGCCTCCACCCAAGATTGCGACTTGCCTGACTTTGGACAGCTTCCTCGAGTAAACGCTGACCTCTGCTTCCTCAGATGTGGTGGTCAAAGGTCAGGATGCTGTGTGTGTGAAGCGTAAAGCATGCTTGCGCTGCTCTGGCATAGAGAACCAGCCCGGTAGCTGTTCTGCCACTCGACACCACACAGGACTTTGTGATGGAACTTAATTTAAAAGCAGTAACTGACCTCACTCTTGGCAGGAGATGCTGAACTTTTGGTGACATCAGCAAATTTGCTGTATATATTTTTTCTTTTTTGCGATGGCTTGACTCTGTATGTGGAGACAATTCTGTTGTTGTTATGTGTGTGTCTGTATGTCTGTGTGAGACCATTTGAACGTCACTGCTGTGCATTATGTCACTGATATTCTCTATAATTCTCTAATAACCAATTATTTTTCCCCAAGCCGTCTCTTGCGTCACCTTAGCTTTAGCTTAAATGGTCGTGTCAGATGTAAACCAATTCAAATAATAAACAGTATTTTTTTTTATTAAGGTTCGTGTGGGGTCTACAAACAATTCCCTCGACTGTTTTTATTCACAAACATTTCACTGAGGCGTGCTCTCCTGCAGGGGGCAGTATAAACTGCTTTCTCACATGAGGATGTGAATCTCACAGCTCTCCTCAACCATGAGGAAAAATGCACTGCACGTGGTGACTGCTGAATCCATTTGTATTAAAAAAAAAGGCTGTGCCAGTACAGTAGGACATCCTCAGAAAAACACCTTCAGTAAAACCTGAGTTGTACATCATGATCAAGTAACAAAAAGCACACTGCAAATCATATACTGGCAAATAATAAGGGAGCGTTGTTTTAGGAGTTAGCTCATGAGAAACGTTGTTTGCAGAAATGACAACTTGTGATAGAGGACCTTTATCATGGCGTAAAATCTACCAAATACAACTGATGATGTGAAGCTTTCTGACAGGTTCCCATGCATGAATGTAACAGCAGCTTGTCCATGATTGTAGCATGTTGCTTTACAGGCTGGGCTTTTTTGACAAACAATATGGGGAAATGCCAAACATTGTTTTCCACTGTGGAGTAAAAGTACCAGGTAGAACATAAATATCCTGTTCACAATCACTTGTATCCTGTTTGCACTCACCAATTTACAGATTCCACCATTAAAAACCAGCTTGTACCATAATAATTGCATACATGACACCAATTTCAACAAAATACTTTGTTGCATTAGTGATCGGGTTATGATTCTGCTGTGAGTGATTATAGTGAAGTGATTAATTATACCTTCCCAGGAGGGTTTTTTTTAGAAATAGTAACAGGACGTGGGGGTGCATTTTTTTAAAAAACTAGTTCCTTCCAGTGCAATCAGAAGAAGTCACGACACCCCATACAAACAATTTCAAAACATTCATGTACACATAAAACAGACAGAATCCATGCAGTGTTTTGGAGCCAGTAAACAACGCTTCATTGACCCCATGGGATTTCACATACATGTACATTTTCCTGTAGGGCAAAGGTCACCATTTAATCTTTTTTTTTCCTACACAGCATTTCCCAGGGAAAGTCAAAACTAACAATACCTCCTTATCATGTCAAGGTGTTTGTGTGTACGTTACCAAAAAAAAAAAGAAGAAAAACCTTGAAAGTTACAGTTCATTCCGGATGGTTCAACATCCTTTTAGTTCTAGCTGGCCATTTTAAGATCAATCATTTCTTTTTGTGCTTCATTCCAGGATTAGAGTAGATTTGAGTTATCTGAATAAATGTGAAGAGAAATAACATCCAGGAACGTCTTTGCTGGTCTTTCAGTCCAGAGTTAAAGGGGAGGAAAGAAATCCAGCCAATGATTTTTCACTCATTGTCGGCCATCTTAGTGTGGGCTTGTGGTGGGTAGATGTTAGGAACATGGTCCCACTTTTACTGCGATCTGTCCGGCTCGATTTTGGACTCTCCGTTCTGTTTGTCATTGGATTTCTGGGACAGGGTTCTGGACACGGTTGCCGCCTGCACCACGGCTTTGAAGCTGCGCTTCCTCTTCTGGACGTTCTGCTCCGGGTGGAAGATGATGACGTAGACTTTGGGTATGTAGAGCATTCCCAGGGACACGGTGGCACTCAGGCTCATGGACACTGTCAGAGTGGTGGTCTGGATGAACATCTGCAACACACAAGGCTGGTCAGAAAGATCTCCCACACACACACACACACACAGTTACTTTTCAAATTATTGATTATTTCCTGCTTGTTCTGCGAGTATCCATCAGTGCACAGTTAATAATTGATTATATCATCATGTACAAGTTCAAGAAAATAGTCTATGTCATCTCATAGATTGTCACAATGCGGTCTTTACAATTTTCATCTCAAAGCACAGCAGGCAGTGTTTCTCCCCTGATGAATGATTTATGATCTGGTATATGTAGTCAGGAAAGAAGGCTCTATACATGGGCTTTGACCACCTCCATCCTCTGTTCTTCCTTTTATTCCAGATCCAACTGTAATAATAAGAAGTGACTTCTCCTGAGATCTTGCCTCCAATAAATTATGAACTCATTATTCAGGCAAACTGTACAGGTCCATAAATAAATCAAGCTATATGTGCCATAAATAAGATATATTTGCGGCATAAATAAGTCATAAATTGTACACTATCCTCAGCAGAAGCACATCCTGCCATCTCACAGGCTGATGTCCGTACAGTATACTTTCTTTTATCATCTCTGTCATGGTTTTTATCAGTTCCTCTTAGTGACCCCTCCATTTCTAAAAGGAGCTGTGGTGATTTATGAGCACAAAGTGGATTGTATTCATTCGCTTGTTTGGCCTGAGGCGAGCAGAAAGACTGGCTCAGGATCGGTTGCACGGTTCATCATATGTAAATACAGACATCAAACAGGTAAATCTCCTTCTACACATGGCCTTACACGTGATGGGAGGATAACAGCCGCTATTTCCAAAAGCCAGACAAAGGTTAGTGTCTATATTAAGCTCTTTTTCTAAATGATGTTTAATTGAATGGGATGGCTGAATTGGTCTACGAGGGGTCCCTACCGTCCCTCAGCTCAACTGACCTCTTTTCGTTCCTCCCTTTTCTTAATTCATTTCATTTCCATTCGGGGGAGGTGAAAAGACTTTGAAAGGACCTCAGGCTTTAATCGTTTCAGCCTGACTGATTCATAATACAGCTCTCTATTAGTCAAAGCCTATCTCTGTTTTTCAAATAGTCCCCCAACAGTCTCGTACTTTGTGACGGCAAAAATAGCCCACAAGCTAAATTAAACCCTCAGTACAGTGGAGGCAGGATGTCCTGTGAGTACAGCAGGAAGCAAATATGAGATGACAAGCAACAAACTCAGATTTCACTGTGAACAGCTGAGGGGTCCGTTTACTCTCGTACTATTAGTGTGTATTGCTGTGTTACGTAAATTCACCTACAACTGCAGCAAAATGAATGAATTGATTGGACTTAAATTTCACAACAAAAATAAACACTGAAAAATAATTTATTAACCTATCAATTGATAGATTAAACTGTAAGTAGATATCTGTATATATACATATATACAGTATATTTGATCTATATTTATATGATGAAATTCCAGACTAATTTCTGTTGCTTAGGCACACACATCATAACACTTATATCACTTAACATATCTTATATCTATCTATCTATCTATCTATCTATCTATCTATCTAGATAGATAGATAGATAGATAGATAGATAGATAGATAGATAGATAGATAGATATGTAAGAGCAGCAAAATCACACAGAAAAAATATTAATTTCAAGTAAAAGGTCCCGCATTGATGATTCTAGTGAACTATACGTGCAAATGTTCAAAAGTGTTATTACTTAAAGTATTGACAATAAAAGTAGGTACCTATAAGAGTGTTATATTATTGTATAATTATTTCTGATACACTAATGTGTATGCAGCATTTTAATGGTTTAGCTGGATAAGGTGGAGCCAATTTGAATATAGTAGTTCAATATTTTAGAATATATACAAATATGTTGCAAAACTTGCAACTCAAAATAACCAGTAATTTCCCTCTAAAATGTAATGGAAAAGAAGTATAAATCCACATCAAATGAACTACAAGTACCAGAAATACCTATAAAAATGATTAATTTCCTACCTTCTCTGTAGACTGCGCCGTGCCAAAAAAGATGGGTACAAAGGCCAGCCAAATGATACAGGTGGTGTACATGGTGAAGCCGATGGGTTTGGCCTCGTTGAAGGTCTCAGGAACTCCTCTGCTCTTGATGGCGTACACGGTGCAGGTGATCATCAGTACAATACTGTAGCTCAGACACAGGATGAGGGACAGGTCGGACATATCACACTTAAGGACGCCCCGCGCAAATTCCGGGTTTGGGGGCTTCTGCTCCTCGTAGTCGATGATAGTGTGTGGTGGCATCACACCGAACCAGATGAACACCCCAAGTAACTGCGGAGAAAGGAGCATTTGTTTAAGTGCTGCGGAGGATCTAGGTTAATGTGTGTGAAAGATGCATACCTGTACTGAGATGAGTATAAAGGTGATAATCAGCTGAGAGGTTGGACTGATGAATTTCGGGGGTGTGACTGACTTCTTTCCCTGTTCGAAGATGCGGTAGATCCTGTTGGTCTTGGTGAGCATGGCAGAGTAGCTGATGCACATGCCGAGCCCCAGCAACAGCCTGCGGAAGGCACACACAGGCACACTGGGCTCTGCTATCATGAGGAAGGTGATGAAGTAGATGAGGAAGATGCCCGTCAGCAACACGTAGCTGAGCTCTCTTCCCGAAGCCCGAACGATTGGCGTGTCATTAAAGCGTATGAAGGTGACGATGACTCCGGTGGTGGCCAGAATGCCCAGGATGGCCAGGAAGACAGGGATGATGGCCCAGGGAGAGCTCCACTCCAGCTTGATGATAGGTGTTGGCCTGCACCCCGTGCGGTTCTTTAATGGTCTCATATCAAAGGGGCACATGTCGCAGGAGAACTCATCCAGCAGGTACTGGTAGCCATCACAAAGCTCACAGTGCCAGCAGCAGGGAACTCCCTTCACCATCTTTTTCCTCTCCCCGGACTCACAGGGGAAACTGCACACCGACTCAGGGATCTTGCGGTCGCCACCTGACCACTGCATCTCTTCCGGCTAGGATGGATGTACAAACACACAAACATTGTCTTCCCATTCTTGACATATAGCACTGGGAAAGACATTCTGAAGAGCCAAGAGCTGTTGCCATTACAGCAGGCAGACACTGTTCTGAAGAAAGATTTTTGCCACAAATGAGTTGCCCCTGACTAGTAGAGTAGAGGGATAGACTAGAGTCCATACAAATTTCCACCAGATCAGTTGTTTTAATTGGATTTCTAGCAAGTCAGATTTTGGGTGACAGTCTGACCAGTTTCATGGTCCAAATTCTTGGCTGCTGTTAAAAGATCAGTTATAAACTGCAGTGAGCTTATTTTAATGTTATCGGAGAAGTATTTCGCATGTTGTGGCTAAATCTGTGGCATTGGACAAATTCAACAGGAAGCTCCATGTGCTCATGTCATGGCTGGTCAATTGATTCCAATGGTATCAGCATAAAAATAGCAGGTTCCAGCTGTACATAAAGGTCTTTAAAACATGTAGCATTCTAATATGCACAATATAAAAAATTAATTAACAAAGAGTCTGCCCACCGTCTAAGAAAAGACACTCATGAATTTATTGGGAATATTTGCTTACTTTCTTGCCAAGAGTGGACTAAGAAGATCACTGTAATGTCTCCTGGCTCTCTCTTACAGACATTAAACTGGTGTCAATCTCCTCAAAATGTCTAACTATAAAAATTCAAGCAAATATTTACATTGAGTCGCAGGTGGTTTGTCCATTGGCCGATAACCTTGTAGCCAGGGTTGCTGACATTAGACAGTTGGTACTGGAAGATGTCATAACGACCAGGAGCGTCTCCATTTTCATTGAACATCACTCCAGTTCCTGCACTGCCTGTTTGATGGAGACAGAGTTTTGGTGACCTGTACACTTTCAAAACGGCAAAAGAAGTCAGAGAGGATAAAGAACTCAAGCTTTCTAACATGGATACATGTACCCTCATCTTTAGTGGTGAAGAAAACATCCACATGTCCTTGAATACAACTTGTGTTTGCTTTCTTCAGTATTGTGCAATCATGTGAAAGCTGAGTGCAGGAGGCTCTTTAGTGAAGGCTCTCCTGTACAGTCTTTCAGTGCACTCTGCTCTGTTGCCCTAACGTGATTGAATGTTCCTCCCGGGTCCCTGCAGGCGCTCAATCAGAGAATCTTCTCCATAAAGCCAAGGTCATCCAGCAAGAGGAGAGCAGTAAATAGGATGCTTTCATAGAACACTTTTTTTTTTTTCAAAACTGTTTTTTTATGAAAGACGATGATGAAAAGCAGGAACATTGTGCATAGGAAAGAGCAAGGAGGCAGCCCTAGGGAGGGGACGTGCTTTGAAGAAATGTGCCCTGTGCTGCAGCTAGGTACATTAGCAGAAACATCTCAAGGCTTCCAACTTCAAGCTGACCTCCCTTCTACTGTTTACTGTTTACTGTCTACTGTTTTTTTCTTTTTTAAATTAGCTTCTTTCATTCTTCTGCAGTGATTGTGAGCAACAGAGGGAAAGCAACAGTTTTACCTCCTATCACCTAGTTTTTCATGTCCAACTTTTTCTGTCTATCTACATCCTCACACATTGAGAAAAAAACACAGATTGAAAGTCAAAAGCTCACCGTTGAAGTTGACAGAGCGAATGTACTGGAGGAGCATCCGTCCTTCCACAGGGTCCATCTTGTCACAGACACCCATGGAGCCAGGACACAGGTCGAGGTGCATGCTGTGTAAGGCGTGGGCCATGGCGTACACAGCATCAATCACAAACTGCACCTTGCCCTCCTGTTCGTACTGAGAGTCTCGACTGATTCTTTCTTCGCCTGACGGATGATAAAAGTGTCAAAACTGGAAAGGCCAAACTGCTCACACACATTTTAAAGAACATGTATATGAAACTGTACTTACCCGTACATTTCCTTCTACCAAGTTCATACTTGATGCCAGGGCGGGTTAGTTTGCACTTGAAGTCGTCCTCCCAGAATTCGGCAAACCAGATGTTTCTTCTGTTGTTTTCCAGAGATCTGGTCTGGAAGTACTGGTCAAACCCTTGAATCGTTTCACAAAGCAGACTTTACTGAATGGTGCATGAAAATGCCATGCATGTTTCCTCAGAGCTCAGACTGCTATCAGCACATCAATAATCATACTGTGTTAAAATCAGCACAAATCTCATTTTTGCACAATGAAATGGCAATGACTCAATTTTCCCTATTTTTAGTGACAGGGTGCTGGCAGACTTATCAAACATCATTCATTTCCTTCATACATTGCATTGATATTAGACTCATCTATCAACGTCATACTTCACTGACAGGCTATTGTAGATATTCCATATATATTGCATCCAGATGGTTAGAGTTAGATGTGATGCTTTGATCTAATCATTTTTCTACCATCAATAGAAGCTCTTTTGGGCAGGATGGTGACAGCGCCCTCGGCCACATCCTCCTGGTCTTGAATGGGTGAGTTTTTGGCCCCCCAGCTGTCAGAGCCAACAAACAGGAAGTGGCCTGTCAGGTTGGCCTTTTTGGCTGTCTGCAAAACCCGTCTGAAAGAGGACAGATTTTATATTTCATTACACACTTTCTACGTTACTCCCCTGCTAGTTGGAGAGTGTGTTTCATACAGGAGACTTGTCATTAAAACATTATTCCTGTGCACATCTTATGATCTGGCTGATTTCCCTTTTTTCTTTTATGACGTGCAGCCGAGCTTCACTTACCTGATGTCATCCTCGTTGGCAAAGATGATGACCCCACGAGCATTAGAGGTCTCCATCAGTCTCTTGATGATCTTCTCAAACTCCCCTGGCCTGGGCTCTCTTGGAATCTTTATAGACTGTGCAATACACAGCCCCCCTGTGGCGGCGACATTAGAGATATTTTGGAATTGCTGTGCATCAATGTTTTCCCCTCACTGCACAGTATAATAAATATATATAATGAATGATATCACAACTGAAATATTTGAAAGTGCATTAGTGATTTCAAAATGTGTATAAATCATATAGTGATATATGTTATATGATATATGATATAGGATATAAATTCTTAGATATACATGATCCTAAATTTTCATCTGGCAACACCATGAGGTCAAAATTGCAATTTAGTTTAGTTACAATACCTTGAACATCCTTCAAAACTAACGACATCCTGATTAGCTATAGTTAGCAAACCAAAGTGGTTAACATGGTAAACATTATACCTCCTTTATTCTCAGCATTGACATTGTGAGCCTAGCCCATAGAATAAATAAATAAATAAAATATTGGATGAAATGAAATTTCATGGCAATAAATCTCATAGTGACACTCGGGATGTGTGTTCTTCAAGATATGTGTACACAGTTTCATGGAGATTTGAGATATTTCAGCCTGAACCAAAGTGATGGACCGACTGTGCTGCAGGCATGGCTAAAAGCAATACGCTGGTACCCTGTCCAGCAATGTCAATTATTGATGTGCAGTGTGCGTGTGTCTGTGTGTGTCTGTAGGATTTTTGCTATTATGAAATCTGAACTCCAGTAACATAATTTGAGCTTTTAAACCCTCATGAAGTGCTGACTTGTTTGCCCTGTTACTTCTTGTGTATTAAAAGATTTTTGTTTCCTATTTTAGTCTTTTAATGAGTGAATACAACAGCTTGATGAAAAGTAATCCCCTTTTTGTCACAGCAGTGAACAGCCAGACACACAACCTGCTTCTCTGGATATCTGGAGGAAGGCGTCGACACCGCTCTCTCCATAGTTCCCCTCAGAGGCCAGCGTGGAGACATAGTTCCAGCCCATGGCTTTGACGATGTCCACCATGGCCTGGGCCTGGTAAGAGTCTGGAGGCACCACACGGGAGAAGAACTCGTAGCGGCTGTTGTCGCTTAGCTCCGGGGCAGTGGAGGCATAACTGATCTGTGGAATCTGAGACAAAAGGGTCAGTGGTGATGAAATGGTTGAGTCAAGTGGAAAACATGAGCAGCCCCTGATTATTAGTCCAATATGTGATACCAAAGGTAAAAAGAAAGACTCAAAGAGGCAGTGAACCACATGAGAGGATGATGCACCACTTATGAACAGACAAAACCTTAACAGCTTCTAAAAGGAGGCCTTCCACATTAAAACTGACCTGATGTGGTGCATTAAAATCCCCAAATTGGACTATGATAGAGTAGAACAGCCTCTGTTCTCAGTAATTCTCTAAATTGAGACAACTTCACAGCACGATCTGCCCTGAGCTCGTCTTTGCTGGGAACATAACGTCACAGTGAAATACAGATGGTAGGAGCCACAGCTGTAAAAGCATTTGTTTGGGGGAAAAATGGATGAGAAGATTAATTTACTGGTGTGCTACTTCTTTAATGACACAGTTTATGTCGACAGTCTCAACCCTGACCCTGCTAATGCCGGTGCCCCCATCGTGGCTTAGCGCCGGGTCCTCTGGACAGGACGAGGAGAGAAAGGTAGACACAAGGGTAGTGAAGGGAGAAGGAGAGAGGAGCGAGAGAACCATTTCACAGATTATCTGGAAGGATTATAGGGGTTTTAGTCAAATTACGTTAAGCACAGAGGGAGAGACAGAGATCAAGAGACTAGAAAAAGGCATTTCTCAGCTGTAAGCCATACAATATATTTAATTCTGATGGCCGCATGCAGCTTCAGTTTGCCGCTGTGTCCACCCCGCCAAGCTTGAATTTACTGGTCAGCCTCCACTTTACAGACCACGTCCTCAAATGGGGGTTGAACTTTCTCTGGACAAAAGTTCTTCACTGACAAGCCTGATGATGTCAGTGTCAGGGTCCATACGAGTGTCAGCGAGGTGATTCAATCATTTGCATGCAAATAATCCCGTAGAAGCAGCTGCACCCATTCACTTTGTAAAATCAATGAGCCATATCAGTAACCAGTAAGTATCCATCCACTTAAGTATCCACAAGTATCCACTTACAGTCCAGCACAGCTGAAATCTTTTCACAATCACTCAATAATGTCAAGTAAATATGATTGTGGTTTGGTCCTAATTTAATGGTGTGTTCATATACAGATATTTTTGGTTATTTGTAAAGCTATTTAATTTGCATGCTCAAATAATGATTAATTAATAACCTCTTGGTCGACTAACTGATTGATCAACCAATCATTCAGCATTGAGTATTTTTTTTCTTGGAGAATTTGTGTGAATCTGATGTTATTTAACAAGCTGAACTGTCAAGTAAAAAACAAAACATACATCTCATAAAATGCATTATAGATAGAGTGCTAATTATATAACGTGACCACCTACAGAATATATACAACATAACAACAGCATGTGTGGTAGATGCTGAAACATCTCCAGCTGAGAGCAGATGTTCAGTGTATAGTGAGCATCGTTCTAGAAGCATCCACAGTCCGGAGGGCAGCACATATGGACAGTGGAAGGAAAACGCACCATTTAGCTAAATCTACTCCGCACTGTCCGGCCTTACAAGTTGCAGTTATCCTAGAACCAATGTCATCCCGTTGCCCTGATGCTCTATTTTCAGCCCAGGGTCCTGAGCTGCTGAGAGGGGCTTAGTGGAGGTTCGGATCTATAATTCTGTAGTTAACATCTGCCCTGTATGCAAGCTGCCCCTCCTTGGCTCTCAACTCAATATCCTTACTATAAAAAATGTTGCACCCAGAGAAGAAGAATCCTCTTTTTTAATTTAAAACATTTTTTTTTTTCAATTTGAATTTATTTTTAGACATTTCTAGATTTCTGGCAGTGAGTCGGTGGGAACATGGCATAATGTGGGATTTAAAAGACTCAGTGTCCCATCATCGCTATAAGCCGTGTAATCAATTATCAAAGGTCAATTGTCTGTTAAAATAACAAATCTGTATGGTGAACACATATAGCGGATTAGCCTGCAGAGGCTATGCATTCAAAATCCTGTGAAGTGTACCTGCCATCCGTACAGAAACTCATTCATATCATTCGTTGTTTTAAACATCAGGTTAAATCAGCAATGAGGTGATACAATATTATTATTAAGCATCTTAATAAATATGAAGGATGCTCTTAAATGCAACTAACCATGCAGCCATGTTCATGCTGATGATGGCACCATTCATCATCTGCAAGTAGACTTCAAATCATTTAGACCTTTGTGTGGACCAGTGCATTTTAAGTACATCAGCACTGAGATCATGTATATAGTGCGCGCATGAACGACTATATTCTGTGTAATAGAAGATGAAAGTTCAGCTAGTACGTACTGTAAGTTAACCTCTGTGTGTGTTCTTCCTGAGAACAGAACATACTAAAAAATCTAAAATATGAAGCAGTTGTTCCTGGTAGTTGCACACTTTTTGGCACAGTCACAGCTGACCCTTGTTTGAAAGTTGTTGACTAACTCTAAGTGTGACATCTTAAAATGAAAATATACAGAATACATATTGGATTTATAGCCTTTCTGCTCCTTATTTGGACAGCATGGCAGACCAGAGAACAAGAAAGACCGGGAGAGAGAGGTGGTGATTAAATCAAACTTGTAATGTTGTCATTATTGTACATGTCTTAGTAATTCAAAGAACAAAACTAAACTAAAACAAAGATTTTTGGTAACTTTTTACTTCCCCTTTATCCATCATGGGACCACTCAGATTAATCTTGGGGCCAATCCCCAGGATGGAAACCCCTGCTTTAAACTCATGCACCTCTACTTCCTCTTTTGTCTAATAAGAAGTAATGGCTTTCACCTCAAATCAACAAGAACTGTCCCACAATTTTGTCACGTGTTTAATGATGAAAGTGAAAATGAAACTCACCGAAAACAGTCTGAGCACATTAGCCACCATGATGGACACCGAGCTGCCAGACGCCCCGATCACCCCGACCACCCTCTCTGGTTTGGGGATGATGGGAGGCTCTCCATTTGAGCAGCGCACATCTGAGGTGTCCTTCTGGATGAGAGCCTGGACAAAGGTGAGTGACTGCTCCAGAGCATAGGTGTCTCTGGAGCAGGTGTCCAGGATCCGGGCCCCCAGAGTGATGTTAGGCAGCAGGTCTGGGTCGCTGTTGATCTGGTCTAAGGCGTACAGCATGGCCTCCAATCGATGGATCCCCTTCTCTCTCTTGACCTCCCCACAGGGCACCCCTGCAGGTCCCCGGGAGTGCACAGGAAACAGCCCCCCTAAAGTGATGTCGCCCTCGATTTTGATGGACTGGGGCTGGGTGCCCTGCTGGGCCCATGAGCCCGGGCTGATACCCACCAGCAGTGCCCACATCAACTGGAGCCATGCTTGGTATCTTGATGGTGTACTGAGCCAGCAGCACTGATGGGATGAGCGGGCATCTGATGTCATGATGATGACCAGCAGAGGTACTGACAGCACCAGGCCACTCCCTCTACCTTTGACACCTGAGGGCAGTCAGAGAGGGCTTTCAGGTCTGATTATCATCTCATCAGACAGGATACATCATTTCAATAATCTTGATCAGAGGAGAAAGGCTAAAAAAAAGGTTAGCCTTCATTTCTAAAGCTGGATGAATGAGTTATTTTTTGTTCTCTGCTGTGTCTGTCACATCAGTGAAACCATCACTAAAATATTTAAACACAACATACAGTTTTAAATATAAAGTGAGACATTCAGGATGTGTTTTGGATAGTTTTGCTTCATGTAATTCTGCATGACAGCTGGGAGACTTGGAGATTTGCGAAATTTTTGGAGTTTTGGTAGTCGTTTCTTCTTCATTCAATTCTTTTTTTTTTTTTTTTTTTTTTTCTTTTTTAAAAGAGCATGTATGCACAAGCATACAATAGGTGTGTTGTTGAAGGTAAATGCTAAAATGGTACTTAAGTTTATCAGGTCACAAAGGTTACATGCAGAGAGCCCACCAAAAGATTTGTAAACATTTCTGACAAAAGAGAAAGTATTAAAAAATATAAGCTTTATGTATACTTTATATACATGTGCATCATAAGAAAGCTGTATCTAAGCAGATTTTGGCCAGCATGCAGGATGACACAGAGTGAATATTGGAAGCTTTTATCACAGAGACCTGAGAGCAGATGATGGAAAACATTATAAATTTTGCAAAACAGAAAACATCAAGTGAAGCTTCGTAGCATTTCATGCTCCAACAGATGGAGCAGCTTCATTTTATCATGAGAATCTTTGACAAAATGCAGTCAACAAAAGACAGAGATTATAAATGCAATAATAATTATAATTAAATGTTTCCAGGCAGAATCTGGAAATGTAGAAATATATTTATAAATATGTAGAAATATAGAAAACATTATTTATTACATGGTATTATTAAATCTAAATATCTAATATGTATTAATGATAACAGTTTGCATGCATACAGATTTTCTTTGTTTAAAATTGCTATACGCACTTAACGTACATACATTCTTAACTCATTTATGATACAAAATCTTTCTATTTTTCTGTATAGCCCCCATGAAGTCTGATTTTATGGGAACTAGTTGAAAAATACTCTCAAAATCAATAAAGAACATAATGCGAATGCAGTCTGTGCAGGCAATTTTCCCCTTCTGAAAATACCGTTACAGGCAGTCTTGAAAGTGGAGGAATTTCTTCATGTGAAGACACTTCTTACCTTTACATTCTTCATTGACCAGTCTTGATTTTATCCATCACATGTGCGCATCCAAACAGGCCTCCATCCATGGTCCAAAATGTGATTATATATCTAGAGGTAAGGCTCTCCTCTCCTCACCAAAAAGTAAATCCTCTATCATCTCAGACAGCCGCCTGTGCACTCTCAAAAATCACCAGAACACACTGAAAACAGCGGGCTGAAAAAGAAGTAGTTGTGATTTTTTTTAAGACAAAATGCAAACACTGACTTTTGAGGCTTCAGGTTGAAGTATCATGGCAGAATCAGGGACAAGTGGAGGAAAAGCGCAACATTACAGCAGTGAGATTCTACAAATCACTACCAAATCCCTTAAAAGCTCTCTCTCTCTCTCTCTCTCTCTCTCTCTCTCTCTCTCTCTCTCTCTCTCTCTCCTCTGTGTGCATCTCTATTCAGTCACTCCCCCCTTCACTCTCTCACTCCCTCCCTCTCTCCCTGTTCAACCCTCTCCTCGCTCGCTCCCTCACTGCACTAATGGCCACAGATTGGGATTATCATGCAGGCGTCTGTGAAGAAAGCACTAGGTGGACTAGCTCATTTCTTTTTTTTTTTTTATTCCATCGAGCTGGACCAAATGTTGAACCCTCCCCCTCCTCAGTATGATGAACTCTATCACTTTGAGAGATTAAATGAGCAGCAATTTGATTCATACTCTCTCTCTCTCTCACACACACACACACACACACACACACACAAACTAACATGACACACACACACACACACACTTGCTCTCTTCATACACCTGTCAACGCTGGCACAATGGAGGGGAATATCAGAGCACAAAATAGGTTTCTGCACCACAGAATGCAGCTGGATTAGATTTATTATTGATTCGAGTCGATGCTCTGGGAAAAAGCAGCCCCCGGATCAGTTTGCAGCTCTTCATCTGTCAATTAGATTCCTGAACACAGTATCACTACTGCCGCCTACTGTACCAGTATAGAGACTGCAACAAGCAGACTTCCAGCATCAATGCAACACAAATGATTTGTTTTCCCTTCACATAACACTTTTAATTTCAAGTTAATACACTCTGTGACATATTAGAAAAACACATTTTGCTCAGTTACACATTTTACTAGTACCTATGTAAAACATGACATGTTAGAAACTACCCTAAGAAGACAGATTTCTCCAAGCCATCCTCCACTTTGGTGTACTCCAGGTGAGATTTGAAGTACTGGCTTTCGTATCGAGGGCTGCTGCGCACATATTCCAAGTAATCAGGAGTTCCAGGACAGATGACGTTGTCTGCCAGGAGGACGCTGCCTTTCCTGAGGAGGCCACACGCCTGAAGACAAAGCAAAGAGGGTGTCATTGCAGTAAGGTCAAGAGTTTAATCAGTTAAAAATCAGTATGAGAGACTTGCCTCCATCAGTTTTGTGTCAGGAAGGTACCGATCCTTCCAGTGATCCAGGAAGACCAAATCAAACGTTTTCACCCCAAAGTCCTCCTTCATTTTGGGGATCAAGTCACCAGATGCTCCTTCAACTAACTGGACCTAGAAAGAAGAAACACACGGTCCTCTGACCTTTACACACACATTGTTGTTTTTCAGTTTGTGGGGAGACATGTGACTTTACCTTTTCCTCTAATCCTGACCAAGCAATGACCTGACGAGCAATGGCAGCAAAGTCTGGGTTAAATTCGAGAGTGATGAGCTTGGCGTGAGGGGGGAGCAGGTTGGCAATCCGCACCGTAGAGTAGCCACAGTAGGTTCCCAGCTCCAGCACGGTGGTTGGGTTTACCTCAGATACCACTGAGTCAAGAATGCAGCCTGAGGCAAAACAAGCAGATGGGTCAAGTAAGGAAATGATTTTACACATGAAAGCACGCAGTCTAATAATGAGAATTCACTACCTTTCTCATCCCCAACATTCATGGCCCACTCTTTGGATCTGCAGAACTGATCAATGGCTTTGACCACGCTACAAGGGTCTCCTCTAGTGGCGTTCTTCTGTACTGCACTCAGGAGCCGCTGGAGGGGATAAAAACAAAATAAAAGTACCACTTTACAATAGACCAAACCATCATTAATTATTCATTCTTTACTGTTTTTATACATCATTAATAAGCATACATAAAAAAACTCCACATTTTAGTGTCAGATCTCATTTGTTTGCATCTATCTCTGTTCTTTAAATTCTTTAAATTGGAATTCAACAGAATAGAACAATTAAGGAGCAGTACACTTTATGCTGTACATTTCTCCCTTCTGTGCCTTGACTGTCAGCTCAAACCGTGCCGGACAAATGATCCAACGTCAGTCTTCCTCAGGCAAAAAACAAGAGTGCGAGCAAAACAGACAGATGCTTTGTCTGTCTGTTTTGTGTGTGTTTTTGCCTAAAGAAGTCCATGTCAAAATGTCATAAGTTATGATTCCAGTGTGTTTCTGTACTCATGTTTGTATCCAGCACCTGTTCAACTGTGTGTGAGGATTTGAACGCAACTACCTTCAATACAAATAATAGCAGTCAAACATCGCACTTGAGGAAAAAAAGTGCTTCAATGGACAGTGGACAATTACTCATTACCTTTTGATTTCATTGGATCAAAAAGAATTATATGTATTTTTACATATTTTATGGATAATTACAGAGAGGCATCAGTGAAGTGAAATTTGTGAACTACACACTTTGAAAACAAGGCTGCACATTTGAGATCAAGTTAAGACAATATACTGTATATTTTGTTCACAAAAATAACTTAAAAGCAAACATCAACAAAATATAGCTTTTTTAAAAGGCTATTGTGTCAGCTTTGTGCACTTAAAGTGAT
The DNA here is from genome assembly GCA_028641955.1 of Protonibea diacanthus. Lineage (NCBI taxonomy): Eukaryota > Metazoa > Chordata > Actinopteri > Sciaenidae > Protonibea > Protonibea diacanthus. The sequence goes on along the minus strand of CM053978.1, from coordinate 25,267,982 downwards.
ATGATGACCAAGATTTCAAGAGGCCTGTAGTTTTGGAGTAGTAGTAGGGAGAGGCAACATCCTGAACATGTGTTTTGTGGGCATATAACATAAGACAAATATTTATTTTTCTCACTAGCATGTTTTCTGCTCCTGGACATCTGGTACCTATCAGCTGACCCAGTGACCTCCCACCGTTCTGCACAGCAGCTTCCTGTTAGCTCATTAAGCTGCTTGTCTGTACTGTATAGGCCGCACCTGTCTGCACTTACATCCTGCTGTCAGTCTGTTCATTATTTTGTCTACCTGTTACCGATTCACCCACTAAAGATTATACTGAGCTTTGTTTACTAAACCAAAATCTCTGCATCTGTCTTGTGTCAAAGAGTTTTCATACATTTCATATTTCATATTTCATAACTTTATTTTAATAATCCTCTCAATGTCTACAGTTCCAGCACACACCCAAGATGCACCCACATGTTTTCACTTATGTTGCCTAACCTCAGAAGAGAAAACAATCTAAATGAAAACAGTGGTGTAGTACAGCAAAACCTGTTTTTACTCTTCAAAGTTCATTTTTATGTTTGAAAATTATTCTTTTCTCTGAACAAGTCTAAATCTCACATGTACTAGTTTGTGTATTAAATATATGTTCCACTATGATGCTATACTGTTAGTATGAATTAGCTCTAAACCTCTGCATGATACAGTGATATAAGATGGATAACTTTGCTCATTTGCTCAACTTTAGTCATTTGCTGTGAACTAGTTGCAGTTAGTTAATGTTCAGCTCAGTTCATTAGCTGGGCTGCCTGGACTGTGAGCTCAGTTCAGTTTGAGGTTTTTAGGCTGGGAGCACAAGGGAATGCTGACAGGAAGCAGAGCCAGTATCGTGCCAGAACCAGAGCTGGACCAAAGCATGCGGTGTAACCGGGCTCACCAGCCTCTATGGATATACTGGCAGAGGTGAAGAGACTGAAGAGGACATTGACAGAGGAAGCAGAGGAAGCTAAGAAAAGGAAAGAGTGACTGAACAAGAATTTGCCAAATAAGAGTAAACTTGTTTGGCAAACTTGTTTGGCATGTAAACTGACTTTTAGTCGCTGGCGAAAGCTTCATGAAATAAAAGACAGATGCCGAGCTGGGCTCACTACTGTTGGACTAGCAAGTAATAGTAGCTGGCTGCTATGTCTTGTGTTGTTGTTGTTAGCAAAGTTGTTCATAAGTTGATCATAAGTAATATAATCATCACAAATACAATATGGAATGCAAATATATGTCACACCTGTGAATGGTCTATTGTTTCATGCCACAGGTATTCCTGACCTGGACCTGGCTTTTTTTCTTAAAGGCATAGTGAACCTTGATGAAAACAAAGACCTTATTAGAATTTTTTTTACTATGCTGTATGAAAATCGAATCATTTTCCTCTCGTGCAGGCCAAAACACTGATTTTTCTTATTCTTATTTCCAATCAAATACCTACAACCTCATTTTCAAAACATAGAAACAACATATCTAATTGGAAATAGAACAAAAACAGTTTATCAGATGTTGAAACTGAGAAATTTTATTGTTTTTGGAAAATGATTTGCCTAATTTGAATTTAATGCTAGCATCACATTTCAGAGCGAGGCTCAGAGACCCCGTGTTTGGATGTAGAACGGACATTTGTTGACCAGAAGAGAAAACAATCTAACTGAAAACAGTGGTATAGTACAGCAAAACCTGTTTTTACTCTTCAAAGTTCATTTTTATGTTTGAAAATTATTCTTTTCTCTGAACAAGTCTAAATCTCACATGTATTAGGTCTAAATATATGTTCCAGTATGATGCTATAGGCCTACTGTTAATGACATTAGCTCTAAACTTCAGGTCAAATTGATGGTTTACAGTTACAGGAAGTGAGCAGTGTGTCTGACTGGAAATGTAACAGCTTAGATTTCACAGGAAAAGTCTAGTTTAATTCACACAATCAATGAAATTAATATGTGTAGTCTCAACAGTGATAATTAGTATATTGTAATATTGCAGCATGCTAACAGGTGGTGTATATGATAAACATAGCTGCTAAACATCAGGTTAGCATTGTCAGGCTGAAGATGTTAGCGTGCTGAGATTAGCATTCAGCTCAAAGCTCAGCTTACATGCTAGCATAGCTGCAATTGTTCCAACCAAGCAATCCGATCTGTGCTATTAGTTTTTATAAATTGGCCCAAACTTTGAACACATTTGGATTCTTCGCTTTATCTGAGTTAGTAATTGTATACTGGCAACTGAGGGTGAACTTTACCTTAAAATTGCAGAATATTACATGAGGAGATGTGCTTTACTGTTATTATTGACATGACAGTGATGTGGTCAGTGCCAATAATGACAGTAATGCACACCTCCTCATGTAACATTCTTTAAATTATTAGGTCGATTAAATTTGTGTTAGAGCATTTATAAATATGCTTAGTTTATTTGAACTACCTTTAATTTACCTTAAATTTGCAACATATGTGCAAGTACACATACATTTGACCCACAGTATGTTGTTATGCTCGTTTTATTTACAGTCTTCTCTACTTGCAGACCCCATTAAGTCATTAGTGAGTCAAGGCTGTTCTTATGAGAGGTGAATACTGAATATTGAAGGCACACCTGAGGACGTGTGGACTGGGTCAGCGTGTCCAGCATGGGCTCCACGATGACCTCATGCCAAATAAGTGCCAATCCTCCATGATACTGCACAGCAGCAGGGATCAGCCATCTGTAGAGAGCATACAGAAGAGCTGCTCCGCCGGTGCAACTGTAAAGAAGAGTCAGCAACATCCTGCAACCAAGACAGAGAGTGTGAAAAATATTCATCGCGGTTATATGCACTGCATTATGGGAAGAGGCTTTGATAAAGGAAGCACAGACACACAGTGCAATAACAACACATCTGCATGAGATAAATGAAAGCTCTTACATCTCTCCTCGCTCTACCTCTCCCTTTGTGTGGAGCTAATGAGATGGGTGTTTACTATTCAGTGTACAATACTCTTACTGCTACTGTTTTCATTATCAGCTGCTGCCAGGTCCAAGCTGTCCACCCACCCACACACACACACACACACACACAGAGACCTCAATATGATGATATCACTGTTGGATATCATTTAATATCAACTGCAATAAGCACTAGTAAACACACAACACAGTGCTTTGTGTGCAGCTTTCCCACTCTCAGAAGCAATTAGTCTGTTTAGATACCTTGAGCACAGATGAACTGGGCAGAAAGGAAGAGAAAGGCACAGCCAGAATCCTAAACAAGGGCTCCTTCTGTGGGAAAGCATTGGAGGGCATTGCTGGAAGGAGCATTACCTTGCACTCCTAATGCAACTGTGAAAGACCAGCGGTGGTTGAGGTAATTCCTTTTGATTTGGAATTTGAGTTGCATGGCAACTGGCCGAGGGTTAAGAGCTGTGTCACAAAAGGCAGAGCGCTAGGACTTTAACCTTTACTACGGATGGCTTCACCCTAATGTACGCACAACCAAGAGATTCAGAAGCAGAAAGGCAGAGTAGTGGTAGCACGCCTAGATAAACATGTTTATCTTGGTGTAGATAGAGACAATTGCGGAAGTTGCGTGCTGTGCGTACTATCTGACAGTCTTCACACCATGAAAAGTTTTCCAACAGGGAGAAAGCTACTCATGAAAATACCAAAAACTTGCTCACTATGAAGATATAATACATTTGGCTGGACTGATGAGAATTATCAGCAGTGTCAGTCCACACACTCTTCCACAGCCAGTAAAAACAACCAGCCTGAGCTATGGTCTCCCATGAGTGACACAGGATCACACACTTATTATTAAGCTATTAAAAAGTCTCTTGTTAAAAACCTAAAAGAAAACAGAAGACTTACGTGTGTTTGCAGGCAGCGTTCTCTGTCGTCTTCACCTCTTGCTGCTAGAGGAAAATCTGTGATTTCTTTTATGACTGCCTGGCATACGCCTGTGTTTATATGAGACTAACTCCTCCCACCTCTTCCTTTCAACCCCCGTGGATGTATTAAGACCATCCCCCCTCTTGGAGCTCTGCTGAATGTGAGCATGTATGGAATGCACTGACCAAATCTCTACAGTCATCACACACACACACACAAACGCGCACGCACACACACACACACAGGGACTGCAAAAGAAGTGGAGTCATTCCTGTTTGGAATTTAATGATTTTTTGGGGGTTAACTGTGAGTCCAGCTGCAACCACTAGTAGTAGTATCATTTTCATTGTGATTACATTTTCAGCTTTGTCTCCAAAAACACCTGAAGTGAGGTTGTTAAAGGTTACTGTTTTTAATAACGCAGTGTATAAACATCCGTTTTCTTTCAGAGTCATCAGGGTAATCCTTCAAAATGACATTTCTGCCTTTGGGTTATGCTTGTTATAAGAACAAGCATTTCTTCATGGGGAGGTCTTGATTTGCCTTTCTTAGAAACAAAAAAGCAAAAGCAATCGGATGTCAGTTTATTGACTTCTTGATCATGTCACAAGGCAGTTTTCCAGTAAGCTATGAAAATACTGAAAGAAAGAGAAACTCAACTGTGAAAAGGCTCTCACTAGGCTAATAAATATTATGAAAACTGTCCCCATGATGCCAGCACCAGACAACCACTGTGTATCCCACATCTGTCCGAGTCCCACATCACTTGCGATGTGTCTGAGCCTGCTAGTCCACTGGGCTCTGAACAAGACAGACTCTAGGAGGTGATCCATGGGTGTTTCAGACACTGGGCAGCTGTGGCTCTTTCCTTTGGCAGCAGTTCCAACATGGTGAGGAGGAACGAGCTGAACTGAGCGGCTTCCTCCCGCGGCCACTCGTATTTATCCAGCAGGATCTCAAACAAGCTCCACGGCTTCAGCTTGGATATGTGTCGCAGTTGTCCTGTGCAGGGTAAGAAGTAGACTGATTAACTACAGTGACTGCAAATAATATGCTAACGTGAAGTTTTTAATCAGTCTTTGTGATAATTTTGTACATTTTACCTTTACGGTTGAAGTATCGTTTGGAATTTCTCCCTGAGAGGGCAAACTGGGATGGAAGGGGTCCCAGCAGCTCGATGATGTGGGCAATGTGATCTGAGAGAACACGAGCAGGGATGCCGCGTTATAAGAACATTTAGATTCATCAAGGACAGAAGGGAAGTAGTGAACGACACAAACCTTCCTCGCGGGAGAACGTGGCCCCTGATTGGGGGTCGAACAGATAATCCCCGGTGGCCAGCTCAAAAGCCTGTGGTACACATAAAAGGTGAAAAGTTGTGACGTACCTAGAAATCGAACCCCACTCTCTCTGCTCGAGGATTGGAAAGGTGAACTGACACCCCACCAGCTGTCAGTTCACCTTTCCAATCTACAAGCAACACCACCGAGGTGGCCTTGAGCAAGGGACCGCACCCCCCAACGTCTGCTCCCTGGGCGTTGCAAATCACTGCCCACCGCTCCAGTCTCTGGCATCTGCCACTGTGTGTGATCCTATGCATGTATGTTCCAACAGGTGCCAACTGGATGGGTCAAATGTGTCAAAACGCTTCAAAAACACACATCTGTGAAGGCAGTCGGCTCACCATGCAGGCGGTGCTCCAGATATCGGCCGGTGTGTCATAGTCAGCACCGATCAGAACCTCCACAGAGCGATACTGACACGTCTGGATGTCCTCAGTGAAGTGTTTGTGCTGACGACAAGAGAGGTGAGACTTTAATGTGCCGGTATTAAATGGCCTGCGTCTATGACTATTAACAGAGGTCTCCTAAAAGTGTCCTTATGCTTATTCAGCTCAGTGCAAAGTAACTTCAACCTTCTACTGAAATGACAGACTTTTTACACCTAATTATGTGCATGTAATTGTGTAAGCCAAAAATATGTTAGTATACGATATATTCTCAATAACTGTTGATAACTGTTATTGTTATTAAAACATGCTAAAATGCTAGATCCTCTCTGATGCTATGACAGCTATGTTAAATGTTAACATTGGTATGCTAACATTCTTACTGCTAATATAATAATATATATAATATAATATGCTGTAATATAAGTAGGTGTAACGTTAACCATGCTTAGTTTAGCATGTGAGCATGATAATATATACAAGCCTGATTGACCTGATGATGGGACTAGATGTAAAGTTATCATCAGTTATCATCAAAATCATAAATAAATACATAAATAAATAAAATCATCCTGAGCGGTGACATGAATGTTTGTACCAAATTTCATAGCGATCCATCAAATAGTTGTTGAGAAATTTCAATACTAAAGGAAATATGATTCATCATCTGTGGACCATGAATATTTGTCATGACAGTTCCCTCTGGACCAAAGTAGTAGACATAGCCATTGCTTAGAGGTATGCTGCAAGCATGTGAAGCAAAATATGTCAGCAGAGAAAATAACATCTTTCTCTGACTCTGCCGGATGAAATGAGAAGCATAACCACCACCACTGGGTAACACTAAAATGTTTTATGTATCTCTCCGGTTACATTTCTAATCAGCCCACACAGTCTTGTCTCACTGGAAACATATGGCAGCTGTGTTTCTTTTTCACTGGAGGGCATGGCAAATATGCATTTCATTCTTGTGCTCTACACAAAGCACCTGTTGTGTCCAATTCTTCAAAAATGATGTGTTGAAGGAGTTTTGTAAACACCTTACAATCATGGCTCTGATGATGTCCTATCCTGGACTCCTCAGTTTAGGACTAGAATTTCAGGATAAGCTCCATCCCTTTATTTAGATTTTTTCACCCAGTCTTCGAGTCTTAACTTAGTTTGGTAGATAAAATATTTCGATAGACCTGTAAATAATTGCAGTTATTAAGTGGTCACAGTTTCTTTATCAAGCAGTTTTTCTATGATTGGTTGAGGTGTGGTCTTTTTTGATGTAACTCATGAAGACACTGGGTTGTTGCAGCTGCATTAGATGACATACGCACGTCAACTCCCAGCAATATAAACAGATATAACTCACTAATCTGAATCAGTATTTACATATTCCCCCAAAATCCTGGTCAAAATGATTCACTCACTATGTGTGTTTTACTACATAAATACTTAACTCTTAATCTTTTATTGCCAGAATAAATTATGGACACCATGGAGGAGGTATCCGCTTTCTCTCAGCTTTCTACTTATCATATAATTGTCATTTTTTAGATTTTCAGGTTTAGTTTACTAAATAATCACTCACCACCCAGCAGGCATTTCCCAGGTCAGCTATCTTGATGAGGACTTTATCAGCATTCTGGGGCTTTAGGAGGTCAAGAAGTACGTCTGAGTCACTGATACCTAAAATACATAAAAGAATGTGACAGCTAACACTAAGATAAACTTTAGTTTGAGTGAACGTAAGTATTAAGTTTATGTAAACACGCTAACAAAGGTACACATTTTTGCCAAACTGTAAACATTCATTTTCCTCAGGAAGAGGAACAATCTGCTGACATCACAGTTTAGACAAAACCACAAATGTCATGAGACTGACCGCGGGGAGAGGATGGTGAAGGCGGAGGAGGCTCTTTGTCTGCAGTCTGACGTAATAACACTGATCTAGAACCAGAGACAGGAGCACCTGTGTTGAGGTCTGGCCATGAGCAGAAGGAGTCTCTGTTGCTGCGTGAAGCCGAGTCCAGTCCATCTTCAAACAGCATTGTGTGCCTCCTGAACTTGAGGGTAGCACCTGTGAGTTTAGAGAGACAGGTGGAGCTACGGGTGCTGAAGGGAGCAGGGGCATCGGAGAAGGACACATGAAGTTTCTCTTTTGGAGTGTGGTCGGTTGCACTCTCCTGTCCCCGGCGACTCCTGTCTTTCCTCGTCAGTCGCTTCATGGGGCTCTTGGAGACCTTGCTGGACTGCAGGGGTGCAATCAAACAATCGGGTGAGCACTGAGTAAAACTGAAATCTGAAAAGTGCTCAGTGAAAGTCAAGCAAATCATTCAAATTAAAGCCACTATGTATTTGAAATTGAAATTGACTTTGGCACCCCCAAATGGTAGCATCAGAAAACATTCACACTGACACAACAGACCTAATGCAGTGCAACATCAAGAGCAAATCCAATCTTTTTTAAACGCACATCATCTGCAGTTATGAGAATTCACGTGAAATACATATATTAATATCTCAATAACAGAATTGTGAAGCTGTTCATCTACATGTTGTTACATATAGTAAGTTTCTAATAAGTCAATCCACAGCAGCAGGGGTTGAAAGACATCAAAAACTGAAGCTGAGTTCCCTTACAGATGAAACAACGAGCACTTTCAGTCGAATCTTGTCTCATGCCTTTGAGCTACGGGAGCCTGTTAGTGACACAGCAATGCCACAACTAGAGCAAGCTAGCAAATTTGAGCAGAAAATATTTGTTTATTACGAGAGAGAAGAGCTGTCCAGTACAAACGTTATATACGGTCAGTAGGTTTTTCTTAGTAGAAGCCATGGAAATTCATTTTTTCACTACACATCATGACTCTAATGTAGGGTTAGGAGCCAGAGAAGTGCTTCTTGTGAAAATATGATGTTAGATTGTAGTGTGTATAATATTGTTAAGGAGTTTTCACTGTCTTTAAAGTCTGATACCTCCCTGTGCCACTTTACTCTTCCGATCCCCAAAATAATGCAACTTTTCTGATCAGAAAACAAGAATCTTTTGCGCATACATCTTCTTAAAATGAGTTGTCCGTAGTGGTTTAGTTGCCATAATATTAATCTGATGAATAAATAAGTGTGTAGGTTAAGGATTCAAATCCATCTTGAGCATCACAGTTATGATTAGACGAGACCCGACAGAATTCTTGACACAGCGTGCTCATCTGGGACTGAAATCTGACAACGCTGGTTGGTACATGTCTGTCTTCACTGATTTCACTTGTCCTATATTGAGTTTCAGGTTGTAGATGTTATCAAGATGTATTTAAGCGTCTGGAGTGCAAAAGTTAAACACAACATCCATCTTACCCACTCCCCAAGAGTGTGGAAAACCCCGGTCAGCTTCCCCAACAATCTGGACAAACTCTTAGGTGATCATAGAACAAATGCACAAGTCACAATGTAATTATGGCAAAATATAAATGTCCAAAAAAACTAGTGAAATAATAATGTGCAGTAAAATACATTTCAGGGTGCACACCTGTTTTTCTCCGGAGTTTCTGTTCACTGGCAGGAAGTGAAAATATCAGCAGGAGACAAGAGACAGGATGTCAAAATAAGGGGAAGAAAGGCAACATTTTTATTTCATTCAGTCAAGAACACCTCCATCAGCATGACACTCACAGATTCCTTCAAAGAACCTAAACATGTGACAATGCAGATAGTGCATCACTAACCTGAGGAGCTGGTGAAAGCAGAGGACACTGGCAGCTGCCACAGCTTGGTGTTGGCCGCCAGTTTCTGTATGTAATCCTCATCCACTCTCAGGAGGATGTTTTCCGGCTTTATGTCTGTGTGGATAATCTTGCATTTAGTGTGCAAGTAATCTAAACCCTGCAGAACCTGCGATAAGGAATGAAAATACTGTCACTGTCACTGCACTCAACAATGAGTGAAAACAGAAGATAGTCTGTTTAAAAGAAGAGCTCAGTTACTCTCTAAGACAGAGAGGATCATTTATGATGGAATAAAGGGTGGCACAGCACCTGTCTGAGGATGCTCTTAACACAAGGCAGGGGGAGGCCAGTGTAGTTGGACTTGACGATCCACCTCAGCAGCTGGTGGCCCAGCACCTCCATAACCATGCACACGTCTGGTGAGCAATTAAGGACCTTGTTTCATGTGGTACACCTTTGGGAATTTAGAGTTTCTTGGGTATTTGGGGAACAACTGATGATAACCCGATCCACTAAAATTCAACTTTTTGATTAGTTGCTTCTGCTATCATCATGTTGTAGTACTCGAGATCTGTCGTGATCACACTTTTTAAAGGCCTTGGTCTCTTCTCGGAATCGACTGCATTTTTACTCATTCAGTCAAGGACTCTGGATTTTAGTTTAAGACCAGTCAAGAACACAACTTCGGATATGTCACCTAATTGCCTGTGCATTGTCTGATTTATTTTTTAACTGTCTGGGAAGGGACATCAGATCAAAATCAAAAATATGGTTTCCTAAATCACATCTGCGTTCAAAACAGCATCCAGCGTCGCAGCGTCGCTGTGCAGTTTGTGAATACTGCACAGCGACGCTAAATGAGGTGACTGAATCTAATAACCACGCAGGTTTTTGTGAATACTAGCTACCTAAGTATATATACTGTCCGGTCTTGCCTCAGTCTCACAATACCTTGGTCTTGGTCATGACTTGGTCTGACCAAGACCAAGACTTGGCACACTTGGCACAAGACTTGGCACACTTGGAAACATCCTTGAAAAATACTTGAAGCTGCTCTACAAACTACAGTAGCTGATCATATTATGCTGTATGTCTCTGTGAAGGATACGCTCTCCATTTGCTCCAGTGATCCTGAAGTCATCGATGAGGTGCACAATTTTCTCACGTTTTGGATCTTTGGGGTCACTGTCCCTTACCTGATGGTCATATATTAAACATATTATAATATCTGCAAAAATGTATACATGTAGTAATAATAAAACAACCACACTGTGATCAAATGACTTCCCTACATCTCTAAAATGCAATAACATTTACTGAAAATAAGTCACAGTGAGAGATGATGGTGGTGTTGAATTAATATTAAAGCTATAAACACAATATTATTACAGTAGTTCATTTTGTAGTTTGTCTCTCTCACACACACACATTATGTCCCACCTCACCCACCCCATCTCTAACACAACTACCAAGGCTCATGATCAGAAAGATGTTCCCATGATAAACTGTACATTCAACAAACTGTCTCTTAGTAGAAATTTTGAAATGACATAAGAGTATGTATTTTATGTCACCATTATCAGTCTCACTTGTTAGCGAATCCTGCTGCTCCACAGCCAAGGCAGCAGTTTCTTTGTGTTGACCAGGCACTCACTGTACATTTTTAAAGTGTTCTTACAATACACACATGCTAAACATGTGTATTGTAAGAGCACTCTGCAAATGACTGCTACAACCTACTGAGTACGCGTCTTTAAAAAAAATGATGTGATCACACTGACACATTTCAGAAGTTTGATCTCATCCAGTGCCGTCTCTGTGAATGTTTGAGCACTCTTCACCACCTTCAGAGCCACAAAACGCCTCTTCCTGCATGCAAACAATTATGTCAGTTAGCTACTATTATGTTTATATTATTATATTATCACTATATGATGTTATTATGTTACATATGGAATGTCAAAAGGTCAAACCTGTACTTACTCCATATCCCAGCAGAGCCATACAGTAGAGAAGTGACCCCATCCCAACTTTTTAACCACTTGGTAACGATCGACAAAGATCTCTCCTTTCTCTACACGGTAGTAACCACCTGCAACACAGTGAACGGCTGCATCAAAGAGGAGCTCTCAACCAGTGTGATGGAGTTTGGTGTTGGGGTGCTGCCTACCAATGTCGTAGTCTGCAGGGTTCTCCTGTTGCTCTTCATAAGATCCCAGAGGTTCAGTGGAATGGGGATGTACTTGTGCAGCCGGGGTGCTGTGGACAGCTTTGCTGGGCACAGGGGAAGGTTTAGGACTCCCTGCTGTGTCCGGGGAGGGATCAGACCTGGGTTTGACGGGTGGATTCGGAGAGCTGGCTGAAAGGAGGGCTGATATGGCAGCAGCATATGAAGATGACATGTTTAACCCAAGACTGAGGAGTTCGAGCGCCACTGAAGACAGGCCCGGGTGACAGCAGCAGCTCTGGGAGAAAGCTTCAAGAGAAATGCATGTGCACACTTTCAAAAATGGAAGGAGTCCTTCAATCATGCTCACATCTCTGAAACAAGAGTTCACTCGCTGTTTGTCTGGCAGCTTGTTGTGCTTTTAGTCACTGATTACAGGAGGCTGTTTGTGATGACATTTAAAATGGGCCAGTGAATGTGAATGTTTATTTTTAGCTGGACGAATGGCATGTCAACGTAAATAGCTCCTGACACTGGGCCTAGCTGCAACTGAACTCTTCCTGATTTTGCAATGGACGACTCCAGCACAGCTGTAAACATGAACGGGTGGCAACTCAAATTAATTCATGATCTTTTGAGGGATGTCTGGATAGAGCAATTATTTTGTTAAGACAGTAAAGTGATTAGAAAATGACAGTCCTTCAAACAGCTCTCACTGCCTCACTAAGAGGTGGAAGTGGATTTATGCTTGTGTGGTTGTACACTTTGTGTCACTCTGTCAAAAGGTACTAATGTTTAAGAGATCAAGTCATCGGGTATTAAATACAAGGTAGGAAAAATGGAAATTATTGCTGGTAAAACAAAATAAATAAATAAATAAACCAAAATAAAACTCTAATATACATTAATCTTGGTTTGCCCGATAACATCAAAAGCTTTATCACATATTATATATGTATGTCACATATATCACATATTAATATGTGTATAAATATATGCCCTCTAAACAGTTAGCATTGTTTGAAGTTTGATGTCATTTTTTCATGCTGTTGGATATTTAATATCAGGTTAGTGAAACATTTCAGACTAACATTTTGTGCAGAAAACTATTGGCTTTCATCAGCTGGAAAAAGTACAGAGAAAAATTCAGCAGTAAGCGAGCTTGTAGCACCCTTTCAATATTTCAATTTCAGTTGAATAAAGTTAAGTAGCTTTGTTTGGTTAATATATGTCTAGTTTTTAATTAATTTAGTATGTAAACTATATATACTTGTCATTTATTCAATGACCTCTGTTGCTTTGAGTCTAAGTCAAGCATAGTTTTATTTTGAAGGTCTCTGTAGGAAGTGCTGCTTGTTGCTCTCGCGCTGGGCTAAAGTGCAGTACGTGTTTTAACGATGAGACTTTGAAGCACTAAAACTCAGATCCTTATTCGCTTGTAATAAATACTCAAGAACATCAGAGGAGGAGCTTACTTACCCCTGTGTGTAATGTGTCCACCTTTAATATTTGTAACAAAATAAAACGAGCCTGGTACGAGGTCACCGAGAGTCCCTCTCAGCCCGCGTGCACCGTTCCACTCTGGTCTGCGTGACTGAAAAACACTCGGTCAGGTCCAGGAATAGCAAACTGCTGCTGCTGCTGCTGCACTGTGTTTCTCACATTTATCACTATGCAGATAGCAGTGCTATTTCCAGAGGTGGAGGAGCTCATTTTCTTATTTATTAATTTATTTATTTGTGATTTTCCCAAAACACAGTTAGCACATAGCACAGTCACAGGTTTTAGACAGAATCAGGTTTATTGCCAAGCAGGTTTGCACTTACAGGGAATATGACTTAGTTGCAGAATAAAAAAGTATATATATATATATATATATATATATATATATATATATATATATATATAATCTTCTAAAACAAAAGAGCTGTAGTGCAGAAACGTGCATGACCTGTAATAAGAGTGAGTTCACAGGATATTATAAATGTGCATATATACAACAGGATGAAGTGGTCCCAAATAAATAAAGGCTGTAGCATGTAGGTCTGGATGGGGAGAGGGAGAGAGTCAGTGAGAGGGCCCCCGGCTTCTTGATAAGGCTAGCAGTGGATGGGAAGAAACTGTTCTTGTGGCGTGAGGTGCTGGTCCTGATGGAGTGCAGACTCCTGCCAGAGGGGAGTGTCTCAAAGAGTTAGCTCACTACAGCTCACCAAGAGTAATGCTAATGCTACAGGAGATTTAAAAAAAAAAAAAAAAAAAAAAACATAATACAGAAGGTCAGTATTACACTTACAAATATATAGAGAATTAATGGATAGAAAATTCATTTATAAATGCTTTTGCCACTCAGATAAGATTATGTTGCACCTCAGACCTTTTGTATTTTAAGTAACAAGTAAAAGTTTGGTGACATTTTTATTAAGTATTTCTATGCATTAATTGCCTAAATTCATTCTCTTTTGGGGTAAGTTCATTTTTTTTACTCCATTATTATTATTATTATTATTATTATTATTATTATTATTATTATTATTATATATACACACATTCAGAGATCAGCCATAACATTATGGCCACTTGTCTAATGTTGTGTAGGCCCCCTTCACAGCCTCATACACAAAAAACTGTGATACACTGTGTGTCCTGGCACCTTTTTATGAGCACCAACATTCACTTTTTCAGTAGACTGTGTTCTGGTGGATCAGACCACACATGCCAGCCGTCGCTTCCCGCATGCAGTACTGGGCTTTGGCTTTCACTGCATTTGACCACTTTTAATAGGTACTGACCACAGCAGGCAGGGAACACTCCACAAAAGCTGCAGTTTGACCCAGTCACCACGCTATCACAATTTAGCCCTTGTCAAAATCACAATCCTTGTCTTGCCCACTGTCCTGCTTCTAACACATCAACTTTGAGGACAAAATGTTAACTAGCTTCCTAATATATCCCACCCACTGATAGGTGCCATGATAATGAGATGATCGGTGTTATCAGTGGTCATAATGTTATGGCTGATCGGTGTCAGTAGGAAATATGCACAAGGACTCCAGGGACGTTGCAAAAATTGACTGATCATACCAGGAAAAACACATGTGATTAATAAAGGGCTAAGCTCCACTTTATTGTACTGGCCCTGCACCTTTGGCTAACTGTGACACTTAACTTACACCTGTGCTTTTAAATATATGAAATATCAATAACAGAATGTCAAAAATATAAACAGGTTATCAATAAGGATCATTCTTGCTGATGTGACCCCACCCCAGTTACAAAAAAGGTGGGGGGGCAGAAGAGCACTATCAGCCCTAGACACCACCGATCTTGGTGTGGACCCAAGTTTTAAAGGGTTCAGAAAGGCGGGAGATGTACGTTCAGTTCAAGGAATATTTATTTAGGGAAGAAAAAGAAAACTATTGGGAATGGAGGACCTGAAAAACAAGGAGAAACTGCCACCAGATTAGTCCAAATTATTTTATTTGACCATACTAAATAATTAAAACTACTAATGTATAAATAGCAAATGGCTTAACAACATGAAATACAATAGAGGATAACATGGCTGCAATGATAGGCAGGACAGGGTACTTACTGCAGGGAGATTCTATCACGGGCCCCAATAGAAACCACCACATGTGCGCACTAATCACTGTAACCACTGCAAGGACAAGCTAAACTACAATCCAGTGAGGTGACCACTACACTTCACACCCACCACACTGCATGCAAGGAGGGGTGCATATCCCACGACTAGTCCCCGCAGATCATCCCTCTGCCTTTGCCTACAAAAGAAAAACCCAAACAGACACAAAAACACAGGGATTCAAATGGTTCAGGTTCACAAATATCAGTACAGTGCAATCAAATATATCAAAAGTCAATCTTCAACCATATACACAGTAGTTCAACTGTATATTCCATAAAAACATTCACCCACAGCAATGGTGAACTGGCTCAGGCAAAGCAGCAGTCTGGCCTTCAATCTCAGTCAATATGGGGCTCTGCTGAAAAGCGACACAATAGCTGACAGGCTCCACTCTGGTTTAAAAACAGGGAAGAGCTGAGTCTTTTCCTAAAGAGATGATCATGATATTAGTGATATGTCTACAGTTTAATGGAACTCTAAATTTCACTAACCCATACCTTTCCAGCACAGGACCAAAGAGCTCAATCGGGATCACCTCAGGACAGTCACACCACAACTACATATACAAAAAGGCCTCATTAGTTTTCCCATAAAGCAATATAAACACATCTTTTTCATTCAATCTTCCTTACCCGCACGGACACTGCAACCACTAATTGCCCTCACCTGTCCCTATAAAGATGGGGAGCTACCTCTGGCCCCACCTGACAGGGCAGTGCTTTAAATGTAGATGCCAGCCCTCACACTGAGTTATCATTATTTAAATGTAGTAAAGTAGTCACCAGAGTAATCTGTATGTGTGCGTGGTTCACCATTTTTCAGGGTTGTCTTAAAGCAAAAGGCGAGTGGGAGAGCAGAACTGTGGATTTTATTTTTCATCTATTACATCTGAAGAACATTAGGAAGGAAAGTCCAATATAAACAAGCAGCAACCGCTGCGGCCCAAAGTGAAGCCACAGTGGAAGTGCCAAAAACTGCAGTTCCTCAAACGTCCACTTGAGGCTGGCTACAGAATGACTCAATCTTCATAAGTCCACATGTTAAAATGTCCAACTTCACAGCAGAAATAAACATGTTTACAGCCTGGTACAAAAACAGTTTTGGTCTCTGTAACTAATTTCCCCGTTCATGTTCAACTGTACTGAGGGTGAATTTATATACAGCTCACCTGTTCAAATTATATTAAGGCTTAAAGTTATGCAGAATTAACAGCATGGTCACTTTGACTGATAGGTGCGTGTTCCTCTGACAATCCACATCTTTGCTCATATTTAAATTAGCTGGGAGGCAGGCAGATGCAGTACTGCCAAGATGGTAGCAGTCAGAACCTGAGAAAGAAGAAACCTGAGGGTGATGTAACAGATACAGCATCCATGCTTTATACTGTTGATGAATACAAACAGGATGAATGATTGCAACAAGCAAAACCTTCAGCGTAGATATAAGCGTCAGACCATCTCTTTAGATTTTAATGTAGTTGGTAAAGTTGCACTTCAGGCGAGAGTAATAAGGAACAGAAATGGAAAACTAACATGTCAGACACATTCTGTGTTGATTTCAACATGACACTTTATTTATTAGAATGAATGCACAATCTCATACATACAGTATAGGGCAAGCCTATAAGTCTTCATAGGCCTGGTTATAAAGAGGAATAGAGAAAACAGCTGCACTTAAATATCTAAAAAAAAGAAAAAAGAAAAAAAGAATAATCAAATATTAACACATCACACTGCTGAATGAAATGGTTTTAACACACATTATCAATTCCCGCACTGATGAGAAAAAGCTACAGTAGATAGCTACAAAATGTTATAGGTTCATAAATATAATATAGTTTGAATAAATTTGCTTCAGAGCTAAATTTATATCATTTACTTTTGACTTACAGAGTACATTATATGAAAAATACATTTACGACCCCCAGTGCACAGCAGTTTGGTCTTTGATTTCAGGTTTTAACCAGCTGGAAGAAGCTGCATGAAGCTGGATACTGAGAGGATGTGAATACACCAGACAGCAGAAGAACCCAGGCAACATTTGCTACAGTTTGTAAAGTTTGCAAAGTAGAAAACAACATCACTTGTGAAAGACATAAAGAATTACATTCAAATGACTCCCAAAATGGCCAACATTTAAACGGAACAAAAAAAAATGTTTAGAAAAGATGTAAACTTATGTTTACACTAAGACAAACACTTCCTTGAGGATTTCTTTTATTATTATGATTATGATTATGATCTGAACTTTACATTGCAGCCATTAAGACACTGATTACAAATATATTATGACACATAATTCTTCTGATTTAAAAAAAAAAAAAAGTCAATTGAAAGCACATGAAATGAGTTGAAATCAAATACAAAAATCAGCCAGCATGAATTCTCATTAACAAATTCACTGGTATGAGACCTGCTCACACCATCATTCAAAACTGCAGCAGCCCTATTCTGTTCACACCGCCAACTTCACTTTTCACAACCAATTAAATAGTGCTCACTTGGGGGTGGAATGAGTTGGGGGAGGTTAATTCTGATTAAATACGTATGTGGTTAGTTTAAAAATTACATTGTTAGTACGGGAATAAAATATCAGCTTGAAAATCATCAGTACGATCCACGCTATATACAGACTAACACTCAGATAGACCTTCAGTAGATGTTAACAAAACTCACTTTCCTTAACATTTCCTAATTACAAACCCTGCTGAAACCTTCCTATTGCTCCACATCTCTCTTGGACACAACGTCACAGGGAATTAAGGCTTAAGATGTTCATAAAGTGCTCCATATGACACTCAAATCCTCCACAATTAGCTGCAGAAAAATCTGATTCGATATGAGTACATTATTGTCATAGTCATGTGCTACTGCCATACAGTAGGTCTCACAACAGCCCTCAGGTTTTTTTTTCTTTCTAAAACGGGTCTAATTATTCTGTCAAGGTCAGCGCAGAGAAAGCTACATTTATCGGCCAGCACCGAGCTAAATCTAGAAAACAACCTGAAAAATCACTAGATATATGACATCATTCCGAATACCCAAATTTAGTGACATCGTGAACCGCTTTCAGTTTTTGATTACACTAAGCTCACAGAGGCTTAATGCGAACATTTCAGATTATTAGAAAGCATGTTAAAGTTTTCTAACCAAGCTTTAGTTCCGATATTCAAACTTTTAGGCACTCCCGCCACTACACCGATACGCTACAGTTCATGGCCCGTTTCATTGGTCAAACATGAAAAATACAAATGACGTGTGAAATTAACAGCAGATGGAGACCGAAGCATGTTTTTTGCGTTTTATATAGTTTACAAACACACATTCACCGGCATGTATTAATACTTTTTCAAATGATATGAGCTCATATAACATCTTTGTATATCACACGATTAATGAGCAATAAATTACCTCTTTAATATAACTGTTCTTTATATCTCAGAAGATACAAAATAGTGATTTAGAGTTGTATATATTCTGTAAAAAAGTATATCTCAGGAGTTATTAGGAAGGATTTTACTGCTCGTGTTGGACCAGAAATATCGATATATGAAGTACAGCATGACCATATTCTTCTTAGCTAAGTCAACTCCATTGCACGTCCACATGGGTCTGAAGTTCATATACTGGTGGGATTGATCAGTTAGAACACAGGGAACTTGCCAAGGCTTTTTCACACTGTACACTTACAGTTTTGTCACTTATTCAGTCTCTTTCTGCTGAGGTTGCCGTGTTTTGCTTTGCTGTTGAGGTCACATTGTGTCAACTTGTCTGTGCGCGTGACTGTGAATGTGTGTGTGAGGCTACAGTGTTTTTGCTCATATAATGTAGAGTGCATGTGTGTGTGTGTGTGTGTGTGTTCTGCTGCTTCAGACTAGGGTGCCTGGGTCTGCACTTGGTTCCTTTGGGGTCACTTCTTGCATCTGTGGAGTCTCCTGATAGAGAGAGAACTCCATCGACCTATCAGGGAGGAAAGACAAATCAATACGGCGCTTCACAAACAAAAAGCAGGACGTGGAGGGTGAAACCGCAGTGAGAACACATCATCAGAAAATAAAAGTCACAGTGACTGTTACTCTTACAAGCCACTTTAGGCAATTCATGGAAGACTATAAGTGAGGAAACTTGACTGTTTTTGATCAGGAGACATGCGAGGGCCTGAGGCGGGTGTTGGCATGAGGCAGACAGCAGTAGATAATGCTGACCTCACTGAATACAAACAAAAATAAAACAGCCACGGCTGTAAAAGTCACAGGATGATAGATGGATTGGTTGGAAATGGAGCGAGAGTGAAAGCACCATTGTCTGCTGCCACTAAGAAAGATATTTAAACCAATCACAGTGGTAGATACTGAGGGGGCAATCGTATCTGGAATGCATTTTGGTATTTGTAGTTCAATAAATGTATCTAAATGTGATCTAAAATAGCCCCTAAAACAAACAAAATGCCCCTTGAATCGAAAGGTGTTAAAGACAAAGCAATACGATAAAAACATACTGACCTTCCATGCAGCGGGTGACCGTGGAAGCTGGCTGACTGGGGTATTTGAGGCCTGTGGGGGTTGGCTGGTTCACCTTGAACAGACTGGGCCTGGTGCACCAGCGGATGGGGGTGTGAGAGGCGAGAGATTCCTGCCTCATGACCCTTTGGGGCAGCAGGAGGATAACCGAGGGCGTTCCTCAAGTACCAGTCCCTCAGTCCTTCCAGAGCCAGGGCTTTATGCAAGCTTCTAGTTGAGTCTTCTGGGGTCGGGAGAGAAAACTGTGGGGGTCTGCGGCTAAAGGAGGGGCCAGAGAGCTCAGTCTGGTAGGGGTGTAGGTTTGGGATGGAGGATGTGGTGGTGCCAGAGGCAGGAAGGGGAGATTCATATGCTGACAATAGAATGGCATCCTGGGCATGTTGCTGCAAAGGAATAAAGGGTCCACAAGATTTGGTTCTGGTGACTTTGACCCTGCGCAGCTCAGCTTGGGAGCCTCGGAGGACCATGGGGCTGTAAGGAGGTGCAGCGCTGGGGAGGTGCACCTGGGAATGGGAAAAGCCATTAGCATGGGGAGGCACTGCTGCAGTGGACGACCGAGGAGAGGGCAGGTCCTGCCAGATCCTGCCTGTGGACTGGTACAGGTGGTGCTGCACTTGCATCCTCTGCTGTTTCCCCCAGATATAGTCCATCAATAGCTCATTGTAGCCACCACCAGCCACTCTGCCACCCATGGACAGCCGCATTTTGGCCTGGTCCACAGAACCATCGCCACACCTCTCAGGGCTGTCCAGGTGAATGTGTCGCAGCTTGCCATCAGTCAGTGTCTCTGAGCTCTTGTAGGGCCCTCCTCTGGGGGGCATCCCATTTCTGGGAGCAGGATCGTCAGGGAGGCTCGATCTATCCAGCAGGGCCTCGGAGCTGTTACTGCGCCTGGCCCGGGAGCTGTAAGGGCAGCTTCGCCGGTCAGAAGACGAGCCCTCCTGTGCCAGTGGAATCATATAGGGCACATCCAGGCTGCCAGACCACTGCTTCATCCCGTTACCACCTGACGCATCCGACCTGAGGCAGAGATAAGCACAACAGATTACATTAGCAGAGGACTCAGTGCAAGTGTGTACAAAGAAAAGCGAAGAGTGAAAGCAATTTTAATCTAAACCGTGTAAGTGCATTTCACAGAAAATCACTTAAGACGGAACACAGTTTTCATGTTTAAAGACCAAACGCTGAACTCAAGCCCTTGCTGGTAGCTAAATATGACACTAATCGTTGTTACAGCCCCGACTCTGTCTGCATTTAACGCAGTTATTAAGCCCTTTTTAAACACGCACTTATCACAGTGGGAGGGAGCTGTGGCTTTGCTGCATCAGACAGAAGCAGCGCTGTATCACAGATTACCTGACGTGAACGCTGATTGGAGCAGTTCGGGCCAAAAGAGGAGTAGCTGGAACGCTTCTACCTTCAACGTTGGACGCGCTTCTCGGTAAAGAGTGAGTTGGGCTGTGAGAAGCGACACAGGAAGACATTTTCTGAGAAGTTAGGGAAGCTTTAGGCTCTTAATGCAACACTGTATCTGACAAATTCTTAATCCACCATGTTGGCTGGGCTGAATGACATCAGGTGGCTCAAATAAGCCATCTGTAACGGCACCTACTTCTCAATCAAAGCTGCCACGCTGTTAATTATGCGTAACTTTAAACTTTAATAATTTGAACGGTCAGACCAAAACTGTTTGTTGTACCAGGCTGTAAACATGTTTGTGAAATTGGGCTCTCTCTCAGTTGGCCGCTTGAGGAATTACAGTTTTCAGCACTTCTGTATTGGCTTCATTTCCTAGCCATGGAAGTTGCTGCTTGCCATCGTCTCGTGCGTTGACTACTGAGCTGTGGCAACAACGCATTTGGTCTTTGCAAACCGGAATGATATATGTGTTCACTTGCATATACAGCAGGGATGTGAGATCAAATCACAAGTAATCACTTGAGACACATTTTGATGTCTGGTGTGAACTGATGTAGTTAGATCGGATCATTCAAGACGCATGTTAATATCAGCTATAAACAGGTCATCGGACAAATCAAGCAGCCTGCACAGCTTGCAGTACAGAGTCACTTTAAGAGATTTACCTAACAGAACTTGTGACAGAGTTGCGGCGTGTCCTCATCTCGTAGTAAATCTCGACTGGAGACAGCTTCCTGCTGATCCTGTGGTCGGGGCTGCCAACAGTGAGCCGGGGCTGAGACAGAGAGCGCTGGTCAGCAGCCACGCTGGGAGAAGACTCTTTGAGGAGAAAAAAAGCAAAGAAATGATCTTTTAATGAAGCTTTCTCACAGATGACAAAAAAACAATCACCTTCATTAAAAGCACAACGCGTTTGTGTGTGTGCTATTTCGGGTTTTACAACTCACATGTGAATGCATATTCTTGCATGGTGTCATAACACCAGAAGTGCAAATGAGTTTCCCACCCACAAGTGTGAGTGATGTATTTGAATGTGATGCAAAGAGCGAGATAATTCTGCTGCCTGCCAGGCGTCCGTTAAGCTCATTATGAATATGAATACACAGTGTATCTATAGTTTGGATTCAGTTGACTCACCGTTGTCATGGGATGTTGAATCTGACATGGAGCTTGTACTCTCTGACATGACGGTGTCCTCTGAAAGACATCAAACCAGTCGCAGATGATGGAATTTGATGTATTTGCTAAAAGTACAAAGCTAAGAGCATATAATGTTAAAGACAATGTAGCTTTTGTTTTATTCACTTCTTTTTTTATACCTGTGTGGCACCCACGATGAACTGTTCTCTTGCTATTTGGGACATTTCGATCTGATTCTGAATGTCTGTACAGTGCACCAGTGAAGATGGCTTTCATCTGCTTTCTTTGGGCAGCCTCATCCTGCAACCAGGGACAGCCAGCCAGCAGTGTTAGACCACAAGTACACACCGAGGTACAGCTGCTGCGTAAACACAATTGATATTCAAGGTGTTGACTTACCTCTGCCTTGGTGTTTGGCGCCAGGCCAGCTCTGCGTTGCACCAGTGGGGGTTTCTCTCCTGTCTCCAGGGGGAAAACACGTGGCAACTTCCCAGTCAGCTCCTGCAAAGACATTCATTAGCCCCCAGTAACTAAATTCCATCTCCCCACTGGCCTGTGAGCTCCAAAGTCTTACATAAAATTATCCCACTTAAGAGATTACTTTAAGTCTCAATAAAACCACACTTTAAATAGACGACTGCAGTCAAATAGATATGCCAGAAAAAATGGCTCTATCATCATTTATTTTTAAAGCAGAATCAGAGTTACTGTACGGATGAGCAGTGCTTCAAACAGTGACTCGCTATACATGGAGCTGAAAACATGTTTCACACAGCTGTTAATGTGGAAGCCGTAGCTTCATTAAAATGTACAAATATTTATATGCAGGCCTTTACATTTACTATCACTATTATTATAACCGATCGTTAGCAAGTTGTATCTAAGCTCAGAGATTCAAATTTACAGAACAGTAAATTAACGCTATAGTTTAGTAATATACAGCAGTATCTTTAATAAGTGAACGAATCAATAAACTGCAGTGGCCATCTAAACACTTGAGGTGAGTATGGAGATATGATGTTGGGCCCAGTTTTAAAAGTGAATTGAGAGCCACTCACTGCTTCCTGCAAACAGACTTGTTTGAGCTCTCCCACTCTGGTGTTGAGGAGAGCCTCCAGGGCCTGCTTCCGCTCCTGCAGAGCTGCAATCCTCTCAGCCTGCAGCTTGCTGTCCTGGCAGCCTTGAACATCTACAAAGAGAGAGCACAGCACATGTAACGCACCCTCAGAAAGACTGAATTATAGTTTCAAATTGGCATTATTCTGTATTTTCTTTGTCGTTAACGCATAGCACAAAAAGACTCGAACCAACAATGAATTGATCCTACTGATGAGTATTGTCTGTGTAGCTAAAGCCTGATATATGTCATTCCTCTGTGCCATAGAACTCCTTTGTTGTCCAAAAACATCAACGAGAAACACTGTTGGACCAAGTGTCCAGTTCACGTCATAGTCAACTTAAAAACTCATAAGAGTACAAAATGTGTATTCATCCACAGCTAAAAGTAGTCCCTAACAAATCCATAACTTACTTTTATTTGAGTGAACTTCACTAAAAACTACAATGCCCAACTTTTTCAGAAATGTCTAATTTTCTAATTTACTTGTAGACTGTTCTCATCAGTTAGCTTTGGGCTGAGAGCCACAGACGGTATAGGGAAGTCACAGAGATCTGTCTTATGGGATTTGATGACCACAGAAAAAATCTAGAAAAATTCTCCTTTAACAACAGGAACACAAAATATTGAAATGCAGATGTGTCATATTCAAACAAGCAAATCTAAACTTTTAAAATATTGTCTTATTAACAAATGCATTTCTGATTTGCGCTCTTTCACAATGGTTTCATTTTAAAGTGTCTGTTTCCTACATTATGACGTATGCTCACAGTTACTCAGTGCTCTGATAAGATTATGTGACAGCTGTGGTGGCAGCACTTGAACAAAAGGCCTTCACACAAACAGCTGTTTTTTCAGCTGGCTCTTCCCTTGGGAAAAACACTTTTGTTTTCCTCCTGTTGAACTGTTAGAAAAAACAGGAGCTGATAGATTTGCTAGGCCATTTCAGGCTTGTCCAGACACGACAGGGTCCGCCTTTGCAACGTGAGAAGTCATTGTTACTCACCAGGAGCCCCCAAACCCATGGATGTGATCAGATGTCCTTTGACCTCCATGTGATGTAATTCTGGGGACTTTACAACTCACGTTCCCAGCCACGCCCTCACCTGATGAACAAGAAACAGAGAGTTATTCTGCTGATATGTAGCAACAAGATATATTCAGGTTTAGATGTTTTCCTCTCTCTCTTACCTTGCACTATCAGCCATGTGCTTTCTTGAGGTGCAGAGTCAATGGTTGCATTTCTGGCAAGTCAGCAGTAGATCAGCATGGGGGTCTCCTAGATCAGATTACAGCAGGTACCATCAGGGGGAGCCACTCCACCTCTGTTCAGGTGTCTAAAGATGAATCCTTGAAAAGATTACAAATTATTTCAAATACAACTTAAAAGGAAATAATGGTGAAACAATATTCTTATTTTTCTGTGACTTGGCTGCATAAATCACCAGAGACAGAGGTCAATCTGTCATGTCGTAGTTGTGTCTGTCTCTATAACTACATAGAGACACAAAAATCACTGAAACCCAGAGAGAACGTTTAGAAAATATGAAAATTTCAATGGCAAAAAAATACGATCATAACTTAATCTGCGCCGTAAGGCATTCTGAAAGTGCGTAATACTCTAAAATTAGCTCTAAGATACAATTAGCAACCAATTAATTTGGAAAGAGAAGGAGGAGTGAGACAGGAAAAGTAACATTAATAATGTATGGGCAGAAACACAGAGGGAGAAAGCTAATCCCTGTGTGTTTTATGTCCCAATAGCTCGATAGATACCGGTACAAAAAGGAAGAGAGAGGGAGCCAATAGGATAGTGCCAGGAACAAAGTGATGGAATAAATAACACAGGAGAGAAATAAAAGCAATGTTTAGTGGAGTTTCCTCTTCACTGCAGTCATTAATGAGAAGGTGTACGTCAAACTCGCTTTGCATGGAATTACGTTTACTATGTTTTATAGCTGCTATATATCAGATCTTCTGGAATAGTTCTATTAAGAAAGAAAAAATAAAACTGTTGCCTCAAATTGAAAAGACGTTTTAGAGAAGAAAAACCTGAGACATGAAACCCGGCCTTCACTCTTCTGTAGCAAGTGAGCAACATCTCATGTGCGCCATGTCTCCTCACATAATGGTGGTTCATTACAAACAAAGCCTCTTCCCTAATACCCAATAGAGACTTGACATCTAAAAATAGCGATAGCGTTTTCTGCCAAAAAGCCTCTCATTCAACGCTGCTCACAAATCGCTGCCATAAACAAGCATCTTGCCAGTCGAGTAAATCATAAAACGACTCCATTCAACCCACAAATCTAGATGGAAGGCCTCGAGGGCTGAATCAGAATTACCCGTCCAAAGGCTGCTTCTGCCAGCATCACATCTTTCAAAAGGGAAACATTTATCTATCAGCTACTGAGCAGCTGCCTCAAAGCTCGGCACACAAATGAGCAGCTTTTTGCTTGTTAGGGTCAGTAAGACATAGGGTTCTGTTTTCCTCACTTAAACAACATAAAGAATGAGGCTCACTTTGTGTGTGGACATACTTGAAATACTTGTACTGAGTTTGCTCCTGTGCTGGATCTGAACCAGCGACTGCTGTTTGCTCCTGTACGTGTGAAAACCTTCAGCATGCTTGACCTCCCATTGACAGACGAGCAGGAGCCTTTCACACAAACAAGTGGCAGAGTTACGAGCGGCGCTCGGACAAAAGCTCGTCACATGAACCTTGTTACATAAAACTGAGTCTGTGAAAATCAGATTTTAAGTTAATCTAATACACTGTGAAGGACTTTCACCTGGGAATGTTCAAGTCAGTGTCATGTCTGTTCTCTGCAAAACAACAAGTCTGAGCATTAAACCCGCTGAGAGAAGCAGTCAGGAGACAGACAGAGACATTTGGTATTCAACTGGATGGTCGCCGGGCAGCTGAACGCAGGAGCCAAAAGGCTGCCATGCCTCTGAAGAATGGCTTTGTCCAGCAATGAAAACATTTGCTCGGATACTTGGTGCAATCCTTTTCACCCACTAAAACATGTCCTTCATCTCTTTAGAAAACTAACAATCCTTTGACTTCAGCACTCTGAGTTAACTATTGTTTCATTTATGCTACTATAACTGATATAATACAGTTTAAAGTGTTACAATTTAAAGAACACATTCTTCTCTTTAAAATAAAAAGTTCTGTTTATTTGCTGCTAGAGGCTTCCTTGGTCTAGTACTACCAGTAGCTACAGGAAACTTTTGCAAGTAAAATATTGCAGTGTTAATGACATTACTAACTAAAAGTTTTCTGACTCAGTGACTCTCCCCTATGTGCTTCTGTACAGGGCAGCACACACTTGTGGTGTCTGAACATGTCGGATACACCGCTGTCCTGTTTCCCAGCTTCAATGCAAATCAACTCTCCATAAAAACAGCAATTTTATCACATCCAACACACCCTGACTACTGTACTTTATGTCTGTATGTGTCCAGGGAGTGCTACTGGCATCAGTTGACGTATGTGAAATAACATGACGCTGCACAAAA
Organism: Protonibea diacanthus; assembly: GCA_028641955.1. Lineage (NCBI taxonomy): Eukaryota > Metazoa > Chordata > Actinopteri > Sciaenidae > Protonibea > Protonibea diacanthus. The sequence goes on along the minus strand of CM053978.1, from coordinate 25,241,107 downwards.
CAGCCAGCGTGAGGTGCTTCACACTATGTTTTAGCGTTTATCGTTATCCCGTAATTGCTTGTTGTTCAGCAAAGGAAGGCACGCCAGGTTATCCTTGAGTCTTACTTCAGTGTAACCTTTTAGTTCATGACAGCTTTCACGTTTGCTTCTTGTCACCGGCAGGTCTCCTTGTGGACGGATCTCCAACAAGAGCTGTAGCTATTTGTTTCAAATAAACAGAAGCTGAATTTAAGGGGCGAGCAAAAGTTAAGTCATTGAAGTAGACTGAAATGGAAAATGTGCCACAAGAGAAAGAGAACTGATGTAAAGTAAATATATATCAAAAAGATATAAGACATAAGATAAGGGAAATGCCAAAAAATTATATCACAATACGTGCTACAATTTCTGAAACAAGATCACTGCAGCACAGTGCAAAGCAAAAACACCACAGTAGCGAGTACTTAGCACCAAATACATCCCCCACCCCCCTTCAGAAAAACATGTCAAGGCACCCGAGGGCTACCTCAAGCTTCAAGACAAGGGCCAAATCAATCCATCAACAGGTCATCCTCTAACCACTACTGAGTCTAACAAATAGCACACCTGAGAGGATCCGTGGTTTCACTGGTTCAAGTCGAGCGCTAACTGCTTAAACATCTGGTGTACAGCTGTGTGCAGGAGTGCAGGTACAACAACACGAGACTGCATCACATTCCAAGCCTGAGGGAGAGATGGCGGGACAATGAAGAATCAGATAAACACGGAGTCACAGAGAGCAGCATCAAAAGAAGGGATCAGAGGAGAGATATGAATGCAACGGGATCGTCAAACACATGTTGACGTCGCACGTGTAAAGGAATTGGGTCTGGATGGTGGCGTAGATAATGCTGTTGGATGGTGGTATAGATAGCGCCGTCGGAGCCATGTTGATTAAAACATGAGCTGTGCGATGAGAGTGAGCCGGCCCTGTGCAGCGTGCATCACACGAATGCAAATCAGCGAGGAGTTTAATATTCAAGTCCGACGGGCTAAACACTGAAGCCTGTAAGGTAGGTCCAATCCTACCATGTCCACACAAGGAACTGCACTGCTGTCTCTCTCAGGCTTAGAAGTCATACATATTAGATCGCAACATTCATAGCAAAGCTGAATTACTACAGGCAACAGTTTTATATCCAGTTTTCTCATCCCTTGATAAAAACAATGCCTCCAAGCTCTTAAAGAGATTCACTCTCTCTGCTGTCAGCTTTAATCTGGCCCAAGAGTCCCAGGAACAGGCTACTGTTGTCAACAGCATTTATGTAACAGAAATATTCATGACTTACAGTACAGCACGTATTAATAACAGTAGATTCGTCTGCAGCAACCTCGTATCTGTTGCAGTTGGCTACGGGTGCACAAGATGTTTGTTGGCCTCTTTCAACAGGCAATCTAGAGCAGCTGAGGAGCAAAAGAGCAGCTGAAATATCACCTCCAGCTCTCTGCAGACAGGTGAGGCTGCTGTAGCCCGCATGTTGACTGTTGGTGTTGACACAGCTGCTGGTGTTGTGAACTTACACATGGTAACCAGAGCAGGGTTACCACTATGAAGCTCCTGCCAGAGACATGTAAAGGAGACACAAACTGGGCCAATAGTGTTTTTTTTTTAAATATCCACATGAAATGCTGCAAGGCCGGCTCTTGTGGTGCCTTCAACGGCCTGCCATGACAACGCTTCCGGTGTTTCTTTTCTTGACTCGTCCGACCTCTGAACCTTGCTTTGTTCATTCCTAAGAGAATAGTAATGTGACCTTTATGTGCATGCTCTCCCTGCCATTCAACATCAGACTCCAAGGGTGTCGCACGCCCATCGGTGAGTTGATGGGGATGGAGAATAGAAACATCAGTTTAAGAGTCATCTGTCCGTCATGCAGCCGAATCCAGTGCAGGCAATTTACTGAGCAAACCTCCACCTGACCAACCCCGACCAAAGAACTGTGGAGGGCTTATGGAAGGTCAGGTGACCCTACTCCCCTCCCCCCACACTAATATGATCTCTTCTTCTGCTCTCTATATCCATGAAATACTGATTTATAACACGCTTATCGGCACACAACAGGGCAGCTTAGCTCGGACTGACCAATCACGTGGCTCAACATTTCTCCTCCCCTGGCCTTGACGCTCACCTTTGCACATTTTAACACAACTACCGCGGGTGAAACAAAGCAATCTTGGTGATTACTATCCACCTGGATTCTGCTAAGCTGAGGCGGGGGGAGTAATAAAGAAAGGAATGTGGCTCTAACGTCCGAGGGGATTATTCCTATGCATTTTCCCTTTGCTCTGTAATACCTGGAGGGATTTCTGTACAGTATCCCAAAGTCGCTCTTATGTTCCACTGTGATCCGCCCTGTTTGGTTTACGGAGGGAGTTCAGGTCTGCTTATGATGTTCAGCCACAGCCATACACTTTGCACTACTACACATGCAGCCCGATCTTGTTCGTTTGTGCTTTTGTGTTAATGACTAAAGAAAAGTGGGTGAATTCCCTATCTTATCTGTGGCACTACTGCTCTGGCATATTTTCAACGCTTGATAAGATCTGGGATTTGATTCCCTGAGCTCACACACTGCACACCAAAGACACTTTGGACCAAGCCAAAAGCATATTTTCATTTAAAATCCGTTGCTGCTGCTGAAAGGTCCTGGATTGAGATCGGGGGGTGGGGGGGTGGGGTAAGGTGTGTAAGGTGTGTGACTTTTCACACTAAAAAAATGTTTGTCAATTAACTACTACTGAAGCAGATGCTAAAATCATGTCAGTCTACACCTTGAGGGCATCATAAAAGGAGCAGTGTCACCTTGATGTAACAACATGGCAAAAGAATACGATTGTGTTTGCACCAATCTGGGTCAAGGTCCAACGCCATGGTGTTTGATTGCATTGTAACACTCAAAGTAGCATGAAAAACCACCACAAAGTAGAGTGCCATGCTACCAATTTGACAAAAGCAAACAGAGAGGGGAGGAAACAAACACCAACATGTGTCAGAATCCCCCTGAATAAGATGAAACAGAGCACGAATGGCCTCCTATCCCCACCCCCTCCCCTGCAATAAAACAGCTAAGTCAAACCTCTTCAAAGACACCCCCAAAACAGGAACGATCAGCACTTTGGGAAAAAAAAAGCTTGGCAGCAACATGGAAAATCTTGTGAAAACAGAGAGGTGTTTCCCAGATGGAGCCAAAAGGTGGACCAGGCAGTGAATCACCCTGAAGGCACTGACTGACCCACGCAGCACATTTGGATTGGGAGTTTTTTCAGATCCAGACAGACATCCCTGCTCAGGAATCTGTTAATAACAGGGCTTAACACTGGTGCATGAGAACAGGCAGTATTGAATCAATACAGCCCAGCAGACAGCACTAACATAACAATGCGGGTTTAGGTAAGCGAAAGTTGTGTATTCCCAAGAAGCATGACACACATTTATACTCCTTTTTAAAGCTGCTGCTCGTTTGGATCCGTGACACTGTTGCAAATCCTGTGCTGGCATTTTCACAAACAATACGTTGTGTTCATGGGACGCAGCACACCGCGCAGATGAAAAGAGACGTTGCAATTCATTCTCCCTTTGCGGTCCTCGCGTTTAATTTACAGGCGTGTTATTTAGCTGAGCGTGGAGAATATAAAGCATGTGTTCCCACATTAAGCCCAGCTTCTGAGGCTGCAACAACAGCCAACCCCGCATCTGCATAGTCGCTGCAGACGGACGGCAGCCCCGGCTCACACCATGAAAACACACTGAGCTAATTAATGGAAGCAATAACATATCGCAGGTGTGTCACACCGACTGACACGATGGCAAAACCCGGTTTTTGCGTAAAGGTAAACGCACGTCCAGATTGATAAATAAATATATAAATAAATAAATACATAAAATAGCAAATAACGTATCCAATGTAGGCCAGGCTATTTTTTTTTTTACAGTGAATACAAGTTGTGCTATTCATTAATACGCCCAGTCAGGATGAGAAGGACATCTTGGAGCTCTTACCAGAGAGCATGACCGATGCCTTCGGAGGTCTCCACGGTCCTCTGTAGCAAAACCAAGCCGAGAAAAAACATTCCTGCCCCGCGACCACAGGACAAATTCCTCCCCAGCAGACAGCTTTAATTAACTAAAACGCGTATAGTACACACAAAAAGGTGGCGTTCATGGTGCCTTCGAATCCCAATTGTAATTCACCAGCAGCCTCGCGACCTCCGCCGTGTCTGAGCCCTGCGCATCTTCCTCAGCAGACCTGCTCCGAGAGAGAAGAAAGCTTTCCCTTCTGCGCCGGATGCAAACCCTGGATATCCACACACACCACAGCCACGGCCAACTGACTCAACGCTGTCACAGCAACGACGCCCCTCCCAGATGTTCCAGCCTTCAATGTGCGTCCGTTAATCCCGCCACACCATAATCCAGTTGTTGCATAGGCACGCGCACAGTGACGCCGAGCACTAGAAAACAAACAAACACATTAAGCTTGTGCGTGGTGCGTTCACTGCCTCATCTTCGGTGTATTCAATTAGGCTATGATATATGAAGGTAATATATCAAAAGATTAGCCAAGTGACTAATATTAGCACATTTACAGACGTGTTGATAAAGTGCTGTCCATATAAATTAAGAAAAGGTAATAAACATATTTATTAAAAATGAGTATTGAAGAAATTCTTTAAAAAAAAAAAATAAATAAATAAAATCTGTTTGAAAATTAAAAACGCAGTGACTGTGTGACTGTAGGCCAAGTTAAAATACATAACAAACAATTAAAAGGTCCAGGGTGTGAGATTTAGGGGACACTTACAGAATATGACAAATAGGCAATATAATATGGATAAATGTATTTTCATTATTTTCTAATGACTAAAGGCTTTTATATCTGCCGACAGTTTCACAGCCACTGTTGTTTCTGTTTCATGGACAGTCAAAACAGCAGTAGATACCACTAAATCCTTTAAAGAAAACATGCTAACTTTAGGTTCTTGGTTCTATAACAAAATGAAAAACATCATTTTTGGAGTCTGTCTTTTTGTTTAGAGGAACATCAGTGTTTATGGCTGCATAACAAGCGACTGTAAATCAACTGAACTAGCTTCTGAGGGTGTCACAGATGCTTCACTTCAAACACACAGGCCACAGATCGAAGTCTCTTAGGCAACATAAAATGTAGAGTAGGTTTGGCTCAGTGGAAAAGCATTAGCTGTGGTTCCCACTGAAACTATGCTTAATAACAGAACCAATAACTCAACAATACAGTCAACAATAAACCACTCTGACAGTCACTGAAACTGGATCTGGCTCAGTTTACTGTAGTCCCATCACATCACACAGCCCGACAAACAGGGATTAAATAGACATACACATGAAGTAGAAGATAATATGGAGGGCTATCACTCAATATAAAATCTCGGGCTTTCACTGAGTCATCTCACCTTCAGGAATGTTTCATGTTTATAAAATGAAAGTGAACAAGAAAAGTTTATTTGCACGCTGCCTTCAGACAGACAGTCAGAAAATATGGAAAACATCTGTTTCAATTCTTTAAATATGTTTTAATTCAAAGGCTAGAGGACAATATTTTTAAACTAAAAACATTTCATTACTTCATGAAACCAAGATAACAAAATAAATCTGATATATGTGTAAACTTTCACATTGTTAAAGTCAGTGATTTACTCCATAAATATCCCGATAGAGAGGGGGACAGGGGGAAAACTCAATTACTGTAAAAACTTAATGGTTTAAAATACAATATTAAACGTCAATCATCATGTTAGCCAAGAACAGAAATGAAAGGACGCGCTTTAAAGAAAAGAAAATACTACTATAAGCACACATTAAGAAAGTGTAGAGCTGTTATATTAGTATAACATGTTCCCTCTTTCCAAAAATGATGACGACTGTGGAAAAGATTCACATCTCTTCTTTGGGTTTGTGCTAAGAACATTATTGTCTGGGGGGGGGTGCAGCTTAAGGGTAAAGATAAATGTCATGATTTGTTTGAGATGTTTGTTCATTAAACACTGGTCAAAGTGGATGTAATTAAGCTTAATAGTCTGAAAAAACAAAAATTGATCTAAATGATCACAAATATGTAACACAAACCAAATGATTGCTTAAGCATTAACTCCTGTTGAGTTAATGTCACATAGAGGTGTTTCTTTGTTTTTTAGAGGTACTTGTTCTTGCTATAAATGTCAGAAATATCTGATGTCTGATAATGTCTGGACTCTAGGACAATACAGTTGCTGTTCTTATGCCCATCTGACCACAGACCCTTCATTAGTTTCAGTCTCCCACATGTCTTCTGACAATCACTACCTCAGAAGTCTTTTTTTTTTTTTTTTTTAAAGTGGCTTTCTCTTGACCTCTGCCATAAAGTTGCAACTGTTAAAGCAACAGTTGTCTCAACACTGTCTCCCAACTCTGGCATGGAGCCATGTGGATCACTGTGACTGACCTCTAGGCTCGATGGGATATTCAGTGTCCTTAAGATGTTCTAGTACCCTTCTCACTTCTCAGGTGCTTTTCGGTAACACAGGTGACTCTTAAAATAAACTGTGTTCTCGTCTAATGATTTAGGTGTATCGTGGTAAGGGGGGTTACACTTAGGAAGAAGTGGGTAAATAAATCTGGAGTGAGAGCCTGTTTTTCCTCCTCAGGACGAGGAGGCACTTTTAGAAACAATAATCTATTGAAATCAGAATCTCAGTCTCTTTTTTCAATTCCTTTAACTGCACATACTGGTAGTCAATATTTAGTTAGTGTTAGCATTCTACAGAAAGATATCCCAACCTTTGATGACGCAGTTGTTGCTAAATAAATTGGTTGAATAATTTGTTTTTATTTTGTCCAAAAAAGATTCAATCTGCTGGTTGACTCCATTCAACACTGTACAGATTACATGGGTAGCATAAATACATGGTTGACATGGTGTCCAATATAGCTAGTTAAAAGATAAGAGACCTAATACTCAGAATTATAATTTCATTTTTTGGGCGGAGAGACAAAATTTAGGATTAAACAATCGATCACAAGTGCAGTAAGGGTGAACTAACGAAAAGCACAGTGACCACACAAATGAGTTGATGGCTCTTTCTATCATACTGCCCCAAAATCTGACATAATAGTCGTGTAGAAAAGCCCTAAAACAACATAATAGAAGACATGTGAGAAGAAACACATGTGGGTTAAAATGTCACAGCTCCCGGAATGCCTTTGGTGGTTCTTCAAATCTTTTACAATCCAGAGGTAAATCTGTAAAATGTCATATGGACTATCACCAAATATAAAAACAGAAACAAAAGGAAGAAACTAGCACAAAGTTGCACCAGAGAACGGTGGTTCTCCACTGTGGTCACGGAGCATCTTGTGTCACTGCTGATGTTAAAGTCCTTGCAGCGCTCTACAGTTAGTACAGATGCTTACTTTCCTTTTAACCAAGAAATCACATGTTGATGCCCGCTCCACTATGAGTGGGTCTTTACTAGATAGCGGCTCTCTGGGGTGGAGTCCTTGACACACAACATATTTCTCCAGACCCAAAAGCAGATTGACTACTTCAGTCACCGAGGATAAGCGTTCTGGGTACTTGTCATACAGCGGGTGGGTGGGGAGCAGCGGCTGCTTTTGGACGGTGACCTGGTAGCAGAAGCCCGGGTCGATCAGCACCATGGTGTCGGTCATGTTGGACTGTTTAGAACACTGAATAAGCTGCAGCTGTGGGCCCTCCACTATTATGGCATACCATAGGATTGGCAGTACAGACGAGCGCAAAGACTGTAGCAGCTTCATTAGCTGGTTTTCTATGTCCACACCACTCGCAGCTGGGTTATCAGCCAAACTGAAGATCTGTGTGATCTGCAGACAGCAAAAGAATGTAATGAATGAATGAAAGCAAAAGAAATACGTGAATACAACACATCTGTAAATATGAAAAGTCTCAGCAGGACACGTACCATGGGTAACTCCTCTTCCTCTTCTTCATCTTGTTCGTCATCTTCGTCAAGATGCATCTGACCATCTCGGCCTGTGTGTGATTTCTCTGCATCCCATCCGCTTAGGTGACCCTAGATGGATACAATGGAACTCATGAGCTCAACTATGAACTACAACTAAGCACTCAACCTATGTACAATTACAACTATCAAATCATGTCAATCCAACATCAAACTGAAAATACTGAAGACATCTCTCAGTGTCAATGTGCCATCTATTGCAGGGCTGTTGTGTTAAGACTGCTTTAGCTTTGATTAGGTGACAAACTGTTAAATCTGTGACAGGCTGATGTTTGGTATTTGTATGGATAATGTTAGCTGCATCACACAGTACGTTTTGCACCAATATGTTTCAACCTATAAAACTGCAACTCTGACTAAACTAAGAGTCTTTATATATCTGCCTCATTAGCATTCAAGTCATCGTACGTGACAGTAATGTTAAAACGATTTGTGCAGCATCAGTATATGCAATAGAACCAGCAGGCTTAATTCATAGCCTGTGCACTATACTAAACATTATTAATAGTTGTGTATTTTCAAGAAGCAGTGCGGCATGTGCCAAGCAGCACTTAACCTCTTAAACCCCACTGACACACCGGTGCATCAGATATTACAAATTCAAGCTGTATAAGCAAACACTGTTCAACCCTGCAGAACTCTATTTTAAAACTCTATTTTAATTAGTTTCTAAACATATCCAAACTGTCAGGGATCATTTTGGGGAAATGAGTATAAAGTTCTGCATATTTCTTCCTCCTAGTTTCCAGAATCAAGGCTGAGAAAACTGAAAACTAAGTTACTGAAAGCTGCAGCGCTGATGATTGGACTGAGATATTTTCATCTAATCAAGTGACTGGAAAAATAAGTGACCACAACAACAAAATGAAGGACAGCCAAGAAGAGAGGAGCGACGAGGAGAAAGAGCAAACAGCTTGGCAGTGATATGCATCATTTATAAGGAGATATAGGGAGATCACATTAACTTTTAGAGGTGGTCTGGTGCCAAGTGGCTAAGATGCGTGGCATATGCAGTGCCACTCAAAAATTTGGACACACCTTCTCATTCAACGGGTTCTTCCTTTTTTTTTTACTTTCTACATTGAAGACGTCAAAACTATGAAGGAACACAAAAGGAATTATGTGGTAAACAAAAAAGTGTTAAAGCAAAATGTCTTACATTTTTGATTCTTTAAAGTAGCCGCTTTTTGCTTTGATGACAGCTTTGCACACTTCTCTCAATCGACTTCATGAGGTAGTCACATGTAATGGATTACAATTAACACGTGCCTTTTTAAAAGTTCATTAGTGGAGGTTCTTGCTGTTGTTTGAGAGCATCAGTTGTGCTGTTGAGTGATACAGTACAGAATAGTACAGAATACAGTAAATAGCCCTATTTCTAGTGACCCATATGATGGCAAGAACCTCTTAGCTGAGTCAAGAAAAAAGACAGTCAATCCAATTTTAAGGTGATATGAATTTGATCCATATGTGTTATTTCACAGTTTAGATGTTTTCAGCGTGGATCTACAATGTGGAAAGTTAATAAAAATAAACAAAAATGTTAAATACAATTTAAGACTATTTAAATGTCTTAACCTTTGCCTCACTCCCCTGTTTGCTATATGCCAAACTAAAAATTCACTATGACCACTGCTTCATTTGTCTGTATGTTCAAGGGATAAAAGGGAATTATCACAGGGCGTAGATATGACGATATCAATACATGTGCCGATACTCTTTATATATAATGTAAGTATGTATTATCACAATGATCCTTCAAACGTGTTATCAAAAATGCGTGACACAGACATGTGCTGGAGGCAGCATATTTTACAGTTTAACAATGAACTTTATTGTCCAAAATGACATCAGTGCACTGAAACAGTAAACTCACTGCAAATTTAATACAAGCCCATTTCCAAAAAAGTTGGCACGCTGTGTAGAAACAAAATGTGATGATGTGAAACCCCATATTTAATTTATAAAAATACCACAAAGGCAACTTATCAAATATTGAAACATTGGAACAAAGGACTGGAAAAGTTGAGAAATGCTCAACGAAAACACCTGGTGGAACAATTCAGTTATTTAGGTTACCTGGCAACAGGTTAGTAACATGACTGGTCATAATAGGGCATCCCGGAGAGGCTTTGTGAAGAGAAGTAAAGATGGGAGGGGTTCACCACAGAGGAGATGTAACAACTATTTTGAAACATCAAATTCAGAATGGGCATATAATTTCCCAAAAACAACATTTCTCCTTTTCAACATTTAATAATTTGTCTATGTGCTATTTGCAATTAAATATTAAGTTTATATGTTTTGTACATCACACATGCTCTGCATGCCAACTCTTTTGGAAATCGCGTTGTAATTCTAAAAAACACACATACAAAAACACAAATAAAACATTGTTACCAATATATCTGTGATAGGTCAACATCAGAGATATCAGTCAGGTTCTACTACTAACCATCTGAAGCAGATGGTGTGACAAGATAAACTCAATGTGTAGTTCTTGCTTCTGCTTGCGGGTATTAAGAAGTCTTATGTTTGAAAGCATGGTTACAGTAGAGAGCTCATGCCTCTCTGAAAGCTCATTTGCAAATGACAAAGGAAACCACAAAGACAGTGTCTGTATTTGTTCCCCTTTAACACACCATCAGCCAGGAAAGTGTAACTATGAACCTAAAACACAGACATACTCCTACAAACCACATAACTCAACACACATTGACCTGATGGAGGAAAAAAATGGGCATTATTACTAAAACCAATAAGAAAGGAAGAATGTAAACTTACTAGTTCAGAGTTGTGGTTGCTGAGGTTAGGGACTCTGTCAGTCAGTCCATTCCGCTGTCCGTAATCCAAATGATTCAACTGCTGGAAGACAAAATTAAGTTGACAGTCTGTTTGGTAAAGAAGTGTTATCTGACAGAAACATGTAGACAACTCTCTGTTTTCTAACCTGCATAGATGATTGGTGGTTTCTCACATTCAGTTCATAGGAATGTTTGCTACCAGCGGCAGGCTCAGAGCTCCAGGTCATCTAAACAGTAAAACGTAAGCAAAGCCAGATAAAACTACTCCTAATGCAATGAGTTTTTATCTGCAGGAGAATGCAACTATCATTGGAAACAACTGCTAGAAGCACAAAGAAACAAAAGGAAAGCTTTGGGAACTCACTGCTTGGAAATTACTGTCATCGTCTTCATTGTCAGTGAAGTCCAAGGCAGATTGTGGTCCTTTGTTTTTCTTGAAATTTGACTTTCGACTGTATGTGTAGTGAGGTCTAGGTCTGCCCGGCAACACTTGGCCATCTGGCCCATAGTCACCTTGTCCCATCTGGAAAGGCAGCAAGTGTCTCTACCAAATGTAAACAGAGACATATTTAGAGCTAACACTATTACATCATTACTGCAGGAAACAACAAAGTAATACAAAGAATCTGTAGGGACTAACCATCGCCTGTCGCTGACACTGCCGTAGTCGACACTTTTGCCTTTTCTTGTTGCTGCCTCCAAACTTGGGCTTGTCTATACAGAAATCACATGTGCCACAGTCTTTCCTGCACAGACAGGCTTTACATTCTCCACACGACCGCCGTTTCCGCTTCTTATGCCACTGAAAGAAGAATAACACGAGAACTCAGCACAGATATAAAATCAGAATGTAACAAGTGACAGACAGACATAATTACATAACAACCTTTGAAAATAAATATTTGAAATTAAGCCAAGTGTGAGAAAAGAGACATTTAGTATTTATGCTCAACACACACAAGACCACGGGGAAAGTTCAACTTTTTGTCCTATGACAGGAAGTATTAGTCCATCCACCTGTTTGAAAACAACCAAATTTTTGAGAGGGAAAAGTCTAGAGTGATATTACAAAGGGTTTCTACAATTGGCTACACAGAACACAGACGTTACCTTTTTCTTTCTCTCTGCTGTGTATGGTCAGTATGGATTATTGGTTCAAATAAAAGTTTATAACAAGCCTGACAAAACTATGTGACCACACTGGAGTAACTTGTTCTTTATGAAAGCCAACAACTTCCAGTACTCGTGCCTAAAATGACTGAGTCACTGTTACAAAATAGATTCTGGTTGATTCTGTATCCCTTCAGGTGATCACGTGTTCCTGTCTGAAGGACAGTAGTACTCACATCATCATCGTCGTCGGTTGACATCTCATCCTCATCATCAACGTCCACATTGACCGAGAAGTTCTCTGTGTCGCTGCTTTTGAGACTCGGGTGCTGTGTGAATAAAACATCATCAGTGAAAGTGCAGAAAACTGTTGCAGCAATAATTCTGAGTATTCCACAACTCTGATTCCAAAAAAGTTGAGACGCTAGTTTCTCCTCCCGCTTTGAAGGTGAATTTGATACCTGCAACTTGTTTCAAAAAGTTGGGTCAGTGGCATGTTTACCACTGTGTCGCATCACATCACCTTTTCTTTTAACAACACTCAGTTAGCATTTGGGTACACAGGACACTAGTCTCCACATTTTGTGCTTCATAACGCCCCACACATTTTCAATGGGAGACAGCTCAGTCTGGTACTATGCTGTGCAATAAAACCAAACCGTTACATCCTGATATAGATTGTTTTATATCCAGATGATAGATGAAATGATACAGCACTATTTGTGTCGATATAATAAACAAATGTTTATTGGTTTTCATGATTTAATAAGTCATTTTTTAAATGATATGCATATTTTTATTTTATTTCACGATGAATGTTGAATATTCTTGTTGTCTGTAATATATTATTTTGTCTTTGGTTTATCACTATTATTTTGTAAGCTATGTATTATATTTAAATACAACGCAGTTATTGCCCAAAGTTCCCCTCTGAGACAATAAACTCTATCTTATCATTAATAGTTTATATAAAATGAAAGGTCTATTTCTTATTTACAACAGTAGATGTAAGTTACAGCAGCAGCTGTTATCTCTTCCATTGTTGTGATCATTTGCCAAAAATGAAAGCTTGTGTACTTTTTTACAACGACCTTGCGTCTGTGGTGAAAGAGGTTAGTGTTTGAGTCTGTTGTGGGGACTGGATGTGCATAGGCATTAGGCATTTCTGATCTATGTTGGTCTTTTTATACCCAAACCACTGTCTAAGTGACAGAAGTAGCCTGGCTTTAAGGTAAGGGCTGCTTGTCATGTTTGGAATTACCCTGTTCTGCTTGATGTTTACCCGTATGCAAATGTCCTGCCTGCAGCCTGTATCCGTGACATGTGATGCAAAGCCAAACACTGTTCTTAAACTGTTGGACTACTTGCCCACAAGTTTTTCACAAAGTGGTGAATCTCGCCACATCCTTGCTTGTGAACAGCTTCACTCTTTCGTTGACGTCTCTTTATTAATCCTAACTTTTTGAAACATGTCACAGGAATAAATATTTAGAAAAACTGTATTGTCTGCATTGACAATAAAGTTAGTTTAAAAAAAGTTAAATTAGTTTGAGTGTTAAATATCTTGTTTTCATACAGTGATAGAATTTTCTTTGGAATTGGGGTTGACAGAACAATCGTCCTGTCTCACTTCTTCCTTTTTTATCCAAAACTACTGAACGGGCGGTCGCTAAGCAGCTCTCAGAATTCCTCCTACAGAACAATCTTCTTGATCCGAATCAATATGGCTTTAAGAGCGGTCACTCAACTGAAACTGCTCTGTTGTCTGTGACAGAAGCCTTAAAAGAAGCAAGAGCAGCAGCACAGTCCTCTGTCCTCATTCTACTTGACTTATCAGCTGCCTTTGACACAGTTAACCATCGCATCCTCTTCTCTATTCTCTCAAACATGGGCATCTCTGGCTTTGCTCTTTCCTGGTTTGAATCTTACCTGATAGGGCGCTCATTCAGTGTATCCTGGCTTGGACAGTTGTCCACTATGCATCACCTCACCACAGGGGTACCCCAGGGCTCAGTGCTGGGGCCCCTACTATTTGCTATCTACACCACCTCCTTGGGTCCAATTATCCTATCACTGCTATCACATCATCATATCATCATCATCGCCATCACAGCTGTGCTCCTCCAATGAGCAACGCCTGGCTCTCCCACCTGTTCGCTCAAGGCAATCCAAACTTTTTTCATTTGTTGTTCCCCGTTGGTGGAACGCACTACCAGTTCCTACCAGAGCAGGGGCGTCCCTCTCTACCTTTAAAAATCTCGTGAAGACCCAGCTCTTCTGAGATTACCTGCTCTCCTAGCACTATCTACAACTGGACATGAGAAAGCTACCCCCTTTAAGAATTGTTATAGCACTTACTGTTGCACTAACGCTTTCTTATCGCACTGTACCTTGACTGTTCCCTTCTCTGTAAGTCGCTTAGATAAAAGCGTCTGCTAAATGACTAAATGTAAATGTAAATACACATAATTTGTCTTTTATTACCTGTGAGTCTGTCACTTCACTCTGAAAAATAAAACAGTTGTTGTCAGACCTTACATGAAATCAATGAATAATTTAATCAATTATGACATAACAGTCAATTTACGTGTTCAAGTCTATAGACACTTGGCGAGCACAGCACATCTTTCACCCTGCAGGCTCTTTTTACCTGGAAGCTCATGCTGTCATCAAATGTTTCTGGAATGTCATTATAAGGTCTCTGCTGCATTAAGCCTCCACTTCCAGGGCCCTAATGGAACATACAGAGGAAAAATAATTAATGATTAATTCACAATAAGTATATATAAAAACAAAAAACAACTGTTTTCTACTTGTCAGCTTACCTTCCGTATAGGACATATACATTTACGTTTCCGGCATATGCGTTTCCGTGACTCGGGGCTCTGCAGTCCATGCTTGCAGTTGGCACACTGTCCACAATTCACTGTGTTGTGGCATCCCACACACTGTCCACAGGGAATCCACTACAGTTGACGACAACAAGAAAAGAAAGGCAGATTTGTTTATTCATTAACATGAACACTTTCAACAGTATCTTCATTCAGGAAAAATATACAACAAGTGTATTTTCACCTTTTCTTCATGCCAGATGAAAAAGCTTTCAGCAATTAAAAGTTCAGCCAGTTTCAACAACATGACTTCCTCATACAAACGAAAGATTCACACTAGGAATTCTGAATGTGTGGTTTAAACATTGTGTTGGACCATATGATAAACCTTAGGCTAGTTAAAGTAGCTGTTCATTCAGACAGGGCTTTACCTTTCGGAAACGAATCATCGGATGCTCTTTTGTCTTTGAAGCTGCTGTAATAAAAAGACATGAACATTGTAGGATGAGTAAAACTGTATGGTCATCGTTATTTTTCTGCCATATCACTGCGTCTGTTTCAGTATTATGACATTGCACACTTGTTAACTGACATACCCCAACAGGAGGGACAGCAGGGCCTCTTCCTTTGTTTGTCATACCATGTGCCTGTGAAGGAAATACCACATTTGGCACAGACCCTGCAGAGAAATATGATTATGCTCAGTCCATGTGTCTTGTTAATTACACCTGCAGATTAAGAGGGTTAAATATTCCAAATGTGAACTGCAGTAAAGACGGACTCACAGAGTGCTGTCCTCTGATCCAATTTCTCCATTTATGGAGGGGAGTGGGAGGGGTTTGGATGACGATGACGGAAGAGGAAGTCTTATTTTATCTTCGTCCTCTGGATCCTCACTGCGAGAGCCGTGGTTTGCAGTCATCATTGTATTATGTGAGGAGAAACCTGACTGGTTGTAGTGGGGGTTTTTGGGTGTCAGATTGGGGGTGAGCCTGTGGTAGGAGTCCGGAGTGTCAGCCCCCTCTCCCCTCTCCATCCAGCTGGACTCTGAGGAAGAACGCTCCCGGACTTTTCTCTAATGGATTACAAAGTGAAAAGTAAGACATACGCATCTCATATGTTTGAAGTTTTGAGTGCTGAATAAGGCTGATACCTTTGTTCTGTTTCGGACTCTTATGGGTTGTGCTTCGCCATCGTAGAACTTTCCAGACTTGTATTCAAAGTGTGACAGGTCAAGGATTCCCTCCAGCACTGAAATTAATTCTACTCGACTTCTCACTCTATCACCCCGTGGACTGTGAAGTAAAAAGGAAAAAAAAAACAGTTACAACTACAAAAAGCTTGAAGCCACTAACCACCAACCACTAAAGACTACAACATGCTGCTGTCACCCAAATACATCACATCATTTCTGATTCTTGTGGTGCATTCAGACAGGACCAGGCCTTGTGGCAAGTCGTAGCAGGGTTGTGAAACAAATCAGGAAATATTTTTTTTATTTCGCTGATTAACAGCTTTAGCTCTTTCTCTAATCATCAGACACAAATCGTATTAAACTTCTTTGTGTGCCACGATTTGGCAGCATAAATTGCGAGTCAGATTTAGAAGCATGAAATAAACAAAGTCAGAACACACAATTATCAATTTATCACTGGTGGTATAGTAATTGTTAGGGATGCACAATATTTATCGGACCAACAAAATATCGGCTGATATGGGGAGAAATTGAAATTACGTCATTTTTTAATCAATCCGATAGGTTCATTTTAACCGATAAAAGATCCGATAAATTAATGAAATTGGGGAAATTATTTGCAGGCCGAGTAGCCCCAAAAGCTATTGTGCCTTATTGGCAGGACCCAAGCCTGGCCCTGTCTCTGCCAGACTAATAATGGACGTGTCTTCACCAGTGTGGTCGTTTTTCATATAGTGGCAGAAGGTAACAACAACATTGCTGTTTGCAAAAGTTGTTCAGCGAGGATTCTGAGAGGAGGAAAGAGACTTTGAGTTTTAATATGATGCAATGGTGAAACAAGCGGTATTAAAAGAATATGAAGCAGTCGCGGTAGCAGCTAGAGGTGTTAAGGCTAAAACAACACAGAGTGTATATGTCCTGATTGGTGAATTTTGATAATTGACATCTATCGACCAGTCAGAGTTGGGAGAATCGATTAGTACCACCCACATTTACCTTTGACCCACCAATGATGATCCAGAATGAAGTAAACCCAAAGGTAGTATATCACACCAAGAGGACACCAAAGCCCCTTTGTCTTTATGTAAACAACCAGGACCTTTGTGGTTTGATTTCAAACTAAAGCAGAGACATACAGTACGTTTACATGCAACAAGAAATTTGAATTTCTGATCGTATCAGATAATGACATGCATAAGACCGGATCACTTGTCTGAGTATACATGCCGTTCAGAGAATTGGATAAACGGCCGGAGCATGGCTGACTCCGTTACGCTAGGTGTCGCTGTAGCCCTCTCAACAAAGAGCCACTTTCAGTTGACCTCTACTTATCAGCAACAACAAACTATCTGAAGTCATTCAAACAAAGATCACATACGAGGAGATGGACGATGATACAGCTGCGTACTTTTCATGTATTATTTTCGTCCTAATAATGCATATAAATAGAACAATGGATCTTTTGGCTTCCGGGTGAAAGCCCCAGGTGAAAATGTTGCGCATGCGCAGAACGCAAAATCCGTTTCAGATCCGATTGCCGAGTATACATGGCGTTAAATATCCGACTATGAATGAATTATCTAGGTGTTCTTATCCGATTTTGAGATGTCCAATGTGGTCCGAAATAGGTCCGAAGTAGATCGGACTAAGGTGTTTACAAGCACTTTAAAAAGTCCGAACTAAGTCCGATACAATTAGAAATTCGAATTTCTTGCTGCATGTAAACGTACTGATAGGAGTAGACATTAGCAGCGTTTTTTCGCGCTGGAATAGAATTTTTGACCTCAAAACAGCAAAGATGAGATCGTTCTGTGGATTTTTTTGCTAGTCTTTGGGGGCTAGCTTGCTGAGTTTTCATCGCGCAGTGATGAGACACATATCCTTATAATCAGCAGGGTCTCTGCTTTCACGCGACATTTGTGCGGTTTGGTTGAAGTGTTGAAATTAGCAGACGCACTAAAGTGGACATGCGCTGTTTTCGTGTTTTTGTTACATGCCCAAATAATTGCTTGAGGATTGAACTGTGTTTTGTTTGGGTAGCAATGCTTGGTAGAGCTTTTAGCTGAGCTTCCCCCCGTCATTTTGGTATGCTACATGTTAGGATTGGTGCTTCCTAGCAGACGCTGATCGTCTGTATTGTGCATGCATTTCACGCTGTCCCCTGCACAGGGGACTTTCGGGCTGAAATATGAAGTTATCGGGATCGGCCATGAGAAGCAGGAAATTATTGGTTATCGGTATCAGTAGAAATTTTTCATATCGTGCATCACTGGTAATAGTTATTATTATACAGATTGATTTTTTTGTCATAGTGCCCAGCCCTAACACACAACAGGTTGTGTGGCCACTAGAAACTTGTCACTAAGGTTGCATTCAAACACAATTCGACATTGCTGTAAAACTTTTCCATTCATTAGAGTGGGGTAGTGTGTTGTGGCTGTGGAGGTGTGGACCGCAACGTTGCATCGGAGAAGTTGAGTTGGAGCCAACTTCTGGAAGAAAGCAGCCCGATGTCACGCTGCCGCTGATAAGACCTCCACAGTCACTGAACCTGTTGTGTTCTGGTTTTGCTTATTTCATGCACCAGCTCCTACTTGTGTGTCTGGCTCACAATCTACGCTGCAAAAAGTTTAATTTGGTTTGTGTCCGATGGTGTGAGAGGCAGAGCGAGCAATGGTCAAGAGACATAGACAGTCAATGAGAATGAGGGAGCGCCGGAATCGAGACAGCCATTAAACTATTTCCTGATAGTTTCACAGCAGTTACGTTCACCACAAATAGACACACACCCAGCAACACCCCCAATCTCACACACCGTCGGATTAGACAATTCTGCAATTAAATTAATTAAATTAAATTAAAATTGCAATAAACAGTATTTACCTTAAATAATACACATCCTTCTGTCCAATGCTGGAACCTGAACGGCGAACGACTTCTTTGCGTTTCCAACCCTCTCCAAGCATTGGCCATTCAACCCATCCTTCATCAGGATGCGATCGTTTACGGCGGGGAACTTGAAGCCTGAATTTGAAAGAGGAGATGGACGTTGTGTAGGTTAGAAACATGAATACCACACACAGAATAAACAGAATAAACAGACTGCAAGTGAAGCCATCCAAGAAAACACACTTAACTCTGTTGTGTTGTGTTCTTACAATATATTGAGACAAAGTCCAGCATCTATGCACATATGAATCACCACTGCCAGTTCCACGATGATAAATATCATGATGTTGCTTTTGTGCTTGCACAAACAAAGATAATGCTACATCATATGCAACATATACAGGCTCTGTAGACAACAAGCACTACAGTATTATCACAGACTGGGGTACAATACAACATAATTCAACCTACTGATAGATCTTTCTGAAGGCCTTCTCGCTGCCCGCCATGCTCTCACTCCTCTCACTTTCTCCTGCCAGGCTTTCTTCCTCTGGATCATCCTTACCAACACTGTTGGCATCATCATCATCCTCAAGCGGCTCAAACCAGTCAATGGGAGGCTCACCACTGTTGGCCTTAGAGTCCTCATTGTCCTCGTCAAGGTTTTCTTGCATTGGATCCGGGCTGAGGTTTTCATTTGTATCAAATCTGTCCAATAGTACCAAGGGCTCCTGAGCTGGTGCTGCCTCAGGGGTGTTTTCTGCTTCACTGCTCTTTGTCTCCGCGCTTTGTTCCACATCATCATCTTCTTCTTCCACCGGCTCCATGCCAGGGACTGGGCTCTCGGGGGGTTCTTCTTCGTTCATTGATTCACCTGTTTAAGCCACAAAAGCCTGGAAATAAATAAGATATCTGCTATGGTCGATTTTGCATCCCATTTAAAGTGGTGGGTGTTTTTCACATTGTCCCTGTACGTAGCCCGTCTGACCTAGGGCTTGAGAAAGCAGGTGACCACCAGGATGATTGACAGCTGCTCAGTCTTTCATGACATAACCTGGAAAGAGAGGATTAGGTTTAGAAACCGAAGCAAATAATAATATTAGCTTAAAACAACGAGCTTAAAGAGCAGACGTTTGTCAGCACAGCGTTTCAATGTATTTACAACACAGTGTCACTAGAGAGGGTATACTTTTCCTAATCTAGTCAACGCTAGCTGGCTAGATCCTATAGGACACAGCTAACTTGCTGCTAGCACAGAGATGTAGCCACAATGTTCGCAGTCAACAAACAGTTAGCGACACTGAGCTGTCCTCCACTGCTTCAAGTGCTGTTACTGCTCAATGTGCTCATTCTCTCATGTCGCTGCACATTATCTCTGAACGCCACTAAAACCAGCAGTGCGTTGTCAGTCCCACCTACGTCAGGTTAGCTAGTATAAACACAACGGTGGTAACCGCCGTTAGCCGTAGCATCCCTCCTTCATGTGCTAGCATGCTGCTTATTCTTCGTTCCCTGAGAGTTGTGTATCAGCCACCAGTCTGCAAAGAGAAGGGCCTAAAACACGCGCGCACACACACACCTTTAGGGTAATATTTTCCAATTGCTTGACACTACAACACACAACAGGCAACTACTTCAGGTTTCGCGGCTAGAGCTAACGTGGCTAACGTTAGCCACCATACACTAAACGCAAGCGGTGGTAGGACACAAAGGAAAGCGACACAACAAAGATGGAAATCCGTCGAGTCCATCCCTGATCCATCCGTGTCGGCATGACCCCGCCTCCGCCGCCAGCATCACACAGCCGTTCGGTGCTGAACTGGATTGATTGTTGGGTCAGTTTTAAACAGGAATTCACATATTACAAATTTAGTGCACATATTCTTCCAGGAGAGAAAATTAAAATGAGAAAAAGTGGACTGCACAGAAAAGTAAGACTTGTTGTGGAAGAGCATGGAAGTGGAGACGGAAGGGAGTGAGTTCTCTCATCCCACCTTCATCCTCTTTGATGAACCGCTTCATCTTTGTCATTTAGCCGTGCTGCCTTCACGGGCTATTAGAAAGAATTGTCGGTGTACTAAACCAGCGAGATAATCCTGCGTTTGTCGTTCATTCCTGACTTTACAGGACGCACAGCTCGGAAATAATAAACTGTCATCATTATTACTAATTGATGTGGTAAATGAGGTAGTTTGGTCATTTATGTGAATAATTTAATATCATTCAGCGTCCAGGCCAAATCATACCTACTCCCACAGATACAGGCTGCCTGGCTATACATGATTTTCCATGACTGCCTTAATCTGCATCTGTGCATACACATACAGTATATATATGTGTGTATGTGTACCGTATATACATGATATATATTACAACCAACACTTTATAACCATGCATAATCCATGGTAAATGATGAAACTTGAGTTAATTATTTTACTTATCAATCAAGGAAATAATTTATATTGTTTGTATTATTATTAAAACTATAATTAATTTTATGTTACCAAATGTCAAAAGCAACCACATGTTTTATTAATGTTGTCTTGTCATCATAAAGAAATGTCACAGTCTTTATAAATACTCCTTTTTGGCATGGTGTCATGTCACTGCACATCCCTTCAAATCAAGGCTTTCCCTAACAATGCTATACTTTATTATTATTAACTAAACTACTCAGCATAGGCAGTGTTGTAGTAGTCGAGTGAGACACTTTTACTTCATGACCGGATAAAACCACAACTACTGGCCACAGTCCAAATTGTAGGGTAGGTCAAATGGTGGTGGAAGGTGCCTGAGAAACCGACAAAAAATTGTTATACAGTCTGTAGTTACTGTTCAGCTCAATCTTTAACTACAAGTTTATTTTAGGAACTGTGAACTTGGGTCATTCCGCAGGAAACGCCACAATGACACAAAGCACAAAGATAACTTGTGGAATGTTGAAACTGAGAAATTTGATGTTTTTGGAAAATGATATGCCAATTTTGATTTTTTATCAGCAACATGTTTTAAAAACGTTAGGACAGTGGCAACAAAAGGCTGGAAAAGCTTAACATGTTGAAATGCTAAAAGAAAACTCCTGATGGAACAGGTTAGTAAAATGAGCATCTCAGAGAGTCTGAGCTTCAGCATTTGATAAGTTGACTTTTAGCTATTTTTAATTAAATATAGGGTTTCGGTGTTTATGCACATCATCATAATTTGTTTCTGTTTACATATTACACAGCATGGCAACTTTTTAAAAAAAAAATAGGGTTGTACTACGGATCATTTGACAACCCTTCCACCTGGTGTCCCCAGACCTCCCTGCTGCTCTCTTCTGGTTCTGTTTTGTAGGTATTGAACGGAGGGTCATGAGCTCTATAAGCTGCACCTGGGATCGGTGTACTCTGTCTTCTAAGTTCCTCCCTCATTCTGCAGTCTGACTCTGAGCAGACAGTATAAGTCTCCCACGTCTGTTTCCTTCACTTAAACTGAATGTTTTAGGGTTTTATTTGATTTGTTCTGAGGGTGTGTGTTTGTGTCACTCAGCGATGCTTGTGAGTTTTAACAAAGTTCAGGTGGTCCTGTACACAGTTAGTTCATTGCTGTTGTTCTGTCTCTTATTAGGCTTAAGAGCGAATAACCTTTGGAGTTTGTTGGGGGGTTTGAAACAGTTCTGAGTTTGTTCTGTGTTTCCTGTTTTATTTTGTACTTCTACCCTGTCTGTGTCTTGTCTACTTCTACTTCCTGCCTTGTTTTCCCGCCTGTTTTTGATTCTGCATGTGTCCCTGATTAGTTTCACCTGGATGTCTCCCTGTGTTTCCTTTGTTTTCTGGCCTGTCCTTAGATGTCCTTTCTGTCCTTTCTGTTGTGTCTGCACACTCCTGTTTGTTTCTGAAGCTTGCCTCTGTTCCCACTTTGGTTCTTAATTTTGGTTATTACATTTGAGTTTTTGTTTCTCTACCCTGCTCCTGTGCCGTTTTGTGTTTGACCCTACGAGTAAGTTGTTAAAATCTTTTTTTCTATACTCATACCTGCTCTCTGTACCTGTGTCTACATTTGGGTCCATCCTCTCCTGAACCCGCCCTCCATGACAGAGTCAGTGAATGAAATGAGCTGAGAAATGCAGATTGTGACAGTTTTATTATTTGTGTTTATGAATGTGGATGGAGCAGTTGTCTCAGGGGTATGTCTGAGGCTCTAATTGCAGTCAACAATTGTTGGTTGCTTCATCTGGCTATGTGGATGCATTGGGCTCCACAGCCACCAGGGAGCCCCCAAGCTCAGCAAGCTCAGCCTCAATTTATTTTGGGAGAATTAAAAATACCCTCTTTTGCTGTGTGAAGCACTTATTTGCTTATAGTCAAGTCAAAGTCATCTTTGGACTGGGCTGTCACACAGTGAGTGACGTTTGCCGACAGGTATGTCAGGGTGAATGACAGCCGCCTGCCATTTACTGAAGTGAGGAGAATAATGGTAGGTGCCAGTAACAATTGCATCATGACATCAAAATAATAATAGATAATAGCTTTTGCTGATTTCTGATGATCTTGTGCAGTTGCCTAAAATGTCAGACTTGTGGTTATACATGCTGCAATCACAGAAACAGATCCAAAATGGTGCTGAAAGGGTTACATTTATATGTTAGCAGTGTAACATATAAATGTTTCTTACTAACTGAAACATCAGTATTTAGTTTTTTTATTGTTTGCATATTAATGTGGATGCGGATCCATTGTATTTTTATTCATTTAAACAAGTTAAATTTTTTTACTGTTTTGTATTTTGTGTCATCTTCTTTTCAAATTTTACCATAAACATTTTTCAGGAACATGCTGCATCTGTTGCATTTATTAATGTACTCGAGCCTGTTTTCCTCTTAAAATGTAACAGACTGTTGCATCGCAACAGATCATCTGAAAGGGTTAGGAATCTACCTCAAGTCTGACAAAACAGGGGCCCCCAAATAGCATCTTTAATGGGGCCCCCAAACAGCTAGAAACAGCCTTGGTCTTGCAGGTTACAGTGCATGAGTAAACACAAGGTTAGCTGAGGAATTCTTTTGCAGAGGATGGCAAAAGTTAAACTGTTGAGGATTAATGTTGGTATGTGTAATGTACATTTGTGTATGTGTGTAAATGTGTTTCACAGGTGTCAGAGTGGATCAACAGGAAGCTGGTTGGTGGCTGGGTCGTGACTGACATACAGCAACAATGCAGACTGGGTCACTCGCCTTGACACAAGAGGAAGAAGCTGTAAGTTCTTTAGCAGTTAAGTTTGCTCACCATTCAATGTTCAGTGTATGTTGCTTACAGTCAAATGATTGTCTTGTTCCCACTGATGTACTGTTAGTACATTCAGCTTACACACCTCAGTAGTTACTGCGAAAAATTCTTAATTTTTCTCTTTATTTCAAAACCACCAAGTAAAGAACAGTACTTAAAGAAAAATAGTGTTTTTGCCATAATCTACTTTTTCTTATATTTGTGTAACATTATACATGCAATCATTAGATAGGCATAAGGAAAATAGTGTAGTTGGTTCCTACCTTTTCAGACTGGTGAAATGGTGTTCCTTTATGTATTTACATATGTTGATTATATACGTATATATTAATATGATTGTAAAATGTCATGTTAAATCTTGTGGTTCATTTTATGAAATGTCAGTGGGTCTCTTGCTCTGTCATAGAGCACTTTTTTTTTTAGCTGCAGTAAATATAATTCCACATTTGTTTGACGGTCACTTTTGTTTGCCTATGCAGTCATACATGGTAGAAATCTAAACACTCCCTGGCCCTATACCTCACTTTTTTTGTTGACCACTTGGGGGCAGTGGAAACAAGCTGTGAACACTGTTGGCAAATGATTTCCACATCCAGCAGACACAGAGCAACATTTTCATTCATCTAAGGTCTTTCCTCTGGTCACCTGATAAATGGAAGTCCATTCACTCTCTTTTTAATTCTGTTTTACGGTCTACCAACTCCTCTGAGAAAAAATTCTGGCTCTCTGGCTTTAGCTGCTCAATGCACCGCTATGTTCCCTTGCTTGTCTTAAAGTTATGTAATTTATTGCTTGGCAGGTAATGACTTAATTATCTTTAGAAAAAATATTGTTTTCTTGTCACTAGAAGTCTACATCCAAGAAATTACTTCAAAATGTTGAAGTTCAACTTAAACTTTAAAACATCTGGCTCTGAACTGAAACACAGATTCTGTTTTTTTTTAATTACATCTTTACACTCCACACATTAAGTGCAGTCACAAACTAATGGACTGATATTTTAGTGTTAATGTATTTTACAAAAGTAAGTATAATCAAAACCATTTGTGTTGAGTCTAATTTGGTTCACTGGATAACGTAAATGAATGCAGCACTAAAACCCACAGTTCACGGTCACGTGTCATTGTTTTCTTAATGGATTTGAGGCGTGACTATACAGTGTTGGTGCTCTTTCCAAAATTCAGGATGCATCCAAGGGGAAACTTCCGTGACAGTAAAATGAAGCAAATTTGATCTCTGTAGCTAATTTCCCCGTAAATGACAACTGTACTGAGGGTGAATTTTTATTGAACTCACCTGATCAAATTATTTTAAGGCTTAAAGGTTGGTGTCCTTGCTGATGACTTGTTTGAGCACCCAGGTGTCATTTAGCCACCAATCATGTATCGAAGTACTAACCGGGCCTGATCTTGCTTAGCTTCCAAGCTTAGAGTTGTATGATTATAACAGAACACAAGAAATGTCACAAATGCAGTATTTCTAAATGTCATTCATCACCACCACGAACATTTCTGAATACACTATTTGGGGTGTGACATGCAAATTGTGCACCTTGTTCCTTATTGACTACAGTGGGGTTACACATGATATTTCCTTTGGGTCCATTTCACCTGTACGACTGGGCATTGACCAGCTATGCCTGCAGTGCAAGACTGTGAGGAAACTGATGGGTCAGGTCAGATCTACAGCTGCTTGGCCAACATCAGAAATGCACATGGACATGTCATCAAGGCAGAGATGATGCTGAACTGCAGGAGGACCATCTGGGATAGCACCAAGATCAGTCAAGGAGTTGAACAAGGTGTATGGAGAGAGCTACAACACTGCCTCTGGCAGGGTGGATCCAGAAATCTAGAAGGTTCAGCACAAATGCATTCCCCACCTTTCTTCAGACACTGAAGTCATGGTCATGCGCTTCCAACATACCAATGTGTCAAAAGGGTTCACTTTCTGGAAGAATTCTCATTCATACATGAAAACATACATGAACAGATTCATCTCAGGTAAACCGTGCACACTGTTAGATTTCCAAGTTGTAATAGAACAAGATAAGAAAAGGGTTCAGGAGGGATTATAGGTAAAGAATACCAAAAAATGCTGATATGGAGGACTACAAATTGGCCCTCACAACACTCGAAACAGAGGACATCACTGTTGTAGCGGAAGAGTCTCATTTAGAGGTATTTGACATGGAGGATCCAACTGTTCCCACCCTGGACACATTATGGCCTTCACAACAGTGTGCTCTATCGGCCCATTCTCTTTCAATTAGACCTCAAGCTGCTGTAACTGATGCTCGTAACAGCACCACTCCATCCTCCATCTGCACCCACAGCACCACCAACTAAACCCTCTGCGTGTTTTACTGTTGCCACTATGCAGAGTGCTATGTTTTTATTTAACGGTTAAAACGTGCCAATATTTGTGATTAAGATTTACATGTTACAGCATCATGTTGCATGTTCATTACACATATACACATTACATGTGTATAATTGCGTTCATACATGGTGGCTGGCTCACTAAAGAGGCAACAGTACTATTCATTTTCATTTGATAACAATCTGTTTATCTTGTGTTCCACAGCTGCTGTCAGAGTTTCCAATCCCATTGTTGTAGTTACCAGTCCATCATACAGTGCTGAACCTGCAGGATCTCTATCTTTGCTTTAATTTGTTCAGATTTAGCTTCCCAGCAACAGCATTCAACATCATGAGGTTCCACCAGTCATGTATGTTTATATTTTGATTATGTTTTAAAACTTCTTTTAAGTTACATCTGCAATAACTTCAAATGGGCACATTATTGAAACATATACATATACATATACAAATACATCTTTTGATTTTCATCATTTCTTTTTTAAAGTAGTACTCACTTGGCTCCAACAATATTAAGGACTCTCAAGCAGTCCAGGACTTGACAGACTATTTATTCAAATTAAAAGACCACAGGGTTGCCGAGGAGGCTGCCAAAATCACTGCCCCGTGAGAGTGTTTGTCTGAATATAACATTTACCTTACACACTACCAGGACATAATCCCTGAAAACAATAACAGTACCTGGTGTGGAGAGTACAGTGGACCCAGGCTCCTAATTGGAGTCAGGTACAGTACAAGGAGCCTTGTCACAAAAGCATCAGAATAGTCATTTTAAACAACGCAATTGTAATGGAGAAGACACCACCCAGCTTCCGGTGATGAATAGTGCAACCATTGTTAGTTGGTGAGTTAATAAGGACTTAATCTAGTGAGGTTACAACCTAGAATCTGTTCTATTTCCTGTGTAGATATATTGGACTTGCATTAGACTGTTGTATACAAATTAATTGGAATATTTTGATGGCAATACAAACCTCGAAAGAAGACTGTACTGGATTTCAGCTTTAACAACCACCTTTGTGAGTGTAGAGAGTCTCCCTTTATTTAGGGGAAAGGCAGACCCTGCATGCCTAACAGCAGAGTGGTAAGATCCCATGAGAAGTTGGCCCAGCTAAAACAGAGACTAAACATGCCAGTGGCTCCACCTGCTGGTCATAGCATGACATTCTTTGCAGCTCTCAAGCCACATCTCAAGGAAACCTCTACTGCCAGTGCCCCAACCTCCACTGCTTGTCTCCAAGTCTCATGTTCCTATGGTTCTTCCCAAACCTGTAGTAGTTTCCTACCACCCAACACTATCACAAGAGGAGAAAAGAGGAGGAGGAGCAAAGAGGCAAAAGTGGAGGGTAATAATATATAATATTGGAGTAATAATGACTTATTCTGTCCTGTTACACTACTGTTGACTCATTCTTTACATGTATGCATTTATTTAAATAGAATAAATAGCATGGACTGCTTTTTTTAACTTGAGATGTCATTACTTCACACATTACAATCAATTTATAGAGATCTTGCACACAGTGGGCAAAGCTTGCAACTACTGGCAATCTGTAGTATTACAGTGCAGACCAAAAACAGTCATTATCATTGATTAGCTTTAATATTACTGTTTCTAGCTGTTAATACTAATGATGTTAATTAATTTATTTACTCTATTAATTAGATCCATATGGGGAACGATAATGTTTAATTAGAGCATAACGCATTTCTTAAGAGAATTTTAATGTCTTATCTGAAGTGCATTCATTTGTCTTTTGCATAATGGACCTATACAGTAAGTATAGAACCTTGGGTGACTCCACAGCAGACTAGCGTTGAGAATGACAGAGAATGATCTGTTAGATAGAGGTGGAGCAAACATTCTACATGCTGGCCATAAAGTTCAAAATCATTCTGTTCCTCTTTTTATACCTATTTATTCACATCAGATTAATTGTGGTTTAATTTTCACTGTGATATGTTTGATAGAGATTGATCAATTAAGTTTTGAGAAGATACACATCTATCAAGAATAAATCACACTGTCACAATTGTTTCATCAGAAGAGGTAAAAATATTTTATTCCTTTATGGGCAACAGTGTATAATTTTTTTATTTTACTTGAACATTTCTGGTGATTTTGGTTAGAGACAAAAGCCAAGCTAAGTTATTAGATACATGTTGCAACAACTATATATTTTTAGGGTAGAGCTGGTGGTTTTGTGCATCCCTAGACCACACATTGATGGGCTGGATAATTCGGAAAAGGAAGTATTATCTATACTATTCTGCATTTGATCCTATGAATAACTGATTATCCTGGGGAGAGAACGCACATTGTTGCTTTGAATTGTCCTTTTGTGTGCAGACAACTGGCCTTGTAATGAGGCACATCCTCACACATCAACCAGCAAAATTAATTTTTATGCTCCACCCAGTTATGGCGCATTGAAGCATAGGGGACACACTCTCTTCTAGCAAGTCCTGTATGAAGCAAAACACATCTGATAAGCTATATTTTTACTGTTATTTGATGTGCTAAATGTTAAGTTTTAATGGTGATTAGAAATAAGTGAGGGTATATCCCAAAACATACTTGATTATTGAAAAACATTGAAACAAGATTATTCTGAACCCATATTTGAGATTTATGTTGCTCATGTTAATAATCAGCTAAAATACATTTTTGGACTGTCACTGTGTTGTGAAATCCGTTGTGAAGGTATTCAGTCTCTCAACTCACGCAATTAGAGGAAGGTGATGAAACCGTCTGGAAAAGAAAGCACCAATCAGCATGGAAAGAGTTGAATCACAACCCATGCTTCCTGTTTTCAGTGGCTGCAATAGCTGTGCTACATTTTCGATGCTGGAAAAAAATGCTTCCTAAGGAAAAACTGAAGTCTAATATGTTCCACGTGCATTTGTCCACCTGTTTACTTGCAGTGTCTCTAACATAAAAAGATGTCACATTACTTCACACAGAGCAGAGTCTGGGCTCTTTGCTTTTCTGTATACATGCACATGTAACCCCTTTTATTAGAGGAGGTCACTAAGATAATGATAATGAAACTTTTCATTACTGCAGTTATAGCACAATAAAATCAAATCATAATTCCTGTATGACATTCAGAATAAGATAAAACCTAGAAACATGTCTGGACTCTTTACATGAATGAGGAAACAGACCATTTGGAATAAATATCAGGGGTTGTTTTGTGGTTCAGAACTGTAGTCACCATTGTGAAACAATCCTGTGTGTAAAAGCTCAGCAGACACAATTGATTATGTTTACTGTGGCTAATATTTATGGTGCAGTCACTCCAGAAAGAATGACCTTGTTCCTCAGACTGATGTTATTTGATTATTATAAAATTCAGAGCTGATAAAACTATTTTATGTGTATAATATAGGCTATAAAACATTATGCTAAAATCGAGATGCTCTTTTGGGTTTTTTTTCAACTGATTTAAAACGGTAATTCAAATGGGCATCATTGGAGGCTGTATGTGCCAAAAACTTTGGATATTAGTTACATATAAAGCTTCAGCTGAGAGATAGTTAGCTTATCAGCACAGAAGATGGAAGAGAAGCCTTTTCATCTTCTTTATAAGAGTTTATAAGTCTCATATGTCCACTAAATACAAGTCTACAGCCAGCAGGCAGTTAGCTTAAAATAATATGACTAGAAAGTAAAAACAGCTACCTTGGCTCTGTCCAAAAGATAAAATCCACCTACCGGCACCTCTAAATCTGTTAATTAATGAATGTTACATCTTGTCACAAAACTAAGAATGACAAGTCACAAGATATGTTTTTTCAAACAATAGTAGGCCAACTTTGTTATCTTAACACATAGCCAGGCCTTCTGAAAGGCCTAAAAGGAAATGGTCAAACTGCAAGAATGAATTTACTTGGCAACATTTCGTAACTCTGATTAGCGGAGTTACACAAGCTAACTTAGTTTGCTCGGTGGTGGTAGCTTGCAATCACTGCTAAGCAGTACATAGGCACTGTAGGCACAGGGAAATTCATTTTTCTCTGTCAATATATAGCATGTACTGAGGAATTCAGTGCTGTGATTGATTACATTTACCATCAACACTGATTGGACATCCATATAAAACTGGCAGATTTTCCCTTTAATGGACAGATATGGTGTTTGGATCATATAATGTAAGTCTCTACAAAAATCAAACTTTTACTATTAAATAAATAAAGTAGTGTTTTATCACTGCTCACTGACACAAACAGAATCTCAGATTAGCTTTGCTTGTCAGCATAATTAATAATAAATAATAATAAATAATAAAGCTCTCAATAAAGAAAAAAAAAACAGTTTTGTTTTTGTTTTCAGATAATTCATCTCTGTCTTCTCTTCTCTCCTTCATTCTCAGGACTGTTTCCTTTTTCCTCAAAACTGCCAGTGGATCCTGATCCTGCAGTCATTTAGATATTGCTCAGACCTTATACCCTCTTAGCTAAATTTTTTTATAATCCACTGCTCACTTAGCTTCATTCACCGGCAGCAGTGAATGGAGATAGTATGCCATGATATCCGCTCCTGTTGCAAAACTACTGAACTGCTCATTCTCCTTCCTTAAACCAAATTAACCACAAGTCAAGACATTTAGGATTCATCACTGTGCCAGCTCACAAGTGAGACATTATTGCGTGTCACATCAGGAAGTCCTGTCATCTTAAAATGTGTTAAAAAAAAAAGGACCCAATTCCTCAAACTGCAGCAGTAGTGAAGTGGGGAGCCTTGATTCACTGACTAACATGAAAATCAAAAGGTAAGAAACCTCCTTTTATCCTCTGAAAATTCATTTCCACGTGTGGATTTATGCATCTCACTTCAATATAAAGGTCAAACATGCTTTCTGCGTCTTCATACAAATGCTGATGGGTATTTATGAGCGACTGATTAGTGTGTTATGCTTGAGCGTGTCATATTTCCACATCTGAACAATTGGCAACACATCAGCTGTGTGTCTGAGCTCCACATGCGTGCTAATCACTTCAGTGGGTTCAGTTAAATGCTGGCTGTACAGAACTGACTTTCTCAACAGATTTTGCTGGAGTCATAATTATATACTCATTAGAGTTGAACACGGATATGGCATGATTGACATTTTCAGTGCACCAAGTTGTTTGGTCAGCAAAAGGTCAATAGATGCAACAAATCCGTGTTTTGCCTGTTAAGGGATTCGCGTGAGCAGTAAACAGCCAACAGTATTCTGCTGAGTCATGTGTAAGTGTAGCCATTTGTTATCCCCTAAATATTTGTTGGGCTGAATTTGATATTTTAGTTTTGAGAGTGACTAACATTTCTTAATACTGGGGGGGGGGGGGTTAAAATTGATTTTGCTGGCCGTGTCATAGATCATGAGTGTGACCAATGCTGGGTGGTCAGCTGGACATACTTTATAAACTGTGACACTTGATGCAAAGACCCAATGGCCCAACAAACTCTTGCAGCATATTTTATTTTGTGCCAAAATACATTTTCTCTGGGGTGGTGTTTAGCTCACTTGGTAGAGCAGCCGCCCCATGTGTGAAGGCTCAGTCCTTGCTGCGGAAGCACAGGGTTCAAATCTACCTGTGGCTCTTTCCTGCATGTCATTCCCCATCTCTCTCTCCCCACATTTCCTGTCACTCTTCAGCGGAGTCTGTCAAATAAAGCTTAAAAAGGCCAAAAAATCTTATAATATATAAATATATTTTCTCTTAAATGTTAGCCTTGTGTCTAATGTTGTATAAGTGCATGATAAGTTTGTACACACAATGAAATAACACAGAATGTTTTTATGCAATGAAAATTGTAAAAACAAAACCCAATGATCAGCAGCAAAAATGAACTCTATAATGTCGAGAACAGACACAGAGGAGGAATGAGGCACCATCCATCCATTTCATAAAATGAGGTATTTGGGGTCTCAACTGTAAAACATGGTTCAATACTTCATCACATTTACAAGTTTGTTTATTGGAGGTCTAACAGGAAGTTCTCTGAGGTTTAAATGAATGTAAAATCTCTATAATGTCCTGCATCACTGTAATTGTCTGTAAATGCCTTTTTGCAACAAATTGTACACGTACAGCCCACATAACAGGACCTTATACTGCACTTATAACAGATCTCTATGGTTATTTCTGTAATGTGTTACCTTCATCAGAGTGCAAGCCCAGTTTGTCACCACTTCATTGTTTTTCTGCATACTGCGCTAAAAGTATTTGTGACATTTACAACCTTAAACAATGAGGAAGCAGCCACAATCACTGAAACACAAGGCTTACACTGTACACTCAGTTGTGTTACTACTCTTTTCCTGTACACAAATATGAGTCAGTCAATAGTGAATTCATCAACTATTTTTTTTTTTTGAGGAAAAGGAATCTCCTGGCACAAATAAAAAAGAAATATGCAGGAACAGTCAGGGTCAATAGTTAGAGCTCCTGGACAAACAATGAATATTACAGAACTACTTGGATCACTGTGATGCAATAACGTTTGGCTCAGGGTCTTGCATTGCGTAGGACTGACGTAGGTTAAGACACTGGTCATGAACAAAAGCCAAAAGAACCTTCGCCATATTTCTGTGCATAGTTTCAAGATTCTTGGGTAAAAAAAAAACAAACAAAAAAACCCATTGACTTCCTGCACTAGTCCTGAAGCGTTGCCATTGGTGATGTTAAAGCGATAGCTGCAGACTGAGGATAGATTTGACGTGCCAGTCTAATTAGTGCGATTACTACACAGCTGCACAGGCTGAGAGGATTTGAAGTGGTTTTATCAAAAGGATCATTTTCCTGGGGAATGCCTCATCCTGACAGCATGTGCACTGCCAGATCCATTTCGGTTTGGGATGTGTGAGCACTGTCTGCTCAAATGTGCTGCACACTTGAAAGGATGAACTCAAAGAGTGGACAGGAGGAGAGCAGTGGAAGCACAGCACTGTGTTCTTGCTCAGTGTATTATTGCACATGAGTAAAGCTGTGAGGTGATTAGATGCATTGTGTTTTCAAAGGGCACAGGTACTGCCTCAAAGCTCACAACAAACCAGTTTTTGGAAGGCTGTTGGCACAGAATCACACCCGACCCCAAACTCTCAGTTGGCATGAATATGGAAGCTAAATCAAATTTAGTCCTAATAATCTTACCAAATTTTTGGGTAATTAACAGAATTGGTGATGTAATGCATCAGTACAGCTAGGAATTTGCAATCATAGGTGACTGCTTGGACCCCAGAGAGTTGCATGGACATGGACACATTTTCGTGGCTGCTGCTGTGTCCTGCAAGACGTCTACTACATATATTATTACTGTCATTATTGTTACCATATCTCCAGTACAGTTTATAGTTAGTTAATGATTTGCTGCTTCTGTGCATCTGTGTCTCTCTAACTCTATCACAGGTTCCACTGCTACTGTAATCATTCTATCATTCATTGTAATTGTACAATATGTTTGTGTTGATTTGTTCTGTACACGTGACATCTATTGCACGTCTGTCCGTCCTGGGAGAGGGATCCCTCCTCTGTGGCTCTTCCTGAGGTTTCTTCCACCTTTTTTCCCTGTTAAAAGGGTTTTTTGTGTCACTCGAACCGAGGCTCTAAGGACAGAGGGTGTCACTCCCTGTACAGATTGTAAAGCCCTCAGAGGCAAAATGTGTTTTGTGACTTTGGGCTATACAAATAAAATTTGATTTGAATTTGATTTTCTACGGCAGTACTTAAAAAAAATCTTAACAATCAATCAGGTCACTTCAAATTGCTAAAATATATCACTATAGCACTGTGTTGATGTTTAGCAGTACCCCTCATTGCATAACTTCCATGAAATAAAATGCATTTTTCACCCTCATTCAAAGAACATAGAGATTACATATTCTCAGTAAAAGAATCTGTGGCTTCCCTCTCACTTAATCATCATATTATACTCCACTACAATACCTCATGTTGCACACTGACTCAGGGTGGCTCAGAAAAATGCCACTCATATACATACACCCGCATGTTATTCTGCCTGGTTTGTTTAACTACTCCCTCCTCTCTTTGCCCTTGGGTGGGCTGGGGTCTGCAGTGCTCCCCCGGACCTGCCCGGCCTCTACAAGCGCCTCCGGAGTTCCCACCCTCTACCCACCGTGATGTCACAGGTCCAACTCAGAAAGCAGCCGGTGTTCGCCCATCACCAGGGTCAAGACCGCAGGGAGGACCAAGAGAGGAAGACCAAGGACCTTCTGCAGCACACCTCCACCCTTCATGTTCCACCTCTCCGCAGTCGACCTGCTGTGAGCCAGCCGCCCATGGAAGTCCTCAAGGTAAGCCCACCAACACACTGACAAAGTTTTGCAGGGGAAGCGATGAGGGATTCTCATTGATTCCACGTATTCCAAACTGGTTTCCATCCCATTTCTTTAAATGACAAATTGAACATGATCATGGACTTTGGCTTCAGAACATTCTTGCGCCTGTGTCAGCTCCTGAGACACTGTGTTAAGTCCATAGGGGGGATTATGTCTTGACAGAATTCCTGTTTCCAGACATTTGGCATTCAACACATTTAATCCTATTTGCTCCACTACACTGACATATTTTCATTCATTTCATTCCTGGTATGACCAAATGGACCCTAAGAAATGTGAGAATATAAAAATGGGAGAGAAAGAACCCTGCAGCTATCCTGGAAATACTGGGTCTAAAAACATTTACATAAAATAATTGCAGTTTAAGGTTGCTTAAGATCAGGATCAGTTTTCACTCCCTCAGTAATTCCAAGTTAAGTACCAAGATAAAATCCCAAACTTGATACTGAGTTGAATGCATTGAGTTTTATTGATTATCTGTGCATGAGATATCATTATGTCCAATATGTTCTGCTAGATAAGTGTGGCATTATTGTCACTGGGTGATCTACGATGCAGATATTCCCTTAAGATCATGAATGATATCAGTTCTTGACTTGTGACGTATCAGTGTGTTTATTGAAAGCAGTGCAACATAATCCTTTAGCACTGTATCACTCGGCATGGAAATCAAATAGGGCCACAGTGTTACTTTATGTCACTATATTCACATGGCTTTGTGTCAATGTGCAAACCAGAAAATTTTCTTGATAGTTGTGCTTTTTTTTTCTAATAACATTTCAATCGTGTGAGGAAAGATTTTGATGGGAATATAATTGTTATTTTCTCTTCTATCTGGGGAAGCTTTTTCTTCATACTGTACCATTTTCATAGTCAAGAATCCAGACAACAATCCCAGTTTCCAAACACTCTGACAGTTTGAACCTAACCAGTCTGTGGATTATCAAAGACCCCCCAAAAACCATGCAGGCGTGGCAAAATTAACTTAGAAGTACAAGGCAGGACTACTGGAGCATGAAGTGAAAACATAAAGCTCAGAGGAGGTTGTTCAAAAGAGAGCCTTAATTAGCCAGGTTACCTCTGACCCCTGTGAGAATGAAGTGAAAAACTGCTTCAGGGATCAAGACAAAGAGTCACTGAACTCGTAAGTCAGCAACAAATGCTCAGAATTAAGTTGAATCTCGAGCTCTTTTAAGAAAAACAATGAACACGTATACTGTAAGATAATATTAATGAATCAAACATTAAACTCAGCAATAAAAGTATTGTAAGCAATACTTTTATTGCACACATGCCATTGTACATGCATCTTGCGCCTGTCAAAACAAAACTCTATTTCTCTATCTCTATCTCTATGTCATCTCTATTTCAAAGCAGTTTCTATCGATATTTGACAAAATGACAACATGCTCTCAACGCACCATTTTCAGCTGTAGCAGGCAGCTGTTTTCATTGAGAAAGGACTTAAAGCTACCTGCTCAGCATCAAAGAGTAGTCAGTTAACAATAGCTGCTGAACATAATGAAACATTTAGCAGAGACAGATTTTTCTCTCAAGGGACTAAAAACAGAGCAAAAAGTGTATTTGATTTAGTAATCTGCAAAGGACTTTCAGATCAGCAATAGTGAATTCTTACCATCTGACCAAGATGCTGTCGTTATGCTGTGTCATTTTGTAAAGCTACAAAGATCCTTTTGACACATTTAGAAAAAACATGGAAATACAACAAACAATATTCTATCCACTTAAAGTGTTTGCTGAATTTACACTTTAGACCAGGTGAAATTCAAATAGTTAAATAGTGAAACAAGGACTTGTTAAATTCTCTCAAAGAGGCAGTATGATTGAGAAATGTAACTAAAACAACATACAGTACTGAATGAAGATCTGTCACCATGGAGAGATCTTATTTATTGGTTTAGGTTAATTTCTTACTTCATACAATGGGGCCTTATTTGTGCTTCCACAGTGTACCAAAGCTAGGACAGTTTATTGTGCCTTCAGTTTATGTGTGCTGCATGTGCTCTCTGCTCGCTGCATACGTCTGTGCTGTCTTAGATTTTATCATGCAGAACAATACTGTGTATAGATAATATAGAGCTTCACAAGTGGTAATAATGACTTTAGCACCGCTTTAATATTACATTAAATAAGGAAAGATATTTTAACAAATATGCCATATCTTATATATTTAAAGGTCCAGTGTGTAAGATTTAGGAGCCTCTATTTACAGAATACGGCAGAATATGGAAAATAATATTCATAGCTACGTTTTCATTAGTATATAATAACCTGAAAATAAGGGTAGGGTGAGACGATAGGGTTGCAATCAACAGCTCTGCCGCCACTAAATCCTATGCACTGCTCCTTTAATTTCACACGTCTATATTTAGTACATTTCAGTAAGTACACACATGTATTCAAACTGTTGTTAGCACCATTGCTTCTTCTGTGTGGATGTTGTCCTCATGTTGTCGTGGGGAGACCTGCAGTCCATGACACATGAGATTGGTAGGAAGGAGTGAGTGTGACTGGTTGTTGTCAGCCCTGTGATGAACTGTCCAGGGTGCCTCTCACCTAATATTGTTTGGGATTGGCCCATAAAACCGTTTTACTTGTTGTAATTTCCTTATAAACAGATCTATGAAACACTATAAGTGTGTGAAAAACTGAGTCTCCTGACTATTAAAACTGGTATCAAAGACAGTTGTATATTATTTGATGGCCTAGAAGACATCCTGACTTTTAAAAATCATCAGATTTAACTCCACGTGCAGACCTCCGTGGTTTACACTGACCTTTTCCACAAACTCCAGGCAAATTGAGCTGAATAATACTACATCTTTGTCCTGATTCTGAGGTCTCAAACTTACCCAAACCCAAGCTAAGAGAGCCTTTTGTTTATTAAACTCAGAGTATACCTAGAGCCCTGTTCTCAGTTGCAAGTAGCCAGTGGATTCTTCGAGATATGGTTTTGAAAAAGTAGGACATGTCTGCACAAGTCCACAATTTGTTTTCTTCATGTAAAATGTGTGCATTTCATTTTCTGTTGCTGCATTTCATCTGTGAAATATGGTTGTACAGGACTGTGTGACCTTTACCCTTGCTGCTCACTGGGAACACACAGTATTTGATTTAAACCTTTTAACTGTTTCACTCTGTTATGTGTTATATGTGTTATGTTATGCAGCTACTAAATTAAGCTCCCATTGTTGGTCACTTCAGCAACTGCATGTTCCTAATCCCACAACACACACACACACATACTGTACATATACTGGACAATGTGTCTCATTCTTGGAAGAGGATGTTACGTTCTTGCTAATGTTACCATGTAGCCACAGGGTAAGGAGCAGAGAAGACCACTCTTTGTCCCAAGCTCCTCCTCTTGATGAAGTGGTCTGTCTCTGCTGTTGTTACTAAGGGCATTAGGCAAGAGAGCAAAATCTACTTCCTCGAGGCAATGTCGGAACTCAAAGTCCCTCATTATCACAGCCTCAGTGTCACGTGTTGTCAACCAGCTCATGGATCAGTCTCTTAATTCCTCCACCCTTCACTATCTTCTCCCCTGCCTCACCCTTTTACTTTTTTAGGATTCACTGATAAAATGGAAGCGCTGGTTAAAGCTTGAATTGAATTCACCCCTGGGTCACTGCTACATCATCTGCCTCTACCCCAAATAAGCACATTCTGTAACACCAACCTTGCTGATAACAAAGAAGACAAAACGAGAGAACAGCTGGTGGTCACAGGACTGGTAAGACTGATAAGGCCGGCAAACGTTTGTCTTATCAGTCCCCCTTCACCTCCCATAAGGACATCTGAATATTGACTGAACAACAGATTTGAAAAAGAACAAAACAAAGTCTGCTGTCTGCGTGTCAACCTTGAGAGTGCACAGTCATGAGCTCGAGAGCAGGGTTAGATTTTTTGGGTGATGGGAGACAGAATTTTGAGCGTAACAGATGAATTGAGCATGCAAGAGGAATTGTATAACTACTTGAGCCAGCAATATGGATTCTCTGTAATAATCAAAGCTGCTCATGCTCACTTTTGACAGTATGAATCCCCTCAGTGCAAACTCAGACTGAGAGCAAATAGAGGTCTTCTGGATTTTTTTTTTTTAATATGTTGCTTTTCAGCTAAATTCCTCATGTTGAGCTGCATCTACAGACCACCTAAATAGAGTGCAAATGGGACTTAATCATCTTCAAGGGTCTTTCTTTCTTTCTGAGGTTATGGTGACTGACGTTCTGATAATCGCCTCAGTGTTCAATCAAAGTTACTCACAAGAATGGTATATGAAAAGTGAATTTTTCATTAAGACAATGATAGTTCTAAAATTTCAAATGTGATTGGTGCCCCTGCAGGTAAAGGTATCTGGTTAAAAAAGAGAAGTTTAGAACTAAGGCAGTCCTTCTCTGGTATATTTTCCAAAACAAACAAACAAACAAAAAAAAAACAATATTATTATTTACTCCTGTGTCAGTAGCTCCTTAACCTTTATCCACTAAATCATGCAGTGTATTTGCCTAATTCTTGACTGAGAAAAGTCAGAAATAGACAGTTAGTTCCTGCTGCCTTGATATTCTCCCTACAGGCTTTATTCAAGGCATCCGTTCTTCTGCAAATAGTCAACACTCTCCTATTCTCAGGCTTTTCCCCACAGGCCATTAAAACAGCATTTATCAAGACACTCTTAAAAATTAATCTTGTAGACAACTCACTAATCAACATTTGCAGGCCCTTAATTATACTTCCCATTTTAACGTGAATTATTTCAAAAGGCTGACCCTCTTGGCCCTACACAATTGTTTTGATGTTTTCTAGTCAGGATTGTGACCACAGCACAGCACTGAGACAGCGCGTGTTAAGGTCCTGAATGACATCCACTTAAAGACAGACAGTGGAAATGTTTCGGTCTTGGTATTATTAGATCTCAGAGCTGCATTTGACACGGTCGACCACAACATATTACTAGAGAGACAGGCTGGAAAATTGGGTGGGACTTTCTGGCACAGTACTAAACTGGTCTGAGTCCTATTTGAAGGACAGGGACTACTTTGTGTTGATTAGTGATTACATATTTGAGCTTTTAAAAGTGACGTGGAGTCCCCCAAAGCTCCATCATTGTGCCCTGTTTGTTCAAAATTGGTATGTTTCTTATAGCAAAGATGATGGAAAATAACAAAATATCTCACCATGATTATGGAGACAACACACAGATTAATATTACACTACATCAGATAACTATGGTCCCATACAAACACTAGGTAAGAATTGTGTATGTGAACATTTCCTTCAGATACACAAAGCAGCAAATAAGAATGTCTTTGGACCCAAAGAAGAAAAGTAAAAGTTAGCGCTTGCCTCTTCTCATAAAATAAAGACCATAAACCAGGCCAGAAATCATAGTCATGGACAATATATCCAGAATTAAAGGACTGTAGAATTTCTGTAGAATTTTTGAACCATTGATAAGGTGCGACATGGAGGGCATAATCCCCCAGAAAGAGTGCCAAGCTTTGAAGCCAATTTAACATAGTAGCTAAACCATGTAATTGACAATAACAATGGTGTCCATTGCGTGATGCACAGTGGCCCCAAGATACTTTTTGCCTTAGGCTTATCCTGTGAACTGACCCCCGGCGAAGAATTCAGAGTCAGAATTTGGTCCATTTAGTCAGTTGTCATGTTTGTCAGACATGGAGGTTGCTACTTGCCTCACACACAGATGCTATGACGTTGCTCATTTAGCTAGGCCCCCAAGTTAACATGCAAGATTTAGATGATGGGTTTGCTAGTCATGTGAATTTCATTGGATACATTTTTGTAGGCCAATATATCCCAGAGATGAAGTTGAGTAATCAAAAATATTTTATACACAAAGAGAAAAAATAATTAAATTGTAAAAATACTTATAATACTTATATATTTGTCATAAACTGTCACAAGAGACAACTGAACACAAGGTCACAAGAATACAACCAATAAACTGTATTATTTGTTTTAATGTGTGTTTAAAACTGTTGTGAACTCACAATATCTTCTAATTCTGTAGTGAAACATACAATATTCTTAAAATGCACATAACCATAAGAAGTTAATAAGTAAGTTTCAGTTCATCTTTTTTTAAGGTTTTCCATGAATGTCTGAAAATGAGGCAAAGCTGGCACAGATAAAACTGTAAAATAAAGTGGCTCAGCCCATCATTATATCTTTTATTTTTTAATTAAATGAAGCAAAAATAATATTTTGAGAGCATGCCTTAATTATACAATAAAATTACTTAATAATCTAGTAATCAGTTGTAAATCTGAAGTAATTAATGCCACATAAATTGGATCCAAGATTGTGATGAAAAGTTTTGCTTTAATCTGTACACATACCAAGCCCCTGTGACCTCCACTCACATTAGAGGAATTTTATAGTAACGTTGACTATGCTGACAAAAGCTAACTTTGTTTTTATAACCCTTGACACACTGTGTAAAATGTAAACAGAAACAAAATGTGACAAAGTCCAAA
Organism: Protonibea diacanthus; assembly: GCA_028641955.1. Classification (NCBI taxonomy): domain Eukaryota; kingdom Metazoa; phylum Chordata; class Actinopteri; family Sciaenidae; genus Protonibea; species Protonibea diacanthus. The sequence goes on along the minus strand of CM053978.1, from coordinate 25,199,721 downwards.
ACACTGAAACCCCGTATTATTGAAAATAGCAAAACAAATGATCAAATGTTACTAACTGAGAAATGTAACTGTAACTGAGAAATTTGATTGTTTTTAGAAAATGATTTGCCCATTTTGAATTTAATAGCAACACGTTTGAAAAAAGTTGTGCCAGTGGCAACAAAAGACTGAAATTTGTGAAATGCTAAAAGAAAACACCTGATGGAACATCTCACAATGTATTAGGTTAAATGGCAACAGGTTGACATGATTGGGTCTAAAACATCTTTGTGAAAAAAACATGGTTCATCACCTGAAAAACTGTGCAGGCAACTGTTTAGTCATATATAATATATAATATAATACATATAAAAGATTCAGAGAATCAGAAGAAATCTCTGTACAAGGCAAAAAAATAACATTGGATTGCTGTGATCTTCAGGCCCTCAGACGGCATTCCATCAATTCTGCCCTGGACATCACTACATGGACTTGGAACACTTCCAAAAACTATCATCTATAAACATCTATTCGTCAGTGCATCCACAAATGCAAGTTGAACAACACAAACTCTACCACACAAAGAGGAAACAATGTAAAACAAGGTCCAGAAATACTGCTGTTTTCTGTGGGCTCCAACTCTGAGAACACTCCAGGTGCTAAACTGGCCTGCCTGCAGTCCTGACTTGTCACCTATTGAAAATGTTTGCCGCATTAATAAATTCTGGAGACCAACTGTTGGGCAGCTAAAACAAGCAAGCAAGGAAAACATTTTCATTTCAAGATTAAGGTTAAAAACTCCTAAGTTCCCAGATGCTTACAGGGTTGTTAAAAGCCGAACTGATAGACAGAGCGGTAAACATGAACCTATCCCAACTTTTTTCAAATATGTTGTTGGCATCAAATTCAAAATGGGTATGTCATTTTCCAAAAAGAATCAGATTTCTCAGTTGTAACATTTGATAGGTTGTTTTTGTGCTAATTGTAATTAAAGATGGAGTTTCAGTGTTTTATTTATTTCATTTTATTTATTTATTTTTTTTTTACATTTTATGCAGCTTTCCAACTTTTTTGGAAACAGGGTTGTTGTCAGTTTTCCTAAACTAGTAGCTTCAGTGAGTCACATGTTATGATGCTACTGTAATATCCTCAGTGACCCCCTGAAGACTTAGCGGCACCAAAAGTCTGGATGATCTGCAGAAATATTATTTACAATAGCTTTTGACAGGGGAAGACCAGTCTGTAACTTTGTGTAACAGCTACAGTATGCTCTACCAAAGATGTGTCTTGTGTTTTTATGTGATGTGTGAACTGTAGTGGAGTATCAGAAATCAGAGCTGATAGCATATTTATAGGGACAGGATATCCTACTCCTGCTCTGTGGTGTAAAATACACAGTGTCTGCTTTCTACAGATAAAAAAAAAAAAAAGTCAAAAGATGATCTGATCTTCAACTCTTTACTGTGCCAGAGAGCATTTGTAATTGCTCTAAAAACATTTGTTTTGCTGCTAATCTAATAAAACCATAGCTTGCATAATTCATTGGCATGAAGTCTAAGCGAACAGTTTACATTGGTCTATTTGCACCTACAGATGCTGATGAAAGCATAATAGATAATGTAATCACCAAATATACAGGTTTTACATGTAAGACAGTTGGTGAATGGTTGCTGGAGTTTGAAGCAAATATGCATTGTCTGTATTTACCAGTTAATTATTTTATAGATCACTGGCTAATGGATATATTGTGTAAGCCTTCCTTCAGTTCATGTTTAGGAGATCTTCTGCAACCAGTCACTAGATATGATGATCCAGATCAGAACCAGAGGATCCCTTGGACAACAAGCTGTTCCCAGCTTAAAGAGCTTAATGTCTGCCCTTTGAATCGTAGTCTGTATTTTTGCTATGAAAACTTTGATATAAAAATGGGGAGGTCTATCATTGAGTGTACACAAGTCATTTTGTCCTTGTAAAATAGTGCTACTAACAGTAATTATCATTTAATATGTAAGTAATATATCACTCATGTTAGCGATTCAGAACCAGGGGAAGTTTAATGAACTTCTCCTCTGCAGCAAGTCTTCTTTCCTGGGGCAGTCCTTGTGAGAGCACACAGAGTATGATGTTTTTTGCAACTGCACTTGAAGACATTTTCTAAATTCTTAATATTTTCCAGACTGACTGACCCTCACGTCTTCAAGAAATGATGGACTGTTAGTTGAGCAGTTCTTGCCATAATATTGATTACTTCAGTAGTCAGATACATGTAGGGCTATTTAGGGATGCCAACATGACCTCTGAAAAACACAACTGATAGTTTCAACTTCTTCATAGTTTACTGCACATGTATATCAACCAGATATACCAGATTAGATGTGTAGTTTAAACCCCAAAGTCATGAATAACCACATTGTCAGCACTATAAGATCATGGTTTTGAATCCCTGCAGCACCATGAAATCAACGGCAATGACATCACTGGATGTAACGATTTCATCATTGGCAAGATTAAGAGCACATGGCTTAGTCATTCTAAGCCTCAAAATGAATCTCTCACTACTAGAAGTCTGATTTATTATTGGCTGTATTGTTTATTTAACATTAGTTATCTATCCATCCATCCACTGTGTACTTGTGTTTCTTACCCTTGTTGCTTTTGATGTGAGCTGAAAGCTTCTGGTAGACAGTAGCTCTACTGTAACCATCTTCTTAAATTTTAGCACACAGTAAATGTTTAGCATCCTCCTTTGACAAAATGCCCCCAAGGGTGGCTGGTTGCCAAGGAAGTCAGAAACCGAGTGGAGCTGGTTGCGACATATGAATGGATCTGTTTCTTTTCAGAGGTCAAGGAGTGATGACTTTTTCTTGAAATGTTACTGTTCCTCAAGGCATAAGTCTAAAACATGGACCCATGTGCTCTCCTTGAGAAGGTAATAAACCCCTGTCTCACAAAGAGTCTACAAATAAAGTGAGAGCTTGGCTTCTGTAGGGATAAATGAAATACATCCCTTGTTAATAGTTCCCTACCCAAAGGTTTGGCTGAAGGAAAAGGCCATGCTGCGGAGGGGAGACAAATAAATGCTCTACTATGAGTTTACAAAGAATGCTTTCTCTGTTTTATCATGTAAGGCTCTGTCCAGCCAGCAGGCACATCCCCTGTGTTTGTGTTCACCTCTCCAGCTCCTAGTGAGTTTCCAATAATCCAGACAAAGACGTGATGTTTTGTGATCCAGCAGCATTACACGAGATGCGGCAGCAGACATTTGAATTCACTCATCTGCACGTCTGATAGTGCTCCTTCACACGTGAGGACCCTGAGAAGCTTTGGAATTTTTTGGTTTACTCAACAGCAAGAATAAAAAAGCAAAAAATTAACTTTCAATACAGTGCATTGACTTACTTTTGTGTGCTCTGCCTCATCATCAGAGGTGACATAAGGTTGAAGTCATGTAAATAATGAATGGCTCAGTTCTTCTTTGAGCTAAACATCTGATGTATCTTTAGTTAATTGCATTAATATTTAACAGCACTGAAAAAAGAATGGCGTGACATTCATTTTACAAGTATTAATTGCGGCCTAAAAAGGTAAAATGATTGTGTTGGTGGCACAAAAGCATACTTAACCAATGTTGTTGTGAGACTGGCAACAAATAAGTCATAATTATGAACAAAATAAAGACTGAACACAAATGATAGGTGGTGATTTTAAAATTGACAGTCAAAACAAATATACTGTGTATATTAACTGTATGGAGATAGCATTTACTGTATGGACAATGTGTCTTTGGACAAGACATTGAACCATGGTATACTCTGAGATGACTTCACTCATTTCACTGACATTTAGAATTTCTCAAGGATCTGTACCAAGCCGGTTGCAAGTTGGGTTTTAGATGAACTTAAAACATGTGGTGATTAGTCTGTTTGTCAGCATAGATGTTGACTGTGCTCATGTCTTTATACATGATTTATCATTATTTCTGCATGTTAGGGACTAGTGGGTGTTGTTCCATGCACTTCTCTCATGTTCTGCTATCTTTGCCGAATGCCATTGAACTCCTCTTTACATCTGACCATTAAACTTCAGTGATTACTTACACACTTACAATTAAAAGTATTGTACTGTAGCTTGTAACAATTTGGCCAACCAAGTTATGCTCTATTTTTGGATAAAGTTTACTTTTTTATGATTGACTGCAGGCTATTTTTTTTCTTTCTTTTTTTTTTTAATTAATTGTGCATGTTACAGTGTTTTTGAAGGGAGCCAAATAATTTATTATTTTTATTTATTTATTTTTTAAGATATTTCTTTGGCCTTTCTAAGGCTTTGTACTGTACATGAGGCGGATGCTCTACCAACTGAACTAACCGACACTGGAACTGAATAATTTGACATGATCTAACCCTGTTTCCAACAGTGCAACAGTTCTACCATGCACCTCAGCCCACAAAAATGTTTTAAAAGTTAATCACCACACCCCCTGGGCTCCTTGGAGTGCAAAATTGACTATGCTTGGCGCCATGTTCAACTGATTCACAAAAATAAAGCCCATAAAAAGGCAATAAAAAACCCACACACTCCCTTTTTAGTCCTCTCTTTTAATATCAAAAACTTTCTAATACAAATAGAGTTGACCCAGGTTCGAAAAGAGAATATCTGGACTTTAAAAAATCATTATGTTTCATCGACTCCTTAAAGCTGAAGAAATCTTTACAAAATCAACCTTAAATCAACCTGTTAGCCTTCTTTACCCTGCAAATGTGACTGCATAACAATTGACGGTTGAATCAAATTAACCTCTGAAAATCCCAAAAATGGGTCGGATTGATAAACACACCATACATTTGGGTTTTCATATAGCTAGTTTGTAGAGAAACAGTGGTGTCAATTGTGTTCTTGGTGCTCAGAACAAATAATGTTTTATACTAGATGAGCAGAACTAAAGATTAAACGTTAGTTGGCCTTAAGCAAGCTACAGTTCGCATACTACTGGCCAGCCAGCAAAATGACTCCTTTGTTAACTAGAGGCGGTGACGTCAAATGAACTCTATAAAGACATAAATTCAAAGTTAAGCTGGAACAACACAGCAGAAGGAGGATGAGTCTCAGTGTCCTCCTCTGTTTCTTAACTTCCATAACTCATGAGCTTTAAGTCCTGGATAAATTAAGAAGGCCTAGTGACTGCTCGCAGATTTGGACATGCTAGCTTGCTGTCTACAGTATAGACTAACAAGATAAAGGGATTATATACTGTACGTAGATCAGTCAATCAGTTTCTATTCAATTAACATGTTGGAGATGCTTGAATACAGCCACTATCAGGTGAGATGAGTTCATTTTTTTGTCTTTAATATTATCCCAAAAAAGGAGTCTGAAACCGTCTGAAGATGAAGCAAATGTTTTATTTCTTTCTTGTGGTTGAAAAAGTATTTAGTTTGATGAGATGTATTGCTAAAGACGGTGTCATTATCCCTCCTAGACTGTGATCTATGCTTGCAAAACACAGGTCAGAACTGTTGATGCTATGGGAACTAAGCACTAATGGAGAAAATGTAACGTATGCAAAATTGTTTTTATATTGGTGCACGGGTTGTTAAGGTGGTGCATCAACTTAAACTTATCATAGTTTATGTGACACAATGGCACTGTGTTGTTTTATGTGGACAGTTTTTGTCTTGGGTAAATAAAATGTGCCAGCAGCGTAGATGAAGCTGTCAGAACCATCTGCACTGCTTGTTTGAGATCAGTTCTTCATCTCTATAGTCATTTCAGTACTTGAATTGTAATGTAAGTTTGCAGTCAGCCTAGAAAATGTCCATTCATCGACATTATACAATAAATATTAGGAATTTCCCTGCGACGCAGCTGTACAACTTGTTTCCTTTTAGTTACCTTGTGAATATACCTCACAATTTGGATTTAAAATAGACGCCTCAAACGTGAAACTCCATGTCACCAGGATTATTGGTCATCTTAATAAAAGCAATATTTAAAATGTGTTTACAACCATAACCCATTTCTAAAAACTGTTAGCCCTCCTGATGATTTTTATTTGTCATGAATTTTACACTGTTTGCATTGTTTGAAAGAACGTAGGCTACACTTGGTAAAAGGTTACTCCAAAATTCCAGGTTGTAATGTTTCTGTCTTGCTCATGTAGGTACAGTCCCACCTGGAGAATCCCACCAAGTACCACATCCAGCAGGCCCAGAGGCAGCAGGTGAGGCAGTATCTCTCCACCACCCTGGGTGGTAAAAGCGGCAGCCAGTGCCCCAGCCAGCCCCCCGAGCACGGCATGCCGCCTGGGCCTGGCAGCAGCGCCCCCAACAGTCCCATGGCCCTACTCACCCTCAGTTCCAACTGTGAGAAAGAGGTACACCTGCTTTTTACTGAACATGTTTAACTTCTTTACATTAAGATAGAGTGATAAACCGTGATTATTGAATCAAATATTGTTTTGTGCTATGCAGATGGATGATGTCATTGATGACATTATAAGCTTGGAGTCAAGTTACAATGAAGATGTTCTTGGACTTATGGACCCCGGACTTCAAATGAACAACCCGGTAACTTTTCAAGATATCCACTCCTTTAAATAAAACTATGTAATGTAACTGTAAAGAGATGCATTTGCAGTTTATAGAGAATTGTCTTTGAATTGTTTCCAAGCATGCATTGTAATGACATTTCCTTATTACTGTGTAGCTCCCTGTGTCTGGCAACCTTCTCGATGTGTACGGCAACCAAGGACTTCCACTCCCCGGCCTCGGTATCAGCAGCTCCTGTCCACCAAACATTAAGAGGGAATACACAGGTAAAATACACAAAGAAACATCATTCACAAATTATTATTGTTGTGTTTTTACTGTTTATTTACAGAATGGGTTTAGTTTAATCGGGAGTGGACAATGTGATTAATGTAACTTCAAACTGTCAAATCATTTGATTATCAATTTAGTACACTTTTCTTATAGCATCAGTGCAAGTATACTGTAAATAAAATTATTTATGACTAGATGAAGGAGAAAATTGACTCCATTTGAATGTAGGAGGCGAGAGCATGACCATAGGCTAATGTCAATATTGTGTGCAATTTGGAAATGCACAAGATACTATTAAGTCAATCATTTGCCAAATGATTACTCCAGCTCCTGGCATGAAGCAAGTACTGGACAAGCCTGGATCCTGTGGCCAGTATGAAAGCTATCAAAGGCCAGAGGGCTTTCCAGTAGGTAAGCAAAATGAAGAAAGTGTTTTGTGTAGTGTAAAAACTGTTTTCAATCTGATTTCCAGAAGCTGTTTATAAAGTATTTTGTGTCTGACTAAATTGCACACAATATGAATCAACAGTAATCATAGAAATTGAGATGCTAGTTGACACAATTTTTGCTTTATTTCCTTTATATGATTTCTGATTGGCTGTGATTATCTAGCATGACATGGTAAATTAGCAGATTCCAAATGTTCCAGTGCACTGATATGCTGTACAGCATGTGAAATACTAGCGTGTGGCACCATTTATTTTATTGACATAGTACCTGATTAGCCATTTTATTCGATATTGATGCTTCCTCAAAGTACTGACATTCACGTTTCTGTTTGCTTCACAGAGGCTGAAGTCCGTGCTCTCGCTAAAGAGAGACAGAAGAAAGACAACCACAACTTAAGTGAGTCAGTCAAAATAGGCTTTTAATTTCCAATGTAGTTCAACTGAAAAATGTCAGCTTACAGTCTGAGACACCAGATAACAGCCTCGAATTACTGAGATAACTTATAAAATTGAAATATAGATATTATTTGTCACTGTATGCAATGCATTTATTTGTTAATTTACTTTTTACGTTTAAAAGAAAAGTGAATTTATTTGTAAAAATGTATGTTTAAGTAATAAGTAATAATTTAGTAATTTAGCAGGCTCATGTTCTTACTGTATATTCTATTTCACTCATTTTTAGTTGAACGAAGACGGAGATTCAACATCAACGATCGCATCAAGGAGCTGGGAACATTAATACCCAAGTCAAATGATCCGTAAGTGTTTTTTTTTTTTTTTTGGTTCTCATCGTCTCCTCTTCACACGACCATGTTTCCTTAAAGTTTGATGGCCTAATTTTCTCACTGGTTGCCGTATGTTATGCTGCTCTGGTCAGCTGGTCAGCTGACACTGACTGTAGACCTTTGTCTCCTGTATACCCCAGAGACATGCGCTGGAATAAGGGAACCATTCTGAAAGCCTCGGTGGACTACATCAGGAGGCTACAGCGGGAGCAGCAGAGAGCCAAGGAGCTCGAGTGCAGACAGAGGAAGCTGGAGCACGCGAACCGCCATCTGATGCTTCGTATACAGGTAGGCCATTCGACTTTGGTGGAACACATTCCCCAACAGGACACAGTCCTTCACTGATACAGTGAAGTAAGTATTCCTCTGTTCATCTACCAGAGGCTAAAGCAGTTACAGTGACAGTTGTATGGGCTATCATAAGTACAGAAGTGCGTTTCTTGAAACACCTCAACATTAATGGATGGATTGCTATTAAATTCTCTGATTCCTGTACCCCAGAAGATGAATTCTAATAACTTTGCTGACCCTCGGATTTATCCCAAAGCATTCTCATTCCAGGCCTTCAAATACACTTTGTCACGCCCCATTCGGCATTTCACGCAGATGCACACAGCGCCTTTTAGCATCTGTTTCAGATGTACTGGCCTGCCAAAAGCCTTTCTAATGTGGTTCATGTTCTGAAAAGGTCAGTTGCATTACGTGAATCACATGATGCATAAGACTCAATGTTTTTGGTTTCATACAGGACACAAACCCCAGTCTGCTGTGGTCTGTGTTTGTTTGAGCCATCCATCCTCTCTATATCCAGATGTGGGCTTTCTCAAGCTTTACACCTGATGTAGATAGGCTTACACGGAAGCCTGGTGCGTCTGTTGTAATCTCTATAAACAGATATCTGTATGAATGCAGGATCTGTAGCCAAGAGACCAACATTTCATCACCAGAAGTGTTCTCTGTTTCTCTTTCTGACCTGAGTAGTCACGTATGAATGGGCTTTAGTTGCAACAGTCTCAACAGTCTGTGTGGAAAGCAAAAGATCATTCTCATATATCAAGTTGGTAATTGGACTGCAGAGGAAGTCTTGGCCTGGATATCCATTAACAGTTTTCCAGATATCCGCTGCCTACACCCGAGAGACCAAGAAACATTGGCCGTTGCCTCCAGAGGCTTAATTGTCATCAGATGACAGCTGATGGGATCTGAGACTGCCTCTAGGTGTGTCTGTATGAGACACCGAGGTGAATGACACTTATCCTGTCGGGTGACCTCCAGACCTCTCAAATGAGCCATTGGTCTCAGTTTAGCATTGTGTTAAGTGCTAATTAGCAAATCTTAGCAGGCTTAACTGTTAAACTAAGATGGTAAACATCAACATGTTAGCATTGTCACAGGGACACAGATCCACTAGCATGGCTGATAATCTTTCACAGAGCATTAATAACATTAAATCACAAATTTGTTGTCTACATGATGTAGTTTTTTATTTGTACAATCATCTGTAGGAGTTGGAGATCCAGGCCCGTGCTCATGGTCTGACAGTGGTGTCCTCTCCATCTGTCTGCACATCGGATTTGATGGGCCGAAACATTAAACAGGAGCCCATCCTTGGTGACTGTACCTCAGATCTCTACCAGCATAACTCGACTCCTGACATGTCCCCTCCGACCACATTGGACCTCAACAATGGCACCATCACCTTTGACCAGATTCCTGCAGATTCTGGGGACCATGGCCCCTATGGAAACTCCAGGACCTGTAAAATGAACGAATTGGTAAGGGACAACATCCTGTCACCAATTTCCCCAAGTGATCCCCTGCTGTCCTCGATGTCCCCAGAAGGCTCCAACAATGTCAGCAGCCTCCACAGTTCCTGCTCTAGTGTGGAAGAGAAGGAGCAAGGCTGTTAGCATTGTCCAGTGCCATGAGCCATACTGACACTTTCAATCTGTAGCATCACAATGAGGCACCTCACCTCAAAGTGACTCCATATTTTTGTTGTATTTTTGGTCCATTTATTGCTGAACTCGAGTGTTCAGCTGCTGTATGTTAATTTGGCTGAGACATTTCAGTTCTTGTTTGTACACAGTATTTTCATATTCTTCTCATGAACCACCAGTGTGTATACTAGGTAACTGAAAAATATGACTACAATCTGCTGTTGTTACAGAATGGTCAACCTAATGCCGTTACAAGATTTAGACTGTTTATTTTTGTAGATAACATTTTTCATATTTGTCCCTGTGTTGAACTGTGCTGCGCTAGCATACAGATGTAAAACTATATTGATAGGAAAGATTGGATTACTGAGTCATTCCAACTCCTGATGGTTCCATTATTCCAGGAAAATGCACAAAATATAATTTGGTATTCAAAAATTGAAGGAAGTGTTTCATATCATTGCATATCAGTTGTCTTAATGTATTCTGAAGCAATAACAAATCAAACATGAACCAAACAAGAAATATTAGTAAATTAAGTATGATTATTTATATCATTTATCTATTTAGTTTTGTTTTTCTTTTATCCACTGAGAGCTCATTTTGTTTGAGAATTATGGAAATAATTCAGAGTTTGTGAGGAACCTTTTCATGTATAACAGCCCCCAAACAGACATGATTACTATAACTTAATGTGTACTTTATCTACTAAGTTATGAATTACGGCAAATAAGACACATGGAGTTGTGGGTTAGGTTACAAAATAAAAAACAGAAGGAATGAAAAGAAAAGAAAAATATTTTTCATCGACGGATGACAAAAGCACTATAAACATAAAACCAAACCAAAAGTAATTTTATTAGTCTTGACACAATAAATTATAATACTTTGTTTAAAATAAATGTTAATTAAAATTGATAAATAAATAGTATGAAATGTGGTTTATATGCTAACAAAGGCTCACAGCAGTCTTTGCCTGAAATTGCTCTGTAGGCACTGATCAACTGATTCTTTCTCTTGCACTCAGACGTGACTGAGAAGACGTGTACTACGGTGATTTCTTTTTATGTCTGTACAGAACTGGTTGTAACCATACAAGATATTTTTGTTCAGGTTTGTGGACTCATATTGTAAAAAAAAAAAAAAGAAATAAATAAATAACACTGATATATTGTATTGAGTGACTTTTGTTTAAAAAAAAATGAAAAAAATAAAGATTCAAATTTTTGTTTTGGGTTATTTTGTGAAAACTATGGTAGATCCATTTGGTTACACTTCACACTTTACTGTCATTAAACACCACTTTTAAATTTTGTAAAATAGTATTCAAATTTTCATAACCTCAGAAGACTCAGAATAAAACAAAACAACTTAGAACGGAACACAGACATTAGTAGTATGATCTGAACTGTCATCATACAAACATAGTTAACATACAAGGAAAAAAAAACATTGTCGCAAAATCATATTTTTACTCAAAACATTATTAGTTATGTCATTAATATCAGGAATACAGTTAAAAAACTAAAATATAAGGAGTTACCTGTAGTTTTATTTATTTATTTTTATTTTTATTTTTTTTTAAACTTTATGGAAGTTTTAATTGTCACAGAGTGTGACAGTGTGTCTGTTTGTGCTGAACATAACTGCTATGAAACAATCCGGAAATAAGCAGTAAATCTTTAGTGACGTACTTGTTACATTATTTGCTTGCATGATAATCAAAAACACAAAGGTGTTAAACTGTTTAAAAAATATAACTTTCTTTCTTTCTTTATCAGTCTTACAGCACTTTGAAATTCTTCTACCTGGAAGCAGTATCTGGAATTGTCACCATTTCAGGAGAACACTATAGCAGTGCTAACACAATTAGCAGTACACTTCTCCACAAAATATAATCATATTATCTTAAAAACAGGCGGAAGAGATGCAGCTGTCATACGGGCAAGTTAAGGGTCACTGTGGCTGTCAGTGGAGATGCTCAGCTCATTGCACCATTGTTCGTAAGCTCGATGCAGGATCTCACAGGACGTGTTATTAAAAATGTCTGCAATGAAAGAAAGAAGTAAAAAGAGAGTATGATTACACACAACTACACTGCACATGAATTATATAGCTCATACAACGAAAACAAAAAAATAATTTGCTCATCGTTACACAGCAGCAGTATTTTTTTCATGAATATAGAACTAAATGTATTCACAAAGTGAAGGATTACAGTCATAGTTAAAGACAGTATGGGACCAAGTCTCCTGTTGTGGAAATCTTTCTACAACCAAGCCAAAGTACTGCCTGTTCGGACCAGCATTTCCACTTTTATTTCAGTTTAGTTTCAGTTAGCTTTCACGGTGAATTTGCTTGTTTCAGTTTTAGTTTTAGTTTAAGTTGTCTTCACCTTAATTTATTTATTTATTTTGCATTTATCAGGGGCATAATTTAAGTAGTTTAGAATATGTACAATACAAACCCAACACTTTGGGATAACTCAGTCATGTCAGTCTCGATACACATCTACAACACTGCGTATTCATGCTTGTGTTGACACATTTGACCAAACTTATAGACTCAAGCTAAAGGCATTTCCTGCCTATTTTTAGTTTATTTTCAATAGATCTGTAAGTACACAATATCCTTTGTTAGCTTTTGTATTTTTCTTAAGTATTTTTTATTTTTGTCTCCATCCATCCATCCATCCATTTTTCATATCTGCCTATTCTTATCAGTGTCACAGCAGGCTGTAGCCAGTCCAGGCCAGCATTGGGCAAGACGCTTTGTACACCCTCGACAAGTTCAGTTCATCACAGGGCTGACACATAGTATACCATAACAACCATTCACACTCAGCCCTACAGGCAATTTAGACTTAGAATTTAGTTACCAGTTAACCTGCATGTCTTTGAACTGTTGGAAGAACATGCAAACTGCACACAGAAAGGTCTGTCAGGAACCCACTTGCCGTGTATTTTTGTTTCAGTTACCTAAAATATTTTTTTACACCTAGTTTGAGTTTCTAATTTAGTCTATTAGTTATCTATAATAAACATGCTGCTTGCTACTGAGCATATTTAAGTAGAACAGTACAGGTTGGTCTCATTCTAGTGATTCTTACCGGCTTGCCCAAGACCAACAGGCAGAGGCATTCTGACCAGGCCCCCAGAATGCTTCAGTCTGTCCTGCAGAGACCTCTGTATGAGCTCCATGGTACACTCCTCATGCCAGACAGGCAGCTCCAGGCCCACCATGCAGCTGATGATCCTTTGCTTTTCTTCTTCTGTCAACAGACCGCTCTCTTTGGACACGTAAACCATGTAAACCATATCGATGTTCACCGCCTCGCCATGCAGCAGAGATGGGAGAACTTTCTGAATGAAAAAGAGGAAAGTGAGATAATGTGAGGATGTCGCTATGGCTTATACCCCATGAAAACTTGCATAGAATCAAATGTATGCTACAATATAATGTATATCAACAAAGGATTTGTATTATGTTTGGCTATATAAGCCATGATAGATCAGTTACCATCTCTAACGCTGGGCTGATGAGGTGGCCAAAGTCCACAAGTCTATTTAAATCATCCTCCCAAAGGTTTGGGGCAAGCTCCTCCAGCATGGTCGTGATGGCTATACGAGTTGTTTGTGATGCAGCCTGTAAGCGGTTGCACCCATACACACTGTTGTCAGCCTGGAATTTAGTGTCCAACAGCATGCGGCCATGTTTCTCTAGAAGCTCAAAGAGGCCTCTGTGTTTCATTAAGGCCATCTGCAAGGAAAAAGAACTGTGTCAAAAAAAAGTTCAAAAAAAAAAAACATCCATAAAAATACATCACCACTCAGAGTCCATACACATATCATGTTGCCACTTCTGTTACTCTCAGTGGAATCTGAAACTTCCCTTTGGTGACTATCTGGATTAGTTGCTGTAAATGACGTGTGAAAGTACAGTGGCAGACCCATGACTGCTTTTCAAGAATAGCTTGCCTGGTACTGTATACAAGGTTCACATTTAATATTATTTCATCAATTTCATCATTTTCAAGTTTTATGAGCGTTTTATGCACCAAAGACTTACTGCTCTGCACTTGTGTGGTTAAGAATGGGCCTATTTAACGATAAAAATATTCATATTGTTATGATGGTATAAACTGGTGATCATACTGGAAATCATTCTTCAGTACACATCAGCTTTAAAGTACATATTGTACATCCAGGGACTTCACGTACCTTTAACATCTCTGCCAGCCCGTTGGAGATGTGCCGTCGAGGAAGGCTTTGTATAAAGGACAGGTCGAGGAAGGCAGCGGTAGGTGGAATGTAGGCACCCAGCTTGTTCTTGCACTTTGCAAAGTTAACCCCCGTCTTTGCGCCCACGCTGGCATCGACATAGGAGAGCAGTGTGGTCGGGACCCTGATATAAGGGGTACATCTTCTGTAGAGTGAGGCAGCCAGGCCCACTATGTCCAGGCACACCCCTCCACCAATGGCAATGATGGGCTCTGTACGGCGGTCAAGGCAGAAGTTGTTGACCTCTTCGAGGATCTTCAAGACCATTTCCATGGATTTGTTCTCCTCAGTTGTGGGTAGAGCCAAGAGCTTGTACAGGACATTGTTGGCCTCCAGATATTCAGTTATCTTGGGACCGTAAATTTTGTATACTTCTTGGTCGACGACCACAAAGCGTTTGATTGGTTTGTTCGATTTTTTAAAGTCCTCCAGCTGCTGCTGGTCTGTGATGTGGCCCAGCAGGAGTGTGTCGTTGACGGGGTCCAGCAAGTCCTGAGTCTCAATTACCTTGTAGGTAAAGACGACGGGGCTGACCACTGTCCACGTGATGCCCTTTTCTGTGATGCTGTCATAGCTGCCACACAAGAAGAACATGAAGAAACATTTATTAGAATGGTTGAGTGAGTACAATGATTGCTGATGTTGTTTTAAAGTGTTTTTAAAGTGTGTTTTCTATTTCTGAATACATTCTAATACAACAGCACTGAACATGCTAACTATATCTGTGAAAAAAGTACATTTGGCATAAAACAACAGGACACAGGCACTTTAATCAAAATTCAAACCAATATATGTGAAGACAAAAACTAGTATTGCATTAAAAAATATAAAGAATACATTTCATGAACCTTTATGGCAAACTGCAGCCGAATCAAAATGTTCATTAGTATCACTGACCTATCCTCAAACTTGGCCAAACCTCATCAAGCTGTAAAGCTAAAAAAAACAGCTGATATCAACGGGGCCCTTGTTTCTTCAGCATCAGTTTCTCAAATAGTCTCTCTGTTAGACAGAGGCATCTTCAGAGACTCAAGCACCACATTTAGCTAGAACATCATGAATCTTTCAACCACCACCACTGCTACAAGATTAAATGTCAGTACCTACGAAACTTATCCCTGTTTTGACTACAAGCAGAATAAACA
Source organism: Protonibea diacanthus (assembly GCA_028641955.1). Classification (NCBI taxonomy): domain Eukaryota; kingdom Metazoa; phylum Chordata; class Actinopteri; family Sciaenidae; genus Protonibea; species Protonibea diacanthus. Next base: position 25,184,319 of record CM053978.1, on the reverse strand, counting down.
AGTTATTATCAGTCCACTCTCTCCCTAAGAGAATAAACATGGCAAAACACTAAAAAAGTCTCTAAATCTCACAAAATAAGCAGATTAACAATGATCAGTGGTATTTCCAAACATTAAGGTCTGTATCATGTAAATGAATCTGTGCCATGGAGCTTAACCAAACTGCCAACAGTATCACCTAGCCTAATCCATACACTATTTTCAACATAAATCCAGGCCATTTGTAGATCTTGCTCTTCTTCTGCAGGTTTTCCAGAGACAAAACTCTTTAAATATTAGGTCTGATTCACAACAAAACACACACAAAGTACAAACTATTTCTCCCCCAGCTCCAATCTGTTTTACTGCACTTAATGCTGATCTTAAACAGACTGCTGTCTTTGCTCAAGTCTACTATATTGGCCCTTAATAGCCTTCTGAACAGTTTAAAAGTGAGAATCATAGTTCTCATAGTAATATAGAAATATAACAATATATATTTATTATATATAGTATATAGTATATTATATAGTTATTATATATAATATAATAACAACAATATTATGTATATATATATACAACAACTATACAAACAGCTATTCCTGCACTTGTTGATCTCTTGTTTGATTAAGGTGTTATGGAAATAGAACTATTTAGCTCAAATACTGTAAGCAAATGTTCAAAATGACCGACTGTACATTCACCTCTCGCACTTGTGCAAACTATGTTGAGTGCCTCCTTAAGTTGAGGTCACGGTGGACCATTGGGATGACACAGCATGTGACATTGACATTGGAGACCGCTGTTCTAATCTTATCTCCCACCAGCAGTCTACCTCAGTTTCCTTTCACTTGACTTCACAGGGAAGAAAACTTTCTCTCACGCCAACCAAAGTTTTCCCGTTTTTAACCAAAACTGAATCATAGTCTGACTGCTTCTTTGCCCTTTAGCTCACTCTGCAACATGACCGAGAGAGGACTGTAAGGAAATGTCACTAGGAAAATTAATACTCACTGACAAATCATTAAGAGCAAAAATACTTTAAAAAGATGATGAGGAAATTATTTTTCAATGAGTCAAGTTTTAATATGGATGCCTGTGTCATGTCGGTTAATGCAAAATTGTAATACCATATACTAGCCCCTCTTTTGATTTTAGATTTGAGCAATCAATGGAATTCAGATCTTCTGCACTACTAAAGAAACCATTTTTAACTTAAACATCTCGATGAGGATGTAACTTTGCATCCTTCCTAAAGTGCTAAGGCTGCAATGTACACCTTTACCTCAGTACCTGTCAGTACTCTGAAACAGATTTGATTTAAAATGACATTTCTCTCTCTCTCTCTCTCTCTCTCTCTCTCTCTCTCTCTCTCTCTCTCTTTTATCAGTATCAATCCAGACTTCATACAATCCTGCACACAGTAAATGCTGCTGGTTCATTTTTTTAAAGTAAAGTAAAATAAATACTAACCAAGGCATACATAATAAGTGCTTCATGTTAGAGAAACCTCATTTTGTAAATATCAGACTATGTTACCATCACTATTATGCAACAGTAATTTTTTCAAAACTTAACTGAGATAGACTAATATCACACAGGACTTGTATGTTATGTTATATGATGCCACTTGAATAATAATATTTCTCTTGAACTGATTGTGAGTAAAGTGTTGGTAAAATGTTATACTTACATTTTTGCAGCAGGTACACAGTCACATGTGTCCTTATTAACCTTTTTCTGTTGTCGCTTCCATGTACCTTTAACCCGCACTAAGCTATACTCAGTTTTCTTATCTTTGCTATCACTGTCCTCCAGATTAACCTTTCCCATTCTTGCAGTGGTGGCTGTGAGTTAGAGATGTGTACAGAGCTAGTTACAGTGTGAATAATGAGAAGCCCACACCAGGAGTCTATAAATATAGTATAGTATTTAGAGGATGAGGCAAGGGAGGGGCGTTTTCCTTTCAGTGTACATCACATGTCATTACATGTGTTATACACTCGCATCAACACCTGTTCTCCTGAGTGAAAAATGCCACTTAATTTTACATCATTACATTACTTAGCATGTTGGTCATTAAACAGTGATAAATGTGGTTATGGTTAAGAGAATGGTGTCATATTTGTATTTAGTTTTCAAATTAGAGGACAAAGTTTCTGTTAACTAACCAAGTTCTATTTACAGACAGCTTTTCTACCCAAAAGTGGATTATTGAGGCCTTATAATATATAGTGCAATATACATATACATATAAATGTTGTCAGACCACCCAACACACTTTCCATCAGTCATGAATGTTGGTCCAGAGTTGATGGATGTGGATGTTGGATGTAGATGCAGCAACAAACTGTGTTAACAACAACAACAACAACAGTATTCTGAAGCGTTCCCCAGACTGTGTAGCGATATCCTTCATACAATCATATCAGTTTTTATGCAGGCCTGCCCAATTGTTTGAAGGTCACGGATGCTCAGTGGTTTTTGGCCTTACGTGCAGAGAGTCTTTTAATGATATTCTGGCTTTTAAAATCCCTTTTTATGTTTGTTTTATTTAATAGTTTTACTAAGAGGACACCACATGAATGTGAGTTTGAATGGTTGTTTGTCTCTATGTGCCCTTTAATGGGCTGTCTTTCGCCCGAAGTCAGCTGGGATAGGGTCCACTTCTACTGTGACGCTGATGCTGATGAGGATAAGCAATTACAGATAATGGATGGATGGACTTGTCCGCCACCTCTCACTGAATGCCAGCTGGGATCGGCTCCAGACCCCACAACCCTGATAAGGACAAGCCGATTTTACTAAGACATATACTGCATTAAGTTTAACATTCAGAATTATAGTTAAAACATGGAAATATTATAATAGTATGAACCAAATGCATCCCAGTTTATTAGAAGAAAAACTAGCTTTACTTTAAGGTTTATTTAGACTATTTAAATGTCTATCTGTCAGGGGACAGAGAGTTGAAGAACAAGAATTAGCTCTCACTATGTATTTCATTTTCCCTAACTTAAAAAAGGACTTGATATCCAGCCACTGAAAATTGCATAACACAAACAAGAAATGGAAGATGACCTCTCACCCATCACCTCCTTTCCCATGCAGGGAGAGGAGGTGATGGTCTAATCAAGACGCTGAACAAAATGATGTCTACTTCTTCTATATCAAGGTATGGTGAGCATGAAGCTGTGTCCACGTAATACACATTACGTGGACACAGCTGGTGCACCAGTGTTTGGTGTCAGCACAGCCTTCAATGTAATGTTACATGAAAATACAGATACAAAGAGAAGCCAGACATAACTACAGCTCTCTTTGACCCAGTATGATTAGTAAGGAGAACAAGGCCACCAAAAGTTTAATAAATGATCTATTCCCTATCATACCCAGCCTGTCCCCGTCTGCCCTAACAGATGTGAACGTTCTAGAAATCTCCTGAAAAAGCTACACTACTGGAGACTCTTTATAACAATCAGTCAAACGTGTAACATGAAAGGTGTTTCTCATAACAACCTATAGCCTATAGAAAATGATCACATACTGTCATGTGCTTGATGGAAAATTTGGATCATTGCTTTGTTGTGAAGCTGAAACAAACTGTGCACTGCCTCTCCAGGATACAAATAAGCAACTGTTTGCTAACATGTGTGACAAAATGTCAGTGTAGTGTTTACAGCTTGCCCTGCAGTCACCAAGAGATGAATGAATACATAATTCATCTTCAGGCATGCACGTTACAAACAGTTAGCTGCTATTCAGAGACAAAATTGCGTGAGAGAAAATATTCGAAAGTTTTCATCACATTCACTTTCAGTGGACTTTTTTCACAGTAGACACTTGCAGAAAATCACAGGTGTAGCTAATTAAATGTTGCATTAGATCCCAGAAGCAGAAGCACATAGCTGGCACAGCTGAATGGAATGCAGCCATTAATAATGCTATGTCTAAAAAGTAGTATGTCAGTTTTGGTTCTTTTTTAGTTCATTTAAATGAATTTCTCTCCAACTAAGAGTTCTGAAGATCAGTCATCATGGAGTCACCACGTGCCACCTGCTGTTGGATATTTCTTGCCCGGTGTGTGTGTGTGTGTGTGTGTGAGCGACCAGTCACTCCTCCTCCTCAACTACTGGGCATAGTTGCAGTGACATAACAGCAACTCCACCAGCTCATATCCAAACGGTATCACCACTGTGGCTGACGGCCAGTAAATCTGGAACCATGCTGGCCCAAAAAGGTAAGACTGTTGCTTCTGTTTGAGTTATGGTATGGTAAATATCACAACTCCACGAACCAAACTCGGCAGCGCGTTTCTGAGCCTCATGTCCGTCCTATGTCGGTGTTTCGAGCACCGGCTGCCTACACAGGGCTGCCTACACAGAGCGACCCTATTATTTGGCTCCATAGTTTAATTAACAATATCAATTAAAAAAAGAAAGAAAGAAACAAACAAACAAACAAACAAAAAAACCCTACCTGATTGGTTTTTGGAGTCTTGTTTGAGTGAACGTATCATAGTCGCGTTTTAAACGTTGCTTATGTTGTAAAACGAACGAAACCACAATATAAGCATATAAATGCCTTATACATTTACAGCCTGCCATCACTGGAAAACAGGACAGACAACCAGATCAACCTGTCACCTTTTATGAGCCGTCTGTTGTGCTTACAGGGTCTCAAAATATAAAGATTAGTAGTATAACGGTATGTTTGACTGCGTACAGAAACTAAATTGAGTTAACTGGCTCATGTGTGAATGCACATGGGTTTGAATAAGACGCCAAACAGTTGCTGTCTGGTGTTATTTTTAACCTTGTTTAGAACATTTCAGTAGCATACAGTCTCTGGTCGGATTGTTGATTCTTTTTTGTTCTAAACAATAAAAACCGATTCAGCAAGTGTGCTGTTATATAAAAATAACAGTACTTGTACATAGTAAAATAAATAAAGACTTCTACAGGAAGAGCTTTTTTTTGACATTGAAAAACCAAACAAAGAGGCATACACGGGGACAGCTTTTCCTGTTTTCAACAGGCTAAAGGTCACCAGTTAACAGGGTCGCTTGTTAAACTGAAACACCGGGCAGCCCGTTGTGTGGTTTGTGGTCTTTCAATGAAGGAAAAAAAAAAAGAGTACAATATTATAATATAAGTATATTATATACATGTACATTATTCAGTAACGTCAACATGAGTTCACTATTAAGAAGCATAAAAGTCAATTCTGTAATAATATATATCATAAGTAAAATATTTTGACCTTTCAATGGTAAATCATATTAAAGGTCAATGGACAATCTATTATATTAATCAGTAACATTTTTTGCCAAGCAGGATTTCACATTCAAGGAATTTGCATTGCTTTGGTACATGGTGCTACATCGCATTGCATGGAAAGGAAAGAGTAGTGGAGTAGTTGATTACTAAAGGAACTTTTCATCATCTTTTCCCTCAGTTCCTGACACACCAGTGGAGGTCCTTGTGGATGCCCTAACAAAAGCCAAAGAGATAGCCACAGCAAGTAGCAATGTGCCAAAAGAGTTGATGAGTCACTTGCAGAAGGCTCTGGACATAGCTAGCGGTCTGGATGACTACCTGGAGAAAATGACCACACAGGAAAGTGAACCTCTGGCAGAGCTTTATAAGTATGTCTTGGTTTCTTACATGTCATCACCCATAGCCCAAACTACTTCCTGTGTGACATAAATTTGTTCATTCATATTTCACTGTAGAAAAACGATTTCCCACGACTGGGATCAAGTGCACAAGGAGGGCAAAACCATGTCCCGGCTTCCCAAAGAGTGCATCACTGGACATATTGAAGGTTGGATGTGTACGGATGATTGTTATATCATATTTGCTGGTTTACCATATCATAACAACTTGCTCTCTGCTGTGTTTTTGGCAGGTCAGACTCTGAAGATGCTGATTCACATGAGTCAAGCTAAGAGGGTCCTGGAGATTGGCATGTTCACCGGCTATGGTGCACTGTCAATGGCTGAAGGACTTCCCGAAGATGGCTGCGTAATTGCCTGTGAGTTAGAACCATACCTCAAAGACTTTGCCCAGTCCTTTTTTGACAAGTCTCCACACGGCAAGAAGATCACTGTCAAAACTGGACCTGCCATGGACACCCTGAAGGTTAGAGAAAAGAAACCTCAGTATTGAAGGAGTGAAGAGAACTGCTCATCTTTTAAGATGCTTTAGAGGATGGAGTGTTTTGTAAACTTATAGTACACCTGGTTAGCAATTTTCTCTTTGGCTGCTTTGCATAATCAGTGCAGCCAAAGGTTAACAGACTTTCTTTTTTAGTGTTAATAAGTTAACAAACTGTGGAGCACACAGCCAGTTTCCTAATAAGTCTCTGTCCCGTCCAGGAACTGGCTGCTGCAGGTGAGCAGTTTGACATCGTCTTCATTGATGCTGACAAGACTAATTACATCAACTACTACAACTTTATTCTGGACAACAATCTGCTGAGATTGCAAGGGGTCATGTGTGTAGATAACTCGCTGTTCAAGGCAAAGGTTTATCTAAAAAACACCACAGATAACAACGGACTGGCGCTAAGAGAATTCAACCAGTTTGTCTCCAGTGATCCACGCGTGGAGCAGGTTAACTTTCAAACCTTTACATGCTACCACTCCATGTGTTTGACTGGTTTTCTTTTTTATTTTAAGAATCTCTTTCTTGTTTTAAAGGTTATTATCCCTCTTAGAGATGGCATCAGTGTTATCCGGCGGGTATCTGTGGCGCCTGAGTGCTCAATGACACAGGTAGTGTTTAGATAACCCCAGTGTTCAGGCCTCAATGAGGCAGTAGCTGTCATCATACCATCACTGAGGATTTCCTTTTAGCAGTAGCTTCATTCTCACTGATCGTGTCCCCTAATCTTCTTTTTTTTTTTTTTGTATTAGAGTAAAATAACAGATGATGAAGTGTTCCGTGGGGTTAAGGGGCGCCCCATCCTCGATCGGATGCGTCTGGATGGAAAGGTGGCCTATGTGACTGGTGCTGGGCAGGGCATAGGCCGAGCATTTGCTCATGCCCTGGGTGAGGCTGGTGCAAAGGTGGCTGTGGTGGACCTGGACCAAGATAAAGCTGAGGCAGTGGCTAAAGAACTCTTTCTTAAAGGTAGGGGGTGTAATCACAACAGGTGTAGACTTAAACATGAACTGCATATCTGGTGAGGTACTCAAGCTGTCTGAGGTTCACCAGATGTATATGATAGAGCACCAGCACACAGAAAGTCATTAACTAAATCCTGGTTAAGATTAAAATTGTTTTATCATGTGACTTATATTTAAATATAACATATAGAAAACTAGTAACTATTTAATTATTTTGAAGGGCCAACTCACTTTTTAGCATGTAGTATACTGCATCACATTGCATATTGGGCCACTAGAGGGCACTTTATCATGTATTATTTGCTATAAGAGCCATTCAAGAGGGTGCTTTTTGTTTCCTTGAAATACTTGTTTGTGTGAAACACGAGAAAATAATGAATATCACAATTTCAACAAACAGTCCAACAGTAAGTATTTCTGTTTTTCTACAGTTGTACAAGGAATAATGCATCAGCAGTAAGCATTAGCTTCCTTTTAAATGTAAAGTTAACTAACAAGAAGCTCATTAAAAATAATTTGAGTGTAAATTTATATTGAAGGTGTCAGTTTTAGTATAATCTGCAGTAATTTTCCTGTAATTGAAATGTGACTTTTTTAAAAAACATAATTCTCACAATACCCTTAATTGTCACAAACCAAAGTATATGACAAGAAACTAATTTTGCTTATTGTTTTGTGACAAACTAACACAACAGCTGTAGATCTAACTGATGCAATGGCAAAATCAGGAAGTATATCTTAAATCATTAATTATTAGTTTAGATTTGATTGGATGCATGTTCAAAGATGCTACAGGTAGTCAATGGACATAATGGTTGCATATTTTTGGATGTTTCTGTAGCTTTGTGCTTCAAAGTGGAAAATTGTCATCAAAAGACACAAATGAGACAATTTCTGTCAAAACATGCAAGAGTCACTGCATCATGCTGATCTTAAACTGGTGAAAGTGATCAGTCTGCAATGACAGACTCATTAAATGTCATCACCACTGATGAATGCTCCTCTTATGACTCACACTATTGACAGTGGTAACACCAGAACTTTTTCAATTGTCTTCAGCTGAGTTTGTGCACTAAAAACGACACGGAACAAACAAGTGTCAGTGTGATTACTTTGGTTTGGGCCAGCAGATGGCAGCATACTAAAGCACAAGATCTGTTGTGTCAGGTTATCCATGATACTCTGAACCCTCTATTTTCAAAAAGAAATAAAAGTCTATTAAAATCAATGTTTAAAGAAAGAAAACTCCATTTTAAGCATTTTTAAGCATTTTTTATTGCTTGTGTTTTTCTCCATCTTCAGCCACATTTTACATATCAAACTGCCAAAATGTCCAATGATAGAAGTTGGTTATTTTATACTGTGTGTTACAATATGTACAGTTTAGTGTTCTAACAGACATCCGTGTTTTTTGATACAGGTATAAATTCCGTTTCGATCACAGCTGACATCAGCAAATTAGATGACGTCCAGAGGATGATTGACAACATTGTTTCCAAATGGGGGGCGATTCACATCGCCTGTAACAATGCCGGCATCAACATGAACTCAGCCAGTGAAGACACCAGTCTAGAGGAGTGGGACCAAACTTTTAATGTCAACCTGAGGGGGACTTTCATGTGCTGTCAGGTGTGTACTGTAAATGACAGTGTGTGAGTGTGTGGCCACCAGAGAGATTATTCAGTCCAGGATATTACACTGTGATGTATCGGTTTGATGCACAATATTCAGGCAGACAGAAATCTACTTATAAAGATAAATATTATATTAAAGTTGACTTCAATTTTCATTTATGTTATAAATGTTAATGGTTTAAGTCAGAAATAAGACAAACATTTTGTAAAAAAAAAAGAAAAAAAGAAAAAGAACTTTTGAGAGGATTTATTAGACAGAGAAAATAAAATTCAATATAATGTGTACAAAAAGCTTATGTGTGTTATGAAAGTCAGTTCTCTAAATAAGGTGCATAATTAAGGTGCATAATTTTAACTGTGTATTCACAGTTAAAATTATGCACCTTAATATGAATGTGTCTTTAGTTCATCTTTGAGAAACTGGAATTATTGTTCAGAATCAGACTAAACTTCCATCTTTAACAAACAACAACAGGCAGTGAGGGAGATTTAAAATGAATGTGTGATAATGCGGTAAATGGTTGAATTATGAGCAATTAAATTACAAGCTAAGAAAAGCAGCTCTAAGGGTTTTAAATGGCATCTGCAGCTATAGAAGCAGGAGAGTTTTGTTAACCCATAAAACAATATTTAATCCTTTGTTATATCTGATTTTTTTTTTTTTTTTTTTTTTTTTTTTTTACCAGATAATGACAAAGAAGCAGACACATTATGCAGCAGGTGCAGATGATGCAATGAGCATGATGATAAACCCTGAATATTTATTTAGGAAGGCTGTTTGAAAAATTAAAAATAGATAATTTACTAATTTGAAATATTTCTGCAATCCTGTCATCACTTTGCCAGAAAATCTTTAAAAAAAAAAAAAAAAACGAAATTGATTCTTGATCATGTATTCCTTCAGTAATTTCTTTCTGTCAAAACTAGTTAGAGTATGACCTAATTACTGATGGTCCAAGCAGCTTTAGCGACTCTGTCATGACTAAAATTAGTTCTAAATTATCTAGCTGCTGTCAGACATCTATATACAGTGCGTACGTCCCACCATCCCTCATGTGCAACTTTTAAAATCCACTCAAGTGCCCCAAATGTTGTTTAACAACTATCTCTGTCTCCAAGGATGGACTACATGTTTTTGTGTTGATCCGTGCTCAGACTTTTTGGTAGCATATCAGCCCCATAATAAGGTGTTTAATGTGTCTCTTTCCCCCTCAATCCTTGCCTTAGGCGGCAGGTCGAGTGATGTTGAAGCAAGGATACGGCAAGATTATCAACACAGCCTCCATGGCCAGTCTAATAGGTGAGTGATGATTCTATTCCCCCACCTTCTCTCTGGAGCCCCTCCATGTCTGCTTTTAATCTCTCCATTTGGCGTGGAGAGTTGGGTCGAGAGGAGGAGGAGGAGGGGGAGGAAGGGAGAGTTAAATACATTTGTGCTGTACAACTATGTGCGGTAGTGCACATCACATTAAATAGTTTTTATCAGCGGACGGAAAGTCGTCCTCTCTGACTTTACATCATTACCGTGGCAAAGTTGAAATAAGAAGAAGATTCTGCTGCATTTTTTCCTGTTTACGAGACACTTAAGGTGAACCTGCACATTTCAAACAGGATTAGCAAGCCTTTCTCCTCAGTAACTTTTACCCTAGTTAAATTGTTCTATAGCGATGCATCCACCCCTGCATACAGTAAGCATAGCAGGAAAGTGTTGTGATTGCGTCTCGCCGAGGCGGTTTTGCATCATAATAAACATCCCCTCTCTGCGGAGCTGTCTGGAGGATGTGGAAGGCAACCTGAGGTCCAACTTGTGAAGGGAGGGTTCCTGTGCTACGGCAAAACCCCAGCCTGTGCCAGCAGCCTTGTTTGAACAGCGGAAGACACTTTTTAGAGTTCAGTTAAAGCCTTGTAATTCGCAGCGACGGTGTAATCTTCCTCCTCCAACAGGTTCCTCCAGAGGAACAGCAACACTTCATCAGCAGTATAGTCAAATCGCCAGTAAACCGCTGCGCCATATGGGCCCCAGTCCCGACTGCAGGGGCAATCTGTAAAACAGGAGCATGCTGGTAAATAGAGGCCGGCGTAAAAAAAATGATCAATTACTCACATTACGTACAGTCCTTCAGGAATTTACTTTATTGGTCTGGACATCTGTTATAATATTGTCATAATGTGTAATCAGATGGGACCTGTTCTAGCCAAGTGGAAGCCCAAAAAGCAGCCGTAAATGCCCAATTAAAATGCACAATGACAGCTTTTTGTCCATCTGCTGAATAGAATAGTGTGTGCCCACTATGCCCCCTCCACACACACACACACACACACACACACACACACACACCACCATCAACAACCAATTTTTTTTCTGAATAATGGCCAGCAGCTCAAAGACTCACAGACAGGAAATATCCAAGTGGTCACACATTCACTTTTTGGATCTGTGTGATGACCTTAACTGAGGGATTTGTGACTCTCACACTCATACCTGCAGATCTCAGCTGCATAAGAACGTACATTACAACAGGCACGGCATTCTGGGAAAGGAGTACATCATTTGAACTTGTAAGAATTCAAAATGTAAAGGCGTGTCTGATAAGGAGCATGTTTTCTCCCACTTGAAATGGGCAATAAGTAGCAGGGTGAATGTTAAAGAGGGCTTTTGGAGAATGCTCTCCTTCTACCTCCTTCTCCCTTCTCTGGGGATTACTGCTCTTTAAGACGGCGAAAACATCAATGCAGGTTTATTTAAAGGATGAAGGCATTTTCTGAATGGTATTTTGGGGCCGTATCATCAGGTCTTGAGTGAGGATTAGTGCTGTTAGGCATTTTGAGCTGTGTTTCCTGTCCTGATAAGTCGGATTTCACCTTCAATCTGCGTGTAAGCCCTGGGCTCTGCTCCTCCTCGCCTGCTCCTCTGAGGTCCTAGCCTACCCTTATCCAGCCCAGCCCAGCCCAATCTTACCTTCCTCTGCTATCTCGCCACGCTCTACACTCACAACCACAATCCCAAGTACGGCGCCGTGTGTCCCACCATTTATATCTTATTTCTTCAGCAACTTTTACCTCACATTTTTCTCCTTTTTTTTTTTTTTTTTTTTTTTTTTTTTAAATCCGTGCAATGTATGCGGGATGCTCCAGCCTCTTTCTCCCCAGGACCGGTCCCTGCCTCTCTGCAGCTGGCTGGTATTTATCATCCCGGTCTCACACTGAAGCCATTTGGCAGTCAGATCGGCGGGTGATGAGGTTAACTACTAAAGTTGTATGTAACTTGGAGCCTTCCTTGTGATGATTAATCAACCAGCAGAAAATGAGCCCCTGTCCCGGCATCCCATGCAGTGTGCAGCATCTGTGATGGTCAAGCAAACAAATGGCTCCCTGTCTTTGTTGCTGAGGACAGAGCATAACTGGACATTATAAGCAATTAATTTTACATGGCTTCATCCGCAGAGTCCCCAGCAGCTAATGGACGAGCTTTTATGTAGTATCTGCAAGAAACCACATGAGCTGCAATATAAAATGTATATGTTGTCAGCTTTTGTGAGGAAGGAGCCTATTGCTGTCCTCTTTTTTTTCTTAATTAACAAAATCTCCTATCATTTTTTTAAAATAATTACCTGATAAATTTTAATGATGCAGTGAATGTTATCTTTATAAAACGCTGTGTTGTGTCCATTTATGTTAACTGGTTTTCTTTCTGTTCTGCAGTCCCCCATCCCCAGAAGCAGCTTTCCTACAACACGTCCAAGGCTGGAGTGGTCAAACTGACTCAGACTCTGGGCACTGAATGGGTTGACAGAGGAGTCCGTGTCAACTGCATCTCACCGTAAGTGCTGGGCCTTCTTCTCTTCGCCACTTTGTGCCAAAACGTACCGGTCCACCTTTGAGTGTTGTAAGGGATTGAGCTGCAAAAGGAAGTGGTGATTAGTGTGTTTGCTTTCATATGAAGAGCCCCATTTGAGAACGATGCACTAATTTAAGACCTCAAACAATACATCAGTGCTTAATTAGATGACGTCTTGAGGGATGAATCAACCAAACACTTGCTCTAATTGTTCTATTCAATTAGGGAATCAAATTTGCAACCTCACTCCAAGTGTCGGCGCAACAATAGCGCCTTGTTTGTATCTATTTGTCTGTGAAGCTGAGCAGGGGGAAGAAAAGAGGAGAACACAGGAAGGGCTGTATGTGTGTGGTGTGTGGTGTGTGTGTGTGTGTGTGTGTGTGTGTGTGTGTTAAGTGGAGCATCCCTTAGCCCCAGCCATCCCTGAGCAAATCCATCCGGTGGCACCGGGCGAGCCAGGCCCCGTCACAGCCCCAGAACAAAGCCCTCACACACTCGCCTCGCTCAGCTTTATTTATCGGCAGCTTGTTTGCTAATTTTAATTTGCAAAGAAGCAATTCTCTCTCTCTCCCCTCGCTAACTGGGTGTCTCAATGGGCCGCTGATTTCTTTGAAGTGACAGTCGGTAAATATGCATAAAAAAGGGACACAATTAGCGCTCGCGAGGTTGACTGGAGCCTGATTCCATTGGCAACTTTAGCCGCAGCGGTGATAAGCTGCATTATCTAGAAAATTGGCTGAGGGAAAACAGTACCTCTGATTGCCAGCAAAGGTTCCAGATAACAGGGCAGCTGAAGAGAAATATAATTGAGGTGGAATATGTTAACCAAGGTGTCACACGCTCCTTGGAAGTGCTAATTTATCCAATGTTGGAATTCCATATCAAGGCACCAGGATACATCGAACAATGATTCGGGCCTCACGGCTTTTAGTCACTGTCACGTCAATTGTGTAGAAAGTCAGAAGTCCTCGCATATTAGGCACAGTGTTGACATATTTATTCAGATGTAAGCTCTGTGATATTTTCCAGTAGAAAGTGGAGTGAACTGCATTTGTTGTGACTGGTGTTGCGGAGCTATTAAGACGCCGGTGCAGACACAAAACCAAAAGCAGCATACGTTTTCTTCTAAATTCCACCTAAATACTGTCATTCATTTCAATCATGAGTCAGAGCAGGAATGTAAGGGAATTGCTTACAATAAATATTTAACCGAAGGCTTTGAGGAAATTATGCCAGACGTCCCATCATACCCGTGGGTTCTCCCCGAGATGTGCCAGTCATTTAAGTGCCACTGGTCCCACAGTAAATATCATCGGAGATGCCACGCCATGCCCTTTCTTCAGAGGATAATTGGGTTTATTTTTGTCACCAAAGTGGTGGCTCTGAATCGACGCTGTCACTCCTGGCTCTGTACTGTGATGCCTTCTGATTTCGTTGTGTGTGTGTGTTTTTTTTTTTTTTGTACCCCCTCCTCCCTTTTCTCTCTCACTTTCTCTGTCTCTCTTTTCAGGGGGATTGTTGACACCCCTCTCATCCACTCAGAGAGTCTGAGGCCTCTGGTGCAGCGCTGGCTGTCAGATATCCCTGCTGGTAGACTGGCTCAAGTGACAGACCTGCAAGCTGCAGTGGTCTACTTGGCATCTGACGCCTCCGACTACATGACAGGGCATAACTTAGTCATAGAGGGTGGGCAAAGTCTGTGGTAGAGGGGGTAGATGAAGAGATGAAAACTTTTTTTTTCCACTCTTCACTCTCCTGGGGTTAGTCTCAGAAATAGGTGGCATTCACATTATCTCCCATTCACAGCAATGTTAGTTTAAATCTTGCTGGATGTTTAACTTTCGGTCAGTTAACATCTGTTCTGCGGTGTGACGAGATGACTGGCAGCCTTTTGTCATCAGTTTGCCATCATGTGTGTTATGACTGTGGCACACTCAAGGTTTTTAGTGGATGAAAAAGACTATATCATGTTAAATTGCTACAAAGAGGCCTAACAGCTGGCAGTGTTTTGGTCATACAATGGAATTTTGCTAACAGGACAAAAAATCTGAAGTCCAAGAAAGTAAAGGGAAACTGTTACCACTGTATGATTTCAAACACGTCTCTATTTCTGCTGTATGTTCTCTTGACTGTATTTTATACACTGAATGCTGTTTTGATAAATGTGACAGATAAAAGCCACTGAAAGAAAGCATCTTTTTACTGTATCTGTTACAAAAATGCTTGAAAAGTTTCATTTATTATTTTTACATCACTATTTCTAGTTCAAGCTGCTTTACAGGTTAATAAAGAAATGACAGGTTTGTATCTGTTTGTATGCTTCTTTGCATGAGTACATGAAAAGTTCAACTACATCACACACAAAGTGCCTCATACAGAATGACGGCTTCAGTGACGACCACCAGCCTACACCCGAATGGGATGCCAGTGCGTTGCATCGTGCACCTTGACTTACTACTCCCTCTGGTCTAAGACTCTTGTGTACCACATGCAGGATTACAGCGTCCTCTCTCCTCTCTCCAGCTCTTTCTTGCCAAATGGTCCCCACAAGTGCTACTTGTGAGCGCCATCTTAATTGCTCCATTAACTGTTTGTGTGCTGAAAAACAATACTTAAAGGAGAGGTTAGCCGAGGACGTGACCCCAGCCGCTGCAATTATATGAAAAGTAGTGGCCAATTAGCACTCTCTGCAATGTGACACTGTTGGTGTTTATGTGAGCAACTTCAACTTCTCACTGTTAGTGATTTACATAATTGGGGGATTGGTCATTAATGGGAATGGCGTATGAGAGGATCCCATTAAGATATGGAGTGAGATCTGATCATCTCCTCTGCTCCGTGCTATTTATCTCCAGCTGCATTGGCACATTAGAAATTATTGGGATTCTTATCCTCATATTTTATGGTGAAATGTCGAAGTTTGCCACAGTGTGTGCATGCAAAGTCTTGCAGAATTTGTTCACAAGAAGGCAATTTGTCTTATGTGGGCCATTGCCCCGTCATGCCACTGAGGGGCAGTGTAAAGACAGGCAGCTCCACCACTGACACAAGGACACAAAGTTACAATAAGAGGTTATCACATTATTTGCTATCATCTAAAAGTAATAATAGTTAACTCTGTTTTACATGTATGGGATACAATAAGAAGACCTCTCCAATTCTAGTATGCAAACATCTCAGCAGGAGCGACAATCAAAGAAATGCTGAACAAATACTCATATTTTCAGTTAAATGTGGTTCCATGGTGGACAGTTGTATTTCAAATGCATTAAAAATGTAATTATATCCATCCTCTATCAAGAGGAGATTGGATTAGTCTTTAAAGTCCAGAGACAATGGAGAGCAAATATGAATCTGAAACTCTAGTTGATAAAGTGCAATATCCATTTGCATCTAGAGACCAAATCTTCACTGAAGACAAATAGGATTCCAGTTAACAAGCTCAGTGTTTTTCATGTATATTCTTCCAAGTTGAACAATGGTGAAGTTGGGACACACACCGTGTGGTTAGTTCTGACAGTTACTGCAAATAAAAGTGATTGTTCAGATTGGCAGTGTCTAAACTGTTGTTTTGCCGTCATGTTTTGCACCATATTAAACTCTTTCAGAGCCCTCTTGGAAAGGTCTTGTTTTCCTTTACAATTGCAGTCAAAGAGCCAAATCTATAATTTGAGCAGCAAAATGTGATATCCCCTCGTTTGCCATAGCCTGCTTCATGAAGTGTAAGTGATCTTGAATCCATTATTTATGACCTCCTTTCGCTACCATTACAGTGAAGAGTGGGACCCTGTTGTACATAGCACTGTTGTGCTAAACAGTTCTCCAGCAGAAAAAGCCACTTGCGCCCTCACACTGAAAATCAACTTTGATTAATGCTCCGCTCTGTCACGGCATGCAACATTTTACAGCAGCAGCCGTTCAGAGGGAGACCCGGGTCGATGCCGAACAACATGGCGAGGCAATGTGTGTTGCTGAGGAGGCTGTGTCCTGGTGACAAGAGGACCCAAGGGTTTATGGATGACATATTAACATTTGACAATATCAATACACTTTTATTGATGGATTATAGCGTCCTGTTACCTAACCACTCAGTGAGGTGTTTGAGGATGAAATGTTACCCCTTATAAATTGAGTCGAGGCCCTGCGATACTATCATCAGAGGTACGACTGTGCAACAGCAAAAGGAAAATGTCAACATTTATCTTCTAATAAGGGTCGGTAGTGCTGTGTGAACTTCAAACATAATGACCCAAGACGGTTTAAGTTGACTAATTACCTGAAGGAAAATCTCATCGTCAAAACACAGTCATTTTGCTTCTAAGTACATGTAAAGCTTTAACTTTGCTGTGTCAGGCATACCTCATGTCTTCAATCCTCTCAATGAACAGAGACAAATGCAGTAGCCACTGTATGTTAGACATCTCAAATACCTTAAAAACCTGTAAATATCAGTGTGTAAAAATTTGTGCTGTCTGGTGCTTGCAGGAGTCGTTTGACATTTTGTTTTCTTACTAACAGTTAGATGAGGAGATTGACTCATGTTTGTACAGTAGATATGAAACTAAAGCCAGTTACCTTAGCCTAACCTAAAACCAAACCCTTGTTTGTATGAATTAAACAAGATATAACGTGATAATTAGGGAGCTGCAGAGGTTCGGGTAGGCGTTTTGCTACCTCTGGAGCTTCCACTGCTTGAGAGTGCTATTGATCTACTCTTGTAACTCTCTGCAGGAAAGCAAATAAATGTATTTCTCCAACATATCAAATTGTTCTAATGGTTCTTTTTAAGACAGAAATTAGACGAAACAAATTAAATTCAGTTTATTATCTTTTACAAAAGTGTCGTAAAATAGCCACAATTGGCTGCTGTTGCGTCAAGTTTAATTAGCCTTCCACACTCTTGTGTGATTTTGTGCTCGACTCATTGAAGGCGCTGGATCATTGTCTACCACTGTTTGTTATCTCATGTGTTATTCATTGAAAAGCTGTTTTGCTGTTTGCTCTCCACGTTCTACCTGCTGACTTAACATGGGGTGACTTTAACTGGCTGCTGTGTGTACACAGATGGATTGCCAATAAATACGAGTGTGAGGACTTCGTCGAGCTGCAGCATTATATCGTATTCCGTTTGAATGCTTGTGGTGACTTGCACAATCAGGCTTTAAAGAATTGTTTTTTTCTCTTTTTTTTTTGAACAAAACAATCTTTCACATACTTTTGTTGTGTTCCTTTTTAGTTTCCTGGCTTTAAAATACATGGTTTTTCAAATCAAATAAATATTTCATAATCAAATCAAAGCATACCTCGCGTATTATTCTTTCGCTATTTGCCATGACTGCAATAACACAGATGTGTTCCTGCTGTTCTATCAGTCTTTAGCCTGTACTTTTTTTTGCTGTTTGTATAAGCTTTGATACTAATGCATTCACCCAACATGATTATGACTGTTTTTTTTTTTTTAAAGAAGCCTCTTATAACACGTCAAGAGGTGTCTAAAAAAACAAAGTGTCCATGTCCTGTATCCACATGGTAAATGTATCAGGCTTTTATTCAACATTAATACTGAACCGGGGAAACATTGCACTCCGAGTTCTCTAATTACAATGCAGCTAATGTGTTATTTCCTCCCCATGTGGGATTACTTTCATCTTTCCCATTAAGATGCACATTTTGTTTGGATACTCAAATTACAAACCCCATATTAAATCTGACTGTGCAAAAGGCATTGATCATAGCCCCGATAGCTGCACTCCAACTTTGATTTAATTTGCACTTCCATTAATATCTATGAGACGTCCGATTGTCGTCTTGGGCATATTGATGGTATTGTAAGCCCTGCCTTCATATAATGTTCCCCAGCGGCAATGAGGAAATGTTACAGAGAATTAGGCCGAGAAGCAGGCTCAGTGGAACTGGCACTGCAGTCGGAAATTCATTACCCTAATAAATAGAGGGGGAAAAAAGCAAGAATCTTAAGAGAAATTTCTCTCTCCCTATCTCTCTCTCACCACAAAAACACAAAAAAAAACCCTTCACTTTGGCCTGAGAGTGGATGACTGCAACTTAGGTGCTTCTCATTATTGCTGCCTGTGCACCCAAGGGTCTTCTTGGGACCCTGAGAAGTCTTTAAAATGTGCCTGATGATTCAATAGAAAAGCAGTCACTTACTGCCTGTCCATCATGAAGCTTTATGTCTACATACTGGGCTACTTGCATGCATGTGGCTGAGCCTCTTTTATCATTACATTAATGAGAACGCAGCCTAAATCTCATTAAAATCTCCGGAATAGAATGAAAGAAAATACAATACAGTAGTAGATTCATTGTGAGCTAGATAAGTGTCAAGCCATGCTGATTTCTTATGTTGATTAATGAAGTGCCAGGCGAGTATATGTACTGTTGCCTTCCTTTGTTGAAGCCTTGACACGCTGTTTTCTGTGGGGAAAACACTACTGGAGCCAAGAGACGTGAGTTATGCTGTAATTAATGCAATCATGAAGATGAAAATAGCTGTTGTTGCAACTAGAAAACGACAATGAAGAGTGTGTGAACTGAGAGGGAGGAAGATTCATTGTTAGGTGACTGCGTTCGGAGACTGTGTTGTCCTCTGAGGCCCTCTCCGAGGCTCGACAGTGTACCTTTCAGTAAGCAGCTTCTCTGAAACAAATATGTTTTACTGCATCCCTCACTTCCCCGTAAGCACGGCTTTCACTCCAGACATCTGCAAGCTTTTTCAGTGGATGGCACAATTTCCCCTTTTTGTTTTCAAAAAGGGGGAGGGCTCCGCGTCTCTTACGATTCTGCCAGAGTGATTCATTTGCAGGTCATTAAAAAACTCGTCTTTTGAAAGCGTTAGGCTGCTCAGGTGGCGAAGCCTGTGCAGGGGAGACACGTCGTAAATAAAGGCAGCTACATTTCAAATGCCATAAATAGGGGACACCTAAGGACCTTGCATGATTGCAGACATCTAATCATTTAATTTATGCGTGTCTAAAGGAGCCCTCATTAACATTCAAGTAGCACTCATCTGTCTAGCGGGATCATTCCGAAGGCTGCATCACTCTCGGATGGAACGTATCTATTTGGGCAACACAGCATGGCTACACACTCAGCAAGCACCTTCTCGCTTTCCCCCTCTCAATGTCATGAGAGACACAGCATGTAACTCTCATAACTTACAGTGTGTGATTTGTGATCCAGTGATTGTGTTGCTGTTAATGTGGAGAACCTTTGACAAAGTTAAAGTCATATTCTGTAGGTCACACTACAGTGTTGGGACTAACGCTTTTGACTGTGTTGCGGCTGATCACTTCACCTTTTCTCAAAGCGGCCTGGACTTAAGGTGCATCTTGGACTGTATTTGCAGACGATCATCAGCAGCCTTTTGATGAAGACAAGTGAAGCCTGTGATATTTATTTTTGAAAACTGTCTGAAGTCTTTGTTAGCACTGCGATACTGTAACGCACCTCAGTGTCTGCACAGCAGATGCATGCATGACAGAAACTCAATAATAATTGGCGTGGATTGCTTTTGACACGTGCTGGTTGCTGACAGCTGCTTTGTTCTATGGTCAGATTTCATATTTAACACATCAAAGAGTTGGAATACTTCACACTCTGCTAAGGACTGATAGCAAGTATGACACTTTGCTGTTAAGAGAGGAGAGAGTTGGTCTTTCTCTGGAGGAGAATAAAGTCAAGTTGCATTCAGTGTGCCTTTTTTCACTTTCCTGCCAGATACACTGCCAGGCAGTCTTTTTACAAGGAACGTAGTAAACATCATAGAGGAAGTGTCATGTTTACACTGATAATGAAAGAATTATTGGCAGGAAATTCCTCTAGCATGAAAGCATACTTAAAAAACTGTCCCTTGCATGAGTAATCTGTACTGTAAGCATGTGGATTTCATAACTGTTCTTGGGGTGACACTGTGGAAGTGTCTACAGTATGAAAGACTTTGCAGCCGACGGTGAGAAAGGAAAGAATGTACTTTTCGCTAAACCTCGATCGTCAACAAGGCGTAGCAGGCTTGTCCTTTAGATTCCTCCACATAGTGAAGGAAATTCTCCACCGGTTACGGTAATAGTGGCTCTAATAACTAATAGTGGGGATTTCGAGACGTTACAACGCCACGCCAGGCTACCTTTTTTTGTTAATGTTAATGTTAAAAGTGAGAATATGAAAACCAAACAGGCTTATGCTAGAATGAAAAAAGTCTTACAATACTGGGCCTAACCACACTGCCATACAATATGTCATTTCTTTATTTCAATCTTCTACATGGATCATCAACTGCACAGCGAGGGGGCTTTTTTGCCCCCTGAAATGTAGCTATAGTTTCAGTCTTTTAGCACCATATTTAAGACCCTTTTCACAGGTTTCTCATTTTAATGAGCCAACTGGAAGTGTTAAAAAACCAGCTGGACACTGTGTTTTCTGCACATGGAGATAACATTAACTTAATCAGCTAGATAGCTGGTTGATAAAATCAGCGACAGTTGTCATTCCCAAAATCAGACGTTGTTTCTAAAAAAATTCAGCTACAAATTCTGATCAGCGAATCTGCTGCTATCATCGTTTGAACGATCAAAAAGAACGGAAAGCCTGACAGGTGGAGTGAACAGTCGATTAAAGCTTACACATCATCAGCACACGCAGCCTTGACAACAGACTGATCCTGAGTCAATGTAGCTCTCATTGGGTTTTAGTATGAACCCAGATGGCCTGGAGGAAAGTATGTAAGCGCAATGTCATAAGTCCCCTCATCAGCCCAGAAGACCTGCAACACCCCCACTTTATAAGGTAAGGCAAAGCAAGGCGGGGGCCTTTTGATGGCTCTGAGTTAAACACCACATTTTAACAAATGCACCACGAGTGAGAGAGGCATGCTCCTCTCTATAGGCAGTATCCAGCAGCATTTTGATGTCTCTAACAAGAACACAATAAATTGTTCCTCATTATTCAGTAATTAACTCCAATGCGCAGGGTCCCCATCCCCCTGCGCCACGCTCTAAATCACCACCCTCCTCCCCTCTTCTCCTCCTGCTACACAGCTCTTTAATTTCCTCTATGCTGTGGGGGGTGGGGGCAAGAGAGGGTGGAAGGGGGGGCATGCACAGCTTGATGCACTCCATCATCCCCCGGCCACCCTCTTGTCACCCCTTCGCCTTATCCCAGCCACACCCACCTCCTCCTTCCACCCTCCTATCCCCGTGCCAGCTCCTCACCAATGCGTGCTCTCCCTGCAGGACGCCACCTGGTTAAAGGAGGGAGAGGTCACCTGAGCCGGGACGACAGGCTCCAGTCACGTTCGACGTAGCGAGATTGCAGCGCGTTGTGCTATCAAGGCATCAAAACTAGCCCCCCGGCCGTGTTGGCTGTCTTTTCGCTGGGCTTTCCCTTTCCTCCTCTGCTCTTAATTGTTAAAATGAGGTCATTAATTGGAGACTGAGTCAAATCACCTGTCATTTCAGCTGGGAATCATCCGCTGATTGAAAGGTATCATAAAAACCTGCCCAGGGCCTGGTTTTTGCCGTGCCTGCTGGGAGCTCCCTTTGTGCCTTGACAATCTCCGCCCATGGGCACACAACTCACTTTACTTTCTCTGGCGGAGATTAGGCGGGTAGTCTTGGGTGACACACATCCACGCGTGTGGCCCAAATATAGATTCAAGAGAGTCAGTAGTGTCAGGCGCAATTCCTGGAGGATGTTGTGGGGAGTGTTCGTTTTCCACTGTACTATTAACGCCCCTGACCTAATTGAGGATGATGCTCACACACACCACTTCCCTATATGAGAGTGAGGTCAGGTTCATTTGAGGGGGTAATTGTGAAATTGGCATGTAAACTAGGACAATAGAACAAATGACAAGAAAATGAGGACAGATGACAAATTTCTTGATAGATTTTTAATACATTTAGACATGTCCTGCTGCGTTCGCAGATGTGGTAGTCAAGCAATAAAAGCACACAGGATGAAACTGTGTTGAGGAACTGAGTTTTATAATGTTTACTGTCTACTAATGTCATAATTTGGTGGAGCTGAATGTTATTTTCTTGCTCTGACAGTGTTCTGCATCATGGGTGTAACTGCAAAAGGGTCTTATGAGAAACACATGCATCAAATATTTGTAGTGACGTCAACTCAAATGTGCCCAAACATTCGTCACCTTGTGACAGCTACATTGCGCTCTGCAAGGTACAGAAAGCAGTGCTCTCAGCTACTTAAAAATGCTCCATTTACTTATGAAAATCACAGGAAAAATGTTGGCAATATTAACACAGAAAGACCATTAGAAAAACAGGCCTAAATTATTCTGTAGGCACAATGCTGCAACAAAGCTCGGAGACCCCATTTTCCACATGGACTTAATCTTGAGGAACACTACATAAGATGCTGACAAACCCGCTGTTTGAAATAAAAACCCTCTAAACACATGGCATTAATATTTAATGGTGCTGCTTCCTCGGGAGGCCACTCTGGGCTGCAGTGCTCTGTCTGAAGGGAGACGGTATTAGTGCTGCGTGCTCTGGAGGAAGAGCAGCTTCACACTAATGAAGCAATCAGGGTCTGAACTCTGAAGAAACCTCATATCCGATTAGTGAGCAGAGATGCATGTAAACATGGCGAAGCGGCACGCGATTAGATCACTTTGTTAATGCGAGTCTTGTGTCACTAAACACAACAAGCGGCATGCGGCGTTTTAAAGTGTTTTGCTAGCAACAACACATTTCACATTTAATCACTTCAGTGCTACAGTTTCTTTTTGACCCTCCACACAAGTGTTTTGAATTAAGCTTGCAAACTAGAGGATTTGTGTGCGAGCTAATGGGTTAACTCTATCCTCTGAGCGACCATTAAGGTGCATGCATGTGTTGTGCAGCAGTGAAAACCACCTGACCTTGTCCACATCCGCTCGGCCTGGGATGGGACAGCATTTGAACCTGGCCAGTAAAGGACAGGCCATTTGGATGTTATTAAAAAACATTAGAGGTCCTGCTAGCCCATGCTACTCCCAAAGCCATCAGGTAATTTGAAAGAGATCCAGCGAGTTTAAGATGTGCAGATGTTTTCGCTTTAAAACTGGCATCTGTTTATGCAGACACACTTTATGTTCGAAAAACCACAAAGGACCTCCAATAGGTTTTATGGAGCAGTATCAGCTCAGAGCACTCAGCTTTGTAATTGTGCTGCACCAGGTAATGAGAAAATTGGTCACAAGCAGTGTTCCCTGTAGATGTAACCCGCAACATACAATTTTGCACAGCATGTGCAGTATCTATATTTATTTATTTTTTAGTGTGTGCGATGCTGTCTGAGCTCCTGTGCTGCTTTTTAGGAGGTCTACCATGGTCACAGTTTAGAGCCTCATTCATATACTGTAAGAGGACTAATGCCCTCTAAAAATACATGTGCAGACACAACAGTTTCCATTAAACTTCATACAATACATATGAAATAGTACATAAAGTACATCAGAAGTTAACTTTGTCATATAAATGGTAAATTGAAAAAAAAATTCTCCATCCCCTCTTCTGCTTTCCATGTGTCAAATAGTCCAACATGTAAACTCTGGAATATATACAAATTGTGGGTGATGTGTAAACCCTTTGTATTTTTATGAAACTGGACCATTTTCAAAATATTTCAGTCTGGTTTTCATAAAATAACAGAACTGAAACAGCCTCTCTCAGAGTTGCTAATGATGTCCTGATGAATGCAGACTAATCCTTGTTTGTGCTGTGTGACTAAACTGCAACTTTCAACACAGCTGATCAAAGTACTGTTATTAAAATATGGAGGATTTGGATTATTATCTCTGACTGGCTTTAAAATATTACCTGTCAGACAACTTCAGGCTGTATTAGAAAGTACTGCATATGCAAAATGAGCCAGGATATTAATATATTCACATATTCATGGTTACCACCTGGATATGCCGAGTTTGGACAAAGACTTGAAGAAAAACACTGTAATCTGGTACCTAACAGGTGGGACCATTATTTAACTTAAAGAATAGCATCAGTCCTCCACCAGTGCAAACTAGCCCTTTTATCTAGTATGTAATCAATTTCCTTTACTTCCCATGCTAGCATAGATGACTAACATGCTAATATTTGGAGAATTCTTTATATATAAAAATGTATAAAGTAGCAGAGTGTTGGTTATGTGTCCTTGTCCCCTGACAGTGAATGTCAACCTGGCTGTATATAATGCCTCTTTGATGCTCACAATAGGTTGTTTTCATTTAGACTGTATCAGTTTTGTTGTTGCCATTTTTTATGACGCAATTACAGGGAGGGTGCAACCGAGTATTTTGCTTCTTTTGAAATCTGATGGTTGCCAGAAAACAGAAACAAAGTTGTGACCGTCTCTCCCACTTTTACATGTTTGTTAGCAGTCATGTAATTCATAAGGTTAGCCAGCCAACTTGCTTGTTGGTGTAGGTGTAGCCATCAATTTTGTTTACCCCATTATTATTCACTATTCATAAACAAAGCACTCCTTGCTCCTTTCTTCTCAAGATTATATATAATTATGTGATACAAAATGTGATACAAATGAGCTAATTATAATTATATAATTAGCATAATTATATAATGAGATTTCAGAATTTAACTTATTAACATAATAAACTTAAAGCAACAAGTATTATCTTATCAAGGACAGTGATGAGAGGGCATATAGGGAGGAGGAGAAACTCTTTGCAGACTGGTGCAGAACAAACAACTTGGCCCTGAACGTTGAGAAAACCAAGGAGATGGTGATTGCCTTCAGGAGAAATCAGCCCGTGCACGCCCAAATCCACATCAATGGGACTGCTGTGGAGATTGTTCATCACACAAAGTTCCTGGGGGTTCATGTGGCTGACAACCTGCCCTGGGACCTGCACACCTCCTCCCTTGTCAAAAAAGCACACCAGGGTCTGCACTTCCTGCGGAGAAGAGGACCCACCTTGGTCCATCCATCCTCACCAATTTATACAGGGGCAGCATAGAGAGTGTTCTGACCAGAAACATCTCTCTCTGGTTTAAAAACTGCAGCGCTGCGGAGAGAGAGCTCTGAGGAGAGTGGTGAGGTTAGCTGGATGGACTATTGGTTTAATTGGGACTATGGAGTTTAATCTGTGAGTTTTGTGCTCGTAATTTCGTTTTACAGTACAATGACAATAAATTGATCTTGAATATTGAATCTTGAATTTTTGCAATTTAGCACCAAAGTGTCATACCCCTGTCACATACAGAAGGCCTAAGTCATACAGTCATACATTCATATATTTTATTTTATTTTTTTTCCTGTTTTATATTATGTACTAGACTATCCTTTTGTTTTCTCGAGATGTCAAATTAATTATTTGTTTTCTCGGAAAAACAATGTTTCAGGGTTTTTTCTAGTTTAAATTATCTCATTATCTCAGTATAACAACATTTGTTATTTCGACATAATGACATAAATAACTCGAGATCTCCAGAAAACAAATAAAATTAACTTATCACAAGGAAATAAAATGTATGTATGACTGCTTAGGCTTCCAAAGTCAAAAACATAGACAGTTGTATATTTGTATTTGTTCTGATTACATTACTTATGATCAAAAACTAGTGGGAGCCAAACATTGAGCAAGGTCAACAACTCAAGACATAGCAGCCAGCTGATATTACTGACTAGTCCAACAGCATTCAGCCCAGCTCGGTGTCTGTCTT
Source organism: Protonibea diacanthus (assembly GCA_028641955.1). Lineage (NCBI taxonomy): Eukaryota > Metazoa > Chordata > Actinopteri > Sciaenidae > Protonibea > Protonibea diacanthus. The sequence goes on along the minus strand of CM053978.1, from coordinate 25,158,033 downwards.
TCAGCCTTTTATTTCACCAAGCTCTCACCAACCACTAAAAGTCAGTCCCAGATTTACTCATCTGCCTGCCTCTTGTTCAGTCACTCTTGCCTCTACTCCTCCTAGCTTCCCCCGTCAGCGTTCTCTCTTGAATCTCGTTGCTTCTGCCTTGCTCTGCCACTGCTGGAGCCCAGTACCCCAATCACTGCTCTACTTCTGGTGCCTGGATCGCCCATTCTGAATTTGTTCCTTGTCTATATTTCTGTGGTAACAGTGTAAGCACTGCCCTGCTGCTCTTAGCTCACAGTCCTGGTCACACGGCTAACTGAGCAGAGCTAACAGCAGCTATATTTACCTGCAGTTTACTCTTTACACAAAACATTTTCTACATAAAATATGATCATGTAACAAAAACAAGTGAAATTGTTGGTGATCTGTGACTTAGTGCTGCAAAGTGTACTGGTTGTACACGTACGTACTTCTTGTGGGAGATCGTACCAGAATGTGGTAACAGGCGAACAAAGCACAGAGTTGGAATGAAAGACATACCATTCACCAGTGTAGCATCAAATGTTGCTTTAATAATTTTAAGTTAAAGTGATGTTCAATCCATTAATTTTTTAATTTTACTAATTGTACTTACCCTTTTCTCCATTTTAAGCTACACTAAAAAAAAAATGAAATATTGACTTTAATTAAATTTATTTTGTCAACAAGTTCCACATAATTGTATTAAGTTATTTAAACTAAAAGTTTTTTGTAAGGGATTCAATTACATAATATTTCGTGTTGACAAAATACATTAAAATACATTCATTCATTATGAATATGTACACATTGTTAACAGGGCTAACAGTGGTCATAGTCTTTTTCAAAAACTATGTATGGTTTATTTGTGTTGGAAATCAATGCCACCATTTGTTATTTTCAAACACTAAATAATTAGACAAAATACACAATTAAGACGTCAGAAATCAAAGTGAAGCAGCATACTGGTTGCTGTCTAATTAACTCTGTTAACTGTGCTACAACACAACCCTTTCTTTGTCAGTGCTAACCATGTCACCTTCCATCAGTGGGACTTACTGAGGCTCATCAGAAAGAACACAAGAATAAACGATTTCTGAACTACAGAGCAGAAACACATGAAACCCAATGATAACTCATGGTGTGTCTGTGTTACACATGAAAGTACATTTCCATATCATGTTTATCTCAGGACTGTACTTATACCAGTACCACCGCGTATAACTGTAACAGCAGCAGTGCTTCTGACAACTGCACTGTAATAGTCTCCTTGTTTGTGGAGTGAGATTACTCTCGGTCTTTATATGTAATGGCAGAAAACAAATGTTTGGTAATTGAAGATAATCCAGTCACACTGTGTTGTGCGCCTTGGCTCTCACACTGACCTCTCTGGGAAACAGATGATGCTTAAGAACAATGTTGTCTTGTATACTCTTCTCACACTGACATAGCAGCACCATTTCCCATTATGTGAAAAGGACATATTTCAGACTGAAGTGATCCAAACAGTGATCTACCACTTGAGAGAACTGTCTTTGAGAACAGAGGTCGAGGGGAGCGACAAGGACGAGTGTCCTACAAATGCCATATCCAACAGCTCCTGTGTTTCCAGTGGCACTTGAACTGAAATAGACACGCTCAACAGGGGACAGGCTTCAAGATCTTTTTTTTCTCCTCTCTCTCCATACTTCAGAAAGACTATCATGTTGAAGCTGGAGTGCTTGTTGGTGTGTCAGCGTGTGCATCAACAGAGCAGGGATGGAATTCGCAGGCCTCAAGGCCAGTGTATTGTTTGTGATGACAGTGCTGCATTGCTGCATAGTGATGTGATACTGTAAATTGAAATTCAAGACAGTACATTAGTCAGACTGTTAAGGTATTCATTCATTCAGTATCCACAGCAGATGGTGTCTGTTAAGCTATGATGTGAGTTTTTGTAAAGTAGGAGGAGGTCAGAGATAAAGAAATATTTATTTACAGGGGTGGTTTGGGATGTGTATGCATCAATCAGTTATCTAGTATCCATCCTTAAAGCAGCAATATCAAATGTTCTGTCTGAATACTGATTCAGGGTCTATTTCATACATTAGGGAGACATGTAAACAAGGTCACATGCATACAGAGATGGATAATGTATACATGTATTGTCATTTTAATATCACAAATGTTGCATAATAAAGCTTTAATTCTATTTTCTTCATGTTTATTTATGTTTTAGCCCTTAGAAATCCATCTCTTCGCATGAAACTGAACAGTCTGATCTTTGACTATCCACCTGTTTTGATTAGTTTTAGATTAGAATTCCTACTAGTGATAGCATATTTCTGAAATCTCCATGGCCAGCTCCAGGCAGTCACTTGCATCCTGACCGGGGTTGAAAAGACCACAGTCCACGTTCGCGCAACAGTCATCACTACTGCTTGGTGACTCCACTGTGGTGACAACTTGCTTGTAGTTGGGGCAGCAGTGATTGGCAACTCTTTCACAGGAACAAGGAAGCAGGAGGATCATGTCGTAGAACTGACAGAAGAGACAGTTCAGGACAATTTCTGCACAGTCCACTGTGGGAGACACATACAGTCAGCAAGGACATTCAAAACCTGGTTTGTTTTTCTTGTATTTATTCAAAGGAAAAATGAATTATTTTGCTTTTGTTGGTCTCCAAAAAGGATCTCCCCTCTACAAATTCGCAATGACCTCTTTGAGGTGATGCGTGATGAATTGTGTTTAAACCATATCTTGGGACGTAAATCATCTGTGCTGCTATAAGAGCTGCTCCTCACTTATATCTTGTAACATTTTAAAAGCCTCCTTCCCTTCCTTTACACATGCATTATTTAGGAAATCAAGCCTTGATCTCTCACAGAGAGACAAGCAAGAAAGCTGTTTGGAGACATAATCAATTACCAGAAGTCTCTCCTGCATTCAGTGCCAAGAGCATTTCTAAGTCGCGCTGTGGTTGGAGTGAAACGGTGTGCGATGTGTCTTCCCAGCAGCCTTTGCCAAATGGTGCTCCCAAGGGTGCTATGAAGCATGAGATCATCAAATGACACTGACCATGAACAGACAGTTACTCACTGAAGGCATGTTGCAGGAAAGTCCTTATGGCTTGTGAGAATTTAGCAAAGGCAAACCTCCTACAAGGCTGCATGACCCTCTAAATGTTTTCATGTTTAGAACTCAATCTGCACCTGGATCAAGATGAAAGTTTTCAGTTGGGTACTCATTGTGATTTTTGGACAATATCCTTGTGTTATTGGTATCCTGGTGTTATAAAGACTTTGGACAAGGATGAGTTATGCAAATGTTATTTGGACCTTATGACCAGTAAAGTCCAGCGCCAAGTTAAAGTCATTTAAATTTGTGATGTTGCCAATAGGTAGCGACCTATTGTGACATAGAATCACCTGCAGTTGATTTAAGTTGCGCATTCCATTCAAATGTTGTATTAGTTTTGTTCAGATAAGAATATGTCAAAAATCATATGGAATATAAAAAACAAAACCTTTTTTCAGGGTAAGTGATGTGATATTCAGCAAATGTTGTTAGATTAGATGAAATGTGTAAATTTGTGAAATGAAAATCTGTTCTATGTATTAAACCAAGGAGAGAAAACATAAATGCTCTTTATGTTCATCTGCTCATCTGATTTATATATCACTATGACACTATCTGCACAAATTTTAGTTCAGCTCATATATGGAAAAAAAAAATACACACCAAACGTGAAGGTAATGATAAGACTGAGACAAATTTACTAACATTTGAACTTTGCTTTTGAGGTATTGATCTGACATTGCTATCTAGCTGCATAACTAATACCAGGTCCATAAATTTTTTTCATAAATAAGTTAAAAACAAAACAATGTGTAACCCTTTGTCTTTTTTTTAACCTCAACAGTTTTTAAATCATTTTAATGCTACATTGACTTGTAATCAGGTGAATGGTGGCTCTCATTCCATCTCTGCGGCCCTTTGTGCTCCATTTATAATCACCAAGAAGTACATAATATTTTACGCTAATGCTAACTATAGCTGCTGTTAGCGAATGTCAACTCAGTATGTTGGCTGGGACTCTAGAGCTAACTCAGAGCACTGAGGGAGTGTTAGTGTTTGTTCCACAGGGACGTAGGAGAATGCTGACAGGGAGTCATGCCAAAACCGGAGCTGTGCAAGCGGGCAATCTAACTGGATTTAGCAGCCCCTTTGGACATAAGTAAGAGTAAGAAGCTGCCAGACAAGAGTAAATCTGAAAGACAGATGCCGAGCTGGGCTTCTTGCTGCTGGACTAGTAAGTAATTAGCTGGCTGCTATGGATTGTGTTGTTGATCTTGCTTGATGTTTGACTGTTAGCAAAGTTGTTGACTCACTAGTTTTTGAAGAAATGTAATCATAAGAAATACACATGTGCAGCTGTCCATATTTTGAATAGTGGAATCGCCCTTTGAAACTGGCGATACTAAATCATTAAAAAAACATTTTTTTACAAAATGTTGCTTTAAATGGGGGACCCAGAGTAAAACAAAGGAAATAAATGTATGTGACACCTATAACTGGCCCCACTCAGGTGTTTACATGCCTCAAAGCGGTAGCATGTATCCACTTGCAACCGTTGCTTAACTTTGGTGACAGCTGCATCTGATGACAAAAGCTTGGTGGGGTGATTACGTACATTTTTCCCAGTGACTTATACCTCAAACCTGCAGTCACAAACCATATCTGGCAGCCCATACTACATAGTATAACGAAAACGATGCACCAAAGGACAGGGTGGATGGATATACTGCTGTTCATCAAGAAGTAGTTCCAACATTTAATTCCTTCTAAAAAGTAATTTTGACATTTTAGTCTGTGTACATATTAATCAAACAAGATGTTAATTAGTGAACTTGAGAAGTGTAGCTAGATCTATTTCTGAATGTCCTGGCACTAACTGTATTTAATGCACAGACATGAGCTTGACATCAATTTGCTCATCTCTTGGAAAGAAACTGAATAAGGGTATTTCCCAAAATGCTGAACTATTTCTTTTATCAAAATTAGTTACCATTGCTTAATCACCAGTTTATTTTAAATATTAAATTTAATAGAAGTGCACAAGAACATAAATAGACTCTGGTGCAATCACTTAAGCTGCTGCATCTACAGTAGCGAGTCTACTCTGGTGGCCATTTTTTTGCATTAGTCTTTCTCTTTTTTGCTGGAGTTTCAGTTTCTAAATTATTCACACATTTTCATAATTGATTATATGAACTGTATTTAAGCATTCTCACAGCATGGCGAGGCATAAAGCTCGCAATTTGTCAAATTTTTTATTCTGTCTGTGGTCTGTGGCATTATTATTCTGCATATTAATCATCGTTTATTTCATCAGTAGGAAAGCTATGATGAAAAAGTTAATTTCATAACAGTTTTACTGAGGACCGAACACACCATTTTTTTTCCTTTAATAATTTCAATGTGTGTTTATCCAGAAGGGTTTGGAAACAGACCACAACAGCTGTGTGTGCAGCTAGAGGGCATCATATGGGTGTGATGAAGTGCCGGTGTCACTAACCTCCCGTGTTGCTCGGCTGAGAAGAAGACAGAGACTCTGTAGAGGAGGAGGAGGATGTTCCAGAGGAAGATCTCCTCAGATACCTTTTCAAAGAGAACAGAGGGGAAGAGCTGTCACACTCAGGCCGCTGAGCGTCTGTGTTTCTGCTGGTCTCCCCGGGCTCAGTTTCTGCAGAGGAACCAAATCTCCAGTCGCTGACTTGAGCGTCACTTTGTGTGTTTTCTGTCCAAGCGACGAAACATATATAATGTAAATAAATAAAGACACATCAGTTAGCAACAGGTACAATTTATACAGGTACCACTTGGCAATACAATACAAAACGACACAATACAATACAACATGATACATGAAGGCACAATTCAGATCAATAGAATAGGACACGATAGGACACGACCAAGCTCCCAGGAAACAGGTCCAGGTTTGGAAACCAATTTAACATAGTGGACAAACCATGTAATGACAATAATAATGTCCAAAAGACTCTTTCCCATAATCTTACATTGTGAAAGAAGCAGCTGTAAAACAGTGAATAAATTGCAAAATGACTAGTTTCGGAATTTGATCCATTCAGCCTGATAGAATTTGGAAAGTCTAGAAAAAACATGATTCAATTATTACATTCACATTCGAGATAGCGCAGGGCTGAATCGGAAGTGGCTCAGATTGACCAGCAGCAGAAGTCTCTAATGTAAGTGCTCTATGAGCCCCACAATGCTGAAGCATATGCGGAATTTTCTGCCTGTAATTATGTACAGGATTATTGACTGACACACACAAGTCCTGCAGTAGTGTTACTTCCATAGCTTCTGGAACAGCTAATGAAAACCTCAATAACTACTAACATCATGAAAATATATAAACCCTATACTACACCACACTACAAAATATACAAGTCTGTGTGTTGAAGAAATTTCAGTAACACTTTCTATTAAGACCACGTTATGTGTATACCACAGTGTATTATGGGGGCATTCATATAGAATTATAATGCATTCATAATTATGGCTAATTATGGCTACACTCATAAACGTGTACTGCCTTCTGATGCACTATATCAACAATCATGAAACATTATAGACTGAAGTGCCTTACGGATGATAACTTACCTAGAAGTTGACTGACTGGTTACATATGACATATTATGACTATACTCACTTATACTTCTTATACTTACACCTATACTTAACACTTACATAACTTTTAACTAATGACACTGCGTAAATTGTTATAGTGTATCATGAATTCTTGATACAGCTGATTGTTGAGATATATGTATAGGTGAGTATAAGTAGTCACAATGCATCATAAGCCCCATCAGTCAACCTCTAGTTCATAACTAGTCACGAGCATCCATAAGAAACTTCAATCTATAATGTTTCATAACTCTTGTCGTGCATCAGAAGACATTATGGGTGTTTATGCATGTCGCCATAAAGCATTATGAATGCATTATAATTCACTATGGATGCCCACACTATAGATGTATCTTTCAGACAACCAGACAAATGTGAGCGTTAGGCTGTGAGTGCAGGAGTACATCTGTTTGTTAACATCTGATCTAAATAGTTATTAATGAATTATTGCATTGGCTGCAGACTGTTTACTTTTTCACCACCTATTCAGAATGAATTATTCACTGTTTCTTTCTCTGTTTTATTTAACATTTAATGCCTAATGATTTATTTACACTCTGGACACGTTTTTGAAAGTCGAATAAACTGTATTTGTCTTACCTAAATTGTTGGAAGAGAGATACAAATGGACGTCGCTCACGGCTGTATTGGTCATTTTTAAGATTTTAGTAGCTGTTTTTAATACATTTGAAAATAAAGTATACAGGATACAAAGTTCAAAATATTCTCCACTGTTCTCACCTTTTGCCAGCTTTTTCTCTCATTAGGATTGTTTGTGTTTTTATCTGTCATTTCACAGTGATCGAACGAGAAGTGAACAAGGCAGACGTGTGTTTGAAGTACAACAAGTAATGTTTGAGCTGAGAGGTAGCGTGATGCTCCCAGGTTATCTAATGAATTAAGTAAAAAGTAAAGCTGGTCCATGCCCATGACCATTAGCTGATAGAGAAATAAGGCCTGCAGGCGTACTATGCATTTTTTAGGTTTTGTTCCAGTGTTTCACCGAGCCACGCTCGGAGATGTGGATCTGACGATAATTTCACTTCATGTTTTAAATCAAAATGCAAACTCGAATTTGCAGCACATCAGAACTAAGGAACAGGAAACATCTACACAATTTAAAGAATGCATGTAAGTAAGCAGCTGACAAAATCCTTTTGTTTCAGAGCAGCAAAATGAGATTTGTTGGGGAAATTGTTCTGAAACTTTTTTTTCAAGTTAAATATGTAGCACAGGATAATGGTATAATAGCTGTGAAATTGCCAGGAACAGGAAGGGTGACACAGATTATTGTACATTATCATAACACTGATTTACAAGAAACACAGTGACTCAATAGTGATGCACAGATTTTTTCCACAGACCTCAGTCACAGTAACTTACCTCCTCTCACCCACGTAGAGCTCTCCTCCGCAGTGTTTACTCTCCGTTTGTCTTTCACATCGGCTCTCAGAGTCATTTCATCTGCCATCTGGTCCATTGCATCACAAATAAAAAATGCACTTCGTATGACAAACCTGATTACTTCAAGCCAAAACTATGCGGCTGCACACAAGTGAGGCCAACGATAGTTGATGTCTAACCCAGTGTTACCACAGCTTGGTGTCTTCAGGACTCTCATGCAGCGGGCTACTCTTCTCGCCCTAGCTGTGGAGGCAGCTGTTTACCTCAGCAAAGCAGAGAGAGCATCCAGGACAAATTATCCTTTACATTGCACAGGGTCCATTTGGCCTGCTGCCTACTGTACTGTAAGCCTCTCCAATGTTCCAATGACGTTGGCAAAAACACTGGAGATCCGCTCCTATTAAAAACAAAGTCAGCAACATTTTATTAGTTTGAGTTAGTTCCATCTATGAAGCGATAATGAAGCCAAAGGCAAATGTAGAGCATCACATAATAAAACGAAAAAATCACATTAAAACTGTAATTCCCTATACAAATACATTATTAAGCAATCAGGACGCGCTGTAAAGGGATTTTGTGATGGTGTACTAATGTGATTTTTGCAGACTGTATTCAAAGATATTTGGCAGATGCCGATTATTGTAAAGAAGACAACATAGCATGCGTTTAGATGCACATTTACTCATGCACACACTACATCTCACTCACTCCTTCAAGGCTGTGATGCTGCTGAACATATGCATGAGGCAGCCAGTGCCAGTTTGTTTGTTGGGGCGAAACACGCAGTGAAACATGAATAGCGTGCTGCATTCAAATTTCTCCGAATACAAGCCAACCAATTTACTCTAATTAGGCTCAACACTAGAGTTGCATTTTAATAGATGCCCCGCTGTGTTTGCATATGTTTAGAGAACAAGAGCCATGCTAATTGAAAAATTAAGATGTGAGAGTATTTGTCTACTGAGCTCCCACTATGCTGCACTCAGTGTAAATATAACTCCTGAAGAGAACTTCCATGGAGAGTTTCTAGTGCCTTCCTTCCCTCTCCTCCTCCTTTCATTTTCTCCGTGTTGTGACGGTGATACAACGTGATGGAGAAGAGACAAATCAAGACTGTGCTCCTGTGTTCTTCAAAAGGCCTCCAATTGTGATGTGACAACACCATATTCCCGCTCTGTGGTCTTGTTGTTCCTCGCTGACACAGCGGCAGGTTTTGTTTTATTGGTCAGTGTCAATCACGCTGTCAGAGAGGTTCAGCGGGTTGCGTGGTTAATTTGGCTCCCGTGGAAATGTCCTCTCTGTGAAATGAGCTGTGTGGCCCTGCGTCTGCAGAAAAGTCACAGTGGCTGACACTCCACCCCATTAGAGGTTTCTCTAATGTAGAGAGAAGTGACAGCCTGAGATCAAGTTCAGGTACAAATTACACTAGATCTAAGTGAAAGCTTCCTGACCTCCTTCGCTGCACTTACAGTCCACTCCATTATTTACAGTTGTAAACAGGTACTCACCCACCCTTATTTCTCATCGCAGCTTTAGTCTTGTTGTGTTTATGTGCTGGCTCAGGGGTGGACCTGTTACTCCACCTTCTCCATCTTAATTTTTCTTGTGATATTGCTTGCCTGTTGAGTGGAGACACCACAGATAGGCAGAGTATTTTATTAGCAGAGATGGATCATCATATTTTTGAACTCTCTGCGTAGATATACTTTAGTCAGCTTCCTGTTGGTGTTTTGATTCTGCTCATGTGCTGGCCACAAATGATAAAAGAACATTTTTAGGCAACAACAGCAACAAAAGCATGAAAACACCCTAACAACAGCAGTACCTAAAATGCACAGGATTAAGTGTGTATTTGTATATCTCGAAAACTGCTCAATGCTAGCAGTTTAGCATAACCCATGTCAAAAGTTGGAATGGGATGTAGTTGCACTTTTAAAGACTGGACAAATGTGTCAATTATGGTGGTTTTTAATATGATGTAGTGTTGAGTTTGGAGTACAGCAACAACTTAAAACAATGTTTTAAAATGATTACCAACTTTAATGGTAAAGAATACTTCACACGATGATAAACCTGTAGCTGTATCTCTGTCATCATGATGTTTTATGGTAGATTGTTAGCATGTAGAGTCATGCCGAAGCAAATGATCTGTTGGGTATACGTGAAGATACATTTTTGGGTTTCATTCACAAAGGTGGAATGAAATGTTACAGCCACGTCTAACACATTGCCTTTACTTTGGACAAACTGCAGCTCATTCACTTTAATACTGTATCAGTATTATTCTAAACTGCCAAAATTGACGAGACTTGTATTGAAACACTGTGTGTGTGTGTTGCCCTAAATCCCTCATGTCCTACCTGAAACATCCATCTGCTGACTGCCTGTAATCTTACATGAAATGGAGCATTAAGTCACAGTCTAACAGTCTAACCACATGAAATTCTCGCAGAAAATATTTTTCCTCTAATTCTGCCGTGTCCGGATCACCTTGGCGGGACAACTTAACATTTACTCCATGCATGTGTGTGTGGTCATGGCAGGTGTTTCATGGAACTAGATGGAAATTGTGACATTTTTTTTTCATGATTTTTGTAAAATGTCTTAGTTTGTTGAACGTGCTGCCGGTGCAGAGGTCCCCTTTTGCCCCTTAATGAGCTCCACAGAGAATAAGTGTCATTAGTTGGCTTTGGTGATGAGAGCCGACTCCCATGTCACCTTGAGGCCAGCCAAGACAAAGGGAAGACGACACTTGATGTCATATTCACTCTCTCCTTTCACACATGGTTAACCCTGGTGAGCTGAGTTCATTTTTATAGGCAGATAGGCAGATAAAGGGTGCATATCTAAAATATGAATGATGGGAAAACAAACATTTAGAGTATTAAATATATAGTATTAAATAACGAGACTATGCAGTTGTCAAAAAGGTTAATGATCATGTCTGAATTATTAATTACTTAATAAGTACATTTTACATCATAACATCTTGGAAACATTAATGGGAAACATCAGTTTAATTTCTGTTTTGAATATTTTACTTTATTTGCAGGAAAACACAGCATACATATTTAATAAATCAGAGAGAAAAAATGAATCATTAAAAAATATGATCATTTATTTGTAATGATACTAGACTTTGCCTGGGATTCTTTGTGTTGGTTTGAACACTAACTTTTACCATCTGTCTTCATGTCAGGTCTCTGGTAAACTTTAGTGCGAAAGATACGAGAACACTTGCCTTCTAACGGCAACAGTATTTCCTTACAGGATTAGTCGAAAATCCTGAAAAATCACCTCTGAGAAACTGAGCTGTTCTCACAAAGGCATGAAATATGAAATCAAAGAATCCTTTTTTTTTTTTTTTTTTTTGATGGACCGACTGCTCTACCACTGGTGAGAGTTTACATTGGAGCAGTTATTCATGGTCTTCATTAACTACCACTGAGTTTACTGTGGAGCAGTTTGTTCTGATCCACTTAGAGTGCTGTACCTTAAAGCAGAGCTCACCTTGTGTGCTCTGGGGAGTGTTTCTGCTCAACCCATTAAGAACACAATAATTCATTTTCGAGATCATTTTGCTCTAATTGAACATGCCTGTTATATTCAATTTTTTCAACATCTTTAAGGACACCTGCCTACCTTTATGACAGCCGAGCAAGAGGGGGAGAAACTCCTGCTGCTTGTCACAAAGGGAAGAAATCACAATTTCCAAATTAAGATTGCAGATAAATGACCTTACAAAGCAAAGGAAATCAAAGAAGTATGGGAGTGGGGTAAATTGGATTCTTTGGCGTCTAACAGTATATGACTTAAACCAACTGGGGATTCTCTCCAGAGTGGAGGAAGTCAGAGTTTCCTGAGGCAACAGTCCCACCTGGGACCTCCTGATGATCCATGGGGTGTTCGTAAAAAGCCTTGAAGTTATTCAACCCACTAAAAGGCTAAATAGATTTTTTTTCTATTAACATTTAGGCTGTATTGCTCTGATTTCAGAGCTTCTATACTGGTTTCAGGCAATCTATTTCATTTTACTCCGTCAATATTCTGTATTTAATTTGCATAGCCGAAAGGTTCGTTAATGTCTCACGTCTTGTTGTTTCACACCAACAATGATCAAACAACGACAAACATATAAAGTGTTTGGTCCAAACTTCTGATTAATGAGCATTGTTACATGTCGTCACTGTCCAAGGAAAATCATGGATGTCCAAAAATCTTTTCTTTTCAGGATGATGCAAAAACTGTTTTTCTCAGAAACTAGCTTACACAATGAACCTCAAACGCTCTAATAAATCACATATAACACCATAGATGAAAATATATGTTTACCGTACCGTAAACCGTTTAATATTTTGAATATAGGTTATGAGCAAAAGTGGATTTTTTTTTTCATAAACAGTTCTGACATCATGCGAGTGGTTCTTCTTTCCTGTTTACATCCACCTTAGTCAGTCAACTATCAGTAGCAAGGCTGTTCTATGTTTCCACAGAGCACATTGGCCTAATGAAAGCTATTTTAGAATTTTTTTTGCCTATTTTATTGAAACGGGCATAATCACTGAGCTTGGTTGTTCCTTATATCTAGCTTATTGTTTGGAATGCTTTATGCTCGTTTTAATATAATACATGTTAAGGGCTGTCTGTCTGTTTGGTGGTTTATTTTAGTTACTTTAGTTTTTTCTTTAATTAAAATAAAACCTAAATGTCTGCTGCTAGTAAGAGGCCAATTACACCATGAGACTGATAAAGCTGTGGGCTGTAAAACCAAAACAACGAGCTGAACGATGCAAAAATGCTGAAAATAACTGAGAGGAGCTGCAGAGTGGTGCGATAGGTCTCCATATTGATGCAGCATTAACAGGGAATAATTACAGATTTACTTTGTTTGAAGTTCTGTAATGGAAAATTGTTATATTATAAAAGTATTACATTAAAGATAATTACACGTGCCTTAAATATATATCAAGTATTAAGTAGTTTTAAGGCATAAATTATGATAAACAAATTATGATAAATTATGATAGCAACTTTTATGCTGAAATTAAAGAAAACTCTACATGAGTAGAGCATTTGTACAAAATGAACAGTCCTTGCGGTTTTTACACAGACATCATGAGAAATATCCATTATTACAGACCAATTTGCTCCTTCAGATAATCAATGTTGGCACTGACTCAAGGCCTGCTCTACAGGCTAAATGCTTGAATTGATCATTGATGCCTTCTCACCAATAAGCAGTTTAAAATGACTAATTGGGTGGGGCTAAGAGTAGCCCGGGCTTTTGCTATTAGTGTAATGATGATATGACATCAGACGTTTTCTGTAAAGCATTGTCTTGTTGTTATTGGGCAAGACAGATTATGATTGGGTTTAGTCAGTGCACATTATGAGATGCTCCTTAAGTAGCATTCATAAAGCAAAGCTCCTCGCTGTGTCAAAGTGATAATAAGGGTAGTGATTCATATATACTTTAGGAGTCAAGGGGAGCACCATGTTAGACCTGTATTTTCTTTTATTTGTCCTTGCTGTTGGGGGATCATGGATCTTGTACTTCCTTTGTCCCTGCATACATCAGACAGAGAGCTCTGTCTGGCGAGTCATTGATATGCCAGCTCTGTTTTTACACATTGTCATTTTATCTTTCTCATTACTGTCATTACTACAGACTCAGATACATCTCATTACAAGGGTAATTGGGACAAACATAAAATCTGTGCTCCCTCCCTTTAAGTTGGATATCTTTCAAATGCTCAAAGTAGATAACCGCTGTGTTAGGTCCACAACAGCTGTTAATATTTCATGATAATATTGCTTTATTCCCACTGATATCTTTCTGACTGTGTTTCTTTGATGGCATGTTAAAATGGAAAATTAAAACGAGTTCAAATGGGTCCACTTTATCTGCACATTGTCTCCGGAAACCTGGGTGTGCACCTGTACAGCTAAACTCTCTGTCACACACACGCACACACACACACATTACTACGGCTGTTTAATGTGAATGTACGAGGACACTAGCTAGCCTGAGCATGCAAGCACACACATATACACACACTGGAACAACCGAGCACACACACTCTCACACACATGCTTTCATGTTGGCTCCAACTTCTGATGTAATTTTATTTTTAGCTGGTCCTCTTTTCTGTCGGAGCCCCATGAAGTCTTTTCCATCTACAACTTAGTTCCTCAGCCAAATATTGACTTTGGGATCTGATTATTAAGCAATTTCCACAAAACTTCAAATTACTATCTGAACAATTATTTTAAAGACGTTACAAGACCCAGTAGACCCCCAAGGTCTTGAAACTGATTATGCAAAAAGATAATTGCTATGAAGATTTAAAAAGAATGAAATTGGTTTGACAAACCTATAAGTTGTTAACTACTGCTCAGTGCAAAAGAATACATCTGCTGACAAGGCCACAAAGAACCAGAGCAAAGGAGGCTCTTCCCGTGTGCTCAGGTGGGCGGGAGGTATCGCTCTTTATTATCACAGCTAATGGCGTTCCAGATCTGTCCTCAATTATACAGGATGAGATGAACTATTAATTAATAATTCTTCTGATAGGTAAATTGTGCCATGTTCAGCAGATGTGCACTTCTCAGAAATGAGAGGAGACACAGATGGAGGCTATTGACCAACAGTAGCCCCCTTTCTGTGTCTGCCTTTATAGATGTGTGAGCTGTATCTCAGCCTGACACACTGTTATGTTCCCTGTCCCCCTGTCCTGCTTTAACTGCCCACGTACCGTCAGCAGGCGCCCATGTTTTCCTGATTTACTGTGTGTAAAGCCAATGTTGCATAATTTGTGTTTTAAGAAAAGATATTAATCCTTCTTCACATTGCAGAAAATGGTTATTTTTTTCCCTCGCAGGTTAAACGTACACTGGCTGAAAAATGACACATCCTCAAAGTACTTTTGAGCAAAGGCTGAGTTGTATAATTTTCCCATAAGCTCGGAGCGTTTAAGTGTAGAAAGGAGGAATTATATGGCTATGAATGGCTTCCTTAATAGTGATATCACTTCCTAGAACAAAAGAAGGTGGCTCCGCAATGAGCTGGGAAGTGCGGACACTAGCTCGATTGGCCATTTCCGTGGCTTCCATTAAGGTCATGCACTGCGCCACCGTGCCTGAGAGTGCATGAGTGACAACACGGCCAAGACGAATGGAGCACTCTACCACAAACCTCGTTAAGACTGAAATCACTGAAAAAATAATAGTTATTAAATTAATTGCAGTCATAATCTCGTAAAATATGTGTCAAAAAATTATGTGCAGTTCGATTAACACATAACATGGGTGTCAAATCTGTAATAAAACCCTGATCAATAAAACAATAACCATGTTGTTAAAAGCAGTCATTGAAAGGTGTTGCTGGCAGCAGGCTCCTGGGGTGAGCAACCCTTTTAATATAAACGGATTTCATCTTTCCACCATGTCACCTAAATCACCTCAATGTTTGTGTATACAATTAAAATAAGATAATAAATTGCAGCAATGGATGGATTACGAACGCTCCCTTCGACCCCATACATCAGGCTTTGTCAGTGGCCCAGAAAATGCATGTCTAACAATCTGTTGATTACAATGTGGTGCGAGCAGAGGCCCCCGCCGAGGGAGGGCGATGACTGTTGCAGGATACATTATTTTAACATATTGTTATGTTTAAATCGATAAGTTTTAAACGAGCGCTAACGACTGCTATTAATTAAACTTTCAGAATCTTTTATTAGAAAAGTTACCACTTGTGTGCTTGATTTAATGAATGGTTTATTATTTCATTTTGTTGGCCCTGACCATTATGCCCAAACGACTGGTCTTTTATCTTGAAAAGAAATGAGGCAAGGCATAGTTTATTTGCAGTGCGGAGACGATGATAACGCGTCAGTTGAAGGGCATATTTGTTTTAAAGCCTTAGAGGAGTAACTGCGACTGGCTCTTGATACAATTTGCCTGCCTCTAAACCATATTGAAATAATTTTCATCCCCCCTTTTTTTCTTGCTATTTGGCCCTTGAGATATTATTATTTTTTATCAGTGTGTTTATATAAAATCACTTGAGTGGGGATGTCAATTTGGAAATGAAATTGTCTGTGCAAGGGAATCATACAGATTGGAAATTAATGGTGTTGCAATTAAAACTTTGGCGTTACAGTATTTGGTAACAATTATGATAATGATTCTAGCTGGAGGTGTGAATTTCACAAGTGGAGTGAAGGGGTGGGGGGTTGGATGTTAACACAGGCGCTGTGCTGGAAAGCTAGCAGTAGCAAACCTCTCCCTCCCAATGTAAAAATATGTTTCCACCACCAGTTTCTTCTAATAGAGCAATGCCACCGAGAAAATATCTTGACTTCTCCTTGGTAGAATGTATGTTATTCCATTACTGAACACAGATAAACTGCCTTTTGTGATATTGCTGCAGGAAGCTCTTTGCTCTCAAGCTGCCATTGACGGAACGTGTCCTACATTGTGCTGTAGTAATAGAGTGGTTTATCAGCTCGTGTTGAGAGTAGCTATAGGCTAAGTATGGTTGAGAGTCACAATTACCAACAGACACAACATGCTGTTTGTCTGCTCATGATTAATGTGCTGGATCAATGTGGGCCGCCGCAAAGAAGCAGGGTGATGGAAGATTCCTGTGAGATTTTTTTTTTCTCCTTCTTCTCCCTGTTTTCTTTTCTTTCTTTTTTTTCACACACACTGCTATCAGCCAAATTGGATGATCAGTGGGGGAATTCTCCCACTCTCTGGGGTTTTCGCTGTGGTTTGTAGATTTTGCCTTCAGGTTTGAAATTCACTCAAACAGACGAAGTCCTTTATCCAGAGACTGGCTTTTTTCAATTGAGCGTTAAGCAAGGGTCCAGATGGGGGGAAGTTGTGGCCTTTTTTTAGCCGGGAAACAGTGTTTACGCTGCAGTCCCATGTCAGCGAGGATAAACCATGAATAACTGTCTAAGCAAGTTACTGTAGGCCTTCTTGAGATCTGTGCTGTTTGTGTTGTGTGGGGCGGAAGGAAGATGATTCACCTACACCAAACACCCCAAAATGAGATTCATTGGATTTCTGTGCATATGTCTTTTGTAACTACTGTAAGGAGTTGTTGTCTTTGTAGAAAGGACACTACTTTGTCTGTATGGTCAATATGTTACTGCAGCCAGCTGCCCATTAGCTTAGCTTAGCGTAAAGAATGAAAGCGGAGGGAAATGGATAGCTTGACTCTATCCAAAGGTCTAAAATTCACCAACCAGCACCTTTTAAGGTAAATTAACATGTTATATCTTGTTTATTTCATATATACACAACTCATACTCATAAAGCAGACTCATTGCCTGAGTTGAAAATTGTAGTTTTTATACTCCCATGTACATTATACGTTTCATGTGCATTAAACAAAGTCAATATGAATAGTTAATTCGTGAGCTAATTTAGACAGAGTTAATTATCTTTGGATAGAGCTGGGCTAGCTGTGCCTCTGTTCATGCTAAGCTTAACTAACCTGGTTGTAGCTTCCTCTTTACCACACACCCGTGGTAGTGGTATCAAATTTCTCATCTAACTCTCAGTAGGAGACTGAACGATGTATTTCACAGAAAGTCGAACTATTCCCTGAGTGACCACTCACCTCTCATCATGAACATTTAATGTCATTCCAGTGGACGTTCTGAATGCAGCTGGATCACTCTGCCAGATTCAGAGCAGACCATTAAAGTGACTAGTACACACTCATCTCCGATTTCAATGGACTTTAAACAAAAGCCGATTACTCAACATACGTGTCTCCCACTGAAAATGGCAATATGTGGTTTAAGTGCAAAGGCTAGCATTGCATACCAGAGGTTACTTAGCAAGATTTTATGGATAGGCCTGCCACACAGTATTTAGATCTAACCCTTTCATGGTTCAAACAAATTATAATCTAATATGCTTTTTGGACGAAGCCCAGAAAATGAATTTAAACGACATACAATCCACCAGAAAGAGTGTTCTCTGGTTTTTTACCAGGATGCTGAATGCTGAGCCCCGGAGCCAGAGACGAGGATGAGAATTACCCATCAACTCTTGAGCAGATTCAGTGGTCAATAATTGAATGAGTGAATCCCATTGTCCAATTACCCGCATTATCTGTGGATACTCCTCTCATTAAAAGGCTAGGGAGGAAGGAGAATAATTAAAAAGATTTGCAGCATGGGCATTTAATGATCACGCTGCTTTTGCCTGATATACTCTCCAGGACCAGTGAGATCATGTGGGATTGAAGGCAGAGGAGCAGCCCCCCTCCTCCAATCCACCCCCTCCCTTTATGCTTGCCCTCCCTGCAGCGCAAACTGGCTCCATTCTGACAAGTGAATGGGGCTTCAGCCACAGCTCTGCAGGGACGAGCTCCCACTGTGGCCCCGGAGGTCTTCAGCTGAAACCAAACAGGGTTAGTGTACCATTTGCAAGTTTCCAAATTCACCCTTTTAATGTAAATACTCACTGAATATTAAAAAAAAAGAGCTATAGCAGGTATATTAAAAAAGTTGCAGTGCCAAAGTGCAGTGTAAACACTTGTAGTGGAGATCTAAATTGCTGTTTGGACACATACCTGTGGTAGGAATGCCCTCATCAGGTAGAAATTCTTTGCACCATTAAGCTTGTGAGTGCTTCAAGAAATACATACCCCCCTCCATCCCTCCACCCCTACTTCCGTTCTTTCATGAAGCACAGCTTTAATTAGCACAGTCTCAATGAATAACACCAGTGCAATTTGGTGGAGATCTTTTGCCGTAGGGGCCTGCGTAGTTCAAGATGTTTTTTACCTCATTCTCAGATAGCACATCATACGGTCAAGTGCACTCTTGCGTGGTGTGTCTGTAGGGCTCTGCTTTTACTGTAAACATGCTTGAAATGTTGCTCAGGAAATAGCCGAGCTGAATGGTTTTACATTTCAGTAAGCTGTCCAGAAATCGGCAAGTCATCCCAATGATGCAACAACTTACCGTATTTAGTCATATCTTCTCATTAAGAGCACTTGTGAGGCCTTTTTTGATAGTGCTCGACTCAATATTTGATGTTTATGGAACTTCTTAAGTGGTGTAAATATTAGCTCAAATGTTTCCAGGCAGCTGGCATGGGTCAAGAGATTGTGGTCTGGACGGAGCTGAGAGAGAAGTGTTTGATCATGTAGAGGCCAAACTTGTGGGTCATTGAGCTACAGCCATTCATAGAACCCAACACCACTGAGATGATTTATAGTACGATCAAATGATATTGGGTTTTCCCACATACATATGTTTTCCTCTGAATATATATCACTAATACACCAATAATATAGTGTTTATCTTGGAGAGGTGGTGTGTCATAATGTTTGTGGTTGCTCCAGTCAGGACATGGACATGTTTTATAAATATGTTGAGATTATTCATGTCTGATGAATCTTAAAAGGGATTAGCACAGGGGAACTACTGGGAAACTGGAAGTTTATTTCTGTTACAGAGACAAAATGAATCAGAAATAGCTTTTAATTCATAAGGCGTATCCTAGCTTCATTGATGGGTAAGAAGCTAAGGAATATGAGTTCATTATAAGTCAACTTACCGGAGTAAATGGAGATGTTATAATGGAAAAAAAAATATCCTCAACTGGGGTTAAAATCTAAATTTCAAGGGCAATGTCACCATTTTAACCAAGATCCCATGTATGAAGGTGAAACTGAATTTCTTCTCCTTGTAATTTAACTGTATGATGATAAAAAAAAATATATATATATATATATATATACATATCTGATACAGTTTTTGACAATTGGAAGTCTCCATGATTTGGCCATGTTTACTGTTTACATGTTGACTTTATGTTTTATGTCCATATAACATATATCATATATCATTGTCCAAAATATATTAAAAACACATCAGTTCCGTGCAGGTATAGGTTCTTTCACTGAGATGTGTACAGTTTATTTTGAGTCAGTCCCACACACACTGTCCTGCTGCCATCACTAGAGCACCTAAAGTGCATTAATCCACAGGTGAAAATAGTCCCTGACAAATGGACTATTTAGTAATGTTTGATAAAAACTGCCGTGCCCAGCTGAGGGATTTACTAATTAGTTTGAAATGATGAAACTAAATATATAAATTTCCTTTTTCCCAGTGAGAATAAATGGCAGAGAGCCACTGTCAGGCTGTGGAGATTACATAGTATTAAGGGTCAGTACACCTAGTTCACAAAAAGACATAGTTTCCCAGTTACCCATTGTAGTATGTATGGTTTTATTTGGTGAGGTTTTGAGACTTCTGCCGCCATCCTAATGAAGCTGAATTGAGTTTGTTGGCATTTATAAAAAGTCTTTTAGAAACAATGTCCCTGTTACTCTGGATAATTCAGAACTTTGGCTTTTTTGTTGTTGTTTTTTTTAGAGAATACTTCACATTGGAAACTGTTGGCTTTGAGGTCTGTGGATTATCCAGAGTTAACAGGGACATTGTCTCTGGAAAGACATGTCACTGTTGGCTTTTTAAAAAAGCTTTAAGCACCACAAATTGAATACCATTCATTCTTAGCAATAACCTTTGCAATCTCAACAAAAAAACCTAAAACTACAGATCGGTGGAAAATATGTTTTATAATCACAAAACATATTTTCCTCTTATCTCTGTAACCATGGATAATAACACACATTTGTATGTGTAGTAGTATTATTAGACAGTACCTTGTCAATGTTTAGCATGTATTAAAGCCACCAGGATGCAAAGATCAGTGGTAGATAATGTTTATTTGAGTTGTACCAAGAGGAGTGTTCTTTAAAAGTCTTGTTCCGGAGAAAACAGCGTGCTACTGACAGTGCGGCAGAGCATTAATGGGTTAATTCTCCTTATTCTGACCTACCTTGTGACCTATTAAAACAAGCCTGGGCCCACTTTATACTGTAAATATAGCATAAAGAATAAACTGCCATGCAAATGCCATGGTTGCCATTATGTATAATGTAAATATCCAAGCACACACATGTACATACATGTAAAGCCTAATTTGCACCATGACACCCTGGTGAAAGAAAATCTCATCTATTTGATCTACAGCTCTCTCACAATATCCAGCAAGCATATTAGTGGTAACTATAACTAGAGCAAACCTGAGGTAACCCCAAAAATAGCACTAAGGCTAAATGAGCAGATATTGCAGTTATCCATGAGGCAGATTTTTACTGTCATTAGAGATATATTGTTTTCCCACACATCTCTCCTGTGCAGCCTCAAGATGAAAAGCTGTGTAAAAGGTGCCATAAGAATGTCAGTGGAGATTAATCACACTTATCCCTGATCTGTGGTGGCATTCCTAACCGGGTCACCTGTAAAAAGATGACTCCCGAGCTGAAATAGTCCAGCCTTCTCTTAAAGCGAGTTCCAACGCGGAGAAATAACCCACAATCACACAAGGCAGTAACCGGAGAAGCGCACATCAGCAGCTGCTGAATCACAGAACAGAACAACAGTTTTTTATGATGATGAGATGATTTGGGTTGTTTGCTTGATGATTGATGTGTGTGTCTGTGTGCATGTATCTGTGTGTGTGTGTGTGTGTGTGTGTTACTGCACAGTGGAAGAAACTGAAGCTGTGTTAGTGGTTAACCTCAGTCATTTGTGTTTATCTTTTTCAAATTTTAGGTTCAGCTTCTCCAAACTGACACTAAATAAACACTTGCCAGGAGATGGGAATAGTCTGTATTTTATTTTCCAGTCATTTGCTTTGCTGTTTTAAACTGGTTTGGCATTTCCACAAAATAGGTTCTGTCTCTTTATCATCACCTAAGTTCCTATTTATGGTGGCAGCAGAGCACATAATTTAGAGGTCACGCTCAGAGGATGGAGGAGATGTGTCTGTGCCAGTTGGATTCGGATTAACAATCGTCCATTGTGGAGTTGTGGAGTTCAACGACAGCTTGCTTTGCAGGCCTCTTAACTTTGCAGAGAACAGAGTTGTATCTCAAAGTTGAGCCGCTCAGGCCAAGGATTTTCCTTAACCTCTTTTGAGAAATGGACCGCGGGGTGAATTCATAAAAGAGCAGTCTGTTGGACAATTTGTCTTTTGACAGGAGGGAACATTGGAAGCCACCAGAGGGTGGTCAGCGGTGAGTGGCACAGGCGTGCCTGGGGCGGTACCTGCAGGCCATTCTTCCTCATGATTTGTCCTGGATGAGGAGATGAGGGAGCGGCAGCGCGGGCCGCCATCTGGCCCCAGCCGGGGAATTGGGTGGTGAGGTGCAGGCGGCGGGTGCGCGTTCGGTGTCAGTACGGCTCCATCAGGGCTGTTTGCGAACAGATGTTCTGTGGTGTGTTCGCTCCAGCACGGCTCAGGAGGGAAGACGTGTCTATCAGTGGCTGGAGGCTTTCAGGGGAGCAGCAGACTCTGACCTTGAGGCTGCCGCATGTCAATCCCTGTCTCCTAAAGCCCTGCGAGACTACCAAACATGGCCCTATTTGGTTATCAAACAGACAGAAAATTGTACAAACACAATACATTGAATTTCTGATGTGCATTCATTAAAGTGGCTGCTCGGAAAAGTTACAATCCTGATGAATTCTCAGCTAAAAGTTAAATCCTCAAGACATAGCACGAGTCAGGATTTTTTTCAGTCAGTGATCAGTTTCTCTTTGGCTAAGTGTGTATTATGCTTTCTTGTGAACAGACGAGAATGTAAAACGCAAGGGCAAGAGTATCCTCTGTCGCCATCACCCTGATCTTAGCAATCAATAAGCGTTTAATCAGTCAATTATATGGTGCTAATTTAACAGCCTGCAGGTACAGCCATCTCCGAGCACTTCCCCATGAAAATACAGAATATAGGAAATTTATCTTGTGGAAAAATGTCAGAAGCAGAAAATGAAGTTTCCAAAGGGAGGAATGTGGAAGTCCAAAACATGTCGTCCATGTTGGCAGATAGAGAGGACAAACCAAAGAGCTGCAGTTTAGGGGGAAAGTGTGAGGAGGAAAGATTGCAGCTTCAACTTATCGTCATGTTGAGAACGTGCAGAGAAGAAGATGCCCCATGGTAGAAACTGATCTACAAATAACAGCTCGGCTTTTTAATCAGACAATTTGAACGAGGGGAGGGGGAAAAGGAGAAGCTATGGTCTTGATAGTGACGGGAATATTTGGACATTCCTGATAATGATTCCTTTGGAAAAGATCTGAGTAAAACAGCCTGAAAGCGAGCTGCTCTCTTCTCCTCAGTGTCCATGTTGAGCAACGCCCACATTCAGCTTATTATTTATGAAACAAATGCCCCTGCCTTCGCACTGACATCAGACGTATTTGCAAAACTGAACTCTGTATGGCAACGAAATTGTTTATTTGTTCATAAACTGAGGGCTAATGGTTTATTTATGGGCAGTGATTAGAGAGGGCCGAGCTGAGTTGATGTTTAGCTAATAGGGAACAAAAACAAGAAACCAACATAATAGCATAGAGTTTGCTGGAGACCTGGCTTGTAATTTCTGGTGTCAATATTTGAATTGTTGAGGGGGGAGTATTATGGACACGGGGCCGGTGTGGAGAGTGCGCTCTAGCTCCTCACTCACCTATAAAAACTAACATCTGTTGAGGCATACATTAAGTTTAAAAATAACTGTACAGAGATCACCGGGTAAAGTACAGTCAACCAGATGTCGTTTTAAAAGTGCCAGATGGAACAATGAAAGCGGGATTGGAAATTAGAAAGCACTGTGAAAGGTCAGATCAATTAAGAAAGCTGCGTTGGCTGCCATATGACAATTAAGGCAAGTTTAAAGCACTTGAGCTAACGGGGCAGCCAAGTGAGTGGCTGTCGCAGGGAGGAACTTCTTGGGGGCATGGAAACGTGCGCATGCAGGACGGGGGAGCTTCCTGGACTGAAGTGCATTTACACCAGGTCAAGGTTAATGACCCGCACAGATAAACCTGATAGAACGCCTCACAGCACTGCTCGCGACCTTTGTCCATCAGTATTAAGAAGCCAATAAATTACAGCCGTGACTTTAAGTGACATTGAAATTGACTCTGCTCTAATGAGGGAAAGAGAGAGAGAGACAGCAAAGAGGGACACAGAGAGAGAGAGAAGTGGTTATGAGAAGAGAATGCAGCTAATCTTGAAGGAAGAATTCATATATTTCCCAAACATATTTTCACATCATACAAAACCTAATAACACCGACATGATATCAGTTTAAAAAAAAATCACCTCCTCTACCTCTCCAACCTTTATTTTTATGTCCCCAAAAACAAGCTTTAACAGGTTACCGTGTTTCTGCTGTCCCAGATGGCTGCCAGCTTCCCTCAACACCCATGAGTGCACATGAGCCACAAGGGGGCAATATTTGCATTGTTTGTCTGCGTCCTCCCCAGGCGCACACACACACACACACACACACACACACACACACACACACTGATTTACATTTATGTTTTGCATTTGCACATTTGGATCAAGTGCAGTTTAGCTGTTCATTTACATTGCAACATGTTAACAGAAAGCACGATAAGCTGCTTCCTGTAGCGACAACAGCTCACAGTGTCTGACTAACAGGACCACAGGCTCTTCATGTTACAATTTACAGGCAAATAATAATTTACAGACTAAAACTGTCACCTCTCTTTTATATCCAATATTTATCTGTACTTTTTTTGGGGGGGGGGTTGCACCAAAGCAACATCTGTTGTCTTGCCCTGCTCCAGTTTCCTTTGAACTGTGGATTAACAAGGCATTGTTCTAAGTGGTCAAGCATGCAATGGCACGGCTTGGTACAAAACACTGAGAGGAAGGAGATCTTTTCCACACTTAAACACTCCGAACAAGACCATTTAAGAATTTCTCACACAATTTGTTCTGTTGATTCTTCCAAAGTTCTGCTGTAAGCACTTTTGCAGTGTGCAAACGGAATTATTCATCGCATTAACGATAACATAAATGCAGCGGCGACAGAATTTAATGCACCCATGGAGATTACCTTTATTTACTCATGAAAAAGAATACATTGAGCTACTTTTTTGCAAAGCGGGGTCTCTGTAAAACGATTCTTTTGAACTCTGTCCCTACCACACTGAGAAGGATATATGTTAGGTCTGCTAATATCTCCATTTGCATGTCCTTAAAATACAGTTTTAATTATAGATAAGGCTAACCTGCGATAGCACCACCTCTAAAGCTGCGGCACACTCACAGTATGTTGTTCGTGTCAAATTTTTTATAGATTAATGTTAATAGCGTTCTCCTCAGGAAGATAAGATGGTCAAAAAAGTTGAAGTCACAAAATAAAACGCAATCGCACCTGTGCTAACATGTAGCATTCTCTTTAGCTTTGCGGCTACGCTACTCTGTGAAGTTTGTTCATGTGAACTGCAGCTTTTTGTCATTTTCTTTCACAGAAAAAGGTCAGAGTTTAAACCTTACACCAGGTGCATCATCTCCAGCTCTGCATGCATCAACTGTAACCGTACACCGGGCTCTTGTCCCAGTATTTTGCCTCCATTGATTGTTGGGCCACTCTGCTGGAATGTGGGAATTAATTAGACAATTTGTATAATGGACTTAGGCACATAAAGACACGCGGGGCTCGACAGAGTGGCGGCATCCTGTGGCTCCCATTGTCCTTGAGGAACTCTCATCCAGATGTTCAAACGGATTGGAGGCTAACCTCTCACCCGCTCCTAATTATCATCTGAATGACAACATGGCCCAGATCAATAGTTCCCAGTCGCAGTTTGAAGATCACAGATAAGACACCACCTTGTTGTCAGAGAGAAAATGCTAATGTAATTAATGTTCAATAATCCTCTGGCAAAAGATCTGTGTGTGGATATTAATGCCAGATATTTACTCCAAACAGGCCCGTGAGCGGGAAAACACACACAGGGTTTTTAAAGGTTTGTAAGCCAGTTCGAGCGCACTGGCTGCTGGTCACAGTATACTGCAGTGAAAGTGTAAAGCAGAGGAGACTTCCTGTTGAGAGTGCAACTCATGATGAGGTCAGTGGGACTCTTTAGAGCGGTGTCAGACTCCCTCGCTGCCCTCCCTGTGCTGTAGGTGCATGTGTGTGGTCAGCTACTGTGGATACACACTGCAGGCATCTCTGCTGTCAGACACAGTGTGACTCACTACCTCGTGGTTTAATTACACTTTATGATAACGACACCAAATTTACATTCTCTGAGGAGGCATTTTAACCCTTTAACACTCAGCTTTCTCTTTTTTTTCTCCCATGAATTATCTTGTTACAGACAGCGCTGGTGTGTCACTAAGTTACTGTACAGTTAAATACTAAATACTTTTTTTGTTTGTTTTTAGAGGGAAGTATTTTTTTACTCCATTCTATTTATCTGACTTTCACTTACTCTTTGCAGATTTAAGGAGGTAGGAGGTAAATACAGCTCTACTTTGACCAGCTACATCATTAAAATGCTGCTTATAATGATGCAGCTGTAACAATACTCCAATTATATAACATATAGTAATGTAAGTCACTTTTCTGTGACGCTTCAGTACATGTTTCTGTGTAGGGTAGCTCCACCCATTTTACACCTGAGATTAGACATCATGACTCAGGATGACTCAGCTTGTGAAAAACTGTCTTAAGTGCTTAAACTGTCCTCTGTGGCTCTAGAGGGCACGCTCCAGAAGTCCGCACCACCGCCGATTCCAACTCTTCACTGAAGCTATGTGATGTTTACACGAGTGAAATAAGCAAACCCTATGTAAAATGAGTTTATGACACTGCGTGTTAGTCATACATTAATACTTTGAATTTTTTCATTATTTCACAATATTTCAGTTTAACATTCTGGCAGAAGGAGTTAGATAGCAGACACCACTCTTCTGTATGTACAGTAAATATGAAACTGCAATCAGCTTGTTTAGCCTTAGCTTAGTTTGGCAAGTCCTGGTAACAGGGAAACAGCTAGCCTGGCTCTACCATCACCTCTAAGAAATAGCATGGCACATGACTGCCAGTAAAAAGTCTATTTGGACACCTCGGGGTCTGTATGGGTTAAGCAAACAAGATATAGCGTGTTATTGAGCTTGTGAAGTGCTGGTGGAACCAGACTAGCTTTTTTTACTATACTAACATGAGAGTGGTATTGATCTTTCCGTCTACTGTCCATTTTCCCAAATGGCAAACAATTGCTTGAAGTAATTGCTATTTAAATTTGTTACTTGCACTTCTTTGCACACTCAGAACTTAAAAGCAGGACAAATGACAAATGTTAAAACTCACAATAAAAAATATAAAATCACATTTTCTTTATTCCAGAGCAGTATTAAGACATGATGAAGCCCACCACCTCTGTGGCTGTCCAGCACTGTGAGCATGTATTTGCTAATAACACTGACCTCCTAGTGTCATGGATACAATATCCTCTGCCATGCCTTCCTCCTCTTCAAGATGTGTATTTTTCTTTTTGATGTCGACCCAGCCGCCACCTGCCACAGCTCTCGTCTCTCTGACTGACTGAGTTCATGATTAACTCAGTATTTTTTTTGTCTTCCAAACCTCTGCTCACAACAACACTTCCCACTGAGGCAATAGCAATTTCTATGAGAAGTTGCACTCCTCATGATTCAAAATCATAAACCCAGCATGTGTCAATGAGGATCCCGTCCCTGATTTTTGCAAAGATGAATAAAACAGGTTGCGGTGAAATAGGCAGAGATGCCCAATTAAAGAAATTGTTATTGTGAAATAGTGCTGGATCTCATCGGGATTTTGCTTCAGTAACTATCTCATTCCAGCTTAAATGATCTATATGAGCAGTGAAGAGAGGAAGGAAGGGATGTTTATATGTGTGTGGGAGGGTGTGTTCGTTACAAGATGGAGAGAGATGGAGCAATACAATTTATTCCTTAAGTGAGGTAAAGGCCATATTGCCTACCATTAACAGAGCAGAACGTCGGCACGGGCTGATAATTAAGTAATCCATGAGAGCATGAGCAATATAGGACAATCACTAACATCCTCTGCTCCTTTGCCACATCGTTTTTTTTCCCCTCCAACATCATTTTAGATTATGCTGGAAAATATTATTGCATTGTGATTTGAAACTGCTGCTATAGAGGAAAATGTTCTGCTCGCAGCTCCAAACTAATGATTCCAGTGAGATGAACTCATTTCAAAGACGCGTGTCGCCTGTCACACTTTTCTGATTTGCTCCCTTTGCAAACTTTAGGTTAATATTTGACTGAACAGGGGAGCTTTATTGGTTAGTTTTAATTGTTGATATTTGATGCCTGACTCATGTATTTAAAATGTGGACCTGCGTGCATGATTCAAACAGGAGATACAAGTATACAGTCGGCATCAACCTTAATTTAAATGTTATTCTGGTTTAGAAACAATTCCTGATCACAGGCAGCTCTGAAATTATCTTAATTTTGTATCATTTCATTCAAACAATCATTCACACGGTACCACAGAGCAGGTGTTTTTGATAATATTGATGACACTCAATGAGATACTAACAAACTCTCATTAACTGACTTCCCAGATTTCATTTTTCATTGCTCTTCAAGGTCTTAGAGAGTATTTTATCATTATTTTAATGGATAGAGCTTAATATTAATTTGATGACATCTGCTAGTCAAATTCATACACACAAATGACCTTTTAAAGATTGTATTCCAGCACTGATCTCTGTGGGTTAAACTTTCAAGCATGTGGTGATTTTCACTCTCACTGATCTCAGGGCATGTCTTGCTTTCAACAGCTGATAGAAAACACCTGCTGCAGTGTGACATCACTGATTATGGTACATCCAACATGACTGGAATTTGAATGAATAACTTCTTTATGTTTGTCTATGATTTTTATATATGTTATATATATATATATATTTTACAGGCCTCGGTGCGTACTTGCTGGGATCCCAGTTAAATGCACAGTATGACAGAAAAAAAGCTCATGTCTGTTCCATCGCATAAATAAAAATAGTGCTGGAAATTGGCCACGGCATGTAATGTCGGCATGCAAACATCGGGTCATTGTTAGCATTCAACATGCAAAGAATAATATGAAATGTCTTTTGAATTATTTTTAGATTAAAAAGAAATTATACCACTATGAAATTACAGTAAAAAAAAAAAAAAAAAAAAAAAAAAAACATCCTTCTTGACTGACCGCATATTTACATTTTATTTCTCACCTTGAAGCTCACTTTGTGCTCCAGGGTCACATGACAGTTTTTGTGTTGTTTGGTGAAATGACCAAATAAGTACAAAAAATACTTGTATTTTTCTAAAAAAGACTAGAAAATATATTTTATAGATATATATATATATATATATATATTTGTGGCATGTGTGATTTGTATTTAATATTTACATTCAAACATTTAAGTTGAATGAATGTCTGGTCTATACATAGACTATAAAGCATGCCTAATGCCTCAAATCATTTATTATATGATGAGCTAGTTCTCTTTTGAAATGGAATAAAGTTTATTAAGCTAATGAAATATTAACCTCCATCCACACTTTTTACACTGCTACTTTCATTCATTCATTCATTCTAACATATTTCATTCTCTCACTTACTCTGAGTTTGTCTTTGTAGCGTTTCTGCCTCTTCCACATATAGAAAAATGGGACAACATCTCACCCTGTGTTTCATCATGTTAGTCCAGTCACCACTGAAATATTTATTCAGATTAAATTTACAACAATCCACACTTACGCACAGCAGTCTGCATCATCCATCTCCTGCTTGTCCAAATGCATTTCCATTGTTTCTAAAAGAAATTGAATCAAGTGGAGGTTTAGGACAAGACTCTTCAATTTTTTCCCTTTGCTTCCTAACAAACGGTAACATTTTAATTTTTGCTTTCATCCTCAAGACTGAAAATACAATCATGATCACCTCGCTACAGAGCCATGTTTAATACCCCAATTATGCAGCCAGGCACCTAGTCCTCAGCGCGGAGCTCTTCTCCCACCATGCTGCCTGAACAGCAGCTGGCTGTTGCCCTGTGTGTTCAGTCACCTCGATATCATCGATGAGCACGCCTCATCTAGCAGGTTACAACGCTGGACCTATGCTGTTGTTTTAATAATACAGCATGGGATTGTCCAGGAGGAGTTTACTCTGTGTCTCCTGCTCCAGCCTTTTTCTCCAATTTATTTATTTACCCAAACATGGAGCATGGAGCGTTTCAGGCCCTTTATGTGTGACGCACAGGGACGACTTACACTCATTGTGGGAGAAAAACGCACTGACTGTAAGAACAGTGAACACTGTAAGTGTCTGTGCTGACACAAGCTTTAAATTAAAAAGCCTTATACCAATCCTTATACCAATTTTTCCACTACACACATTTTTTAACTGAAAGGTGATTATAACAGCAGTGGTTCCCAACCTAAGGGTCACCAAAGATTATTTGTCTTACACAACCTGCAGTTATTGTACTTTACTGTTTGGGTAAGTATTCGTAAGATGTGACATTTATTCCGAGTCATCAGTTTACCCAATTATAGAAGAGGAGTCCTCATGAAAACAGTTGGGAACACTGTGATAGAGGATGTCCTATTTAGGCAGGAGTTTGCTGAATTATCTGGCTGATATTTGTCTGTGTCTTTAGCTGCTGATATGACACAAGAGCATATATAGTTATGTTTTAAACTGATACCTTGAGGGCTGTCAGTTGGTGTAACAGTAACTGAAACCTGCTTTAATTTGTCTCTAGACCTGATATTTCTGTTAGCCATGTTTGTGCATATTTATAGAGGCTCTTACACAGAGGTGGAAAAAAAGTACTACATCCTTTAAGAGTTTTGAAAGTAAATATTATGAGCAAAAATGTAGTATTGAAGCAAATATACCAATACACACAAATTGCCCCTTTGATATACTAATGTACATATTACTGATGTCATGCAAGGTGTGTTTTACTGTTGCAGTTAACTTGAAACTACATTTCGTTAAAAACTGTTTGATTTTATGCATGAAGACAATCAACATATATTTTGTATGTCATCAATCATTATTTTTACATGTATATATATTTCTTTGATATAGCATAAGTATAACCCAGAGTATAAATGAAATTCTCAAGTAAAGTGCCATACATATACATAATTACATTTCTTCACTTCTTACAGATAACTCAGCCTTTTGATTTTATGAATGTTTGTACCACACAAACCTTTTTCAGGTCTACGGTTAAATCAGAAGAAGACTAGACAGAACAAGGACTCATGTGAACTCATGGAACAAGTAAAGCACATTTCCAATTTACGCAAGAACGTTAACAGTGAAAAAAGATGCAATGAGACATTCAGCAGCCAATTAATGAAGTCTGTGACCAATAAGCAGCTGAACTCATCGTAGTTAACACTGAAGACTGGGAGTGGGGGTGTGTTTTGGTTAATGCTTGAAAATGTTTCTCTTTGCTCAGTGCTGCCTTCTGCATTTCCTTCCTGCTCTTTGTTCCTCAGCTAAACAT
Organism: Protonibea diacanthus; assembly: GCA_028641955.1. Classification (NCBI taxonomy): domain Eukaryota; kingdom Metazoa; phylum Chordata; class Actinopteri; family Sciaenidae; genus Protonibea; species Protonibea diacanthus. The sequence continues at coordinate 25,126,470 of CM053978.1, read as the reverse complement.
ATCTCTAAGTCACCCTGGGTGTCGCAACTGACGCTTCTCACCCTCCAGCAACGCTTTATATCACACTAACGCTCAGAATGTTGTAATGCAACATTACAATACCATGTTTCTGTGGTTTTTTGTTGTTTTGTTTCATGGTTTTGGGCATTAGCCAGCAAACCTGCATGCCAGCTACACTTTCTTTTCCCTTCAAATCAACACCTTGGTCTTAATGCATGAGTCCTAATGAATGGTGGAGTTATGCAGGAGAGAGGGATGGAGGTGGAGAAATAATAAACATCCACCTGAACGCAACAACAGCACTCACACACACACACACACACACACACACACACACACACCTGTAAATGTCAGTGCCTGAGCATCCATTACATTATACAGTGAAGCTATTCAGGAATGAAAATACCTCACTGTGACGGCCCAGTTATGACACAGTACAGTTCAGTACTTTATTTTTTTAAGCTTTCTTTCTTTCTTTTTTCTTTTGCATCGCCACTCAATACCGCACTCCTCTACATATGGAGAAGCAAGCCCAAAATTAGTGATTGCAGGTTACGGATCAAAAGTCTGATCAGAGCCATGCCTCTGAACATTATGTGCACATTTTTCACGCCAGTCCTCGTGGAAATCAATGTTTATGTGACCCACCCATGTTCTCCTCAAAAATCAGGGGAGTATATTTATGAGCTTACTGTGCACGAGGCACAAGAAAACACGAAGGGCAAATATTTACGCATGCACGTATTGTTCACTGTGTGCAAGCAAGTATTGTTCAATAAGATCTAATACTGAAATACTGAAGAAACACGCCTGAGGGTGCTCAACTATTAAACTTTGTTTTTGATCTACTTTAGAGAAGTTGCATCTCTTTCTCCATCATTACTACACTCAGCAGCCACTCTAACACTCTGATCTTTGTTGTCGTATCATTGCTCATCAAAAACCAAATTTTTTCTTCATATTAAGCAGCGTGATCTGATGACATTTTTGATTTAGAGTGTCATTTCATTCACGTTTCCTGAACACATCTGAAACATGAAACCAAAAAAACTGTTTGTCGAAGAGCACGCAGTTCAGTGTGTGACTAAGAGCAGGAAATAAGCAAGTGCTCGCGTACACTGTGTGTGTGTGTGCGTGTGTGTGTGTGTGTGTGTGCGCAGTGTGGGGGGGGGGGGGGGGGGGGAGTGTGCCTGTGCTTTGGCATCCGTGTGTGTGCAGTGGATCTTGCTCCTTGTTTTGTACGGGTGTGTAGGCCTCTTCAAAGCGATCTCTCTCCATATGGTGTGTGCTGCGAGCGGGTCAACTTGCAGCACAGCTCTGGAGAGGGGGATTTTCTCCCTGCCCATTGTCTGTCCACAAAGCCTGCGGAGAGAGCCTGCCGCTTTCAGGCCATCACCGCCAGCCCCTAATATGGCAAATGAATGCATGAGCGAATACAAGGGTGAATAACTGAATGAATAACCAAAGACGATTTACATAATTGCACGTAGGGTATGTATTTTCTAACATTTGAGCAGCTATTTGCATATTCACACTCTATAGAAATTATTCAGTCAATACTGTAGATCCATCATGTAAATACAACTCCTTTGAATTAACGGATGAGAGAAAGGGGGAAAAAAAGAACTCAAACAATAATAATGTTAATTATGTTTTATGTGCCTGAGGGGAGATCTCCTCCCAGCCTCAGTTGCTGTCATAAAAAAGAAGCGTGATCCCAAATATTCAGTTTTGACATGTTTGCTTAACAGGTAAACATCAGGAGGTTAAAACAAATAAAAAAAAAAAAAAAAAAGACATCTTCTGTGTGTTGTATCCTTTTTTCTTCTTTTTTTCCCCTTCTTCTTTGCCTGCAGCATTGATCTGAGCTTGAACAAACCATCCATTTCATCCATTTCAAATGTCAAGGGGTCTTTGTTTCACACATGTGATCACAGTTTGCAGAAACTCCCCGCAAATTGTCGCCACAGTCTTGTTGCATCATTTGAAGTGCTGTTTTCCCTCATGTCACCCTCCTTTGTGATCAAGACAGACACTCTGTATATGCGCGACGACATCTTTTGAACTATTCAAAAGTGCCACCGTCACTCCACGTTCCTTCTCTTGTTGTTTTAGGCAGGATAAGAGGCCAGTTAACCTTCACACGCCACATTTGAGAATGAAGGCAGGTTGGTTGGTTGGTTGGCTGGTGGGTGGTGGTGGAGGGGAGGGGTGGATGCAGGGGGTTGAAGTGAAGAGAGTGGCAGATGAAGAGGGAGATGGGGAAAAAGGTGGGTAGAAAAGTGTTATGCGTGTGTGTGTGTGTGTGTGTGTGTGTGTGTGTGTTGACCTGCCTACCCTTCACCTTTTGTCTCACTGTGTGGTGCTGTTGTGAGTGCTGGAGGAGGACATGTGAAGAGCCGGACTCTGGCCAGCAGAACGGCACCCCTGCCTGGCAGTTTTCACAATCTGCCCCCCGCCCCCCACTCTCCTCCCTTCTCTTTCTTTCACTCAGTCTTCCTGGCCTGCAGCTAAAAACACGTATTTTCTCTGTTTGGGGAGGGGGGGGGGGGTTGTTAGATCAGAGGGGAACCAAACACATCAAAAGCCCAAGGATGGACTATGTAGTTGTATTTGACCAGGTCAGTCAGCATTGTCAGATTCTACACGGCTCCCTCTTCTGCTTCAATCATCTCATTTTGCAGCACTCAGAATATGAGCCTTTATGCTTCATTTTGCTTGTCATACTTAAATTTCTCTTGTTTGTCAGCCATAATTCAGCATCTCATGAATTAGTCATGGGAATAACTGCTTTCATTTAGGGGCTTTAACCTGTGCAAAATCCTCCTTGGCTGACTTGGCAATAGCGCACACGCACACACACACAAACCTATTGGGTGCGTGCTACAGGCAGGGAGCTTGGAGCCACTGTAGATTTGCAGCTCTGTGTCCAAACGGGAGGGAATGTAAATGAGATGGTCTCCAGTCCTGAGGGGATGGCGAGGGTGGTGAGGGTGGTGGAGGTGGTGGGAGGGGGACTGCTGCTGATCACTGTCCACCACATTAAGCACCACTCATTCCCTCGCCGCTCACACGCGCAATCATCACATCATATGCAAAACAGTAGCCTTCCAGTGTGAACAACAACAACAGCCGCACTAATGACACACTCGCTTTTAATGTGCTTCTGAGGAGGATGTCATTTGTTGAAGATGGAAAGATGTTCTATTTTAAAAGGAAGATCATCAAAGTGGATACTCACTGAACACTGAACCCACAGCACAGTGCTATCTACCCTGTTGGTACTTAAAAAGATGATGCAGGTTTGTTACAGTTGAGGCCTTTTCTTCATTAATTTGGCCTTTTATTGGTCATAAATGCAATGTACACACTATTGTCAGTCACTGACATTTGGACACAGTGATCAAGGAAGATGGTTGAGGTGAGAAACATGCATGCAACAGGTCATGACAGGTTTTAAACAAGCCAAAAGTCTAGCCAGAGGGCAAAATCACAATTGAGAGCACCGGTTATCTTGGTAATGATCTCTCTCTGAGGAGGAAAACTGTGAACACTGAAGCAGGACGTTCTTCTGTGAACTGTTTTGGATGTTTTAAATGTACAGTTATGATAATCATTTCTCCAACTGTCTGTTTTACTGCTAAAAGGCGTTGTCTGCACAGTAAATGTGAAGTTACAGCCAGCGGCTCACTAGCTTATCTTAGAATAAAGACTGGAAGTAGGGAAACAGCTAGCATGGGATAAGGGGACCTGTGAGTCTCTAAGTATTGCAGCCTATAGGAATCCATGGCTCAATGAAACTGTGGCTGGGGGCTGTTCTTATTTTCTTCTATTAATGATGAGTAATAAGCTGCTCTGGCCTCACAGAGAGTCTTCCTTTATGTTTTAAGACTTTTGCCAGACTAAACAAGATTCTTCCAGCTTGGTGGAACGCCATTTCCTTTCAGGTTTCCGCACCTTTTGCTTCAGAGGTCTGGAGGTTACGCCATGAAGCTAATTTAATTTATTATTTTATTAGTTTAATTATCTTTCTTTACAGGGCCATAGAATCAAGTGTTATTCCCAGTTCACAGTTCACAGCACTATCAACAAGATGACCAATTTGGGATGAACTAATAGTAACATACAAGTTCTCTATAATATTAATACATGGCATTGAATTACATGCTGATCATCAATCAGTTCCTTAAATCTATCTGTAGGAGTTTCTGCCTAAAGGCTTGTAGAACAGTAAGAGGAATTCAAAGGTTATTAAATTATGGTCAGTAGAAGAGGATTCTCTGGAAAGACTATTAAATGTTCAATTTCAATACAGTATAGGGAGAACAAGGTCAAGAGTGTGGTTAAGGCAATGAGTGGGTTTATTTACGCTCTGATAGAAGCCAGTCGAATCTAATAATGAGATAAACGCGTAACTAAGATTATTATGATGGACGTGCACATGGATATTAAAATCACCTACAATAATTACTGTATCTATTTTAAGAATTAAACCTGATAAAAACGTGGTGTACTATAACAAACAAGGCTTTTAAATGAGCTATATTTTCTTTAGGTTTAAGATTTATTGGTAGGCTTGAGTCGAAAATGGCTGCAACTCTAGCTCCTCGTCTGGTGCCTAGAGGAATGGGAGTATTAATATGGCTAGTAGGAGTGGATAATTGGCTAGCATACTCTTTTCTTATCATAATCTGATATTTATTTACCAATACATCTGTAGTGGACAGAGATCTGATGTTTAAGAGTCCACATTTAATTCTCTTATTTTGTACTGTTTTACTAGGTTTGTATGTTATGTTATGTAACCATTTAGGTGGTCAGGGGACAAACACAGTCTCTATAGAGTTTTGGGTGGATAACTGCTGTAATGGGAGCACAGTCAAATTATCTATAGCCCACATTGTTGGCTGGATAGCCAGTGGTTGAATGTTGACATGCAGCTGCAACAGCAACAGCAACATGTCAGATTAGACAGGTGTTCAGAGAAACCTAAATAAAGAGTTGTTTTCAACTCCTTATCTTCACTTCACCTGTCTCTCCCCACTCAGTAGCTACATGTGTGTGGAGGGCTACACCCCACCCTCAGTGAATCAAGGTGAGAGGTTGGGGGGCATAGTTAGAAAAAGTTGGACAGTTAGACAGTTGGGGCAAGTGACATGAGTAAACAGGTTTTAGCCAAAAGTCTAGCCAGAGGGCAAAATCAAAATTGAGCGCATTGGTTATCTTGGTGAGAATCTCTCGTTGCAGAGGTTTGTTAACACTGCCAACACTGAAACAGGATGCTGATCTGTGAACTGTTATGGATGTTTCCCAAGCAGTTATGGTAATCATTTTTCCAACTGTCTGTTTACACAGTATTAATTGCTGTTGCCTAAAACATTTTAGAGAAAATGTAATGTTTGTACTTGCAAGTGCACAGAGTCTTCAAATCTATCTATCTACAGAAACCAGGATTCACATCCTGCATCTTTTGTGTGGATAGGTTTGGGCAAAACATACACCCAGCCTTTGTGTTGCTTGCACATTATCATAAAACTGTTGGAGGGAATAGTTTGGCATTTTAGGGTTGATACCATCCTCCACAGTAAATGTGAAGATAGCTTAGCTTGTCATAATGACTGGAAGCAGGGCAAAACAGCTAGCATGGATCTGCCTAAAGGTAAAATGTCACCTGTAATGCTCAACAATTAACATGTCATATCTCTTTATTTTTTCCATAAAACTTATGGTAGGTTATGTACAGTGACGTTACAGTGGTCAGTAACGAGTAATCTAATTGACTACTCTTCCCATCATTACAATGCCGTTATTATTACTGCCAAAAAATGCAGCACATTACTATGATTGAAGGCAGACGTTTTTTTTATCAGACCAACTAGATCTCTAAGCCGAGCAGCAAACATTTTTCTTGTTCCTCCTTCCTTGGTGAGGGCGAGGCACGAGACAATCGCATAAATGATGACGATTGGCTGAGGTTGAGTAAAATTCCTTGGTAAGCCAATCACAGGTGGAGTTGGGCGGGTGACTAGTTACTTTTATAATTTGTAACTCAGTAACTACTTTTTTTACTTTCTGGGAGAAGTAACTAGTAACTGTAACTAGTTACTTTTTTAGAATAACTTGCCCAATACTGGTTATGTATAGTAATAGAGGTGGAGTCACTTCTGGTGGTGACAAGAAGTTACTTCAAGTTCAAGTAACTAGTTTTTGCATGTAGCTGTATATTTAAAGGACAAGTTTAAGAGGAAGATTGATCTTCTCATTTAACTCTCAGCAAGGAAGCTAATGAGTATATTTCCCAAAATTCTCAATTTTTGCATTAGTTATGCCTTAGATGACACAGGTAGATATTTAAGATACAGGACAAGTTTACAGAACACAACTACAGTTAAAGGATGATCCATGTTCGTTACAAGTGAGGCATTTTCTTCATAAATTTCTATTAGTCATAATACATTTGTACACTAGTAAATGCTGGTACTGTATCTGGGACAGTTGGGGTGAGAAACATGAACAGGTCATGACAGGTTTTAAACAAGCCAAAAGTCTAGCCAGAGGGCAAAATCACAATTGAGAGCACCGGTTATCTTGGTAATCAGTACCAGTCAGTACCAGTTCTCAAATCAAATCAAATTTTATTTGTATAGCCCAAAGTCACTAAACACATTTGCCCGGAGGGCTTTACAATCTGTACAGGGAGTGACACCCTCTGTCCTTAGACCTTCGGTTCGAGTGACACAAAAAACCCTTTTAACAGGGAAAAAAGGTGGAAGAAACCTCAGGAAGAGCCACAGAGGAGGGATCCCTCTCCCAGGACAGACAGACGTCAATAGATGTCGCGTGTACAGAACAAATCAACACAAACATATTGTACAATTACAATAAAAGAAAATGACACTAAATGACAATGAATTACAATAAATGATAGAATGACAATGAATTACAATAAATGATAGAATGATTACAGTAGCAGTGGAACCTGTGATAGAGATAGAGAGACACAGATGCACAGCAGCAGCAAATCATTAACTAACTATAAACTGTAGTAGAGATATGGTAACAATAATGACAGTAATAATATATGTAGTGGACGTCATGCAGGACCACAGCAGCAGTCACGATCCATGAGAACCTGCTGGACGAGAAAGGACAGAAACTCCAGGGAAGAAGTTTAGTTAGTAACATGCATTAGGACATTCACCTGTGAACTGCTGTGAATGTTTCAGTCATTTTTCCAACTGTCTGTTTACACATTGCTACAAGCTGTTACCTAATATAATTAAGAAAAAAATATGTTTGCACTTGCAAGTATGCATAGTCTTCTTAATGATGTGGACACAGAAACCAGGATTCATGTCCTGCACTTTGATAGCAGAGGTCAGAGTTCATGTCCTGCATCCTTCATGTGGTTAGGTTTAGGCAACAAAAAACACTTTAGTTAATGTTAGGGATCATGAGATCATGGCTGTGGTTAAATACTGAAGAAGTAAACCTTACCAAGAGCTTTGAGTCACTTAAACATAATCATAAATATGTTGAGTGGAATATTTTAAATTCTGAGAAATGAAGGCTATTCCATGCAAGAAATTGCCAAGAAACTGAAGATGTCGTACAGTGATTTGTACTGTTCATGTTACAGAGCAGTGCAAACTCGCACTAACCAGGATAGAAAGAGGAGTGGGAGACCTCAGTGCCTAAGTGAACAAGAGGACAAGTACATTAGAGTATCTAGTCTGAAAAACGGATGCCTCACAGGTCCTTAACTGGTAGCTTCATGAAACAGTAGCTGCAAAACACCAGTGTCAACATCAACAGTGAAGAGGAGACTCAGGGATGCTGGCCTTCTAGGCAGAGTGGCAAAGAAAAAGCCATATCTCTGGCCAATAAACAGAAAAGATTAAAGCACAGCTCAGTTTGGAGCGTTGCTTTGGTTGCTAGAACTATTTAGGGAAGAAGTAGTCAGCTGGTATTCTGTCTGTAATGGAGTGGGCAACACAGTCACCAGATCTCAACCCTATTGAGCTGTTGTGGGAGCAGCTTGACTGTATGGTACGTAAGAAGGCCTTTTCTTCATAAATGTGTCTTTCATTTCTATCAGTCATAATATATTTGTACAAAAGTATATGTTGATATTGTATCTGGGAGCAATCCCAAAAACAGTTGGGGTGAGAAACATGAACAGGTCATGACAGGTTTTAAACAAGCCAAAATCTATCCAGAGGGCAAAATCACAATTGAGAGCACCGGTTATCTTGGTAATGATCTCTCTCTCTGAGGACTGTGAACACTGAAGCAGGACGTTCATCTGTGAACTGTTGTGAATGTTTCAAATGTACAGTTATGATAATCATTTCTCCAACTGTCTGTTTACACACTGCTGAAAGCTGTTACCTAATATAATTAAGAAAAAATATAATGTTTGTACTTGCAAGTATGCATAGTCTTCTTAATGATGTGGACACAGAAACCAGGATTCATGTCCTGCACTTTGATAGCAGAGGTCAGAGTTCATGTCCTGCATCCTTCATGTGGTTAGGTTTAGGCAACAAAAAACACTTTAGTTAATGTTAGGGATCATGAGATCATGGCTGTGGTTAAATACCGAAGAAGTAAACCTTACCAAGAGCTTTGAGTCACTTAAACATAATCATAAATATGTTGAGTGGAATATTTTAACATTTGAAGATTCATACCATCCTCATGTCTGCACAGTAAATGTGAAGTTATGGCCAGCTACCTGTTAGCTTAGCTTAGCAAAATGACTGGAAGCAGCTAGCACAGCTTCTGCCTGCACAGCACAGCTTCTGTCTGAAGGTAAAAGGTCACCTGTAATGCTCAATACTTAACATATTATATCTTGTGTTTTTCTTCCATAAAACTTATGGTAGGTGATGTATAGTAATAGAGATGGAGTGACTTCCTGCAGTCTCCTCTGGTGACCACAAGAGTGAAGTTACTTCAAGTTCAAGTAACTAGTTTTTGCATGTAGCTGTATATTTAAAGGACAAGTTTAAGAGGAAGATTGATCTTCTCATTTAACTCTCAGCAGGAAAGCTAATGAGTATATTTCCCAAAGTGTTCAATTTTTGCATTAGTTATGCCTTAGATGACACAGGTAGATATTTAAGATACATGACAAGTTTACAGAACACAACACTACAGTTGTTAGTTAAAGGATGATCCATGTTCGTTACAATCAAGGCCTTTCCTTCATAAATGTGTTCTTCATTTCTATTAGTCATAATACATTTATACACTAGTAAATGCTGGTACTGTTTCTGGGACAGTTGGGGTGAGAAACATGAACAGGTCATGACAGGTTTTAAACAAGCCAAAAATCTATCCAGAGGGCAAAATCACAATTGAGAGCACCGGTTATCTTGGTAATGATCTCTCTCTCTGAGGACTGTGAACACTGAAGCAGGACGTTCATCTGTGAACTGTTGTGAATGTTTCAAATGTACAGTTATGATAATCATTTCTCCAACTGTCTGTTTACACACTGCTGAAAGCTGTTACCTAATATAATTAAGAAAAAATGTAATGTTTGTACTTGCAAGTATGCATAGTCTTCTTAATGATGTGGACACAGATGGCAGAGGTCAGAGTTCATGTCCTGCATCCTTCATGTGCTTAGGTTTAGGCAACAAAAAACACTTTAGTTAATGTTAGGGATCATGAGATCATGGCTGTGGTTAAATACTTAAGAAGTAAACCTTACCAAGAGCTTTGAGTCACTTAAGCATAACCATAAATATGTTGAGTGGAATATTTTAACATTTGAAGATTCATACCACCCTCATGTCTGCACAGTAAATGTGAAGTTATGGCCAGCTACCTGTTAGCTTAGCTTAGCAAAATGACTGGAAACAGGGGGAAAGAGATAGATAAGATACAGGACAAGTTTACAGAACACAACTCCACAGTTGTTAGTTAAGGGATGATCCAGGTTTGTTACAATCGAGGGGTTTTCTTCATAAATGTGTCCTTCATTTCTATTAGTCATAATACATTGGTACAATAGTAGATGTTGATACTGTATATGGGAGCAATGCAAAAACAGTTGAGATGAGAAACATGAACAGGTCATGAGAGGTTTTAAACAAGCCAAAAATCTATCCAGAGGGCAAAATCACAATTGAGAGCACCGGTTATCTTGGTAATATCTCCCTGTAGAGGACAACTGTGAACACTGAAGCAGGACGTTCATCTGTGAACTGTTGTGAATGTTTCAAATGTACAGTTATGATAATCATTTCTCCAACTGTCTGTTTACACACTGCTGAAAGCTGTTACCTAATATAATTAAGTTAACTCATGTTTGTACTTGCAAGTATGAATAGTCTTCTAAATGATACCAGGATTCATGTCCTGCATCCTAAAAGGGCACCTGTAAGGCTCAATAATTAGCCTAACTTGTTTGTTTAATCCACAGAATCTAGTATATTTCCCAAAATGCTGAATTATTTCTTAATCATGATTTTGTCAAAGATGTTTAATTATTTATTCATTTGTGTTTTCTTCAAATGTAATTGGGTAGCATTGCATTCCTTTCTAAACATATTTGTTGTTGCAAAAAGAGTACTATGTAGTATAAATGTCATTTTTAGTAGAAAAGGTGGCGCTATACTTTGAGGGAACAACATCCTTGATGAATTATGGAACCATAGCTATACATTAATGCAGATAGTTGACACCTCCTGTGCTGACTTGTCAATAGAATTGGCTTTTGGTCACAGATGCAGTCAATAGGACAACAGAGAGGACTGTGACCCAGCAGCGTTCCTCTAGTCGACTCATAATAACTTGACAGATTCAGACAATACAGCAGACTGCGACAACACATTAGCATCCCATGTTTGTTAGTGACAAATACAGCAAAAGCTGACACTTGTTGTGTACTTTACTCAGATTTACCCTCACGTCCACTCAGCAAACAAACGCTGCTGAGGTTATTTATAGCAGTTGCAAGTTCTGCAGCAGTTAACACATTTGTACCCCCTGAATGCTTCATTTATTAAACTGTGCCGGCGCAATTTGTTCACTTAGCTACATGCCTACCTATTTGTTCCTTTACATGACAGGGTAGAGCTTCCTGTCAGGAGTGTTTTTGTTTCCTCTTAGTATGCTTCCAGCATTCAAATGTGCTGAACACACAGAGCGCACCCGGGCGGGAGAGGAAGAGAAGGGAAGGAGAGTAAGCACAGTGGAGTAAACAACGCTTTGGCTTTTTAAATAAAACATTTGTTTGTGATTGAGGCTTCGTGATGTGAACAGCATGACCTGTTTTACTGGGAGTCTCTAAACAGCCAGCCCGTCGCCCTCGCAGAAACAGATCCCATCTCTCTACCCGCAGACTCACGCCCTATTTATATTGCATGAGAACAAATTTTTTTGACAACTTGAGTGATAGATTTGTACAAGGCCCAAATGTTTTCTTTTTTTTTTTTTTTTTCTGCAGAGGCCCCCGTCGGAGTGACATAAATTGCTATTAATAAAAATTTTAACAATACATGGCAAATGAGTTTTCTCTGTTAACATGGTATGAGCAGGAGTAAATGGTGCTTGTTGAGGGCTTCCAGGGAATAGAGACACTGTTTGAGTCAACATTTGAAGAAAGCATGTTGTGGAAGGAAAGAAAGCATGTGGTACTGTATTTCAAGAAATAACATGAACACATGGACGCTTAACAACTGAGCAAACACAACCTAACTGACAAAATATATCTCATTGATTGCAATCAATTCTTCATCTCTCAAATTTCTGGTTTCCTGTTGGAGTCAGCAACTAAACAATCAATTAAATCAATCAACTAAACTTGATTAATTTAATCCAGGTAAAAGACATTGTTCTTTATATTCCTTGTTAAATCAATAGCAGTAACAGAAAAGAAGATAGAGAGGGATTTTGAATTGTTAAAATTTGAGACTTCAGGGTGCGCTTTTGTTTTTATTTCTCAATCTCATCCCTCATTTCTTATTATTTAGTTTTGGCTGAGTCCTTATTAAAGGCTGGCTGTGCTGCGTTCAGAGTCCACACACACACTGCTGCATGAGGCGGACTGACAGCAGCAGACCAGGATTCCACAGTTGCCTCTCTATCTCCCCTCTACGCATTTCGCCTCTCACTTTGTGCTGAAATAATTAACTGTGTGCATGTTTGAAGGCGGGATTACAGTTGTCTAATTGTAGTGAGCGTTGTCATGGAGACTATCAGGCCATCAGTGAATAAACAGCCTTACTTGGCAGTGTTTGGCTAAAATGGGGCTTTGTGCAGATGTCAGACACAGATTTATGATGGTGAAACAGATTATATTTGGCAGGAAAATCAATAGGCTGACCACTCTGGACTGGCTGCTTATTTTGATAAACAGCTCTGTGGATGTAACCTGCCCAGAAGCTTGTCTCCTCATCTGTTTGCTCTGAGAGCGTGAATTAATGTAAAAGTTTACTTTTCAGTGCAGCGTGGTTGGGTTTCAACTTTAAAGTTTCACACAAATGTACCCTTTACTGCTGTAAGGCTCATGAATATTTAGCAAATTCAAAATATAATTTGAAACATTAGCAATCTAACAACATTAGCTTTTTGTTATAGTTACTGAAAGTGAAAAAGATAAATAAATGCTTTTTCCTTTAGGTAATGCAAAAATCCTGAAAAAGGTTTGAGACATTTATCAAAGGAAATAAAACTGACTAATACAATGCAGGTTTGTGTATCTCATTTTAAGGAAATATCCGATTAAGTTGTCATGAATAAGCACATCATGTAGAATTTATGGAAATAATTTGCAAACATCTGGAAAAGTGTTTTAATGACATCAGGAAGTCTAAGGGGAAAATGCAGGTGACAGAGAGTTGATGACAATAACAGTCAGTTAAGCTGTGATGTAATGTAATGCTGATGACATTATGGAGGTAAGGCAGGCAACATTTAGTGGGGAAAGTCCATCTATATCTGGATTAGTTTAAAGCTAATCTAAACATGACTTTTCCTAATGTCAAATAAATAAGAGAGTTGCATTGTAACAATAAATTCCATGTTTGCTGTAGCGACTTCCTCTTGATTCCTAGAGGGCTCTTTTTACAGAAAATGGCAGAAATAGATTATATCCAAGAATATAAAACTATGTTTCATTAGTGTGTATTCACCTGAAAATAAGAATTATTATGTTTTTGTTACCTGAGAGTGAGCCTTTTATATCTACAGATACTGTGTCCTCTTCCATGAAGTCCACCATGTTTCTACAGTAGCACAGAATGGACAAACGCAGCCTTTTTCTCATTCATGCAAAGGACAGGGTTAAATGAGGGGGTTGCAATCTGCATCTACATCCCTAGATGCCACTGAATATTACACACTGGTCCACGAAAATATGATCTTAAATAATATTATCTTAATAATTACAAATTAAATATTTAAACTAAATATATAGATTCATGACTTAATAACAAGACCATGTTTGTTGTAGGGTAATTTCACCATTTCAGTGATAGGAACACACTAACGTACAAAAAAATTACCTACAAAAAATTGTTACTGTTAAATGACTTGAATTTTAAAAATGTTTTGGATTATTTCATAATGTCATGTTTTTATTATACATTTTGTCAGTATTTGTCTTATGGCTTGTCTTATTTGTTTGATTTTGACCACTTTGTGTCTCCATATGGTACAAAGGCACACACACACAGGTGTTTTCACTTAATGTGCCTGATTAGATGTGTGTGTTTAAATAAATCCCCATTCATCTACACCCACAGTGTTCTTTACAGTGCAGCCACACATGTTGACATATTCATACTCATATTGAGCCTTAATCTAGATCTATTGAAGCACACCAAAATTTAGCATTGATTTGTCCAAGATCTTGTGGGTGTCGTCATCATAGAATATGTGTGTGTGTGTGTGTGTGTGTGTGTGTGTGTGTGTGTGTGTGTGTGTGTGTGTAGGTTTATGTTTAACCAGAAAACTGCCAACTTTTTTCCATGGTGTGCTCTTATTTTGAAATGCCAGTCCCAGCTAACAGCTGTATGGAGTGCTTGGAACTAGAGGGAGCTTCAGCTCATAAAACTGGTCCCTCTTGGACAATTCAAATCAATTGTAAAGACAAGAAAGCTGGATGCTAATTGGTCACTGTAAATTTCTTATCTTTTTATCAATGCTGTGTTATTGATTTGATATAACTTATATGGTGTGATTACAGTCGCCACTGTAAAAACAACATGAATGTTCAGTTGGTCTACATAATATTTTGTATGAAGCAGCTGTGCAACACATTTAAAGTATACATTTCAACATTTTTTTCTATCATCAAACCTGTGAAATTAGATTGTGACCACATAACTCCAGTACAATGTGGTGTAGGGTCAGAGGAATACAGCTATCTGCCATCTTATCTATGGCCCAACCCTCCAAGTAATCAACAGTTCATACTCATTCATACAGTTAAAGAGTAGGATATGTCTTTTAATATATTCACTTTCCATACATGCCTGCAAACTTAAAAACGAGTTCAGTTAACAGTCAGGAGAAAAACATTCCAGGAACAGGAAGTCAATAGCGCCGCTATCCCCCTCAGGGTGCACATTACCATTGTTGTGAACCAGGTTAATGTACTTCAAACAAGGTTTATTATATACTGCAGTTCACAACAGTGAGGTGAATGTGAGTGTGGCAGTCATGCACTGTATAGGTGAGAAATGAAGCTGCTCACTTCTCTCCACCTTGTCTGTGGTTGTGGGGTGCAATGACTCAGCAGGACTGTAGAAAGATACTGTATATCTGTGTGTGTGTCACATTAGTGTAGGTGTTAGGAGATCTGACTCTGTCCTGAAGCTTTATGAGGAACGCTGTGATCATGGTGCATATAAAGTAGGAACACTGAACTTTACTACCTCCTCTTGGAGCTTGTAAACAGGATCCTGTTGGCTGTTTTTTGCTCATATCTTATGAATACAGCAGCTTTACTGTTAGATTTGATTGCTTAACAGCCAACAGAAATCTGTAGTTATCTCATCATCTCCCAGGGGACAGTGTGGTTATTATAGTGTGTTGACCTTTTCCTGACTGACCTTTTTAGGCCTTTTGGGCCAGAATCACTCTGTGAACTTGCCTGGACTTGTTTGGATTTAAGGATACAGTGAAAGCTGTAAAAACGAGGGGCTGGAGATTTTTTCAACAGTTCTACTGGTTAATTTGTCCAGATTCATCTAGTGAACTTAGTTTAGCATATTTATCACTACTATGCAGTATAAGCAAGCATATATATACAGTAGCAGCTTCTAAATCTGGATTAGCTCAGACTCTCTTCATCATAACATGACTAAGTTATTTTTTAATGAAGGACTCCAGTTTGATAACAGTGTAGTTTAGTGTAAAGGATATGACACCTCTTACAAATGCTGACAACACGAGTAACCAAATAGAAACACCCTAACATTTTATTATCATGATTGTCTATTTTATGTTTATTCAGTTAGTTGCTGTTTTTTTGGTCAGTTTAAAGCAGATTTACAGTGTGTAAACCAGAAGAGCCCATGTTTATGTTTTCCCAGGCAAAGTTTCATATAGAGGAGTACATTAGCCAGTTAAAAGGAAGCAGGAGGAGATCTTTCTTTAGAGAATTTTGTTTTTGATGTTTTATTTTGTGGATATGTGCCGATGCTTAGGCTAGCAAAAAGCTAAAAAAGCTCAACAGTGATAGAGAATGAGAAAAAGCAGACGCAGAAATGGAGAAAGGGTATGGTGGACATTATTGTAATACAAGTGAATTTCATCTATCTTAATTAGGCTGTGATATTTTAGTTTAAAAGTAATGATTCATTCAAGAATTGTAAAATATTTTTTACCTGGCTAAACTGTGCAGTTTTATCAATATATCTTATGATATTGTACATTTTCTGAAACAGCAGGAGTTGTTTCTGGATAAAATAACCAGATAGGAAAGTACATCTTGTAAACGTCTAACACTATCATAAAGCAGTCATATCCACCCCTGATTTGCAACACAGTGGTCTAATTAATACATTTTCATTCCAATATTAACAGAATCTCCTTTCTATGTTGGTGTGTTAAGAATATTCTGCTCTTTTTTATCATCTTATAACTCTGCTCCCCATTGTAGCCCACAGTGCCCACGGGGTCCACTGGAGTCACCCTCCCCACTCACCAAGCCTAAAGTCCAGAACAGGGCTTTTAGACCATGTTCCTACGCCGAGGGGCTGCAGCCCATAAATATTGCAAAGAAATAAAGTAGCCAAGTGGTGAAGGACAGGGGTGCTGAGGCCTAATCAACCGTCACCATGCTCCAAACGAGAAGACTAACAGGCATATAGATTTAGACATACACTTTGCCACAGCTCTTTAATAAATGATGGGGAAACATATGGCTTATTGCACATACTAAAGAAATTTACCAATGGTACAGGAGGTAAATACATGCATGATAATGCATCACGCTGGTTTTTCAGCCTGAGACGTCAGTCAGCAAGCGAAGAACACCGCGGCTCTCTGTGAGGACAGTTTTACCTCAGGTATCTGAGGGTCAGCAACAAAGCAAGACACTTGAGCCTCTCACTTGACTGTTACAGTGGCCATAGCTTCCCCTTTATTCTTTAACGGACTCCTACCACCACCTGGTCATTGCATGTTAAACAGCAGAGGAATGTTAGCTGCAGCTCAAAGGGATGGAGAAATTACCTTTATTTCAATTATAAAGTATACTGAATATGACTGACTTTGAACACAGCGGGGTGCGCCGAAGCCCTGCACGGTTTTTGTTCATTATGCTGTGGTACCTCAGCGACGGCCTACAGTGCCGCAATAAAAGACCAATGAACGGTGCACATCCTGTATTGATTTGTTTGCTGAATATCAGAGTGAATTTTCAGATGTATTTATAATGGCCTTATTAAAGCCCTCTTTGATCTAAAGAATACAACAATAACAGAATCGTCTGTTGTTTGCATCCAAGATCAACTGTGGTAAAAATGTCAATATTAACAAGAGTTTTTTTCAGGTTTATTCAATTATTTTTCCTTTTAATCATAAAATGTAATCACCTTTAATGGGTGGAGGGGCAGGATCATTGATGCAAAGCTGTCCATCCAATGTTGTTGCTCCACACATGACTTTTTTTTGTAAATGAAATATTCTATTTGAAACACAAACGGCTTTAATCATTGAAACTGACACTGCACTTGACTTTGAAAGACTGTCAGCTGTTGACATTGGATAAAGAAACAGCGATTTAGGGGATTGTCTGTGCTCTTGTATGATGAAGACATTATTTGGAGGTGACTCTCATCTGTTTTAAGAGTTATTGAAGCAGGCGAACACAAAGACAAGTGATGTGATGAATTGATGATTAATGTGAGAGGCTTTTAAGTAAAGATGAGGATCAACTCTGTCTGTGCTTGTTTTTGTTAAATGATGTTCAAGTGGAGTCAAAATGAAAGAAAAAAATAAGAAAGACAATATCAAGTGAAACTCAAGGGCCACAGATTATTCACTGAAAAAAAATAATAAATTGGTGGTTCAAACATAACCAAATTCAAATGAATGAGAGGAGATAATATGGAGAAATATTTGCTGGACACAACTGCTAGAGGACAGTGAGGTAGAAGCAGTTATGATACTCAATTATATGCTTATACGTATACTTTCTATGGCCAAGGACATCCAGTCAGATGCTTCTGTCTTTACTTCAAAAAATCAATGAATGAGAGCTAACATGTAATTTGTTGAAATGAATACCAACACCTGATCCTACAATACATAATACATACATAATTATACATAGTGGAATTGATATTACGTGCATGTAATGCAATTGAAGCTTACAAGGCATCACTTTAAAGCAGTTACAGTCAATAGTTTGGCAATGATGTGTCAAATAAGGATGTGAAAGAGCTGAACCTGAATCTGCAGCTCCCCTTGGCTTTACAGAGCTTCACAGCAAGCTTCAGATCATTGTTTAGCTGTTCAGCTTCAGTTCATTTGGTTCTTTCTCACTGCTCCCATGGCATCATTTCTGGTCACAGCAGGCACCCAAATGCTCTCTACCTGCACCAAACTAGCTGATGAACATAGAGGAGCATTTAGAAGCCAAGACGCTCGATATTTCCCTCAGGAGTTGGTGGAGACCAAAAAACAGAGCTAAAAGAGAGTAAATATTGGACATATTATGTGGCCAGAAATAAGTTAATGAAAATGACAACTGCTGGATATGTCAATGTTGTATTCACAACATGTTCCAGCTGACCCCCAAAGACTCTGAATCTTGTCAGGCCAGTAAAATCCTAGCCAGTTACAGAGGTGTTGGTGTTGGGCTCATCGACACAATCCTAAGAAACAATCAATCAAGTAGAGTTTTGGAGTTGGGATGAAGTTTAGAGTGTCATCTTCCTACATAGCTTGCCAGCTACTTTGCTACAACCAAACTGAAACTGGCTAACATGATAAATGATAGAGAGAAATGAATCACACCAGGATCATATTTCTTATATTTTAGCTTCTTTGGGATGGCTACTTTTATAAAATCCTGAATAGAGAAAGCATCACCTACAACTGTCAGGCACCATCACTTAAAGAGCTCATAGTACCTTACTAACCCTCTAGAAAACTGCTCTCTGAGAATGCAGGCTTGCTTGTTGTTCCTATAGTCACCAAAAGTAGACTTGGAGCCCCAACACTTTTTAGAGTATGCTTAAGACGTTCCTTTTGATAGAGCTTATAGTTTAGTACTGGCTCAGGTCATCCCTTAGTTATGCTGCTATGACTAGTCTCCTGGGGGACTTTCCATGATGCACTGAGCTCTTTTCTTCTTCTCTTCCTCTCCATCTGTGAACATCATGTGCCATTCATAAATATTACTAACTTAACTTCTTTCCTGAAGTTTTTGTTCCTGTCTTCTCACAGGTCTTCTCATGGATCGTGGCAACACAGAGATCAGGGATTGTGTTGCAACTGCTGCTTCGGTCCTGGTGATGACTATAGCATCAGCATTACTACAGTAGGTCATATTTCTATTATAGTCTGTAGCTATTTTAGTTATGATTATTATTAATGCTGCTACACATTTTTGTCTCTCTCCCTGTCTAAACTCAACCGGTCGTAGCAGATGTTTCTGCCTCTTAAAGGAGGTTTTTCCTTGCCACCGTCACCAAATGCTTGCTCATGGTGGGAATTGTTGGGTTGGTGTAAATAGTATTATTTATTTCAAAAGAGTACAGTTTAGATAGTTCAGATAGAAAAGTGTTGAGTTTTGCAAAATGCTTCCACACATCATCACTGCTGCATCATCAGTTGCAGCAGAAGAGGCTGTCCTGTCAATCAATAAGTTGTAGGCGCAAACAAAATTAATGCTGAAGTGAACACTTTGTCGCTTGGTTTGAAACACATTTGCAAGCACAGAATCACTCACAACGCAAACTGTCATCCACCACAGTGGGTCTCAGTCTGTCCAATTTAAGCTGCCATATCCCCCCGTTCGACTTTTATGTTTTCAGAATTTGGTTCAATGAAATGATGCACCGTCCCATCGCTTCACCAGGAGTGATAGCAGGATCACATGAGCGGCTAATCAAAGCTGACAGAGTGACTGAATCAGTATTCATGAATTTGTCATGTAGCTGACATGAAGCTACATTGTTTAGGTGTTACAGACTCTAAATAAATGAGCGCTACATTGCTGGCTTGTCTTTGTGTTTAAACTGAACTCTCAGGTTGCACATTGTTATTACTGTAAAAAATATGAAACTGTGATAAGATACTGTCAGGACAGCTGGATTACACCAGGTATTTCTTTTCATCTGGAGTGTTTTTGTGGCTTTTCAGTGTCAATAAATTTAAAACTTCTTATCATCACCAACATTCTCCACATATCTTTCCCGTCACTGTGGCACAATATAAATGTGTTGTTTTTTAAACTAAGAATCTGTTGTCCATATTTAGGGAAAGTTGGTCGAAATCCAAGAATATCATTTGGCTTGGCAGGCCTCTCTAGGCAACCAGTTGCTACTGCCTTCTGCCTTTGTAGATGAAAAAACAGAAACAAATTTACACCCCTTATGGATCCAGTCACTCGGAGTTACTGAGCGAGACAATTTATAAACACTTCTTCCTGTTGGACAGCGTGTTTATACCTCCTTCAAATCGAGTCTCCAAGAGTTGTGGTTATCTTTAGGTTTTCAGATGTGGTGAGGTGGTTTTTCGTTAGCTTTTAGACTCCACAGCAACTTCATGTGCCAGAAACATTGCAAGCTGAAGGCTGTTTGATCATTTGCTGAGAAACACGCTGGTGTGAAGATTTGATAAAGCTTCAGATAGCAATTTGACGGGGTCTCTGCATGTTTCCCCAAGCGCTGCTGACAGTCGTGCTTCCACTCTCGGCCTGATTGAGAGACGGCCTCTCAGCTGCCAACAAACACAAATGACTGTCTCTGTTTCTCATTGTGTTGATGAGGTGCTGCAAAAGGTGCAACGTATAGAGTAGCCAGAGTAAACTGAAGCGTGATTGCTGGGAGTTGAAGCGCTTCCATGTGAGCCGATCAGCGTTCCCCGTGCGCTCTGACGGCAATGTTTAGTTAAAGCACAGTTCCACATTAAACCGGAGCTGTGAAACAGTTTGACTTGTGCAAATATCATTCATACATAAAAAATGATCATGCTGTTAGTAATGTTTTCCTTTTTATGGAATCCGTGGCACTGAAGGTTATTTCACAACCGGGACTTTTTGTTAAACAGGTTGTCAAATGTGCCTTATATAAAACTCCCCACACACAGCGCATGAAAACATTGGTAAATTTTAAATATCTGTAAATCGTTTTACTCAAGAAAAGCTGGTGGAGCAGTGAGCCGTCAGCAGATGTGTCGGTGGCAGAAAGAATAGAAGAGTTTTTCTCTTCTCTCAAGGGAAGACAATACTGAAGTTCTTCTGAGGCAAGCGGTTTTCATCAGTGGTGTGCTGTGCGCCAGCGGCAGGGGCACTGGTTTGGCTGGATCACTAGACAGGAGACAGAGGGAGGGCAGGTCGTACATTTATATTAGTTTAGGATTTCATACATCATTAGAGAATGGACTGACTGTGTTTATCCACAGCCGCTGCTCTGTTCTGCTATGCCAAGAGGACACCGGCTCTGTCACATAACCTGAAAGACAGAACGGAGGGGGAAAAGGAGCACTTTCTTTTCCCGTAAACATAAAACAATCTCTCTTACGGTAACATAGCACCTCTCATGTTTGCTTTTTCTTACATCACTGTGAAACACCGGTGCACACAATGCCACTGACAATCAGCAAATTAAGTACACCAGAGTGCACTCACTCCACCTGAAAAAAAAAAAAAAGCTTAATTTTTCTCATTTGGAGGAACAAACGCAAATAAATAAACAATTGAATTTCTCTAAAGATTTCATTCTTTCACGTTTCAAACACCACAGCAGCTAATTATAGCCTTAAGTCAGGCGCTTTGATGCATTTTCCCTCAGCAGGAATCCCTGGCTTTTCTTTTCCTGGAAGTGCTTTTCCGTCGGTCCTGAGGTAAACTGCCCGATGGCGCACAGCAGGCTCTGATCACTCTGAGCATATAGTGCATTTATCTATGTGTGTTATGTGCATCTATGAGAAGAAAAAAAGAAGAGAGAGATGACCCCATGCCATGTTGTCTCCAATGTGTAATGGCACAAGATGGAGATTGTAGACTTTGAGGCTCTAAAGAAGAAACCGCAACCCAAACCCGATCTTGACATCTTGCAGAAAATGTGCGTCTACATATCAAAAAGAAAAACCAGGAGAAAAAAAAACCCTTCCTGGTTAAAGTTGTGGACTCTCAGCAGTGTGGCCCTCCACGTCTGACATTGGCAGGCCCTCTGCGTGTGTGCAGCGCGAGCCCAAGATCAACAGCGAAGAAGGAGAAACCACCCCGTGTGTCGGCAGACCGCTGCTGTTGGGCTCGTCACACGCAGGAGGGCTGCTGCTGTCACACTCAAATGCACGAAACCGTAAACTTGTCTGGCCTATATGAAATGCCGGGGAGGGAAGAGGGCTGTGGGGGTAGGGATCTTGTGTTCATGCAGGGGTGGAAGTGTATACCCTGGGCACTGCCGTTTCCTCTTGGCTCCCTTCCCGGTCTGTCTTCAAGCCCACACCCTGCACAGGCATTCAGGCTGCCTCACATGCAAAGAAGTGTGAATGTACTGGGGGGGTTCACTCCGAGGCTACAAAGGTTTCTCCAAGCAGTGACGCAGCTCCATCGCTCTCCCCTCCTATTAAAGTCAACCCAGGGTGACATATGACATCTAGACATGCAGGGAATAATTGTTTTCACTGATGCTCCCTGAGGATGCCCCGTCCATGTATGAGGCTCCTTGTCTCGGCGGACTGATGCTCATGTGTTTCCCATCAGGAAAGTCTGTGGTTACCTTCCTGATTTTGCTGGACTGGAAAAACATAGCTAATATGGTGTGATCTGGAAAAAGCTTTGATGCAGGGGCTTTACAAATAAACCCCCGAATGCCATATGGTTTGCATTCATCTCTTAATTTATTTCCTATAAATGTCTATTGAATATTCTGCCGAGCCAACATGTGTGTAACCAGACTTGGAAAACAGAAGGCCAGGGAGAGCAGTTTGTGGCAAAGTGTGATTATTATGATTTGTCCGTTTTCTTCTCCTTGCTGCATGATAGATGAGTTGCAAAGTCGTTCCAAAGCAAGCAAACAAGAAAACATGCAAACAATTCCCCTCTGAGCTCAACAGTTCCCGGCTCACCTTACCGTGCCAGGCCCGACACAAAGAAAATTCCACTCAAAGAGCAATTAAAAAGTAATGATTGTAAGCTCGGCGATGACTCATCAACTGACAGACTTTTCCCTATGAAGTTGGATATTGGGTTACCACTGACATAGAAGTCAACAGACAGCAGGCGTCCAGTGGTGGAGGACATGGAAGTGAGCTTTTCCAAACGCAGCAGACTTTCCTACAGTGGCTTCCAACACAGTCAAGATATAACCTGCTTTCTGTGAAAGGCTTCACTCCAACAACAGGGAGCCCAACATTTGTCATCGGCAGCCGTCTGTGTGGGTGTCAGCTTTAGAAAACACACAGTATTTTGTTCCTTTATTATACTCAAAGGCTTCTATGCAAAAACACCAAGGAACAAACATGTCAAACGTTCATTTCACAGTTGCGGTCAACAGTAAACAAAACAAAATTATGATTATAGATAGATGGAGCATGGTGGACGCAAAACAGGCGCCTCAGAGAACATGTCACATGGTATTTGGTGGCCACTTTAAGCCAAAATGAGACATTTTTAGCACATCTGAGGCTCCTGGCAGTGTTAGTGCCACGCTGTGCTGTATACAGAGCAGTGAGCTATTAAAGGATGCACTTGCAGCATGTGACACTTAGCGGCACATGGTAAATATGTACCAGGCAGAATATTCATGCCTATCCCTCTGGTCCCACCAAATGCATTTTAGTCCGAGATAGTGGAGTCTCGTATTTACTTTCAGCGAGGCGAGAGGAGGAGAGGCTATAATCACTGATTGAAATGTAAATGTGAGGTAGCTAACTGAAGTATTAGGGCCAGCGAGCGCGCAGAGTGGAGATATGAATTACAATCTGTCTGACAAATTTTTCTCATCGGACATTATGTAAATGGAAGTATAAGTGACTGGTAGTATTTGAAACAAAAATCGATGCAGTAGGCGATAAGTGAGAGTGGTTGACAGAGTGGTTGTGGATATCCACAGATATTACAAATTCAGGGATGATAATTTGATCATGCAAAGTATATTCATTACATAAGGGCACCTGCATGCTAACACAAGACATTATGTGTTCTATAAAGTTAATTTTGGCTATAGCTGATCATTTATAACTAGATGTTTTTGTCATGGCGTGATTTCTGATTTAATTGAACTAAGATTAAAATTTTATTGTTGCTAAGGGATTATTATGTATAGATATATAAATGTATCCTTGGTGTTTGTTTTGACTCGAGTACTGATTTGATCACAATTATAATTAACATGAAGAAGATTTTTTTCTTTTTTCTTTTTCTGCAGTAGTGGCATCCTATACAGCGAGCAGAAATAAAACCATGGTTTTCTCTCATTTTTAATAATCTAAATGACTAAAAATCAAGCTTGGAAACATCACTTCATATCCACATATCTAGATAAAGATGGTGTTGATCTTGTTTATTTAATATTTTTACATTTAATAATGTTTTTAGAACCCTTTAGCTAACACCACATAAGCCTGAGGTGAGCCCATTGGTGTGTAGAAGTTTAAAATGTGTGCAAGAATAGCATCAATCTCAGAACACATCGGTATCGACCGACAACAGACAATTGTTGATTATTGATGAGTTTGAACTATACGTGCAACCAGTTCAGTTTTTATGCTGACAAATTCATTGTTGTTTAATGTTGCTAAATCACAAAAGTTGAAATGCCCCATAATAAATGTTGTAGTGAATTCCCATCAGTCTTGATGGGATTAAGACTGATTATTGACAGTAAACCTCAGCTAATAAGATAACAGAGTAGGTACACCAGGCTGGTTGTGACATCAGGAGGTCAGATGAGTATTGGAATCCCCCAGTGAGCACTGTCTGATGATGTTATCACCAATCACTTAAGCTCCAATGGCCACACAGGTGTTAACCAACCAACATTGCTAGCCAGTTGCTTTAACTTTTGACAACCTGTCGTTTGACGTCACTCCAACACATGAAAGTGAGACAGCAAACGCTAGATAGCCCTTTTCCCCTTTTATAATGTGAGACAAATTCAGCTTTGACTGTGCAGGAGCTGCTGATGACAGGCTGTGTTGAAATAACATGCTCGAAACATCATCCAGTGGGATTCACCGCTAATGTTGGCAAGAACTACCTTCCACTTTCTGACAAATCTGAGCAGCACAATGGGTCCACCCAAATGTTGAAATGTCCAACAGGGGCCGACAGCTTGAATAGCTAACAATGACAGCTAACACTATGTGGACTTTGAAGTGGAAAAAGACAACATGTACCAATGTTCAAACTGCACTGTCAAGCCAGGAGCTTACCACAGAAGTTGAGACTGTTTCCACCATAGACTGTATAAAACATGGACGTTGCACCTGTGACACTACCCTCAGGTTTCTCAAGAGCCATTTTGAAGCTCAGAATGTGGCGATGCAGATCTGAAAATGTACAAAGACATGGAATGTGGGTAATGACACCTGGGTGCTCAAACAAGCTACCTCTAATGGCACCCACCTGTCAATCAAAGCAGCCACACTGTTAATTATGCATAACTTTAAGCCCCAATTTGCATGGGAATGGCAGTTTAACCAGGCTGTAAACATGCTAATTTCTCCTGTTAAGATGGACATTTTAATATGGGGGCTTATGGAGGTTGACTTTCTGTAGCCAGCCTCAAGTGGCAGTTTGAGGAACTGCAGTTAAAGGTTAAACTATGCACAGTAGCTGCTGTATTAATATAATATACTTTCTTGCACAAAAATAGTGAGGACAATGAAAAATGTCTTCTAAAAGTCACTGTACATTACAGACTAATCTGATTCTAAGAAGCTGTGAATATGTTTTAATTCAGAGAAGAAATGTTAAAAAAAAAAGAGTCTGATGGTGACCTGAAATAACTTCAAAGTGAAGTTCTGCTTGACAGTTTTATCTTTTTCCTCCTCTGTTTAGAAATGGAATAGCCTTGAGAGGCGGGGGTGGAGGGTGGGTGGGTGCGGGGGGGAGCAGTCTGCACCCAGCCCAGTTCCCCGTCTGTAAACAATAGGGGTGTGGATTAGTTTGGAAACAATGTGTTTATTTAAAAAGCCTACTTCCTGTATGGACTCAGCAAGTCTCCCATTAATTTTATTGGCGGCGGCTCCAGTTCTGAAAATCATTGTTTAGAGGGGGGAAAAAAATACAAAACACGCAAAGGCAAAAAGGAACGCTTTGCATCAGCGCTTGGTTCCTGTGTGATAGGACGACAGCATTAATAGAATTGGTGCTAGCTATTTGTGTGTTTTTTAATCATCTGGAGGGATCTCACTGTAGGTACAGAGGACAAAAACAAATGAGGAAACATTTCAATGTTTTTGTTGAGTCTGCTTTGGCATACGATCCCTGCTGCGTGCCCTACGTGTAGAGATGTGAGTTTCATGAAGTTTTTTTTTTAAAAAAGAAAGCCAAACACAGTTTTTCTGCTTAGTCTAAACTGCTATGAGCGGTCTACACAATCTGCCTGCAGGGGCTGAGATTCAGCTGAGGGCTGTGGAGCCCAGGAGCGACGCCCACCATCCCTAACTGCCCAAAGCCACATCCTGTCCAAAAGGAAAAGACTTGCACTTTCTCTTAAAGGAGGAACACATGCATTAATGTGATCTCAATTATCCACAAAGCTGTCGTGCAGCAGCATTCACACCTCACAACCTCATTCAGCGTCGCTCACATCCTGCCACACACATGCGCTTTAACTTTAGCTGATCTGATTGCTGCTGTGGAAAGTTTTGAGACCCCCAGAGCAGGAAACAAACACAGCTCCTGATGTGCCGTTACGCCAAACCAATTTTGCAATGCTGAGTAGCCTCGGTGGAGTTTATGAGTTCATTTCTGAGACTGACAGATATGAGGGGGGATGAAAAGGCATTAGGAATAAGCAGAGCAACCTTAGCCCATCCAGGCACACGCTCAGAGGCCAGAGAGTAACAGGTAAACTCGGGGGAGGGTGGTTAAGCCCTAGTTAGGCATGTAAATCCCACCCTTTACAGGCAAAGCGCTCCAGTAGATCCCTGTCAATTTCCTGCAGCTGTGCTTGGGCGGATTTACATGAATACACTCTATCACTAGCGCTTAGCCTCCTGTGTTATACATTTACTCACTTTTGGGTCGGTTCTAAAATTGGTTATTTTCTTTTTAATTTTTTTGTCCTCTGTAGAGAAAGAATGGTTTTATTTACAAGCCACCCGGCATGGCTTCTTTTGTAAATTGACTCCTCAGTTTTGTCCACGAGCCAGGCACAAGAAGGTTAGCTGCCTGTTTCCTGATAAGCTGGCAGAACCTATCAACCCCGGCAAGAAGATAGTGCTCTGTATTTCTGTCATGCTTTATCATCAGCTGGGGTGAAACTAAACCGGTGTTAAGCGAGAGTAGAGGGACCATTTCCCTGGATTACAGGCGTCAACTTTAATTTCAAAGACCAATGGTGTATCCAGGGAAGGTGCAGGCTTCGCTTGCCACAGATTGGCAGCGGGTTCCTGATAAGGACTCAGTAGCGTTGTTCGCATTCACCACGGGGGCCTATTGATCTCCGAGCTGCTGGTTCATTTCATAAAATACAAGGCGAATGGTGTTAGAGCCGTAGTATGGCTCCCTATTCACCACACGCACTGCGTCCTGTGCCAAGCTGTCTCGGCTCTGTGCTGTGGCGAACAGGAAATGCACTGCGGGAAGACAGGGTATTTGTCAGTAGTCATTAAGGAAGGAGGTGACAGTTCAAGCTTTTTGCTCGTAGAATACAGTGCAACGGGTTTCAGAGGAACGATGCTTTTTCTTTATAACAAAGCCGAGTCAGGATACAAGCAAAGTTTTATTCAGAGAATTCCTTCAGCTCGGTGTGAGATGCTCTCACTGGTCAGACCGAACCTGAGCTAAAAGCAGAGCTGTCATCTGAAGGATCAGTGTGATGTACACCATCTGAGAGTGAAATTCATATCAACATATTGAGCACTTATTCATATTGAAATGCCCCCCCCCCCCCCCCTCCCCTTTTTTTAAACCAAATTTATGAAAAGCATAATCACAACATGAGGGCCCTCTTATTTTATTATCAGTGGGTGTTATTATTAGAAAACCATTTCAAATGATATGTCACATGGGAACAAATATCATTTACAAACCACTAATGACTTGCAAACACTCCTCTAGCCTCCGGTGCTGAATGACGCCGTCTCACAGTGTGTGCTCGGCTCGCCTCTCCACGGGGACGTGCAGTGGGACGCTGCACGCTTTCAGAATCAAACAGAATAAACAGGAAGAGCTCTTTCTTCAGCACAGGCCATACAGTGGCAATAACACATTAATTCTTAAAAATCAGCCCATTTAAACCTGTCATTACCACGGCCGTCTGATGGTTTTAAGGTGTGTGTTTGTTGCAAAAATTCAAATGAGACACTAAAATATGTACATATTCTCTGCAGAGATGGATTAGGTTTTGGATATTAATAATTAAGCAGGCATTATTATTATTACACTTTGCATCTTCTGGGTGGATCAAACTCACCTCACTGCTCGACTGCTAATAATGAGTCATCAATAAAACATTCTCATAATGTCAGGAAGACACTTGTGTAGATGCACGGTCTAATTTTACATGGGCTGACTTGGTCATTAGTTCACTATGGCGTGAACGCCTCGCCATGCAAAACACAGAGGAGGTTACAAAGGTGGCCTGATGTGGCCTGACAGTCGGTGCATCAAGCTGCTCCTTCATTAATGTTAATCATCTTGAAATTGTGAATAACCAAATGAGTGCACCTATATGCAAATGTTTAAAGCATTTTACTTTTTAATGGAAAAAAAGGTGTTTTTTGTTTCTAGCACTGTCATTTGCATAGTAATAGTGTCTATTGTGTCATGTTTCTTTAACCTCGGACTGGCCTGGATGAGCCCTGGATAGTCATCTATGTTTGGATTGGAGCTCTAAATGAATAGATAAAGGCTATAGCACACAGACAGAAGAGGAAATCATATTAAAAGTCCATGTAAAAGTTTCCTTCCTCAGCTCAGGAAGCACGCAGGCTGTTGGACTTGAAACCTTCCAAAATTTCACAGAGCTGTAATGAGAAACTAAGAAAAGCACAGACCAGAGGGAGAGAGCCGACTTTATTGCCACCCAGACATAATAACTTAATGCAAATTGTAACTAGTTAAGCACAGCAAAATAATATGATACCATTGTCTGCTGCAGATTGATATTATAATGTTAGCATGTGCAAATAATCACATTTTCTCCCTGATACAATTACATTATTTGTTATGGTTGTATCATACACCAATAAAAGCAAACATCATATTAGGATTCATGGCACTTTTCGCATTGCGTTATCAATATGTGGAAATAATTGTCTGCTGAGAGATTAAATTACATTATTGTGTATCTTTTTCATGCCTAATAAATAATGATGGATGGCTCTTATTTTCATCACCACCTGCAACCATTTTGTCTTCTTCCCCCTGCAAGTTAAAAATGAGAGAATAAATAAAGAAATAAAAGGCGAGAGTGAAGAACCTCGAGCGATATGAACCCGGAGGTTCTTGTTGAAGTTTTAACGTCTCATCAAGGCGGGGAAACTGTAAATACAAGACAGCCAGACACCCTGAAAGTCAACATGCCACTGTTTATTCTTTGTTACATCTTCTGGGAAGCACACACATTAAGATGACGAATAACTGATTGACAAGGAAAAAGCCTTGCGGCGTATTTTCTGTGTATCATAACTTTATGAAATGTTGTTCATTCAAACTGCAGCGTGTTTCCTGCAGGAGGAAAAACAGTCAGAGACACTACATAAAAACATTTTTACTTATTTTTCCACATATCTGGATTTTTTTTTAGATAATTTAACAATAGTATGAGTCCTCTGAGTTGTCAGATTCTAAGTCTAAACCCATTACTGAGTCTTCCAGACCAATTCAGTTGTATATTAAGAAGCCACACAAATACAAAATCAAGATAATACTTAAAAAGGAACATGAATATATACAAACATATAATACAAACATATATATATCACATTAATTCATAACATATGATTAACTGTATGCCATATATCAGTTAATACAAAGAATTCTTAAAGGTATAGCTATTGTCAAATTGTTTAAGTACCAAATAGCCTCTCTTTACAGTTACTTAGTTATGTCAATATATCCAAATTTTCAGTTAGCAATCAGCTAAGCTAATGTCTGTGTAGGACATATTTGTTATGGATGTGTACTTTTTTGTCACGCTACGTAAAATGTAGCTGAGGGGTGATGCTAAGATGCTGAGGTGTGGTTCACAGTAAATACCTGACAGAAATAACTGATCCCATAAATTTCCATAAGAAATGAAAACAGTTGAGTTCACAATTCAAAAATTGTGGTTCCTGACAAAGTCGCAGAGGTAAATAGAAATGAATTGATTAATTCATAAATTATGCCTGAAGAATGACATTAAATGCTCTTGGAAAATAAATATTGAAACAAAAGATAGCTAGCTGTGCTGTAGAGCACTACAGCAAATATTTGACTTGAAAACCTTCGTCTGTGGTTTGAATTGAATTTCAAATTCTGAAATTTCAAAAAAGTTGCTCAAATTTGACAAAATTTTCACGTCTAATAAGTCTGACCCTTGACTCATTTGGAAATTCCCAAGAGAGAAATTCAGAAGTGTACTTTTGTGTTAATTTAAAACCGTCACGCCACATAAAATGTAGCTGAGGCATGATGCTAAAGCACGGTGGTTCAGGTTCACAGTAAATACCTGACAGAAATAACTGATCCTCCTTCCTACCCTTCTAATCCATACAAATTAGAAGGGCAAAAATTTCAATGAGAAATGAAAACAGTGACCAAAAGTTGAGGCAATACTATAAAAGTGTTGGTTCCTGTCAAAGAGGTAAAATAAATTAAGGAATAACTGAAATATAACACAAAATGTTTTTGTAAAAAATCAATATTGGGGGGAAAAACATGGACTAACTGATCAGTTTAACCCACACATAAGGATATAAATAGCTCTGAATTCATAATATATATTCTGAGCATAATAGCAATGGATATGGAAACCTCCTGTCTGTGGTTTGAGATTCCCGCCTTTGTAATTTGATTTCAAATTCTGCAATTTCAAAAAAAGTTGCTGAACTTATACTGGTCAAATTCAGACACGAGATAAACATTAATTTGTGAAACTTAAAAAGGAACAGGGCATTTTTCAACTGTGAAACTCCCCTCTGGAAACTCCAAAGGGGAATTCAAAAGTGTACTTATATGTTAATTTAAAATTGTCATGCTGCGTAAAATGTAGCTGAGGGGTGACGCTAAAACACTGAGGTGTGGTTCACAGTAAATACCTGACAGAGATAACCGATCCCATAAATGAAAACAGTTGCGATTCACTGAAAGTTCACTGAGAGTTCACAATTCAAAAAAATTTGTTTCCTGACAAAGGAACAGAGGTATATAGAAATTAAGGAAGACAAGAAATAGGACTTTTGAATTTTATTTATTTATTATTATTATTTTTAATAAAAAAACATAGAAGGTCATTTCAACCCATACCTAAATATATTTGAATTAAGAATATTTGATTTCTGTCTGTGGTTTCAGTTACAGACTTTGAAATTTAATTTCAGATTCTGCAATTTTTCACGAATTGTTACTTTACACTCTGGAAGTTCCAAAGAGGACAATTTAAATGTGTGAAATATGACATGTTTTTATTTATTTATATAAAAAAGATAGAAGGCCATTTCAACCCTAACTTAAATATCTTTGGATTTAGAATATTTGATTCTGTCTGTGGTTTGAGATTTCATTTCAGATTCTGCAATTTCCAAAAAAAAAAAAAAAAAAAAAGCCAAGATTGAATAAAAACTTTCACATCTAAGCAGGACCCGACGCAAAGCAGTGCAGCGCGGGAGAAATTTTGAAAGCTCATTGCGGGCGCGGGCGGGAAAGGTGCAGTCCTGCAAAACTAAAAACGTGTATAAAATAAAATGTATAAACAATTAATTTCTGTCTATGATATATAATTTGTGCTGGATATTTTATTTGGCATTAATTAAAACATTTAAGATGCCTAAATTTGCGGATGTGGTCTAATCTCGTGTACATTTCAGACAATTCGTTTCTGCTCTGTTTGAGATCTCTGATCATGGCAGAAACGCCTGGCACAGCACACCCTCGCTACGTGCGCTAGGTGAAGGATCGGCTCAGCTAGCTCAGCGTGATTTATCTCCCAAGCCAATGAAAAGAACTTTCGTGAGAAATAATGTCTGCATCTTGCAGGATTTGCGGGCGGGAGCGGAACAAAATATGGCAGGCGCAGTCGGGAGCGGGACTGAAAATTCTGTGCCGCGCAGACCTCTAATGTATACTTCCATGTTAATTGTAAATAGCAAATTGTCATGCTATGTAAAATGTAGCTGAGGGATGATACATGCTAAGATGCTGAGGTGTGGCTCACCTTACAGAAATAAATGCAAAATTGTACCAGTTGACGCCCAAATGAAAAAAAAAAAAGTGAAAGAAAGAAGTGAAAAAGTGAAAAGTTTAAAATCATAAAATTCAACCTTCCGGAAATCCCAAAGTGGGGAATTCAAACCATGTACATTCAGATATGAGGCTTGCAGAGAACAATATTTTAATCACTAAATTTCAACACAAAAAATAAAAATCCAATTATCATGGCCTTTCTTAGCTTCCGTAGAGCCTGAGTCCACTGTGCTTTTAGCTAGTTGTTGTCTAGTCTTGACAAATGTCTGAGATAAACGTGTATGTCCAGCAGCAGCAGACAGATGTGTGGCCATCTGACTCATTTACAATTCTCTTTCACTCTTTTATTTACATAACCTTAATTTTAATCACTTCATTTGCACTTTAGGAAGATAACAGAATTGATTAGCCACCACTCTCCAAGGGGCTTCATGTCTGACTTTTTTTTTTTTTTCTTCCAGTCCACCAGTCTTAGCTGTCAATACCTGAGACTTTTGTTGCATGTGTTGCATTTGTACCGTACTATTATGTGGCGATAAAACAAGGTAAGGACATTATAGTCCCCCCACCAGTTAATTGGCATCAGAGAGAGAAACGCTGTTATAACTTCATAACTTCTTAAGTCATGCCTTGTGCACAGCTAGACATACGGCGTTGTAAAAAATTTACATTTTAATGAAATATTTGAATAAGCACTTGAAATTCACTCTACCAGGTCTCCCGCTTCTAAAACCAACATTTCATGTTTGTGTTTTGAATGGCAGCGTCAGAGAAATTAGCATGCCAGTCATACAGATTAGGAGGGCATCAGTGTAAAGTCACAGGCTTTCTCAATCAAGGTTCACTGCAGGTAAACACTACCCATGACATGTTTAAATGATAGCTCTTTTTTTTAAAGGAAGGAGGGGGAAAAAGCATTAAATTCACAGTGGAAGGAGAGAAAGACCATACAGGAATCGGATCAGGAGGGAAGTGAGTAGAAATTCAGACTGTAGGCAATGAAAGCTATCTACACTTTACAATAATGCACTTCTTTTTAACTAAAGCTGTGAGAGAAACACAAAACTACCATTTACATTTCCACATGGGTGCTGCTTCTACATCAAACATAAAATGAAAGCTTGTGTATTCTGAGCAATTTTTGTAGTTGTAAATAATACATGAGCGCTACATATACTAAATATAAAATATATAGTTTCAGTTGGTTTGACAGTTGGATTTGCCACAAGGTTTTATATTTATGAAATAGTGTAGTATTTTATCAGTTTGTTCTAAAGCAATAGGGTGGCATTATCTGCTTTCTGTTAAAGAAATCAATACCACTCTTATGTCTGTACAACAATGACCGCAGTCGGCTATCCTGCCTCTGCCACCTCCCGACTAATCTAAAAATCGTGGATCATCAGATGTGGATCATCGGCAGACCCAAGGCGGGCCAAATAATGCCTGGCAAACAAGCCAACTATAATGGCACCCACCTGTCAATCAAAGCGACCACGCTGTTAATTATGCATAACTTTAAACCTTCAGATTCACCCTCAGTACAGTTGTCATGAACGGGGAAATTAGCTATAGAAACCAAAACTGTTTTTGTACCAGGCTGCAAACATGTTTATTTCTGCTGTGAAGTTGGACATTTGAACATAAGAGGACTTATGGAGACTGAAATGTTCAAGTAACTCAACGTAGAACTTTCCTCATCTGATCACAAATCTCTTTTAAAAAATGCTGTCAGCCCTCTCTGTTAATTCGCTATGACGTAAAGTGCATGAGTGACACGTAATTATTCATGTTGTTTTGCATCTCTTCAATTATTCAAACAAAACATTTCTTACAGCGATGCTGGCACATGAGTACAGGTCAGACAGTGAGGGCTAGAGTGCAGTTCATCACCGAGTCACTTTGTTTTCAGCCGACCAGAGGCGCTGCACTCCACACCTGCTCCACATGATCAGGTTAAAAGTGATGATGCAGTTCATTATTATACTGATAAGTCTCGAAGCTTGTTGGCTATCAAATCTAAGGGGTTTTTATCTGTGTAGACCATTTGGATCCTGCAGGGTCCACAACCCATTAATTTACTAACTCTCGTAAGTCTCAAAACTTCTTTGCTGAACTGGGAACTGCCATATAGTGTCCCCTTTCAGGCCAACACAGACGAAAAGGCCTAAATATAATGAGCTTACATATCAACACATCTATCTCCATACCAACTGAGCTGACTGCTCCGCTGATGAAGACCATATGGTGCGGTTAAAAACTCGAGGACGAAGTTAGGAAGCGGGCATTGAGTTGGGTTCAAAGTCAAAAATAAACTTTAATGCTTGACGTAAAACTTCAAAAGTGTTGTTGACTGTTAAAAAGGAATAAAATGCATCACAAACAGCCAAATATTACACAGAAACTGATAAAAGAAGAGAAGAAAGTCTATCCAACTGAACATCAACATTCAGTTCCCATCACAGCACCTGCATTGTATTGTTAGTCATCTCCAGTTAGTGAACTCATCAGTGGATCCAACAGCTCCCCCACCCTTAACCCTCTGTTACCAAGAGAAGGAGACATCTGAGCATCTCGGCTATTTACTCAATGAGCGTAATTACCATTGGCTACTCAAACGAGGCCTGATAACTGATGTGATAAGTACCTTTATACTTTCATCTTCCTTTAGTTCCCTTTTTAATTGCTTGGACTCTCTTTGAAACCTAGCTGTGCCTTCTAATAAAGAAGAAAGCAGACCCAGCTGTGATTGTTGTGTTGGAGCTGGAGCTGCTAGTAAAGCAGGCCTCGTGGTGTTGTTGTGTATGTGTGTAGGTGTGTGTACGTGTGCGTGTATGTGTGTGTGTGTGTGTGTGTAGGGGCGGGGGGGCAGCGAGGCATGCCTTTTGAACAGCAGGTGGTAATTGAAACAAAACAAGGGCTGATTAGGGAAGCGTCTGGCAACTCATGATCCAAACAGCGAGCCGCCGAGGAGCCCAAACACAAGAGCCCTGGAATAAAGTGGTCATCATCTAATTAACAGAACACGTTTTAATTACAGAGTAAACCAAGCAGTGCAGTGTGTCA
This sequence comes from Protonibea diacanthus, assembly GCA_028641955.1. Lineage (NCBI taxonomy): Eukaryota > Metazoa > Chordata > Actinopteri > Sciaenidae > Protonibea > Protonibea diacanthus. The sequence goes on along the minus strand of CM053978.1, from coordinate 25,091,141 downwards.
ATTTAACTGATGTGGTAAGTGCCAGTTTACAATATCAGAAACAGACAAATAATTGGAATCTAATTACAAGCAGGTCTATTGCACACCAGCGCCTGCAGCCCATCTTAATAAACAAATTTTTACATCAAACCGTGAATAACAAACACTGCAGGACTGCTAATTGCCTCGCTGCAATGTTGGGAGTTTGCCAGCTTTGACTATTTGACTGACGCTCTTGTGTGAATGGATGAGGCTGTGCCACGCTTTAATTAGAATAAAGTGAACAGCAGCCATCCACGTTTGTTTTTGTGATCTAACAGAGTGAAATAATACAATAATATAATCTGTTCTAGTTACAGGGTCACTTCACAGCAAAGACACATTTTCTCAGTTACCTCCAGTCATGTTGACGGTTTTAGTTCATTCACACAGGTTTGAAGAGATCACTGAGATCTCAACATAATGGAGGTGAACGGAAGTTCATTTGAGAAAATTCAACTGGTTCTAACATGAATTATATGGAAGCTCATTTCTGCCAAGAATATAAAAAAATAGATGAAACTTTCTGCATGATAACAATAAAAAATAGTCCTGGTGGGTCAAATTATGATATACCAGGTTAACATTTTGAAATTCTGATTCAAATTTTAATCAAATGATCACATAACAAATTGATACCATATCAACGTTTTTTTTTCATTATCTCACTTATTTATATATTTTTGGGGGGCAAAAAATCATCCAGATCACCAACCAATTGACCAATCACAACTGCAGTCAGGATTAAGAATGCTATAATTAGCTAGCTACATCCCTAAAAAATAGTAACAGAAAACAACGAGTCGTACAGGTCGATCCAGCCGTGCAGTCAACTTACAGAAAAAAAGCAACAACTCTTAAATTGTCATATTTCTTTAATAATTGTGAAAAAACATGAAGATAACTGCTCATATAATCATCGCTACTGCAGCTTCCATGTCAAATTAAACTGATAAAAAGTCAACAGACTATTTCTTTAGTAGGAAGTAGTTTCATTGAAGTTGTACACAGCTGAGGTCTGCAGGTTATCTGCAGCAGCCACAGCATGTCTTTGAATGTATCACTGCTGTGAGCACAAGTAAAATTCTGTTGACTTAAATGTGGTGAACAGATTGATGCTTTAAGTATTGATATTACTGATACTAAGTCTTGTTTCAATAGATCACATTCTGCACATGTCCACACTCATGCAGTGCCTGTATTACTGGCTTCTCAGCAGTCCCTGGGAGTTCAGAGAATTCAGTGAAGGTCTGAAGGCAAAGACGCATATGTTAGCGAGGCACTGGAGTTAGTTTTCATTCTGCGGTTATGAAAATACATACTGAAATCATGATGTCTTCATTCATCACTACTTGAGGAATCTTGGACATCTCAAGACATGGGCAGATTAAACCCAAAATATGTGCAAGACCACAGATAAGATGAGAACAATTAATGTTTGTTGTAGGGTGAACTGACATCAGAGAACCATATTCAAACCCTGCTTTGTTTCATTAACAGGTTGATTGATATAGAATTGCATCATGTTAAACTGGTGTGTTGTCGATGGTCTGGAAGGATATTCAGATTTATGTGTGGAGGGCCGGTATTGGCTGATCATGTCACTGCACCAATATATCTGACACAGACACACAGTGTTCCCATAATATTTCATCCACCTTTATGGTCTATATTAATATCATATGTTAATGCCTCTGTGTAAGTTACTGTGTGGAGATTAATTGATGTGAATGCGTCTGCTCTGGCTGACTTCTGAACACAAACATCTTCCATTAGTGTGTGTTCCTCTAACTTTATGCTATCCAGTTTGTGATCAGTGTCATGAAAACAACACGGGTCTGCGTGAATCCTGACCGTCCTGTGAAATACTGCCTACAGAAAGATTGCTTGTGATTTTATATCGTTTCCATTAAATCTTGTCTTTCAAAGGCCTTAATTAATAATACACTTGACATTTATGTTTTCCAGCAATAAGCTAAGCAAGAAACGATTTATGTCACCTAAAGCTTTTTAACAAATCAATGCAACTATTTGTAATTGCTTGTTTCACAAGATTAAAAGTGCTTAGACTTGATCTCTGTCTCCTGTTTAGTGGCCAACATGACCTGTGCCTCCGTCGTAAAAATGCAAGTCCTGGTCATCAGCATTAGTTCCCATCACCAAATCCATATCGCTATTATTTCTAGAATTTTAATGCTGTTACAATTTATAGCTTATCAAATGCAGTTACCTAAATTGCTGTTAGGAAAAGACAGTTTAACTGTCTCTTTTTAATTACGATATAATTTAATGTTGAGGCTGAGATGAGAGTCCTGCAGCAGACGACAAACAGGTCTGTAGGAAACTGTTCTGCAGGCCAAAATAAAGAGGAAAACAAGCGCAGAGAGAGGTTTTAAAGGTGATATCTGCAAATCTGAACACTGTTGACATGATAATGTATTTAGTTATATTATAATCTATCAGTAAGGAATGTTTCCTTTTAACTTTTGGTATGCATTGAATGACCTCACTGCAGATAGCAGAGTCTGCTTTGGTTTATAGATGCTGCAGAAGTTCATCTAACATGCGCAAGTCATGATAAAAAGTCGTGTAAATGTATTCAAACGTTAGATGACTCACTTCGATTCTGCATTAAACCTTTCTCCTGTCGTCACTAGAGGTCATGTGATCGAGTTGTGCAGCCACACTGTACCAAACGGATACACTGAGACACTAGGAGGAAACGATGTGAACAACCAGCATTTTATTGCATGTTTAGAATGCTCACGTCAGTCATCGCCACTGACTACAACAGAGTGGTCTGCATCAGACAGACGAGGAATGATGAGGAGGTTACAGACTGATGGAAGTGATGAGCAATAATATTTCTTATCAAAAAAGAAGAAAAAAAAAAACAGGAAAAAAAAGAAACTACAGAATACATCTTCAAAGAAAAACAAGGAGAGAAAGAAAAGCTGCTGCAGGATGAGAGCACCGTGACAGCTCCTGGGCTGCCCCCCACACACACCCACTACACCCCACCCACTACCCCCCAGCCCCCTCCATTTGGAAAAAAAAAAAAAACAACCCCAAAACAAAGTGTGGTGTGAGAGAGGAAGAAAGAGGGGGACGGCGTGACAGCAGGCTGGATGGTTCGTGATGGATGAAATAATGGCGTTTTAGCTCGGGTGCCAGTGTGTGTGTGTGTGTGTGTGTGTGTGTGTGTGTGATGTCGGGGGTGGGGGGGGGGATCTGATGCCACACGGCCGCAGTTTGCAGGACGTTAGTCTCCAGCAGCGTCTGTCCTTTGACCTGCCTGCTGTGCTTGGTTTGTCTCATTTACAATGACCCTTGAGATAAAAATATAAATATCTTGATGCCAAACAAAATGTGTTTCACCTACATGACATGGATGAGAAGGACATGTATTTGATGCGCATGTGAATTTTTCAAACAAAATGAAAAAACAAAACAAAACAAAAAAATACAGCATTTAACAATATTCTTTACATCTTGGCACTGCATATTTTTTTTTTATTTTTTTATTTATTTCATATAAAATATCATTAGATTGATACACCCTTATATTATTACTGACCACTTAAACCATATCCCCACCCCTCCCATCTCTGTGACCCTGGGATTAGTCATGCAAGATATCTCCGCCTTGTCGAGGAAATATACCTGTCTGCCCTTTTCTCAGAGCAGTAATCTTTAACATACAGCCACACAAGGCAGTGGTTGGACCATCAAAAGGAAGTATCAAAAAACAGCTTAACACAAAGAGGGAAAAAAATCTGTACAAAATGCTTAGGTCAATGATAACAGAGAAAAGTCTGTTTTCTATATTACAGTTTAAAATCCAAAATCGGGGATAATCTCCCCCCCAGCCTGCCCCTGCCCAGCTCACCCAGATGTCTGCGTGGATGATGTGATTTTTTTTTTTTTTTTGCTTTTTTTTTTTTTTTTTTTTTTTAAAGCAAGGATTACTAAGTAAAATACATTTGCAGCACAGTTTGCTATTCCAATACATACAGCAGTTTTTCTCATAGCTATTTCATAGTTAATACAAAGCAGTCGCGATAAAGCAAACATCATAACACAAATGTATTTTTTGATCTTAAAAAAAAAAAAGAAAGAGAAAGAGAGAGAGCGAGATAGAGAGTCGGGGAGGAAGGACAGGAAAAGACAAAAGGCTATACTGACATGTATGTACAACCTAATATTGGAACACTCTTAAAACAACCCATCAGTACATCAGAGAACAGGCTTTGACAGGATGAATGGTGCCACACACAGCTGGGTGATATTTGAATGAACAAAAGGCCTGAGGTTTGGATTGGTTTGGCAGAAAACAAAACAGGATGAAACGTTTAAGATAAACAAGCTCTAATTTCATTTTTTTTTTTTTTGTAATTTTCTCTACAGTATCAGACTACACATGCAAAGACATACAACTAAGTGCAACTGAGTGAAATGTTTGTTTATTTTTTTCTCTGGTTTAATTGAATCATTCCCTATAGGTTTGAACTGAGGTATGCGTACAAACGGTTTTCTCATGCTGTTATCTTTAGTAATGTCGAGCTACACATGCTGAGAATGTTCTAATCTACCAGCGCTTTCTCCTCCTTTTTGAATACCAAACAAACCGGCCATGACTGGAGGTTTGTGGATGAGCTCGGCCCCGTTCTCACGATCCTAGCCCGGCTGTAACTGACCCATCCCACAGCTGCCTGGACATTAAATACATCTTCTGGAAACCACAGATTGCCCTTATCCATTTTAATTAATGAGCGGTGAACTTAATAATAATAATAATAATAATGAGAATAATAATAATAACAATAACTGCCATAAAGTACCTTGTACCCAGCTTATTAGTTGACAGGAGTGTTTTTTAATATAAAAAGTAATAAGTTGACAGAAACTAAACACAATCATAAAGTCTTGCCAATCTTAACAAAGACACTAGAACCCCTACAAAGTGGCATACAATCATTACAAAGGATACAAATGAATAAGGAATAAAAGAAGAGAAACATTGAATCATTGTGTGGTCCAGTTGAAGCATAGAATCCGTTTCACATTGTTCTCTGCAAAGCTTTTTCCATTTACCAGTATATTCTTCCTTTATCTACATACCCTTTATGTTGCACACAAATCTGCTCCTGACCAAAAAGCTCCCTTGTCCACTCACTGGCCCAAAGACAAAAAAAAATAAAAAAATTCCCTAATTTGGTCATCATGTAGTCAGACTATCAGCGCCTCCCATTCAGATTTGGTCACTGCAAACATTACTGCAGCTGTCCTGTTCAAGACACTCCCTTTGGTTTATTTATTTATTTATTTATTTTTTTTATAAAAATGAATGAAAACACCAGTTTGAGGAGTGTTTTCCCTCGATTCGATCCGCCACCGGCTCGATCACGGCTGCTGAGATCGTCCAATGGGAGAGAATGGAGGGGAGATATTTGGCCTTATCTGCTATTGCATGGAACACACAACATTGACTTTGTAGTTTATCTTTGGTAGTCACAGAACAAGATATTCAAACACATCAACAACTAAAAAGGAAAAAAAGCCAAGTAAAACATAAAATAATAACAATACTAATAATAAATAACAAGAATTAAAAGTGGTTGATTGCAGTCTTGAAATTCATGGTCTCTTTTAAAATTGACTCTCTACCAAAGCTGGAATTTTTGTTGCTGCATTACAAAACCACACGTGGATTCCACTCGGTTCAATGTTGTGGACTACAACTATTGGCTTTTTGGGTGACATTGAACGTCGAGGTTTCCACATTCTCTAAATGGCATGGACTGTATGCTTGGGCCCTTTATGATGGCTGTCAAATGCTGGAATGTGCAATGTTTAGGTCTTATTGCAAGTCTTGGGATTTCTTTTTTTTTTTTTTTTTTTTTTAACCCCTTGATGAAAAAAAAGAACATTTTCATCCACTGTGCAATTATTAACACTCACTAGAAAACTTAAAACTAGCCATGCGCGTGATACAAATAAATCTACAGGGAATGCACGTTTATCTTCAAGCACAGAATGAAATTACAGCGTGGAAAAGCAGACACGTTTGATTAACAATGACAGTTGTGTTCTGGAATCACAATTAGTTGGTCTAAATCATTATCTTTGCCGGTGCACACCTGACATTTTCATTTTTCCTTAACGAAAAAAAAAAAAAGAAGAAATAACCCACCCCGGAGCTTGTAAGTGATCAGAAATTCTGTTGCAGCTCAACATGCTCTGCTGTGAGGGGCTGTTTTAAAGTATAATTTCATAAGGATAAATCATAACCTGCATGATTTCTCTGTCATTCATTCGCATCTTAAATTAAACTTCATTGATGCGTGGAGAGAGCCTTCATTATGAGTAGTGCATTGCCAATGGACTTCATGAGCAGGAGGAGGAGGAGGAGGAGGAGGAGGAGGAGGTGGTGTTGGTGGTAGAGGGGGTCAGGGGTGGGCTACACGTTTTTTTCTTTTTCTTTTCTTTTGAAGGTTGTGGAATAAATGACAGAAAAATACTACTTGGTATCTGACATTCTGCTTCATGTGTGTGTTTAAAAGAACAGCATGAAAGGAAATCATAAACATTCATCATCGAGTGCTGACCACACAGAATCTCCACAGCATGGGCATGAGGTCTGATCAGTTTAAAAGAAACAAACACAACAAAAAGATGCAACATCAATAACAGCATTGAATGGAAAAGACACATTATGTTGATATTATATAACCTCTCACCCCCAAACAAAATAATACACCCAAATAAAAACAACACCCCTCCCGCCCGAAATGGAAACAAACCAATGAGAAGTGTTGAAGGCAGTGACAATGAACAGAAGTCCGCGCTCGCTCTCCCTCGCACACACGGTGTAAATTAAACGTCAGTCATTCTCTCTCTCTCTTGAGTTTGTGGTCAGAGGTGTGTGTCTGAGAGAGGGAGGCAGCGAGAGAGACAGAGAGAGATACAGAGTGGATGGGGGGGTGGGTGGGGGGAAAGACACAACCCCTCTCTTGCAGTCCGCTGAGTGCAAGTCCATCCTGGCTCCATGGCGAGGGTCTCCGTCCATGAACACGTCGACCCCGTACCAAACAAGTCCGATCCCACACATGAGTAGAAATGAAGTTTGTTTTCACTTTTTTTTTTTTAAGCTTTACTTGAATCAAAAGTAGAAAGTAATCAGAAAAAAAATCCCTCGTGTGGGGGTGTATTTTGTTTTTTGTCTGTGTGTGAGTGAGTTCTTTGCTATGTTTTTTTGTAATGGCACTAAAAAGTTAACTTGGAGACATTTGAGCGCTGTCTTCAGTGGCTGAGACTGCAGTTCAGTGTTTGGTATCTGCGGAGAGTTTTCTGTCTCCCAGATGACCCAGACTGCCTCTGCCTCTGAGGCTGTGGGGAAGGGGAGGGGGGAGGCGGCTCTAGCCTTACAGCATGTCGTCGTGGCCCTGGTCGTCGTCGTAATCTCTGTGGTGATCAAAATCCGGACTGTGATTGGCAGTCGTTACCAGGGAGAGGGGCCCTTCGTGGTCTTCGGGGTCCAGTGGTTCCTCCTTAACGCTGATGTGATGCCTGGAGAGAAGAGAGTGAAAAATGAAGCTCTGCTATCTTTAACTTTCTTAAACCTTTTTTCTTTTTTTTTTTAATAACCTTTCACACACAAAACGATACAGACCTGTGCTGATTCTGTTTATAAAGAAGGAAACAGGGGAACAAAAACAAATGTCTGGCATCAATGAGACTGCGAGCGGGGGCCTCACTGGTGCTGATGATAATTTCAGCTTTCTTTTGAGGTATTCCAATCCCGGCAAAGCTGCAGGCTTTTTATTTTCATGGCAACCGACAACAGGGTATTCACTTAGAATTGATAAATGAGGAAGATTAACAACGTGAGACGAGGAGAGGAGAGAATGGACTGCGCGGAGCGAGTGGGCTGCCGCTGTCAGCCTCCTGGTGGCGGAGGATCAGCGGCGCGCTGTGTGTTCCCCTTCCTGCTCGTTAACATGCACAACCTGCGAGGCGGGTCTCCAGAGGACGACCCCGAGCCGGCTTCTATCATTAATCAACTTCAAGCAAACACAGCGACCAGACACCGCCGTACATGCTTTAAACTCCAGAATTAATGCATATTTTCAACCAAGTGTCAATAAGGGAAGAAAAGCGCTGGCAGGAAAGGCGAGCAAGGAGAGCAGCGGCGGCTCACTCGGCACAACACTGTGATAAGAAACAGAGCCCTTATGAGAATAATAACGCTGTCACTTGTAAACAAGGCAAAAACATGAGCCACCCCCCCCCACCTCCCCCCCACACACACACACCCACAGCCTGGGCAAAAGAGCCACTAAAGAGATGAGATCTGCCAAATTTCTCATTACAGAAGCAGAGCAGGAATAAAACACAGGGGGGAGAGCAGGCCTGGCTGTGGCAGAAAGGAGAAAGAAAGAAAAAAAAAAAAAAAAAAAAAACTAAAACATTATGAGCAGCTGCAGGGGACTTGCCGCTCTAACCCGCGGTGCCAGGCTGCCGTAGAGGAGGTAGAGCGGTGTCAGGATGAGGCACCGGGCTCATTTACTACAACAACAAGGGACACTGGCACATTCTTCATCACCAAAGCCACACATTTGATTTATTCACTCCAAGACGTCTTGTGTGATTTGCAACTATTGTGATGGAGACACTCGTATGCTAATGAGCAGACATATTTTTGTGTAAATTATAAAAAGGGGAAAAAGTAAAGTCAGCTTCTCTATCATTTTCACATCAAAGTAACTCCACAAGTGCCGTAGCCTCGGGTCTGACTCTGTGGCTGCAGGGCAGACATGAAATTGTTATTATGATGCTATTGAACTGCATGCTGATTCTACACTTTGCTTATAATTAGCCGTCTCTGGATACCTGATTCTCGTCTGGCTGTTTAGGAGAAGTGCTCTGGTTTCCTCGCAGTGTTAAAAAGCTGCGTCCTGTCAACCAGCAGCAACGCTGGCACATGTGGAAAACACATGTCGTTACACTGTTAACAGTGGTGATGAACTTGTATCTGGAACACTGTGAGCTGGGGCGTCATAGTAAAACAGGGATATCTTTTGCACATGTCAGTTTATTGCTTCTCCCCTGAGCCAGAGGAGACTTCCAGTGATGGCGCTACTGTATATAGCATTTAATGCTCAATCCGTAGGCATGAAACAGCGGGTATGTTTTGTTAATAAGAGAATAAAGTTCTTTAAAAGCAAGAGAAAACAGAGTGAACTCATTTTGTGCTTGAATAAAGCTTATAGACATAATTATGGAGGAAGAGTTTGCAAGCTCCATCAGCCTAAAGATAGAAGCAGAGGGGCAAAGGGAGAAGCAGGCTGCCTTTAGGCCAGCACACCCATCCTGTCTCTGCCTTTCCTGTTCCACAGCCATGCTCAGAGCTATGTTCACAGTGATTAGGGATGGCACTTTCCTCCATTTGGCCAGGAGCTCATTACTGCACCTTTTTTTTTTGTTTTCAGGCACAATTTCCCCCAAGCTCAGACATTTCAGGAGGCCATCCCCGAGTCTACCCGCATCGGTGGTCTGCCCCCACATCTGGAAACGATGCAGCGTGCGCTGTATTATTTTAGGCTTCAAACAACTTAGCAGACACTCCTATACAACAAGTGAATGGGGAGCTGTGGTTTCCAGGCCGACCGCAACTTTCCTACATGAGAATCTTGGATGATGTCCTCCAGACTAATTATGCTTTTGTGTTGTGTTTTCCTTTCAGCGGCTCAGAGGCGTTCCTGAAGGTGTCGCGGCTCATGTTTCACTGTGCCAGAGCCAACAGCTCTGTCACTCTGCGTTCTGGCATTTTGAATATTTGAACAAATTGGAATGCTGATTATTGAGACTCAGACAGACAGCAGGACACATGGAAGGGAGTTCATAAACTTGCTGTTAAAATAACAGAGAGGCTCCGTTCTTTTCTTTCTTCGAAAAGGTGGAGTTTCCTCTTCTGCAGGGAGGCGAGCCACAGCTCTGGCCATGACCTCACACACCACTCCAATATCACCCCTCTTCACTTTATTTATTGTCCTCTCCGGCATTGTTTCTTTTTCATCTGATGCCATGCATTAGGTAATATTAGAGCGTTCTGGGTGGGCACTGAAATAATATTCTGTCTAAATCTATTTAGAGTGTTGCTGTCTCTGTGGAGTAGGCGGCTCAAACTCTTTCCCCCACTTCTCTTTTCTTACACAGACTGTAGTGGTGGAGATAGAAGGCGTGTGTGCCACTCACATAGCTGGCAGGGGCGAGCGTCCCGGGCTGCTGTCACTGCCGTTGCTGTTTCCATGGTCCATCGCTCCATTCATCTCCTCACGGATGGCGTTGGCCAGGGAGTTGAGGGTGGGACTTCCAATGGAAGCAGTAGTGTATAGAGGTATGTTGTTTTCTGCCATTGAAGCCTGAAAAGCAAAGCCCGAAGCATTAAATGTGAAACGGAAGACAGTTGTCAGCACTTTCTCAGTTGCCCATCACTCTTTTCATACAAGCACAACACTTGAAAACAAAGACTAGAGGAGAGACTTTTATTATTCACTCGCTCTCAAAGTTCGGAGCGTGGCAGCTAAAGATGAAGTCACTTTAGTTTTTTTTTTTTTACCTGGAAGGCGGCAGAGAGGGTCGGACCATAGCCCAAGCTGGTCTGAATGTTCTTCACTAAGGCTGGACTTCTGCAAACAGACAAATTCAATTACAAACCACAGACTCGTGTCTCACCTAGCATGCATTCTTCAACTACAGTATCTTATTTCATAAAAAGAAATCAATGCACTTTGTATAAGAACTAAACACATTTACTGGTGTAGTAATGTGGATATTAAGGCTATAGTTCTAAGATGTTCAATCACTTGACAATACCACACAACTATCTTCAACACATTTCGTGGAAAGAAAGAACAGGTTGATGGAGCATGATGGATGGCGAGCCAAACACAAAAAGCATGATGACAACACCGACGCGGCGGAGGAGGAGGGAGATAGGGGGAGCATGCAGGTGGGGCTGGACCCTCTGGAGTTTGCAGAGCAGGCGGAAGTGCTTACTGTACGAGCAGCTCATCAAAGTTCTCATCAGCGGCGTATTTCCGAGGGCGGCCTCGCTGTATGTGGCGGCCGCGCTTAAACTCCTCATCATCAACAGTCCAAAAGGACCCAAACTCATCCTCTACTCTCACAAAGCACTTATGCAGGGAAAGGTTGGTGCGAATGGCACCCTGGGAAAACCACACCAGCGAGAAGGGAGGGAGGGGGCAGGCAGCCAGATGCAGATGTAGTGATGGACAGTGATAGAGACAGAGGACAGACACCACGACAGACAGACAGACAAAGGGGAGGAGGACAGAAGGTGAGGATCAAAATGAAAAAAAAGCCATTGTCATGAGGCATCACCAAAAGGTTTCTGAAAGCATGAAGGGGAGGCACGCCAATGCAAGCAGGGACGTCATGGCACACAGACAATGACATGAAGCAGCAGCAGCCTGTTCCCATCAGTGAACGGTGAGACACACTCTAGTCAGGGCTCAACAGGCTGAACCTACCCACTGATCTTTTGAGGCCGTCTCTTTTGGAACTCTATTTCGTCGACTGTCCACACAGCCCCTTTTACGTTTTCTACCCGCACAAAACACTTGTGAAGACTAAGATTATGCCGGACTGCATTCTGCAGTTGGTGTAAAGACAAGGAGAGAAAGAAAAGGTTGCTATCAGTACAGTAAACATGTCTGCATGGTTAAAAAAATCATTTCAAAGAAGAAATATTTTGACAGGAACTGGATGAAACTTGAATGAAAACAATAAATAAACCAGAATCTTATTGGCAGTAAAATGGTCCCGAAAGTTTCAAAAGACTTAAACAACACAGAAATATTTCTTGGTTTCCATGGCGATGGGGTTAGTGACATTCTTTTTTTCTTATCATTCATAACGCTGCCTTTTCTGATCAGCCGGTTATGAGTGAGATACAGAAACCAACATTTTTATTCTGAATATTTGCACTGACTAGGAAAGGTCATTTAGATGTTTCTCATTACAATGTGAGGAGAAAGAGCTATTAAAACTTAAATCCAGCGTCCAGTCCAAATCATTTAGGCATGAAAGTAGACCTGCATACATCATCCCTCTGTTTCTCCAGGAACTATGCTGATTGCATGGGTTTATAATAACTCTGTGTGTGGAGAGAGAGAGAGAGAGAGAGAGTTGTGGAATAACACCAATGTGCCCTCTGTCAGTAAATGTAGGAGCTGATGGAGGACAGGGGTGGAGCAGGGTGGTGGTGGTATTAGTATGTGTATGTGTGTGTGTGTGTGTGTTTTGGGTCTCATCCAGCTGCATGTGACAGATCAGTTAAGGCTGAGGAGAGACTTTTAGTGCTTCATTGCTGTCTTTCTTATCCAAATCTCACTTTTTGACTCAGATTGTTGTTTTGTTTTTGTTGTGTGTGTGTGTGTGTGTGTTTGTGGCCTGGTGGGAAACACAGTGTTCCCTTCAGTGAGTGTGAGGGGCTCAGCCAGGAGTCACTGGCAGAGCACTGCTATGTTAAACTAATGCCACCCACCACCAGAACATCCCCACATATTACGGGGAGATTTTTCTTTTTTCTTCTCTCTCTTTCTCCTTCTTCTTTTTTTTCTTTCTCCTCCTTACAAGAATGCACATATTCCTTCTCCTCCTCTTTCAGTTTTTCTATGTGGTTCATATGTTTGTTTAAAGGGCGGTTCATTTGGACAGCATAAGTGGAGTATTGTTATGCGTTAGGATAGAGGCTCATTTATAAAAAGGTATTATGCCTGGCTATCATTTAATTCTCGCTAACATCAACACAATGTCTCCGTCTGGTTTAAAGAAGTCGGCAGGAACAGCAAAATTACCTTCCACGTTGCTGCGTTGCGCCTAAAATATGCAAACATTCGTGTGAACCAGTTGTAGATTTCATTTAGTGTTAGCTGCTTCTCTGGAGATTCGAGGATTGCCTGGATGAGGAACAAGTGACAGAAACAAACATTTACAATATTGCCCATTAATAATTCACAAGAGGCATGCAGGTTTGAGAAAAACACAGACAAGAAGCAGAGGAACTTGTCTATGTGAAGTGTTTATAGGAATCTTGTGCACTTTTTCATTCCAAACGGCAGATTTGAATATATTTTCTTTTGTGGGTGTAAATGAAGGGCAAGCGAAAACATTTCTCAGGCAGATTACAGGGCAGCAATTATGGCCAGCTCAGATTAATTCCTGAGATCCCAGATTACTGCGGCCGAGCAATAATTGACTGGCCATCTTAAAACAGGTTCATCCCTACTGTTGTGTGAAATGAATTTGGTAATAATCACAGACACTGAAAATGCTTAATCAAATGCAATTGTCATGTGTGGCTGTTTTTTGAATCCTCCACGCATTCTTGCACTCATTTGAAGATGGTTAATCTGCTCCTCTGTCTAAATTGTGTTTGAAATTTAACAGGGGAGGAACACAGAAATGTAGCCTGTGACCTTCTTAATAGCTGAGTGTATCTCTCACTATGACTGTGCAGTGTGGAGGGTGTTAAAGGCTCCTATTTCCCCAAATCTAAACAGATTAGTAAAACACAAGCAGAGAGTCCTTACCTGTCTTATTAATGAAGCGTACGTGAACGGCGGTCTAACATCTGCATTCATGTAAAACTCTTTGTTCTGACTGAGATCTGCACACAGGGAACAAACACAAAATGTCAATGTGGGATAAAATGCTCAGGTGTCAACAGTAAGTGTCCTATCAGTGGCTGATAGCACAAATTATAGCATGATTACACAGTTGTGTGTATATACAGACACTTTTTGCGCATCAGTCACTGAGATGAGTGTGAGTGTGTGTGTGTGTGTGTGTGTGTGTGTGTGTGTGTGTGTGTTTATCCTGCAGTACCTGGAGAGATGGGCATGTTGTACTTTTCCGAGTAGCGTCGTCGCATGGGGCCCACATTGTGAAGGCTGTTCGCTGTGATGACGGAGTGGGTCTGGGTCAGCGGCGTGAGGGGTGCCGTGGGCGTGGTGGGAGTTTGGGGCAGGCTCAGAGGAGGAGAGGCCTCGGGAGCCGATTTGGACAATGTGACGTTGGACACCAGGTTGAGCTGAGGAGAGGGAGACCAAACATACAGACAGACAGTCAGACAGGGGCACAGTTAGTCCTCTAATTACCCCTGTGTTTCAAATGCCTCATTGGCTATGCACATCTCCTCTCTAATTGCAGGCGGGCCTTAAGATGATCCATGAACGTTCGCTAAATGTTTGGAAAACAACCCTGGAGGCCCGCTCCTCCACCTCCTCTATTCTCCACGCTCTGCTCCCTCCTCCCTCCCTCTCTGTCGTTGTCGTGTCGGGCACGTTCCCAGCTTTCTGTTTCGTCGCCTTTTGTTACATCTTTTGTCCCTCTTGTTCTATTTGGACAACACACCCCCACCTCATCCATCCACCGTGGGTCCGCAGCATGGTAAGCGGTGTGGGCTGAGTAGAGAAGGGAAGATGGGCGGCCCGAAACAGCTCTGAAAAATGACAGTGTGATTCTCACCTACCGCTGAGCAGCTCCGCTAATAAGGCAGCCAGAGGAAGAAGCCAATCTGGGCTAATTACGAGCTGAAATTGTATTGTGAGGACTCTAATTAGGAGCTGCTTATGGAGGTGATCTGATGATTAAGTACTGTATCTGACTGACCTCCATCATCAGGGCCACGATGGTCGCTGTAAAGATGGCCTCATAGTATTTTCACAGACACAGAGGATATTTGGTTTTAACACAGAGCGCTGCATGTGTGTAGATGGGCTGAGGAGAAGGTGGGATTTAAGTAATAATGGCTACAAGGTAAACTAATTATGGCAAGTGCTCCAAAGGTATAGCATGGCTTCCAGCAGCTGTGGCGGCTCCAAGCCAAGTGCCAAGCCTCTATAGTGGAGCAGCAGTCAAGTGGAAAATTCTAGCCTGACCCCCCCCCCCCCCCACTGCTCCAGCTATTAATTGGCAGGAAAACTAATGACACAGATACATATTCCAACAAAATTGTTCTAATTGCTAATTTGCCAAAGGAGGCCAGTTTCCAAATTAAACATGACTTCAGACTGTGAGAAAAAGAGAAGAGAAAATACAGAGAGAGAAACGGAGGGCTGGGAAAAGACACATCTCACGCGTGACATCACGTGTTGATTGCGACAGATCTGATGTGCCTTTTTGTGCTGATCATGTCGTGGAGGTGACGGAGGGTTTGACGACAGACTGTGAGCGTAAACTGACGTCTGACTGTATGCAGATCCTCTACCCACATGATTCACTGTTGACATTTCATTGTCACAACAGTATTTTATGGTTTGTTTTGTTTATTGCTAATTTGAACTTATTTTAATTTATTGCCAGATATAGACCTTTTTAAATTATTAAGTTTCAAACTGCTCTGATTAAAATTAGAGACAGACATGTGTCCAAGTCCTCACAATGTCTATTTATGTTTTGGAAGCTGAACTCTGGCTTTTTGGCAGAGTCTCCCCAAATAATTTGGATTACTGCTGGGATGCATGAACGTACACTACATCCTCACCAACAGTAGCAGAAGACGTGTTATTCTAAATCACGAGCAAAATAAATCACACTAGGGTTCGCGTGTTTCTGACACAATGCTATCAATAGAGTGGGGCTGCGGTGTTGACTTCTCTTCCTGTGGATTAGCAGGCTTTGTTTCATGTTTCATCCATATTCCCTGGCAATAAACACAGAGAGGCTTCAACAATAGGCCAGACAGGCTGGTAATAGCCTTGCCTTTGTTTGCCTCACCATTTGGGCTCACTCCAGTGCCTAGACAAAATGAGACTTCAGACTGAAATTAATTAAATGGTAATTGGTGATCTAATTATACTGGCTTTGACTCGGCAAGCTGCTAAAGAAAATAAACAAAAAGTCCCTCCTTAATTATGTATGGCGTAAAAGGTCAGATTTCTGACAAGAATGCTTAGTGACACCGAGTGCAGACACCCACCCACACACTGAGAGGCAAATACAAACACGCACACACCCGGGCATACACACACAGAAACAGGCATTGCTAATGTGGCACATTTGGTTTTGATCTTCCTCCCGCCCCCGTCCACCTCAGAAGAATAAAATGAGTCCTATTCATTTGACGTTGTGCATGCACAGTATCAGTTTGTTTGTCTTTAATTATAACTAAATGTAAACCAGCAAATTCATCTGAGCTACTCTGCTATGACAGTTGGCCACTTATACATGCCTTTATTATATGCAACAGCACAGAACAGCAGAAAAGCATAACTAGCAATTACTGGAAGAACACAATCGTTTCTTCAGAATGGATCTCCAGTCAGCTCTGAGAATACTTTCATTCTCTATCAACTCAAAGGGGGATTTATTTTTCTCCTCTCTTTCGTTTGGTGACCACCGCTGATTCTGCAATCTCGCTAAAGCTTCACTGGGGGCTAGGGGGGCCCTGACCTGTGTAAGTCCACCACTCACCCAGCCGAAGCCAGACATATTTATCATAGCATTTCATAGCGGCTCGCAGCAGGCAGAGCGGCGCTGGAGAATGGGAGTCTATTTATTTGAATAAAAATCCCAGCTTGCCCCCTTGAGAGTGTTAACGCTGAGCTCTGACACAGCCATTCTCACAGGCCCCGGGGAGAGAGGAGAGGTAGTGAACTCAAGATGCTATCTGCCGCCCCTACCACTTTTCATATACAAATGTCCCTGTGTCAGAGCCCTCGTTCTGCACTCTAATCTACACAATCAGTGTGTGTGTGTGTGTGTGTGTGTGTGCGTGACACAGGCGCAGCTTTTACAGACAGCCTATTGTCGTTCGACATCTCCGGGCGCTTTATGTCGACTGGCTGCACTGCGTGGAGCGCACATGCAGCCTCTGTACATCAATAGCCAACTCTCTGGCTGTAAATAAATGATCCAAGCTGCACAAGAGACAAGACCGTTGCATGTATACCGTGCATCTGTGTGTATGATTTCAGATTCACGCCCTGCAGTAAAATGATCTTCGCACATTTGGCTCTCTGAATGGACTGTCATACAGGCTGAAATATGGTGCTGAGGCCCCTTCTTAGACATGACAAAATAGCACAGACACTTAAATGCCATATGTTAAGCCCTTGCCCCTATAGGATAGGGATTAAGCAGTAGGCTTTATGGCATGGCATATATTAAGAGTGATAAGCATGATGTCTGGAATGTGTCAAGAAGATAATAATTTGATCTGCTGTTACGTTTATTCAGAATTTCAGTTGTTCACATGCAGCAAAACTTCTTACTGGTCAGACATTTTCTTTTATTTTCTCATCCTGAAAGATTTGAATTTTTACAAAATGACCTCTGTATGCTCTTCATTCTGGCATTGGCTTTGATGCCAAACTCAACTTTAAATTGTATCTACAACTTAAATCTGAAAAATGTGAGACATTTTTATTTGTCTCAATGTTTGGCTGGAGTAAATTAAACCTCGACCCAAAATTAGCCTCTGTTTGGATCTAATTTTACTGCTTAATTTTATAGATGGCTGAGTGTAATTCCTGACACATTGTAAACTCTAAATAATGAAGAAAATCAATATTAAAATAAAAATCAGCAAGTGCTACTCACACCGATATTTTTAAAGACATCAGAATGTTTCTTCAATGTATCTTCAATATACATATCAATAAAATCAGATTTTCAGCTCCTACTTAAAATATCACAATTTTAATATATTGCTTCAATTGTTTCATTTTAAAATTATAATTAATTTCTTGTTGGTATTTTAATAAATGTTTTTTTTTAATTTTATGTCTTCTGACAGAAAAGCACTTGTAACTGTAACTTTTTTTGCACTAAAATGAAATATTATATTTGATCTCTTTATATCCAATATATAATGTCTGTTTTTATTACTGTGATTCCTCTGTTTCTTGTCTTTTCTGTCTGCCTATACATGTACTGCTTCTCTGAGGCTGAGGCTGTTACAGAGTGTGCATCCAGTTCATCACAGACACCAAATTGAATCTCGGATGTCAGCAGATGTGGTCCAAACAATATTTACTGCCTCCCTCAAGAGAACAGCTGTTTTTATTTAGCAGATAAATAAGAAGATGGAGGAAGGGATTAATGAATACATGTGTGCCAATTAAGACAAACAAAAGGATGGGGGAGGGACGAGAGAGAGACGTATGACAGGGTCGCTGCTCACCGGCTGTGGGGTTGCTTTGGGCTCCGTGGACTTGACATGAAGGTGCGTCATCATAGCTTGCAGACGCTCTTTGTCTTTCGCTAGCTGTAATGAGAAAAGAGAACATTTTATGAACAAAAGGAAAAAAACATCTTCTTTTATTAATTCTATACACACTATAGGTTCCTTGGCAGTGTAGGCATCTTTTACAATCATCGATCTTTTTGCCTTTGAGTTTGTCTAATTATTTATTGTCAAAATGCTTTTTGAGGCTGTCAACAACTCTGCACTTCAGACAATCTAACTACTGTCTCCAATTCAAGGTTAAAAGATACCGCGTCTCATTGCCAATAACAAGCCCAGGCCCTTTCTACCTGTCTGAAACTCAGCGCTGTCTTAGCTGCCAGCTTAAATCATGGTGATAGGCTGCCTGCAGAGGAAGTCTGTGTCTGATAAACCTTCACGCCATCCCTCTAGATCATACACCAACAGAGCGGAATAACAGGACGTTGGTACGGTGTAATGTTTGAGCAACTTAACTCTCATTGTTTAAGTTTAACATCCTGCAAACCGCAACCGTGTTATACTAATTATCAGTCATTTTCGGGGTATTATGTGGCTAATATGGGAACCAGAAGAGAAAGCTGCACAAAAATCTGGAATACATTACATCTGATCCTTACTGTGTTTGCTTTGCAACTGCAGCAGCAGAAAATGAATAAAAATACAGTTTAATGGAATGGTTGGTTTTGTAATAATAAATAAGTGCAACCTTACATTAGCACAGTGGTCATGTTCGCCATTTAACCCAACGTCGTCACACAGACACTGGCCTTTATAATGACCCCCTCATGGAATGACAGTGATTCATGTTTTTTTCTTAATGTACATGTGCAGATTTTAATTTCTCGAAGAAGAAGAAAGATCGCACGTATCAGAACTTATTGTCAAAGGTTTTCTGCTGTGTTTTGCTTTGAGTCACTCAACACTGAGCGCCGAGCCACGCTAACACTGCCGAGTCATTTCACTAAGTGTTTTATTGTTGGTGCCAAACAGTTAAAAGTCATAAATAACTTTAAAACCCAGTAAAATTCAAAATGTAATTATCTTCTCTACTTAGCCCCGGGCCCTTCATATATCTTTTCCTGGCTGTCATGCATACATAACACATTTTTAATGACTGATTACTTGCAAATGTACAAAATTATTTTATTCTGCCCCCACCCCCAACCACAATAAGTGACCTCGTGATATCAGACGGACAGGGAGGGGCTGGGCAGACACTGAGGAAGTGTCAGGAGAAGAAGACACACAAATATTTGGGCCAAAACAAACTCAGAGACAATACCTGCAGCTCCAGCTGTTGTACGACCTGCATTTGCACCCGACACTGGGCCGTGCTCCTGTCATCCAGGGCGTGCTCATTGTTAAGATGCCTGGAAAACAAAAAACAGAGAACACAGACAAAAAACTGATGTCAGTTTGAGTTTCGCCGTCTGCAGCCTTCTTATACATGTAAGAAACAAAAGTCCTGTGACGTGTGATACAGTGACACATTCTGGTAATTGAGTCAAAGCGCTATGCATGGAGATTTTGTGGTAACATTTAGGTAAATATTACTCAGAGCTTCGACATGAAACTAACAACATGCTGCAAAGATTAAACTCACAAAATCTGCAGAACCAGAAGAAATACTTCTTTTAAGCGTACAAGAATGATATTTAATATTTCATGACAGTCATGTCTGCACCAACTACAGCTCACAGATAAGACGAGTGATTGAAGAATTTCAGGTTGGACTCCTTTGCTAAATTATGCACCGCTGCCTTAATGCCATTTCTTCTTATTCCAGCTTCCTTTTGCCCTTTTTTTGGGAGTTTTTTTGTTCTGCTAATCGTGTCATAACAATTAAGAGAATTCAAGCAAAGCTGGACCAAATGCCGAGGACAACAGGGCGAGGAGGTGGGATATGTCACAAACTTGAATTATGGATATAATTATGCGTGATTATTTTATACAGGGAAGATGTTCTCTTTTCCTGTACGTTTATAACTAATCTAAATAAGTAGCTCGCCGGGTAGCAGACAGGGTTTTTTCTGTGATTTATATAAAATGGTGGAGATAAGGTTCACGAGTGAAGGAAATATGATTGGAGGAATTTTATCAGCCGCCGCATGAATTACTGTTTGAAAATGCTTATGCAGGGGCATTTCATTAATCATTTAATCATAATCCGAGCAGGATGTTTGAACTGATTTCACAAATACCCTTTCATTTCACTACTTCATTATGCTCGCTAATGGATCCAATATATTATATATATCATAAATTATATCACATCTTCGGTGACCATGTAGGTCACTGTCACCAGGCATGTCTGTGTGCACAGAGTGGCGCCGGCAGATGGGGGGGGGGAGGTTTATACGCGCCTGCCTTTTCAAATGCACTTTTTCTGTCATTTACTGCAAATCAAAAATAGCCAACGAGTCAACGTGTGACGGTGCGGTGGCAGCGCTGGCGTTATGATAGCCCAATAAATTTGAACGCCGTTGCTTTATGTACAGACAACACGTTTGTGCATTAAACACCGCGCAGACGCTCAGAAAACAAGACACATGTGAAGGGAGGCAGAATTGATAGTGCTCTGCTTGAAATGTGAAGGTTTCTGTTCAGCTGTGGTATTTTCAACCTTGAGGTGAATGATTTAAATCTTTAAAGGAAACGTGCCCCCTCCATCCCTCCCACCCTCCACTCTTCAGGTCCTCCCATTGTGTTTTGATAATACATTTTTCAAAATGACTGTGATATACATTCAGCACTTGAAGTTAATTATTGTGGCGAAAAAGGAATTAAAACGGCATATTTAAAGAAAGCGTGGGCAATAACCCCCTTTGCTGAAATCAATTCAGACTTCTTCTGGGCTTTCCATTTGTTTGAGTCAAATAAATGCCCCTTTAATTAAGTAGGTCGGAAAATGAAACTGGTAAACATTTCAGGACATCTTACTAAATCTCAAAGAAGAAAATAATAGGTAAAGACGTTTCAACTTCAATTTAACTGGCACAGACTGAATTTTCAATGAAGGGTGGCCTACGTGAGCAGCTTTGGAATTTCTCTGTTCATAGGAGACATGTGCCCTGCTTCTTTTCATCCTTTGTTACATTCCACTTTATTTCTTCTAATGACATGGAGAGTCACAGTGCATAATTAATAGGAAATGAAATATTCAAATGGCCCTAATGCAGCCTTGAGAGGAGTGTCTGGACACGGGAGCAGGGGATACGGGGGAATTGACATCGAGAGAGACTATGAACGTTGGCATGTGTCACTTTCCGGACTTCAAATGAAGCCACTTTTAAAAGCTCTCTGGCAGGATGACAGTCCCTAATGTAAATTGCCACAATAAAACAAGTTAAACAGACATCCCTGTAACAGTCGGCTTTTTACATATCAGTTAGTTTGCCTACTATTTTTTTTTTTTTTTTTTTTTGTTACGATTTATAATTATATAGACTGGACCCAGAGCTTAAGGCTGTCTCTGAGGGGAGGTTTATCATCTTCACCGTTTGGTGGAATTTAAATTAAATCACACATCTTTACAGTAGTATTAGCATTTAAAATGCATTAAACATTTCTGATGCATATTTCTAATTATTTCTTTTTTCTTATTATTTAGTATTAAGTATTAAAATATAGGACAGAGGGTTCAAATTTGATGTGACGATTTCAGGTTTTTAACACTCGTTTTATTTGACGTTATTTTATGTTTGGCTTATTTGCTTTGCATGTTGTACCACTCATGAAAAAACACAATCACTACGTCGTGTCGAGCTGTGAGAGAGGAGTTGTTAGTGTTTCCAGCAGACAGACAGTGCAGCACTAGAGGGCACTGCAGTGTTTCACTGGCTCTGACCTCTGACTGGACACTGAGGAGAAGGGGTCCTGACCCCCATAAAAACACCAGGCTCCGCTGTGAACCCAGCCCCACCCTTCTGTGTGCTGAACCCAAAAAACAGGAACAGGGATTTTGGTGCTTTGTATTTATCAAGATAGTGAGTGTAGGTATGTAATGTTTTCTTTAAAAGATAGAATAAATACACACACAGTTTAAAACAACATTTCAGTCCCGTGTTAGTTGTTACTGTTGGCATGTGGAGCTGAAATCTGGTTGACGTTAGAGTCCTCCTCACCTTTCTTTCTCTCTGGTACACTGTGTTGTGCTGACTACACACACACACACACACACACACACACACACATCTTCACTTATATTTTTATAATTTCTCCCAACCTTTGGAGACTTTTGTACAAGCATTATAATGCCTGATGTATTCTTTATTTTTATTTTTGATTGTTTTTGGAGGCCCACAGTATCAGTTGCTGGGAATCATGTGGAAGTGCTTAAGGGTTTGAGAGTTAACACCTTGGTGAGCTGCTCGCACTCTTGCCTGCTGTTAAACAAAGGCAGCTTTGTGGAGACTCTCCCCAAATGTTTTCTTAACATGTTCCAAGCAGTTTGAGCAGGCAACTAAAGTAAACAAGATGTTGCCATGATAAAAACACTTGTAAAAACATTGCAGAGTGCACTTAGAGACTTTTGAAGGCAGAGCTTTACCGGGCACACTGAATTTAATTCCCCTCTCTTCTATAAACAAAGGGTGAGGCAATGTCAGAATACAATAAATAGTGATGGATTTAAGGGGGCACTCCCAAAGCTGAAATGTGTGTCTATGTGTGAAAGTGCGTACGTGGTTTGATAAGTATGTGTCACAGGATGTTTATAAAATGAAAATAATATTAAAAAAAATATATATATATATAACTGCCTGTTTTCATTTTGAACAGAAACTGTACTGTACTGCTGCACTATCGAGCGTGATAAGCTTTCCTAAAGCAAACTGCGCTCCAAGTGGATTTAAGTAAACAATCAAAAAGCGAAGAGGATTCAAAATGTTGACAAAGAAGTCAAACTTTCAGCTGCCTGCGAGGCATCTCCTCTGCAGCACCTTTCCCTCCCGCGTCTGCGAGGAAAGTCTGTGTTCGCTGAGTGCTTGTTTTAGGATAATGGAATTGTGTCATATCTTGTTTAAAGTGCGACTAATCCGGGGTGACAGTGAGCCATTGATCTGCTGCCACAATGCAGATGTTTTCATCCTCTCCGTAACCATGGCGCTGTTATGTGTTGGATTACCTAGAGCGCACTGCACACAGGGCTGATTAGTAAAGCAGGGGCCTGACTCAGACGGAGAAACGGACGGAGAAACACGGTGCAAAACAAAAGGCCTGTGTCAGGGTGGACAGGGTCAAACCTGTTCCACAGTTCACACTGGAAAGATGCTACGCGGCAGGTGATACTGACTGAGCTGGAGCTCTTTAAGTACAGCATATACTGTTCATTTTAACATAGAGCTGAGGTATGGGCCTTGAGTCAAGAACAAAAGCATGAGAGAGGAGAGGAAATGACAAATACACCACTGAGAAAAAGGCAAGAAACACACACACACACACACACAAACGCAGACTCCAATCCCTCTGTCCAGTGACAAGGGCAAACATGCAGAGCGCCCTAAGTGTGGGCTGCCACAGATAAACATCCTACCGTTGTTTGTTTGGGAAAAATGGCCCCCGTCACCATGGGAACTGCACTTATCACGGGAATTAGAGGCCCATGCCGTTCTCAGAAGGAGACCCCGCCACAGTACCCTTGTCAAGAGAGTGCCAACCCAGGCACCCACACTCAGAAATAACAACCAGCTGCACCTGTAGTGCCTCTGAGTCACCATGGGGGTCACAAAAATATGTAATCGACCTAATACGAGGACAAACAAACTGTGACAGAAACACCTCCGGCTAGGACTTTTACTTACTTGAGGAATGAATGGAAATCGTCAAACACTGCCTCACATCCAGGCCACTTGCAAACACCGTGACCATAGAGAGGGTGACTGTGGTGGGAGGGCTCGTCTAGTGTGGATCTGAAAGAGAAATTCACAGAAAGAGAGACGGTTATTAATCTAAACTGATTTTCAGGTTCTCTAGTTGTAGTCACAGTTAAAGGCCTTTGAGCACATAGAATGAGGAAAAGGTCACAGAAGATGGTTTCTCCTGTTAAGCTGGTTAGCACCTCCCTGTGTGTACTGTATGCTCTTTTCCACATGAAAACATGAACCTCGATATGTGTGGAATCAGTGTACCTGCGTGATCTCTGCTTGCTCTTCTCTTAAAAGAGGGGACTCACGTTGTGAAAGCACGACCGAATCAATATGTAATTATTTACTATCACTGCGCCGTGCTGCAATTCACTTTGATCAAGACTACTAGGGGGCTCCCTCAATCGCTGCTTTCCCTGCGCCGCCTGCTGCATCATGTCCCGCAGGCCCACCTGGAGGAGCGTGTACCACAACGTGAAACCCCTGAAAGCATCAGGCACTTTCACGCCGTGCACAAACTGTAAACATCCCCGCCTGGTATCAATTTATATACTGACCAATCCATGTCACCGGGGGGCTGACAAGCACGCATCTATGGGGAGCGTATGGCTTCGTACAATCAGTCTAAATAGCGGGAACATCCCTGAAAAACAAACTTTACAACATCTTCCATATGGCGCGAGGCGTGGAACCACAGCTAACCACAATCAGCACTGAGAGAGAGAGAGAGAGCGGCCTGTGTGGAGGCAGTGTCTGCTAAGAGAGCGAGACAGGCAGCCATATGGACGCAGGCACTATACAAGACACACAACTTTCAGCAACAAGAGCCTGGGGGACTGGCCTATATCGCTACCACCTGTGCTTCTGGTGGCTCGTGAGCACAACGCTGCTGCTTCTCCTCCAGTCTGAGCCCTGCTCTCTAAGACAACAGGCCAGATAGGGAGATTCATTACACCACAAACTGTTGTGTTGCCGTGTGGGAATAACTCCAGCCAGTAAAATCTCATTCATATACATGTATTAAATAAGAGATAGTGTCTAATGCTACTACTTCAGGGGATGTCTTTAGAGGAAGAACAAATACTGAAAATAACATCTTGCGTGGCTTAGCCAATCCATCTGTTGCAATAAAAAAAAAAAAAAAAAAACGGATGTAAAAATGAATCAGTAAAAAAAGAAAGTCATCTAATCATGGGTGTGCCAATTTTGCAGGATTAAACAAGCCGATGTTCAGATTAAAATCTAATTTGTATCAATGTTAGTAAAGCTGTAAAACTCAAGTAGGAATTTTCAAAGGTCGTCACAGGTTTCCTTGTGTTATAATTACTTGCTTAAGAGTTCACATTGTTCATAACATGTGATAATTGCATTACAATTAGGAAGCAGTCAAGCATTCATGAATGTGGTTAGCAGCTTTTTTCCCCTCCCCTCTTTCAAAAGTCAGATTTTTTTTATTCAATTATGAATTATGCATTCACAAGACCTCTGTTTTGATACAGCTAATAAATAGATGGCGGAAGACCTATTATAATGAGTTTTTAACAAGGAAATGTGTGGACTGTTGAAGGTAACGCTGGTTTTTAATTTAAAGAGATCCTTTTTTTAATTCTTTGCAAGCAGGCTTGTTGGTTAATTCTGTATTAATAAGATATTGAAATGTGGAGTGTGCTGGGAATCAGTGAGCACAAAGCGCTGTGAGGGGCTGGCGGCAGAAGAGCCCTTTTAAACGGTGGATGGCTAAACAGTAGTAAATGACAGAATTTACACCAAATGAGCTACATTAGTGTAATAGGAGAAGAGTGTAGGATTCGTGGGGTTTTCTCCCATTTGAGAACATGTTGAAGGAAAAAAAGAAAAGAAAAAGAAAATGCTTTGCAGTTCCCTGTGTTGCGTTAAATTTGACTTGCACCCATGACAGGTCTGTCAGGATGTTATTATTGTCAGGCAGCCCAGGGGAAGAGCACTCTAATGATCTTGTAACAGCGATGAGGAAAACCGTGTCATCAGCTTCCTTTAAAAGGAGAAAGAACATTAAAGTGCCTATAGACCCGAACAGAAAGTGCGCAAACCTTCCAGGTTTCCAGGTGTTGCTCTATGTTCATGTGTGGACAGACAGGAGGAACTGCACGGACTCCAACAGCTGCCTGCCAGTTGTTTTTTTTTTAGTTCACCTCTTTTGATGAGATGCTCGGGCCATAAACAAGTCATGATCTATAGCATCGCATGCTGATGGACTCAATCTATCAGCAACAGTAGAAAGATTGATGTCCGCCATGCTAGGTCAGAGTCTGGCCTCAGTGTGAGAAGCCAGTCACAACAGTCTCCCTCACCACTGGTACTAATGTTAGCCTATTCCCTTGTGTCCTCCCCCTCAATCCTCCATCCACACCGGCTGCCCTCCTCTTTTTAACTCTCTCGGCCCTATACTGGATCCTTTCCTCGCGCCTTCTCTGTGCCACTGCATGTTTTACCCTAAATGATTTAATTATCTTTTTTTTTTTCCTAGTGTAAGACAAATGAACGGTGAGAGAGATGGGAGTGCTGTGCCAAATCTGATAATTTATCTCCTTAACAGATTGCTGTGTTACAGTCCCCGAGCTGTGGTTACTGATGGTTGTTGGGAAGTAAAGTGGGCCAAGCGCTTTGTGAGGATGCTCCCCCTTACAAAGCTGATGCAGCACTGTATTGGGAATTTGTGTCAGATACAGATCAGGCACATTTCATTTAAATAAGCAAATCATTGAATAAAGATGACCTGGCTCACAGGGGTATATCTCTATCTATGCATCACAGTTCGTGGGCCGGGAAACAACACGGGCTGACAGATTGAGTGACTCAGGCCCTGGTCATATCAGGGATGTTGTTCAGACAAACAGAAATCCCAGCCTGCCTTTCCAGAGTGTTCTTTGAGACAAGTAAAAGCAGGCACACGTGCCTCGTCTTCGGTGTGTCAAGCCGGCAGTGATTGAATTTCTCCTCCTTCCTTAAGACGGAAGTGCAAAGCCGGTGAGTGATTCCTGTGGATGCACTTAAGGTTTTAGTTGCAGGCGTCGTTGTGCCTGGGCAGATTTTATATGACACATGAAACTAACTACATGGTACTTAGGGCCTGCTGTAAACCAATCTGAAGCCAGTCGGGAAAACAGGCCCATCAGCAGAGAGGCTTGTTTCTGTTGCATGACAAAAGGACTTGCAAAACCGCATCAATTAAAAGTTCATTAAGTTCAGCGCTGGGAGGATGAGTGGATGCTCTCTATTTACGCCCAGGCCGGCCCAGCCCATTATCTTCAACCTGATTATTCAAATCCCTGGATTATAACAGACGTTTTCTCAGGGCCTTGCTTAGAATAATCATACTTAATAATATTTAATTTTTCTTCTCATGCAGTCTGATTAGAATTGAGTCTGCATCATCAAAAGAGAGGAACAATGCTGTTGATAGTTGTGTGATTCGAGTCTGCCAAAATTAACACAAGAGAGGATTATTGGTTGTGTGAATCTAAATTAGCATCATTCAGCATTTAATATGGAATGTTTTGTGTTCACTTTGTATCAGTCATCTATTCTTAGTCATTTGAAACTCTGGCTAGGTTAATCCACGGCTTCTTGCAGCAGATGGGCTGGATGAAAATCACCTGCTTGGTTTTTTTTCTGACAGATCTAAGATACTGCGAGAATATTCAGTCTGAGGCTGCCTTCTTCACTTAAGCTTGTGTTAAACTGCTGTTGACATCTTCTTTAATCTCTTGACAGTCAGTGCGAGGCAGAGGGGGCTGCCAGCTCTTGCGTTATGTCTTCTCCGATGTTTCATGGAGCCCTCAGCTCAGGCTGGTTCTTGCCGTTTCCTGCCATCGATGCTCACCTTGTTTGCTCACTCGCGACAATGTGTGATGGAGTGAGCGAGTCAATATCCTCCCCTGCGATTTGTCTTCAGCTGCACAAAAACCAGACATTCAGCCAGACACTGGATGAAGGACTGGGAGCCTGTGGATACTGTCAACTGTGGGAGCAACTAACGCCCTTTTTTTCTTCTTCTCCAGTGTCTGTGCTGTACGATAACTTTGAAACACAGTAAAGAGGATAAGTCCGCGCAGGTAATATGAATCTGTTTGAAACCGATACCAGTGCTTAAAACGAAATAGCTGCTTTCCGTTTGTATCTCTCCATCAGCGAATCATAGTATTCCCTCTCGAAGTCACTCAGATCCTCTCTGCATCCCCCCCCAACCCCCACCCCTACCCAACTAGCAGCCCCTCTTCACCTCCAAAGGCCTGCTGGTTTACTGTGCTAAACATGTTTTCATCGGCATTGCTTTCATAACGATGCGTAGGTTTTGATCACTGAAACACAAGTCAGATGTTATGCAGTGAGCTCATGGTGCCTGGAGGCTCCTCACTAGCAGTTCAAAGATCAGGCTTTGGTGCAAGAAAACAAGCAAATGTGTAAGATGCCAAATTAATTCCTTCCTTAAAGACACAGACACACCGCTCAGAGAGCAAACGCCTTTCAGAGATGATCCACGCCGCTTTTTAAAATATGAAACACCCAGAGTCTGTTTTCTTTTTTAAGTGTACGATAGCGTGTTGTTCTTGTTTTTTTAAATTTTAATTTTAATTCCTGAACTGACAGGTGAACATGTTGAATTCTACATGTGAACTAGTATACAAAGAAGTGTTTTTTCCTTCCTGAACAGACACTGGTAATCTGAATGTCTTCAAGGAACAGCTGCACCGAAACAAAAGCAGGACCCCCTCATTAATACCATGGTGCACATTTCTCCAAATCCCTATATTCCTTCCAGGTGTTCCTATGAAATCCCTAGCTGCACACAGGCACATAGAACAGTGACCTTAATGGAAATAATACTTACAAAATATAAATTAATAGTAATCTCAGTGCAAACCCTATGGGGACGTGTCCATCAACCAAGGCCCTGTGAGAAATTTCTATTTTAAATGGGCTTGTGTTTGCTTTACACTAAGATGACAGTGAAGACCAGTTTAATTACCAGTTGTAGGTTACAAATAACATGAGGAAAAGTACTTTAAAAAATGTGAAGCTTGTGTTTCTTCACTGGCCTGCGCTCTCATTGTGAAACACATCCAAGCAAAATCAAAGAAAACAAGAAAAAGACCTCGCCAAAGGCAGGACTCACCCTTCTCTCTTGTGACTCATGTACTGCCCGTTGGTGGAGGCGTGCTGGTTGAGGAGTGGGTTCTTTGGCGGTGCCGGGGATGACAGGTCAAGGCCCCGGTGGCCGTTGTTGCTGCTGTTGTTGTGCTCCTCCTTTACGTGAGCGTTTGTCACCTCCTTCCACAGTTGCTGCAGCTCTGCTGGAATCATGCCTGAGACAAACAAATTGGATAATTAAATCAATTAACAGCTAATCCAACTCTCTTCTTCATCACTTAATTAAATCAAAGCATCTGTAAACAAAGCCGAGTATTAATTAGAAAATATTCCACTACAGGGTAATGCACTGAGAGCTGTAGCCTCTTCTCCACCCCCCCTCGCTTCTCACCGCCACCTCCTTCTCTCTCTACCATTTTTCCTGTGATCTGAAGCGTGTTTGTATACACAAATCCCTGGCATTCACGCAAATTTCATGCCCAGGGTAAATAATTAACATCCAGACAAGGCATGAAATCTGAATAATCACCATCATTTTCTCTCAACAACAGAGATGTGCAGAACATACACAACAAAAAAGTTTACAATAGCAACACTAGAAAACATCCCACCCCTGCCTCCTTGAGAAACAGGACCCTGGGGTAATATTCTCAAAAGCGCATTAATGTGCAAAATACTTAAAGCTCTGCACCGCCTCCAATTGACACAGAAGACTTAAACCTCATTTAACAAGTCAAGCACACTGCAGCTCACGCAGCCCTTTGAAAAAAAAAAAATCCCTTGAAGACAGAAGACATTTTTTCAGCGTGCTGGAATCACATCTACGGAGTGCGTGTGTTTTTTTTTCTGCCTGTGAGTGACAGCGATCCCGACACACAGGGCCAGAGTCGGGATGAAGAAGGATAATGCTGTGTTTGTGCACCCCACTTTCCATGTCTGAGAGAAGAGAGCCTTTGTATATATGTGTCCAACTATGGTGTGTGTCTGTTGCTGAGAAGTCTTGTTTTATTTGACACAAATGAGGACAAAGCTGATATGTAAAATGAGATTAAGCCTTGTGGGTTCAGTATCTGTGGCTATTTGTGTTTTAAGTCAAAACATACGGCATCTGAGAAACTCTGGTTTTAATAGCGTACTAAAAACTCTAATATGTGTGGATTTGTATTGTGCATTCAAATCCACGCTTAAATGTTTTAAGTATGGTGAAAGAAGCCTTTGGATATGTGGTGAATTTAACCACAGAGCAAATGGGCAAGACCATTCGTTTAACATTACAATTAATTAAATCCATTCTCAAAATGAGCACTGGCAAATGAAAGATGATTTGCACATGCTTATCTACTTGGGTTTATATTCCCCCCTCCCCTCCCTTCCCTCCCCGTTTCTCATCAGCAGCTCTATAGATACCAGAAGTGCTCCTTTCAAGCACCAGATTGTGTGCAAAATGCTTAGTCTTAATTTATTCCTGTTGTGGAAAATAACTGTGAGGTGAAGATCTCAATACGATCAGCAAAAATATTTTTAATTTGATAAGCTACTAAAGATTTTAATTATGCTGGTAATGGAGAACATTGGCCTAATGAGGCGGAGGACTCCAGAGAGACGCAGGGGCTAAGAACTGTGAAATGAGTCTGATAGGATTGCTGTAAATTCACACTAGATCGTTTGCATATCAAAGAGCAGGAAATGATTACAGGACAAATCAATAACCTTTCCACGTTCCAAGGAGCGTCTTTCCTCATTCGAATATTTCAACACCCTCGCTCTATTCTGCCTGCCTGTATTCTCCCGTATTCTCTTCAATGCCTTGATGTGCCCTAATCGAAGTGCACGTCCATGACAGGCTAAACATGCTTAATATTGCGCTCTGTGTTGTAGCATGCTAATCCACTGCTCGCTGATTTCCAGTGGCATTATCAAAGGATCCATTGTTGTTCTGATGGGATACGTAGACTTTAGAGTAAAAGTCTTTTCTTGTTTCTTTCTTTTTTTTTTCTGGTTTGGAAGCGGAAGGTCACTGGTGATGCGAGTGTCCTGCGCTCCGACAGCGGGAACAATCATTTTCCCCCCACTTGGTGCCCGGTGACAGTGGGCGATGTATTTTTAGCCGATGTGCTTGACAGGGCGGCCCACACTGGCTCAATTACCCAGCAGTCCTGGTGACCCCGACACCACTGTTTACTCAGATGAAACCGCAGCGGATAGACCGGTCTGATGAGAGAGGTAACGGAGTGGGACCAGGCTGTCTCTTTCTGGATCTAGTTCGTAGTTTTATTGCTCTCCGTTCGCCTCTTCCCTCTCGGTGCTCCTTATCTAACCCTAACCTCTTCAAACACCACAACAGCTATGGCTCATGATTCCACATAAATGACAATAAAATATCATTACACAAATGTCTCAGAGGGTATTATATTTTGTGTTTGGACAAAATGCATTGGGTTTCTCTCCATCTGATTACTGTGGGACACATAATGACATTGATCTGTAAATCCTCTTTCTTGGGTCCCCAGTTTGTCCATCCTTTAAATGCCGGATTGGTTTATCTTTCCTCTTTCCATTTTTCAACACAACTATTCCACTCATTACGACTGGGAAATACGGACAAGCACTCTAAAAAATGTATGTTGTTGGGACACTTGATTGATCACCGGCCTCCCAACTCAATTTTACCTCTGCAGGTAGCTCTGGCACTGAGACAGGCCGAGCTCTTCAACCTTTTCCTGTCCTTGTCCCTCTGTACCCAGGTGACCATGTTCAAGCAAGCAGAAAGTTGATTTAAGGTTCATAATGACATCAGTTGCAGGCCATCATCCCCCAAATAAAAAATGGCCCCCAGTGCTCCGGGCTCTTTAAACCGAGCTGTTACTTCTCACACACAGTGCCGGTGCCATGGGGGGACGGTGACATCGCTATTAGTTTATTGTTCCGTCAGGCTGGGACCTTTACTGCACCCCTGTTTATGTTGCCGTAATCACTGGCCTGCTGATATGCACCCCTTAGGCCTGAAATATGTCCTGTCCTAATGCTGCAGGAACTATTACCAGTAGCCCACTGCTGGATGTATCAATCACTGACAGGTCAGCCGCATTACCCACCGCTGTCCCTGATGTGCTGCTGTTCTGTGAGCACTTCATGGCTCGCCACATTCTTTGCTTTCATATTACCGACAAATTTGTCTTGTCACTGTCCCACTGGCCTCTCCTAGACAGCTTAAATGATGTTGTGCAGCTACAAGAACTCACTCTCTTGCAGAGCAACCTCTGCCGTTTTAGCCTGGATGTGCACAAACACTGCCAACCACTGTGACACACACACACACAGCTGCACACATGTGCATAAACATGAAAACACACACACACACACCCGTACAACACCTGAGCAACCTGAGCATGAGCAACTACTGACTCACTTATCAGGTCAAGAGGACAGGCTTTTTTCTGAGGAGGGGGGAGGGGGGCCGGGGTGGGTGGATCAAATTTATATTTATGAGAATCATATCCTCCCCAAACACACTGTTGTAATTTATAACAGATACTGTCTGGCCGCTTCCAAGACTTTGAACATTAATGTCAAAAGAATTTATGACAAGAGAAACAAATTATACTCCAGATAATGTGAGCAATTGTTTTTCACTCAAAACGCCTATCTACAAGTTTATACTTAATTAGTGCTATCAAATGTTTTGAGAAGCTAATTCAAATGCATTCCTTCAGTCCATCGTTTTGGCGGAACAAAAAAAAAAAAGAAAAGGGTGTAAAGTGGCTCAGCTAACAGTGATGTAAAAATAAGCTGCAAACTGCATCACGGTGCCCTAAACACTGCACACTGCAGACACCTACTTTCCTTTAATTACTCTGTTACAGTGACCTATTATTTGAAACCCTTTTGTTCCTTTCGTTTGTCTCTGTAAAAGGGAAGCAGTGGACTGCGTGCGATAACAGCAGCTTTTTAAAATAATCATATTGATATCTACATTTGGAAATGAAAGAAATAAAAATCATCAGTTAAAAAGTCATGCCAATTTACGGCCCCCCAACTTTGAATCCATAATCACCAGGACGTGAGCAGAGCAGATCAACTCATCACTTCCGACGCAGCGCTAACTGCTAGCTGAATATTGCAGATTAGATCTGAGCACCATAGGCCTGGCCCGCTGATGCATGAAAGAGTTTAGTGATGTGGAAAACAGAAAGGTCATCAATAACTTCAAACAGTCAAGCAGAAAATGTGTAGAATAGGAAGACAAACTGGGGGCCTGAAGCACTAGCCTAAGTGTTGTAACAGCTGTCGGAGGCACAGAGTTAACCATCAATGGATTGCAAGGGCAAACTAACCAGGATCCCCTGGTCGAGACAAACTGAGACAAAACATGCAGTGATTCAGTTCTTGAATGTTTATGTACATGATGACATCAAGAAGTGTTCTCTTGTTAATGGTAACAATTCCATAGAAAATTTTAATCATAATTTTCTGACTCAGAATCAAAAGCAAGATTTTATCTCACAAGATATTTTCTCAACTGAAGATATTTCCTCTGTGACTTCAGTGTGTCCATAGCACCTTATTGCGTATGATTCATGTATGACTGTATTTGTTACTTGAAGATGACAGCTTGGGGATAGATTAAATACGTGGTGTGATGCACGAATCCTCCCCATTAAGGCGAGTCATAATTCTAATGTTTTAACAGAGTTAACCGTGCAGCTCTGACAAAGCCTGAAAGTGAGCTGAAACTGAAAATAAATTAATTCAATAGACCTAATCTCTTGGTAAGGTGAGATGCCTTGAAGGCATCTGATGATGGCACAGTATAAACAGGATGTTCTGGGGCTGTTGTGAAATCCATCAAGACTACAGTACCTAGTCATATCACCCATATAATGCTTTACTCAAAGGGTGTGTGTGTGTTTGCTAGACATCTGACACAGAGCAATTCACCAACGCACACTCACAACACTGCAGCGCTCTACGCCTGTGCCCATGGCAATTGTCTGCGAGTGGATGAGTGATTCCATACCCAGTCCAAACAATAACACCACTGTACAAACCGTGTTTGTGTTTGCCTATTACCTAAGCACCCCCCCCATTTTTATCACTCTTATCTTGTTATTTCAAAACTGTTTGTCTTTGCCGGGAATGAATAGTCCATGTCATGTTCTAAAACCCTCGTGACGGTGTCTTTGTCACAAGGCGACCACTCCTTAGCAAAATATTAAAGAATAAATAAAGACATAAACTTCCTGGCCAAACAACAAGTATTGACTCCCTATCAAGTAACAGGCTGTTTCACAATGACAAGTTCACTGGCAGTTTACGAACAATAGATCCAGTCTTCCTCCAGGCTGAAGGAGACTGCCACCAGGATGCCAATCACACAGACACGGGACAGAGAGTTCAAGGACAAAGCATCGACATCAAGCTCAATCTTCATTTCTGAACACTGCAAAAATTTTCCTCTCGTCTGGTCTAAGTCTGGCATGATAATAAACGTGAAAGTGCAGCATACCACAATCAAACCAGGACAAGAAGTAAAAGATGCCGTTTAGAAAATTAGAGAAGTGTAAGTGGGGATTTACAGTAGGTGTGTCCTGAATCAGTGAAACCACATACGTATAAGTATGTGGTTACATACTTAAGTGGTGCATTGTTCATTTTGACTAAGCAAATTTGTACAGGTTTTGTAGAGCAGAACAGCATGACATTAACATATTAAGCCACTCTGAATATACAGACATATACAATGACAAAAGCTGCAATGTTAAAATAGATCACCGGTAAAACTGGTTTCTGAAAACCTCCCCAATTTCTAAAATGCCACACCAACAGGTCTGCGCGAGGAATCTCATTGAGGGTTACGCATACCGACATTTTTCAACAGGGTGCTTACAGTTTGTGCTGAGATCAGTACAAATGGTATGTGTGTGCCAAAAAAAGCCAAATTTTTCTCCCACGACTATTGGAGATTAAAGGCCCATGAAGCAACATTCATCTTCACGATGATCATGTGACTCTTAAAGCTGGCTCACATAAAAAAAAAGATTTTAGATGCATTTGCAGGTATCACTACCTTTTATAGAGAGTTGATTAAAATCCTCCTACACTACAACTCAATCCTTTCCCTGCTTCCATATTTTAGCATTTTTGTTGCCTTACTATAAAAATACAACCCCCATACTGGAGTGTAATGGAGGATATAAACTGACAGATATATTTTAATTACAAGGTCAGATCACCATGAATTTAGAGATGTATTACCATAACTCTAATGGCCATTGTTGTTGTCTTATAACCCAAACTTTGTGTCCTCAACAGGAATCTAAATCTTTACTTTACGTGAGCAAATATGTTTCCACGTATGCTGGAGGTAAAAAGAGGTGTCAGACCAGCCGCTGACATAGTTTTGTTAGCACAAATGCTCCTGTTGAGCAGTTGAGGACTGATGGACAGGACATTTGACAAAGTGCAGTGGGTCAGTAGTTCAGTACAGTGCTGTGATTTTGGGTACTGACCCTGAGTTAGGGAGTGTAGCGGCAGGCCAGTCTGTCCAGGCTGGATCGTGAGCAGGCCTTGCCTCTGAAGGTTGAGCAGATGCTGCTGCTGGACCTGCTGGACCTGCAGGAGCTGCTGCTGGAAGGCCAACTGCTGTGCAGACACCTGCTGCTGATGGCACAAACACACACGGACACATACACAAAGATAAAGAGGCACACCATCAGCAAACACATATATACATAAAAGCAAAACAGCCAGTGTAAACATGTAAAGTTGAATTTCAGGTTTGTACATTATTGGACTGGACTCATGTGAGTCTTCCAAAGAAAAACAAGTCCAAGGCCACAGAGTTCATAGATCAGGTTGTAAAAATTAACACTTTAGAACACGTTCATTCACAGAAAAAAAACAAACAAACAAACAAAAAAAAAACACAAAGATAATGGATTTTGCGTGTGTTCACATACACACACACACACAATAGCACAGTGTAATTTTCATAAATTTTGCCTTTAACGGTGGGTTTGTCTGCGCCCACTTAAGACAGGTAGAGTATACATCTCTCTCTCTCTTAATTAACGAGGAGTCGGGAGGCAAATGACAAACAATGAAACAACATAGTTAATCATTCATAATAAGAGCCACAGGAATTTAATTACAGCCATTCATAATTCAGCAAACAACGTGTGACTAAATCAAAGTGCTTAATAACCACCCTAGCAACTCTCACAACTCTCCCAGGCATGGCGCTGAGCTCAGGGATACACTCTACACCCCCCCTCGACCAGCGCAGCAAGCTTTGTTCCATCACATACTGTGGATGGACTGAGAGACGGCTGTTTTGTTGATCTAACTGCGCTGCGGCTGTTTCATCGAGAAGTTTTCTAATGAAAAGCTGGTGTGTCCTTACTGATTTAGGGGTTGTGGGGATGGGGGATGGGGGTGGGGGGGGGGCATTTTGGCTCTGGTTAGTGAAACGTGTGAACTCTGATAGGATGAAAAAGTGATATGAGAGTAGAAAATGGAAAGCAGAAAAAGACAAAGTCAGAATAATAAATAGAAGGAAATTATCTAATATCCCCAATCTCCTTTGAGTCAAAACAAATGAGAGATGTGATCTAGATAACAGGGGCACGGAGGAGCGATGACTTTTAACCGTTTCATCAATTCCTGCTCTTAACAACTCACCAAAACGTCTATCATTACCAATTAAAGGACAAGCTCCGTCAGAGCGCCTTCTGTCTTTTCTAATAGATAAAGATAAAATAAGCATGCCTGAGACTTAACGGCAGACCAGGCCTGTTTACAAGGCCGGTTGTCAAAGCGGGAAGAGAGGAGGGGGGCACTAAAAGTAGTGCAGGGGCTGCCAAGCTATGCACCGCACCCTGTTACCAAACACAGGATACACCACTTTGTTTACTTCTCACAATTGAGTGCATACAAAAAAGGTCTCGGTGCAACGTGGCTGTCAGGTCACTCGCTGGCGGCTCTGAAACAGCCAGATAAAACGTGTCCCACCCCCGTTCGGCTTGTCAAAAGGGTCTAGCGGCCTTCCTTTCCCTTCCTCTCCTGCGCCCCCACCCCACACCCTTCCCTCTCCTCCTCCTGCCCCACACCCTGCCCGCTGTTCCCGCACTGGCTCACTAAAAATAAAGCTCTGGGCTAGCACTGGTCTATTACAGTGAGCCGGGTCGTCTCATTGGATCAATCAGGGGTGGAAGGCGCGTTGACAGTGGATGGCGGAGGCTCATAATTGAAGAGTAACCACATTCATTCACAGGCTCATGTGTGATCTAACCCAGGAATGAGTGAAGAGAAAAGTGAGGGAGAGTGACACGACAGATCACACAGAGGCTTCAGTGAAATTTGGCATGCAGGTGGCCTGTGATCTCCTCCGATCTGTCCTATTTATGAAAGATGGTTGCTTGTTTCTTCCCTTCCATCAGTGTGAGAAAAGTTTCTCATGTCTTCTGTAATTTTCTGTTCTCCTGCTCCTCCCTGACAGCCTGAGACAAAGATAATAGTGCTACGGGGGTGGGAGTTCACAGGGAACAATGTCTTTCATCAAGACGCTAAATAAATAGAGGGTGGCTTTTCAGAAAAAAGGAAGAAAGAAAAATTGAGTATTGCAAATGAATTTAACACTCTCCCCTTCACATTTTTTTTCTCTTCTGGTCCCATCAGCTGACAGGAGCTCCTGTGCGCTCCCAGCATGCAGACACATTAAAAACCCCCAGACCCAATAGACCAAATAAGAGGTTAACAAGAAGTGGCACGAGGGAGAGAAAAATACAGTCGCTGACAAATGATAAAGAGTGGCACTGGCAGGCCTTTATTGTCAAGCTTCAAATATAAAGTTAAAGATCTTTGAAAAACTAAATTTTGATGTCTTTAAAATAAAAGAGGCACAAAGCAACAACAGGGGGTTATTGTCTGGCAGCCACAGGGGAGTCACTGCGTAATTCTTATTCTGTCTTTTGATGGCTGCGAGAAATGCGACTGAAAAAAGAGAGAGCGATGGGGAGAGAAAGAAAACATCGGCAGAGGGGGAGAGCCTCTCGAGGCTGCATCCATTTCCTGTGATCATACATAATATGCTTCAAAAGTTGTTTTTTTCTTTTATTCTCATGCTCCATTCAACTGATCAATTGCACCTCCTTGTCCCCCCCCCCACCTCCCTCCACCTCCTCCCTCTTCCCCCCCCCCCGTCTTTTTTCTCCCTTGCTCCTCTAGTGTTTACATCAGATGCGACTTGGTGACAGGCCCTATCTGAGGCCGAGGAGCTCTGCTGTCATGTTGATTTATGGGAGCATCACGCCGCAACTTGTCCAAACTGAAGCCCGCAGTTCATTAATTAGGGAGCTACGACTTTGAAGTTGGGAGCTTCGACAGCACGCGGACGTGTGTGTGTGAGAGAGCATGCGTAGATGTGTGTGTGCGCCTGCTTTTAACATTGGGCTTAATTTTCTATGGGTCCTCTGCTCTCCAAACATGGAACTCAACGGGGACAAGAGCGCAAAAAAAAAAAGAAATTCCCAGATTGCCTTTGAACTTTTTCTGACCGCACAATAATAATTTGCTTTGTCCACAGTGATGCCTGTATCCTCAAGTCATTAACACGCATTAAGCTTCTGCCTATGAGCGAGCCCCGCTCTGTACTGGAGGGAGCGAAGAAGAGAGAGAGTGAGAGAGATGGAGAAAAAAAGAAGAAGAAGAAAAAAAAAAAAAAAAAACTCAACACAGGCAACAAAGCTGGGAGCGCTCTCTGCACTGATATCTCACAATTACATGCCTTCTCTTCCTCTGCCATTTCCATGTTAATTACCGAGAAAAGCCTCTCAGATTTATGTGCTCCGTGTTCCTGCCTTTCTCCCTTCTGCCTTTCATTATGTCCTACATGAGGCTCACAGGAACGGTCATCTCTTTGTTGCACAGGACACTTGTTTATTTGGATGGGGGGGGGGGGCTAGAACAATGGACTGAGGCTCAGGCTCTATAAAATATACATTTAATGCGGAGACGATTCCAGAAAAAGAGACAGTGTATTCTTAGCACAGTATCAGTCAGTTGTTCCCATTTATCCACCAAGTCTGACATGCTAATCAGAAGCATGAGTGCACTTGATTCTCCCCCTCTCCTCTCTGCTTTAACCACAGTCTGGAAGCAGATGGGGTTGAGGGAGGGAGCACACATGCCTTCCATGCTCTGTCTGGCCAACGGGTTCGGTAATGGCAGGCGGTTGGAGTGATGTCAGCCTACCTCTTTACTCTGCTTGCTGCCCGCATGCTGCTGCTGCTGCTGCTGTAAAAGCTGGAGGTGGAGCTGTTCCTGCTGCTTTTTGTAGAACTCTTGGAGTTGCTGCTGCAAAAGAGACAGGAAGACGACGTGTGAGTCTGTCACTCATATAAACTCAGCAGTGGGTTTAGTGAGAATTTTCAATACTTTGAGGAATGTTGTCTTTGAGGCTCAGAGAAGTGAAAAGAGCAGTGGTTCAAAGTGAATTTATCTTTGCGAAACGCTGTCTATACATGAGAAGGGTTTTTTCTTCCAAACTGTGACAATCCGTCATCAGAAACACGTGTGACAAAATGACTCATGACATGGATGTCAGTCGCACATTACCTGCTGTAACATGAGGGCCTGTTGCTGCTGGAGAAGAACCTGGAGCTGCTGAGGGCTCAGGACTTGCTGCTGAAGGATCTGCTGCATTTGCTGTGGAGTAATCACTTGAGGTGTCATCATAGCCACTGAAACTGGGACCTGCACAGACACAAAACGAGAAGAGGAGATGTTAAAAAAAAAAAAAAAAACACTAACACAGTACAGAAGTGGCCTAAAGCTTTGAAGAGCATTGACAAACTCTCAAATATGGATAAACTAAAAGGCAGGCATGAGTACTGCTCAACTGAATACATATAATGTGTATAAAATGTCCTCTTGCTCTTGACTGGATTCTAAGAATTCATCACAAGTGTCATCTTGATGTGTTACAAGCTGCACACACACAAAACACACTAACACATTTCAACCCCTCTAACCGTTATGACACCACACAACACTGAGGCAGGCTAAAGGACACAAGACAGGCAGGCTCAGATCACGCCTGTGGAGCGAATGGCCAACCTCCATCCTCCGACCTTCCCCTTTTTAAACACACACAGATGGACACACACACACACACAAACCCCTCAACACCATCCGATACTTTCTCTGCGTGCGCTGTGACGCTTCTTGGGAGTTTACACCGCTTGGCAAACCTGAGGACGTGCCATACCTGAGGACGTTAAGAGATCGCCTCAAAATAAAAAATAAATAAAGAAATAAAAAAGTGCTGCGGTTGGCTCATCGCGCTCGCTCGACATGTCATGTGAGAAGATTTCATTAGAGACGCTGTCAACAGCGATCTATTATTGTGAAGATATAGAGTGCCTGGAGGAGGAGCCACGGTGAAGAACACGCAGGCCTCTAACTAACTCCCAGCAGAAAGGTGTGAGTGCATGACTCCTCAAAACAAGTGATTTGTTGTGACACTGAAAGAGCCCCCACAGTTGTCAGGGTGCCTTAATTGCTCCGGCGGCGTAGGGGACTCGGAGTGTGTCTGGATGCTGCCACTCACTGCTATGATGTGCAATACCATTAAAAGCTCCTTTCCCTGACATTCGGATGACAAACGGCAACTGAAGATGCACATGATAGTGCAGCGTCTTCGAGAGTGTTAACGTGTTTTTGGCGATCGTTCTCTTGCGTATGTGCACGTATGTATTAGTATGCACGTGCATAAGTGTGTGTTAACGTGTGCTCCGTGTCTCTGAGGCTGGTGTCAGCAGCTGATAGAGCGGACATAACGGGTGACAGGCTGTCTTCACCAAGGTTACCCAAATTGTGTAGCCGCCTTATAGCTAATGACACCCTTTGAATTTTTCATGCATTTCTGAATGTTATTTTGCTGTTTAAAATCTTGTCCGGTAACTAAGGGGCTTTTCTTGACACACACCCTGCATGCATATCACCTTATTCTTTCTCCCCGCTGTAGCATAAAACAAAAACAAAGCGCCGCCATAATGAACAGCTTGTACTGCAAATGCAGAGGAAAGGGCAGTGATGTCAAATAGGACAGAGCAGCGCTGATGCTCTCCGTTAACTTTATTGAGCAGAGCCAGACTTACACTGTGCTGTCTTCTACCAGCCCCAAGAGAGCGAAAGGAGGTTCAGCCCCACCCAGGACTAACACACACTTCACATTTCTCATCTCCAGCACCAGGCGTAGGAGCGCGAGGAGGAAAATGCAATATTAATTCCCCCCTGTATTATGTCTTAATATGCAGTTCATCTTGACTTTTGCACATGACTTGTCCTGTCATTTGCATAGCCCCGGCCTCCCATTTCCTAATTTCACAGTCATTATCCACTGAAGTCCTTTTTTTCTGGGCATCGCTAATTTTGATGAACTATTTTGAAGGTCAACCAAAGCAGCCCTGTCTTGCTGACATGCAAGGGCCAT
Organism: Protonibea diacanthus; assembly: GCA_028641955.1. Lineage (NCBI taxonomy): Eukaryota > Metazoa > Chordata > Actinopteri > Sciaenidae > Protonibea > Protonibea diacanthus. Next base: position 25,049,377 of record CM053978.1, on the reverse strand, counting down.
ACATGATGTGATATATAGTTCCCGTCTAAACATGACATTTACCCCCCTGCGCACACTGAGGATAAATAATAATGCCCCTCCCTCTCCTCCTTTTTTTTTTTGAAGCTTTGCTTTAACTGCGTGCATTAAAAATCTACTCCATACTTGTCATGCTCTATTTTTTACTACCGTGTTAAAGCTGTAAATTTAGTCTTATTTTCAAATGTATAATCACTTTGTCATGCCACATTATATAGAGTGCGATGTGAAAAAAGGGGACAGCAAACTCCAAGTTACCACAGAGATTTAACACACTTAACCAGCTCTCAATAACTGCCAATTTCATTACAAACTGCGTTCAGTTTAACCGCTTTAATTCTTTACACCTTGGGTGTATATCTCATCATGGTTTCACACTTCGCCTTGTCAGAAGCGTCTGGCTCACAGTAACTACAGCTAGAGCAGCTTCCTCTGTGCACAACCCCAGCAAGAGGCTATTACAGACCCCCATTTTATTACCCATTACTACTGAGGTCATTAGCAGCAAGAGGGATTGTATGCTTCTTAACCTATTGATCAATGTAACTACTACCATTTAATCCTGTGCTGAAGGAGTGAAAATCTGCCTAAGACTGGATCCTATTGAGAGGAAAGGCGGGAGGGAGCACTTTAACTGAAAAATATTGCCCTGGCCCCTGTATCATGCCCATTTAACGCAAACACAGGACGCCAGTCGCCATTTAGAGCACTCCCATATGGTGCACTCCCTTATCTCTTGAATAACATCATGACTCCAGATGATCCACAAAAATATATCACCATCTAAAGATAGTCTAAAAGGAGACTCGTACTGGGCTAATAACTGGAGGGATCCACTGAGCCCAGCTCTAATCTACTCTACCAATATGAGGGTGTGAAAAAGAGGACATTCTGAGGATGCCAGAAATAGCTGACGTTTATGAATTTCACGAAGGTGTGGTGCTCTCCAGGTGCCTCCCATACATAAACATTCAAACCTGGAACATTCTCACACAGCTGCAGAGTGACTGGAGGCAATATACTGTACCAGCACAGGCCTGCTGGCCAAACACACACACAAATGTAAACTGTGGCATGTTAACTGTCACAAGCACATACAGGCACATGTGCAGCCCATAACACAGTGTATATGAGGCAAACAACCATATTTTCCATATGGAGTAAGAGAGAATGTTCACTGTATTGTATATTCAGTGTAAAAAAAGAAATATATTGCAATAACTTAAAAATAATAAACAAATAAATGTGATTAATTCAAAGATTTAAGATAAAATGTCAAAATATTTCTTCTGTCACAGACAGGGAGCATCCATTTCTCTGAGCATGCATCATCACACACATACACACACACCTCACCTCCACACACACACACACACACACACAGAGCAGAGAAAGCATTTGTCATTAAGGACACCTGCAGTAAGCTTCTCTTTGTGCATCACCACTCCAGACGAAAAGTACAAAACATGATAATCTAATGAAGGAACACAAACCGCACATCTTAACACGTTGGAGAGTCACTGATTCACAGTTAATGAAGACGCTCCCCGAGCACCCCCTCCTATCACAAGTCAGAGGTCAAAGCCCGGTGAAAAGGAGTAGGGGTGAACAAGGCTGTAAGACAGCCCATTTCCCCGGCACTGAGGCAATTAAGACGAACAGAAATGAGGCACAAGGAGGTGAATGTCTGTGAGGCCGGCACAGGCGTTTCACTGGCCACTAAGGTGCAGCTCGCTGGAAAGAAGAAGAAAAAAAATGCAAGAAAAGAAAAAAAAAAAGAAAGAAAGAAAGAATTATCAAATTTTCATTTGTGCTCCCTGGGGTCATCTTGTTTTGTAAGGGCATCAAATGGAATGAAGAAGTAAAGAAAAAAAAAGAAATAACAAGCCCTGGAGAAATCACTGAGTCTACTCCGTTTGATGCTGTTGTTTTACCTTGGCCTGCAGTGGCGCAAGAAAACGACTTCCCATCCTGAATATCATCTCCTGCATGAAAATGTCGCAGAAATGAGGATTTCACGGGAGCTATTGTACTTAAGTGATGTGTGAACATAATTAGTCGTCGACAAGACTGGAAAGACTAATTCCGCATTACCCATTTAGGTTGATTGAAATCTCTGAGGTGGAGAGCATTTATTTCCCTATAAAAAAGAAAGGGAAAAAAATGTTGTATATTCACAATGCTAACCTTTTCTCCTATTAACAGTAATAATATTAATTATGGTAATAATAATAATAATAATAATAATAATAATAATAATAATAATACCTTAATATATTAAATGTTACAAAACATTATTTGTGTAAGAAAACAACACATTTTGCATCTTGGATTTGTTAATGAGCCTAAAAAAGTGTAAAAAAAAAAAAAAAAGACAGAGGTCTCCTTCCCTGTGTACATGTGTTAAGAATGTCAACGCTGTTAAGGAGTGTTAATTCCTTCCTCGTCATCCACAATCAAGCTGTTTTAAAAATGTTCAGAGCTCAGATAAACAGGATAATCACAGCCACATTTCGTCTCCATTCACCATACACTATACAATCTCAAATGGGTGCAGGGGGGGGCTATAGCAACTGTAAAAACAAAAGTTGAGATTGAATTTTAATTAACTTTTCAACCACAAACAAACAGGTTTTGACCGGGACTGGTCCCAGTGTCGGGTTTAAACAAACAAACTGCACGGAGAAGTGAGCGAGCTCTCACACCAACAATAACAGCTGAGCTGTGAGCTGGACGCCGTTTCCCACACTGGGAGGCAGCCACCACCGCTGCAGGTGACCACTGCTGAGGGGAGAGCACACACAGGGCACCCGCCCTCCCCTCCTCAAACACACACACACACACACACACACACACACACACACACACACACACACCACCCTTTGCGTCACCATCATTTTTTAGTAATCAAAATTTACTATTCATGATTTTATTTTAGAATAAAAAAGAAAAAAGGTGATTTTTTTTAAATAATAGAATTATTAATAGTGCGAATATTAAAATAATAGATATAACTAATACAGGTTTATATTTCTGTTTTTTTTAAACCCAAACAATAAAAAAATTCAAATAAAATTTCAAATTCACATAGAAGTGGTTCATTACCCTTTGACATGTGACTCAATGTCCTATCACTTTTTTTTTTTTTTTTGACCTCTTAAGCCACACCTCCAAGGGTGTACTTCACAGTCACAAGACATTTCAGGTCTTCAACCTGGCTGACTAACTCAAGCTGCTAACTCCTATCCTGTACACCACAGTTCACTATTTTAACCTTTATCTAGAAATGTCTCACGTGCAGTGCCGGGGTGAACAGTGTGCCCCGTGATCTATGGTTTACCAGCTCTACACGGTTATGCAACAATGCATGTCTTCAGATGCATTATTTGAGTCAGTTGAGATTTAATTAAGATCACAGCCTCTAAAATCCCTTTCAAATGAAACTGTAGTCAAAAGACAATGGCTGACACATCCTCACGCAGATTGTTTCTATTCTCTGCACACCAGCAATGCAAAGCTAATCCTTGTTTCCATGACGGCAGACAAGAGGGCCACAAATTGTGTTGCTTCTTGACACTCTTAATGTTGTTGTGTTATGTGACTCATATAAAGTATACAGCCAATTAACAAAATAATATAGAAAAAGGTGTTCAGTGTCAGCAGTTAGGCTGAAAGTGTTAACTAAAAAGCAGGACATGTCAAACTTATTTATGTTCACACACACCCTTATTTTCAAGGTGCAACATGTCAATACCATCCCTTATTGTTTTAAAAATATATAGGTCGTGACAGAGACGAGTGGTGAAAAAGACCTGCTGCTATAAAACACTCACACCGTGTAATCTCATAATTATCCGACCATCTCAACCCTTTGAAACACATGGCATCTCAAGTGTAGAGTTAATCTCCCAATCTGAAACAGAGACGCACACAGTAATGACCCTTTAAAAAAAAAAAAAAAAAAAGGAACGAAAAGCTTTTTCAAGTAAAAACATGTTTTAGTCCGGAAAGCAGAGAATAACAGCAGAGAGCAGCTGGTGGCTCACTATATCACAGCTAAACTATTCCCCCGTCTCTCCTCTCTGTCCTGCCTGCTCCAGTACAAAGCCAGAGACCGTCCCTGTAAAAGATATCCCAGCAAGCCGCGAGGCTCTGGCAGCTACCCCCTGTGCCCCCCTCTCCGGGTACACGGCTAATATCTGGTTGCCTATGTCATGGTTTAGAAATGACAGGTGCTGGCAGCCCTTCGCCTTGACAGGCCACTGCACAAATAACGCCCCTGCCTGAAAGGGCTAATGCACTACTAATGAACAATAAATCAACTTTGATTACAAACTGTCAACCCAATCAGCTCGCACTCCAGCTCTCCCAAACTGCGAGTCTCGGCACAGCTGCACAGCATTACGGTGCACACTGGCCCTGTTTGGGCTTAGCTCGCCTCCTCCACAACCATCTGATATTCTCCTCCACTGTTCTCCTCCACCTCTCCTTTCAATCAGGCACACACTTAACACTGATGCAAGGGTGCTGAAACATTGCACTACCACCCCAAAAACACACACACACACACACACACACAAAAAAAACATAAAAAAGTTTGGCTAAATGGTGAGCAAGAAAAAAACAGCACTCTGAAAAAGTCTTCTCTATAGTTGCATTACTTGAAATGGTTGCAATAAAAATACTTGAGATCATTAAACAACAGAAAGTCAATAGCTGTCTTATGTGCAAAACCTCAAAGCTTTCAAACAGGACTCAAAGCTGACAGCAGAAAAGATGGAAGAAAATGACCACAACTTTCCCTCCTAGGCGCACTCCCTTTTGTTGCAACTACCACAACACACATGCACGTACAAACAAGAACACACTCTTAACTTTGCAGGAAGATGCAAGCGATGACATTCGGAGTGACAGCGTGTCTCTAACGTGGTTTTGTGGTGACGGTGTCAAATATAGAGCTGTGCCAAGCCTGTCTTAATTCACTGTGACACCATAAGGAAGAGTGAGGATTAATTCAGACCATGTAGCCTGAGAGCAGGCAAAGTCTGACTGACCAACACTCACTAACTCACACGAACAAATAATCACAAAATAGACTCAATTAAAAAAATAACTATAAAAAAATAAAAGAATATTTTAAATGCCTAAAACAAAACAATTCAGTAATAATCTGGACATAAATAACAACGTAAAGGAGAAGGCTCTTCAAACTTTTCAGAATTCAATCAACATACAGTACAATACTGGATCCTGCTGAACTGGTTAGCTCACTATCAGCAAAGTAAACAAAAAGAAAAAAAATGAGAATGGAAACTTATTTTACATAATTATATATCTAATACACTAACTGACAAACAGTCAGAGCAAAAGAAACTGTTGCTTCAACTTTTTTAGTGACATGTTGAAAACCGCCAACCGGACAGACACAACACACAAACAGGAGCTGCCGATCCGTCCAGTCTTATTTTGAAAAGCACAAAGAGTAAATCTAAAGTACATGACACCTGCTCACTGCGCCTCTCCTGTCAGGACAACACTGTAAACTGTCAGCGTCTCAGCGGCAAAGTCAACCCCGGATAACCGCCTCTGTCTCACACACACACACACGCTGCACGACAAAATTAACCAATTACAATGATAGAACATCAACGATAGACAGACAATAAGCCTCTATTTCTCTCTTTTTCCCCGGTCAAATTAAATTGTCAAGTTTTTTTTTTAACACAAGAAAGCTGGCAAAATAACAGAAATCAATCATATTGACAAACCTGACAAACTCCATTTAGCTGGCAGGGTAAACAGAGAGCTGGGCCACGCGGTGTGGAGTGAAGCAGAGCGGAGAGCCGAGCGGAGAGGGAAGGAGAGAGAGAGAGAGAGAGAGAGAGAGAGAGAGAGAGAGAGACAGAGAGAGAGGGAGGGAGGGAGAGTGCGAGAGAGAGCGATAGGGAGAGGTAGGAGCGCACAGGCTGGCTGGCTGGTTACGAGGCTGGGAGAAGCTGGGAGGCTGAGAACAAGCGCCGCTGCGCTGCTGTGAAGTCTCCAACCTTCCTCGGGATACAGACAGATTGCACGCGCAAGGTTGCTCCCCGGCTGACAAGATACAAAACTATCCAATCAACCACGCCCTTCTCAGCCAATCACAACCAGCCTTCTAAACATAATCAATTCAAATGGGGCCACACAATAGGGAGCCTCGGGCTGGGCTGCAGGTGAACTCGTGCCTTTGTGTAGGGGCCCCTTTAAAAAAAAAAAAAAAAAATGGAGAGAGGGAAAAAAAAAAAAAAAAAGACAGTTGACGGCTGTTAACCCTTTGACCCCTGCCGGGACTCCGGCAGAGCTATTGAAACAATGGGAGCCTAAAGAAAAGAGGCCCTTTAATTAAACAACAGATAAGTAAACACAGCTATCCAACAGAACGAAAGAAAGAAAGAGAGCAGGCTGGCCCCGCTATCAGCCCTTTATTGTTCTGCTAAATGGAATTGTTTACAGTGGCGGAACAAAGACACAACTCATTTCACATGCTGAAAACAACAAAATGCACAAACAGTTGAGACGCTTTGTAGTTATTTGGACTTCTGCTTCCTTTTCAAATTTCCCAAGCTGAGACAATAACATGTATTTTATTTTCAGAGTAAAATAATGTATTTATGAGAACACTTTGTTTTGCCTTGTGTTTGCTCCACTAACTTTAATGTGTGCTCATGCGCCAGAGCACGCAACTAGTTGCAATGCAATATACTTTGACAAGTTTGTCTGTGTTTGGTCATAAAATCAACCACAGCAGCATGAACTTTTCTCTCTTTTTTCTCCAGTTTTTAAACACTTATCCTACAATTTGGCCCGAGACAAGCTAAAACCACTTACATTAATAGCTAACATTACACCAGCTACCAAGCAATCCATCCAACTCCATCCCAATGAGAGCAATTAGCTGTCATAATATCATCACACTCTTTAACACCCGTGTGCACTCTTGTAAGGGGAAAAGACAGGAGAGGAAAACAGGACTCTGCCACCTACTGGAGATCTTACTGAACTCACCAGGAGAGAGAGAAGTCTTGCTCCTGTCAACATGTACATGTTTTAACCTTCTAACTAAGCAAGTACGTTTCATTCACACAGAGCATACACATACACATGCACATCAAAACATACAGACACGGAAAGAGCTGTTAATCAGACCTACTTTAAGTAATAACAATAAAATCAGGTTCACTCACATGTGCAACCCACTTAACAAAGAATTAGAAGAAAGGCATGAGGCAAAATTAACACCTCACTTTGTTAATTATCATGACAATAAACACAGAGCTCAATAACAGAGCTCTAAAACACAGCTCATATCAACAGCTATAAACCCTTGGCCATGGATGAAGGAATGTTCACGGGATGCATTCCAGTCCGCAAACACACTGGTAAAATAAACAGAGCGCCTGCATAACAAGCCACTGCTCTCATGTGCTAATAACTAACAATGAGCTCTGCTAAGCTGGCCTGACCTATATAAATTATTGACTGGGACACCTCAAGTGTCAAAAGTGACAATTCCAATACATATCAGAGTGAATAATTAAGTGGAAGAAAAGGATGCTTTTATTTTCTATCTGACGGCTTACCCAAAAAGACAGTGACATGCAGGCATGTGCTTACAACTGCATGCACGCACGCACACACACACACACGTACACACACATGCACAAAGTGGTTTAGGCTACGGCCACACTCTTCTCCCCCGGCACTCTCCCTGGGGTGGTATGTCGGCGTATTCTCAATAAAACACCTTCTTAGCAGTAATAGGCCACTGTTCTCATTTCAACGCTCCCAAAGGCCTCATGATAAATTTAGCAGACGCACAGTTCAAGCTTCTCCTCTCACACACTGTCTTTCTAATCCATTGCCTCTGTGCCTGCGCCATGTGAAATAATTACACATATGTGTCGATGTGATACACACGCTATAAGGATTTTTTATTTATTTTTTTTCTTCCTGTGTGTGTGCACAGGGAAACATCAATATCCTTGAGCCTTGAACCGGCGTCCCCTGTGATAGTTTACAGAGAGTACTGAGCGATTGTGTTCATGACAGAGTGGATGACATTATAAAATACTCCCATTTCCTGCTTGAGTTAGAGTGAAAGTATGAGTTAATGTCTGGTCTGGCCGGGGCTGTGCTCCGCTCGCAGATAACGACTCGGCTCCAATTACAAAGCCTTCCCAAAACACTAACACAGCCTGTGAATAAGCTGCACCGCCATGCCAACCAATGTCTTACTGCTACTATGGAAAGAGAAGCAGAGAAGTGGAGGGGAAGTGGAGAGGAAAACACAAAACTACAGTCATTTCTTTTCTTGAAAGGCTCTGGTGACCTGTACCATTGTCATGAGAAAACAAACGCAGTCTGTTTCCCTGTGTGGGTGTAGAGTAAATCATTGTTTACTGATGGTGGGAGTCAGCAGGGCAGGTGTGGGACCTATATAAATAACAGCTGCTCTATATAATATTGCCAAGGCAACAAAAATACCTTTTCGATCCTCAACAGTACCATAATGTGTGATCTTCCTGTTATTCCTCTCTATTATCTCGACTGTCCCCTATCAAAGTCAGAACAGACGCAGAGCGTTTCATCACAGAAATAAATCACACAACTTATGGTTTGTTTGTTTTTTTTTTTTAAACTCTGCACTCTTCAAAAAGATCCCACGTTTGATTCTGGTGACCCGCTCACTTGCACTGACACCACAAAGGAGGGTGCAGAACGTTGTGTCACTTCTGCAGCAGTAAAACAACAGCACGAAAACCTTTCTGAAGAGGCGCAAAGGTCCTCTGTATTTCTAATATGAAGCCAAGGAATGCAAAACTAAAGGTGATATATTTAACACACTGGCTTTTACTTTTATTTGGCTTTCAATGTTATTCAAACTGCATTTATTTAATGCACACTTTATTTTCCCTGCGCCTTTTGCTCCTAGCTCAAGTGTTTCAGTGTTTTAGTTTTTTTTATTTATTGCTCATGCTGTGGCTTTTAAAAGTTAATATAAAGTATTTCCACAGTAATGACATGACAGTGAACTCCGCTTTTAACATGTGCAACCCACCAACACTCCCTCTGATACTTAGAATAAGTCATATTTAGAGTGAATGAGGTTATCACCCGAAGCAGAATGGAGTTACAGTAAGTCACGCCTGAGTCACCGTGTTCCTCCTGGTCTGTTATATATGGGTTTGGTTATTTACTTTTAATTTCTGTATTCAGGAACACATTGTTTAGTCAGCACATGTGAACTTTGCAAAATATTTCCTGAGGTGATATGCCAGCCAGTGTATAACGGAGTTTATGTTTCAGCGTGTACCGTCTAGTGTGGTTTTTAGTCTTAGTCAAAACAAGAACACTTTGGGTTTGACATCGATTTAAGGAGGTGGGGGAATTTCTGCCCCGTCTTGTTTGGTGATTGATTCATCCTTGATTTACAGATCACAAACTATATTAATACACAAAATTGTATTTTAATAAGCAATAACACTTGTTCTGTGCGGGCTGTGAAGATAAAAAAAAAATAACTTGAGCACTAAATCCGAAGCCACAAAAAGTTTGTGTGTTCTTTTAATGATGTCATATTGTAATTTATAGGCCTTGATATGCAATCACAGATAAATGAGATTTACTATTATAATTATACAGATCCCTAGCAGAGTATAAGCAAGTTTGTCTGTGGGTGGCTCCTCTCATCACTTTTTAAGAAGACTCTGAATGTAGGACGCACAGTAAGCCTACAGCACTGCTAACCACTATGATTAACTGTTTAGCTAACCTTTTCTGTGGTGTTATTAAACTGTATTTGTTAGCCTGTCCTGTTTCCAACACTAACCCATAAAACTCCTCAGGAACATTCCTGGAGGTAACAGATATAGATGAGCACTCTTCATGCAAATTTCTTTGAACCAAAAAGGCAAAAAATTTTAAGTGCAGCAGCACAGTAATGTTACTCTGACTTGAAGCTTTCTGCAGATTGGGTGTAGCTTGTGTGGCTGGGCTGTGCACTGTGATGGTTTACTGTACAATGTCCAACACAAACATAAAACATAAAATACAACTCCAAATTATGTCCTCATGTAGCTGAAGGCCCCTCTGTCTCTGGATCTCTCTCATGCCGTCAGAGCGAGACAATATTTCTCTTTCCTACTCCTGACCGAAAAAGTGAAAATGGAATCAGAGAATCGCCAAGCTGTCAAAACTGTGCGACGACACCCAAAGAGAAACAGCTTTGTGAGCTGATGCTGACTTGACTGCACCTTGCATAGCTGTTAGTGTTTATTAATGCTATGGTCGACTGTGCATCCATCCATCCTTCCACCCCTTCTGCAAAAGGGCGTGTGAATCACTCCGAATAACACACGCTTGACATCAAGACATAGTGCCAGAGGATGACACAAAGATACAACAAATTTTAGGGGGAAGCTTATGTGTATATGTTCGTGTGTGTGTGTGTGTATGAGTGTGTAGATGGGTGGATGACTGAGTGGGGTGGAGGGTTGAGAGGGTTCACAGCTTGAAGGGAAACATCAGGCCTAAAATGAAAAGAGGGTCCTGAAAATGGTAAGTGGCTCCCAGCACTGAGACTGCAGTCGGTTCAACAGTCATCGTCTTGGCTGGGAGAGAGCTCCTAACACAGCACCCCCCCCAACCCCCCACCCACTCCACCAACCCACCACCCCTCCTGACAAGTCTCTGCTTGGCTGCGTGGAAATTGGGACAGATGACTTCATTCTGACAGGATTATCCCAAACCTGGTTCTAATCTATACAGTACACATAATACATTTTTACAATATGACAAGGAAAACAAGCAGTAAAAGAGACTGCCTTGATCCCAGGGTTCCACGCGAGCACCGGCCTTGCTGTCGTGTTGATCATTCCTGACAGACTGTATCACCTCAAAGCAACACACGCTTCTTTCTTTACAGCGTCACCTTGGGAACACAAAGAGATGAACTCCTTCTGATGATCACGCACAGATGAATGAATGATGAATTATAGGATTTTACTATTGGAGATTGATAGCGGAGTTCTGAATGACATAAAAATACTGATGGCAACACTGCATGCTGAAGACAGCAAGAAGATGTAAAAAAATATATTATATATGAGTATGAAAAAAAAAACACGCTACGCAACGCTAACTGGCAGAAGGAAGTAGCTACACAACGTTAAAGTAGTATCAATCTTCTCTTGGTTAGAAAGTGATGTGTATTTCCAGAAATGCTGAATTATCCCTTTATGTATGGACACACCTCACCAAACAGCTTCATGAAGGTACAAACTGCGAACACTTGATGTTGCTTGTGGTTGCGTCCACATACTCCTTGAATTATCTCCTGCTCAACCTGCAGAGATTTGATCTTTAATAGACTAAGGCTAATCTTGGCAAGCTTAAAGCAGTCGCTAAGTGAATCAATTAGAAATTGGCAATGCTTTGATTTGGTTCAGCGTTTTGAGAGAGTGCCACCACTCCATCTGTCTCTCTATGTTCAGCACTTCTTTTCTTACACGTTTTTTCCTCCCGTCAGTATTATTTCCTTGTCTAAAATTCTTCCACTGTATTTTCACTGAATATAATTACAGCACTCCTGTTGTCTTGGCCAGCGCTCCTTTTGTGTAAAAGTGAATCTGTATCTCACAGCAACTAACCCAGAACATTAATCCAGTCTCATGCTCGCCGTCACCTCGCCAGTGGGCTACCACCGCCGTGCCACTTTGGGCCACTGGCTGCGGGATCACCTCAAAATGCTGCCTCAGATCGCCCCTGCAGCACTGGCTGAGCTCCAGCTGACAGGCTTCGGCCTAGTGCTCTAATGACTTACAGATTGGAGCGCTGTGGTATACATGTGTCAGGACAATGCCATGGGCCTACTGCAAAAACAGTAGGAGAGGGAGAGAAAGAGAGCCGGCGGCTTCTCCCTGTCCTGTCAGACAGAGGCTTGGCCCCTGGATTGTGTCACATCACGCTTCCCCCCAACAGACCGCAAATGAAGGATGTGAAGAGCGAACGTGGGGAGGAGGGGTGTCGGAGGGGGCGCTGTACAACTTAAAAGGCTTTCATCCTGTAAACTGAAAAGACATTATCTTTTGACCTGCCGATGCCCTCTGTGAGGCTGTACACTGTGGTGTGAAAACACAGGGAGAGAGAGAAAAGAAGGGATATAAAGAAAGGAGTAAGAAGTAAGAAGTGTGGATTGTGGTATCAACTGGTAATAGTATAGATAAGAAAACGGTCTGCTGGCATGGTTTTTCAAACATTATCAGTATTTTCTCGGTGTTTGAAGAATAATAAGTGATGCACCTTTGACATCATGAAAATGTTCAATGCAACATTTATCAGAGAATACTGAAGACTGTTTCTCATTTCAAAAACAAAAAGGCTGTCACATAATTACAATAAATATAAAAAAACAAAGAAACTCAGAGGACAGACATGTTCCTTTAGCTTCACATTTTTTGCATAGAAGCTCTTCACTTTAAGATGAAACATGAAAGCTCACAGTAGTCATCCTTCTCTATAAGTAGACTATCTCTGCTCTGAACCACGAGTAAAAACCACCTTATATTGAAGTTACGTGTGTTAAACATATCTTTACTTTCCCACATTATCCACCTGCCTCCCCTCAAACTCACTGTTCTTGCATCCTCATTACAGTGCAGACGTACTACAGACAGAAACCAGTCAATGTCATTCAAACAGTGTCCACACAGGGAACTTCAGCTGGCTGCTGGCCATTCCTCACACTCTACCAGTGACATGAATAATGAAGGCCAATCTCAGGCACAATCCTGGATGGAAAACAAGCATAATCTGAGCATTACAATGATAGTGAAGACACCATGTTGACACAACATCTTCAGCCCAGCTGAATGCCACATAATCCCCTGTAGGAGGTGGATGTCTACGTAGGATCTCTTCTGCAATGAGGTGTAGTTAACCAGCCAGGCTCGTGAGCAACGCCACAAACGAGCTTCAATTTTCCCCCCTCCTCCCACCTCGGTGCTGGTGGACTATCAGCGAGGGTCCGACAGTGTTGTTCCTAATTACCTATTTCTCCACTCCTGATCCTGCGGCTGGCATAATTAGTTACCTGGGGCTGCAATCCAATTTGAAGTGATGACAAGAAAGTGATCCATGAAAAAGTAATAAGTTAAATCCAATTTCAGCCTGCCTCTAATTAAATGCACATGGAACTAATGAGTCAAACCCTACCATTTCACTGATAATGGTAATTAGCGGGGTGGGAGTTGCCGGCTCTCGTCGTTGTGCCACTGTAGGTGTGAAGCGCAGAAAGGTAAAAGCGGCATGGATTCTTTTAATCACACGTGTCATTCTGTCAATGTAATTTACTGGCTTTTTGACCAGTCAAGTATGTTTAGCTGCTTTCCAGCCTGCGTAGCAGCTGTTTGTATATCCAGTCTGATTAAAGCGCCTACAGGCTGCTGAGTATACAGCGGAGGCATCTTCATCCAGAGGCAGGGGTGGGCGGTTTAGGGGTGAGGGGGGTGTGCGCGGGGGGGGTACCCCTGTTGGAGATATAAAACCAAAGAGCCATTTAATGCTGATCAAGGATTCTGAGGCTTGTTTGACTCATATTTTTTTCCTCTTTCACTACTCTATGCAGGTCATTTTTTTCAGATGTTCTGGATATACCGTGCTTCATTATTTTTGACTTGAATAAGAATGAATTGGAAAGTGAGTCACATCTCCAAATGAGTAAAAGTCTCTCCGCACATCTCCTCGTGCCTAATGGGAAGACCGCTGAGATGAATGGAGTCTCGTCCGCAGATCAGGTGCTTTTATGGGGTGTCAGCTTACTACACAGCCTCATAATTGTTGGATCATGTCTTTTGATGACCCAGTCCAGCTCAACAGAGAATCATTATCCAGGCTGTGTGATGGAGATAGTGAATGTTCTGTGTGAAGGGGGCTCCTCCAAGCACGGGTTTGTTCTTAAAAGAGGAAGTGAGATGAGACTCAGACCGTTACCCTCTGGTGTTTCACAAAATATGTTTGTGTGTGTGTGTGTGTGTGTGTGTGTGTGTGTGAGTGTGTGTGTGCGTGAGAGAGAGAGAGAGACGGTGTGAGAAAAAAAAAAAAAAGAAGAGAAAAAAACAAGAAAAATCTCACCACCAGAAAAAAACCCCAACAAAAACAAATGTAATACATCCTCACACGGAACGGCACACTGATGTTTATGTATGAACGCTTGGCTTTAAACTCTGTGAGTGTGTGTGTGTGGTTGGGGTGTGTTTAATTAGCAGAATATGTAATTCAGAGATAAACAAACACTTGTCTGGACCTGTGGCTTTTTCATAATGGCAGTTTCAACCCAGCAAAATGTAACATACAACATTAGAGAGCAGGCAATTTACGGTGTTAGTGAGATACTACAGCGAGCCTGTGCTCTCTTCACAAGAACCGGGCAGGAGAGAGGGGAGGGGAAGCGGGGGAAAGGGCCCGACTCTCTTTTCAATAGCTGAGTGACAGCTTGGCCAAGCTCTCTGTATACATTAATAAATTAGAATTTTAATTTTGTCTTTGTCTGCAGGAGATGGTCTAGTACTTCACTATGTACCAACAACTGGCTGTACGCTGGAATCTGCCGTTGTGGTCCCCTCTGTTGACCTCTGCAGCACAATTCCCTGCCAGGCTGGGGAAACTGTTTAGTTTGATCCTTTCAACTTATTTGAATCCTGACAAATATGCACACAACTGAAAGGTCATCACAGTCATATTTCATCCTCTGGAGCTATTCCGAAGACATCTGCACAACAAAGAGGCTTTTTCACAACCTGACATTAGACCTAGCTGCTACAATAGCTCATTAAAAAGGGCCCCCAATGGGATAGTAAGGGTATTAAATATTATATATATACACACATAGAGAACAGGGCCTCCGTATTAATTACCAAATATGCCCTGAAGTCGTTTGCAATTTCACACTGACACAAACAAGCGCTCCTTGTTCAAACAAAGATATACATCTCTGAGGCAGCTGATCTGAAATTAACGTAAATATTGCATCAGATACGCAGCGCCGATCATATTAAAAAGCAGAACAGGATGAAAAATGAAAGGATTTTTTTTCCTTTGCATCACAAAAGCAGTCCAAATAACTCTCCCCAACGCCTCTTTACCTCTCCCCACCCTCCCACTTTCCCACCCTTACTCCACCTCCAAAGCCCTCCACCTGGATCACCCACCCTGCTCATGGGCTGCTCTATAGCACCTCCTGCTGCCGGTGGTAGGCACCTGCCTCTTCTTTTTTTTTTTTACATTTCTGCTGCGTGTGTGTCTGTGTGCGTGCATGTGCAGATCGTGATGAAAGGCAAACAGGGAAAGCATGGCGCTTCCTCAGCTTGACCCGACTCACTTCTCTATAGGAGGAATGGAGCTCTCTCTCACTTCCTCTTTTCCCCCCTCATTTCCACACTCTCTCTCTCGCTTTTACCCAAGCTGCACACCTCCTAAACTTCAGTTCAGTCAATAGAAAAGGCCTTTCCACTGCAGAGGTCAGGATCAGCCGACATGCTGATGTGTGTTCCTGAACTGGAATGATTCTGGCACTACTGGTTGAGCTTGTGATCTAAACTGGTCACACAGAGGCGTTTCTAACATTCTGGATTATATATTTCACATGTATCTTTTTCTGCATGCGGCTGCTTCTAACGTTTAATGTCAAGACACATGGTTGATTGCTTGTGTGTGTCTGTTTGTGTGTGTATGTGTGTGTGAGTGCAGCTAAATCACACATAATGCGTGAGCATACATAACTGCAAATGTTGCACTGCCAATTTTAATTTCCTGTTTGTGAACTTAGCCTTGCGCTGTTTCTCGCACACTATGTTCTAGAGAGAGTTGCATAAGTTCACTTTGTTTTTTCTTTCTTTTTATTGGATCAACCACAAAGTCAAATAACAGAGCTATCTGATAATGGTGAGTTAATAAATGAGAGTGTGTGAGAGCAACATAACATATTTACGGTACCTGTAGACTTTGCTGCTTGTCGTTGACTTTGGGGGATTTGCGGCCGGTGTTTTGTTGAGACTGCAGTTGCTGTGACTGGGACTGCTGCTGTTGCTGCTGCTGCTGCTGCTGTTGATGCTGTTGCTGCTGCTGGAGGAGTATCTGCCGAGCCACTTGAAGAGCCTATTAGAGAGAAATACATATAAAGATTTTAGAAAAAAAAAAAACGTCCAATAAGAATGCTAGAGGTAGAGATGCTGAAAGCCCCTTGAGAACACTTTGATGCCTATTATCAGAGCAGATGTATCCCCTTACAACAATATCCCCTTGGCCTTGTGATAGATAACAAACAAACACTGTAAACCATCTTTTAATACTCTCCCATTCAGAGTCATAAATCTAAAGCTGGCATAAACAATCCCTCTGCAAAAACACAGGGAACAATGATCTGATGTCAAACAAATTCACAGACAGAAAGAGGACAGAAAAAAAAAACTGCAGCCATCCAGAAGAAATATTCTTCTGCTGATAACTTTACAGCAAACACAAATTGTCAAAGAGACAGTAATCAGTGCTTTTGATCCTCCTTTAGCTCAGTCAAACTCCACAAATAAAAGGCTTTATGACTGCTTCAAATATCTGTTAAAGGACACGGCCTTCTCAGTGGAAAACAAAATACAGTGCAGTCACATGTTTATTGCTCCAGCTACTCCCTTTTCCCTTACGATAAATAATCAAACATGCCATCCAGAGCAAACAAAGCTGGAGAGAGCTCGGGGGAAAAAAACACAGTGGTCTTGAAAACGGTCAGTGATACCAAGAAAAGCAAGCGTTGTGTTCCCACAGTGAGCTGGCCAGCCTCACACCTCCACCAGTAAACCATCTGGGTAAATAACTGGCCTCATTCTTTCCGTGTTCCTCAGACGATTGCTCCCACAATTAAACAAACAGTCGGGGGAGGGTGGTGTGGTCCCGTCCTTTACATCTATTCAGAAAACACACACACTGTTACTGTCTGTGTCTGTGTGTGTGTGTGTGTGTGTGTGTGTGTGTGTGTGTGTGTGTGTGTGTGTGTGTGTGTGGGGGGGGGGGGGGGGGGGCATCCAAGCTCATCTCACAGACAGACAGTGTAGAAGTTCTCCGGTCGATTACTTGAGAAGTTTCAAAATTGTGAAAGGAAATGGTGGAATGTTTAACAAGAAGATAGTGAGACAGGGAGAGAGCACAAAAAAAAAGGAAAAAAAAGTTCACGCGACGTGTGAACAAGTGAGTGAAACCTACGAAAGGGTGTGTGAAAGTAAAATATCTACAGGGAAAGGGCAAACAGAAAGCACTGTGGACGGATGAAAAGGTAGACAGAACTATGAGAACTGGTCTTATTGGTAGTAAAGTCTGACAATACTTTAAGACAGAAAGGGGAGAGACAGTTTGGGGTTGGAGTGAACAGCTGTATGATGGTCTGTGTGTGGGTGTATGTGCTGACCCTCCCAAACACACGGCTGTCGGATGACATCATGAGGCATAAATATGACCACGGGCTACAAAGAGGCCACACTCCTGGCATTTCACCAAGCTTAACTTTAAAGCACATAAATTCTCCTCCTCTCCGTCCATCTTTGTCTTTCTCTGAGCTCTTGTGAAAAGACAAATGACACTAGAGCAACATATCTCTTTCTGCATGCCTAATTGTTTTTTGGAGGGGAACCCCCTTTTGCAAGCAGGTTTACTCATAAAGCGTATAAATTGAAACTAAGAACTACGTGAGCGAGATTCACTCCCACACGATTTCAATATTTACATTTACATTTGAGGCTTTCGGCTTTTTCAAAAAATATGGTGTGAAGAGACACGAGGAGCGGAAAATCTACTGATGCAGAGGTAATATTGAGAGATTGTCTCTTGTAGTGATAAAGAGCATGATGATATTTTCATCATGTTATGAAGCCCTTTAATTGTTAAAACAAGTAAAAAATTACATTAAAATGGCAAAATTCTTAAGTATTATTACATTTTATGTTTGGGGGAAATTCACCTTAATTTCCACTCACAATTAAAACCTAAAAATACAATATTTCAGCATCAAATCACAATATCAAAGTTACCAAAGTCACCAGCTTTTAGAATAATATTCATAACAGTAATCTATGTGTGAGATAGTGTGATTACTTTGAATAAGGAGCTCGGATAATCTCCAAATCAATGTTTTGTGTGCAGCACCAAAAAATTCAAATGACTAAGACGGTGAAATGCTGATAATTCATCAGGAAATTCAAAAGAAAAGAAATTATTCACGACGACCAAGGCGTGGTATTACGGGCACATTGAAGAGTAAACAAAGTTCACTGTTTTCTTTTCCGCTGTAACTGATGACACATGCAGTGAAATGTGTGTGCGGCATATGTGTGTGTGTGTGTGTGTGTCTGGGTTTACAACCGAGGGTGTTGGAACAAAGAGAGTTGAGTCAACAGTAATGGATGAAGAGATACATTTCTGGGAAGTCTTCCTTCACTGTCATCTTCAAATAAAGCAAAGAAGAAGATAAAAAGCAGACTGCATCTGCTCTGTGATCAGTTACCACATGTAGATAAAGACACTGAAATAATGTGCGCTCTTGAAACAATGCGCTGTTAATTAGTACATGAATATTCTAATATGGTTGCTATTAGCTATGATATAACCACGCGTTACTCAAAGTGAGGTTGTTTGCAGGGCATTTACCATCCAATCAAAAGGCAGGTAACACCTATGTTTGACAGCCATGGTGTCCATGTGTGTATGTAAGTGTATTTGCGCTCAAATTATTACAAGAACTGTCTTTGTATGTCTTTGTACGTGAGATAATTATGACTGAATTAAGGTAGCGCCTAACGTGACAGTTTAAACTATGATGACATTTTGCAACATTGCACGAAATTGGGAAAATAAACGTAGCCTCCCGATATTCACATCAGCAGCTTCATTAAACTGTTCTTCCAATTAAAGTAAGGGCAATAATTAAGCGCTCAGGCACTCCAAAACACAGTCAATGATCATCTCGACACAGACAAATGAAGTGAAATCACATAGCTGCGTTACAGCACATGCCTGGATATGCAGTTTTAATAACTTAACAATGTGACTTTTGAAAGCCAAACATGAGTAAACGTTCTTGTTGGTATAGAAAAATAATGAGCGGAGAAGGCGAGCAGGGCTGAGAACCTGCGCGGTGAGCTCTGCTTCACTGTTTAGGAATGTTGCTGTCATGTTTGTATTTTAAAAAGGGCACTGGAGCTGGCATGCCTTTGAGAGGCCTAATGCTGGGCTAAAATAACCTATTGTGAAGTGTCACCGCCATGTTTACACAGCAACCACTCCTCGATTTCAGACCTCTTAGCCCACCTCCTCCTCCACCTCCTCCTCCACCTCCTTTGGAATTTATCTTCTTTTGATCTTCCATTCAAAGGTACTGGACGCTTGATAGACACGCATGTGTAAGAGATGCTCCAGGCAAATGTGACAAACTGGAAACTGATGACAGGCACAAGACATCTGAAGCACAGAGAAGTGAGGGAAACATTGTGTTGTGTAGGTGCAATACAAAAGAAAAAGGTTACGTTCAGGTCAAATTACGATAA
Organism: Protonibea diacanthus; assembly: GCA_028641955.1. NCBI lineage: Eukaryota > Metazoa > Chordata > Actinopteri > Sciaenidae > Protonibea > Protonibea diacanthus. Next base: position 25,029,740 of record CM053978.1, on the reverse strand, counting down.
CTAGAGTAGGTTCCCCTGAGACAAATACGGTACAAGGAAAATGCTCTGCAACTGAACAGAATCATACGTTTTATTGTATATATTTATGTCTACACAATGTACATAAATTGGATTTGTGTAGGTTTCATCAGTGGCCCTGTTATAACTCAAAATGACGCTGTTTGGGAGGCAAGCTTGTTATTGGAATAAGAGCCTAACTGTAAAGCTAGACGCCTATGTCCACACACAATTCACTGTTTGTGGGTCTACATGAGCACAAATACACACACACATGCACACACACACACACACCATAGAGGGAGTGAACCCTCCAGGTGCTTTTGATTAGAAAACACCCTCCAGCACATGACAAAGTTTTTTTTTTTCATTTTTTTTTTTATCAGCAACAAAGCTGGTGCAATTTGGTATCCTTGTCGTTTGCAGTCCTCTTTCATATTCCCCTGTTTCAAATGTGTTCAAAGTTCACACCCTCTTCCCCGTGTTAACGCAACTTCCTCAATAAACAACAGGCATTTTATTTTTATCTGCATCTACTTTCACACCACATTAGTGAATAGAGGCAGGAGCGTCTCTTATGTCCCTGGGCCATCACGCTGTGATAAGGGAACTGCTAAGTACTAGATGTCTTTATGTGCCGTCTGCACATGTGGATTATTTACAGGCTTTGGGGTTTCCTGCTGCTAAAGCCAGCTCTGGGTGTCTTACAAATCCCAGCTCAGAGCATTGCCACACAGTCAAGCCTGCTCTCTGCTGAATCCCTTGCTACACCTCTTTCCCACTACCACAAGAAACAACATATTTCAGATATTTATCCAACTCTACTGACCCATGGTAAAAATCAAAAACAGTTCTTTATACAAATCCGTATACAGTAAAGAGATTTGAGTGTGACGGACACACACCTTTTCTAAATGAAGGGAATGTGACAAAAGTTCCAGAGAAAATAGAGATGATGTGGGTGTAAATGTTCAGGGGGAAATCATTCAGAGTGTCTCCATCAGGAGTCAGACAGTGAGGAACAGGCCAGCATTGTTTGTTCAGGCCCATCAACAGAGAGACCTCTGTAATTCTATAAACGTCCGGCTCGTCTTGCCACAGCTGGCGGAGACCTTGAACGTGAAATGGTTTCAAGCAGATTGCTCCTAATTGCTAGAAGATGTGCGAGCAGGTGTAACCAGATCCCTGCGGCCACTCAGAGAAGAGGAGATGTGCATCTGTTTGTGCGTTTCTGCACATGTGTGTGTGTGTGTGTGTGTGTGTGATTCGGTGTATTTACTCAGTGGCCACGTTTCGCCAGGCCTTAATAGTCAGGAGAGTGTGGCTCAGAGACAGCCAGCAACAACACGACTAATAGGTTAGCTCTTAATGTAGTCTCAGGCTCTGAAGACACCGGGCCCTCTGGTCTCACTCTACAGCCTCTGCGGGGCTTCCACACCAGCGGCCTAAATGTCAAGGTTATCTGCCTGACATTTCTGACTGATCGCACATCTCAGCTCACCTGACATTTATCACTTGTGCCGTTTCCTTTTCAAAGACGAGGCCCTCTGCTCCTCAGCGGTAGCCTAAACAGGAAGAGGCCAGGTTCTTCTCTTGCCGGCTCCTCCACATAAGTTGCTGATGTGCAAAGACTTCCACACGCAGCCCAAGAAAGCAAAGTATTTCAGTCGTTTCGGACGTGATATGGGCTGTTGTAGCCAATGGCAATGTAATCAGGGTTCTATATTACAATATGACAGATATGGTGTTAGAGGGGTATTGACTGTGCAAACATATAGTAATGGAATTCACTTGGAATACTTGTCTTTTTAATTGAAATGCATATGCTTTTTATTTTTTATTTTTTGGGTTGGTTGGGGGGTGGGGTGATTTTTAAACATGTAAGCGAATAAGCAGTGAGGATCATGTCTATTTATATTAATTGCATTTTTTCTCCTTTCCTCAGTAATACAGACGTTTATCTGCAATGCAAAGCAGGCAAAGTCTGGTTTCCCAGTAAGTATATAATTAATGCCATTTCCAAAAAGCCACTCCACATGGAAAACAGGCCCTGATGCTCAAACCTTGCGCATTACAGGGCCCTCGCAACAACACTCTCCAGTCTGTGTTTAGATTTCCAAACTAATTCATGTAGAATACATAAATAAATCAACGTTTTATACCCACTTCAAACCATTAGATTCCCTTCCTTCGCTGCACTTTTCAACTAATCTATTAATATTTATGACAACACTAAACATTTCAAATATCCACGTTTAAACAATAAGGGAGTGCGTGCACTTACATAAGACAAAATCTGACTTCAGTAAAAACCCCATTTTGTTTGTCCAACACATCTCCCCCCCTGTAACCCCCCCCTCCCCTCCCCTCCCCTCCCCTCCCTCTCTCTCTCTCTCCCCATAACAGGTAATGCAGTGCCTTGACAAATGTTTTGTAGGGAAAAAAATGACTAAGAAAAACAAGACGAAAGCAAAGTTATTAACTGTGAGTGGAGATAGAAGAGAGGGGGCTGTGAAGCAGGACTGATGATGGAGGGAGTGGAGTGAAAAGACAGAGAGGGGGGGCGCAGACAGATGGAGAAAGAGTGTGAAACAGAAACAGAGAAGAGGAGAGGTAAAAGGGAGATGGAAAGAGAGGGGGAAAAGAGGAGAATGTAGAAAGAGGGGAGGCGGAGGTTGCAGTAGGTGCAGAGGGGAGGGTAAACAGCGCCCCAAGCAGGCGGTGCGGGCGCTCGGAGCCTGGTACAGAGGGGGTCAAACCCCTCCCCTCCCCTCTCAACACCACAACCCGGCGAGGTCAGCTCAGCTATGCAGGCCTGACAGCTTCCGTTTGCTGTGTGCGCGGCGTTTGTTTGGATTCCCCAGCCTTGCTTAGCCAGCAGCTTAACAACAGATGGCTAAAGAAGGCCTCTATTCAGAGCGGTCTGGATCAGAAAATCACACCAAGGAAAGTACACAGGCTGCAGACAAAACACACAGACGCATCACAAGCACACACATGCAAATGACATGGATTGTCAGTGTTGCACATGCTGCAAATGGGAGCAGCGCCAAATAAGGTTTTGCTTGCTGCAAACACTTATTTCATTTGCCCACAAAAATGCATGAAAAACACACACAAAGACGGGACACACGCAACAACACACAAGCAAGCGCTGCGAGCACATGCACGGCGTTGTCTGATCATAACACAACAACTTCCTGGGACAATTCAATAACTGAGCAAATCTGAGAAAGCATTTCCGTCCCCCGCCATTATTAAACGAATACTGTGTTTATTACAGCTTTAGTGCGGTGTAAACTCATAAACACCCTCCCAGAGTACAAGAGGAGCTGTCAACTAAATATTGTTTCTCTCATGAGTCGCTCTTCCACCTCAATTACGCCTTTCAACTTCATAGGCTCAGTATGATAAAGTGGCAGTAAAAATCATTCACATTAATACTCCATTGTGCATCTGCTGCTAAAGGTAATTAAAGAAGTAAATGACTCATAAGAATAGACATATTAGCCGCAAAATGAAAGGCAACTGGGCTGCCTCATGAAAATATGTACCATTAAGATACTGCATTTTCATATTGGGGTAATCAGCTCCACTAGCCTGATGCTGATTTAATCCACTCCAGTGGAAAGTCTATCAGCGCACAGCCGCGTGTCACTGTCTTTCTTATGTCTACCCGCCAAGAGCCAGGCATTCTACTTCAGCATTGCCTGTGAATGGCTCTACTAAAGGAGGGAGGTCACACACAGGCAAATCAGTCGGAGAAGCAGTCAATGCTTAGGTGTCATTTGGAGGCAGATGGAGAGAAAGAGAAAAAAAGAAGTATGAGCGTGAGAGGAGGATAAAATGAGCTAAAAAGAGTAAAAAAAAAAAAAAAAAGAAGAAAGAAAAGCGGGGGAAGGCAAAAGCATAAACGATCTGGGAACAATGCAGCGGGCAGATCTCAGCAGCCCCTCTCTCCCTGACCTTAGCTTTTTGTTCTGAGCATATGATGCCTCAGGATGCCCACCACTGAATACAGCGATAAAATCCGTCAAGTTGATGAAGTGGGAGGAAAAGAACAGAGGCATGCCAACTGTGCTGGGTACTTAGATGGACTGTTAGAAAACACGCGCTCCTGCCGATTGCATCTTCGTTGGAAGTGTTGCATCACTTTGTAGCGGGGAGTGTTGTGCTTGGGAAAATGGGTGCTTCCAAAAGCCCAGCGTGAGACCTAGAATACTGTGAACAGATTTTATCATGCGTGAATGATATTGTTTAGAATGGGAAGATCTGTCTGCCCTGGTCTCATAGACAGAGGACTCAACATTATTGATACGCTCGAGACATCAGGGATATGACCAGTAAAACCCCTAATCTCCCAATTTAGTTGTGGTGAATATAGATGAATGTAGTCCACACTCAGCTATAGAATAGTGTGAGGAGGGGAGGAGTGATCAGGTCATGGAGCGCCACAGTGCTCTTTGGCCTCTGAACAACTCAGTGTAAGTCATCTAGAGGAATAATCCAACTAAACAGTAAAACAGACAACAAGCGGTGACACTGTCCAAAGCAAATTTGGACTGTTCCCTCAAGAAAGGGGAATAACATCTGTCCAAAGAGCAGATGGGTCTCCTCTCAACGTCTCCTCTTGATATTGTTAAGACACTGAACTTAAAACCATCTTTTGTTTTCTGCATCTTGCATCCAACAACCGTATCGCAGCCTCTATGGTGAGGCTTTCTGTGCTTTTCGACTGTACATCTTTTCCTACTGATGCTCACCGCCTTGAACTGTCCTGACCTGAGACCTTACACATCATGAGCTGCTGAGGGAGAATTCCCAGTGTGTGTGTGTGTGTGTGTGTGTGTATGTGTGTATGTGTGTGTGTGTGTGTGTGTGTGTACGCATGGAGCAAGAGTTCTTCCGAAGAAGAGGATTTTCTATAAATCACAGGCCAGTCCAATTGGCTATGGATTGAGTTGCAGCGGGGAGAGACAGCTCCCTGGGAATAGCAGTGTCTCTGTTGAAGTCATTCCAAGATGGGTAATATGATCCTATGCCGCCAGGAATAAAGAAAGGGAAGAGAAAAGGAAGAAAAAAAATCTGATTGCTCCGGCCATAAAGAGGAGTAATCTCCAGCAGGGTCAGACACATCAGCCATCACACTGGACTGTAATGTATTATAGTCTCAAAGGCAGATGATGTGACACATGGCCTCACTTTTTTTGGTGGCTCAAGAACTGATTTTTTGGATATTTTTTCATCTTTTTTCTCTTTTATTGGCAAAGTAGAAAAATGTGAAAGGTGGGAAAACAAAGGGTTGCCACTTCTGGTGCTGTGGTAGATCAAGACCCTACTTGATAACACAAAGATCTTGTCATTGTAAGATGGGCAGAGATGAATCTTCCAATGATCCTCCAGCTAATTCAGAGCTATGTGTATGTTATCTTTGTGAAACATGCGTAGAAAGCATGTGGCATTACAAATGCCACTGAAATAACTGTTAAAAGGGGTTTTCCGACTACCATGATGATTTGTAATGTATTCAAATTCAAGTACCAACGGTCTGAATCCAGTCCTGGATGAGGTTAACCTTGGCATAAAGTAATAATGCTAACTGAAGAATCCCACACTCATAAACTGTATGTTTGGGCAAGATGTGCTTGAACAACCTCAACTGTATATAGTCCCAACGGCCGTTCCAAAATGCAACCAAATGATTTGCTGTACGTTATCCTGACTGTTAATGTAGCATGAACACACAAATTAACACATGCCGTTTAACACATGCAATGGATGGCAAAACAGGTTTGTATTTAGCAGTGAGGGCGTGTACACGGGGGGCTAAGAGTGGTAACAAATGTTTAATGTTACACAACCACTTAAAGCCGCAGCTAATTCACATGTACAGTAACATTATTTAACTATTTTAACTTAAAGCAGCTTCAAAATCATTTTGATGCCACACTGACTGTATTTGGAACTTTCATTCCTACTCTGTCCTGAATGCCTGTTCTTGCAATATGGGTAACTCACTATGCACAACTTTGGGTTGAGCAGGTACGATCTCCCATCAGAAGTGCGTAACACCACCAACTATAGGTCTTCAGCTAACTATAAAAAGAAGATAGCTCATGGACATGGACATCAATGCAGAAATGAAGATACCAAAGAGGATATTGATGGAGGAGGCTAAAAAAAGAGTGGCCAAGCAAGAGGCCACCAAAAGTAAATCTCAAACTAGCTTTTTTATTAGTCATTAGTGGGAGCTTGTTGCGTAACAGGGCTTTAACATGGAAAAAAGAAGGGACTGCTGTGATTGGCAAGTCATGTTTCTTTCAAGTAAACTAGACGGTAAATGAAGCTAACAATGACACATCAATGAAAAAGCCGAGTGGAGAGCAGTCTTCCATCCCAGTCTGTGACAAAACAATTGGCAGCTGTTCAGAATGGAGCACTCGAATCAGGAAATAAATGTAACCAAGTTTAAGGGGGAGCAGGGGATTGCTCAACATTTGGTGCCATTTCTAGGAACTGATCACCAACAATATAAACACCCACTTAATGGCACAACATGATTTTTAGTTGCCTGTAGCTTTAAGCCAAGAGCTGATCTCCAGTTAAGCACAGTTTACCTCTCTTTAACGATAAAAACTTTGGCCTCCACAAGTATTCAGTCATCTGGGACTTTAGATTGACCAATCACATTCACAGTTCACATTTCCGACTTACAAATCCTCTTTCGTTTGAGCCTCTTTTCTGGAGTGTTTATGGACTAACAAGTCATAAAAAAAAGTCCTTTGGGCGTAAGCAATTCTCCAAACCACCTCAGGCTTAATTAACATGCAGAGTGCGGCATGGTGACAGAATTGGCCGCCCTCAATCTGCCTGAGCCACCTTCAGCTTTAGGCGCTGAGACCTACAGGCTGCAGGCTTCAATAAACGTCTCAGGAGAAGATGATCACAACTCAAATTAAGTTATGTGCTAATCTTGAAGGGCTTACATAAACATGGGATGCAAATATTAACAATATGTAACAACGACAAACTGAAGGAAGAGAGAGAGAGAGAAAAAAAGCAGGTCCTGATGCAACTTGAAAACCATTTAAAATAATGCAATTGGGTGAATAATTTGCCCAGATGTTGAATTTTCATTGATGACTGAACATTGCATATATACAATAAATCACCACCCCCCTGTTTTTCACAGAGAGGTACTTAGTAGCGGCTGGCGCGAATGAGAGGTAAAAGTGAAATGCAGGTGGCAGAAGTAGCCCAAACAACAAGCACTGCAGGAACCAAGGGCATGTGGGCTATAGAGCTGCTGGGGTGGTGGGCGGGGGGATGACAGACTGCTGTTCAACTCCATTAGCTGCTATGTGAGAGGGGTGCATCTAGCAGCACACGACCTGTGAAGAATCTTAGATCTCACTCTATCTTGGAATGGGGATTGCCGCATTAATTCTAGGAAACTGTAATCTCTCAAGCAAATCAAATTACTCTCATTAAGCGCAAGAAGAAAACTGCCTCTGTAATAAGTATGTATAAAAAGTATTTATTACCAATAATCACCTCTTTAATATGAGCTAGCTTACAACGGCTTTTATTTTTGCTGATTAAGTTTAAAAATGGGGAAACAAGGAAGGGCACATGCTCACGGACGCATATACATGGCATTCTCACACACACACACACACACACTAATACACACCTCATGGAGTTTATGAGAGCGGCTGATACAGTGATTAAAGGGGAGGGTAGAGGGATACAGTGCTTGAGGGCCTTGGAGAGGACGTGCCTCACCTAGTCATAAAAACACACCTCTGTCTTTAAGCCAGCACCAGAATCGCTCTCAGTGGGTTCACTTGGAGGTGAATCACTAAAGAATTTACATGCAAAGTAGCACATGTCATCACCCCCAGACAGTGGCGCTTGCACATGTAGCGTTGCGCTGTAACTTGGCATACGTGCGCTGACCGCCACATTTTTGCAACGGTTTGCGAGGTTGATGGCCTGACCCAGAGCAGGCGCTCTCCCTGAACAACGCTATTTTTGAAACACACACAGCTGCTGCTTTTCATTTTTTTTCTCACTCTGTCATTTGCATAATTTGTGTATCTGCAAGCCGAACTATTCCACTAAACAGCCAACAGTATGTTAATGTTATGTATGTATGATTTTGAAACAGTAAATAAAGCCAAATAGCGTTGTGGGCATAATGACTCTGGTGGGAGGTGAAGCCTTTACTCTTCTTCCAGGATATGACATCATTCCAAAGAGCACAGGCTGCCAACTATAATTGCCCTGCTGGTAAACAGAAGAGACAGATTTCATCCAATCCCGTTTCTAGTATTTGATTCTTTGTTCACATAACCAATTAATTACATCTAAAAAAAAAAAAAAAAAAAAAGTTAACAAAAACACATCAAAATGGCTGATAGAAACGATTTGCAGAATCAATTAGGACTGCGGGTCAGTGGGTCATTCATTTACTGGTTCAGCATAATTACCTGTTTTTCTTCCCCTCATTTACTTCTTTATTCATCTGGGACACTGATGTCCCCGCAAACCAAAAGAACATACTTTTTTTGTGATTATTCAAATTAAACACAGATTCCTGAGAGAAAACGTCTGTCAAACTACAATGCGGTGAAAACTAATATGCTCCAAAAACAAACTCCCCTGCAGCCAAATGAGGGAATTCTATTAGATGTCAGCCTACATACTGTAGATTTCAATTTGACATGCCCAATCAGGTAATAAATAAATAAATACTGAATCTAATTAGAAATCACAATTTGATCTTGTGGAATATGAATTATGGCGAAAGATATGCTGCACCTATCTGATATGTGCCTGGCAAGAGGACAGGTTACAGCAGTACTGTTGCCCTGTGGCTACAAATCACTGCTGGTGCTTCTTTGACTGTCTATCAAAGAGGCCGCATCCACTCCTGTCTGTCCTGTCTGCTATGATTCATAGTGGGTAGAAACAGGAGGTGAGGCAGAGAGGAGGAGGATCATGGCTGACTAGAGATGTTCTTTCCTTCTTTTGAAGAAAGCTGTAACGACATCCATAAACTGTGTTGTTCCTGCATGAAGTAAAAGGTGTTGGTCTTTTAACAGACAGAAGCATTTATCATGTTTAACACATAAAAGCAGACTCAGTTAGTCCGCCTGCAGAATATCACATTAACACTTTGTAAACATCCACCCATAAAGATAATTATTTTGATTGTAAGACTCTTGTGAGGCTTTTCTTCCCCTCCTCAACATCTGGTTAAAATATGGGGCAAGTGCTGGCTTCCTGGCTCCCGCTCAGGTGGTTAAAATAGACTGCACAAACACAGACACACACACACACACACACACACACACACACACGGATACTCATGTATAAATAGAGTGGTGGGTAACTTTCATTTTTCCCCCCCACTAGTTTACAATTTTTTTTAATTCTTTTTTTTTTTTTATTTGGTGGCGAGTCAGCGAAAAGGCGGGAGCTGTGGCTCCCCGCAACGCACCTGCCAGGAAGTGATCCTTTTCTCTCCTGCCAGAGAGGCTGCTGGGATATGCCAGGACACGCAGCTGTAGCGTGAGCGCTTAGCTCGATGCTCCTACAGGCAGGGCAACGCGGAGTTACAGAGGCACATGTGGCATGAGTTATACAGCAAGCAAAAACCTGATAAATGTGTCTTTGGGCTGAAACATTTTCTTATATTCTTCTAGATTTTTTTGCATCTCCTCGTGTTCTTGGTCGTGTAGTGGGCCAGACAGACGGTGAGAGGCCTCAAGAGTAGGACAGAGCAGAGGAGACTGCGATAATTGACCAAGATGCTGCTACCACTGAGTCCCCTGTCCCCTCACCTCCAAATCCCAGTGGGCCCGTTTTCAATTTAACACAGGACTTGACCAGATTTCGCTCATTGCAGGGCCAAGGCACATCTTTGACACTTTTACATCAGAACCACAGCTTTCTACTGATTAAAAACCTTCCCTCTGCCTCTCCCTTTCTCCCGCTGTATGGCGAGAGGTAATGTGAGAGGGGTGTCCATTTCCTGTCCCCCTCCCTTTCCCTCCAAATCAACCACAAATAACTCACAGCCTCCTGCGCCTATCTTGATTTCACTCCAGGAGATAAGGACACCATTTATTGTTTTCATTGAGCTTGAGTGCTAAGACAGAGAGCACGAAATTACTCTCAGATCGAGATAAATACGCCACAAATCGCTAATTCAATCCGTCCTCCATGCCGGTGATGTTTTGAAGAGAGGGCAATATCAAAAGATCGCACTTTGAAACCGGAGTCTGGTGGTGCGATACCGGCAAGAGACCTCATCAAATTGAGAAGAAAAGCGAAGTGTAACTTGAGTCAGAATTCCCTTTGGAGAAGCAGAGAGCTGGTACAATATGTCTATGTATTAAATATGGAATGTGGTTTTATGTGCATCCTTCATAGCTGTGATAGAAATGGATTTATAAGAGAATGGGCTTCACGATTTGGGCTCTTAAGATGACACAAAGGGGAGCTGAATCTCCAAGATGCATACGTGTGTGTGTGTGTGTGTGGAGAACAGCGCTGCCCCCGTGACGGGGCTGAGAAGTGGAGAGTATTTACTGATGTGGTTATCTTGTCCTGTGACAGGCAGGACCACTCAATCAGCCAGCAATGGCCGGGCTCAGGCAAGCATTACACGCACGTCCCCGTACTTCTGGGGAGGAGGCGTCAGCCAAGCCAAATCTGATCAACAAATGCAGTTCCCCTGTGCCACAGCTATCTGAGATGAAGATGATATTATGTGGAAGTGAGCAAAGCGATGGAGACAGCACAGGGAGAAAGAGAGAAGGACAGAAAAAGAGAGAGAGAGAGAAGGAGACAGAGTGAGACCTGAAGGTGGAACCTCCTCTAAAGCTCGGCTTCTTAAAGGCAAAGTGCCTCTCTACCGGAGAGAAAGGAGATAACACGCTGGTATATTTTAATAAGAACCATGTGCCTCGCAACACTCCCTTTACCAGATCAAAGAGCTAAGCATTTATATGCTGGAGACAGTCTCCCATTAATTATCAAAAACTTGAATTAAAAAATAAAAACTTGTCTGTCCAGCAGAGTTACATACCAATTAAAAACACAATCCTGGCAGAGTCCAACTGACATTTCTAATGATTCCTTTTAAAAATTACTGATGTATATGTTATTAACAGGTCAGAGAAATTTGCATTTAGTGATGAAGGAAAAATAAATATAGTGTTGAGTGTGCAGATAAGAGCTCAGTAATTAGGAGTAGGCATTGCAGTGGTGGAAAACATTTGAAGAATAAACCTGGACTAGTTTGCTTCTTTCCCTGTTGCCCTACAGATATTTTACATTATTCAATCCAAAATACCATCTTTCTGATTCTAACTTTTCTTTTGCATGTTAATGTTTAATAAGAGCCCTTGGCTATCTATGGGCACAATTATTAGATATCCGCAGAGAGAAATTGAAAAATTAATCATACTCTCAGTTTTGTACTTCTCTGATCCACTGGAAATGGCTGTGGCTCCTCTCCCGTCACAGGCTCCATCTAAACACAATCAATCCGCTGCCAGAGATGGGTTGCTTGTGCAACGGAGACAATTGCATCAATACAGTAATTAACTGATTATTTATATGTTGGCGCTGGTCCTGATACGCCACAACACTGATAGGCCTGTTGCAAGCCGTGATGATTATAGAGATGTTTCTCTCTGGCCTCGACACAGGAACACTGAGTATGTCTTTAATTATCCAAAATATTATACCAAGTAGAATTGTGGGGCTTGGTGTGACAGGACGTTGTGTCAATAGGTGCGCACAGTGGGGAAATATCTGTCTGTTGGCCTTGAGCACATGCTGTTAGACGACACATTAACACGCTAACACACTCCCTGGATTACATGCAGTGCCATAATAGGATGCACATTCACTGACAACAGTTGCAAAGACAAAATTGCTTAGACCAGGTGCCTTGTGCAGTTTCACATCCATACAACTCAATTACCCATGCGTGGGCCCTGTAGGTTTTCAATAATCCTTGTTTTGGCTCTCGCCAATGCTGTATGCAATCTATGCTAATATGATGCACTGAGTATAAAATATGCTAATGTGAAGGACAAAACAGCATTAAGTTATAGTTGACAGAGGGATTTATTCCACACTATCAAGTTTCTAAGTGGCAATTTTATCTTTTTGAAAGGGACATATATAATAAGGTATTATGCACAATAACGGTCACTAAAATGTCAGTCCTGCTTAAATACTGCTGTGTGAATGTGACGTGCTTGTGCTTTCACTGAAGGTGTTTTAACCAGATGAAATTCCAATTCATCACCGCCTCCAAAGTGTGCACGCATGTCGACCCAAATATTTACAGTGCAAGCAGAAAAAACGTTTGGTTATTAATTCTGATCCACAAAAATCACTGATCGCATCAAACAACATACTGAGAGGCTCCTTACAATTCAAGCCACTTCAGCCTGTCTGTCCTCTAGTGGGTGGCTGTTTTTAGTTAATGATTATTATTAACTGATGAGACAAATTATACTGAATGCATAATTGAAGCTGTAACCTTCATACACGTGAGGATTCATCCTAGCAAAAAGCAACACAGATTAAAGTCATCTTCAGCGGTGGTGAGTTCGTAGCTGATAAGTGATGAAAGATGATCTGCTTTGACAGTAAATTTACAGAAGCAGAAATAATTGTGTCTGATTTTTGGGGGGGATTTTGCTAATTAAGAAAAATATAGATAGCAATAACTTGCCAAACATATGAAGCACTAATAGTGTAGCAGGTTAATTTGGCCAAATTAACTTAGGCTTGTAGAATTATAAATTCATTTTAATTATATAAAAGTAAACTACTTTTGGGTCCTTTTAGAACTGGATGAATACACTGAACACAATCAACACTTCAGTGTGTAGCAATACTGAAGACAGTCTGGTGTTTTGACATTGGACAGTAGCAGGAGAATCAAAGAAATTCAGACTAACATTAACTAGTGGACCTGTCTTGGACTTAACCCACCTGGACTGGTTGCTAAATTCTTACCAGAAGTAACACAGAAACATGCTGTGATAGTGTCCAAATCAAGCTGTTTAGTTTTAGCTCAGTGTGTCGCTGTTATATTAGTGTTTTAGATTTTGACAGTAGCAGTGGCATCTGAGACACATTACTTGTGTGTGTATGTGTGTGTGTGTGTGTGTGTGTGTAAGAGAACAAGACCAGTGATGGATCTTATGTGCTCTCCATCTGCCTCCCAGTACACTCCTGTTGGACTTACTCAATTTCCTCTACCATGCTTCAAACCCGGCTCCCTGGCCCACCCCATCCCACCCACAGACACAAAGACATGCACGCAGAGCCCCCGGACAGAATGCCCTCCTCCCTAAACAACTCTTTCTTTAACATCTGCCCAGAAGCAGCACTGCTGCCTTTTGTCCACTCACTGTCTCCTAAGGCATGTCATCCAGCTCTAATCAAGCAGAAAATGGTCATAAATATTTCTTTCTGCTAGATTTCACATTCACATTTCACGCAGGGACATGATATTTTCCCCCCTACCTCCAGGGAGTACCTAATGCAAAAAACAGTTACTTATATTCAAGGCTCATGTTCCTTCAGTCAAATGCAGAACATATTCCCCCGTTTGCAGGGAAAAACAAGAAAAAAAAAGTGGGGGGAGAAGAGGAGAAAAGAGGAGGGGGGACACATAAAGGGCCGTCTTATTTTCTGTGCCATTTACTGGCTAGTACTTTCACAGCCATCCCATTACATCATGTCAAAGATTGTAAACAAGCAAATAACAACAGCGCATCAGAGACCACAGCGAGGGAGCGGCACACATTGTCCTGCTCTGGAGGTCTCTCTGCTGCCGAGTGAGGAAAAAAACATTTGTTTTTACTGTCCATTTAAATAATATATATCTTTCTTTTTTTTTTTTTTTTTTTGCACAGAGAAAAGGGTTGCATGAGGATTTATATGAACCATTGTCTGTGGCCTGGCTAAGTATTTATGGCACATGCCATTCACAGGATGCGGAGGTGCCATCACTTTTATTTATGACGAGACATCCCATCATGGCATATCATTCTCTAAATGGTATACAGCTATTCACCAGTGAATACCGACCTGTGCCATTTTTCTTTCAAATAGAGGCCATGTCAGTGCTGAACGTGCAACGTGGGCTTGTTATTAATCACCGATACATACTTTGATGGGTGAATACATGTCAAACAATCAAATTTACTCTAAGAGACCTATACATGGCGTGGCTGTCCATGCATATTTACTTCAATGAAGGCTCATTTGATCACCAGCATCTGTAATTCATCATATTCCTCCCTGCGAGCCAAAAACAGAGCTGTCACTGTTTCTCTGTATCACAGAAAAAGGATAGACGCTGTGCACAAGCAATGATAACTGACTACATACACAGCTACACAGGGTTGAATTCTATATTAGTTCATTATTTTATTAGTATGTAAAAGTCAACCTTAGTCCCGTAGTATCAAAATGTTATTGGTTACTTCATTGCAGAGCTTGTCCTGTAGTTTGCAATGGGCGAGGCTTCCTAACAGGTTCAACAGGGCCAAGAGAAACTAAACAAACACAAAGAATCTGTTTGTGTACGTTATGTGTGTATGTATGGCTCATTTCCAGCTGGAAAATCTGACTGAAATGTTAGATGTTGATATTTTTCAGCCTTGAAATGGCAGTGATGGTATCGAAATGTAGCTTTGATAATATGTGGCATACAAATATTTACAAACATATCAAAATATAACCAAAGAAGAAAAAAACTATCCGTAATGAGCTGCATGATTAATCGTACTGTACGTGATAATAATCACTGACACTACATATGTGTATCTTTATCTATTGTGTATACTATTGTGTGTATATATTTAAACACATCATCATTTGTCACTGTTTTTTGTCATGGCATTAAGCTGATGAATTGATTTTATGACATTACTACAAACAACTATGGAGACATAATAATGAACTGTCCCTGACCCGTCACGTCATTAAATTTAACCACATTACAAATGTCAAAGTTCAGTCTCATTTAGTTTCAGGCAGGTTTTAGTTTCAGTCTCCTTTCCTCAGCATAAACAAATATTGACTTCATTTTCCTAAAATCACTTCAGTGTAAATAAAGTTAAGGTTAAAAAAAAAAAAAAAAAAAAAAAGACAAAAAATCTCTGCTCACTTTTCTTTTCGAGCCGTCTTATCCTAGTTTCACCCCATCCGTCAGCTCTCTTGTTAAAATCTAGTCTTTAACGTTGAGTTCTTTCGGAGCTGAGACACGGTGGGCACAGTTGTCTCAGGATGCTCTGGGGAGCAATATCTGCAGTCTGTGTGCTAACAAACGGCAGCAGGTGGCAAACAAGTATTTTGCTACCATCACCTAGCTCCCCTCTAAAACCCCTCAGCACCTCCCCCCCTCTGTCATCCAGCTCGGCCAGGACTTGCCAAGAATGAACACACTGATGTCTATTACCCGCATTGTGTCAAGAGATTATGAATAAGATATAAAAGCCAGGCTTGCTACAGGGTTTTCACATTAGCCTGGCTGTGTAGGTGATGCCCTCTATGCATACATGTATACAAGCAAGAGCACACGCACCCACGTGTACATAAACACGCATGCGCACACACACACAAACACAAACACATATCAACTCTTTGCATGCACGTACAGAGTCTCCACAAAGCCTCTGAGGCGACTCTACCTTTGTAGCCGTTCACATGCGCACCCAAAAGATGCCTTAATCTGCAACAAGGATTAGGCCTTATTGAAACAAATAAGTGTTTTAGGAGGAGACAGTCCCAGTTTCAATTTCAATAGCTCATTTAACCCTTATCTGCCCAAATCCTTGGGGTCCATTCTATGTTAATTGGATCTACATTGCACTAGCATTGGGGGTGTTAACAAGCACAGCCTATGAATATTAATTACCCTGAAGTTTTCTGCACAGGAAAGACTTCACTGATACATATTAATTCTATGAAGTTTTTAAAGTAGTGCTCTCATTAAAAATGAATAGGCCCTGTGCTTGAATGTTTTCCCAAGAGGAATTGTGCATCCTTAAGACTATCCCTAATAAATTGGGTCAGATTGGCTATCCTTAAAGAATAGCTTCTCCTTAAAATGGCATTATTATTCAGCTACATGTAAACATTCCATTCGGGTGAAGAAAGGGTTTTGTTGAAACAGTGTTTTGACAATGGCTATTAAAGCCAGTCATGTCTGAGCGTGTACTTCCCCAACCACAGTCTCCTGAGGCCCTGTTAAAACGGTTACTTATTTACAACACTAAACACACAAGTTGTTCAGCTAAACAGCGCAAAATTACTCTGTGTGCCTGTGTGTGTGTGCGCGTGATGATTTGTGTGTGCGCCTTGATGTGGAGCGTTCAGAAGCAGTTGTTGGCACTACTTTAAATAAAACATTGAGGATGCATTAGTCCTCTGGCTAGCCGAGGCCTCTCTATAAGCCATTTAATACTGAACTGACGCAGACGTGTTTCCCTGTCTGCCTCCAGCCAGCTGCTTCAGACACCTGCTCAAAGTTTAGAGTTGCCCACTTCAGCACAAACACGCAAGACCGCGGCCATCAAAGACCATCCGGGCGCCACACAATGAGAGCCACTTCACTCTTCCTAATGATACCAGCATGCACTTGCATCATTTACATGGGAGGCATTTGTACATGCACACGTCTTCGAGAGGTCTCCTCATCACACATTCTTCACAGAGACGCACAGTGAACCAAACCTTAAACACAGAGGATACACAGAATCACTCTCTCTCTCTGACTACAGAACACCAGGTTAATGTGAGAAATCAGCTCAGGGCCGTGAATCAGACTGTGCGTTTATGTGCTCCTGTGATCATTCTAAAACCACAGTATTACACAGGAGCATTCAGAGGTTTGTTTGTTTAGTTGGGGCATTTGCTTTAATGGTGGTGTCAGTGAACAAACTGTAACTGTGAGCACAGCTTCTTCCTCATTGTATGTTTAAGTTTGAACTTTTTACACACTTCTGTCTTCTTTGTAATGCACATAAAAAAACCCTGATAGAAACCAGTTAGCCAAATGATTTCAAATGGGCTTCTATCAACCCGATCTTTTCGTTTTGCCCGTGTCCACATGAAGCCACTGGTTTTATTTACAACACAACCTTTTTCTTCTTAGTGGGTGGATCTAAAACACAGGCTTTGTGTTTTAGGGTGGACAGAGAAAATGGAATGTTTTCTGAACCTATAAAATATGTACTGTGTAATAAATCTTACTGTATATACACTGTACAAAGAAATCACTTACCTGTATTAAATGTTGTGATTTGCCTCTGCAGAACAACAATTCAGGCCATGTCTTAACAGCGATATTCACCTGAACTGCTTATCTGTATTTACCATCTATATACCTTATCTTTATTTAGCTGTAGTCTTACTTCTTAAACCAGAAACAGTAAACAGGTTCTCTAATCCAGGTTGTACTTTATGTGCGTACTTTGTTTTTGGTTCTTTTATCAATTCCTGTAGTTCAGCAAAACCTGTGGAGTGATTCATTAAAGATCATCTTTGACGCCATAAACAATGTTAGTATATGTTCTATGAATTTAGGGGAGATTTCACTCATCTTACACATCAAAATATGCTCACACGTCTTGAGGAGTACTGATTAATTAAAGTCACTTGAGTCTGTGCTTGCAGCTACATTAGCCATGACTAGTATAACACACCCAAATCTTCCCGGGTTATTATTATTATTAATAAAGGTGCTGAGTTTTGACAAGAAAGAAAAATATGTTTTTATTCAACATCATGAGGCTGGTGAGTGCATCTCTAAAACTGTGGAGTAAACATCTTCACGTTTTTAATGCATAAAGGGAAATGCTAATAGGACTAATAATAATAATGATAACACCAGGTAGTGACTCTCATGCTAGTGTAGAAGGTCTAATAATCAGTCAAATGCATGTTAACACCTTCCCTTTCTTTTATTTTGTGCTAAAAAGAGACGGAGACTAAGATTCAGTGTGTGTGTGTTCGAGTATGTGTGTGTCCATTCTGATTACCACAATGTCAAACAACTCCTGTGATCCCCCCTCCCGCTGCCCACATAAGCAGGGTGTGTAAACAGGATGTCGACCCGAGCAACAGTCAACTATTTTAAACTATGGCTTCGGCACACATGCAACCTGTGCTTCATCTCTTCCCGGTTGGGGAGCGGCAGCTGGAGGTAGACTCAACAAAATGGATGAGTTCATGGGCTGGCTGTCTTGGAAGGCATCCATAAGACAAAGGAAGAGGTGCTGGGTGGTTTACCTCCCAAAAACCTCACTAACAAAACCTGAGTGACAAAAGGATTTGAAAAGTTGCACCTAGACTAAACAGATTTTTCTTCTGATAAAAAAACGCATGCAACTGTGTTTAAGAAAGCAATATGATTCAAGTGAGAGAAGCTTAAGCCTGAGCAAAAACAGCCCTGATATTTTCTCAGACACAGGCTGTGTGTTTTTTTTTCCCTTTAATAATTATTTCCCCCTTTTTTCGACATAGCAGCGCATCACTGTTCAATTTTCACCTCCATCTGTGTGATTATTAATCAGATCACACATCAATTGCCAGAACCAGCAAAGAAATTCAGCCTGTAATAAAACTGTCATGTGCTGTGGTATAAAGACAGATGTTGCCAGTTGTGTGATAACATAATTAAACTGTTCTGTGAGGGATTCCATAAAATTATTCAAATTGGACGAGCACTATCATTTTACCAATAAAGCAATTTAAAGCAATATGCAGTGTCATAACACTGATGTTATCCTCTCTGCCAGATTTTCCAATAAGTTGGAGCCTCTGCTTGGCCTCCTGTGACAATATGAACAGCATACATGAAGATACCTGAGAGCTCCTAGAGATGAAGGAGTGTGCACGGCAACACTGCGTGGACTCACATTCTTTCAGTGCGTGGATGCACACTTGCAAAAACCGTGCGTGTGCACGAGCTAGATGACACGGCTCAGGAAGGAAGCGCACATTCAGGAGAATAATGCACCACAGCTATTGGTCAAAAAGCACTGTGGGCAAAGAAGCCTTTATCACACATGTCAAATATTCAGCACTGCGCCGCACAGATATATAATTCTGCAGTAGAGCAAATACGGAGATACTGGCAGGGTTTCAATTCAGAAGTGCACAGCGATAAGGCCACGTTCTTGTGAAACACCATATTTCAATCCAGCCGTAGCACTCTCTCCCTCTCGCCCTCAGCTTTGCGGCAGAGTACATGTCGATTAGCAGAGATCTGAGGCAGCAAATGCTCCCTGACCTCCTCTCTGACCTGATGCTGTTAACTCTCTCAGTCTGACCATTAGCCCATAATGTGGACTGGACACCATAAACCAGCAGGCCCTGCACTGACAGGCTTGGCCTTTGGGCATCTATTCTGTCAGAGCATGCATGTGTTTATATGTGCTGTATATTTGTGTGTGTGTGTGTCTGAGTGCTACCTGTCTGAGCGCGCAGTGACAGTGACGGCTTATCATCTAGCACTTCCCCCCCGCCCTCCGAAACTCGGCAGAACAGGGTTCGGTGACAGTGGCTAAGACGTGCATTTCCACCTTCTCTAGCCTCCACAAGGGACTGTGTAAGCCTTGCATTATGCAAACAGGAAACCTGTGCCCGCTCAGCTCTTTCTGTGGCCACTGTTATGCGTGTCACTCTCTCCTCTCTGCACACGCGACACGACGGACACCACAACCGCACAGAAGAAGAAAAATAATTGGTCTGCCTTATCTTGCCATATGTAACAAAGCTTTAAAGGCACTTGTTTTACAAAGCCAGACTGGACAGATGCATATGCAAGAAAAGAAAAGTAATTATTCATCCCTGTTATTTTTTTGTCTTCTGAGATATTGTTGGGATGTATTTGTACAGTATCACTGAGAGGAAGAGACAGGCTGATATTTTAGAAATCGCTCTAACTTGATTAAAAAGGGCTCTTCTAAAAGACAGGATATGAATATTTAATGCTCTACGGTTGTATCAGTTGAACCAAATTTCAAGTGAAGAAATCACTTACATGGTTAAACATGTGAGATGTTATAAAGGCTTTGCTGAAATTGACCATATATTGCAGGAAATTTGGGTGGGGAGTTACAGTAAATGTCCTGAAGACAGAACCTCCAAAGCTAACAGTATCACTGTCACTGTGTGTTTATTAGACTACTACAGCCACACAACACAACTTCCTGTTGCAAAATCATTTAAATCACAAAACAGGTTATTGCAAAACACTCCTCCTTCATACTATTGTGTTGTGTTATTTTTTTTTCTCTCCTACAGTATCTTCACTTCCTCATGAGGATAACGATAAAACCACAACTTCTGCAACGCAAACAAAAACACAGAGAAAATAAATACACTCATGTTCTGGGGCAAACACACACGTTATGAAAAAAAATATATATTCATTTTTTTAACAAAAAGTAGATACTCATATATTATACATAGGCAACTACAAACAACAGAGCGCAGCCTGAAAAAGCTACAAGACGCACAACAAACAGTTCTAAGCACCCTCAAATCTCTAACCGTACACACAGACACACTTCGAGTTCCTCAAAAAGTAAAATCTGATAAATCTCCACAGAGAGAAAAGAAGAGAGAGACAGCGCCTTCTTTTCATCCTTACTTCTTAACAAACCGTATTTGACTTACTAATAGAGATGCTTAAATCAAGCTTATGGTCCACTTCCCCCAAATCTGACTAGTCCACAAGATGAATTCCCCTGTCAGAATCAAGATGATCAAACAGATTACAATTATTTCATCCCCCATCTTTATTAATGAGGACTGTCTTTCATAGTTATGTTCCCTAATAAGAATAAATGATATGCCACTGCCAGGTTTGTTGTTTGAGCTCACTCAGGGGACTCTCAGACATTTGCACTTTGAGTTGGAGAAAATTTTAGATTGATTTTTGCATCACCTAAAGGGGTAATAGCATCTTGGATGTTGTGGAGAACAAAGAATGAAAAAAAAAAGAAAGAAGAAGAAGAAAAACCCTCAGTGTGTCAGTTTGAGGCGTATTAGTGCAAGCTGCAAATAAAACTTAAAAGAAAGACTGTGAAATGCCACAAAAGTAAAAAGTTATCAAGTAATTGAGCGAAGATCGTAATGCCCTGGGGACAATTAACATGGTTCATGGTGCATGAGTGAAAATCCTGGGTTAGTCTAATGGGAGAATAAAAAGACTGCCTGCCTGCCTTCCCAGTAACACTACCCTGGTAAGTAGCCTATCAAAGCCCAGTGTCAGGAGCTGAGAGTGAGACATCTCGTCCTTCGTCCCCATGCATGCGCCATTTATCACACACAACAATTAATACGCCTCCCTCTGTTTCAACTCCAACCACAGGCTACAGAAATTAACCACTGGATTTGTTCAAAAGGCATAAAGCGCTTGCTATTTACCGCGTAGAAAGCAGAGGGCAGAAAATGCGACTGTAATACATTGAATTGGGGAGGAGGGAGTTCCTCGTTTTTCCTTCCTTTAAATGTCAGGGCAGATCCTGGAGAGTAATAGTTCTTTCCGGATGACTAGAAAACAGGGACCATGCTTGGACGGAGAGCTCTATTCTAGCGGGGAGGCTTTATTTCCATCCCTTCTTGGTGTCAAGTGCACATCCATGACACTTCTCTTTCTCTCTGTCTCTGTCTGTCTGTCTGTCTGTCTGTCTCTCTCTCTCTCTCTCTCTCTCTCTCTCTCTCTCTCTCTCTCTCTCTCTCTCTCTCTCTCTCTCTCTCTCTCTCTCTCCCTCACGTCAATTCATCAAAGTTGTAACCCTGTTGTCTTTGCAGAGCGAATCAGAATGTGCCCCTGGCAAAGAATGAAGGAAAAGTCAACAGGAATTAAGTTTCAGTGCAACTGTTTACTCAACTGTGGCCTGCAGTTATTGAAATTTTATCCATGGTTTTGTGTGACTACTGCAGTAATGAATTCAGTATGGCTGTGATTTTCTCACTGACGACATGCTCATTTTGAGCTGGAAAAAAGATGGCTGGGAGGTGGGGTCTGGGACTCGAGGTCTGGAGTTGGGGGAGTGGGGATGAGGAGCAGATCTGGTAAAGCCTAAAGGCCTAACACTGAGGCTGAGGAGCAGGACGCACGCCGACACACCCTTTCTACTTGCTGATCAGCTTACACTTCTGCTCTGGTGTTTATTGCAATACTATCCCACTTAATATCATGGAAAATGTGATTAACAGACTCACACCAATCGACATCACTGAAAATATCACATCTGGCTTGTATTGTATAGTGCCCCTTTAACAATTATTCCTACATCTCTCTATAAAATTAAACACCAAGGGTGAAATGGAGAAAAAATTAAAACAGAACACAATTGTGAGGTCATTTTACTACTTAAGTAAGATGTATAAGTTGGACTGCACACACTTCAAATAAAGATTTCTTCCACGATCACACGTGTACAACTGACTATCACAGCATCCATCTCCATATTCCATCAAGTGAGATGTCGGGCAATGTCTTTTCAAAATGTTAAGCTATTTGCATGTAAAAATGCTTCATACTTTGTGTTGCCAACATGAGAAATGACAACAGGACTGTGTATCACTGTGTTATAATATCCTATCATCATAAGGCCATGATGATTCTGCTGAAAGATGCTCAATGATAATGCTGAATTATTGCTCAGCTCTATTTGTTACAGTGCCACGTCCTCCCTGTTCCATGCTGCAGCGTAGTTGCCCTCCCTGTGCAAACACTGATGGATGTGCTGTGACAACAGACGGCGGCTCGGAGCCTGTGCATCATCACCAAACAGCTCCTGACAACAACCCAAGTCGTCCTGTCGGATAGACCGAGATAGCAGAAGACACACTGATCTTTTCAGTGTTGTTTCCTTAAACGCGCTGTCGTGTGCCACACATAACGCTGACACCAACAGAAAGAGCTTGTCTGTTTGCCTCAAGTCTGAGATGGTGAAAATGTTTCAGGGCTCCGTCGACGATAAGGCCGGCGTGCGTCTCCGCACCTCATTGGCGAACGCGGCGGAGTGTGGCATTAGTTGTGAGTGTGAGGTGTGTTTACAACGAGCCAGGGGAAAATGCTGTCATCCTATTGGATGTCATGGTTTCTTAACTGTCTACACAATCCCGTGGCACCTACATACTTAAAATATGTCAGGACATCGCGATAAATATTTCACTGAAATGCAGATGCCGCATGCTAAGATAAACACACTCACAACCAAACACAATCACACAGAGAGAGCACTTCCCCTTCTTTAAATATTCAAAAAGGGCCTCAATATACATAAATAATAATAATAATGTGTTTATATACTAGATGTACTTTGAGGAGTAATTAAATATTAAGTGGCACTTTGAGAAGGGGGTTGGGCCTGCTCTTGAAAAGCCTCCATAAAGTGAAGGCAGGTGTGAAAGGGGGACTGGTCTACCTGGTGCTGCTGGAGATGCAGGAGGTCAGTTGCAGTCACCTCCACTGATGGCGTGGCGCTTTTGGGTCGCCCCTCCCTGGACCCACCCTCCACGCTGGCTCCTCCATTTTGATTGGCTGGTCCATTGCTCGTCGCCTCCGTCCCAGATTCTTGCATCATGACTTAAAAACCTGAGAGACGCGGAAAAGAGAGAAAACAGGGACAGAAACAGCTGTTAAAACACACAGAAATGAGGTCGCATTTTAACTCTGGGCCAAACTATAAACATCTGTCATATCCTTCCCACACAATTTCACTTTTATTGCAGGTTTCCCTGTTGGTTTGTGCTTCCCTGTGTCTTGTTTGTTTGCTTGTAGCATATGCAATGAGGCAAACACACACGCTCTCACAGAATAATCAACTGCTCCTTTGTTTTGTCTTTTCCGGTGCGGATCCTATGACAAGTCCATACTGGGCTGGAAGAAGAGAGAGAGGGACTTGGGTTTTGTTTGTGTTCTCCATTATGGGGCATATGCAGGGGTGCGGTGGAGGGGTTGGGGTCCGGCGCACATCGGAGAGGAACCCAACCTGAGTTGAGTGAGAGCAGAGGAGCCCAAGAAAACACTGGACCTCCAAAACAAAACACTTTCTATGGAAATGGATATATTTACTTGCATGGCTCCCAGAAGAACCACGGCAGAATGGCTTTTTAATGGGAAACAGGGCGACTGTGTGAGGCCTGCCAAAGGATCTCCATGAGAAACATCCAATCTGAGGCCGAACAAAAACAGTCAAATCCTTCAAGAGTGCTCAATTAACACCAAAATACAGGTCTGAATATAAATAAAGCCCTTTGAGTTGCTGGAAAAAAATGTTGTCTTTCATAACTTCATCTAACTTAAAAGGATAACATACAAATAGTGGCAGTGATTGCGAGACCTTTTTGCTTCATGTTAAGATACGACAGCAGTAATCAGTGTTAAATGCGAATACACAGCTATTTGCTTACATCCACTGTTTTGCTTTTGGATACACAAAACCCAGACAGACATGCCACACCACCCTCCCCTATCTCTCTGGGGATGAGTGCCAGTGACACTGGTGCATATCTGTGCCTGTATTCTTCAAATCAGTGGAATGATTTACAGCTATTGTGCGTTGGTCGCAGGCCTCTGTGGCGCAACGCGTCTAGCCTCCCAATTCCAGGGCGGTTAATGAAGCTGACCAAGTCAGGCAGAAGCGAATTAACTTGGCTGATTAATTATTTATATGAAGCAGAATAAATGCCTTTAAAACACTGGGCCTCATCATGAAAGAAGGTGAAAATGGAACTAAATGCAGATTTATGGTGTTGCATTTAAGGCGTGTAATAGGAGGGCCAATGTGAATTAATATGTGCTCAACTACACAGGCCCAGTGTCTCCAGAGATCCAGATCTAAACAAGATGCAGACACACTCCCAGACACCATGGGGACACACACTCAGGCTGACAGATAGGAAATTGAAGTTGACAACTTGTCATATAAGAATATTTACAGAGCGTAGGTGAGATAATAATCTAGAAACGGCATTATTAAAAAATAAACAGCACTACTAGAAGGAGCACTGTTCTTTTAAATGGTGGTTCTCACGAGCAGTCTCCCAGCTCAGTGTCATCAGTAGCAGTTGTGGGCTACGGTGAGCTAAAACAGTACCAGAGCAAAAAAAAAAAAAAAAAAAGAAAGAAATCAAAACTTCACTATGGTTTACATCTCCTCTCCTGTAGAAGCCCTCCTTGCAAGAAGCATATCCGAGTGAGTCATCTGACACTGTGGCCTGTGCCGGTTCAGTTGTGTGTCACAACGCCCCCACACTCAGGGGCCTGTCTGAGCAGCTTGGACCCGGCCTACAGGGCCTATTCTCTGGGCTAGGGCTAGAGCCGGCCCCCCTCTCCCTTCAGACAGATGTTGACCCGGCTCACCCCTCCAGTCTGGCACGGCCTCCATCCATAATGGGATTTTCTAAACAAGGAGTGAGCAAGAGGAATACTGTGGGATGGGATGCAGCCAGCCACAACTCCATCTACAGGCCCTTGCTCGCACCAACTCCCCTTCTGAGACACCAATTAGAAACACACATTCTCGGGCGAAATTAAATGCCATTTGAAATAAACCATGGGCTGACGTTATTCGCCCCCACTTATTTTTCAAATAAAAGACATTTTTCCACATGCAGAAAAAAAAGAGGGGCCTGCTTTCTTTTCTTTTTTTTCCAAAGCTACATAAAAGGGGGGAAAGTAATGGCTATTATACATGCACTGTCATTCCATGCAAAATTTTCATAATTATAACGGAAAGGCGTAAATTTCCAAATGCATGGCATCTCCAAAAGTAATCAAGAGAATGAGCCGCGGGGCTATTTTAATGTATGCAAAACTAGTGACCCACAATAAAGGAGGGAAAGGCTACAATGAATGCAAAGTAATGCGCGCATGCTTGGAACCGGCACTGATGAGGGGATGGCTAAAATTAACACCCAATTAATTTTCGAATTGACAAACAAATGAAACCCATAAATCTACTTTCTCATTAATTTTTACCACAGAATAATTCAAAGCTGCAATATCATGAGAGAAAAAATTGGAGGAAAAAAGAAAATGGAAAATGGGCATTATCCATCATAAATATCAAGCAGATAGGAAAGAGCCTTATTAGAGAGTTGTGCTGATAACAATGTTAATCTGGGAAGCACTGAGGCAGGGACGGCGTCATCAGCTGGGGGCCCGGGCAACTCGATCATGTGACTTGGCCCCGTGTTTGTTTATCTATCTATTTATTTTCACTTTTGCTCAGGGGATAGCCTTGTCCGTGATGACTCAAAAAAAAAAAAAAAAAAGATTTTCCATCCGTTCCATTTATACGACACGTACAAATTCGGCTGTAATTATGGGTCTGGAGTCCTGCTAAAAGGGGTGCAGTTAGTGGGGTTAAAAACATAATGTATTCATGCTCCAGACACAAACATTTCAACATAAAACAACACACAAAAGGAGACATGAGAGAGAAAAAAAAAAACTCTTCTCTTATTATTAATGGAGCATGTCAGCTTTTTTTTCTGAGCTGGAAAAAAAAGTTTGAAAAAAAAAAAAACAAGATTCAAAATGATGGAAATTCCAGGAGATCAAAACAAGGCAACAACATTTTTGTACAAAAAGAACTGGCTGTGCTGTTGATTATTAGATGCCTGTCTGTTCTTTGGGGGGGGAGTTGCTTGCAAAACAAAACAAGTGTTTGGAACAGACGCTGGATAATAAAAAAAGGTCAGAGTTTCTGTTTGTTTACACTTTGTTTTGTTTTTCCTTCCTCAAATATGGGCAGTACAGTACAAACAAGAGTCACATGTGTCTCCCACCTGACCAGACAGGTTGAAGGTTAAGAACAGCCGGCGGCCAGAGCTCATCAGCCCTCCCACCTCCTCTCCTCCCTCCCTCTCCTCACAGGAAATCCAATGCCTGTCCCCCTGTCATGCTTGCCTGGAATTCAACAGCTCAAACAAGTCAGCAGTGGATTCAAGGTAGGGTCGGCCCGGCGCAGCTGTGCTTTGACCCTTCTTCATGTTCTGTTTTTCTTTAATGCTCATGACAGTAAAGCCTCGGCGGCCACCTGCTTCGATTCGCCAAAGTTCTCACACAGCCCTTGTTTACACAAGCACACAACAAAAGCACAACATTTCTTGGGCGGGAGATAAAGACACACCGAGGAGGAGACAATGGGGAGAGGTTCAATTTAGAGCTGTTTAGGTTCAGCTTGGTTGCTAGACTAGACAACACATCGGTGTGTACCAAAGGTGCAGAAACAGAATGTTTCTCAAGGTTTGTCTTGTGTTCTGATGTATTTTGGCTCCTGCTTCTCTGGTAAAGTCAGAAGACAAACACAGGCTGTATGTTAAATAATCCATTATCACAGGCCTCATCACTGATAACAAACTACTCTGAGAATATATATCATGGAAACATCCAGCAGCCAGCAGACATAGAAATTGGGCTAAATCCCAATAACCTTTCCAAAGTGTAGTCCCACACCCTTTCCATGTATTATCTACACAAAAGGGGCCCTCTGAAAACCAGAACCACCTCAATCAAAGAGTCTCAATCTGGACTCTCTTGCCACTCTGACTACATTTTCTCTGGCCCGCTCTCCGCTCAGAGGAACTAACGGCAGGTATGACATTCTGCCAAAGGAGACTTCACAGTCAGACCAAACAACCATGTAATCTTGTCAGCCACTTCAACCAAGTCACAGATAAGCAAAGCATATCTCCAGACTACTGTGACAATATAGTACGAGCACACACCCACCCCCCTGCAACTAATACCTCCATTGCAAAAAAAAAAAAAAAAAAAACACACCACATCTCTGCACCACATGAGACACAGAAGCGTTTTCCAAGTTCTTCCCAGACCTTGTACGGGGTATAAGCAGACCACTCATGCTGGCAAACAAAGCAGCTGTTTGTTTAATAAGTGATTGCTGCCATGGCTACAGTAAACAGGGGGAGCGGGGTTTGTGTTTATGAACAAACACATCTCCTTGCAGGAGCCATTTAATATTAACCAGGTGGAATGATCAGCCGATTTCCTAGGTGACACTCGGGGCAGGCATAGTGTAAACAGGTTCTGGGAGGAGTGGGAGGTGGAGGGGGGCCGGGCTTTGGGGAATCAAGGTCGATGCAAATGCAGCTTTCGGCTAGAATAAACAGCAAGGCAGAAGTCAAGATAAACAAAAAGTCATTCTTCTGACATTTGAAGACGCATTAAGCTGGTGTGTTGCAGCTGCTAGCAAGCCACGGTGAATGAGAACAAGATGGGGCGACGGCAGGGTGGGCAGCCAGCGAGGTGGTCTCCTATGGAAACACATCATTGTCAGGGAGAGCAACCAAGTGTTTCTTCCAGACCCAACAAACAGTGGCTCTTCTTCAACAGCGCAGCGAGGAACTTGTAAAAACATGTTAAACATTTACCTCGCTCAATTATTCAGTAACAGGGGTTGTGGAAATAACAAAGGATGTCTGAGGGCTTGGAGAGCTGACACATCAGGGCATGGAGTGAAAAAAATAACAACAAAAAGAGGAATTATGTGGAATTACACCTAACAATGTTATCTATCATAAATCAAAGTGGATGGCTTTGACTCCTTGATTCATGTTTGACATCAACAGATCACGAGTCAGTCCATCTGCTAGATCAAACACTTTATTGTCCAGAAATAAGCAGTGATTACAAAAGACAACGCAGGCAATGTCGTGTAAGGACTTTCAAGTTGCACGTCACCTTGACCATGAATTTTTCATGTATACAACAACTTGCCATCTGCTGAGCTGAAGCCATCCAATGAGGCTTCCCCATCCAGAATCCATAGCTTTCCGTCTCCACCTCCCCTACTGATTTCATTCAACACTAAGGAAGGCATAAAATATGAGCAGAGGTGCCAAACACGTATTTATAACACGTCGGGACGACTGTGATAGGATTCTCAAAGCATGAAATCTAGATCCAAACCTATTACTACACCACAAGCAGAGGAAAAGGGGCTCAACATCCGAGCGCTACGCAAGTATGATGATTCATATGAATATCAACCT
This sequence comes from Protonibea diacanthus, assembly GCA_028641955.1. Lineage (NCBI taxonomy): Eukaryota > Metazoa > Chordata > Actinopteri > Sciaenidae > Protonibea > Protonibea diacanthus. Next base: position 25,000,646 of record CM053978.1, on the reverse strand, counting down.
ATTATCACGCTACAAGCTCGGATAAATTAACAATAAGAGGGATACTAGACGGCAGACTCCAGTGGAGAAGCTGAGTAGATCCATAATTTCAGAAAATACACAAACCAGTTTGTCTCCTTTGCATGGAGCCATCCGAGAAACACCTCTGTGTAAAGGCCTGCTGTGCACAGACAATGACGGAATGTGCCAAAGTAAGGCAGGCCATGGTATTTTTAGTACAACTAGGGCCGATAGAGACTAAGTAAATAGAGAAGTCTAATGAGTTTAAATCTGGTTGTACATGAATGGAATAGTAATTCTGGGATGTGGAGCCTCTTTTAGGAGTGGTTCGCCACACATTTTCTCAGCGACTCTCCTTCATTTGACTTTGATAATCTCGCTCACATGTGGCTCATGCCCATTAACACTACAGCGAGAGGACAGACACCAGGAGACAAGGGGCCTCGTTTTCTGACCACAGGCTCGACACGCAGGAAAAAAGCAGCCGTCGCTCCCCTCAAGCTCGTCTTACCAATTAGACCTGTCAAACATGCACAGCCAAAGACAAACACAACTTCAATCTATCAGCATCCTATGGGAACGGCAAAAGCGCTTATTGTTTTAACATTACTTAAAGTGTGTCATATATTTTTAATCATTTTTACTAGAATTCATGTAAGGGATGTTCCCATGGGTATGGGAATGCGAACTTGTGGAGAGGAAATGTGTCAGACGCATTTTCCTGGGAAAACCAAGGTTAGCCTTAACGAACTTGTCTAATTAATATCGCGTACCTACGCAAAGAGAGGACAATATTATTAGAACGGCTGTCTTTTGGGGAGACGTCAACTCACTGGAGTGCATGCTTCCTCTGTGAGCTGACAACACGTAGCCTAATCAGTTTTTTTGGGGGGGAAAGCTTAGCAGTTCTGTTAAATCATCAGGACAGACTTGTGGTAAACCAACGCTCTCCAAGTAAGCCACTAATTACTGTTGAGTAAGTCATCAAGTGTGGTAGATGTATTTATTATGATTCCTCTCTCAGTACCAGGCGTGATAACTGGAAGAAATGGTAGGGTCTGGCCTAACCCCTGCTATTTAAATGATTCTTAGAACTGTTAAATGTTTCTCCACAGACAAAACCCACAGCAGGTGTGGCTCTCCCACCATTTTTATTTAGAGGTACTCACACAGTGATTAAGTTGCGGACACAATCATTAACCTTTACACACAATTAATGGCACGGAAATCCAACGGCAAACGCCATTTTATTTCAACAATATCTCCTGTACGACTGTCGGCGCTCGGCTACTGCTTACAACGTAGGCATCTGTAACGCAGCAGCCATTTTGCTATTAGGCATCTGATTCACTGTCACCGGCACGGGAGCGTCTTACCCATTGACCCCTCCTGCTGCTTCTGAAGGCGCACGGTACCGGGGTCGTTTAAGCCTAAGAAGCATGTTATTATTTTAAAAGCCCCAGCTTCCCAGAGAGAGGACAAGAGGGTTAAAAAGGGAAGGGAGTTTGTGCCTTCCATTAAACAGTTAAATTGAAGATAAAAGGCGTGGGGCTAAATACCAAAAGACCTTACATGAATTTCTGTGTTTTAATGGAATCAGGTTTTAACAACTCCTTTTTTTTTTTTTTTTGTTAAATACAGCCCATGTCAGAAGGATGCGTCCCACTCATAAAGCAGCACAATGACAATGTACAGTGGCACTAATACAAGGACATAGTTCATCATGACATTTTCTGCAATTCCCAACTGATTAGGGTCATTATGTTGGAGGCCTGATTTATGTTGTCATTTCCTCTCACCGATCCTGCATCAATGAATCTTAATGAATTGGTAAATAAGGGTGAAGATTACACTGTGTGACACTGCAACATTTCTCACCCTCAACGGCCGAGATTTATGTAGCCAATTAGAGCCTAACAGAGAAAATTGGCTGGCAGAAAAATAATATTCTTTATGGTCCAAAATGGAGGAACATTTTCAGTGAAGGGCAATTGTGTTGTCAGTGTTAAAGTCCATAAACCACCCTTCTAACCCACCTTCAGAGCGCGTGGGGATGTCGGACTCGGATGTAAGGGGCAAGTTTAGGCCAATGTGAGGCTGTCCGTCCGCAGAGCTGTCGAGCCCTGTGGTGAGCCAAAGTCCTTAACATTCACCGTGGCCCACGTTGCATGTTTGATCAGCATAAATACACCCCTGTATGACAAACATGTTTACCTTCTCACTGCAAACATCAGACAATCAGACGCCACGAGGTGCTGCTTCTCTAATGAAGACACAGGAGCTTTTTATCAAGGCCAGCCGTGTCCCTCTGTCAGAAACATGCCTCTTTTGTACAGACATCAAAAAGCATTTGTACAAAGCAAAGACGGCAAATTATTTGCTCTAAACACACAACAAGGCAATATTTTTCAATTAGTTTTTTTGGTGAAGGGGGAAAAGGAAATTTTAAAAGAACACGTCCAAAATGCCCTTCATCTTTATTTCATTTTTCAAAGGAGGAATATGAAAATACAATGCGCTCTTTGAAGATATCTCTGATCAACACATAGAGGAGGACATATACAATGTGATTAGGGCCTCTTTAACTATTCCCGGGTACATCGTTATCACAGCCACGATACTTTTCATTTCTCATATGCAGATTAAGGAATTCTGAAGATGATTACGGTGAGGGACAAACCTGTTTTTGTGTATCACTACAAAGCACCAAAAGCTTGCCTGCTTATTAATACCAACTTCTTAAAAAGAGCACTTAGAGTCATAATGAGAGCCTTTATGCATTACATATTGTGACTAGATGTGAGGAAGCAGCTCTCCACATCAAACAAGCTGGCCTGCTATTAGGCACCGGGGCTGAGGGATGCTGTGTGAAAAGGAGTGGAAAATTAAAGCTGAAGCAACGCAGGAAAGGGCTTAATTTACTGGCATGTACAGTATGCAAATGAGATTACTCTCAGCTTAACTGCATCATTTATGTCCATAATAACAGCATCATCATTACAGGGCTCAAATTAAATTACACTGTAATTAGCATATCAAAGTGATTGGTTAAAGTTTAAAACAAATACCCAATTTTGTTAATGAACATCTGTAATCACCGTGTAGACTCTCAGTGAAAACATCCAAAACAAATATGTGTTTTGGAGAAGGGGAGGCATATCCCTCCCTAACGTCTGTCTGTCTCTGTACATGAGTGCGTGTGTGTGTGTGTAGTGATGTTGGAAGGACGGGAGGTGTTTTACCTGGAGAGCTCCACACACTCAGGATATATTTCCCAAACTCCAGGAGATCAAAGATCCAATTTCCCACACTTGCCACTTCAGGAGCTCATCAATAAAATACTAATCACTTCACGCCTGATTCTGAGAATGGAGCCGCAGCCGAAGGCTTAAGGAGACTTCCATATCGCAAAAAAAAAAAAAAAAGCCCTCCATGCCGACTGTCTTGACTGTTGTTGCTTGTGAACACACTCCTGCACACACGCACACACACACATATAATTTGCAGTTAGCTTTATCCAATAGCTGTCCAGCTTATATGTCCTGATAAACATGGTGAGGTTTTTACATCTTTGTCTCTCTTCCTCTGACCTGTGACACAAATCACACACACCTTATTTCATGTGCATATGAATCAAAGTTGAACCTTTTGATGTGGCGCTTGATATAATCCAGAATTTATGACGGATTACACAACATAAAAAGTGTTTTTACTTTCACAAAATGTCAGTTAAATACCACCAGGTCTTTGTTTTCCACTTTTCCCCACCAGTATCAATCTGTTTTTACTATTAGTTACACAAAGAAATAAGGCAGTAGTGGTGCACATTATCATAAATGCACTCGTCAAATTTTAAAGAAGTGGCATCTTATTTTATTCATTAAGAAATCCATTAAAAGGCCTTATTCCTTGCAAGTATGTAAGAGATGTGCCTTTCAAGGTAGAGCTAGGGCAAATCCACTCCATCAGCTAATGACGGCACTCATTACACAGAGAAGCTGGCTAATGAAGGCGCGGTGGCCGGCCGATCCCCTCACCCAGCATAAAGCCCTATGAAATGCTAATATCTCACTTCTAATTAAAGGATACTAAGTCCAAATGCACCTTCACGGCTAGTAGCTGGCAACATAAATTTTATTTTTCAACACTACACTACACCCAGAGATGTGCCTGAGCAACATTCCATTAATTCATATTTAATACCCCCACTAGTCCTGCGTTTGCCTTGCTATCTCTCCTCTCCCCTCTCCTTCTCTCCCCTCTCAGCGTTAGACTGAGAGTATGCACATCATTACGCTTTCTAAGTCTTTTTTTTTTGCTTTTTGTTGATGCACATATTACTTTAAAGCGCTTCCAGAAATAAACACGTATGCACGCGGCAGACTTTCTGCATGTGTCACAGGGGAAAGGTCAGGAAGAAAACAAAGAGAGCAAAAAAAAAAAAAAAAAAAAGGAAAACATGCCAGTATTGCCCCACCTGTATACATTTACTGTGTTTACACATCTTTGGCTGTAAATATGTTTACAAGAAAACCTGCTGCCCTTCTCAGAAACTGACCTTGAAGCCAGTAAACAGCCCTTTCACAAAGTTCATTACCGTCAGAGAGGGTATAGCAGAGCTTTCTACTCACATGAAAAAACAAACTAAACAACAAAAGGTCGGTGCCATTAGCTTATCGACCAAATATAAGTGTAATGGAGTGGAAATAGTTTGTGCTCGACAAATACTGAAGAACAGTATGTTACTTTGAACTATGATTCAAACTTGATGTATTGGGGTGTCGTTTAGCTCAGTCTGTAGAGCAGCCGCCCCATGTGTGAAGGCTCAGTCCTTGCTGTGGAAGCCCAGGGTTCGGATCCGACCCATTCCCCATCTCTCTCTCTCCCCACATTCCTGTCACTCTTCAGCTGTCTCTGTCAAGTAAAGCTTGAAAAGGACAAAAAATAATCTCAAAAAAAAAAAAAAAACCCTGATGTATAGCATAACTGAGTTTTATCAGTGTAATCATATAACTTGTTATCTGTTCACGTCCTTACGGCTCCCTGTGAGTGAATGCTTCACAAATATCAGTGTGATTCAGAACATGCATTTCATCATTGGCCTTTTGCCAATCATATAAAAACCGTGGCTCTCAAGTCTTTTCCAGGAATTCAGAAAAAGTGTCTGGTTTTACTATGAATGTTTATGCATATTAAAAAAAAACAAAAAAAAACTGGCACCACAGCCGTGATTCACCAACTTCAGAAGTGAATCACCGGGTGTGTATCATCGTTTTATGAAAGGAATCATCATCAGTACGCAAGCGAGCTCTACTGCACGACTGCATCATTTTTGCAAATAAATGGCCACTTCGAGAGGCAGTATCTTTCAAACTGAGCTAATTATTAAAATAGTAATGCTTTCTTTTAACGTGCGCTTGTCTTTAAAATGTTAAAATACAAATTGTCTCACATTTAGTGCATCGTTTGCCGGCAGGGAGCAGTGAAATGTATGAATTTAAAGGTCAGTGTTAAGAACATATCACATGACGTCTGTTTGATCCCAGCCCAAGTATTTTCCCAAGGATTCTCTGGCTCTGTACTGTGTAAATCACGAAGTCTGACCTTCTACATTCCTCATGCTCTGTCCTCCCATTCATCCACAGGCGCAGATAATGCTGGGCAAATATCATAAACGTGAGGATTTTAGGATTGAGGTGAGGCTGCCATCATCTTCCACCAACGGGGGAAAAGAAAAGTCCATGCATCTGAAAGAACCCTATTTCCACGCACTGGCAGACTAACCTGACCCTAATGCCTGATAACCTATATACTGATAATCCATGGGGGATACTCGAGGTGATTGGCAATTTGAGTAACGTCCAGATTTAAGATTGTGATGACATTTTGTCAGGATGTGAAACTTTGCACCTCTGCCTACACACAAAAATCACTGCTGTTTTCATTAAAAAGTAGCAAAACCTTTTTACAACTGATACTCCACAAAACTTCAGAACAATTAAAATAAAAAAGCCACAGCCTCCAGAATGCTATATTTCCTCTGCTGTATCCCAGGGTTTTCTGAGTTCGTCCAAGTATCATAAAGGGCCTCTAAGTGTCGCCAAGATGTTTCCAGTTCAAACGTGGCGTCGGCTTTGGGCCAGGGCGTGACCTGCAGCTGAACCGGCCTCTGCTCGGCCACAGGGAGGAGGGCAACAGCCACTCCAAACACATCACCCCACCCCCTGATAAATAACTTAACACAGCAAACAGAGGCCCATCAGTCAAGCTACACATAGCTAACACCGGGACAGGGACAGAGATCGATGGAGAGATACAGACAAAGACAAGACAGAGGGAAGGGAAGAAAGACAAGAAGAGAGGGGGCAGAGGAGTGAGAGGTGGGGGTACATTGTGAGGGCATCTAACAGTGGAGAGTAGATAAATATCACACGGGAGCCTGAGCCAAGCAGCATGGAAGGCCAAGTACTGTAAGGCTGTGAAAGCCAGGCTATTTTGCCGAGCTGTGACATTTGTTTCTTATTGTCTAAGTGGCAGCTGAAAGCATCTCCCTGCGAGGGCCCCTCGGCTCTGCTCTGGCCCGCTTTGACAGGGAGGTAACCATATTAGGACGTGTATGGTAAAGTAAACAATAACATAGTTGCAATGAGATGGAAATTTTTCAGCTAATGGTGTTTGTCATTCCTGTTTTCAGTGCACTGAGCAGCCCTGTGTTTTTTCGAGCCGGCCAGAGAGACTTTGTTTATGAAAACAACGCAGGAGCCAAGGCTAAAACCAGAGCAAAAAAAAAAGAGAGAGAGAAAACTGTAAATAAATATCAGTTTAAAAAATGCCTCCACCTTTTTCATTTGATTACATAAATAAACCCACATTTGGGTAGAAACAGACTTTCGCTTCCTGTGTCCCTCCCAAGCCGTGTCCACACTAAGGCGGCTAAATTTAAAAAGCATATTTATCTCCCCGGTCTGGCCTTGTCTCCATGCAAATTCACCATCCATCACAGATGCAAACTGTATGCTTTGAGAACACTCTGATTGTGAAAACAATGGTGTTGCGTGGGAAGCTAATAAAACCACTGTATTATTGGTCTTAGGAAAAGAAGCAGAAAAACATGTCAATGAGAACATATAAATGTTTTGTTTGTGTGTACACAAGTGATCATGGAGAATAAGAGTGTGGTTTATGATGCCGGCACGCATATTTGACTTTTTTTTCTCAATACTTCAATTACTTTAAAGAAATTAATATTCAATGTTGTCTTAAAACAAAAACAAAAAAAAAAACAACAGCTGAACAAAACATATTACACGAGTAAAATACAATCAAAACCATAAGCAAAGTTGAGATTTATGGCCCGGTCACACCAGAATTTAAAAAACTTTCTTGGGAAACTCAGTTAATTACAATGGAATCCCTACAAACAGTAGATTTTGTCCCAGGGGCAAAGTAAATCTGCATCTCTGACAAGTGAATTCGCACCATTGTTCAACAGCAAACCATCTTCACGTAATTAACCTTTAAAAGACCAAAAAAAACGGAGTATGCTACAATAGCTGTGTTTTACTATTAGCTTTTATTCAAGCCTTCTCTGTGGGAGTTGACTATAACCTGCTCCACAAAAGAGGTAAGGCTTACAGAAAGTTATGAAACATGAGTTAATGCTACAAATATTTATATTATATACATGTTTATATGTCTGTAAACTGTGTGAACTTTGTGACAATTGCCTAGCTTAACTGTCAGTTAGCAAGCTTCTTAGCTTGGAGAGCTTTTACCCCCCTTAAATGACTCTTCCTTGAGTAAAATGATGTACAATACAAAGAAATACCACGGGGTAAAATGTACCAACTAGTGGCTACTGAGACTGAATAGCGCTAGCCCAGCTAGCTAGTGTCTCTGAAGTTTAGGTAGTTTCGCGGTGCTAGTAGTCTCTACGTCACAAACCACAAACTTCTGCAATGAAATGTTTTACAGAGACACAAAGATGGAAATGACTGTGAACATTCCCAGCTTAAGGCTGTTAAGAATAACTATTTATTTATATAATTATAGTTTATTTATTTGGGTGGGCATTCAATTAAAGCTTTCAACACTTTTAATAGGTTTTAGTGTTGGATTCTACGGTCACTAAACCAGTATTGAAGCTGTGGCTGAGGGTGGACGATACATTTTTCATATACTAACAGTGGAGATTTATCAGATATCTGCGATATGAACATGTCTCAATAAAAGGGTTTCACTTAGCTACATCTCAGTATTCAAAACATATTTTAACATTGTCCAGGTCATCCAACAAGGGAATGAGTGGGGACCAAATTGTTAACAATATATAATGTGAATCAGAGCAATGAGCAAACTCATGGTTGAATGAAATAACTGAAATACTATTTGATATGCCTGGTTTAAACAGCTCAATTTCTCACTAATTTCAACAGCATGTTGAGCTATTTAAAAGAAATGTAGCCATCATTCTGTTTTATGTTCCACTGGTCACTTCTTCTCCTCCCTGTTCACTCCCTTTTCTTTGGCTCTGTTACCACGCTATCTTTTCCAGGTTAAGAAAAGGAATAACCACATGTTTTTGTATGTGTGGAAAACAAAGACTCGATTTTTTTCCATCCCTTTTGAATAAAGTCCTACTGCTGACTCACTGGTCAGCAATTCAAAAAAAAAAAAAAAAGATCTTTACCTCAGCATGAGGCTGAAAAAAAAGGGAAAGTCCTCAAAGATGTCAACGTGCCAATATTCACGTGCATTTCTTTACACTACATACAGTCGACTATACTAGGAAGTAGGAGCAGACGTGCAACTCCTCCACTTCTGTCCTCTCCACATGTTGACTTTCTTTGTTTGGCTTTTACCCACCTCGCTGCAGCTCTCTGTCTCTCTCCCTCTCTCACAGCCTCATTCCTAATCTCACACCAAAAAATGCGAGCTGTTTATTTGCGTAGGGCTGAAGCTATTCCATTAAGTAGCCCCACCAGGTGCTTTATCCCTAAAAGGGATTTGTTTTCTAAAATAAACGGAGAAAGCAAAGGGGCTGCCAAAGTGATATTTACCATGACATGAAGTGATTGCAACAAAGTCAAAACTATCCAAATAAGAATTGCTTCGCCTTGTAGGAACTTTTTGTAATTTCCTTACATAGTCAGAGACCTTCTCTAGTCAGACTGGAAACCATAAACAAGTGTTCTTTTAATGTGTCATCATATATAAATGTGTAATATTGATTTGGGAGCAGGGACAGCATGCACATATATTAAGTTATATTTGATACTCCACCAGTTACAGTACAGTATATTGTTTAGCAGTAAAGGCAGGCTGTCAGAAGCCGACATAGGTTACCACAAAAAAGAACTCTGTACAGACAACAAATCAATCCAAGTTATTAGTTCCATTTCATCTTTTTCTGAGGCAGAGATGCGAGGCCAAAGCTAAAAAAGAAAGGCTCTGACACCTTTTCTCACTTTTGTGATTTTCTTTTCATCTTGCTGTAAGACAACTCATCTGCGGATGGAATTTGCTTACTTCTGTCGCCTCAGTCAATCTCGCACAAAGACTGTGTCACGTTAGCCGTCTGCACCTGGTAGCAGGCTGACATTATCAAAGCTCCTCACTCTCCCAGCAAGACCGGAGTTTATACAGCCGTCAATATGTTTCAGACCAAAAAAAGACGTGCCTGTTTGATGCTGATAGAAAAAGAAATTGAAACCCCCCCACCCCCAAAAAAAGATATTTTAAGTAGATTCAGGATAACACCTCTGTGATAATATTATCAGTGCAATTCTTTCTACCTGAAAGCAAAAGATAATTCACATGAAAGTTATCGGAGATGCAAGAGGAAATAAGAATGTTGCTCGATTGTGTGACATAATATATTCAGCATAAGGCATGCATTTAACTGTGCAACCTGTTTAGCCAGACAATACAGAGGCGGGCGATCTGCCAGACAGTGTTCTGATAGCAGCTGATGTGGCCATGGGAGCAGAGCATCAGATAGGGAAAGCAGACGGCGGCCAGGTGATGGTGTTTAGAAGCTTTGACACATCCTGTGATCTCAATCAACAGGAAAAGGCAGAAGCACGCCGTCGCTTTATGCCTCTGCCTTTGGTCCCCATTGTGACGTCTTTGTAGGGACGATAATTTTTCATTTTCACGCTGCCTTGCATCTATTCTGCCTGTCACTGTTTTTAACTACAGCAGCCAAGCTCAGAGAGTAGATTACGGTACTTACAGTGCATGAAAAACACAGCAACAAAACTGCCAGTGACAGAAGCGTTTAACTTTCTTGCTAGAAATCTCCCCCATGTGGCACTTTTGCTACAGCGAGTTGTTTATTATGTTCCAAGCTAGGCATAAGCGATTAAAGGAGCTCTTAAGAATCAAAGTGTTATAAATGCATGGAAACACAGCCGGCTGTAAATGCCACAGAATTAGAAGCTTACCAAGCCTAATACTAATACATGGCAATTTTCAGCTTGATGCTGATATAAAGAAATTACTTTTTTAAAGTAAGCAATAAATGCAGTCAAGGGAACTATTACAGAGGCCCTATTTTCATCCCAGCATAAATCTGCACACGACCTTTCTGTGGGTCCAACTCATGAATCCACTTGTTTATTCTTAACACTTCCATAAAAAAGTGGATTAAACAAAGCAAACTCAACGGCTAAAACTGAGGCAATATAAACCAAAGTGTTTAAAGCAAGGAAAGAATTACAAGAAATTGAGTGTTTGCATGATGTGTTCTTCCCTCCCTTACATGGGTTCATGAAATTCAAATGAAGTCCAGCGTGAGATGATAACATTCTGAAGCCCTCAAAACAGAGAAACATGTTTTTCGGGCATCTGAGAATTCTTCTAAGCAGAGGCACATTTCTGGAAAGTTGGACATCATCAAGACTGAATAAATTGGCCGAGCCTCGTCACAAAGATGTGTCCATATGATGATGAAGTCTTCCAGATGCCTGCTTTTAGACTCCCCCTGCACTGCTAATTCAGAATTCACTTAATTTGCAAACAATTAACGATTAAAAACAGAAAGCACAGTCGGTCCACATGCAGTCAAAAATGAACACCATGCCTCCACACACAAACATAGACTGTTTAAGAGTCTACTGAACTTTGAAAGAGCTTTAAACACCAAGACATGCTAATCCCATAAGCTGCCACGGGGATTTGGCATTAGTGATGCGATCAAAATCACAATGGAAAGTTATGTCAATAATTAGGCTGATTTTGTCACATTAACGTTAATTATACAACCATTTGTAAGATTTCAAGGCTGGTCTTACATCTGGAGCAGGCAGCTGAGGGGCCTGCTGGAGTGGACCTCACTATGCAGAGAATGCACTCCAGATAAACAGCAGCAGCAGCATGAATCCTCCGCTTCAATTTTCTCCAAGTCTCTGTTTTCCAAATGTGAGGGTGATTGTCTGAATCAAATCAAGAAGTGTGGGCTGTTTAACAGATTGTGGGGATGAGGGCCTCCTCTTGCAGTGAAGAGAATCCTGCAGCAGTCGTTGCTAACTAACGATGACAGTTACAGATGCTTTTGCGCTTTCTAAACTCGACGGAGATACCACAGCGGTTAATATTTAAGATGAGAATCTCGTATCAGTAATGGTTTACTGTTAAAAGTCAGACCAATCTTTCTATCTAGGATGTCACTGTTTGTCTTCGGAAGTTCCTTCTGGGGTAAATGAGTTGTAGGATTCACCTTCTACATGCTGTTTCTTGGCAGAACACTTGAGCACTTACTGTTTTCGTGGTAAGAATTTTGCATCTTTGCTTAAACTTAACATAAAACAAAATATCAGTAATTCTCTGAAACTATTCCAGCAAGAAAAAAAACAAGAACAAGCTGTTATCTTTCCTAATTTCACCCATGTGCATCAGGGTATTCCTCCTCAAACAAATGAAGTCACAGTTCACATATCCTGTTGCCCTGTTGCTCTGTAACAGCTTCAACCGACAAACAACGCTGCTAACTGTACAGTCGTTACTTGGCACATAACTGCACATGTCCTACCTGTCTACCTGCATGTCACAACACGTTGAGTGAAGAAGTAATAGAGAGAGAGAGAGAGAGAGAGAGAGAGAGAGAGAGAGAGAGAGAGAGAGAGAGAGAGAGAGAGAGGGATGACAGTGAGAGTGAGGTTCAAGCTGTACGAGACAGAAAACAGACACACTCCTCCTCTGAAGCCCTGAGCTCCTGAAGTGTTAACACCCCCACCACCACCACCCTCCCTCTTCCACACACACACACACACACACACACACACACACACACCTCACCGGATCACTCCAGCCAAAACTTCACATCCTGGGGGCCCCCCAAACCTTCGCAAGATAGGGAGACGGGCGTAAGGCGCGTACGAGATATCCACTAGAATAGTTGAGATGCCAAAAGACAGCATGAGAGAGTGCCCACACTTGTTTGGTAAACATGGCATTACCATATTTCAGCTTTTCCAGACAAATGTCAACATGCACAGACAGACAGATATCTCCACGGTGAGGGGGCGAGTAGTTCCCCAGTGCAGCGGAAAGCCAATTCAAAAACCACAAACTTACTCCAAAACTCCATTTTGACCTTCAGTTGGGAAACGTCCTTTTATTGCTACTCACCGAGCAAGTCTTTAAATGGCAGCATCTCAAACCACACTGACGAAGTGCACCTGTCGAGGCCCCCGCAAACACACACCCAATACACAGTACACAAACAAGACAACCACACCGCATTCAGTTAATCATTAAGCCAATTCAATATGACATTCATACACATGCAGGGGGCTGGAGTCTGGTGAATGATTGTGTGTTTACCTTCTACAATGACTTGCTTATTTAAAGCAATCTTCAGTTCCAGCGGTGGTAAGACAGCCTCCTCGCCCTGCAGACACAAGATGGAGAATTATTTATAGTTATGAAATAATTACCGCTGCACGCCATAATGCCTGTCACCAACACACATGAGCCAATTATTAGAAAGACACGGGTGTAAAGCAGTGCTGCCAGTAACAAGTTGTGCACCGGTTGCTATTGATTAGAATCGATAACGTGCACAAACTAACAGTCTGATACATGTTCAGAGACGTCATCAGATAGAGATCAATCCCCTGCATTCTGTTGCTGTTTGCTCTCCTTTGTTTGTGTGAATCTGTACAAGTCAGCATACCTTTCTTTGCAGCTACAGACGCGCAGCCCGAGCACCTCTCGTTTATCGTCCTGTAGCCTACTATTGTCACCGTCGGACACATGCTCGCATTTCCATCTTTCGTCTGTTAACTACAACTACACCCACTGGTGATAACAAATGAACAATGAGGCTGTCTGATGTGAGTGAATGGTTTATTTGCAAGACAAAAACTTTTCATATTGCTGACAGCAGAGGCCTTACTTGCCCCCCCCCTTCTCCTCCTCCTCCTCCTCCCCTGGTGGTGAACACAGTGTACCTGTACCTGCTCTGCCCTGACTCAACTCCCCCTGGGCGGCCCTGATCTGCATGCACACAGCTTTCCTAACTGCGCACTCAACCCAGGCAAAGAAAGACGAAAAAAAAGAAGAGAGAAGGAAACAAAATCTTATTTTTATGGTAAACTGAGAAGCGACTGTGGGGCAATATCTCAGGTGCATTTGAATAAAAGCATTAAAGCATATCCAAATATGAAAAAAAAAAAAAAACTCAAACTCCCCACCGTTCTTTTCTGCCGTTTACATTTGGCAGTCAAAACTGCGGCCAGGCATTTGTGCAAGTGTTTATCTAAAGCAGACTGAGCATAGATAAAATACACAGCAGCCCAACATGCCCAGTTTCAGCATTAATTATGTGTTAAATGCCCTTGTTGAAAACGCGAGTCAACATCCAGCTCGCTCTGAACTCTACTGAGGGTTGAACAATCATCGAAAATGGACCATTCCCACACAACTACCCTATTATTGTGATTCATTACACTTCAATTAACATATCATCAATGGAATCGTAAATCAATGGCGAGTGGTGACAAATGACAGATATTTTCAGTTTCAAACTACTAAACATCATTAATTCCCATCACCTGAAAGAGCCCCGGGAGCTAAATGAGTTTACCCAACGCATAACATCCATTTAGATAAATGTTCTATCATTTTAATGACGGAAAATTTGTATCGGAGAGAAAAGGCAACAACGGGATCCTGATAGCAGCTGTACGCCTTTTCTCCTTGTAATATAATGCCCATCTTGTAATGCCTAAACAGATAATTGTCTCCATTTCAAACAGCACAAGGCTGTAATATTGCCATTTAGAGCAGTGGGGGTGCGGAGAACGTAGGGTGAGGATAAACAAGCACACGCTGCTTCACCCGGTTGGGAAAACCGAGCCCATCACACACTCCCACATTGAGATTTTAGGGAATAGAACAACTCCTGGTTGAGATAATTACCCACCTAGGTGGGTTATGTGCATGCTCAGTGAGAGTCTTAGGCTAAGGATATGAATCAAAATGCAACAATTTCAAAAGACAAAGGAAAGTAAGGAGCATTTTGCAAGCTTCTCTTGTGATGTCAACGTGAGCGGATGCTGCAGGTGTACTGTGTTCAACAACGTGGAAAATAGAACAACAAAGACTTTTGACAAAGAAACAACTCATAGCGGCTAGACAACTCTTGTGTGCGATAGACAGCACGACCGTGAGCTCGGTAGCTTTAGAGGATCAGATGATCCAAATAAATGTTTCATTGCAGCAGGCTTCATTGTGATAGAGGCATGAGGGGAAAAAAAAAACATGCAAACACCCTATTTCCAGAGGAAATGGACAATCAGAAGGGTTTTTTGCTATGGTAATGATCTGCTGTGGTTACATATGAGCACGAATAAAGACTCATTTTATTCTGTCCACAAACCTGTGAAGTGGACTTCCCTATTTGTGAGGGGGTCACGGCTTCACAATATGCTCTCTAGTCCCAGGTATGTTATCAGTGCCTCTGGCTTTGTTGTAAGATTGCATGTTCAAAATATGAATTAATACCCCTCCACTGAAACGCACCCAATCCCAACAAAAGGCCCACATTCACTGTGGACAGCTCTTCAGCTCCTCTAATGGACAGGCTCTCCTCTCTCTTCACACAGTGCAGACAAAAAAGATGAGGGCCCATGAATATTTACCACTAAGTAAAGTTATTCCATTAATTACTCTGAGCACGCTTAATACTATATCTGTGGCTACTTCTGTGGCGGCTCGTTAATGAACCTTCACACATCATTACCATATTAATTAATGCTCTACTCAATGGTTGTCAATAGGAGGCTGCCAGAGTTGTCTCTCGGTTCTTTGCAGCCCGTGCGGGATGTTTCGATCACTTAGTATCAGCGTCTGAATAGATTCACACTATCTGTTTATCATGCCAGAGTCTACATGTGTTTGAATAAAGCTAGTGGAGCTGGTTAACTCTCCCCAAGGCTGGTGGATCCGTATTAAGAGCATTGTGTAAATAAGAAGAGGGCGTAGGAGGGTTTGAGTTGTGTGGAGTCAGTCATATCTATATACAGGGTCATTGGTGTTTGTTTTTAGGGTGTGTGCAGGAGATTTTCCAAGTCACTGTCTGTGCTCTGAAACACAGGAAAATCTAAAGCATGACTCACTTCTCAACAAGCGCAGCTGCTTACTGTATGATCTGATCTGCTAAAAGGGCTGACTGCACACTATTTTCTCCTTCTTTTCTTCTGGGCTTTTATTAAGACGGACTGATTAAATGAAAAACATGGCTAAGTCTCGTAAAGACCCAAAAAGAAGAAGAAAAAAAAGTGAAAAAACAAGCATAGCTTTTTTTTCCCTTTTTGATGTGATTGGCAGTATCCTGGCATTATATTGTAACACCCACACAGACTGTAAACAACAGCACTTTCTGACACGCAAACAGACTCAAAACCCACCAATTAAACCCAACTTCAATCCAGCCAGCGCTTTTTTTTTTTTCTAAGCTTAAAAGGCAACAGTGCAGTCTGGTGAATGTCAGGCCTGTCTGATCCCCCAGATTCTTTGGACCTGCCCTCACATTTTGCTGAGCTAAGAACAAAGTACACAGAGTGCACACAGAGAGCTTTGCTGCATTAATACCAAGGAAGTGGAATTTCACTCCTAACCCAAAACAAACAAGGCCACACATTTTTTTACACTATTTAAATGAGCTCTTTAGAATACAAAAAGTCCTATCAAGTTGAGATCCAGTGCACACTGCCCTGTGTCTTCAGGAAGTCTTATCTATTGATCCAGGTGAACAAAAAGAAAAGTGAACTTTGCGAATCATTGTGTCTGCTGGGAGGTCACAGCTGGGGCATCTCAGGATCTGCACAGTTGAAAGAAGTCTGTCACTTAGTGTGTGAAATTATGTCATTTAAAGATTTCAGCCCTGATCACAAGTACAGCACGCACAGGGCTGACACAGTTAACATTATGCAATCCTATTTTTATAACCAACCCCTTTCCACCTTGTCAAGTAGGAGGACTGTCAATTCTGCCCAGCCATATCAAGTTTCCACTCTCGCCCAGGTCCCAGCTCCTCTCCGACCACAGATCCTGTGCGCTATTAATATCAATAAGCTGTAGATTCCATTTCCCCAGACAAAGACAAAGGGAGATCAAGAGGCGATGAGTGAGGGGAGGAACTAATACCCTCACGCATCACCCATGAGGAGGGGGTTACCACTTACTATCACCTCCAACCCTGCTGCACTGACAAAAGGAAAGATTCTGCACATGAACTTGCACACACTCTGTTTCACAACTACAGCGCGCCCACATCAGGGTGACGCAAATATAAGCTAAGTGCTGGCTGATGTTTTACAAACTTTTCTGAGTTTTAAACTTAGAGGACGCATTCTTCCATTAATCAGATTAAACCATACTGTACATCCAACGTTCTTCTTCGTTCTCCTCACAATTTAAAAGTATTCAAATACACAGTTTGAGGACGCAGGGATGCTGGTGACAGGAACAGGTTTTTATTGACAAGTTCATTTTATCAGTCAGCCTCTTTGAATGAGCTTTCATTTCTGTGCTGAACACATTTAGATTTGAAATTATAACCCCAGACACAAATCTGTGGCTGCAACTATCAATTATGATCATCATCAATGAATCAGACGATTATTTTCTTGATTAATCAATCAACTGTTTTGTCTAAAAAATGTCAGAAACCTGTGAAAAAGGCTCATCACAATGTCCCAAAACCCAAGATAATACCTTCATGTTGCTTGTTTTGTTTGGCCAACAGTCTAAAACCCCAAAATATTTCGTTTAGTGTCATGTAAGACAAAACAATTCTGAGATGTTAAGAAAAGCAGCAAATATTTCTTTAAAAAGTAACTCAAACGATCAATAGAATAATCGTTTCAGCTCAACACACAACTTCATATCAACACTCTGTACACCAACTCTGTCAATCACTTACAGAACACACCTACAAACACACCCGCACCGACATGCACACACATACATCCACCAGAGTCCCATAAAAGGCACGAAGGAGGAGGAGGAGGAATGAGAGAAAGTGTGGAAAGATAATGAAATCTTTACAGACTCACCCATGAACAGTTAAACAGACTTTCATCATGTTCATGAAACTGTATATTGATGCAGATTCCCTCCAAGCACTGAGTGTTTTGAAATCCACTTCTGAAGAAGAGGAGAAAGCTGCCAGTGAATGCCAGGTATGGAGTAGTTGAAGTAGTGTGTGGTAGTTGCGTGTGTTTGCATACACATGTGTGTGTGTGTGTGTGTGTGTGAGAGAGAGAGAGAGAGGGGGGGGAGAGAGAGAGAGAGAGAGAGAGAGAGAGAGAGAGGACTAGAGCCTGGACTGCAGTGTTGAGAGGGACTGGAGGTATGTGGTCTTAACACAACAAAAGCTGGTGCCTTGCTCCAGATTAAATATGCAGGAAGAGGCCCCTTTGCATAAACACAAACACTCAGCAAATGAAGAACTGGCACAGAGCAGATGCCTGCTGAGAGCCCTACCTGTCCTGGCCTCTTTTAATTAGACAAGAGCAGGCAGAACAAATGAACATCAACACGGTCACACAACGCCGAACAAAAGGAAGGAGCGGAGAAAAAAAAAAAAGAAAAGAAAAGACTTCCTCAATCCTCAAAAATGTCCTTAATGAGAAGAGCAGAAGTTTGTAGAGAAGGGCGCACAGATTTTATAAATCTGGGCTGATTGTCTTGTCAGATGAGTATTCTACATTTAAATAAACTTTAATGCTACTTTGATAAAACTCATAGAACTGTCTGATATTAAAAAAATATATATGCAATCAGAGCATGAAGACTTCAACAAGACACTGCTTAATTACAACCTAAAACACTAATTAAAACCTAAAATATCAAATTTAATTAATTTAAGTAGGTCATTTTTTTGGTGTGGGTTTTCATTAAAT
This sequence comes from Protonibea diacanthus, assembly GCA_028641955.1. Lineage (NCBI taxonomy): Eukaryota > Metazoa > Chordata > Actinopteri > Sciaenidae > Protonibea > Protonibea diacanthus. The sequence continues at coordinate 24,982,233 of CM053978.1, read as the reverse complement.
TATGTCCTGGATAAAAAAACATACACCTTGTGATCCTTTAATTCATCTTTACACGTGCTTCTCCTCCGCACACCTCCTAGTGGAAGTGGAGAAAAAATAAAAGTGGAATTTTAATCGGCATAGAAAATTGATTTATACCAAGGTCCACTCTAAACATCTCTCTTTCTAAAGTCTCTCTCCTTCCCTCTCTTTCTCGTCTCTTCTTCTGTCTCTCCCTCTATTTTTTTTTTCTCATTTAAGATAGGAATGCAGAAGTGTGTGTTGTTGGAGGAGAGGAGGGGGGCTGTCAAGAGGAGAATGGTGAGCTGAGCCCCTCCAGAGAAAAAAAAAAAAAAGAGTGGCGTCAGATGCTGAGTGACACATACTGATGTGGCCAGTCAAATATGTCATTTTCATGTGAAACCCTCTCGAATGGATCACAGGGTGGTTGGTTGGGTGGGGGGGTGAGGTGACACTAGGTGAAGGGAGGCTGAAAAAAGGGGGGAAGAGAGAAATTGAAGGGGTGAAAAGGGAGTCAGCGAGAGAGAGCAGAAATGAGACCTCTGGAAAATAAACAGGGTGTAGGGTTTCAAAGGCAAGGGGGACACAGGCATTCCATTGTTCAAGCCAATTATCAGTGGAAAATAATAACAACAGATGGATCCAGAGCGGCCAACTTGTGCCGGAGCACCCTGGCGCTGGAGAACAGATGATGAAATGTGAGAGTGCTGTCGGAGGGGTTGGGGCGTGTGGAGGAGGACGGGGAGAAGGAGGAGGAGGAGGAGGAGGAGGAGGAGGGTTGGGTAGGGGAGTGGGACGCTGCCCCACAGTCACACACACACACACACACATACACACACACACACACACACACACACACACCAGATGTGAACTTCCACAAGGGCAGTTTAATATGTGCTCTCTGGCCGCCACTTGCGCAGCGCGGCTTGGGCATAGCAGGGCGATGGCTCGGTCAACACCTCCATGTGTTCAGGAGGGGCGTCTGAAGTCAGATGACACATATGGCTCCCGTGTTGCCGTGTGATAAATTCAAATCGGCGCGTTCCTTTTTATGTTCGACAGAGCAGGGTCATTTGATGGCGAACACATGCTTGTTGCTGTAAGTGGAGCGCTGTAACAACACTACAATGTGGAGTAGTTAGAATGAAGATATATTCTTTTTTTTTTTTTTTTTTTTTTCATATTCAAATCAGCCCAGATCCCACATGACCTGTTGTGATGTTTTCATTTGATGTTTTCCAGAGTGCGAACGTTCACAGGCAGGCAGATGCAGCAGTGCAGCGGAGACAGACCTCATTGACTCTGGCTTCATTCACAGATCCTTCATATCAGCCACAGACTGACAGTCAGTGGAGGGGGCTGCAACCTTAAAACAAAACCAATTCTCTGTGTGCCTTGTCAAGGGGTGGGAGATGTCTTCAGATAGCAGTACAAAAGATCTGCCCTTCTCTTTTCACAAGAAAAGAGAAGTTTTCGTTTCATTAACTCCAGACTAAAGCGTAATTATCTCCCTATAGACCTTAATCACCAACTGAAGGATAATAGAACAAAAAAGAAGAAGCAGTTTCTTCTTCAGTCGTTAAAGTTTTTTTTTTTTTTCATGTTGTTGTTCTTTTTTCTCTCCTCCGCACTTTAGATGAGTCAATCAAATAATGCAAAAGAATCGTGGGGACATGAGTAAAGTCTCACTTTCAAAACGTGTCAGGAAGGGTGAAAGATTTTAGCCATAAAATAGACTCCTTTGCTCGAGCGTGCCAACTTTGGCCTTCTGTCTGGCTGTTTGGCCTGCTGACTAATGGAGGCCATTGAGAGTAGAGGCCAACACACACGCGTGCGCGCGCGCACACACACACACACACACACACCCACACCACAACCACACAGATGACTGTGATTGAAAATGACACCGCTTTAGAATTGTATATAATCTAAATGAGTGAGATTGCTTGAAGGTGCTTGTGATACTGCACCCCCCACCACAAATGATAAATCCCTGGAGAGTAGCACATAAGGATTTCTACGGGAGAAAAAAAGAATGGAAAACTTTGCCTAGATTTAATTAGCTTATGAGAAATAATTGCCATTAGCAAATCTCATCAAATGGGGTTGAGGCATTTTGCTGTTGAAAAAAAAAAGAGTCATATTTTTGGACAATGAGGAGACAAAGGGTTTTCAAACAGGAACTGGCGAGCCATCAGCCGTTTTAGTGCACTGAGACTGAGGTCGAGTTAATTAGACTATTGTCATTTTAATCAGGACAGCTCGGCGGCCATCACTTCCTGAAAGAGCCAGTGGACTTTAAACAGCTGAGGGATTGTTGTGTGTGTGAATATATGTGCGTATGTGCTGTACATATGTATATATGTGTGTGTGTGTGTGTGTGTGTGTGTGTGTGCTGAGCCCGAGGTGTCACCCAGCTATGGGGTTATGGCGTATGGTCTGGTTCTCTCACATGCTTAGAACATTAATGAGCTGGAGACACACCAAGGAAACAAAGACGCCCGGAGGATCACCAGGGGAAACTACTCGCCTCTGCTCTACTCATGTCTCTGTTCATTTGAAAATAATTTAAATATCAAATATTTGAAATAATTTGCTTCTCCCTGGCTATCAGATTTTGAATAGAGAGTCTTTCATGTCTTCGTTATTATGTTCTTCACTGGCATTAGCATTTAAAACATAATTAATGTAACCATATTTTCTAGGTGCCTGCCATTATGTTACAATAATGGTTTATTTTTTTCTGATTTCCATATTTTATGAATACAATCGGCAGTTCGTAATAACAAACCAAAGAATGGCAAAATGAAATATCAAATCTTTGCTGAATATCATTAATCTAAAAAGAGTTTTAATCAAAACTGACAAAGCGCTGGATTTAACCTCCTCCAGGCTAGATGAAATTTACTTTGTGCCACCTTTTGTGACAAAAAAATAAAGATGGTAAAGCGGACTCCGGCCTCTTATCCGAGTTCAGCCACCAGCCCTCAGAGCGAGAGCAGGGAGGTGGAGCTGAAGACCAGAGCTGGCAGAGCAGCTCTTGCCAATCAGCAGGGGTGATAAAAGGCCCGGCCCAATATTAACACCAAAACATCTTTGCAACTTTTCCCCTGGCCATAGTTCAGGTCAACTGTGGACAAGGTGACAATGGTAACCTGCAGACAAATGCCGGTGAACTTCCCCCTGTGACACTGGTGTCAGCCCCGGGGCAGGACTAGCCAATGACATTAACCAAGCGTCTGAGTACAAAGTCGACTGGTGCAATATTTCATATTCACCGACCTCAAGGGAAACTGCATTAAAAGGGACCAGAGCACTTCTAGCACATTTGACTCCATGCCACTTTTTACTGTGTCTGTTTATGATTATATTAATAGTTCCCTAAGTTCATCGTTTTTAACATTAGTCATTAATATTTCACAAGGAGTTAATATTAATCTGATCAGAAATTATCTTCCTTCAATAATTCAATATACATGCATTAATAATTCAATAAAAAGAATGTTCAGCATATTTGAGGGAGGGAAAAAAAAGCTGGAGACATTCAATAACTAACTGTGAGAAAATGAAGTCAAAGAAGTCACACTAGATAGCTAAATAAGTCAAAGCTAAATCTGAATGCCAGTGCTGTATGAGTCACTTCAGCTGGAATGCAGCTTGTTAGCAAGGAAAGCTAACAGGCACATCTACGTATTTCAAAAAAAGACATCATGGAGAGAAAAAAAATGACAGCAACCTTCTTGTTTCACCTTACAACTGCTTTGTAATCCTGACTTAAGTGCATTGTCTAATGAGGGGCTGCAGGTTTAGGTATGGACTTGTGTGCATTCACAGATAAAGAAGACATGCACACTGTGAAGCCTCTGTGCCATTAAAACCCCAGAACTGCCCATGTTCCTCCGTAGGAGATTTACAGGGATTAGATGGTGAAATACGGGCCTAATCTTTATTTGACAGGGAAGCCAATCTCTGGCTCACTGGTCAACCCCTTTTGCGGTAGGCCCCTCTCTCACAACTCACTTTCACTGTTACATACCTCAGGCTTACTTAAAACCACGTTTAGGATGCACGTTGTGCCTCACATGAGGTCTCAATCCAATTTTTGTACAAGAAGCAGAAGTGTCATTTTTCAACAAAGTAGTGTGCAGATGTGTAGTGCTCGAATAAATGATGTCCTATATTGGGTCACGGCCTTACCTGCATGTGAGTACATCTTGATGGCTATTTCCTTTTGTAATTTTCATTCTTTTTTTTTTTTGGTCTAAGCTATGCCTGATTGAAAATCTAACCAATTTCCATGTGCAGTTTAATGACAGATGGAAAGAGATATTTCATGGAGATGTATAGTCGAGACTGATAAACTATTAATCACACTGCTGGACAATGACACCAGCTAAATTTAAACGCAAAGTGAAAAAGCCTCTCTTATTCCTTAAATTATTCATTACTGGGGGCTGTTATTGCAGCATATAGAATTAAAAATTAGAGATTCCACTTAATTACAGCACGTGTCGATGGCGGCTACAGATGTCAGTGCTTGTACCGGCAATCCTTTACTATGTTTAACCCTGTCACGTAGTGGCCTCCTCCTGCTCTTCTGTCCCTCTTCCTCTCACCGTCCCTCTGTGTCTCTGCTCAACATCTGACCTACAGAATCACTGCCAAGACGACGAAGAAGGACGTCAGAGAGTGAAGAGAGGAAGAGACACCTGCTTATTTAATGTAATGTGGCAAAATATCCAAAAGGTTCCCATGTGACCTTTGTTGTTCACGATTTTAGTACTACATTCCAACACGTCACGTTTTTCCGTTGGTGGCACTATTTTCTTTGTTTGCCTATGATGGCTAAAACACTCACACTAAATATTAAGCGTATATTTCATACATTCAAAAGAAGCTACCCACCGGTGCTGTGGTTATTAATGGAAAATGCATCCCTTCTGGAGAATTCCTTCCAAGGAAAGACCAGCCAGACACCAGAAACCAGGTTTTATGATCAAAATTTCCATTATGGTTTTATTTCCATAAGGATCTATTTTTTTTTTTCTTTTTTTGGGAGGGGGGCTCTGCTTGGAGCGCTTCCTGGGAGGAGAAATTATTATTTTTTAAAGTTCTGTAGCACATTGTTTGTGTCTATAGTAAAATACTGATCATTTCAGTTTACCTGTGGCTCCACTGTATGTCAGCCCACTGCTTAGTGTGCTGCAGACCTTCAACCTTCAAGTAGTCTACATTCTCACATTCTGTGTTTGTAGTTTGTTCTTCACTGTGATTGGCTGAGAAGAAATTACTCACTCAGCATTTTCTGATTTTTTGAAAGTTCTGCTTTTCCAAAACAACACAGGTGCAAGGTGCACTTTTTCTAAAATAACCGCATTCTGAGCAACTTGCGTAACTTTCACTTTGATTTTCTTTTGTGCAAAAAAAACAGTAAATGTGAAAACACCTGTTGAAATCTGCATCTACAAAATAGTGAATATTCTGTTGTGCAGTGGAAGGAGAGTGCACCAAGCAGAAGCTCTGTCAGGTGACACATTATCTCTAAATTGACTGCATCAGTAGTTTTATTCTCTGTTTTTACTCTGTAACTGCAAAGATGTAGAAAATAATGTTTGTATCTTATGCTCTTACTAAAGAGGTAGCAGGCCATATTAACACATGTAAATAAAAGTCTGGACCGATGTATCATGTACAGTCATGACACTTACAGTAACATGTTAGGTTTGTATGTAAAGAACTAGTATACACGTCCTTTCCTATAACTGGCAGACAAAGGCTTTATTTGTGTGCCCCACATCCTTCACTCACTGTTTCTCCCTCACTATCTCTCCCCCTCGCTCTTCCTTGTATCACACCCCCGAGCTCACAGCAGCAAACAGAGTTGTACGCAAATACGAAGAGCCATAATGCCATTATATTGTTTGGTGTTAACATTTGAATATTTAAATGGCGTGTTTTAGATCTAGATGTTCCCCCTTCTCAATTTCCATATACTGAATGCCGACGGTTAAATTTGCCCACATGGCAGGCTAAAGACTCTGTGAGCGCATTTGCATCTTTTTTTTCGACACAATATTGGTTGGACACACCATCATTTTCATGATTATGTTCTTGCGTCACGTGCACTTGTTAACAATGCAAGTTACCTATGTTTAATAAATGACTGTATGTGGCCTGTGACAGAGCCACACGGCTGAATATGTGAATCACCCACGTACATGCCACTTAACCAAATTGGCACAGCTGATAAGCCATATTTACATAGCAGTGTTGCTGGGTGTGATTACTATCAGTAAAACTCCCCCCCCACACGCTTTAATGGAAAGTTGGGATATAACTTAGTGCAGGTTACAGCTGCCCTCGGGAAAATAGCTCAATTACACCCGTGGATATAAACACTCGTGTGGCTGTCAGAGTGGTAAACAGATGTGGGGTGACAGCCTGTAGTATGCGATCAGTCAAGCAGCTGTTGCTGCACCTTCATTCATTCACTTGTTCTGATGATGGATTCCTATTTCTCCCCCCCACAGCTCGACACGCAGCCACACTATTTGCTTATGGGGCAGTGGCAATAGGCAGATTAAACTGCTGAGAATATCATTAACTGTGCAAAGCTAACGCCTGCTGCACTTCTACTGTCGCTGTCAAACACAACAATCAGTTTGCATGAAGTGGACACCATGCAGTGTGACTTTAGTCTCCCGTCTCTCTGTTCTGTGTCGCCAACTTTTTTCCAAACTGAAAAAAGGACAACATAAGAGCTTTCAGAATGATGTCACACTATGTTATGTTGTCTTAACACACTGTGCATTTGTGTTCGCACCGTGTATTGAAAAGGACATCGCCTTTGGCTGTTGTCTCATTGGGAGCCTACCTGTCACGCGGCTGATGTGACGCTCTTTGAATGTGGCGTGTTCATGTGATCAGAGCTGCAGCGGGCACCCCAGATGACAATGTGACTAGGGGTGTCAAAGCAGCCTACGAACGGGCCTGTCCTCTCTCAGACAGGAAGCTTGGAGCAGTGGAGGCGCTGCCTTGTCTCATCTGCCAGCAGCGCCTCGGCTGCCTCCCCGCCTCATCACAGCAACCCCCGTGTCTGATGGTGTGCACAACTCCATGCTGGACGGCTGTTTTGATTTCAGCCCGTGTGACACATCTGTTGCTTGTCAGGTTGCGTTGTGCCTGTCTTGTGAGCTGAGCGCAACCGGGGCACACGCACCTCTCATCCTTCTGTCTGTGTTTACAAACAGGGCTCGCGCCTACAAACGGGGCCAGCATGTACACGTCATGTGAAAGGTCAGGAGGCCTTAGGAGACACTATGCACACCTGTGCGGCTTGTGTCACAAGCCATCAATCCTGCTGCAAATGTGCGGCCACAGAGTGTTCTGTATTAAAAGATGCATTATGTGCTAATAAACCCTGCATGAAGCCTTAAGTGTGAGTCAAAAGTAACTGCAGTGTTGATTGTATATAATAAGAAAAGAAAAAAGGTGTGGATCCCGCTCACTATCTTTGAAGCATTCGCCATCACTGACAATAAATGATTTCCTCCCCATGTCTAATTGAGAAAAGCTGTAAATCAAATCTTCATCCATCTCTCATGCATCCCTCACAATGTGCTCTTTATGGGCTTTTAAAGTGCTTTGCAAGAGCATTTCACCAAACTACCAAAAATCAAGGAGATTCTATGCAAGACTCCTGCTGTCAGCTTAAATACACGAGCAATGACCATGGCTAATTGGATCCATCCCATCCATCCACCTATGAAGTACACATGCTATATCAGCGAAAATCAAACGACATTGTTTCACTCAGTGTAAGGCAAGGCCGGCACTAAAGAGCCAGAGAGGTATTTATTAATGGGTTGTTACAGTAGCTTAGGAGGGCTGCATTCACAAGTGCTTCATTTCTATGTCCTTGTCTTTCCGATCAATATTCAAAAGTGCCTCGTAATTACACGTTTAGGATTCATTTACATGCAAAGTGCCAGTGTGCCCATAAATTGCAGCGGAAAAGTTACTGTCAGTGAGATTTATTTATTTATTTATTTATTTCAGGCTTTTTTCCTCACTCTTTGCTATTTTTATTATTAATTTCATTATTTTATTTTCAATCATTTTCAATCCAACTGAAAAAAGCAAAAATGAGAAAACTAAGGTTTGTCTACATGAACGATTTGCATGAGCACCAAACCCCAGCCTGTTATGTAAATGCAATCCCTCTTAAGAGGGTGGGGAAAAATTTGAGATGGCTCATTTACATTGTCAAATAACACAACACTCATACTTTCCATTTACTATCAAACTGTTTTGCAGAAGCACTAATGTGGGAACATTCGGTGTGTGTGTGTAGTAACTTGTCGTCGTCGCCGCCAATGAAACGACGAGACAAACTGAAATCTGGTTGGATGGCGTACGACGTGATTGAACACCGTGACTGCCATTTTGACCATCCTCGTCAGACCACAAGACAACACGTAGCGGAGCTGGCACAGCGGGGAGGCACACCGCTGCTATGGGGGCTCTAATATATTCAAAGAGGGATCATTTACTTAAGGCTTGCATCCAAGGATCAGTCTGGCCTTCATTAGCCTCAATCTGACACGGATGTGAACAACATGTTGGCTTGCCACATGAACGCTGCCCCTCCTCCTTTCCAAACCCCAAACACTCCAACTCCCCTCCCCTCTCGGAGACCTGCGCAGAAAATTCCTCTGGAAATATCACAGGTTGTTAGCATTCCAGAGAGAATTTTACATGGGTGTACACTCTGGCCTTAATTAGAGACACTATTTGATCATTCAGCAGCTGGGCTTTATTAAAAATACGAGTTCGCATTGGCCTACAGTCACCCCCAGCTCGGTGTGAAAGAGCTCACAGAGTGTGTGAAACAAGAATATGAATATTCATTACTGGATACACAGGGTCCCTGTACGGGAAATCTACACCCCAGCAAATCAGTGTTTACACCCTGTTTAGAACAACATTTGACGATATGGTATTTCATTTTTTATCACTCTGTGTCATCTACATCTCATATGAAGAAGGAAGTAGGTGGATGTTATGTGGGTGTGTGTTTTTTCCTTTTTTTTTTTCGGTATCACTTTTATTTTGAAAAGGTGACCTTATTGATTGATAACGCTGATCAATAAATGAGTTAGTACGGCTTCGAGTGAGACCTCTGATGGTCTAAATGAACTGTTACTATGCTAATTCTGCAAAAACCTACGTGATTTTTAATACATAATATGTATTTAACATGTATTTTAATAATAAATATCCACAATCAATCAAAACACAACACTTTAACCTTTTACAGAGGTGCACTGAAAGCCTAAATGTCAGTGCAGAAGCTGAGCTACGTCGACCTGAAGAGAACTGGAGAGATGTAAACTACTGTATATCTGACCAAGGTCGACAGGGACTATAAAACAAACAGCAGGTTTAAGGTGAAGTCTTCCCTGCGTGAAGGTTAGTCATGTTTCGTGTTTACACTACACTGCAGCCTTTGAAATTGTTTTGCAGTGTGGAGTCTGCCCAGGGTCATTGTTTGTTTTTGACGTGTTTATACACCACACAAGGAGTAATGACTTCTAGGATAGTCAGGGGGATGCAGACACGATCCAGCACACTGTCCGTAAACTTTTTTTACTCTTCAGGTTCACAGTCAACTCTCTGAGGCCAAACTCTGGCCTCGTCTCTGTCGTCATGTTCTGCATCGCTCAAAGAGATGGAAATAAGCGACTGCATGAGGAAACGAGGAAATCGGTTGCTATGCAAAACCTCTTATCACGCCAAACTCACAACAATTTCCTTATGACAGCCATATTTGAAAAATGACAGAGCAGTTTGTCCAAAAGTTAGCAAATAACCAGTTTAACACACCTTGGTGTGTGTTAACTGACTTGAGCTGCAGACTGACATCTGTGTACTTACTTTGATGTGTGGTTCCACAGGATGTCACCACCGGAGTCTCCTGGCTGGACCGGCAAAGCAGCAGATAGAAGGGGGAGGAGAGAAGGAGAGAGAGTGGAGGTGGGAAGGAAAGGCAGAGGGAGGTGGGGTGAAGTGTTAGAAGGGGGGGGGGCAGTGGAAATGATTTGAAACATGAAGGTGACTAATAGAACACACACACAAAACACAACCTCCTCATTAAATTACCAGCGGAGGCACACACACAACTCCGAGCCGAGTGGAGGGACACAAAACATGTCGCTTTCAAATTAATATTCATCAAGGCTGAATTAATGTGTCCCCCCTTTCAATATCTGTGGATACATATTTAGCATCTCAAACGAGAACTCCCTTGATTAAACAAATAATGACACATTCCAAAAACTGTAACCGAGTCTAAATTAATTTGAGAATTGCACTAATTGCATTTAAACACTGCTCCTCTCTAACCTTAGATCAAGCACTTTTTAATTACTGCCTTCTGAAGACTGAATCCCTGCAGTGTTGATGGGAAAATATAAACAGATTTATTCACACAGATTTTGTTCATATCATATGTACGAAGCTCCAACACCCAAGTGTCCTCAAATAGCTTGTTCGAGGTTATTAAGCTGCACATTAACGCTCAGCCTCTCACAGTTGAGCTCTTTCGTTCAGTCGCGCTGCCCCGTGCCCCTTAGCCTCAACTCCTTCCCTCCGTTTGCAAACACGGAGGAAAGAAACAGCGAAATGTGTTTCCTGAAAGGGAGGAGAGGTGGAAAAAGCCCATCCTGCCCCGAGAATCACCGCCGCCCCACCAGAGCCGCCGCCACTGGCCTTTCTGCAGAGGCAGCAAAAGTTCCCCGAGAGGGGGAGTGTCTGCCAACTCAAACAGGGCTCATTCTCCTCTCTGTGGGCCGCCAGCCGCCCATGTGGGCCTGCGCTGGGTTTCCTGAGGGCTCACTGCAGCTGGAGCACTTTGAATAAAGGTAACAGCAATGTCACAGCTACTGTAAACTTGCTGGGCTGCTCCTGTCAGCAGGACGTTCCCAATCAAAGCAGAAACAACCCCACCTAAAACACAACAGTTCAACAGTTTTTCTTTTTTTTTTTTTTCCACAGGCCCCAAATCCAAACTTCCCACGAATCACAAAGAGAGCGCACAGGCGAGAGGGCAACCGCTGTTCCCTGATCTTGCCAAACAAAATGCCAAGAGACCGGGAGTGACATTCAGCTCTGGGGTTTAAAAATACGAGCAATTTGAAAATGATTAGAGTCTTATTTTATTGTTGAGCGCCTGACACAGGAGAGGAAACCAGAACAATCAAGCCGGCTGACTTTTTTTTTTTTTTTCGCTGAATTTAGAAACACTAATTAGTTTTGCTCTCGTAAAGCCAACCTGAAAACGACCAATTAGAAAGTGAAAATGAGACGTGCAGAGGAAACAAGAGCTTGTCATTTCCACTGTTCAAGTCCCATATGCACAACTTTACTGCGATGACTTTCACACACACACACACACTCGAAGTGACTGGCATGCCGCCTACTAAACCTGATGTCACGTACACACTCTGACCAGTTAATGGCACTTTAAATCAAATCGCATTTTGCTTAGTTAGAAGGAAACTATTACAGATCTGTATGGCCACATCAAACCCAGGCAGAGCAGCTTGGCCATGCAGATGTCTGAAGCACCAGTGTGAGGAGAGGATACAGCCCACCAGGCTGACCACAGCACCAGCTGCTTTCAGCTATAGACCTACCAGGGCCAAAATGTTACCCCTCACAGGTGCCTTGTTTCTATGAATTTCCTCTTTCAAGGGTACTGGAATAATTCCTCTACATGTGAAATTGTTTCATACAAACCTCGGGGGCTGCTACCTTCATGTATTCTCACACACATACAGTATATTTCACCTGCTGAGTGGTGTTGGCTCGTGTTTAGCCGCTCATTATAGAAATGAACGTTAAAAACTTGTGGAAATTATCTTCAGGAATTCCACTGCTAACCCCCGAGCGAACAGTGGCAAGTGTTTCATCACTGTCGGGCCGAAGACGGATGAGCTGTCAGTGCCTTCCCCCTGTCCAGCATCCAGCTCCTGGGCTGGGAAGTGGCTAAAAAAGGCCGTGGCTACGCTTTCCAGGCCTGCGCCTTTTACTGGGAGTAATTCTCAGATGCCAGGTCGCTGCCAACGTCCTTGCAGCCAATGGCAGAGAGGCCAGTAAGTTCACATTAACTGCAGAGTGTAACTGCGCTGAACATCTGCTCATGAATGAGAGCGCTGCCCACTAACTCAGCGAGTTGAGGCCCACTGATGAAAAATTCAACGTTCTCCTGGCTGGCACGCTTGTTTTGCACAATTCTCCTGAGCCCCTAGAATTATATTAAGAGAATTTCAGCACGGCCTGGTGTATCTGAGAGAACAGCTGGCACTGAAAAGGGATCTGCCGCTCTGCGAGAGCTCAGGGACTTCACACGGGATCTGCCTTCTCCTACAACCATTTGTCCTTGAAGGAAAAAAAATACCAGTGTTAAGCACCCAGGTAATAATAAGGAAGCAGAGGCTACATTTAGCTGATTACACCACCCATGTGCGCTACAGCGGACGGAGCATAACCAATGAAGACATGAATCGATATCGAGTGGAAAGAGAAGACAGAGGGGCAATTGTGACAATAAGTAGCTCCCTCAGGAGACCTATTCACTATATCTCTCCTTTGTTTGGCTTGTTTATCTCATTAGATTGTTAACTAGGAAGGATCTGCCCCCAACCCCACAATATGGAATCAATGTAATCAGAACAAGGAGCAGCCTGTTCAGGGGGCGACTACATGAAAGACTTTGGAAAATATGAAGGCAGTCCCGCAATCCTGTCCTTCATTTGCTGCAATTATGTGCCTCATAAGTTTATGATATTACTGGAGACAAAATGGACAAAATATATGACTGACTGTTAGCCTAAGACAGCTTTTTTTTTACTACAGGATAAAATTAAAAGAAAATGACACATGAAGTGACACATCTTTCCCCTGAAGATGATGAAATAGTTTCTCAGTTTAAAAATGTTAGGTTTAAGGAAGTGATGACTTCTAGCCCACACTAAGAATAAAAGATTACCACACTCTGTAATTTCACTTCTGTCTTTCTGTGAAATACAGTTAACTGTTTTCTATATGTCAGCACACAACACAACAGAGTCACTTTTATCTCATTTGATCTTTATCTAGGTTTCTTTGTAGACTGCACCGGATCACGTGGATATCATGGCAAAAATCCCCCCCGCCCCACCCTCCAAAAGAAAAGAAAAAAAAAAAAAAAAAGGATCTGTGAATATAATATAATATTGCCAGTGAAAACCAAGAGGATGTCTGGAGAGAAGCTCATTTAGCCAGTGACAAATGACAGCACTTTGTCTTCCTGACAAGATCCCTCCTTCATCAAATGTCCAACTTCACATGGAAATAGGAAATCACACATTATCACACTGACAAACAATTACAACCGTGTCATTAGCAGCAACCCTGGGCCCGAAACCATTAACAAAACACAATGTTGCACACCACGCGAACCATCAGAAGTAACACAGGATGTTAGATGAAAAGACGCCGATAAATCAATCATGACACAAACAACCTGATGCTTAGAGTTTTGGGAAGGATCTAAATGTTGGGAATGAGGGGTGAGAACAGTCATGTGTGCCAACAAATGAATCACAGAATAATCTCAAGCAATCAAAAGTTCCTCATCTCTGAATAAAGATTTATGTCTGTGTTGATGACAGAGCAGTGCTTGCTTTATATTAAAAGTCAACACTTTAGAGGAGTTTCTCTCTAAGTGACTTAATCAGATACAGAGCATTAGTATCTTTTTCAATACATCTCCCAGTGTCAGGCGGCAAATGAAAAAGCTAGCCTCTGTAAATATGACTGCTTACTTCTAACACAAACATTGTTGACACCTAATGTAATTTCAGCGGGACATCCAACTGAAAGCACACCGGGGTAATATAATGCTCTTAATGAGAATTCCTTCCAGCTTGAGACCTTGGCGAGATAGCCATAATGCATGGCTTCTCTTTTTAATAAAATAATTGTTACAGTTATTAAAGTTGAATCTCATCACAGTCGAGATGACAAAATAATTCATTACCAAAACCAAAGGCTTTAAATAGCTGCAAATTATGAAGCCCTACCACACCCCCACCCCTTGAAAACACACTTGCAGATAAATGGGTTCGTTATTTCGTATAAATATTACATATATACTGCCCTTGAGAGGAGGGAAATATTGCAACTGTCTGTTAAGAAGTTTGCAGACGCACGATGCGCCACTCACATTTAATCAATGCGGAAAAAGCTTTCAATAAGCAATAAGCATCCACCAAAACTATGATGAATTTAATTTTAGATCATTGTATTACAAACCTTCATCTAGTTAGAGCTCATGACTCATAATTGTTATTGTCTATCTATTGTGATTATTATTGTTATTTACAGTGCAGTCATAGCTTTGCATTGAATCATTATCTACATTTAATTCAGATATTACACATTATATCAGTATTATGATATAATACATTATATTGCAATACATGCTTCTGCAAACACATGCTAAATGTTATGCTATGCCTGCTTACACACATTTTCCCTCTTGTGTTTCTGCATTGCTCATCCCACGTTATCAGATCTTATAGCTGCATCTCAAAATGTCTTACAAGTCCGACCAATAATTCAAATGATTCATATATAAGTTGACATGGCAACAGCACAACACCGGTCTTGCTACTATCCACGGTGTTGCACATATTCCAGTTCATCGTCTCGGTTGCAGCGTTCCTCCTCACAGGACCTCCATGTGTGAACACACGTTTGTACAAACCTGACGACCTGACGACATTCCCCCGCCCTCCTTCCCGTTCGCAGCTCTCTCCTAGCTTTATTTATGTATTCAAAAGAGATAATTTACAGTGATGGCATGGAAACTTCCCAGCATGCCTTTTAACCTGTCGTTTTTCACTCTCTCCGCAGCAGGATGTCCAGAGGAAATGCTTTATTAAGATCCTGCCGACATGAAGAGCTGCTGTGACTTACTGGTGCATTACTGTCTAAAAGGCAAAGTTATTTAGACCAATAAAAGGCTAATATATTGTTGGAGTGGAATTACACAGAAGTTATCTCTGCCTTAATAACATCACCGCAACCCCTGATGTTGTTTAGATCAATAAAGCCCATTAAAGTACAGACCTCAAGCGCAGATAAGACTGCACTGCCACAGCAAAATACTGCTCGCTGGCATCTGAGAGAGCAGAGGTCTTTCACTGGCAAACAAAAAGTGGCCAAAATGAGAAAAACACTTCAAACTTAATACCATAAAAACTTTAAATCCAATGAAGTTCATTGTCTGCCTTATGGAGCCTTCAGGTCTGCTAGCAAGGCAGATAAACAAGAGGAAAGATGCTAATGGATTTTAGATACTGGTCGGACAAAGCAAAGTAAAGGTGTGTGTGTGTGTGTGTGTGTGTGTGTGTGTGTGTGTGTGTGTGTGTGAGTGAGAGAGAGAGAGAGAGAGAGAGAGAGACAGAGAGAGAAAGGTGAACCTGTACTACGGACCTCAGTTCCATCTCTGTACTGAGAATCACTTTGAGAAGAGGAAGGCTTTAAAATGTTTCAACACTTCCAACAGCAACCTTCCTCTGTCCTCCTCCACTGTTACATGAAAGCAGAAATGTAATTTTAATTAGTGTCCCTCATCATTATTATAATTTAGTGTGATGATGTCATTGTAAACAATTGTGAGGCCTCAGATTGAATCCACTTTTGACAAAAAGAGCAAATGAAGTCAGAGTAAACCATAAAACAAGAATAAAGGTCACAGTGGTACAGTCAGCAGACTGAGTCTCAGTGTTTTGGTGTTTTTTTCCTCCATCGTGCTGTGCTCATTCTTAACAATGTCCACCAGGTGATGCACTAAATCATTTGTGCAGCAACTGTCCATCAGCCCCCCAAGGTGTGATGACCACAGTCTGTCCACCCTCCCCTGAAGCTCCGCCCCAAGTCATGATGACAACACGAAAAAGGAGAAGATTCAGGAGTGTGTGAGTGTTTGTGTGCGTTTGCGCGTGTGCAGATGTGCGCATTCGCTTTTGGGAGTGCAGACAAGCATTCACGTGCATTTGTAAATTGCAGCACACTGAGACACCACAGTTCTCCACAGGAAACCACAGGAAACAGTTTTGACGCTATCGGTGTAAGCACACAAAAAGACAAACAAGATTTTTTTTTTTTGTTTTAAAGTACAGCATGTCCCCTATGGCTTATGTGCTGTCAATAGGAAGTTTACAGACATAAGCTACTCGGGTGGGGAAACTGCACTCAGAACAGAAATAATGCAGTGCTCGACAGCAACCATTGCCAGGTTGCCACTGGCAACCAATTCTTGGCCTTTTTAACATGTGAAACCGGGGACAGCAGACAGCACCCCAAAATAAATCACTTCTAAATCTGTTGCATTAGTGATAATATTGTTGTTACAGTCAGAACCAGAACCAGACAACACTGCACGGGTTTGGGTGTGTTTACAAGTTGGCAACAGCTGCACTACTGGTATTGTGTATACCTGGAATACATGGTGGACACGTTAAGTTAAGAGTTATTGTGTCCACGAATAACTGAATCTGTTTTTTAAGTACAGAAAATATAAGGTGCCCTTTGGCAACCAAAGTTTGATGCCTGGTTACCATCCTGGAAACAACTATGGAAGGTGAGTGTCGAGCCCTGCGACATAAAAAAAAAAAAACCTTTTAAAAGGTTTCTGGTGCTTTTTGCGCCCTCTCACCTCAGTGTGTATTTCACAGGACCACTCTGGCAGACACTGTAACGTTAGTCCTGGAAAGCAGCAGCACTAAGACTCAACTAAAAAATATTTCCACCCTCTTTATTCCTTTTCTCTTTTTCTTTTTCTTGCTGTTGTCATCTAGCAGCTGCGCTGTAGTCACTGTTAGACAGTGATCAAAGCAGCCGGGCCATTTCACTGACAAATAGGAGATTGTTATTATACTAAGTTTACCTTCACACAGTGAATGACAGTTCCATTTTTGTTTACACGAAAGGAAATTCGGGAGGAGTTCTCTCAGATTGGGATCTGACTGCACTCCTGTCCATTTTCAGACCTATAGTCTGAAACAACAGACGCAGACTCACATTTCACATATATGTTATAAAAAGCTAAGCTTAAAAGAAGATAGTTATTAATTAGCAGCATTGGACAAAATGCAAGATCTTTAAGAGGTTTGGATAATTTCATCTAAATCGCTTTAGAATGCTGTGACAGTGAATACAGAGACAGGACACATACACACACACACACAGGCCACGGTAATGATTGTGAATAATATCCTTGCAAAATGATCAACTCTGACAATGTAATATTACCCAACAATAAATACATCATGGACAAAAAAAGGAGAGAGGAAAGAAGATCTTCTAGCAGCCCCGAGTGAAAGCATAAATAAAGTGTGGCACATCTTTTACCTTCTTCAATTATCTGCCTTTTGACATGCAAGCTGAGCACAGTGTAATTAACATCTCAGGAGATAATGGGGTCGCTACTCACTGATCAATCTCACACATATATTATTTGCCTTTTACCAGTCCAACCTCCTGTTATTCTAGGACGGAAATATTCCACGTTTTTTTCCCCTTCTTTTGGGTGGGGGCATTTAATAAAATTCTGGTAATAGGCCTAATGACTCATCCAATTGAGCTCATCTTCCAAAACATCAATTAGTCTAAGACCCGGCTTGCACTCAAATAGAGCCTTTGCTATCACAATAAATAACAAATCTTTTCCGATTCATGCAAGATGTAACCGTGTTGTCATTATCAATCACAGGCATCGTCACAAGACAGAGAAGAATGAATAAAAACATTGTCGGCTCTTGAAGATTGTTCCCCCTGTGCCTTTAGCAGTAACAGGTGTTGTAGCTGGACCCTCTGACCTGGTAAAAACACTTAACAATACAATCTGGAATTTATTTGACCTTCTCAGTGTTGGCTAAATTCTCTTGTTTTTGAACAGGCTTAGTTTGGCTCATGAATGGAAATAAGCTTAGAGGCACATTCTTAACTCATTACAACTGAAGACACGTCTCTTTACTCCAATATATACAAATATTACAGATTCACTCCAATCTTTTCTCCGGCTCAAAATGCATGAAATCAAAGTCTGTGTACTTTACAAATATTAAGGCTGCAACTAACGATGATTTTCATCATCAGTTAATCTATCGATCATTTCTTTTGATTAACAGATTCGTTGTTTGGTCCATGATGGTGAAAAATGTTGTTCACCGTTTCCCAAAGTCTGAGATGATGTCAAGACACAAGATATTCAGTTTACTGTCATAAGGATAAAACACCTAAAAAATATTCACGTTTGAGAAACTGAAATTAGAGAATTTAGACATTTATTCTTAAACAATGACTCCAGATGATTAATCAATTACTAATATAGCCGGTGATTAATGTAATAGTTGATAACTAATTGATTGCAGCTCTATCCATAAGGGGAGCAGTATTTCAACAGGTTTTGCTACACTTTAAAGCTATTACATTTGCTTTGATATAAAAGGAGGTCAATCTATATTGACTCATTAATAAAACTCCTTTCACAGGTAATCTCTGGTCATCTCCATTCACAGAATATCCAGTCTGCAACAGCAGATCAATCAATAAATTGATAAATGAACAAAACAAGCCTACTCCAAGTACGGACGAAATCATTTGCAATCATATCTGTGTAACACTGACAAAATATACTGTTGACTGCAACTGCAACAAGTTTCTGTAAAACAAAACTGTGTAATATTTTGTTCTGTTACTACCCACCACCAACCAACAACATCTGTATGTCATGGCTATTCAAGAATGGTGACACTGTGCACACGACAGAGCTGCACAGTGCTTCTCTCTGCTTATCTGCCACATGTCTTTGAACAAACCTCAAAATCAGCCCCGAGATTTATATTGTTTCGCTTGTACGTACCTCCTTCCCCCGCCCCAGGTTCAAAGCTAAGTGTCTGTCCCCTGAAAGAAGTCACTGGCACACACCTAACCAACACGTGTGGAGGGAGCAGGGAGGGCACAGACCAACATACAGTACAGTAGAGATATGAGCATTGATTGAACACCTTAAGGGGAGAAACCACACTTCCTCTTTAAGAGACTGAGCTGGCATAAGTGCGTAATAACTGTGTCCCTGTAATGACAACTGCTGCTTAAGTTGCATCACCCACAGATCTGTTAATAGTACCTCATATGCTGGAGCTGTGTTGTTAACCTCAAGACAGCACAATACTTGCCATTATTTGGTAACGCTACTAGCCTTTTTTAGGACCACAGCAACCTTCTATTATAGCTGTATTTATCGCTCTGTGTCAGTCATTCTTTCACTCAAATGAAGCTGTTTAATGTGCAGGGAGTGGTCGGCCTTCACTGTAAAAAAAAAAAAAAAAAAAAAACTATGCAAGCAAGGTTAGCTATTGTGACCGAAAGTTGACTCCATTAAATGTACCCAGAAGTCAATTTTCAGCACTTTCAGTCAGGAAACAAAACAGATTTTAAGCAGGTGTTCACAAGGAACTACGCTCACTCGTCAGCTTCACCAAAAACTGTAAAATGATGATGGATTCCTTCACAAATTCTAGCAAAACCACTGCTAGCTTTTTAGCCTTTCTGTCTAACACTCTGAAGATCAAGAACTTTTGTAAAAGACATAAAATGGGGAAAAAAAGGATACGAGAGTTGATCAAAAGAAATGAATCTAAGACAATCAGTGCTGTTGTTGCTGCGGGGAGTGTTATGGGCTGTACTTGAAGTGTATTATTAACTCAACGCTGCCTGGACACGCGGGGGCTGTTTTACAACAGATGTGCGTTTTATGTGGCAGGTTCTCCAGAGTTTAGATGCCGCTGTCCACGTAGATGAGGCCGTAAGGCAGGTCATAAAACCTGCCTTTGAAACTTGTGGGTGGATTAATTTCGACATGACAGCCAAGCGAGCAGAGATCTGAACGGCTTACCTTTTCGGCGCACTCAGACACAGACACACACACACACGTCTTACTGCTCAGTATCCCACCAGATGAAAGTCAGAGATGGCAGGACTCATGACGAGGTGAAAAGTTGTGCCTGCCGCATGTTCAATCCTATCTGACTAATAATGTAACGATTTCTGTGTATCTACTCTTGGGTGGTATGAAATTATGTTACACACACTTTTACCATAATGTGAATACTGTATTGTGGGGTGACGACAAAGGTAATTGTACTGCAACCACACTGTACAGTGTAATTACTGGGATTTACAAACCTCCAGCACCCCCACCCCCTGCTTTACAAGGTGGAATTCCTGGCAGGACACACACACACACACTTTTGGAGTATCTTAAAACACTTTAACACATGCACTTTTCTGACACACTCGGTTTTCTTAATGTTCTCCTCTACACAGATTAGAGTTTTCCTACCATCTCTGACACACAATGCAATCTTAAAGCTTCACACTCCTGTTCCTCAGTGACCTGTGCTGACTTTGATACCTCCTCCTGGGCCGAGCAGGAAGGCACGCTGAGTGAGCTCTCTGCTGGCTGTATCCAGACCCAGCCTCTTACACAATACAGCCTGGATGGCCCTGCAGCAGGCCAACCCCCCCCCACCCTCCAATAACCCACTTCCCATTCTTGATCAAACCTGGGGATTGTAGTGTGAGGGTGGAGATGAGAAAGATGGGAGGAGGTGTGCATGTGGGGTGTGTGTGTGTGTATGTGTGTGTGTGTGAGTGGGGCGGGGCGGGGGGGGGGGACGGCACATCCTGCGTGAAACCGCATCCTGAACAAGCATCGCTACATCTCACTGTAAATAAATACTCTCTCCTCCGCGTAGCTTCCGTCAACTGTCACCGCCTTGGCTCCCAATCACCTTCAAGTCCAAACAGGAAAGTGCAGGGAGGCGAGGGAGATGGCAGATATGAGCTTTAATTTGCTTCTCGCTGCACTTTAGCCCGGGTGCACACCGCTTCCTATTCTCCTGTTCTGACCAGCTGCCCCGGCTTCGTTCCAGACCCTGAGTCCTTCCTGTCACCTTTCATTACCACATTATCCAGGAGGAGGCTCCCTGTGTAGCCGGGAAATCACCATTTGGTGGTGCTCCCTCCCTCCCTCCTCCTCCTCCTCCCGTTTATGTAGTATTGTGCGAGACATTCAAAGCCACGCGCAACATCCTCAAAGGAGCGCTGCTGCCTTGTTACCTGCTAATCCCCTGTGCATTATCACAGGAGACGCGACTGAACAACAGAGCATGACGAAGGCAACAACTGAGACATGACAAGCTCTCAGTCCATAAATTGCTTTGTGTTGCAAGGCTCTCGTCAGGCTGGCTTCAGTGTGCGAATATCTATTATTTGATTAAGTATTAAAGGCCTGCTTGTTGTGATGACAGACTGACGTGCGTGTTATATGACAAAATGTTTCTGATTACAGACAAAACCAAGACAACAACCATCCAGTCAATGAAAGGAATTTATATGGTAGCAGCTCCACTTCATGTTTATACTGTTGTCCTACTTCCTATTTGAGTTTTGCCTTCATGAGTGAGAGAATCCAGGCCCACAGTCCTCCAGCACTTCTTGCATTGTTTTATTACACTTGAATGAGTTGAGCTGAAAATTGCATGCAGCTGCCGACTGCAGCGCATCAGTGTATGGCCTGGGCTTAGCACTGCCCAGCAGGCTTGAAAAATCATTCAGTAACTGATCTGTCAAGATCCACGTCTAAGCTTTCTGTACGGGGGCTTGTATGTTGTGTGTATAGAAACAGAATGGTTATATTTACATTAATATAATATATATTTACAGGACACCAAAGAGGGTAATACATATTTTAGAAAATTGTTTTTAGGCTGATAAATAACATTACTCAACTGGGATTAAGATGAGGCTCTAAACAGTTTAATCCATACACAAAACCTTTGTTAAAACAGCAGTGATATTTCATTTTTAAGAAGTGCACTGCTTAACAGTGATGACATTCTACATGCAAAGGATGCAATGCAAGACTGCTTCTATTCAAAACCATAAAAATAATGATCTGAGGATAAAGGATGAAGGAAGTAAGACTAGGCTAAATTAGCCGCATGGTTAAACATTCTGTGTACAACAAAACATAAGCTGTTTCAGTAAAGTAGCTGCTCTCTGTTTGAAACAGGAAGAGATGATAACTATTATTATTTTCCAACCAAATTAGCAGTTAAGATATATACCATATGCAAACTCGCACATAGGAATGTTTTGCAGGAGGAACTAGAAAAAATAAAATGAGCAAGTGATAGATATAAAGCCAAGGATTTAGTGCCATCTGTCCGTAGTCTTGTTTTTTAAATCTTGTCAGAAATCAGCTGAATGTGATTCAGCAGGTTGCTGACATATTGGGCCTCTCTCTCTCTCTCTCTCTCTCTCTCTCTCTCTCTCTCTCTCTCTCTCTCTCTCTCTCTCTCTCTCTCTCTCTATTCAAAGCATCAGCAGTGTTAAGCGAGCCATTCTGCATAGCTGTTGCATGTTAAGTTGTGCCATCTTGATCAGACAGTTAACAGGCACCCTCCTCTTTGCCTGAGGAGAAGTTTCACTGGCCAGACACATTACTTTAAAGAGCAGCATCTTACTGAGCATGTCACAACCTGCCCGGGGGGGTTAGGGTGAGTGTCTGTGAGTTTGGGTGTGTTTATGTTTTATCCTCAGGACCCCCGATTGTTGTTCATTTCCTGTGCAAAGGCAAAATAAGCACATAAAGGCCAAAATGTGCTCTTTCCCCGGCCTTCATCCACATCACAGCACTTTTCCGCACAAGTGGCTAGCCACAGATAATTATGCAATTAAAAATTTTCCGTGATCTATCTGTCAGGCTGATCTAATTCACTGCTCAATGACACTAATGGCGCAGAAGCCTCTTTTCGCCGCTCTCCTTCCCAAAGCAAAGCCTTTCCTCTGTATCACAACGCAGCAAAACCATCTGCAACAGAGGAAAACAGAGGAGCCAAGAGGGAATAGTAAGCAGTATTTGTTCAGCAGGACAAGTAGTGAATGTGCTAAGACTCCAGCAGTTTTCACTACGACACATAGTGCGTAAGGAATAGGGAGGTTCATTTGAGTAAGGTTCAAATTAACCTGCGCGGAAGAAGAAAAGAAGAAAATAGAGTGACCTCTATTTTCTGAGACAACACTCACTTCAACCAACGCTGACATTAACACCATCATGACAAAACACATCATGGAGGCTGAATGAACGTGACAGAAAAACAGTCACATTAAAAGCACTGCAGCAGCACGTGAAAAATAAAACATTATCTTTGTTTTTTTAAATGAACTGAACATGCATTCGCAATTTAATATCTGCATTGAATCGTGAAGAAAGCCTGGGTCTGAGGACAAGTAACTAAGACTGTGCCATTTAGACAGAGCTGTGCAGGGTGTGAACTACTGGCCAGGAGGATTTAGCTAAACCTTGACCTGGATATTTGCACTCCTCAGCTCCACCCAGTGTGACGAGGAACACAGATACTCCTACCTCGGAGTTCAAGGGAATGTGCTTGCATGGCGTGGCTCTGTCCTTCCCAAACCAGCTCCACCAAGCACAATGGCAGCAGAGAGTTTTTTATGTTTATGAGCTATCCTGATGGGCATACACATATCCATTAGATAGAGTCCGCCATAGAGGGGGTCAGTATTAACCCAGAAGCAAGTGCCCCATCAGCAGAGAGGAGAAAGCTGCCTTATGGCAACAGATCACAGACTCAGCCATTGGCCACAAAGCCCACAAATGAGGCGCGCGTAGTGGCAGGGCAGTGGAGAAAGAGGAGCAGAGAGATGACCCCTCCTCATCCATGCATGAATCTGCTCCTCTGCCTCATGTTTTTTTTTTTTTTTCTGACTGTTTCTCTGCCTCTCCCCTTAAAATTATCAAAACATGTTTAACAAGCCAACAACAATTTCACAGAATATTCACCGTCACCTGCAGAATTCATCAGAGATTATGTTGCAGGCCTGTAATGTAATTTCTTATAACTGGCCATTAATTTATACAATATTTAGAGAGATTCTATAATGGATGTTTTCTGTAATTACTGCTGAGCAGAGGCAGGGCTGGTGCAGCAAAGTTAAAAACACAACCTGACATGGAGATTGGGAAAGAGAGGCCGCAGCGAGGGCCTGCTGGGAAGGTTTCACTCATCACAGCCTGACCCCTGCTGCTGGCAATGGCAGGAGATGGGGAGCAGGGAGAGGAGATAGACTCCTCTTCACAGTCAGAGATTTAATTGCATGCAGATTCCATTACCTCTGCACAAATGTCACATTCTCTTCTGATCAGGGGGCACGGCAGCCACTGGCAGCGTGGCTGGCGAGCAGCCAGACTATAGTGCAGAAAGTGTTCAGCCAATCAGGGATCCCAGGGCAGACAGAGGTGAGGAGAGGGACAGAACGACTACAGTACGCCAGAGATATTAAAAAACAAAGGAGAGTCACGAACACAAAGCTGCTGACGGTGCAACAATCAGGCAGAGGGTAATATGCTATACGCCAACAGATGTCAAATGTTTAATTGATTTCAGGTGAGCAATTAGCTGCATTTATGACTATTATCGCTACACGACTGAAGTTGGCAAAGGTTGGCAAAAATAGGTGGACTAATTGTCATATTCATATATTTACAAGATGATACAAATGATGAGCAGGCAGTTTAACGTGAAAATAACCCTTGTCATATTGCATTAATAGTTTTAACCACCAACACAAACCATAAAGAAATTCTGACAAAAACCAAATGTCAAATGTCCTGTGTTGTCCAAACTCAAAGACTGTGACTGTACTCTCACAGAAGACTAGGAAAATCAGCAAGAACTCTAGACCTTTGAGCTGGTACCAGTGAATTTTTGCAAATTCTTTTAAAGAAATCAGCTAAACACTAAAAGAAAATAGCTGCAGATTATTGATATATTGTTCACAATTACTGACATGGTAATCTTAAAATGGTCTAAGGATGTGAAAGTTTTAGAAATCCAAGCCAAAAGCCAAAGTTGAAATTCTTTTCTGTTTGATAAAAATAAAACTGTAGCCAACATTACTTCTGCTTTTGTTTTATTTCTGATATCTGAAGACACTCTGTGAACAGAACCAACAGAGTGGTGACTATTCTCTAAATATACGAAGATCATATCAAAGTTTTAACCTTATTAGTTGAATAGCTCTGAACTGGGACCTCCAGGATGAGGGTTGTGAGGTGGCTCTGGTTGGCTCTGCTGACTTTAAACTGGGAAAGTGGCCATCCACAAGAGCAATCCCAGACCTTTTTAAAACGCTGGCAAAATCAGACACATGGGCAACAAATCAGAGGCGGCCTGGAACCAGTCTACACGAATACAGGCCTGGAGCTTAATTTCTACAATATAATTGTAATATTGGTGAGTAAAAATGCAATTAGTTATTTTCCCCCCAAAAAAATATTCAGCCTTATTCTGTACTATTCGTTTCATTTCACGTCCGTACTCATTGGCTTAAACTGCTGAACAATTAAACTGATGAAAAGCTCAGAATACATCTGTTGGGATCTGCTTCAAGCTAATTATGGCCTGATAGAAACAAGCCTAATAGTCTTACCTAACTGTGTTTTGGAGTCACTTCACAGACAAACAGCACACACATTACTGTATGAAACAAGAGAAGGGCCGGTGGGAGGACTTAGGCCACATACCCTTATCACTGGTGCAGGACAGACTGGCACTCCATTCCTCCAATGAGAATTTGGCTCACAGTCTTGAGGGCAGGGCAGGGTTTCACAGAGGACACTGAGAGAGAGAGAGGGAGAGAGAGAGAGAGAGAGAGAGAGAGAGAGAGAGAGAGAGGAGGAAGGAAGGGGAAAGATACAACTATTACAAACAGGAAGTGAAAAGGTGGGGAAAGCCCCTACACTGGTCCATTGTGCCCACATGTACAGAAATGACATAAGGACAGGCAAAAGTAAAAGTGATTGTCAGCCACAAGTATTTGATATATTATGACACACTGATTCCTGTTGGCATCTCCTGGCCTACATGCATATCAAGTTATCTTTCATATCTGAACATGTAGATAAGACATTATGCGCCATGTAAAGTACTAGCATGTATCAAAGTTTCTGTGGTTCCGTTCTGACTTTAAATATGTCACACAGTTGCCCTTTATTAACTTTAAACTTTGCACACGTTTCTGATACCCACATCAAAAAACATGCTGCTTTCATTTCATGTGTTCTCAGTCATGGTTAGAAAATGGACATGAACTGTGATAAAATAAACAGCCAACCACAAGAAGAAAGAAGAAAAATATGTGAGAAAAAAGGCAATAACTGTCATTTCAAACACATTACAGACACCATGTCACAAAAATTCAATTACAAGGTACTACGAAAAGGTAATTTAACCACTGAGTCTGATTGCTCTGGAGAATGCATTCACATTAATACAGTGACCCACAAACCCTGCAGTGATCTCCACCTCAGTAAAAAAAAAAAAAAAAAACACACACACACAAATATTTGCGATATTACATGTTTTTTTGCATAAATGATGCATGACTGGTACCTCTACAAAAACATCTGAAACAAACTGGACATTTTGTTTATTCAAAAACCCGATGTTAAGCTCAAAAGCATTCATCTGGAGCCAGATAAACAAGTGGAAAGATGCTAATGACTTCCAGATACGCTTCAGATCATGCAAATGAGGCAGCAGAATGGATGGCTTCTGGTTTTGTCCCTGTCACAGGAGTCATGGCTGCATGTGTGGCTTGTTGGCCTGTGATATATGTGTGTACCACTTTGCTGTTTAATGTGGCTGTGTCTCCGGCAGCACAACGAAGCAATTCAGCTCCCAGTTAATTGGCCTGTTCTATGAGAGAGCATGTCAAAAACCAAATCTATAACTCTGTTTTCTGTGTGGAGCGGTGTAGCTCTCCAACCAGACACAACAAACCACAGCCCCGACGTCCCAACTCCTCATAATTCACCAGTGTGGAATTCAACTAACCCCATTAGTGCAGCCGTTGTTTCCACAGCCCGTCCACATTCCTGGGCCTGCCATCAGCCCCCAGATAAGACCCCTCTACTCGGTTGCATCCCTGTCATTACTCCCAAAAATATGTTGATCCTAACAGACAGCCCCCCCCCAAGGATTTATGGCTGCACTATTGTATCTCCATGCCCCTCAAAAGGAGCATTGGCTTCTAAACGTCCCTTCCTCGCTTTCAGGTCGACAACAGGGGTGCCCTCAGCGGCTTGAGCTCGCTGCCATGCAGCTTACTCACACACTTGATGAGAAGATTAAAAAAAAGATAGGATTTATGTGCTGTCTCACCAAAACCATGTTAAAATAGCACGGGAGGGCATAGAATTAAGAAGTAGCTCAGACTTTGAGTCTTGCAAATTAACGAGCACTGGATTTTAAAAAGTGGTTAGCTTTTATAGTGTAATCTGTCCATAAAAAAACAAGCAAACACTTTGAGATAAACTGCACGCTAAGACGGCGACATAAAGTTAAACATCACCTCAAACTGTAAAGCGTTCTCACTTTGCGGCCTTTTGCATGCCAGCTGCTCAACACTCAACTCGCTGCTTCTCTGGAAACATGTGGTTGTAATCCCCCCTTTTCACTCAAATTACAAACTATGTCAGTTCCTGAAGAAACTCCGCATCCAGCCACTTTGCAGCACGTGTGTTAATTGCCACTCATTTGGGAGTTTCCAGGCAAACTAGACAGGCATTTGAAGCTGTCCATCCTTGTTGAGGAATATGAGTAGGGTCAGAAATTAGCAGCCGTCAGGTGCCAAATGATGGTTTTCGCTATATAAATCACAAGAGGCCACCTGCTGCACGCTTGAAAACACATATTTGCTGTGTACTGTCACTGACAAACAGACACCCCGGTGACTGTGAGACTTTCCCACATCAATCAGGCTGTTCTTATAAAAAAGCGACTTTTACATTGGATGATGAAAAGTTTTAATGAATGATTTTCATTTTAGCATCTAGCCCACCTTTTCTGGTCTCATTTTTTTGAGACCTGAGTGCATCCAGAAGCAAAAAGCATATGCTCCTGTAAGACTTAACAATCCCCCATTCCAAAGCACGTCAATTTCTGCAGAACCTCCTTCTTAGCGTCTCATATTCTGTCACTTGATGTTGCCATGGGTGTTTCATAGGAAATAAGAGCCGAAGCCAAAATCAGGAAGCAACCTCTACAGTGATGTAAGTCAGACATGCTCTGTCAGATTTTGACACTGGCTATAAGTCATCGTGTCCAGAGGTATGTGGCTTTTCATTAACACTGTGAGACAGCTGGACTCACTCACTGGAATTACGTGAGAAAACATCTTTCTAAACTTCACGTCCTATCACAAAACACTGGAAGTTCCAGCATGAGTTTCAGGCATGCTTTAAGTAAGCAACAATGTTCGGTTGCTAAAGTGGGTAGTATAGCTGCTGTTAGCATCAGTTGGAATACTGGAAAGTATTCCAACTATAGTAACTACACCAAAGGCTTTTCTTGATGGAATTTTCGCTTTTCTATGGTTCATTGGTCTGTGGTTGAAGTTGATAGATGGAGATACTTGTGTAACATACTCAAGTAGTCAGAAAAAGAAAATCTAAAAGTGAAAAAGGAGATAAGCAACACATAAACAAGAGGTGAGAGTCACAAAAGACAGCAGACCAGGCATCCATAAAGTGCATAGCAGTGTAGTAACCTAACTGAGAACACCAGTAATCAGGTATTGCAGAGCACTGTGACTGCAGTGGGGGACACTGGTGCTGATCGGATCAATGGCTTGACCCATTAAGTCACACCACTCCCAGTCCAGTACCTCATCTAATAAGAGCTGGTCTTAGGTAACACCCATGGCTGACCCATGCTGCTGAGGACAATTACAAGAGAGTGGTCTTTCAGGGCCGACGCCCACTTGACCCGGTAGCGTAAAGACACTGAGGAGATCCGCATGATTTAAACTCCTCCCCAAGACGTGCTGACAAGGTTAGAGGGTCAACGCAGACATTAACAGGTCAGTGTGTGGCCCACTTGGGAACAATTACTCCCAGTCACAGCTAAGTGGACACTTGATTGAACACGACGGAGGCAGGACACACTTCCCACAGATAACAATCCCCAGAGCCATTTAGGATAAAAAGCCCTTGTGATACAGCCTTTATGGGCAAAATTCATCTTCCTTTTCCCTTTTAAAAGAATGTGAGAGTGTGATAGAGAGCCATTCTCTGGGAGAGATGAGTCTCTCAAAGCATTACCATTTTCTAGCAATACTAATAGCTGCTTATGACACAGAAACAATTACAAGGTGACTAGGAGAAAAAGCTAAACAATGGGACGAGCTGTTAAGATTTCATTTTTCATTCATGGAAAAAACAGACTTCACAAAAGAAATTGTTCTGTCTTGCAACAGACCTTGTCAGAACACTCATATTTTACAGCGAGGTTCAACAGAACAGCAGCAAAACCAATAGAAGTGAACACACTGACATAAATATACCACTCCTCGATAAATCTCTCATCTCTAATTAACTGTGTGGGTGCTGCACTTTTTTATGCTTTTCGACCTTTGACCTACTGACAGTTTGACCCCTCTTCCCACCACAATGACTAAAACTTTGCCTTGAACATCTGGCGTCTTATGTGCAGACGGCACCCTCCCCAATTTTGAGTCGTTTCATGCCACAACTCAACAACAAATAGTTTGTGTGTTTCATCATAACGATGAAGAGGAAGAGGAAAAACTAAACAGATGTTCGGGGGTAGCTACTGCAGATAAAAAAGCAAACTTAGCAATGTGGATCTCTGTGCAAAATGGTCACTCTCGTCCTATAGTCTCTTCGTACACAAATAGGGCTTATCGATTTGCCAACACATTTCCACCGGCATTTGCATAAGCTGTGTGTTGTTTGTGGTATTGTTTCTTTTTTTCCAGGGGCTTTGTTTATTTATTTCTCTGGGTTAGAAAATCAGTTTCACATTGTCCCCTCGATCTGTAGCGGTGGCTGGTG
The DNA here is from genome assembly GCA_028641955.1 of Protonibea diacanthus. Lineage (NCBI taxonomy): Eukaryota > Metazoa > Chordata > Actinopteri > Sciaenidae > Protonibea > Protonibea diacanthus. The sequence goes on along the minus strand of CM053978.1, from coordinate 24,952,172 downwards.
CTGCAGCTGTTGGTTGTTAGTGGCTGGAGATGACACAGTTCACCACTTCTCCAGGAGAGAGCCGGGCCCAGAGACCAGGACAGCTGCAGAGCAGGAGGAGGATTACAAAATCCACGGAGAGAAGAGAGGAGGAGAGGGGAGAATTTGCCTTTTTTAAGAGAAAAAGGTAAAGAACTCACTTTGTTGACAGACTTATACGACTCTAGAGGAAGAAGCTCTTTTCTTAGGAATCAAGAAGGCCAACATTAGCAGAGAAAAAAAAAACCAACTCCTGCAGAGAATCTCTCTCCCCCTATCTGTCTAACCCGCCCTCCTCATTAACGGGGCTCTTTTCCAATTTAGGACCCCTGAGCACTAACCTACCCAAAGAATTCAGCAAAGTGACACACAACATTAACCCATTTGCACATGCAGAGCGCAAACGCAACAGGCTCGCCGGCTGACCCATTGGTTGTTGTGGCAGTCAGCTTTATTTCCCAGGACCGTTTTGTAACCAAGTGGGCATCATGTGAATACCATCTGGGTACCACTTATTTAAAGCTGGCAGAAGTCCCGTGGCAGCCAGCCTGGCAATGAGGAGAAGGGAATAAATTGCATCATTTACTTAACATGCATTTACCGTTGTGCCCGTTAAAAGCCCATGACTAAATAATTTGTTTTTTTCGGGTGCCAGTTTCCGCCGTCAGCCAAATTGTGTTGTATGCGCGGCAAACAGAGCAACTGTCAAAGGGTTGATAAAGGAGATATCGAGATGTTAAGCACATGAAATCGCGTTTACCACCAAGTATATTAACAGCCCCGAATCCACTTACACCAAAGAAATCTCCCTGTGCGTTTTGCACTGCACAAAACCCATAAACAGACAATAAACACATTGTAATTATAATGCCAACTCTTTAATTACGTGTGTCATTTGGGGATGGTCGGGCTCACTAATTGTCAGAGTGATGTGAAAGGATTGGGGGGGAAGGCAAGAAGGAGATCGAGCCTCGGGCCCAATGAGAACCATATTCCCCACTCTCCAAGCGTGTTAGAAGGCAGAAAATTCAATTGGCATGGTTCCAAAGAAGAACAGTCCAAACAGCCTTAATCAGCAGGGACAAACTCCATGCAAATCATTTACATTAGCACAAGTGGAGAGAAATATCTTACGTTTCACTTCCAGAACATGAAAGTGAGGAAAAGCTTTGCCTGCCGTAACCTTGTTGCCATATGTCTTCATACAAAAGCCTTGTTCGGCTCAGTTGCCACTGTCTAGATGTTATAGGCATAAAAGGAAGAAGGTACCTACAACTCTCAGTTAGCCTGAGTTACAGCAGGATAGACATCTCCTTTTACTTTACATAGCAAAAACATGGATGACACACTTTAATCCTATTATGTTGCCAGTAAGCAGTAGACTTACAGCGACAAAATGTCCCATCGTTGCTCGTCTACATAAACGTTTGACTCAACATCATGGTTCGCTATGTTCAGTACACTGTTGACTCTCGTTAGACTATTTTGTTCACATTTATAAGCAGCTAATCACAAGATATTTATGTTGCATTACATTGTTTCATAAATGACCTCTCACTAAAGTAGTGAGAACATCAGTTTCTCCACAATGTTGCTAAACACCTTTCTTCAGTGCTAGATATGAACTCATCAGAGCTCCAATTCAGCAGAATCGGTGAAGCAACATGGGAGTGGATATTATGAATATGTATGGATATGTAACTTTGACTGTATATTTTGCAACACATTCAGTTGCTGAACTTTCTGGATGACGTCCTGTTATTAACTGATGGCAAGCTCAGAACAACGGTACAGGAAAAGGTCTGATGGTTGACAAATTTCAATATTACAGACTAAGTAATCTCTACTTGATGGATTACGCTGAAAGAGTGGCATGAAACTGTTTCTGTGGGCGTATTAATACGATCTTCACTTAACATTGGAATCTATTTTTACAATTTGTAATTAGATACAAAAAAATCTTGTTCACTAGAGTATTCTTTTAAAAATACTTTTTTAGCAGTATCAGCCAACCCTACTGTCATGGAAGTATGAGTAGGTCATACTTTTATTGCAAATTCTATGCAAACATATATATTTTTATATCTACAGTTTGATCCAAGTAAACCACATTTTGTTAAATTAAATAAAATAAAAGATTCTTATTTTAGTGAGGCCTAAGAAGACTCACATGAAGAAACAAGCCACACAATGTTTCATATTATCTTCAGCAATTCAGTTATTTTTGACATGAACAGACCGCTGTCTGGCCACTTCCTATGCTCAACAGACAGACTAAATGTGTTAATGGGTTTACTTGTGTGTTTTAGCAATGCAAAGCTGTTGGGATAGGACAGTTCACAGTTCATCAACATCTCATGCACAATTCTCCACTATATTTAAAGTGGCCTCCACCCTGATGAACTTTATGACCTTTATGACAACACACACGGAGCGGTAGCTACAAACAACATTGTCTGTTTAAGCAAGAACTTGTTTTTCCAAGTCTGGTCACATGATCTGAAATATCAGAGTCCAAACAAGAAGTGAGCGGCCTTGAATAACTCACTGCATTAGCATATACAGTTACGGCTGCGAATATGGTGGACAAAGATCTTCGAGTGAATTATTGAAACCGCCGTGAGTACAGTGCACCCTGAAAACACTCTGTGAGATGACATCTCTGAGATGAATCATCAGCCGAGCACTGAGAAAAGTCAGTTAGGCCATGAGAAACTGTCTCCACCATTGTTTACATATTGACTGGCACTATGTGGTTGGGCCCTGATGAGAACAAAACATACTCTTCAATGGTATGATCTCACTTGGTGGAAAAAGAGCTGTCACCGTGAATCTGGTAGGAGGGGTGTGGCATTGCAATCAATGAAGGTGGAGAGACTTAAACACAAACAAAACAAATCTATTATTGGTCCCACAGCATGAAATCATACATTAGCTAAGCTGGTCCTGAAACAGTCAAGCCTGCACCAGCTACTCTACAATTTACTGCTCAAATTGTTCTCACCTCTGCTTTTTCCATTCCTCTGTCTATGTGAGGTTCAACTGAACACTTCACTGTGGCCCGCAAGGTCTTTTACACAGGACCACTATTGATGAAAGAGATCAGAGTGACTGAGTGAAAGAGAAAGAGCGCATGAAGGATACAGAATTTTCATCTGCTATCCATCTCATATTCTAATGTAGCTATTATGCTCTAAAAAGAGACTGCTCATCTATTCATTTTACCGGGGAATCTGCAAAAAAAAAATATGACACCGCAAGAGGGCTGGTCGGAGTGATTAAAATTCTTTGAATTAGCCGTTCAATCACTGCATACGATTGTGTATAAAGTACACAGAAATGCACTCAAAATCCTGGCCCAACTCGTCTCTGTAGCGTGATATGAAAAGATTGATTTACTCATTTCTAACTGTGAGTTGTTTTCGGCATGAGGAATTGATTGGTCAACACATTAAAAGCTTGTACATCATGCACTCCGTATACACAACATGAAAAGGCTTTTAGAAAAATATCCAATAACTCTGGACGGCCGGTTGCTTAAACCACAATGTACTTGTGACAGTTTTCCAACAAAAGGCTGTAACCGTAAATAGTAAATGGTTAACAGTGGCGAGTTGTGAAGAAAAGATGCAGGAGGCACTTTGTCAGTGTCACTCTATTCCTCCTGGATTTCACAAACTCTGTACTGGCAGCAGGAAAACACTGGAATAATGTCTGTCATTTGAAGACAATGTGATCATTCATGAATATGGGTTAGGCTTAGGTTTGTTTAGGGTTAGAATATCTTCTGATATTGCTAAGATTCAATACATATAATACAACATTTGACATTTGCTTAAGTTTTGAGTGCAGCTAACTGAACGCTAAAATACATACTACCATAAATAAGAGAATAAATATATCGCGAAACTAATTTGGGTTCCTTTCATAAACAAACTTCACGTCTGATGTGGTGTACGACACGCGCTTTCTACACGTGTCTGACCAATACGTAAGCCACTGCTATCACTGGTTGATCTCTGGTGCGACAGGCCGTCATCACAGAGACTCACATCTGCAACTGATGTTCTATTCACATCACATCAGAGAGTTTTTTCTCATGCTTTTCACTATAGTACCTGGAACAAAATAAGTACAAACAAAGTTTCAGTTCCAGTTCAGTTTCTCTCTCTCGCTCACCCACTCATACACTCTTTGTCTTTTTTTGGACTCGTAAGGTAGTTAGACAAATGTGTTGCAAACCACAGTAAAAAATCTATATATTTTTTTTTTTTTAATTAAAGAAAATTTCCACCCTGAAAAGAAAACTGTGTTCACTCATTCATAAGAAGGAGAGCACTGTCGGGGTGTTTGTAACGTTAAACTATGTACGTCTGAGTCAACTTTCTGCTGTCGTCTTGTCCTCGCCACCTCAGCGCTCATTTTGTTTTTGACAGATCACGTTTTACAGCATGGGCTGCATACCTGTTTTTACGGCCTGCTGTTATGTCACCTGACTGCCAGCGTGTGTGCACTCTTACTGTCAAGAGGTAGAGCACATCAGTGTCGCTGGAAACAGGGGAGCGCTTCCAGCACGAGGTTATTACACAGAATGCTGCTGAAGCGTCCCCTATAATCATTCCAACTGCATTTAAGACGAGTTGACAACACAATTGTGATTTGATAATTCGTGCAGCAATTCATAACCATTCATTTCCTTTCATTGAAGTTTTGAGTAAGTGTGGGTTTTTTCCTTATATCGTATTTGGCTGAGTAAATTGCTCGTACTAATGTACTAGTGAGAGTGAGTCTTGTATTACACAGAGCAGAGAGAAATGTGTAGGTATATGACCAGGTTAACAAAGTCATTTTTATCACTTTATTACTATTTTTATTTAACCATGTACAATGATATTGAGTGTTGTTGTAGTACTTGATATGTAGTACAATATGTAGTATTTGTATATGTAGTGAGAAGTCACAACTGTATTTAGCTGGCTGTATCTGTAGCCAATGCAGCTGTTATCCGCCCCTGTATTCACTGGAACACTAAGTTTGCAGTAGCGGCACAGCTGGAGGATGCGTTTCCCACTCACAAACTTTGGGCCCAGAAATTTCCAAATTTCTGCTAACTTGCCACTTGACGCTGCCGTGCTCGCTGTTGTTTGTTTCTATTGAGACCTTTGCAGGATCAGCGGCAGCCACTGCGGCTGCTGCCTCCCATCTAAAAGGGACTTTACACACATCTGCAGCCTCAGCTACTCTGTGAAAGCCACAGATGTATCATACCTGACAAGGGTCTTTGTGCGGATCTTAACTTTTCACACGATAAACAGGAGCTTAAGTTTATATAAATCCAAATATTACCTTAAATTTTGAAGTTGCAGTAGTTTTCTAGGCGTTTTCCACCATGGTTCAACTAGTGCGTGTCAGGAAGAATGTCAAGCGAGCCATGGGTGTGTTGAGCCAGTTGACTGATAAACAAAAATGTTTTGAAAACTGGGCTGGGACTTGAATTCGTTACGACTTTGTGACATTTAACTGAAATCTTAATATTGAAATTGTTTCTGGTAAAACCGCATCTGAGGTTCATTCTTTTCCTCTGACAATAAGACAAAGTTAGTCACAAAATGATGTCATAGACTGAGACTCTGCTGAAAGTAGCCCATCTTATCTGCTGTGAGATAATAATGCTCAAAAACCCTTTTTAAAGTTTTAGAGCCATTATTATCTCACGATGTCCAAAATCTCCCTTTGATTTTTAACTGGTGTCAAAGTGAAAATATAATTGTGATCATTTCAAAAATTTGAAAAAAATTACTTTTTAAATTAATTATAATTCTACTATATTTATGCATTTGTTAAATGCTGAATGCCATCTATATTTAACCGTTTACATCTACTTATATTTCTTTATATTTTCATATTTATTGCTCGTTTTTTCACCGGAGATATGAGAGAATTGTAATTACAATCCTCTGTATGTCCTCTACATAAATAAAACTAATGACGAATTACTTTCACGTTTATCTTCAACTTTTATCATGCATTTTGTCTCTTTTTTTGGCAAATGAATTACACTCTCCTGTAACCCTGGCTACCAGCATTAATGTGCTATTAATTAGCGCCACCTTCTATGTTGGAGTGTGAACCACAGGACAGACAGAAACTCAAATGATTTAGGAGACACTGGATTATTCACACAGTATCAATATTTCATTTCTAAATATGACTTTTATCGTCAATATTAGTATACCACAACACCACTAATCTGTTACTGTATTTGAAAGTATTCAGAATAACCTAAAATTAAGTTAATGAGAAGCACAAAATTCTGTCAATACAGCTTATTTAGTTGTTTAAAATTTATAAGTAAAATTAGAAGTATAATCATATGGAAAGACAGTGAATTATTAGCCAGTCCTAACAAAGTTCGAGATATCAACAAACCAAAGCTGAGTGCTTCTTTAATCACAAAAACAACAGTGACAAAGTGTTTATCTAGTCAGCACATGCAGCAAATGGTTAGCCACAGTATCTGCTCCAACACATAATTCCAGCCCGGCCTAATCTATTGACCGAAATGATAAACAAAACAAAAAAAAAAGAACTCCTGTGAAAATAACCTTCTCCAACTGAGTGGTTTGGGAATGGAGCCCCACCCTGTTTACAACACTGAGAACAAAAACAAACTCCCTCCAAGGAGCTCGGGCAAATGCAAGTCACACACTCCAACCAATAAAGGCAAACAACAACAATGTCTGAAGATCTACTGGGAGAGCGGGCTATCAAACAACAGCAGCCGGCACACAAACAAGGTGTGTGTGTGCGTGTGTGTCTGTATGTTCGAGGGAGCGAACTGAGTGAGAGAAAGAGTCTGCGAGAGAGAGAGAGAGAGAGAGAGAGAGAGAGAGAGAGAGAGAGAGAGAAAGCGAGAGTTGGTGTGAAAGTGGAATTGAGTAGCAAACAAAGTCAAATACCACCCCCACCACCCCGCTCTCAGGTCAACTGAATCATCAGGAGTCAGGGAAGATACCGTCACCACCTTCCATGAATAGCTCACAAAAACCACATCAGTATGACTTCACCGTGGCAAAGCCAGTAGTTTGAGAACACTCTCCCTCAATATCCAGGGGACTCTGAATGAAGAGGTAATGAATCTCAGTTAACAAGGCCATTATCAGTGAAGGAACTACATCATCAGGAGGGACTCCAAATCCACCAGGCCCTTACATCCACTGGCCTTTTATTGTTGCTATTAACCGCTCAGGTATACTGCTAACAATTGTGCCCGAAAAAGATAAAAGTATCACGTTTGTGATCTCACGCTGTACATCATCACAGTAAACAATGAGACTATATAAAGGGACACAGGCCCAATTAGCCATCTCTCAAGTATTTAAGCAGCCTGCTAGGAAGATAATAGTAACCTGCATACTTTCATCTGTGCTCCTGGCTCATCAGCGATGTAGCACCTCTGCAGAAGGCAAGAGCGCTCTGCACTGCATCTTGGGTAATTACTGCTTCCCAATTACCACCCAACTGGTAAATATATATCAAATAAACAAGCAACAACCCGTCAATTAGGAGCACCCTTTCATAATGGGGGGTTCAAAATGATGTTTTATGCACAGGCGGAAGAAAGCAGCACCAAAACGGAGCATTCAACTTCAAAGTGAACTTGTACCAGTTAGCATGGGCACACCTGAATGTTAACAGTTTGTAAAATAATGAAACCGTGTGTGTTTTTCAGGTGACTAATGCGCTAATTTAAAGGTGTTTTAATTGCCACGAGGGCAAAACACACAACACAGGAACAGTGACCCTCTGCAAATAAAAGACTCAAAAATGGAATGTGGCCGTTTCCTTCACGGACGAGCAAAGATGGACAGTAACATTGTTGAATTCAAAGGCGAAAGAGAACAGCTGCACTAACAGTCTGTCAACAAAAATTTGCATTGCTGCTCTCTCCTCATCTCCATTGCTCTCTCCTGTCTCTCCTCAAGCCCACGGAGCTGCCGGCTTAGATCTGAGTACTCTGATGGCTTATCACATAGCGAGCAGCAGGCTAAGCCGGAGTGATGCGCCCAAAAGACATGATCAAAGCGCACCAACTTTTCCACCAAGCAATGATGATGGAAGAGCAGGCCCTGCCATGTTATGTTTCTTATTAGGCTGGGACTGCCAACTGAAAACACAGCCAAGAAGTCAAGGATGAGGCCCTTAAAGATGTGCTCCTGCAACCTCATCTTACATTACGCTGCCTACTGTTAACAGGGTTTAAGTAATAGTCTGTGACATTTCCACATTAGTAAATGTCAGTTTTGCTACTCTCATTCTCACGTTGATGTGGCTTAATAATGACTTAACCTATAGCCAGATTAGAAAAGCATTTATTTCATGCAGTTCTAAGCTGTGGGAAGGTCTTGTGATCTAAAAACTCTGGTGCAGGTGAAATGAAGACATTTCCAGCAGCAGGAGCGTTGGTTTGTTTAGCCTATAGTGGAGCATGAACCGTCACCACAGCTGCACAGAAAAGGAAGAATGCCACCGCTAGAAACTCAAACTTTATAAACAGACGAAGACAAAATAATCTCACCGCTCTGTTTGACTCAACACTGATTTCTGGCAAGGGCAGCACAAAAATATCAAATGTGCAACTTATTTAAAAATGAGTCTAGCCGTCACAAATTACAGTTTTATCTTCTTACATGATCAAGTCACACGGTATGTGATATTTCCCCATTTCAGGTAAATATCACGTCGCAGATCAGTGAGGCCACACCAATTCAACATGCATATCCACCATATGAGCTCAGGGTATGTAACGTTTACGTCTCTAAATCAAAGTGAGAGATATTTTTTGGAGAGCACAAACTTTTGGAATGCTTAAACAGAGAATTACAAAACAGCTACAGTAAGACAACACATGAGCACGTCAGGTTATGTCAAAGGAATAACTAGAGCCTGACAGATATATGGGTCAGATAAACTGCATATATGTTATATATGTTATCTGATATGCACTGATACGAAAACAGTTTTTTTCTGATATATAATGCAGGACAAAAGATCCTTGTGATAATATATTGGTGTCACTGCAAAGTTTATCCATCAGACTGAACTGTGATTTGCAGAGAGAAAAAGCAGCTCGCAGCCCTCAGAAGTGGCTGACAATGTTAAATTATTTAGGAATATTTCACTTAAATATTCTTTGATTAAGTGTGAGTTGATATTTGTTAAAGAAAGCAAAGAGTACCTTTGCACACACATACTAGTGTAAAATCACTGCACAGTCCACACAGAAAAAGATCGGTTTCATTCCAGCTCAAAAATGTATATAACAGCAGCCATATCAGTGATCAGCGAAGTCTTCCCTAAAACCAGTATTGGTATCGGCCTCGGAAATCCTGTATCAATCAGGCTCTAGTAATAACTAAACCTTCTCTGTGTTAACATTCATCTGCACATATCTGATCATTTCTGAATTCCTAAGAACGAAGACCACGTCATGTGTCAGGCCATCGAAGCTGCATCATAAACATGCAGGCTGGACAGCTGATGGAAACAGGTGCAGAGGTTTCTCCTGGCAGCTGAGCACAGCTTGTAGCATATGGCTGAGCCCCTCATGTCTGGACCAAAATGTTTGCTGCTTACCTGCAGCATTCCCAAAACAGACGAGCGCTGAGCTATTAAAGAAACTCTGATTTTAAACACGTAGGAAGTTACTGCATGCTAGGAGGGCTTAAAACAACAACCAGTATAATACATTCGAGCACATAAAGATAGAAAGTAAGTAATCTACCTGTGACACAATTTATCTCATTAATTATCTGATTTATTCATAATACATGTCTGAACATGAAAGGAGTAAATGTATACATCTCAAATACTTTTATGCCACCTTCTGTTATTACCTTAACAAAGATGTCAAATGCAAACCACCAGGGTGCCAACTCCATTTCATTTCTCTCTCCGCTTTGTTCCATCTTTATCTTGTTTGAGAAGAGGCCATCAGCAACACGCTCTGTCAAATCAGCTGTTTCCTGCAGCAGTGTGCTCAAGTGCCAGATGAGCATTTACAAAAACACATTCTACTTTTTGATTAAAATCCAAGGCGAAATATGTCAATGTAACTCTGAGAAAATACTAAAGTAATTATTAAAAGCCACCATGCAGGCAAAGGGACTGAGCAAAATATTGTTTACTTGCACCAGTCTTCTTAATCTAGCAGAGGCAGTGCAGCCCATCAAGTCTAATCCAAATGTAACCACATGTACAACATGCAGATTATTTACTAAAAAATAACAACACTAATTTTACTCATTTAAAACCCACAAACAAACAACTTATTTCATACACCAACTTGACAGATCAAACAAAACAGACTGGAAAATTTTCCACCGTGGACAATCTGCATCCCAGTGTTGTACTGAATTCCTGACACAAGACACCAGTCGCAAATTCATTCTGTAACTCAACTTAATTGATTGTAGTCACATGCTCTCTTCTCCATCCATGCAGACAGATGAGATTTTTTTGTCTGCATCCCTCCTTTTATTAAGGACAGATGACAGTAGAAGACAGTAATTAATGGCTGCATGAGTTAATGGCCGTCCTGAGTATTTTTTGTAGTCTCCATAGAGACTGAGGAGCTGCACAGAGCACACCTGAAGCTGTCCACCCTTTGACCAATCGCCTTCCCTGGCATGGAGAAGCGTCTGCCTGGGCACGCCACAGGGGCTGGGACACACTAACCTTTACCCTGGAAATATTGTTCTGCTTTCCTTTGTTATCACTTCCATTCATGTAATACAGCGCTAATGAGCGTGCCGCACTCGCATTCATATTGCCAGTACTCTTCCCCCCTTTGTGCTGTGTGAATCAAACATGCAAAAATTACATGACAAATTCATTTACTAGAAAATTCCCTTTATTCATCTGTCACTTGTCTTGCTTTGTGCAAAAAGGTTTCAAGCAACTGGTTTGAGGGCGTTGTGTATCTGAAATCAAATGAAGGGTGAAGCCGGCAAATCTGAAAAAAAAAAAAAAAAAAAAAAACACAATACAAGAAAATGCAGAACCTTATTCCCACACCGGGCCGAAAATAACTCTCCTTATCATTCAGCTGCAAGCAAGGGTGCACAGTCAGTTTACAGCCCTCCGTACCCAGCACAGGGTATTTCAGTGTGTGTTCACAAATACTGAGCCGTCAGATGAAAGAGAGTGCCGCTCCACTCAGGGATGGGAGTCCCCACACTGAATGCATGAGTGACTGATTACTTTCTTACCAGTTGAACCTCAACTCTCTACAAAGAAGAGCCTTAGCCTCAGCCTGAAGAGGCCAAACTAGAAACAAGGGCTTTCCAGATAATACAAAATCACAGACTGGTACGTTAAGGATCTTGCGTCATTACAATGCATTCAGCTGCTCTTCCTCAAATTTCAAGCGGGGCAGGCCTGGAAAAGTTGCAAAGAAAGTTCACCCTGTGTTTTAAAACCTGGGTCAGCATTTGCGAAGGTCCATTTCTGCATAAGTGAGCACACAAACCCCAGTGCCTGTTCAAATAGTCTGCAGCTCTCTCTCAGGCAGCTCATGACAACAGCCCAGCAGCAGCACTGTTTGATCTCCAATGTTTTCCTTAATCTGGGTTGTCAAGGTTCGCTTGTTGGAGGCTGTTTACTTTACTTCTCCTACAAAAAAAGTGTTTTTTTTCCCCTCAGACAATGACTAATCCAAAGACCAAGAAGGAGGGAGCACTGCCAGCAATAGTTGTTAAAGCTGCAGTTTCCCTTTTGTAAATTTTCAGATGGTTTTAGTCCTGCTGTTGCCAGCTGCAGACTTACTGTAGAAAATATTAGGGTAATATTTCATACTCATATGTATGCAGTTCACTCTCACAGAGTTACATAATCTGTATCTGTTTATATGAAATTGTGTTTTTTTTGGGCTGAAAATACAATTCTGTCTGATTTTACAAATTACTAATTAATCAACATTTGTTTGGAATACGCACACATACATTCAAAAGTAGCATATTCATTATCATACATCAATACACCTGTTGTAAAAAGTGAATTCAAACTAAAATAATACATCTAAAATATTTAACAAAGTTCATTGCATTGCTCAGAATCCATTTCCACAAGTCAAAATAGTTTTGCTCAGTACATTCCTTTGGACAGTGCATTAGAGTAACATGATGTTAGTTTAATAATCTATTTACTCCAGTCACACACCGTGGAAACAACAGGTTAATTATATTCATTAATTTAGCTAATTATAAACACTTTTTCTTCATTTACATGTGATAATAAAGTGATCTGCTACTTTAACGTATTTACAGTTTGGTAAATGTCCTGCTGTAACCCACAGCATATCTGACTCTGACTCAAACTTACAGCCAAATAAGACAAAGACCTAATGTCCACGTGTGACTTTAAATGGCCATGATTAAAAATGAATTCACTAAAACCATTTGTGTTAATTAAAAGTTGACCGAAATGTGGCGAATATCCGCTTTAAATGCATTGTGTGGAGCCTTATCGCTGGGCAGACGAGCCACACCAAAAAAAACAGCCTTCAATAACGCGAATGATGGACAGCCGAATAAAAAGCTGGCCTGCCTGTTTAGTTAAAGCTGTATTACGGTTCTAATAAGCAGAGTTTAAGGGCAGTTGTAATGCCCGTCCTCCGGTCTTTCGGAGTTTGGAGGACAGCTAACACGTGGGGAAAAGCTCCTTCCCCTGGTCTCACTCCAAAGAAATCACGGCACTCAAACTTCTCTTTCCCCGTGTAAAGTTAAAAAACTTTATGGCGCTATCTTTAACAGGTAGGACCGTAATTACGGCACTGTTTACGGCTAACGTTAAAGCAGCACTTTATAACCGACTGACGTTATAGAGATGCATTTCCCCCCGGGGTCTCGTGAGTAGCCTCAACTAAGTTAGAAACCCAACTTTCCAAAAAAAAAGTAGAGGATACAACAACTCGTAGCATAGTTACAAAAAAAAACTCCAGTAACAGCGCCTCGTTACAGAGACGTTAAACAGCGCGAGCAGCCCGCCTTCGCGATAACAGCACAGGTGTTTTGTTTATTTGTTTATTTCGCTAATTGTGAGAATGCTAGAAAACAGCAGAAAAAAAAGCCCCGAAGACAAACTCCGTGTGTGTGTGTGTGTGTGTGTGTGTGTGTGTGTGTGTGTTAGAGTGCAGCAGCAGCAGCAGCGGCAGCAGCAACAGCAGCAGGTATCTATTTACGATACAACAAAGCTAATGTTCACATCATGATAATAGTGAAACTTACCCGAATGGAAAAACGCTTTACAGAAGCTAAAACAGGCGCACGCGGAGGGTACCGATTCAGCCAGTGTGAGATAACGAACACCCGTGCACGCGAGCTTGTGTACCGAGAACGCATGCGACAACAAACCGTGTATACTACTCCGCCTCTGGTGGTCTAACTAACAAACTTAACTACAAGGAGAAAGAGATAATCTTACCGAGGGCGTCGAAAAAAGGGGCAAAATGTGGAGTTTCACACTCGCTCGGCTTGCTGTCTGCCTCGCGGGGGAAAGGCGCGAGCTCCCTTTTCTTAATGTTGTTATTAGATTTTTTTTTAACGCGCCGAGAAAAGAAGGAGGAAAAAAAAAAGGAAGAATCGCGGATTTGGATGTGTTGTTGTTTTGATGTTCCGTCCGTCCGTCCGTGACGTCATATCCACCTGCTTTTAACGTAAACAACGCTCATTGCATCGCGGATCCTTCATAGAAACATCACAGTCACAAGTACAATTCAGTAGCACTTAGTAGCACTTAGTAGGTCCTTTCTATGGGGAAATGTAATGATATGCATTAGTTTTTTGCTGAAAGTATGACAGGAGAGAGGGGGCTGTCAGAAAAGCTAAAATCTCTAAGCTGACTAATTAGAAGTGAGGCAGAATGAACTTCTATTATTTCAGAAAATTCTCCTTTTTTGGATCTGAGATTCATCATAACTGTTCCAAAGCCTTTAACAAAAAAAAAAAAAAAAAAAAAAAAAAAGAGAGAGAGACAGAGAGAAAAAAATGAAATGCTTTGGCATAATCATCAAAGATATTTTAATCTCAACTGTGAGGAGTTTTAACTATTAACAGGGGTGGTATTATGGTTTTTCAAAATGACAGTGTAGATAACCGGAGTGCAGGCTCCTTCAGTTTGCTGTGGTTCTGTTTTCTGACATTCTTCATAATATTTCACTTGAATGCATCTACATTTAAAGTTATTAAAGAATCTCTGCTCCTTTTTTGTGGTTTGAAAAAGTTTTCCCTCAACATGTCTGTCAGAAGAAGTGCAAAAGAAAGAAAGAAAAAAGCATTATGACAGTAATTAAAATCTGTCACTTGCCCCCCTGAAGATGAGAATTATCACGGGCCAGTTCAACAGTCCAGTTAACACTCATTGTAAAGCAACATTAATTTAACCTCAAGAGAAAATATTTTAAGTCGTTTTTTGTCCTTGATCAAGGTCTGAGAAGCACAGCTCATTTTGCTGTGAACGACATTACATTTATCATGGCTGCATCTGGGAGGAATGCTGCTGATGGACCCTGCTAGCAAAGTCTTTTTCTTAGTAGAGAGCGCCACCCTCTGACCATGCCCAGTCACAAGAAAAATGATTACTTTCCACAGAATAACCACTTAATCTGTAGTATGTAAATTTATAAGGATTGTGCTCAATATTCTCAACCCTCTGTTGTGTCTTTGGACTATTTATTACCTATATTTCCTCTGTAATGTCATTAAACCTTCAGTGTATGTGCAGTTTGCCTCAGTGACTGGCACCAAACCTAAATTACAGCAAAATGTTTGCATTACACACAGAGGTGAACTGTTTTTGCTGTCAAGCTCATTTCCTCTAAGTTAACACCGTCATACTCAGGCTCCATATCTGCTTCTGAATGTGTGATTGATCACGTACACAGAAATATAATCAGGCATGTATTCATTTTCAGTGTTAACACTGTGCCGACTGTGGCCAGTAAACTAAGCTTAAGAAACTTCTTCATGCTTTTGTCTGTGTGTTAATTCATACTAACACACAGTGACACAAAATGAGGAAACAGGAAAACACATTACCTTCTACTTCCTGTTACCTACATACAGAGAAAAAAAACACAAACAAACAAAAAAGAAAAAAAAAAAAACACTGCCTAGCTTCAGTCTTAAAGGCACCATAAACATTTCAGAGGAGTAGATTGAAACAATCATTTTGACATAATAGAATCGTTAAAAACAACAAATTATTAAACAAATTACTAGACCTGCTGTAACATGGCCTCAGGTCTCTAAATGCATTTAAGCTTAAATTTGTATTAAGTACACAGTTTATCAAAGTAATGTTCACATATTACTTACGCTATATGCAGAAAATAGTGATATAGCAATAAGTTGGCAAGCTATAACCAAGCCATGTTCTCTAAAGATTCTTTAAAGATGCAGTATATATGTTGAAGGTACACAATCTGCAACCAGGATGTTGTCTTTAATGACCTCAGGTCCCATGCAACCACATATACACAGAGATGTTCTCTGAGTCATTTGGCTGGTTTAAATATATGAATCAGGGCATGCAACACACACACACACACACAAACACACACATAGATACATGCAAAACAGAACTGAGAGAACTTCATAATTAAAATGTATGATAAAAAATAATGCAAACACAAAAGCAACAAAAAGTTCTTGACATGAAAGATTTGACCTTGACAACAATCTTATCTGGCTTTTGAATGTGTCTGTGATTGATTTGCATATCGAGCCAATCCGACACTCTTTGATAGGATTACTGCAGTTTCTTTTAAAAAAGTTGTAAACATGATTGTCTGGTGTAATGAGAGCATATCCAATGTATGTACAGTGTTAGGAAGACACAATCTAACACATGATCTAAGCTTTCTAATTCTACAGAGGGTCTTGATCTGCATGTCAATACCGGATCTGCGAGCTCAGCAGAGCCCAGCGGCCACATGCCTGGGTCTGAATTTATTATCATGTTTAGTTGGTGTCACGCTGGTGATGTGTTCTGTGGATTAAGGCCCTGACTTGATGGAGTGTAGTTAACAAATTAATTGAGGATCACTATCGGTTACGTAACAGCCTCTCCACACATATGCGTGCACACAACAAAGTAATTAGCTTTCTGTTAATTAGGTAATTAACCAAATGAATAGGGGCTCCTCTTGATTCCCAAAGGGGGACGGATGGCTTTCATACGGTGTTTTTTCCCTTGCTGCTGGAGGCTGTAGCATTCAACATGTCATGAAAGGGAGAGGACTTCTGGTGTAAAGATAATGAGCAGGAAAGAACTCTCAAATGAGAGAAAGACAGACTAACTAGAGAACACAATACCTCACACACATCTAACGATTATTGCCATTTACTGTCAGTCACTAGCTTGATTAATTGATTAGCTGTTTGGTCCAGAAAATGGTGAAAAATGTTGATCACAAAACCCAAGGTAATCTCAAATGTTTTCCACAACCCAAAGACATCCAGTTTACAGTTTGCATAACAAAGAATCTGGACATTTTTTTTGATGGACAATCAAAATGTTTGGTGATAAACTTAAAGCAACATTGTGCAATTATACAATGTGCATTCCACCATAGCTTTTTTTTTTTTTTTTTACAGATTTTAAATAATTTTGATGTTACACTGACATGCCATTGAGAGAATCTCCCACATCATCAACTATTTGACTGATTTTGGTGAAACTGGGTCATATGTTATGGAGAAAATGTTTTCTGGTTTTCTCTCTGATTCTCCTCTGGCTGCCGTGCATCAACTATCTGTGATTTACAGAGTTTCCTGATGGACAGTAAAGTAAACTGTTGCAAATTACAGCTGCTGTTAGCTAATGTTAGCCCAGTTTGTTAGCCAGGCTGCGTGGACTGAGCTCAGAACACCAAGGGAGTGCATTATACTAAAGGCATTGTTTGAGTGTGCATGTGATGAAGCAAAACGACCTTATTATTTAGGGAAGGAAGTTGTCTCTGCACAGCATCAATAATGTTGGCAGTTTTATTTACAGTCCCAAAACACACACATACACATACACACACACACACACACACACACACTAATATATTTTAACTTCCTTCCTTGTTGAGAAATCTGATGATATATTTACTTTGTTGTGTTTCAGTGTTTTTCTCTGCACAGATATAAAAAAGATTTCATGTAATCAAAATCTAAATGTAGAAAGACCCAAGGGATTTCCTACATGTTGCACAATCTATCTTAAATGTGGCTTCTGAATATTTTGAATATGCTAATTTTAGGTCTTTCTCTTGTCTTAACATGTGAGACATTTTACACAACTGTTGATTTGAAAAACATTTATCATGAATGTAGCTGATACAGTACCTGCTCACCAATTGGCCTAAAATCAGCCTGCTGACATGAAGCGTAATTACAGTAGTATAGTTTAATGCAACTCTTTTGTCATTTACATTATTAAAGTGTGTCCATGATGACAGGAAACCTGTTTAATACCAACAGGTCACTGTAGCAGAGAAGGCCTCCTATCAAACATTCTTTGTCAAACATGCAAACATGAGCTGTCAGCTTTTTTCATCTCAGTGTTTATAACAAATATGTCTGATGTCACTGTTACCATGGTAAGGGCTAATAACAAGTTTTGATACCACATCCCGTTTTTTAGTACTTGAGGAGTGTAAAACCACGACACTTACCTCATTTTATAAGCATGTAGGTGATTTGTATGTACTTTCTTTTGGCATTCATACATTTCTTACACAGATGATGAATTGAATGAAAGACAACCAATTTCATCAGCATCAATGAAAGCTTTTTGGTTCTTAGTTCTTAGCTCTCTAAAAAAAACTAATTTGGAACATTCAACAAGTTTTCATGCAAGGGTTTGTTTAGCTAAAGATCATCAGGCTCTACTTTGTAGTTGCTGTTAGCAGAGTAAGCTGTTCAATGTCTCTGAACAGCACGAGCTACTGGCTGGTGAATTCTTGTAATGTCTGACTGTTGATAGAATCAAGTTGGTCCAGGTTGAGAGATGGTCCATAGATATTTTAAAAAAGTGGAGCTCAGTGGGTATGATCAGCACACAGTGGTAGGTGGCACAGTCTGCACTGGTTTTCTAAATTACTGACAAGCCGTCTGAATGCATTTTATAATCACAGGGGACAGGATGTTGACACATTGTGAAACCAAAACAAGCTGTCCATGAAATTTCTCGTCCTCATCTCCCGCACAGAAGACGTTCACACCAGCTCTTGTATATTTGGTAGTCAAACACATTTAGAGATCAGAACAACTCATTTGATGTGGTTTGGCTCGAGCTTGTATTACACTAAGTTCACTGTGGACAAATCACTGACAGAAGTGTCAGTGGGTTTCCTGTTAAACATCTGAATCAGGCAGCACACTTTTTGAAGACAGATTTAATTCTTTTGAAGACCAAATGCATCCTTTTGTAACAACCTTTGACACATAGGGGACATTAAACCTTAAAGTAATCATTTCAGTTGATAATTATAGTTTGCTTGATCCTCAATTTGGACAATAAACAACTGTAAAAGAATAACACAACATGCAATACACTATATTGTGCATGACTGACTGTATTCATGCACATGAGAACAGTCAGGCCTGTCAAAACCCTCCCAGTGTAAGACTGAGCACAGACAAGTCCAAGTCAAGAGAGAGACTCTAAAACAAGCTAAAAAAAAAAAAAAAAAAAAGACAGTCGTAAGACACAGCACTTTTTAGTTGTTGTTTTTTTTCAGAATCAAATAAAAAGTAATTACTCACTGAAGCTAATAAACTGGTTTTAAACATTTAAACAGGATTAGGAAATCATTAATAGTCATGGTCTAAATTTCTGTGTCAGGGCCATACATACAGCAGGCTACAATAAAATGGAAGAAAACTAGACTCACTTATGACCATAGAACAACTGATTGAATATTGAATATATATATATATTTAAATCTGCTTTAATGGGCCTTTTCACTGGGTACATTTTGACATGTGACAGTACAAAAATTAATGATGGCTGACTTCCATTTGGCATCTTCTGTTTTGAAGTTTTGGGCATGCTGTCACATTATCAAGATTTATCAAGAGAATGGAGCCTTCATTAATGTTATTAGTACTAATTATAACAAGTCAAAATGTCTGCTGTTAAACAGTGTATTAACACAATGAGGAAAATCAAAGAAAAAACAAAGGTGGTTTGAACAGTCACAAATGAGACAAGTTAGAAAAATCTTGACTTCACTGTAAATTGAGGAACTCACCTTAATTGCAGAGCCATGCCTTTCAATGCTTTCCCGACATTTACCATGTTTCATTGAGAGATATTTTCCCAGAATACAAACCAGAAAGTCTGTGCAAGTGCTGCAATTAAATGGGATGAGTCAGCACTAAACAGTTGGCACAAGTGAAAGATGAGATATTAATACACATACCAGAATAGCAACATTGTTCTTTCAACATACATCTGTCAGTGGTGATTGTGCTGTGAAAGAAGGAACACAGATGATACTTGTATTTTCTTTTTTATTGACTTTGTCCATGTCACTGCAAAAAATCATGTTTACAAAGGAAATATTGTCCCGTTATAACTAACTTATCAACCAGTCCAAAGTTGATCTATAAAAGTGGTGTAATACCAGAAGCATTCAGTTTGCTGTAGTCTGCACTGCAATAAATCAAAAGCATGTTAACTGTGTTAGTGACGGGAACTTCGACTGGGTGATGATTCGTAAAGGGATCTGATTTTTCTCTATGATCAGTGGTGCTTCTTATCATTATGGACATGGTCACATAGCTGAGGTCAGTGTAACGTCTGGTTTAAAGTGTACTTTATGTGAAGCAGCAGTCTACATTGGCTATTAAAACTTATTAAAAGTCTATTTTGACTTTTTCTAATGATCAGATCATGATATGTTGTGTCTACAAATCAAGCTTAATATGGGAATAACGTGACCTCCTGTTACTTCCTTTTAAAGCAAATAATGCTGCATTTTTCTCTATGGTGTTATGATTATAACGACACAGTTCAGTAAGCAAACTAGATTCAGTGGTAGAGGAACAAGCACAGACAAGTACTAAAGAGCACCACTAGTTAAGCACAAAAATGTGCAGTATCTCTTCAGAGTAATACACTAAACAATCCATGACTCCATTTAGGGCAGAGCAGAGGGTCTATTTTCAGTATGTGTACGGAGAGCGATGTCAGATGTGGTGTGGCTGAGAACATTCAAAGAGGCACCTTCCAGGATGGGCTTTGCTCTGTAAATAAAACTATAAAAAAGGAAAGAAATAAAGAAGGGCCACATCTGTGATAACTCTGACTCATGATTGGAATAGGCAGCCATGTGCAATACTTCCAAGTGTTACCCTGATTTAAGTTTGACAAGAAACCAAATGGGACATTTACAAATGCCGGCAAAAAAGTGCTTTGGCACTGAGTGAGCTGACTTAATGAAAACATGATATGAACTGAGATATCGTACATAATCGAAGGGTTAAAACACACTAGATTATATAGCTGCTACCTCAACACCAGGAATAAATTGTGACGTCCACGTGCCGTGCAGAAAACAGGGCAATGACAGTGCAGTTCATTATAGCAGGGAGTCAAAACCCAACATGAACTATTGAACTCTGGATGGGATTTCTGCTGGACATACATGTTCTCTGAAGAGTTCAGAGCTTTACACCACAATGAAACAAGGCATCAGTTGTTGAAAGTTATAAAAATATATTGATAACATTTCCTTGTTGAATGCAAAATAATATCCTTGATTAGGTTGTGGATGAGGCCTTTGCGATAAGGCAGGTACAGAGTTCAGGTTAAAATTAAAATAAAAGTGCGTTACAATCTAATGTCTTGAGCGTCCTCCTTCAAAGGCATGATGTTCCATGTGAGCTGCAAAAGCCAAAGTGATTCATAATGAGTATAAACCCTCCTGTTAGCATTTGAGATCATCAGTTTACATGCACTGTTTTAATGGAAATCCCCAGGATAAAAGATTGAGTTTAAAAACTGGTAGAGAGTCAACAAACACCTTCTCTGCCCCGCAGGTAAAGCATTCAGACAATACAATCTCAGCAGTTTAAGCAAATCACTTTAAGTTGTAGCTTGTGCTAATTTTGGGAACAAATATTTAACATGTAGTAACAAGACTAGCCTATGTGAGTGTGCCACGTGGCGCAGATATGAAGGCATACAATGCCTTTCACACTGTGAGTGCCCTGATTAGCCTGCAGCCACATATCCTCCTTAAATCATCCTCTGGCATGCTTACATGCTTCGGTTGGAGCCATGTCCTTCAAATGTGCACAGCTGAATCCACAGTACTGATGCCTTACTTTTACGCAATCGTGTCTGGCAGGGCATCTGTAAAGCTCATTTTCATTTCTAAATCCAAAAGCAAAGTACAGAAAAAGGGCATACTTACACTTATAAAAAACAGCTTTAAAAGATATGGAAGGGAGGAGCTCGTAGACTTTCCCCAAGATATTTGCTTCGTTAGCAAGAGATGCATCTCTATTCCAGATTTGTACAACATCTTCCCGATCTCGAACGCTAACACTGACACCAACAACCTCGTCGTCTGGTAAACAAACAGAGTAAACAAATACTCGTTAATGCAATTGCTGTGTTGGGGAAAAAAAAATCTTTTTCCCCTCCACGGAGGACGAATATATCTTCTCCTGACAACACAAACATGTTGGACTTATTGGAGCTCACCTGAGGCACAGTAATCTGCAAACTGCTCCCCAATAGTAGCAAGTAACAATTCTTTCCAAACTGCAGACTGAAACAAGATGACCACAGAGGAGTTAATTAATCATTATTTATGTTATTATTATCATCAACATTATGTCCCATTAGTGCATGAAGTGGAGCACAACACCTACAGCGCTTTCTTTTGGTATTTTCATCTTCCATACTCCTCCTTTTGCATTGCTTTCTTCTTCCCTGTTGGTGTAAAAGATTAAAAGAATAATTGTTTCCTATATTACACAGCCTGAACCCAGTGATCAGATTTAAATATACATTTGACTTCAGACATACAGATTAATATTGGATGATGGATGGAAGTTATCACGACACAAAAACTTTCAGGAGAATGGGTCATAAAATCTGTTCATGTCACAAACACCTGCAGCAAAAAATCTGATTTTCCTGATTCATTTGAATGGGAGTACTGTGTTTTGGCTGCAGCAGCAGCAATGTCGATGCAGCAGTCGACCTACAGCAGAGAAGTTGAGCTAGATTCATCTAATGGAGAAGCGCAGGCTGACGTCACGCTGCAGTGGTCAATACAACGATCAGAGCTGTCAAACTCCTCCATAGCCAGCCTGAAATGTCACTGAAACTGGCTGTTATCCAGGCAGAGTTCATGGACTAAACTATGATACTCTCACAGTTTATTCTGGCTTGGTTTATTTCATGTACGCAGATTTTACATTTTCTTATCTGGTCTGAATACAGCCTTACTCAACAAACTGCAATTGAGGTCTGTCAATCATGTTGAATGCATTTTCTTCCTCTACGGTTGAAAGAGTACAATGAGATTTTCACGGTACAATAGCAGTCTCAGAAAATATCCTGGTCTCGCGGTATAACAGTGTACGAGTTGCAGCGACTCTAGAAAGAATGAAAACAAAATCATTTTCATGGTGGGTTTAAATGAAAGCTTCATTATAATTTCACAAATATTATGCCCTATGATTATTTGAATAACACTAATACAGCAGAATCTAATACTGTAGATACATAAATGTACACAATATCATTTGCAGTTTTCATACTATGGTATCGGTAAACCTGACCTTCCTCAAGTATTTTTTTGAAACTTTATCCTTCACACTGACGTTTACTAGCTTGCAGTCTTCGTCATCAATGCCTTTACTGGCACATTGATGTGTTTCTTTATCACTGCCACCTGTAGATCAGTGGAATAAGCTAATAGTGAATCCACTGCCAGTAGTGGAATCATGTCATTCAAAAGAGAAAGAGCGGTATTACAGTAGAGGTCAAAAACCTTTAACCTAATCTTTAACATATCAATATATGCCAAATATTATGTGACATATTTAACTGATGCTCTTATAATAACTATGTCATGATTCCAAAATAATGAAATAATACAATCTTTTATGGCATTCTTGGATAAATACAGTTTACATCCCTTCCGAGCTGAGTGGGTGATGAGTTGTAATTATGCTCAGTGCAGCTGGAGGATAATGTCTATTAAAGTTATTACATTACATTGCAGTTACTCAGTCAGAATCCGCCCTACTATGGAGCCAGTGTTAAGAGAAATAATAATAATAATAATAATAATAATAATAATAATAATAATAGCAGTAGACTCACCACAGTGGCCTCCGTTCTCCACGCATTAAGTGATAGCTACATCTCAAAGGCAGGGCTGTGACTGGAGGGATGTTGTTGTATACACTCCAGAACATCTGCAAACAGGAGAGCGCACAGGTAATACCTACAACACGCCGGAGAGAGCGGGCTCTTTCCTAAAGCTTCAGGACAAAGTCACTGTTACAGCCACACAATAACTTGCAGACATGCAGTTTGTGTTTGTCTACAACACCGTCGTATATTGACAATGACAATAAAGCCAAATCCACAAAAGAGCCACCACACTGAAAGCAAAGCATTATAACTGTTGTTTTGCATTTTCACACATCAAACATAAGGCCACTTGTATCACACTTGGCTTGTTAGAGTATTTTTTGGTTTTGTCATGGCTGATTGTGATGGCAGCCTTCCCTGGAACCACACACTCCACTATTTTATAAACCTCCAGCCCTGTCTCACCATGCTGTGTTTTACAAACTTAATATTTTCTTATGCGTGAAGCACTTTGTAAATTTGTGGGGAGGATTTGTGCCAAACACACTGAAAAAAAAATACATACATACATGTTTATACTGTTTATACTCATTCTTTTTCTTTTTAATCATCATCACCATCTAGAATTTTTAGAACTCTATCTAAATGTATGTACAGTTTTGACCGGTTTATGAATGTGAGCTTTACTGTCACTTTTCTGTATGATAATGACATTAATGTTTATTAAATAATGTGTCATGTTGTAGGAAAGGTGTGGGCTGCAGGAAGGACATGGCTTCAGCTAGTAGGGATCCTTCAAATAATCAAGTAAATAAATAAAGCTTTGCTTACATGTAATCAGAGAGTTTATGGGTGTTTCGGCTTATTCAGACTGAATCTATACAACTCTTTCACTTCTGTGCTTATCTCATTTAAATGAGGCCGTTGTGTGAGGTGCATCTTCATATTAAAATATCTGTGCATTAAATGACTACCATGTCCCCATCAAATCAAAACAATGACTTTCCTTTAATGTAATACGAGCCATCAGAGCATAGTGCACTGCAGCATACAGCGTATCAGACTAATCAGTCACTTTTACCACATGACAATATGTTACTCAACAAGAACTTTGCCGTTTGCAGTAACAATAGCAACAGTCCGCAGCTGGTTGAATTTCACAAGAAAAAGCTGACGTAACCTGCCGTCAATAAGCCGTGCACTACATGTTCATGCTTTGTGACTAAACAGATTATTTCCCCTCCACCACCATTCCTGCTGCAGCTCTAAGTGCCAATGAACTGCTTATTGTCTTTCATCAAAGAAGGCGAAATGAACTCTAAGCCAAGTCACACATTTGATCTCTCTGCTGCCAAATCTCACCTGAACGCTTTGCACTGTGTAGATCTTCTTCAGGTTAGATTCACATTCTGCGGCTGTCGTGCCCGGTAACGACCTGCGAGAACAAGTGAAGAGTCTCTTAGTCCACAGTGATGACACGGTGACAGACACGAGGAGGGAAACACACTGACTGTGCTGCTCACAAACACACACACACACACACACACACACACACGGTCAGGTTTCAGGGTTCAAGTTTTTTGGAGGCAGCTAATCTATTCTAATGAGTGCATACGGTAATTAACAGCAATTAGTTGTACACATTGTATACAAGTTCATAAGTAGGTTAATGGCTCATGAAGCGCAGCCTTTCAGGGCAGGTGGATCACATTCCTCATTTTTACCTTTTTAAAACAATGACTCCTTTATACACACATACAGGATCATAAATCATAATCCATTCTAGCTTTTGATTGCACAGCCCTAACAACACAACCACAGATACCTCAACTCTGCAGTGCTGATCCGCCTTGCTGCAAATAATTTCATTACTGATTGATTATTCTCTTTGATTATTGTTCTATTCACTGTTTAGTCATGATTAAAGCACTGAGAGCCCAGCGTGCTATCTTCAGACCCAAACATGTTCATGTGATGACTTTTTTCAAATGTTGCTAATTCATTCATTAGTTCAGTCATTTGAAATGTTTTAGGGCAGGAGTCTTCAACCAGGGGTCCATGACCCCTAGGGGGTCCACAGAGGTACTGCAGGGGGTCCAACAATTTTTGTTTTTCACCAAAATAATGGTGAATGTGAGGGTGCAGATAACTGAGGCATTTGCACTCCAATCGGATGAATCAGTGGACACACAGCTCTTAGCATTTAATAACCAATAATAATTATACAGCTTTTTGAGTTGTATTTAAATAGGTTAGTAAGGTGAAATAAAAGCTGAATAAAGTCAATATAAAATATTTCAAATTTCAAAAATGTAATTACATGTGGGGTCCCTGCTCTGTTTGTCTCTCTTGTCCAAGGTAAGACAAAAGGTTGAAGGCTCCTGTTTTAGGGTGTTTCTTCTGTAACATTTGACTCCTTTACATCAACTCATTGACTAATGAAACCTCAGTGTCATCCAGACTCTGGGAACCTTTGCTCCATGGCAAAACATAAAACAATAAACACAGTAAACATAGCTGAACAGTAAACCGATCATTCCCATCATCTCATAAAGAGGACAGACCATGTAAAGTTTAGCATGCATGTAAGTGACACACTTTGGACCAAGGACTCTGTTTTGACTGGAAAAGCAAGGTTAGAGTGTAGCACGGCCCGGCATTAGACTAAACTAGCCTTGGTTACATATCTGGTTATTGGAAAACGTCTCTTTTCTTTGACTGTGCTACTTTTTAGAAATCTTTCAAACTGAACTGAGTTCACCCTCAAAGCCTGTCAGGCTCCCCGGCTGGGTAACACAGCTAAAGTAACTCCAATGGCATGTCTGAACACCAAAATAATAACACGTCCACTGTGTCACGTAAACGAGACGTTACGACCACATAACCGTGAAAGAGCTAACTTTTCCGGGGGGGTCAGACGCGGGTTTCGTCCACACAACACGGCGGGGTTAAACGCAAACACTCTCCCGCTACATTCGCTCCCGGAGGCCTGCGGAAAGCTGTGGCCTTCAGTGATATTTTTCCTCCATCATTCCCGCTCGTCCCGACTCTCTAAAGTCACGGACAAAGACGTGAAGACGGGCCAAAGGTTACCTGTCCAGCCAAAACGTCCAAGGTGAGTGCAAAGGCAGCGTCGTCGTCTCGTCCTGTCGGTGTTTCTTTGTGATATTCTCCAACTCTTTCTCGTCGATGTCAATGTTGTTCTCAGAGGAAACTGTCTGGCCGCTCAGCGCGCCTCTGTCCATCTGTACATCTGTCTGACCCACAGGAACCGCCATTGCAGCAGGCTACAGGCTAATCTTTGTTTATATCCTCCGTATGGACGTCCTTATTAAAAACAACCGGTTTGCCTTTATCTCCAGATACAGGCACACACACATACGCACACACACTCACACACACACTGGAGCCGCTTTTCCGCCTACCGACTGCTGACGTATCTGCGTCACTGAGCAGAAACGTCGCAGTTGGTCCATCCCAGAGAGAGCTGGAAAAACGACGGACACCTCACTCTGACTGCTTTTTCTGGGAACCTCAGAAACCGACCCGCCACACAAAACCTCCCCAGCAACATGTCACTCCATCATGGAAACAGACTGGATAACTGGTCCTACACAAACAAATATGTTGGACTGAGCGAAAGCATAAGAAAGTGATCATATAAAGCAAGGTACAACTGCTGTGGTTGTTTATAACTGTATGTCTAGTACAATTTGGAGTTTAAATGTAGGTTACTTTTACTAATTTAGGTCACCATAGGTTCTGTTACCAATGGCACTAATTAAGGTCCCGTTCCATTCAGGTCAGACAGGGTCATGCTACTGGTGTGGATCATGATGGCTCACTGGAAAGTCTCTGTACGTAATTTAATCTGTAGGTCAATATCATAGCTTGACCTATATGTAGGCCAGGTCATGGTATCAGCTGACATTTGCTTTCATGCCATATCATATTTTATAGCTACTTTCCTGTATATAATAACCTTTTTATCTTTGTCTGTGTTTAGCCTGCATTCCATGTGTCTACACTGAGAAACAAACAAGGTCAAATGTCTTGTATGTCTTTACTTCTACTTGGCCAATAAAGTTCATTTTGCTTCATTTTGTCTCCATTATTCTTCTCATGATTTTAAGATTGAACATTACCTGTATTTATCAATATTACATTTCCCTTCATACCATTGTTTGCAGCTCCAAGAGAGGACTGGTACTAGCAGAGTATTTGCAGTAACCTTGGTACATGAAACTTCCTCTCACCAAGAGTAGCTTCTCTTCTGGGTGATGGTTCAGCAAGTCCAGTAGAAGACATAGCTGACGCAGAACTCTCAGAAAGGTCAGTTTGAATTTCGAGAAGGAATATCGGTTCAGCCCTGTCCTGTTGGCCATTAGTGAACGACTGAAAAAGTCATGTTGTTCAGAAAAACAATCTCAGAAGGCATGCCACCAGGGAGAGGAGGGGTTGTTCAGTGTCTGATTTAACTGAAATGTATTTGTCGGCTTGCTAAAGAGAACAACTTGGCTAGTCGGGGGCCAAAGCTTTTAGTGCAGACATTTTGTGCTGATAGACGTTAGTTCAGTGAGCCTAAGAATTGCATTAATCTTACCAAAATATTATTTTATATCCTCCTACACAAGCATGTCTTGCCAGAGAACCAAGAGAGAGTGATGAAGCCTGCTGTTTCCTCTGAGTGAAGCATCACCTCATTACACTATCTTCAGTCTCAAGCCCCCTGGTGCCTGTTTTAGGGCACTTCGGTAAAAAAGTACTTTGCAAGCTCCAACAAGACAGTTGTTGTTGAAGCCCCATCCCCAGGGACATCCGTGTATTTGAGCTTATCAGGCTTTAGTAGGCCGGGCAGTGCTCACGAATAAGGAAAGACAAATGTGTGTGTTTTATTTTAAGAGCTCCTATTACTGTCTGGATATTTTTATTTGTGTTATAACAGTGTTGTGTTTGTGCTTTTAAGCACTCAAGCAGACAAGAAGCTCCATAAATCTACAGCCCACAAATTTCAGCTGTTAACCATCCAGCTAGATCCTTACTGTGAACATAACTGTACTAAAACCTTAATGTCAAAGTTAACTGTGTCTAATCTAATACCCAAACATTTGTGTGTGTCTAAGTTCACTGGTAAGCCTAACCTTCTTGGACCTGCACCTGCCTATTTGAGAGCAGGAACCAACCACTGGGATTAACATCCTTCTTTAATTATTCCTCTGGACTTGATTGGATCAGGTTCGGTCACAGGGTCATACATGAAAACCTGGAAAATGGTCTTATGTTGGGTTGATCTTAAGCATGACAAATATGGGCTCTGGTCTTTTTTTTTTTTTTTTTTTTTTTTTTTTTTGGTGATTTGGTGATTTGATTCGAGTGTTAATTCCTGACATGGCCCACATTAGTCTGTGAGGGTTAATATGTCTGATGTGTCATGATGCTCCTTGGAGCTGGCTGCAGGGGGAGCTGGTGAATCACCGCAGCAGGTGCAGCCCTGTCACATGATGTGAGTTCAAAGTACACAAGTTGTGCTGAGAGAAAGAGTTTATTTTTTTTAAGACCTTTATCTTTATCCTGAAAAGTCACAGGGCAGTCAGGCAGTGTTTTTCAAGAGAACACCTTCATCTTTCTCTGAGTTCACAGTGCTTCTGCTGTTTTAGAGCTTCGTGTCAAATCCCCTGCCATTTCTCTTAAAGGCATCAAATATCTGTGACTTTGTCAGACCCACTTTTCCTCTGCAGAATAATCATCTGAGATGCGCTCTGCACACGACTGCTGGATTATGCAACTGTTTACCTCATTTGAACTCACACTCTCTGTGTCATCCTCCAGTCTGTCTCATCATCAGATACAGCTCTGTGATAGCTTTCATCCTGTGTGGTCGCAGTCACTTGTTCACTGCAACTGACATGTGCAATATTCAAAAGAGGGGGATTACAGGAGATCTGGAGTAGTGGTCTAGATATTTTTGCTTTGGATGGATCAATGATTTGTTTTGGTTCAAGTGTGTTTATCTTATTCTTGGAAAAGCAGCAGTATGTGAGCCACACAGAACCTGCTGTAAACATAAAAATGTGATAAATGTAGTTCAGAGTTCCTCTGATCCAAGTGCATTAAATATGTTTGTCTAGTGCATAACAAGGATCTGCAGGGTTCAGCCCTGGGTTTATTTAGCATATTATGGATACGAAGTACATGAAAACCATCTTTTGAGACACTATATAATATACTGATATGATGTAGACACATTATAATGAATCTGTTTATTTCTTTTATAATTTACCACTATATTTCTTTATTTTTGTCTTTCAATGAACTCATTTTGAGAGAGAGATGTTAGTACTGGAGTAGCAGCATGTTATGGGCTGTTTCTGTGTGTGTGTGCATATGTGTGTGAAAATGAAATGTGCTTGACCCCCTTTGAAGAATCCTAAAATGACACATATTGTATAATAATCGCAGATTTGCATTGCATTTTCCTAAAATTCACAAAATCTATAATATTGCGCATCTCTGTCAATCTGTCCACATTTGCATCTCATCAGCGTGCGCAGACAGACTTCCTATAGCCCTGCTTCACACAAGGACCGGCAGATGAGACTCCGAACTGATCCCAGGCCTGCTCACTATACATGCAAGCGGACGTGCGTCGCATAGGCTAGACGCTGCTGCTGTGTGAGAGCCACCGTACAGAGCCATATGGCGCTGGCGCTCCCCACCTCTGCTGCGAGCTCTCAACCTGCATTCAGCTCCTCCAAACATACCCTTTCTCCCTCTTTATATGTCAAACTGCTGCTTTAGCTGCCTGATGCCGATGAGGCTGTCGGTGCGTAATTGCGCCATGCTTCCGCGCAACACGGTCTGTTTTTTTATTCCTCAAGACGAACGGGAGACCTCCGCCATCGGTGGAAATTGAGATGTATTTTCTGAGGCGCTCGTGTGCTGAACGGATGCCTTCCGAGATGCTGTATGAACCCAAACCGGGCTGTCCCTATTCAGCAGAGAACGGATCACCACACAGGGACAGTTCTTGTACCGGACACTTGTGAGATGAAGGACAAGAAGAAAAAGAAGAAATACTGAATGCTTTTTTTTGTTTGTTTGTTTTCGGTGGGGATCACGGCACATCGGGATGGATGTGAACCGATGTTAACGGATGTTTCTGAGTGGATTTTATCCCTGAGTGTTTTTTTTTGTTGTTGTTGGTGTTGTTTTCTTTTTTCCCGTGGATCGTGTTCGATTTTGTTTTCCTTTCAGCCCTGCCAGGATACTAGCGCTAGTCGATGAATTGATGTGGGGATACACTCGACCTCGACTGCATAGATGGCGAACACAAGTGAGTTTGGGGGGAGCAGCCCGTCCTTACAGAACTATGCGTCCACGGCCTCTGCGGTCAAGCTTGCCTCCCTGGGTCTGATCATGGGCATCAGCCTGCTGGGCAACGCGTCGCTGTCGCTGCTGCTGCTGAAGGACAGCTCGCTGCACAAGGCGCCCTACTATTTCCTACTGGATCTGTGCCTGGCGGACGTGGTGCGCTCCGCCGTCTGTTTCCCCTTCGTGATGGCATCGATCGGCGGCGACTCCACCTGGCCGTACAGCGCGCTCATCTGCAAGATCGTCGCCTTCATGTCGGTGCTCTTCTGTTTCCACGTCGCCTTCCTGCTCTTCTGCGTCAGCGTCACCCGGTACATGGCGATCGCCCACCACAGGTTCTACTACAAGCGGATGAATCTGTGTACGTGCGTGGCGGTGATCTGCATGGTGTGGACTCTCTCAGTGGCCATGGCTTTCCCACCGGTTTTCGACGTGGGCACCTACAAGTTCATCAGCGAGGAGGAGCAGTGCATCTTCGAGCACCGCTACGTGAAGGCGAACGACACCCTGGGCTTCATGTTGATGCTGGCCGTCATCGTGGGGACGACCCATGTAGTTTACATCAAGATGCTGTGCTTCGTGTACGATCACCGCAAGATGAAGCCCACACAGCTGGTCCCCGCAATCAGCCAGAACTGGACCTTCCATGGACCGGGTGCCACCGGGCAGGCCGCCGCAAACTGGATCGCCGGCTTCGGCCGCGGACCCACCCCGCCGACGCTTGTGGGCATCAGGCAGGCTTCACACCTCGGCAACAGGAGGCTGCTGGTGCTGGACGAGTTTAAGATGGAGAAACGGATCGGGAAGATGTACTACATGATCACACTGACCTTCCTTATCCTCTGGGCTCCTTATATAAGCGCCTGCTACCTGAGAATATTTGTGCGGGGTGCTCCGGTCCCGCAGCTCTACCTGACCGCAGCGGTGTGGATGAGCTTCGCTCAGGCAGGAGCGAACCCCATCATCAGCTTCCTGTTCAACAAGGAGCTCCGGGTGCGCCTCAGAGCCTGTTTCCCCTGCTGCCTGGGGACACAGACACCCATGGAGCCGTACTGTGTTATCTGAGCCCCCAAAACACATACTGCCAAAGACACATTAGTTTCAGAATGTACACAGACTGCTCTCCAAAATGTGTCTGCACACGCAGACAGGGGTGATGTGGAGGGTGAACACACTCCAGTTCATTTTTTTTTATGAATGGTGGCAAAGATTCTGACAAAAACTTGAATATGATCTGCTATATTTTGCTTATCAGAATCAGACTAATCAAAGCGATGAGAGGCTTTTTAATGGTTAGAATCCGATGCTTTTATAAGAATATAATCTGTTATGACAGGGTGCAAAATTAACTTGTTTGTCCACTTGCCAAATGGCTAGTGAAAGTTTAAATTTACCAGCCACTCAGTAGATCATCATTGTTTTTCTGTTTGATTGGTGAGTGAAGCAAATCCTCCAGCATCTTGCATATTTCACCAGCGTTTGGCCAGTGGCTGGTGCTAATTTTGTGCCCTGCCTCACCATCGTCATTTCATTTACACCTTTTGCATGTGCTGTAGGTGACATTCACTCCAAATATAGAGGAGATCCTCTGTGACAGTCATGTTACGTCCTACCTTTGGAGACAGTTTTTAATGCCCTCTTGACTATATCAACCTTTTTGGTCGACTACAAAATTGTACATCAATGTCACTTTGGCTATTTGTTTGTATATTTTAAAAATTTTACCCCGGTGCACCCGTTTTGAGGTTGTTTGCCTTTTTGCAGAAACTGATGAGCGAAACACAACCTGGACTATTTTATCAGCTGATGAGTTTCTCGAGCATCTGTGACACGCTTGGTTTCTAATTGTTTGGATACCACAAATGAGATTGAAATATCTCAGTATATTTTTAATGAGAACAATGTCACATTTGTAAATACTGTAAAGCTTGTTGTCTCTCTTTCCTTCTGTTTTTTTTTAACCAGATATGTTGTATATTTCATAATCTCTTAGATCCTCTGTGTTGAAAAACGTGTTTAAACTCACTTTGAAGGTATTTTGTAAATTCTTATTGTTTTTCATGGGTCAGTTGTGTTGAGAAATAGGTTGATTCATGTTCCCTGCAGGTTATCTTTCTTTTTTCTACGAATGTGTACTTTGGGACTTTGGGAAAATGTTAACATTATGGTGCTTTGGAAAGGGTGTTTGCATTGTTTGTATTTCTTAGCAAATAAACAAGAAATGGTTGATAAGTTGTTTGGACTCTATAATCTGTTTTTAACAAGACGTCTCTGCTTGATCTCCCTCGGCTCTTAAATGCATCTCAGGCCATGTATTTTTACTTTGTTTGCATGCTCACTTGCCCTCATCTTGTCCTGTTTACTCTGGTCGCATTAAGCCTTGGATTTTAAATAGAGAGGGTTATAAACACATTTAAATATTTTCCAGTTGTACCCTGTGTTTGATCAAATTCAAAATCAATACAGCCGTCATATTTCTATTGTGGATTTCTCCTTTTGGGGCCATAGCTACGTTTAAGGACACATCATGGGCATTCTGTCCTTGGTTTTTATTCTGGGATTTGAGAGGTTTTAAAGAAGCACACCGGAAATTTAGCATTGATCTCAAGTAAAGTTAGGGGGCTCACAAGAGGAAGACTAAAATAAGAATGGTCAAAATTGAAGCAGCAAAGGCAGCAATATCTTTATTTTTTAGTCTTTTGAGTGTGTCAAGCTCCAAATCTTACATTTCCCATAAAGCAGCTGGAAAAGCATCTAAACATATACTTATTTAAAACCCTACAACTTCAGTTTTGTAAAGCCCATTTTGTGTTGAGTATTGAGTATTTGTACCATTTCAACAGCACATTAGCTGAGATTCCTGATATTTTATATAGTTCATGTTTCCTGATATTACACCGCTGTGGTTAAGGTTTGGTATATATAAATAAATTGTGACCCTGAATTGTATTTCTTGAGATCAGAGAACTGAACTTCATGTGTAAAGTCAACAGAGAGCCCTTTTAAGCCTCTGGGGTCCTTTCAATTATGTTTGCAATCAAGGCTGATTGCTCAGATTCCAAAGAGTAATAACCAGAGGGTAGTTACATTCTATTAAAGATGTGCATGTGGTCAGTATATTTTAGGCTGATTCCAGTATTTTAAATTTAATATAAAACAAATGTAAAAATCTAAACAAACCATTAAAAAAAAATGAAAAATCCAAACATTTAAAGAAATATAGACATTTGGGGTTCATTAATGGAACCTAGGGTGAATAATGACCTCAGTATTCATAAAATCCATCGCTACAGTCCCTTTGCCAAATCTGACAGCAAACATACAATTATAGCTTTTGTACAGCACCGTATGTCAGTGTCAAGTTATAGTACACAGCACAAAACAACAAAATGCTTAAAAGGTTAGAGGTTCCACCTCTTTATTTAAATCAGAGCATTTCATTTGATTTGTTTTAACAGGCTGTTTGTGTGCCACCTGCTTTTTAATCAAACTCTTTCAATCCCTGATCCCCTCCTTCCTCCTTAGGCCAGTAGCAGGCTATTGATTCAGCTAATTGCTGTTGCATTCATTGACATTGGCCTCGATTACACCGATCTGTAGCTTTTACAGAGAGGCTGAGCAGTTCTCTCAGTACACACTTTAATCACTGTGAATTACTGAGGTGTTTCTGAGCTCTGACCCCTCCATCACTCTGATCTTCTACACAACACTGAGTACCTCAACACACTCAGTGCATCCATAACCATTAGCATCACAACGTGCCTGCTTGTTCCTAACAGCTGTCCCTGCTTTGCTACCGGTGTGCTGAGGTCTCCTGGTGTAATTGCCGTGGCTTCTCAGCTGCAGGAAGTCCCTCACCTGCACGTGCGCTCGTGCGATGCGAATGCAGGTCGAGGTATTTTTGGTACAGCGTGTTTGTCTTCAGGGCACGCAGGCTCCGTTGTGATGCTGTGGAAATGTGGCTCTTTTTGCTGGGCTTTTACTGCTGGTTATTTTATTGACCTTTTCAGTCTCTCTAACAACTGAACAACTGTGATGACATCTGTCCTCCTCACTGGGTTTCCTAAAATACAAGTAGGACAGCTGGAAATGTTTTTTAAAAAAAAAAAATGGCATCAACTGATGAGGTCAGGCTGCAGTCGAGGTGTAGTGAGATGCTATGCAACGTCCCAAAGCACAAAGTGATGTCTTTGCCTGATAATCTCAACAAAACACTATCAACTCAAGGTCCACTTGCTCTCTTGTTCTGGAGCTTTCAATTGTCTCACACAGTCTTCATCAACGGATGGAGTTGAGCTCAGTAATGTGGAGCTCTAGACATCCAGTTTACTGGAACATAATACACACGTTATTAAGCTGAATCGAGGTAATGTTTGACATTTATTCTTGAAAATGACTAATGATTTATCGATGAACAAAACAGCTGAATCAACCAACGGATTAACAGACTTATTGTTTCAGCTCTTACTGGGTGACATACGGTTAGAATCACAACATTTTCAAGGTTCTCGACGGTTCATGGGTTATTTTAATAGTCATATTTTAAATGTTGTATGCTGCTACAGTTGATTAGAACAAAGTCTGTATTGAGATATTAACAGAATCTGCTCTCTTTTTTGCTGCTCTGTTTTTTTTTGGCCTTTTTGAGTGTTATTTGATAGAGACAGCTGTAGAGTGACAGGAATGTGGGGAGAGAGAGATGGGGAATGACATGCAGGTAAGAGCCACAGGTCAGATCCGAACCCTGGGCTTCACACATGGGGTGGCTGATCTACCAAGTGAGCTAAACGTCACCCAGTATCTGTTCTCTTTTATGCACTTGTTAGCTTCCAGATAGACTGCCATTATCTGTGGCATCATAGATCACTCCATTGAGGATTTTAGGCTGTTTGAATGTTCTCCTGTCTTGAGCCACAGAAGACCAGTATCCATTTCCAAAGAATGAGATTGATGTGACTCATTGCTTTACACATGGGGCAAATCTAATTATAGCTTTGAGCCTTGAATAAATGCTGTGAATCACAGCCTGACAGTGATTAATTTCATAGCCGCCTCACTGTTTCCTGGCGTTATAAAGACCTGATGCTAAGGTGGATGTGAGAAAAGGCCTGTTTCCCCTTGTCTTTTAACCCCAATTAAAATGTTCTCGCAGTTTTTCTTTTTCTTTTCTTACTTTGTGGTTTGGAAAGCAATTAAGCACAAGAAGGTACTATCACATGTGCGTTTCAGTTATGAGTGTATAATGAGAGTGTAACCAACCGACTTGCACATCTCACTCAGCGTGTCACTTTACTGCCACTGAAATAAATGTGTTTCTCCTCGTGTTTCCCTAGAGGGCACCTGAAAGCTCCCCAGAAACTCCACCTCTGCACACAGTGTATGCAGATTAACATAGAGCATGTGTCTTTTTGACAACGAAGAAGGCTTGTTTCCATGTGTATTTTAATTGAATTAAAAAACCTAAAGAAACATAAATTACAACAACATTAAATCAAATTAATCAGAGAAATGATTCACTGTGAGCCACATCTGATCAGTTACTGTGAGGTGTCAAATTGTCTGTTTTCTGAAGGACTAACTGAAACAATCAAAGTAAATATAGAATGTAGAATTAAACATTCAATGTGCATTAATAAAAGAACATTCAAGTCTGTAAACAGGCATGCACAGGCATTGTGCATGGTAAGCCAAAAACAGCACCTGGTGCAGTCTTAATATCTAATAATATAAGAAATAATATTTGCAACTCATCATTCACAGCAGGGAGCAGTCATCTCCCTTCACCTGGCATCATGTTCAATATTTTATTGTCTCAAAGGATCAAAGATGATAATTTCTCCCTTTTATATATAAAGCTCCATTGAACCAAAAATAATGTCACATTATTAAATATATCTTTTTATTCAAAACAAATTTAAAAAACAAAGTGGAAACAGGCTTTTAAAGATGGTTACAGTGCAGGTAACAAATAGTGTAACACTAAGTGTTGGTCCTCAGAGGTATAAGTCTGGATACTTGTACGTTGAGAGACATTTGGATCTCCCCTCCTCTATGGTGATACACGACAGGTTGGGCAGACAGGGGCAAGTATGGTGGAGTCTTTTCCCAAAGAAAGGAACCTGGAGGCAGAAAGAGAGACACATTTGGAATGAGATTCATTTACGGAGGGTTGTTCCTCTGGCCTCTTGTGGGTCTAGACACTTTCAGAGCGATCACACAAAAATCATAGTACTAGCTACCTCGATTTTAAAGTAGCACCAGGCCACAAGGTTAAGTCAACCAAACCTCATTAACAAACTTCCTTGGCTGCTAGAGACAAAAGGCTCATTCAGCCTAATCTGCCTTATCACTGCAGTGGAGACCGATCAATGACTTGTGACAACTTTTCAGCCGACACTACAGTACCTCTGTAGATGACACTCACCGTGTGGCTCATTGGGTGACAGTCGTCTCCTTCCTGTCCCATGGGCGTGCACATACGCAGGCTGCGGATCCACAAGCTCACCGCACAACACATCCCTCCTCCACACTGAGAGTCCTTTTCACAGGCCTATATGCACACACACACACACACACACACACACACACACACACACACATGCATCAGTACATATTAATGACTTATTCAAACCAAAAGACTTTTTTGTCTTAGTTAATATTGTTAAAGTTTATGATGATTATAAAAATGCGGTCCAAAGTTGAATGAACAGCTGTTACTGGTCTGACTGCTGCTGTATCTAATGAAGTAGAGATGTAGTCTGTAATTATGTATGTAATTATATAATGCATGCATATGTGTAATATTATGTAATGTAATTAAACATAACTATGTGAATTATATTAACATGAAAAGGCAGCTAGTGCAGCAGTGAGTTTTTCGATATGTACGAACCGTGTTTCAATGCACACGGTGAACTGGTGTTACTTTAATCAAAGTCTTATTGCAGCATTCATCATATCATACCTTCACAAACTTGAGGGTCTGTAGTGATTTATTGTTTGGAGTGTCGGGATGAGAAGCTGAGTGACAGCTCTCACTTTGGATGAGATGAAGGGAACACAACGAGGAGGAACAAGAAGTGATTTCATGTGACAGACGTGCATGAAAGTCACTTTCTGTTTTATGGCTGCCTGCTCCTCTCTCGATTCACATCGACGGCACAGTGCGAGGGGCTTGTTGTGACAGCGATGGGTGTTTTATTAGCAGGTCATGGCCATAATTTGTGCTCATGGAATTATGTAAATTCTGACTCGGATAGGGAAATTATTCAGAGGATAAGTTTGCAACTCCGCTGGTGGGTTGTTATAAATTGATACCTATTAATGCGTACATTGATAGATATACTGCTCTTGTCATTTTACATTATAATAGCACTTTATGCTTTTACAATTGCAAAAATGTGCAATTATAGACTGTACGTATGGCATCTCTGAAATTTGTATTATGAAGCAAAAATCATTTTTTTCATGATATAATAATTCATATCTTTAGGTCAGGATATGCTTACATTTTTTAGCTTTTGACTAGATTATAAACTTTAAGTAAAATTCAAATAATTTTCAGAATTATTTGGAGAATCATTTGACATCATTTTAATCAACAATCAAAGGATGAAAGTTACAACAAGGCTTTGGTCTAAGCATGAATAAGACATAGAAGTCTGATTCAGTATATATTGATTTAATGTATATTTGTTCTTTATGCTATTGAAGAGATTCATTTCATACCACAGCATCATGCATTCTTAATAGTATAACTAATGTTAAATATTTTGTCATTAAGACCAAAGAAAGTATTAAGCAATGCACATTTTCTTTTAAGAAAACAGCAATTTGAAGCAAGCAAATACTTGTTCTGCATGCTCCCATCACTGCGCCAGCTTCGTTTGCTCCCACTTACCCCTGTGATGACCGCTGAAGATCCGTGAGACACCAGCAACAGGGAGAGGAGCAGCAGGAAGAAGGACCTCATGATGAAGGGTTTTCTGTCCGTGCCCTCCAGGGTGAAAAGTAAGGATGCTGAGGCTGTTGGACCTCGCTGCATGTGCATACGTGACGGACGGCAGAGACAAGTGGCCTCCAAACTCAAGTGTTGAGGGGCTGGCGGAGGTTTATAAACCCAGCCCGCCATTCAAAAACTCTGTGACTCACTCACACCAGCATCACTCCACTGAGACGACCAAAAAAAAGAAAGATAGAAGACCAAGGTAAACTTTAACATGACAGTGCTTTCATCTGTCACACAATTCTTTCTCGTCATAAAATGAATTTACATTTTCATACCAAAAAACGAAGCACATGTTACAAAATGCTAAAGCTGCTAAGTGCAGTTATATTCAGTGTTGCATCCTGTTATATTTGTGTCTGTTTTTTCCCCTCACCTTTTCAGACTCCAAGGACACAGTTTTGAATGCATCTTTTCAGTCCCACTCTTAGCATTGTTCACCAGTGATGAATTGAAGCCACAGCACTCCTGAAAATAAATACACTTACACAATAAGTGGCGCTGGCCACGTATTATCTTAATTCATAATAAACCTTGAAATGAGTGAGGTGAAAACAGTAGTAGTGAAATAATGAATTGATTCTCTGATAAAGAAATGTGTACACCAACAGTTTTAATTATCACTTACTTTAAGTAATTCACCAAGAAAAGTCTGACTTTCTCAAGTGTGATCATTTACTCATTTCCTATCACTGTAAATCAAAAATCTTTGCATCCCTGCATAATATTCTTGTGTTTCACGGATTGCAGTTTATTAGTGCAACTTTTCAGGCAACCATATTTGAATGTTTTTATGCAAGCATTTAAAAGATGAGGAGCCGCAACAAAAAAAAGTTCAAAAGCTTTGAACCTTTTATTTATTCAGTCAGGATCAAAATGAACACTTAGATATTTTAGACAATATGCTGCTTCTGTGGTGAAAGTAAAACTAAATTAAAGAATACACACACAATATGACTCATTACTGAGATAATATTCATTAGTGTGTGAAGGTTCTCAGTCGTTCAGGTCATCTTTCTTTGAGAAGGGTGAAATCTGGGGCAACTGGACTTGGTTGTAGGTCGTAGACGTAGTTTGTCAGCGCTGCTAACACTGACAAGCACTAATGAGGAAGTGAAAACAATGGCCTGATTAACAATTCCACCAAGGCTATGTAACTAGACCCCACCAGTCAGTCAGAACTGAATAAGCCTCTTGGATGAGAAGTGAGACGTCTTCACGGATCTACAACCAAGCGCAGTCATTAGGAATTGAGTGAGCTCTATCCAGTGCATCACAATTCCTGCCACAGTGCCAAAATCTTTAATGACTTGGCATGAATAATCTCAACAGTTCAACTCTCATTACCGTCTGTTGAATAGACACCAAACAAATGACTAGTCTGCTTGCACAGATCATCCTCTGGACAGAGGAGTATGAGAGAAACAAACATTTCAGAAAACATGACGTGAACAACAGTTGAAGGAAAGGTTACAGCTTTGTGAGCGCTCACAGTAATCGCAAAGAGAAAAAACATTTAGTAAGTATTACATGCAGCGCTAATAGATGTTGCTCTGCAGCGAAGAGGTTAAATCAAAGACCACAAGAATGAACACACAACAGGAGCCGAGGGCCTTAAAACAGAGTGCTGTTTGAAGAAAATGGATCGGTCTGATTTGAAGTGAAGAAGAACATCAGTGGAAACAAATTTAGTTTACTGCAGTTTTATTGCTGAACACTGGATTTGGGCACATTGGATTGATTATTGTTGTCTTTGTCTCATATGCTCCTCTAATTACCGCAGTTTATTTAGAATCCCCTAAATGTTGTTACAAGAAACATCTTTATTCACTGCTCCAGCTTGAGAGACAATGAGTGGGGACAACCCTATGAGGTGTTTTGTGATCTTTAGGGAGGGTGGGGTTGAAGGAGGCATTGGTTAGCGGGCACGACCAAATCATCAAGTGTTTGGGAACTTGACAGACAGGCTCGACATCCTCCGCTCCTGTGTCAACAGACATTACTGGCTCCCTTTTGGCAGCATTTTTTTTTTTTTTTTTTTGCATCAATGGTTATGATCTAACGAAGAAAGAGAGGCATGACAAAGGACGCGTCCCTGGGCAGCTGACCCAGCAGAGGTTAGGAGGATGAACCACGCCTTTCATCGCTATAAATACACATGTAGACAAGTTGGACTTCTCCACCATCTCTAATCACTTTTGCTCCACATCCATGAACATGTGAGAGGGACACATGCTAATAGATTATGGAGGTGCGACGAACATCAGATTCTTTCTGCCAGGCCATGTCACATCAGAGGATGACATAATGTCACTGCTGTTGCCATGTCATACTCCCAGCGGGAAAACAGATCAGCATCTCTTGCTCACACATAATCTGTTGTTTTTTTTCCCCCTCCCTCTCTTTATTGTCTCCGTCCCTTGTACAAGGTTTGATGTTGGCTAAATCTGGGTAATACACAGCCCCCACCTGCTGGGACAGTCCCAGCAAAGAGATTAGGGATGAGTATGGGTGAGCATGTTGTCTTGTCTATGCCTCTTTTTTTTTAGCATCTAAACTCTTAGGTGACAGGAAATGACGGAAAAAGGAAAGAGTGAGACACTCAAAGGGTTTTTAAAGAAAGCCACGATGATTATACATTCCTTCTCTGTCAGAAATATACTGTCGTGCCTCTGCACAATCCACATGGAAAATTATCATTCTATCAAAGAAGCTCAGAGGCTGCTAGCCTTTCTTTGCCCCCTTATTATTAGTCTTTCATACAGTAGCGTACACAGATTTTTGTCCTTGGCTGTTGAAATAACAGCTGAGCACTGGATGTTCCAAAATCGAAGGACACGAAAACAGCTACGGATTGTGCGTCTGGGAAATCATTCTGAATCACTCACTCAAGGTCAATGTTGACGCCATTTTGGATTTTGGAGTTTGGCTATAAACAAAAGCCACTGTTTGAAATGGCAGTTTCATGGCAGTTGATAGTAGTAGATAGGCAGTAGATAATAATAATTTCAGTCCATTGTCCATGTTTTCATAACAACCACAAAAGGGACACATATTGTAGAATTATAATAAAATTGCATAACTATTCAATTGGAACACTTCATTTGCCATTTGACATCTGCTTTCCATCACATTTGAAAAAAAAAAAAGTCACAGATGTCTTCCATTACCACACAAGGTCATAGCTAATCCATTCATAGGGGTGTCCTTGCTGTGCTTTCATACCCTCCTTCAGTAAAAACTTCCTCTCATGGCTGCCATCTATTCACGCCTCACACTGACAGTGACAGTCTAAAAGTAATTCACATTCTTACTGTCAGAACAGCCCATACTTTTACATCACCTATAAATTCCATCACACCTTGCCATGAAAAGAATTATTTGCTGTAATTACAGAGACTTTAATGGATCAGTTGCTGGGATTCACATAGAGCGTCTTATAAATGTAGACATTATGCTAATTTACTGGATTATTACAAGATTAGCTTTTAACAGAAGAAAGGTAGCAATAGCTCTGTTGGATCATACTCTGAAATCGTCGTCATAAGCTTTGGGTGTGTGTGCTGGACGACACATATGAGAATTGCCTATTTGCTTGAAAACAGCAATAGGAGGTTAGGAAACGCTGCTAACATCAGTCATATCAGAACTGGAGAATAGAGGCGCAAAGAACGATACTCTTCTTCCGACTGGCTTTGGCAAGAGCTTGACTGTGTCATATGGTTTCTTGATCTAACTGGTTGCAGCTAAACTGTGATAGACAGATGGACCATCCAATCACCTGGCCTGTACTGTATTTTTGAAAATGTGCTGTCCCTTTTCCGAACAGTTCCTAGTGATTCTGAGATGGTCTGATGCATTCAGGTCAGCAGTATGCAGCAGTGGTAAAGATGAAAGCAAGGGCTCTCATGAAAAATTTGGACAAGCCTGTGGAAGTATTGTTAATATTTGGTCAACCAAATATCAACAATATTAATGTTCTTAACATGTTATGAGAAGGTTAATGCTGTGTGTTTTTTTTCCGCCTGTTCTATGGATTCATACATCAGTGGCATTTCATCCAAGATGACAATGGTTCAGCAAATTAATTTTGTCGTCTGTGAAAGTTTGATCATCTTGTAAACTTTTACAGCCATACACTGATAGTAAACCAGTCACATTATAATGTAGTTTCAATATGATGATGATGATATGTGTGACTTGAAACAGTGAGAAAGCACGTGTAGGACGCCTTCCTTGGACACATGAGAGCTTCCATTAAAAATGAGTGTCATTAAATATCAGACAGCACAACATATCTTTAGCAGCAGGCCTGTCCCAGCAATGGCAGACTGACCTGACAAACCGAGCTTTGAAGTTTTCTGAGTGGAATTTGTATTGTTCATGTCTCTCTCCACAGTCAAAAGGCATGCAGGTAGAAAAATTCTCTGAATCTCTTATATCTTCAGAGAATGTGAACGAAATTGGCTCTGCTTTATTTCTTTAGAGTTTTCAGGACTGTGCGATATATTCAGTGTGAAAAAAAACAGCATACATATTGAAGGTTAACTCCTTTACATTACAATATAAATAAAAGCCTGCAACAATGCATGTATTTAAATAGGAAGATACATTTATCTCTATTCACAGTCACATCCAACGCTATCTTTTTACATGTTGGAGTGTCTACATAGAGAAGAGGGCTGCTGTTGAGAGTACAAAGAAGGACTTGCAGCTATTCAGTGTGCATAAAGCATCTGCTATTCAAAATTCAATGTGAGTAGAATGCAATTATCCCCTGTCTGTCTGATTAATGCTTTTTTTTTTTTTCGCAAAGGGAAAGTGGATTGAATGGTGCTGCCACGTATCAGTGAGTCGGTAGATTTGGCACTTCAACAAAAGATAAATGCCAAACCAAACACACCTTTGTGTTCGTTTGATATGTCTATTTACTGTTACAGAACTACAATGAACTTTAGGCAGTTTGGTCACCGTACCCAAAATGTGACAAATCTGTTGCATGGAAACACTTTGTGCTTATGTCTGATTTTATTCCTCGGTTCTTGGCTCCTGAAAACAAAATGTCATTCCTAATGGTGTTCCCTAATGATGAAAATACTCGTTAGCTATGTAAACAAGTAAACAAGCTTGGGTGGCAGCTCTAGATGTCTCATTAAGTTAAAAAAAAAAAAACAGACAGCCAGGTACAGATATATGCTAGATGCTCATTATCTCACAACAGCACTGCGTCATGCATTTAAAAGTCTTACCAGCAGCAAGACACAGACACATGGTGCGAGGGGACCATTGGGCCACACTCTCTAAAAGCTGAAGCAGTTTTTAACAGAACAACTTCAAAAAGAATTTCATAGAATGCATTCACCTTGACATCAACCTGTGACAATGACATGGTCAAAGGACATGCTGCTTACTCACACAGTAAAGGCTTGGGTCAAGTTCTTTGTATAAGTAAACCCAGCATAGATATGGCACACACAAAATACCGAGACTGGTGGATACATGTTGTATGCCCGCGCGCTGCAGCATGATGCTAACACGCGGTGACATGGGAAGCTCGGGTGGCTCCTGGGCCTGACACTTCATCACATGGGTGAAGTCATTTCAGGGCTTGAGTAAGTGGAGTGTCAAGGCGTATCGGTCCTGACCACATTCAAGGATTCATAAATCCTACTATCATTACAGATAGAGCCGGGTCATGACATGATTTATTAAGGATTCTACAAGAGCTTCAACATGTGCAATGATCTATATTATAAAGAGGGGATGACTAGGAAAAACACACCTTTTAGTGTCCCTGGGCTCCGTTTGTGGAAAGGACAAATACTGCTTTATGTGTAGGGGCACCACACAAGCAAGAAATTATTTAAAGGAATCTACCTGTTACAGAAAAATAC
Organism: Protonibea diacanthus; assembly: GCA_028641955.1. Taxonomy (NCBI): domain Eukaryota; kingdom Metazoa; phylum Chordata; class Actinopteri; family Sciaenidae; genus Protonibea; species Protonibea diacanthus. The sequence goes on along the minus strand of CM053978.1, from coordinate 24,907,493 downwards.
AAATCTGTTTTAAAATAAAAGGTATACTGCCAGCAAAGCAGTCAGTGTTGGCAGAGCTTCATATTTTCTTAAAATATCATTGCTGGCTTATGCTCTGGCCTTCTTCAGCACATGAGGAAGGCCGGGTAATGAGGATGTTAAGAGGACTAAGAGGACTTCAAGACAAAGAGCTTTCAAACATATCATGCGAACCTCAAAACTCTGCCCAAAAAGAACATGTGATGACGATATGATTCTTCCCTCACTGTATGTCACTGAGTTCTTCAATGGTGGATATGAACAACAGCCTCATGTGCGGTCTGTAGCCTGACCTGCTGAGTCAGGTTGAAAATGTTGCATGTTATTTCTCCTGAATGTAGCCAAGATTATTCACTTCCTTAGAAGGTCACTTCACTAAGACTAAGACCTTGATGGACCCCTACAGTGTGCATGGCGATGGTAGCCAAGCTAGCACTATTGGTAGCAAGCTAATCTGCTTAAATGCAAGCTGTTTCTTCAGACGATGATGTGAACAGTTTTTTTTAAGGGGCATTAGACCCACATTAAACAATATAAGGAAAAGAATCATTGACAATAGAGCTGTAATGCAGAAATTAAGAAGTAACAATAACAATAAATAGTAACAAGTAACAATATTTGAAAGGATCATTACATGTGGGTATTCAACATCTGATTAAATAATGTTAGCATTAATTATTCTAATGAATATGATGTCACGTTTTGATGGGCAGTTACTTACAGCTTGTCTTCACATGTTTGTCACACACTTTTACATATCAGTTTTACTCATTTTCTGGTGTAATGCTGTGTCCCTCCTCTCTGTCATTGTCCTCAACAGAATGAGTCAACAAAGAAGGACACTGAAAATGTGTGTATATGTGGATGTATAAAGAGAAATGGGGGATCTGTTCATTCTCATAGAAGCTGTCCAGAAGCACATGAAGCTAAAAAAGTTTGATTTCTGGACATAACATTAATAAGATTGCATTTTGGGCTGCATGGAACGGGCACACTAAAGCTACAAACTTGAATGTAGATGAAATGATTTAATCGACTGATAGCGAAATGTGTCATTTCAGGGGGACTGTGATGCTCCTATGCATTGATGACAGTTGCTGTTGTGATCATTACACAGTTTGGCCACTATGTCAGGCTTCACAGCCCGCCGCTCTTCCTGGGAGCTTGGTACTGTCGCCTTCAGCTCTCCGCGTTGGTTACATGATTCTTCCTTTGGGTTGTAGCAGTCCTTTGAACGTCTACAGCCTCACACATGTATTACATTGGTCTGAGTGATATTTAAGAGGTGGTCGTGATATCATAATGTCTATTCATATAACACAAGTTTTGTCCTGTCCTCTTCTGGATCATTATTAATAAATTATCACTATGCAGATGTGGGTTTCTGAACTTAATTATGTTGGGCACACACGGGTGGCTGAGCTCTATATGAGGGGAGATGTGGATGATGTCACAGCTGACCCGTACATTACTAATGAAGACTAATTGTGCCCAGGGGTTTCATGACCTTATTCTAAAAGTAGTGAGCATAGATAATCTCTGGATATAGGAATAAGCTTTCCACATGCTGTAACTCTGCTTGAGAAGACATGCTACAGAGAAATGACTTTCCACGTCCTCCACCTCTTCACCAAACATCAGACTAACCAGCTTTGACTCCAGTAAAGTCACATTTTTTTTTACTTTAAAACCTCAACTAACCCCCAGCAGAGTCTCTGAGGCACAGACTAACACAAAAGCAGCATGTCTATCATCAGAGGAGGCTACGTTTACCAGAGCTGCAGCCGAGAGATGTAGAGAGAGTATTTGAAGATGCAGGCCACACTCCGTGTGTTCCCAGCAGCAAAAAAAAAAAAAAAAAAAACAGAGCAGGAGTGCAGACGCTGGGTCAGTCTGTTTCATCCAAGGAGGCAATCATGGCCTTAAATGCCCGGTATCTCACCAGGAACATTGGGGAGCAGGTCCTGATCTGCCTGCCCTAACTCTCCTGCTTTTTCGTTTTGTGGAGTGATCTTTTGATGTTGAATGTTTAAAAAGATAGAACGTGTATGGAGGTTTGATGCCTGAGGTGTCAGCTCTTGAAAGTTCTGTTGCTCAGACTAGCACTGCAGAATGTTTCACCATAGCTGTTTTTAAGTGAGCAGTTCGTCTGTGGCTGTCATATCATTTATGATTTAATTCATCAACATTTATTACACTTGGGGAAGTTTCCTAGATTGACAGCTGTCTCTGCCTACACTCAGATGTTGTGGCTGATGCTTGCCTGTCCCTCTTCACCTACATTCAGGCTCCACTAGTTGGCCAAATTTTGATTTTCTGCCTCCACGCAACTGACGAGCAATAAATCCAAATACAGCCATCAGAGCATCTCTCATGGACACAAGTCAATGTTTTTCTACAGTCCGCAGTCTCATTTCTGCACTCTAATTTGAGACAGATTAGCTGATTCATTTCCGTGAATGACACATTCACACCTGGTATTAATAAGGGACCTGTATCTCTATTCATTATGTGAATAATTACACCCAATCCTTGTTCCTCTCCAAACACCTGGTATCAGCACACGTTATAATTTTCTTGATTTTGCTGCATTTTGATGAGATCTCAATATGCAAAACAGTCAGGTGCTGCTGGTGGACCTAAATCAAAAAATGCAATGCCATGAATGAATTTTTTGCGAGGGAAGACACACTCGCCATTACTTCTAGTTGCATCTTTGCTGGGTTCGCTTGAGCTATCAGTTTGGTTTGGTGACTTTTCATTTTACATTTGAGAAGCTGAAATCATGAAATGTTTGTCATTAATTAAAAACAAGTTACAGATTAACTCCATGAAGCTGAAGTCATGAAATGGAAATACTCAAATAAAGTATAGACACCTAAAATTTGCATTGTGTAGTACTTGAGTAAATGTATTTTACCACCACAGAGAGAGAGAGACGGAAATGTGGGTATGTATACATGTATCACGTAGGGCCCCTTTGCCCCTCCATCCCCCATCCTAAGCTTACTCAGTCAAGACATCTGCCCCAGGGTAAGACAGAGACAGCATGAATCCTGGATGACAAGGTGCTCCTCTCATTAAAGACAAGGCCTGGCAAATCCTCCCCACCTCCTGTACATAGAGGAACATTCCCCTCCTCCTCATCTCTACCCTCCAGAGGGTCAGGCTCTCTGATGGAGAGCATGAAAGCTGTGGCTGGCTGATGTGTCTTCTTCTGGGTAAAGCCTGGAAGCCTTGACTTTTTCTTTCTTTTCTTTTTTTTTTTTTTATCTTGCTGTCGCATCCTGTAACAGCACCCCCCCCCCCCACTACAAAATGTTTTTTTTATCCCTCCTCAAACACATGTGTTTGAGGAAGGATAAAAACATGATGCATGGCTATATCCTGAGAGCTTGTGCAGCATGTCAAACAACCTCAAGGAGTAAACACACTGTCTGTGGGGAGAACTGTAGCAGCAGTTACTGTGCATAAATATGCAGACTGGTCCATAGATAGCTTCACTCCGTGCTAATGAGCGCTGTTATTCATGTACAGAATTACAGCAGCTAGGTCTGGCTCCTTAATTACAAAGGAAACCTCACACTTGATTGCACAGTCAAGTGAGAAGGGAACAAAACAACAGTGCAGTATGATGAAAAACTATATGGTAGACTGTAGACTGCACGGTGATTTGGAACTCTTCGAAGAGGAACTGCTTAAAATATAATTAGGAATTCATCTTATTTCTGCAATAAATCTGTAAGGCATCAATGGACATCACTAGACCTGCTCCTGTTCTGGCACGGTTCTCCACTTCCCGTCCCCACGCCCCTGACCCTGAAAATCTCATGCATGTGGTACAAACTACAAACTCTGTACAAACTCTGAACTCATAATCTGGGCAGCCAGGCTAACATACTGAGCTAACATTAGCTTACAGCAGCTACAGTTCCAGCAGTATACTTTACTGACCATAAAGAAACTCTGTAAATCACAGAGAGCTGAGGCAGAGCAGCTGGAGAACATCAGAGGGAAAACCATAAAATATTTTCTCCATAAAGTATAATAATTGGTGGTGTTAGACTTAGTGTCGTAAAGCAGAAACAGACATACAGGGCACAGAGTGGGAATGACAGCGACACCATTCACCTGATTACAAGTCAGTGTACCATCAAAATGAGTTTGAATGAGTCTGCTATTTTGTGATAGAAAACTTACACCATGTTGTTTTAAAGCTGCAAAAATCAATATTACTTTGACATTAAGGCTGACTCTGGGCAGCACGGTGGTGCAGTGGACAACACTATCACCTCACAGCTGGAAGGTTTCTGGTTTGAACCTCAGCTGGGACCTTTCTGTGTGGAGTTTGCCTGTTCTCTCTCTCTCTCCTCTCTCCAGGTACTCTGGCTTCCTCCCACAGTCCAAAGACATGCACTAGGTTAATTGGTGACTCTAATAGGCAGATAAGCGGTTACAGATGGATGCACACTGACTCTATCTAACCTAAAGAGGCTGTGTGTGGAATCCACAATTGCACTTTGTAGATTTTTTGTTCTGTGTTCTGATTAGGGGTCTACTCAAATATTATTCAGTTATTCAGGTATGAACAGATCATATTATGACAAAACCTTCATTTTAAGGCTTGATTTGTTGTTACTATTAATTGTACAGTAATATACTTCCATATTAAATGACAAAAACATTTTATATGGCATTCTTATGGTATTTTCATGTTAATTATATGATAACAGATATTCTTGCTGGCAGTTGGTAGCTTTGCTACATAATATCAGTTTACCCACAGTTTTATCTGTGAAATGATTTAGTCAGCTTTTTGTTTTTCTGTGAATAACTCATACAGTGACTGGGTGTGAATTCACAGTGAAAGGTGTGAGTGTGCTGGCACTGTTTCACATCGTGACTTCTGCAGCTTAGCATGACACCCTTATGTTGGTATCACTATGTCTGAACTTAGTGTACTTGTATGCTGCATTCTTTCATTCGGAAATAAATACTTAAGGGGATTAAACATTTACTTAAACCAAACCAGAGTTTGAACAAAACGACTAAAAAAACGACTAAAAAAGATGTTGTATTTGTTTTGTTTTTGTCCAGTTTAAATGAAGTTATGACAATCTGTGAGGTAAGATGACCATTTTTGTCATTTTGTCTGGTGGCAAGTGATTGCAATAACTCTTCAAAAAAAAAAGGATCTTACTCTTACAAAAGGGCTCTGTTGCTGTAGGAATTCTTTCCATAATGTTGTCAGACAATTAGGATAATAATCTGAGCCTGTCAGTGGGAAAGCTTATATTGGTTAAAAACTGTATTGTATAATAAAGTAGGTTAGATAAAACAAACCATTCAGTGGAGAATCTGTGTTTCAGTTTTTTGCTCAGTTGTCAGTCAGAAAAGAAAATTCTGACATACCTGAATAACCAAGTTAGAAAATCTATAATTTTATTCAATCCATCATAAAAAGGAAAATAAGATCTCTGTTCTATTGTAGTTATCAGGGGCGTGCAATTATTCCTGGTAGCTGCCCATTCAAACACATTCCCCTTTATTCCCCTAATATTTTTAGAAAGACAATTTCCGCCCTGTACAAGGGCATCACATATATTATGCAAGATGCTGTGGAACAGTGCAGCCTTTCACCTTTTATCTTTTCAGCCAATTTCATTATCCTTTCATTTTATTCTATTTCCAGAAAATCAGATTCTTCACTTTCCACACATTCATTCATTTGGGATGAAAGTGTCTTATGAAAGAATGTAAAATGTTTTTTTTACAAGCAGAACATCAATAGATCTGGATACTGGGTGGGTCCCTTTCACATGCTAGGTTGACTGTGTGGTCGACTCTAAGTTTTTTATCTCGTTCCTTGTTGATGTGGGGTGTGAAGGTGTGGAAATGAGGGATTTTGAGGTAGAACAATGGTAGCCTCTATTAATAATTAAAGTACCAGCACAGTATCTCTCAGAATTACATCCATATTTTATGTTTATAATGAAAGTTCCTGACAGATGGCTATGCATCTGACAATTTTGAAGAAAACAGGCATCAGATTCCATGTGGAGGTGAAAACGTATGCAAGGTTTGAACTCCGACCATGTTATTAAGAATTCACCAGTGTGTGTTGCTGCTGTTTATATTCCTCCAGATGCATTTAAAAAAAAATGTAATCACCTAAATTCCAGCAGCATGTCCACATCCCCACCAGGGGAAGAAATACTCTGAACCATGTTTACACAAACATTCCTGGCAGTTTCAATGCTCTCCCTGGTCCCCATTTTAGTCAATCAGACCGCATTTCCCTACTTCCCTTGCCTACAGGGCTATTTGAACGCACTGGCAAAAGTTCAGAGATGTCGCCACCCAGGAGAACCACATCAGTCTTAAGAAATAAACATCAACAGTGACATTTGTTACAACCCCAAGGTGAACATTTTCTGTGTATTTGTGTATGTGCTTTAATCACACAAAGTTTTGGATCTCTCTCTTTTGGCTTGCTGCATGGGTCTGCTGGGCTGCAGGTGAGATTCAGTTTGGCTGATTGAATAATTGACCATGTGAGTGTATAAGTTTGTTCCAGGGAGCTGATAGGTTCCAGGGTCCAAGTTTGTGGTTTATATAGCCAGCTGTTTATATATGTTTATGTTTATACCAGTTTATATAGCCACCTCTGCTAGCCAACATTTTTCCATGTGAAATATAGTAGAAGTCTGACATAACAGCCCAGCTCAGGCAGGTAGCTTTTGTGTTTTTCTGCTGTTTTTAATTGGGTTAAGGGCTTCTGTCTTTGTTTCTTTTATTTCAGTAGGTACATTTAGGTTGCTCAACTTTAATTCCTTTTTGTTTATTGTTTTGAGGGTTAGCCCACCCTGAAGCTAAAGGATTTGGGCTGCCACACTTTGTGTGGTGGTTCTTGGGAGTTGGGAAGAGGAGTCATTTTTCATATTGCACCAGGGTTTCCTCTTGTAACACATTATATATATATGAGCAAATGTGCATCACAAATACAACTGGAATCATTATCCAACCAGAAAAAATAGTAAAGAGGTGAGGAACCTATCCAGAGACAGAGAAACTGCCTTTCAGACAGATGACAAGGAATCACGCAACATAGAAAAGCATGAAAGATACCACCCCCCCATCTCCCATTCATCAGTGATATTAGTGAGGCAGGGTGGCTGTGCAGAGCCCAAAGGATACGAAAAGATAATACCCAAGCCAGCAACAGCTTGTTCACCCTGTTGCTGTTTTCACCCTGTTTTCTGCAGTGTATGTCGCTCATATTTGGCCAACAAAGTCAGCTAACCATGATGTCTGTTGCCATTTGTTATGTGTGCTTTTTGGATGAGAACAATCAGTATGAATCATTTGGATCAATATTGGCTATCAAACCAAGAATACAAATCCATTTTACAGGTTGATTTTCACTTCCTTCATTCCTCAGACAACATTTTATATAGAAATCAGTTTCCACTACATGTAGGATGGACTGTGACAGCAGCACAAGGAGGAATCAAAGATGATCTGCAGTACACTGTCCCTGTTTCTCACACTCACACTGACACGTACAGCTTTGTGTGTAACACTGTTATCGACTCTCAAAGATAGCTTTGCGCGTATATGCCCACAGGGGAACAGCTGACTGCTTTGTCGAGAGTCTCTGTCAGAAGCTACAGTCTGTATGAGAGATGTGCCAGTCTGACAGTAAGGAATATGAATAGAGACAGAGGAAGTTTTATGAAAGGAGAGTTGTGACAGTTATTTGTATTTTTGTGTCTGCGCTCAAAGGTACAATTGTATTTCATGCTTTTGGGCTTAACTGGGATGAATCAGATCCAGATGTCCCTGGATATGATGTGGCAGGACATCTCACACACGCATGCACACACACACACACACACACACACACACACACACACACACACACACACACACACTGCCGTCAGCTGCTAAGGTGATGCGACACTTGGAAACATTTCAAACCAAAGCCTTCTCTCCATCACTTACTGTCACAATCTAAAAAAAAAAACTTGACAATGTAACAACAAATATAAACAGCTCCTGTTATATTGTTATTGTCTTGTAACGTTATTGCCATCTACCTCAATAGATTATGCAAAGTAGAGGTAAACTGAGAGCCAGTGTGGCTCTTGATGTGTTTTCAATTAAGCTTAGCACAAGTTCAAACAGGAAGACTAACTTCATTCAACCAGGACCCCTTTCTTTGTAATTAGCTGACTATGGGCATTTATTTTGCCATAATCTTCATCAACCAATCATATTATTGCTGTCAAGCCTTCAATCTTCTTCTATCCTCTGCTGACAGCTGTCATTTTCTGCACCAGAATCCCTCCATCATCACCACCACCACCTGTGTCGAGTCCTCCAAGAAAGTATCCTTTACCACACACAGCTTCACTACCTCATAACGTTACTGTATGCCTCATATGGGGTCACAGAGGGTCGAGCATATGTCTTGAGGTCACTGTAGGGACAGTGTTAAATCTCAGGTTGTTACAGGAACACTGACTTATCTCCCTGAGATACAAATCAGCTGTATATGTGTGTGTTTTGGAAAGCAGGTGCCATCCTGGTCATTACTATGGTAACCATGGTCACAGGTTAAGGCTGTCTCACTCACTAGAGACAACGGAGGGGTACATACTGTAGAAGAAGAGTCCCATACCAATGTTGGACCAAAGGCAAAACATATTTCCTTGTGTGTAGACTAATGAGCATTTCTGAACATAGGAGAGTTGTGTCATTGTCCTGATGGCATGTAGATTAGCCAGAGAGGACAGCTTCTTCAGAAATGAAGCTGCATCCATCCATTCTTCTTGGCCAAGCTTCAATAAACCTTTCAACATAACACATCTTGGACTCCTGTGCACTTTGTCTCCTCTAACTGAACTGAAGATTGATGAATATAAATCTGGATGGGGTACAATATATTTCCCAATTCTCCTCTCTTAGTGCTGCTGAGATCACCCCCACTCTGCCATCAGCCTCCTAACTTTTAACTTTTGACTGGAGAATCTGGAGACACCACCACCCCTATTTTTTTGTTTGTTTGTTTGTTTGTTTTTGTTTTACTGTTTGTACTTCTCAATTTCTATAATATTTACTGTGACTGTTGTTTGGCTTGGGAATGTTTGTCTTTCATGTCTTGTATGTGTTGTTATTTCAAAAAATGTCTGGATGGGGTCTAATCACCAAAAACATTTCTCATCTTTACTGGGCATACTGTAGGTCAGTAAATATTGTTTGCTCTCTCCTGACTGAAATAGTTGGAAGAACAATGGCACTCTAAGGCACAGAGGTTGCACACACAGTACTTGTTAGTCGGATGAATTCATTCTTGGTTTTGTAACCTTTTTTGGGAACAAAAACACACATACTTAAAGATATTCTACTTAAAGATATTCTTTAAGTATGTGTGTAAGCATGATGTGAATATAATTTAATATAATTTAATACTGTGTGCATGTATGTGGCTGTTGAAAGTGTAGTAGTGGTGTGTCTTGACTCCTCTCCAGTCCCATTGGCTCTGAACTCCCAGCTCACGCAGAGGCAGCCCAATGATTAAAGACCCCGCCTGCCGTTTACTCCTCCAAGAGCTCTGCATTTCACCTGCTGCAGGCCAAGGCTATCACCTCTAATACACTCCCCTCTCTCCAGATGATAATCTTGACTTCCTGCCTTTTTGTCAATGTCACTTTAATGGCTCTCGTCCCATTCATCAGACTCCCCTCCTCCATGTACGACTCCTCTGGAGTACATCGCCTACCTACAGCTCCTCCCTGCCCGCCTTCGCACGCATCTGGTGTATCCTTAAAAAGACCTCACTCTGTTTATTCATGTTCAGCGGGAGGAAAGTGCTCTTCAAGTATTCTTCCATATTTCAGAGGGTAAGTGCTCTGTTTCAAGACATGCTTGATGATGACATCTCAGCGGTGGATTCATGTTGAGGAGGAAGTCAAGGACACTGACCTGTAGATACTGGTTCTCATTCAGCCAGCAAATGTACGCACGAGGCAAACAAACTAAGCGGGGCTTCAGACAGGATCATACATGGGAAGACAGGAAGAAAAACCTATTATCATGGAGCGGAAACATTTTGCATTCAAGTAGCAATCGCAAGAAGCTTCTTCACGTTGGAATCCATCTGTTTTGGTCCAAGGATAGGAAATGAAGGAAAAGCAGTTTCCCTGATCCTGTCTGAATGCGCACTAATAAACACAAGTTGCTCGAATGAGCAAGGACAACATTTTGTTAATTATATTGTGACCAATCAAAGAGGACATCTTTTTGTCTCTCTGTTGACTTATCAGAGTGCATCAATCAATAAACTGGATTAGACACAAGGTGAATTCACATATTCCAGCTTCTAATTAGATGGTTTATTGAGTTTGCTTCCACTATATTACAGGACACGACAGGGTGTCCATTTAATTAACCCAGCCTCTCTGTTAATATAGTAATGCAGTTCAGTAATGGTGAACCTCAGACAGGCACTCAGTTGTTTTATATGCAGCTATAGCATCTGTTTGTGGGTTATTTAGTCTTAATGTCAGCAAAGAAGTTTGTGGATAAAACACAGGCTCCTGCCTTTCTCTACAATGAATAAGACATCACTGTATGTAACATTACCTAAGAGATGCTTTGGTCCGAAAATATAGGACACACACACACACACACACACACACACACACACATACACACACATGCAATTCAAATGTGATGCCTGTAGTCAACATCCCACCAGATCACATGGAAGTGAAGATGTGACTTCAGCACATTGTTCAGCTAAATTGAGAGTGCCTCTCTAAAAATAGGGCACACAGCTGAGAGCTCTGGGGGATGTGGCACACAGCAGGAAAAAAAAGGGCTTTCACGGAAAAGCAGGAGAAAAGAGAGTTTCTTCTAAAGCTCCAGCAGAGGGATGATGTAAACAGTAGGCTACACAGAGAAACAAATTTTCAAGATGTAGGGAGAGAAAAAAAAAAATCAAACTGTCAACAAAGCTGCTCTAAAAACCCCTACTTGCCCTTCATATAGGCTCAACTTAAAAGGATGGAGGCATCCCACTCAACTGCCTGCGGGTTGCAGGTCCAACGCAATTTGAGTTTTCAATTTCCTGCCAAAAATGAGATTGTACAAAGCCCCGGGAGAGCACGAGCACAGAGCAGGGATGATCTTTTTCTCTGAGTCAATGTGAATCAAAGGAATGCTTAATGACGTCTTCAGGAGCGGAGCTAGGCTCCACACTGCAGCTAATTCAATAATAACCCTTGATTTCTGAGGTAGGAGAAGCATCTGAGAAAGAAACTTATTTCAGAGCAGTTAAAAACATACTGGGAAGTGATGTGGCCTATAAACAACACACAGAATGAGGAAACACGGGAAACATCCATGTAGAAATCCAAATGGAATATATATATATATATATATACATATATACATATATACATATATACATATATGGTCAGTTCTGATCTCAAACCAGTGCTTCAACAGTCAACCAAATCTCCCAGACTCTGGTGAAGACATGTTTTATGTACAAACATTTTAACAAGCCCAAACTAGACCTGTGTGCTCCAGACCTCACATTATAGATCCAGATCTCACTTGCCTATTTTAAGAAGCCTATAGGCAACATAGTATGAGAAAAATGTTGACCAAAATTTAAAAAGCTACACGTTGAATTTTATTTAAATGGAAGGACAAAGACCAAACCATACCAGCTTCATACAACCAATGGATAAAGATCTGATGCAGAACATTAAGCTGGAGCTTTGAACATCTGTTCATCTGTCCTGTCTATATCTAAATACACTATGATGCAGGTTTTTTTCTTTCGGTTGTTCTGTTGTTTTTTCTTTTGTTTTTTTGGTTTCTTTCCAATATTCCTTATGTTCCTGCACATATTTGTACATGGAGATGATAGCCAACGTTAATGTCTTGTTCTTGTCTGATAAATGCTATATAGCATAGCATGCCATAGCATAATATAGCATAGAATAGTATAGTATTGTATAAATAATTACCAAGATTTAAAAAAAAAAAAAAACAGTTTGAGACTATCTGATAGTTGAATACTTGTTTTCCAAAAAAGATTGTCTTAGTGTTTTGCAAATTGTGCTTTTTCTCTCTTTCTTGAAATGTTCCTCTTTGCTGTGTGCTTTGTTCCTTTGTACTTGTACTTAGTGCTTTATTCATACACAGAGCTCACTTGTAAAATAGACTTCAGTCTCAGAGGAATGGATGAAAAAAGGGGTGCATAAACAAAAACATCCCTTAGATGTGATGCAACAATGTGACACAACAGAACTTCTTTTGGTTAAGATCGTTACCTGTGTGTATAATAATGAAATGTAATTAATGAACAGTGGTGGAAAACTCATGCCTTGTGGGAAAACTTAGGAGGTTTCTGTCATCCTTGAATTGCTGGAACACTCGGGGTGGTGTTCTGCTCAGTTGGTAGATCAGCCGCCCCATGTGTGAAGGCTCAGTCCTTGCTGCGGAAGCCCAGGGTTTGTATCTGACCTGTGGCTCTTTCCCACATGTCATTCCCTATCTCTCTCTCTCATCACATTCCTGTCACTCTACAACTGTCTCTGTCAAATAAAGCTTGAAAAGGCCAAAAAAATAATCTTTAAGAATTGCTCAAACACTCCAGAGGTGAAGGAGACCATAAAAGAAAAATAAAGTTATGGAAAAAGGCAACAAACTGAACAGAGACTGTCAAACTGCCTGAGTAAAGAGTTTCCCACCTTAATAACCTGTTCATTTATTTATTATTAATCAAGTTTCACTATGAGTGTCAAATATTGTGGGAACTGTTTAGACATGTTCTTGTGAGCGTGAATTTCTTTTTATTGGATCAGCCTCCCACTCTTGCCTTGAGTGTGTGATTACATTGTTTTTGGCTCATTCCCGTATCTCCTGGACTGTAAAGTATTGTAGATACAGAGGAATGACCAGAAGGCATGACTGCAATCCTTTGGAAAACACTTCTCTGTCTAGTGCCAACAACTGGTCCACTGTGATATCCAGCATCAGCTGGACATTTCACTGCAATAGTGGGAAATGAGATGATATGGAGCAGTGTTTACTTCCTCAGGGGAGCTGTGTGGTGAGTACAGTGCACAGCATAGTTTTTTCAAATATGACAATTGAAGGAAATCCTGTATTTAATCTGTCTTCTGTCTGTGTTCCTCAGTGTACTTTTTAGCCAAGGGAGCAAAGGGTAGTAATGGTAGTCTGTCCGTCAATCACCCAAACCAAAGTACTGTATAAAACATAGATGTCGTATCTGTGATGTCACCCACACGTTTCTTAAGAGCCGCTGTGAAGCTGAGTGTGGTGGATCTGACCACCGCCATCTTGGAAGTTGTGCCTCATACCCGGAGCATAGGTGGAGCCTTATTATAATTTGAACAGGTTCTACAAAAATTCACCCTCAGTACAGTTGTCATGAAATCAGCGGGAAATTAGCTATAGAGACCAAAACTGTTCTTTGTAGGCTGTAAACATGTTTATGTCTGCTGTGAAGTTGGACATTTAACATGGGGACATATGGGGATGGACTTGTTCTGTAGCCAGCCTCAAGTGGATGTTCGTAACTGCAGTTTTTGGCACTTTCACATTGGCTTCCCTTCACAGCTATAAAGGTCAAAACACAGTACTTCAGTCTGGAGCAAGCCTCCAGACTGAAGTACTGTGTTTTGACAACTGTTGGATGGATTGTCATGAAATCCGGTGCAGACATTCATAGATTGTTTGTAATAAGTTCATTCTGATGAATTTCATGACCCTGCCATCAGCCTCAGCTCTAGTGTTAAGTATTTGAGCAAATAATTGTGAGCATATTAGCATGCTGACGTTCACTCAGCACCACTATGTACTTGTACATACTATGTGCTATGTACTATGTACTATGTACATGTAGCCACTTTGTGAGCGTGGCTGTATTATATCATGTTTGCCAGACATTTGCCTAAATTTGAATGCTGTTACAGTACATGTTAAAGTACATGACTGAGTGACCCAGTTGTTCTTGAGATTTTGTCTTCATCTTTGGTGCTAAGCGCTGGGGTGTTTTTGCACCCCTCTGCTACATAGGTGCTGTCAGTTTCCAGGGATTTTTCAATTGATGGCAATCAGTTGCATTCTTTTATGAAGTCATTAAAGCTCTTGAAAACAACAAATTCTTGCATTCTTACAATTCTCATAATGTGCACACATACCCTCCTGCGTTATAAGTTTCCAAGAATACATGAATTTCAGAGCCCTTATGTTGCAGGAAAGCTCAGAGAACAATGTGTCAAGATTTCTCAAGGACTCCCTCTCTCACCTGAGAGAACAGTTACACGAGTGGGCCTCGCTTTCCCCTCTTTCTCCATCTCTGCCGGAAACACACCTTCATGTGTGTGGGCAATGAGCCAAGGCTGTGAGTCACTCAAAATAGTCCTCTGGCTTCCCAGGATCCTGCGCTGCTACATTTTGTGTGCCTCTGAGGTATCTTCGGGGAGGCGTTGGCGTCAGCGCGGCTAATTGAGCAGAGGATGTATCGTCAGAGAGAGCTAGCAGCAAGCACAGACGCAAATGAACCACGAACAGCCTCAAAGGGCCGAGAACAGACAGCTTGAGGTGTCTCAGAGTGTTGGAGAACACTAAAAAGACAACAAAAGTGAAAATGTAAAGTGGTTTAAAAGACCATGTCAGAGGTGAGAATTATTTAAATATGAATTCTAATTATTAAAACATAGATGTGCACAGTGGATGTGGGGTACTTTTACGGTAATAAGAGCTGCTGTAAGGTGATTTATCAGCCTTAACGTGTCACTGTGAGGAAATGCCAATACATCTCAGGAAGAGCTCAGGAAAACTGTCAAATGCAGAAGTGAGCCAAAAGAGCTCATATTTCACAGTCAGAGCACTTCATTTGTATTTATTGTTTAGTGTGTGTTCAATATTTATATCCAAATCTGCACAGCAACATGAAACAAGTGACCTCTTTTCTGACTGTGAATATTGTTTATATTGTGCATTTAATATTAGTTTATTTGTCAGATGGATATGATATATAGATGCTTGTGGGGGTTCTTGTGAAGGGTATTTGTTCGTATATAGGATGGAATTTCCTCCTGAGGTGATCAGGAACTTGCACGTGAGACCTGAAGTTCTCATGGCAGGGTTCGTTGGAGGAGATGAGGCAGCTTCTCGCTGGCTGCCACACACACCTGGGCCACACACCCCTACCCTAGCCTCAAGACATGGTGGGAGGATGGGAAACTGAAGAGCCTCTTAAACATTTATCGCAAAGTGACACTCCAAGCACTCATTTTCTCTGTGAAATTTCATCTGACATTACCCTCCAACACTGATCCTCAAGCAACCTTTACGACATTAGCCTTTACTCAACAGCTCCCTGCCTGACACTGACTCTGCCAGCCAGGATTAAATGTTTGATTTGCTGCCACACTAAAAATTCAAGCACTCACAGAACTGCAATGCACTTTGAATGAAAGCAACCACCAAATGGCAGTGCGTTATGTTATATCCACATCGATGGGAGGAACAGCAGCCGGTGTACTGCATATTTACTCCCAGGAAATTTCATGTTTCCTTAACTGACTTGGCTTCACAGCTCGCCTCACAGCTCCAGCTGACGCCTTCAACCACTTACAAGTGAAGACTGCCACCGCCTCCATATGCTGCGTGTGTGTGCATCTCACCAATCGCATGAGTTAACATCCATGAGATTAGTGCATATGTGTGGCCGCTGCTCATAGGTTCCACGCATGTGTGTGCACATTTTTAATGCTGGTGGTGGTGCACGCTTGGACAGAGAGCTGATTTCACCTCAGAGGCAGCTCAGCCAGTGAGAGAGGCAGGGAGCAGGGACGGGCAGAGAGTGAGAGAGAAAGATGAATTTGACTCCAGGCAACAGATGCCCAATTAACATATCCTCATAATTAGGATGATGTGGAAGGATGAAGATGAAGATGTAAGGGCACAGCTGTTGTTGTCCATCTTGGGCAGCGTAGAGCCGCCTGAATATTCATGTGACATTTTTATGACTTTTCAGTTTCTTGCTGCTTACTACAATGATGCTGTGTTCACCAATTAGACGACCTTGGTGCTTATGCTCATTAAAGATGAAGGGGATCTTATTAGTGCAAAATGAAAGGGGCCACCAGTGTTGAGCTGCTAGAAGGGGGGGTGAATTGTGATACAAACACAAGAAAAGGCAGCCACCAAGAAACACAAAAGATGTTTTATGTTTTGCATGTGAACAGACAGTACCCTCTCTATACATTTTCATGTTTGCATTATGTGCAGTGTAAATGTTAGACTCATTTACAATTCCCCCTGCAGCAATTTAATATGTGGAAATGAGTGCAAATTTATACCGAAGTGCCAGAGTTTAAACATTTGTAATAATGTGGTTAAATGAAATTACGCTCCAGAACGGCGACTGTGATCTGTAGCACACAGAGGGGAGAAGACGAACCAACGCAGACAAACACAAGCTCCAAATAGCTGTCAGCTCAGCAGTGGAAAGTGCTGCACTCACTCCTCCGTCTTTGTCGCAAACTTCTGCTCCAGTAACTCCATCCAGCACAGCTACCAGCCTTTTCTTTGTGCCCTTGTGAGGCAGTGGCCGGCTACTTCAACTTCCAGATCAATTATTCAGATGGCTCTCCTATAAATATCAGTCCGTTAAAAGGAGGAGATACCCATGTGAGGGGCTTTAGAGAGCGCTAAACTTAGACCAACTATTTCATGTCAGAGGACAAATTACAGTGTCTAATCTGCTACATGACATATGGCTTTTTGAGAGCCCACATTTAAAATTCAATACGTTTAAGTTATGAAATCTATGGCCTGAAACAGCAGAGATGTTCCACAGTTATTTTAGGAAAAGTGTGAATTTTAAAACACTGATGTAACACAAAAAGTAAAAAATGAATATGTCAAGTCTGGTTTAACCACAAATCACATTTCCTCAAGTGTTTTTTTACAATCTGTATCAAACATGCAATAACCATCATGTGTACAGAATAGACAAACCCTTAAATTACAGTTTGGACAATCAAGATGACTAATTATAAAAGCAGTATTGGAACAACAGTTCCCAGGTATGCTAACAGCTCTGGGAGGCTAATTAGGTTCAGCTGTGCTTTGAGCTAATGGCTAACGTCAGTATGCTAATATGCTCACAGTGACAGTGCTAACATGCTGATTTTCAGCAGATATAATGTTTACCATGTTTACCATTTTATTTTAGCATACTAACATTTGCTAGTTAGGGAAGTTCATTTGTTTTACACATACTTGGTTTCAGAACTATCACTTGATCACAGTTCAGTCTCTAGGCCAGGGACTGTGGCCAATGTTTTGAGGCTTCCGGAACATGTGAAAAAAGGGATAATGGATACCAGGGGGAGAAATAGAAATGCAAGAATGATGAGAAAGACACATTTCGACTATTCTCTATTCAAAAAAGCTACCAAAAAGTTAAATTATCATCAAACAATAGCTGATGGGTTGTAACATTACATTTCGCCCAATGCTTTCCACCTCTTTTGCTCGCCACACGGACTGTTTATCTGCACGCAACCAAAGCCCGCTCAAACATCAATACGACCACACAGATGGGAGCCAGAACGCCACTCAAAATCTTGGTCTTGCCTACAGATTATTCATTCATATGCAAATACAGATGCATATATTTGGTTGTAAATCAAAGTATTAAACAAAGGAGCATTTGACCAAATCAAATTTATTAAAGCTCATCCTGGTCACATGAAGGTCACATTTAATTTACCTCATAGTCAGTAGGACATGTCTTCTAGGGACCAGGAATGTCTGTACAAACTTTCATGGCAATCCATCTGGTATTTGTTGAGTTATTTCAGTCTGGAAGGAAGTGGTAGAGATACCGACCGCCATCGCTAACCCTGGAGGTACAAGCGTGACTGATAATGTCAAGAAAGTTAACATTCAGGTCATGCATCTTGTTCTTCAATTTGAAATAAGGTTAGGTGATTTTGAGTGCAGATCAGCACTCAGATGTATGTATGTATACATCTGTAAAGATGAGACCTTGATATTCGCACAGAGTGGCACAGAGCTACAAAGCTGAATGAGAATATGACCTAAGAAACATAATGAATGCACACACAACCACACATGGCCAGAGGGCACAACTGAAAATGATGTGAATCATATGCCATGGCCTTCACCAGATCACAACGTTCTCCACCACCACCACCATCAAACACTGAATGCGTGAAATATCTACTGGATGAATGGTGTTTATCCCTGCGGCACAACTCCTTCTCCTTTCTGTGAGTCTTTCATTCAGCTTGTTACCCATCTGTAATTGCAATCCAGCAACAAAAAGGTTCATACAGTAAAAAGTTTTGTGTTTACTGCCATGATGTCATATCGTGACGTCTGACAGGAACATTGGGGTTCAGAAATCTCTATGTATTTACGTCTTCATGGGTCATTCTATTTCCAGCATCACCGGCAGGCAGCAGTAGACAGACAGTAGGTGAAATGGCACTTCCTCTACTGGTGAGCAAAGGAAAGACAGGATGACAGGAGTCTGAAGAGCCTCCTACAGACAGAAGCCCACACTGCCTGATGCTCGACCCCCAGCTGAAGTCAAAACTTGCCCTGCACAGTGGAGTGCCTGTCAGGTCAGCTGGTGCTGAAATAGAGAGATGGCTTTTAATAACTTGCCCTGTCACACTGAGACAGACTTGAGGAATCATTTTTATGACCGTTGGCAGTGTTGTTTTTTCTGGAAATGCTCAAATATTCACAGCCAGTTTGATATTATGGTTAGATGAAGAGGCATGGATCTAATCAGTGAGTGTGGGGAGCATCAAAAATGGCGACGAAAAAACGGCACCATCTGACAGCAGCTCCAGTTTAGTGCCAGAGTGCTGTCGACAGACTCATAAGTGGCGCATGATGATAATTAACAAGCCAATTAGACATCTGCTGTGTTTCCAAGGCTGTCTTGAGAATAATGTGTTTACAATTAAGAGGAGAGCTCAAATGAGCAAAGAGGCTCACATCATCCTCCTTAATGGCCAACGTTCAACAGGACTACGGACCCATGTGCAACGGGTCAACCAGTCGCCTGTGATTGTTTTGTAAGTGGAGGCCTGGGGAGCTTGTCATATCTGATTAAGCGGAGGGAGATGCAGGGGCCAAATGAGTTGGATGGAGCAGCAAGCGCCAGGAGCGACACATTACCACTGGGTGTCACCACTGATCACATCATATCATCACTCCCCTCCACCCCTGACAACTCAATCAATGGCCTAATTGACTGGGACCGGGGCCGCTGTCACAACAGGTTCCAGCACTCAGGGGATTGCACGGCTGCAGCTCTGATTTATGCCCGGATTTAAAAAATGGATTAGAGCTCAAGAGCAAGGCTGGAGTTTAAGAGTAACTTTTCTTTTTACTTCTAGTTTAACCACAAGATGGCATAGTTGGACTATAAAAGTAATGGGCTGCTCTTTCTTTTCCTGCTGGGTGTTTTTGTGCCTTTGTTTTATCTCACATCATAAAGTTTTTACTGTTCTTCATCTATCTGTGTAGGGTAGACTTAGACCTGTAGATGTGAACATCATGCCTGAAGCAGCAGAGGTTTTATTTTCTCTTTTTGTGGAGAAGCATCTCTCATCTTGTTGTTAAAGGGTTAGGAATGGACCCTTGGACCTATGGAATTAAAATGCATTTTGACCTGAACTCTAGGAGGCTGAACTCTATCTTTCTTGAAAAAGTGTACTTGTACTGTATGTTATTAGAGCAATATGCAGAGCAATAGTCCATATGAAAACCTTGCATCTACCAGTTTGTTATTCACCATGGAAACAAAATGAATTAACTTAAAATGCTCAATAAATTAAGACTGGAACAACTACATTTCCATGACATCTTGGCGACTCCATCTGTTCAGGAAAATTGTGCAATTTGATCAAAAGCTCCAGAACAGATACTGAAGGGATGAGGTGGTGAAACTGTTTCTGACAATTTCCATCTCTACTTTTACTCAAATTTCACGCTTTGAGATAAGCTGAAGTTTGACATTTGACTAACACAATCTTCTTCCCCCTAACGATAATAAAAACCTTCCAAAACACTTCACAAAGTTCAAACTGCAGTGTCATCCAGAACCAAGCTCATTTTTCTTTTTCTTCTTCCTTTTTTTTTATCGTGGAGATACAAGATTTTCATCTGACACCAGTGCTATGGTTCAGCAAAATTACTGGCCGATGAAACGACAGAGATGGGAATACTGGAATTTTCAATAAAAATTACCCTCTTAGATTACATACTCAGTCTACAGCTGGTGGAGACTGGCCAAGTGCACATGCGCGCACACACACACACACATGCACGCACACACACAGAATTTCCCACAGCTTGTTTTTATTTACACTCCCTGTATCTGATTTGGTCAAAGGTGGACTGAGTCAGCAGCAGGAATCCTACATGTACATGTACATGCATGTTTAATTATTTTCTAAAAATATACTTCCAAGCATGTTCGTCAATAATTGGTTGCGTTAGTGTATTTCAAAAGTTTTTGCTTTAAGTCATATATGCTGTATTCTGGCTTTGCTTGTTGCTGGTAGTGTATGCACAAATCTGCCCATGTGAATGTGTTTCCAGCTCTCCTGCTGTGCAGGAGAGAAGGAGCCTGGATTTCCACTGGCTGGCAGTGAAACAGATACATGGTGTTTGACTGATTGAGCCTTCCCTCTCTCTGTCTGCATCCTCCTTGGAAGCTTGGTGGGCGGTTATCTGCCAACAAAGTCACGTTCAAGCAAAACTCTCCATCTGCCAGGTATTCTGTCTGGGTATGCATATGTTTATCTCTTTAATAATGGCCAAAATACCAAAACACAGACACAAAAGAACATACAGGCACACACATAAATGAATGTCCAGAAATCCAATTGTCAAATGTCAATTTTGAGATTATGAGAAACCCAAATGATGAGTCTCTCTACTGGTTCGCAGTTTGTGGTTATGAAATCATTTATTCATATACATTTTGCAAAATAAGATATGGTGATACATATTGAAACAGAATGTGCCGAGGAAAATGTACAGTGCTGCTCTATCTGTGGACTACCAACAAGCATGAATTTTTCAGGACTTTAATGAGGATGTCCAGGGATCACACTGTTCAGCCTCCTTGGGCAATGCCAAAGCACTGTAACTGAGACCAAAAGTTGCACCTCAGATTCAGGAACAAAAAACAAAAAATTTTGCCCAAAAGTTGGAGAAGAGCAGAAAAGTTCTGGATCCACTCAGATAATGGAGGAATCCTGGAAGTTTGCAAATAGTTTTGTTTTGCAGTCTACTGCTGCAAGCCATTTGGTCTCTATCATATCCAAGTTAGAGTTAGGTTTTCTAACCTTAAATCAAGTACATGTGTCCCTGTCTGAAGGTTATTAATCCAGGATATTCACCAGAGTTCATTGTTCTCTGCAAGAAAATAGGAACCTGCCCCATCCTGGTAAGAGAGGAACTGTTATCCTAAGGAGATAAATTAAGTAATAACATATAATAGTAAAAGGGATTGTTAGGCACATTGACTTCACCAGTTCTGGCATTGTTCCACACTATAATGGAAAACCGAAGGCCATTAAGCAAAGCTCTTCATTTACCTTTGACCTACCTTGACCTACTGAATGTTCATGGGCTCTGGATACTGACTGGAGCCAGAGGAGGCTAATGGTTGGCAGTGCTCGATAGAAATTCACGAGGACCTCTATATCAAGCCGTTCCTCCTCCATACCAAGACACGACATATTTCCTGAGGGTAGGTTAGGATGTCCCCGAAGTGTTTTCATCCATACAAAATCAGACGGGAAGACCTCAGGGCAGACCCAGGAATTACCGTGGAGACTATATCTCCCAGCAGGTCCGCAAGCAAGTTGCCCTTTTGACCTGACCCTGGTACTCACTAAAATAATGCATGTGTGGATAATCCCTGTGGGTAAATCTGTCTGCTGCGTCAAACACAGAGGAAAAGGAGGAGATTAGAACAGAGGGCAATACAACAAATGCAGTGTATATTTAACAAGTCACTGAGCAAGCACCTGACATAAAATATAAGGAGTGAAATAAACAATTTCATCAGAATTGAAGGATTGTTCAATTGAAATTGACACACACACACACACACACACACACACACACACACACACACACCACCACCACCACCACCACCACAGAGGGGTGGATATACCATAATTGGCTTATTTGCTTTCTTGACAAAGAGTCAGATACAATGATCAATACCAATCCAATAAACAACTCACTATTATGGAGCTGGAGCCAGGAGGTGATTGGTTTAGCTTAGCATTAGCATCAGCTCCGTCCAATGAATTAATTAAAAATTAACCATTGATCAGCACCTCCAGAGCTCACTAATTATCACCTTGTATCTTGTTTGTTTAATGCAATGTTGAAAAAAACACAAGTTGTTGCATGCTTGAACCATGTCTTGGGCAGGAGCAGTGACTTTCTGAGGTCCACCCTGGTTGCCTGGTAACCTCACAGAGTGTACACGATTACAGGAACGTGTGTTTCTGTTTGTGTACAGATTAAACAAATTAGATGCAAAGTGTTAATTAGTCAGCACTGACCACTGGTGAACCTTTATCGTTTTACATTGTCTTTTCCCCTAGCTTCCAGTTCTCATGCTAAGCTAAGCTAATTGGCTCAAGAGTGGTATCAGTCTTCTCTCTATTATATATCTTATCTCTGGGCAAATAAGTGTATCTCCAAAATGTCTAACTATTCATGTAAAAGGCACAAGAACATCAGCACTAGGAAACTGGTGCACCAACCAGTGGACCCACTGACAGTGACATTGAATGACATTGCAGACCTGTTGTTAAGGGTTAGCCACTAAATGTCTCATATAAGGAACCACTGGTTTGATTAACAGTATCTTTTTATGGGTAGAACACAGAGATAAGGAGATAACCTCACTAGACAGATTACATGTCTCTGTTGAATATTATAGGAATGATATAATCAGACTTGAGCAGCTGTGAATGTGAAACACATAAAAACAGTATAAAGTCACTGCAGACTCACTAAGCTGACTAAGATGATAGGAGTATGTTAATGATTCTTGGTTAAGTGTCTATCTGCTGTAGCTGGATGCTTCCCTGTTTCCACAGCAGCACGAAGCAGCAGAGGTGCATATAACAGCACAGCAGCCTGCTTTCACATTCATAGAAATCCTAGCCATTAATTCCCAAGAATGGAGGTGAGTTCCATTGCTGATGAAATATATGAGAGGAGCAGAGGCAATTTCTATCTTTAAGCCAACAGACACCCCCTCCACTTCATTCTGTCTTGACTGGTTGAGGTGATGTAGAGAGAGTGGACTGATCAAGTTTTTTGGGAGGGGGTTGGATTTTTTTTTTTCTGCCTCTAAGTCTCCTGCATCTCAGTCAGACTGTGAAAACATCAGTCTGACTGAGCCTGTGAGGGAGGAAGGCGGAAGGCTGCTCGGCTGGTGATGTAAACAAAACTGCAATTCATGAATGCTGCAAACAAAACTGAAGTACAACATTTCCGCTCTGCAGATATATTTGTCTCACCTCTAAATCTCCTTACAGTACATCGCAAAAAAGTGTGTCATACAAGCGTTGGCAAGTTGGAGCGCTAACATAAATGATTCACTGGCTCGCTGACTCCGAGGGGCCCACGACGCTCTGTGGGCGCTGCAGGAGAGGCACTCAATATGCAGTGCCAGTCGTGCCAGTTGGCAGCGGGGTGCCGTCGGTTGGCACCGCTCAAAGCCCTTGTAGGTACTGACATCTTCAACAGGATTGTAACATCCCATATGCCCCCCATTCTTCCACCCCCGCTCCTGAATCCAGACAACCATCCTCAACGGAGCCTGAAATAAGACTGGGGCTCATACATACTGCGCTCTATCTCCTCTCACCATCTCATTATGCTCCCTGCTGCAGAGAAGAAGGGTTTTCACTGTTACACATAAGCCTTGGAAAATAATCAGCCAGCAGCTAAGGCACTTTTCAATCACACCAGGGCATGACAGCCACTCTATTGCGAATTAAATGTCGCAGCAGAAGCACCTTTATTTTGCCTCCCCTAAGATTTCAAACCCTCCCACCCCCTCCTCCTCCTCCTCTTCTTCCTCCTTGTCTCCTGCATCGTCTTCATTATCAGCCACGGTTGGCAGTCGCTGCAGCAGCAGTAGCAGCGCAGGCAGCAGCTGCTACGTTCATCGTCGCCTCTGTGAAGATCAGAAGGCTCCAAACGCCTGTCTGGAACCTGTACACAGATAAACATCAAGGTGTTATGAGCAACTTCACAGACACTGTCAGGTAAAAACCCTCACAGATTATGTTATCTGTGAGGTGATAACGTTGCTCTCTCCTCCTGATATGAGGTATTTCATGAAATAGTCTCCTCATGTGGCAATCCAGCAACTCTGCTCCTTCAAACAGCCTTTGCATTTGGCGCATTAAAAATGCACGATTCACTCTGTCATGATAAAGAATTCACCAAATGTTTGCCAGCAAAGCCAGGTTGATGCCTTTATTGTGACTGGAAACGCTGGAGTTGTACTGTAATGACACTTGTAAAGAGGAAGCGAGAGATATGTAGATTTTTCTGGTGTTGTACGTGTTTAATTTGACAGCCGCAGGAACAGAGGTGTAGTTGCAAATGTACCCTGACGGCACAGGTTTCCCCCAGTTGGAAAAAACTGTTCAATTGCTCAGTACTTCATTATCTCATCTCTACCTCAAACAAATGGAATGAATGGCAAAGCTGTCAGACCATGATCTTCAGGGCTAAATAATCTTGTTGATGTGTTTGAGTACATTTCAGAGAAACAGTTCGACCTGAAAGCGGATTCCTTTTCCTCTGCTGTAATATTTGGATTCCAGGGGAAAAACGTTCTCCTGAAGCCCAGGGTCGTCCAAGTGAATGAGTTCAAGTTAGCCTACCTCACGTTCCCTGGATCGCTCATTAGGAGCTTGGCTGAGCACTCAGGGTTTTGTTTGGATGGCTCCCAAATGGAAACACACATTTGGAGCCGAGCCAAGCTGTCAGCCCCGCGCATGATTTGCAGCGTGAATGATGGCCGGCTGCTTGGATAGAGCAGTCCTCCGGGCCTGTCGGTGGAACAAACTTTGTGTCCAAATGAGTAAAGCACTAATCACTCAGAGCAGCTTGTCCAAATACTCATTCAAATCTGACACAGAACAACAGCTGAACATGAGGGCTTTCAGATATTTTGTTAAAGGTCTGTCTCCCTGCTTTCAACAATCTATAGACTTCCAATTTACAGCTGAGGGTGCACAGGAGGGTTGGAAGAGCCTGCCACAATAGGCAGTATTTATCTGTTAAGAAATAAAGGAACTTCCTAAAAGCCTGTAAAATGACTGGTTTCTGCCAAGCTTCAAGCTCCATGGCTGTGAAGTCAAGCCAAGGTGGAAGTGTCAAAAACTGCAGTTCCTCAAACAGCCACTTGAGGCAGGCTACAGAATGAGTCAGTCTCCATAAGCTCCCATGTTAAATGTCCAACTTCACAGCAGAAATAAACATGTTTACAGCCTGGTACAAAAACAGTTTTAGTCTCTTTAGCTAATTTCCCCGTTCATGACAACTGTACTGATGGTGAATTTATGTAGAACTCACCTGTTCAAATTATATTAAGGCTTAAAGTTATGCAGAATTAACAGCATGGTTGCACGACTGACAGGTGGGTACACTTATAGGGAGCTTGTTTGTGCACCCAGGTGTCATTCAGACCAACTTAGCCCCACCGACGAAGACGGGAGACGGCGGCAGCCAAAGCCACTGCACTCTGAGCTTCATAATGGATCTTCAGAAACCTGTGGGTGACGTCACACATACAATGTCCATTCTTTATACTGTTTATGGTTTTTTACACAATGTAAATGTGTTCGTTTGTCAGCTAACCAAAGTTAGTTCTTGTAGGTAGTTAGAAATGTATGGGGCTCCCAATCTGTCAACAGGCAGCATGGGTTAAAAGCACAAAATCCCTCCTCCTGAACGTGTTGTTAGCATTAATGCACATCAGATGGATCACCAAAGCACTGACTGACACCCTGATAAAATTTTTATTATCATTCGTTAAACAGCCATAAACACAGTCATATTATCAGCTGGCATTTCTTGCCAAACATTTTCCAAACTCTGCAAAACTATCCACCACCTTCATAAAATCTGGGCCTCTGATCAGAGTACTAGATGCTAATAGGTAGGAGGTTTTCCTCTTGGCATATAAAACATTCCACATTACTTTTATTACTGTTTATTTACCCCCCTCATGTGTACGCATCTCCCAATAATGTCATTCCTTAACCCATCTATCTATGAACATTTTGGCAGGGAGAAAAATGGCAGGTAGGTCGGTTTTCCACTCATCTGCTTTTTCCATACTTTTCTTTTTATATTCAGAGTTTTGCATATATTTTTTCTAGAAGTCTGCTTGGATCAGATCTGGTTCTCATTCCTTCATCCTGGAACTCTCCCCTGACTTCACTGGGCTGTGCAACCACAGTTATTAGGAGCACAGATTAAATGGATGGCGCATCCCACACAGTTTGGTCCTATTAATAATTAAGCAGGGCGAATATTATACAGTTCACATACTTAAAACATGGAGTTCAGTGAGTAGGTCAAGAATGATTACACACTGCACGCTGACAGGCAGCGAGGAACCATTTATTCTGCTGTAATTAGCCTAAATGATAAAGTAATGCACCCCCATTAAGAGAGAGAAGACAGAGCATTCAGGAGGAGGCTAAAACAGCAGATTCGCCACAACAACACAGACGGCAGCGCAGATCAAGGATTTATTCAAGCGAGGACAACGTAATCTACTCAGCTCTGTGTGTGTGTGTGTACTCCTGAGGCTGAGAAATAATCCTGAACCATATATGTCTAAATAAAAACCTACACTCAATAAAATCAAATCTGCGGTATGATGTCTAAATGGTGTCAGAAAACAGCGAGCAGGCCCCGAGGGCGAGCTGTGACAGATATCACAGGCTGAGTTTCTGACCTCCAGGTGAAGCTGCTTTACAAGCCTCTCAAGGCTCCGAGGTTCATCAATAATTTACTGCACCGCCGGTCATGTTAACACTATCTTTAAGCGTGTTCATTATGTACCTCTGAAGCGTACACATGCACTGACTGACACATTTGTTAGTTCGCTCCCTCCTCCACACACACACAGGCGTTGGATCGAGGTTATAAAATGATCCTCATTATTTTGCATCAAGCTGCAGATAGTAACAAAGAATGCAACACCACTCACAATGTGGTCCATTCACAATGAAGGGGGGGGGGGGGGGGTAATGTCAAATATTCTAAGATGCTCTGGATTGCTTGAAATGAGCATTTTCTTTTTCTGTATAGCTCTTGGCACAAAACAAGAAGAAAATATGCAGCAGCTGTAAAAGAAAAAAAAAAAGAGTCCTCCCACAGACAGGCTGGGAAAAAAAGAGGTAAAGTTCTTCAACAGAGATTTACTGTTCCACTTTATGAGCACTGAGGTTGCTGCTCAATAAATCCTTTATCATTGTGCTTTTATTAGGAGATTTGATCTCAGCAGGCAGATGGGGGGCAGTGTTTAAGAAAAAAAAAAAAATCTGTCTGACTCCACTCTGGGTTTGTGTTGTGTGAGCAGACGGGCAGCAGGAGCGTACACAGAGCACGAGTTGACTGGAACCCCACATTGATGTGATGACGCTGGTGGCTGAGCGGCGCTCGCTCATGTGGTGAGTAATCATGGCTGAAGCTGGAGCTTTCCCCGGTAGATCTGTGAGCTCCCACGGCTCCGTGCATGAGCTCCAGAGGGTTGTGGTGCGACACGAAGCCTGACTGAGACATCTTCATCTGCTTTGTCATAATCACGTCAATAGAAATACAGCACGGAGCTCTTTAGTCACATGTCTGGCCATAAATATACATCTCTGAAATGAGCTATCATCACCGCCCAGCCACAATTACACCGCACCGTTCGCAAAGAGGAATTCATTCCCTCAGAGTGGAGGTCGATGTCATATTGATTGATAGGCACCAAATAAGTGGTTCTCTCCACTGTTTACAGCTGTAAAGGTTAAATAAGGACTGCTGGGTTTATATTTCACTGTATGCTTTTTATATGAAGTGTTGCCCGCACGCATGAGCCTGATAACTGTGTTGAGAACACCAAGTTCAGCATAAGAAAAACTCTGCGGATCGTTATTTGAGCTCAGTTTGCACAGCTGATGAATGTCAAACAGACAGACAGTCTTGCTGCTCTAATAAAAATACTTGTTGAAGGACGGCTCTATCATATAGTTTAAGATACAATTCATCTTTGTAATTGTTGAAACGATGCGTGGGCACAGCCTTATTAGATCACTGCCGGGCCATATTGACTTTTAGGATGGTGAAGTTGTTTTCTATCGATGGTGTGGTCTATAGAAGCCCTGAACCAAAATAAAGGTCTGATTTCCAAGGTGTAGACACACAGAACATGACCAAAGTATACTGTACGATAGCTAACAAGCTGGGGGCTCCTGCCAGACGGCTTTTCAAATGACTCAATGCCACCTCATAATTAGTCTGGAATTATTTGTTGAGAAAACCGCAACAGTTTGAGCCGCTTTATCATTCCCAAACAAAAGAAGAAATATGAAGCAGGAGATTTTTACCGGTGAACAAGTCGATGCAGACACACCAATACAAAGAAAACTGTATGGTGAAAAAACAAGGTGGTAGGCAGGGTGTCTGTGTCTGTCCTTTAGTCACTAAGCTTAGTTAACCTTCTGGGGTCCGAACAATCGCCCACGACTGCAAAAGGATTGATAGGGACATTGATAGAACACCAGATATGTTAAAATCTAATAATCTACACATTACTAAATTGAAAGGGGTTGTACAACGCAAACTACAAGTAGTTCTCACATAGAGATGTGTTGTTACTGTACTGTATATTTACATCCAGTAAATGCTACGTGTAACTGTTCCGTAGCACTAACGGACAAAAAACTAACATTAGCTTGCTGATATCGGACCCGATTAGAGCGAAGAGTAAAAGAGATGTGGAATAAGGTCGAAACATCTCATGTTTGGAAGATTTTAATTCCATTTCACAAAACATACCTCAAATTACAAAACTAGCTCAAAGAGACAACATGACCAAATAACATTAGCTAGGTTAGCATTATTGGACAATATTCAGTCAGTCTTAACTAAATGAGCAAACATTTCTGCATTTACTTGGAGAGGAAGAAGCCACAAACTCAGTACTGGATTCACATGATGTAACCCAATCCTTTATTCTATACTCAAGTAAGCTGAGTCATTTCTGTTCCAAGCTGGAACTAAATTGATTTTTTAACTTTTTTTTTCTTTTTTCTTTTTTTTTTAAACTCAGCACCACACACACACACACACACACACACACACACACACACACACACACACACATTCAGAGGCAGAGTGGAATTAGACCAAAAATCTAATTTGATGCAGCCTCTGACATTATTATTATCTGCAACAATATATTTTCTGTTCTTGACAAATATTGAAACACGCAGCAGGTGCTTCCTGCTGAAACAAACCAAAAGAAGTGAATTCAAACAACAGCTGCAACAGACCAGTAGTGTTTTTTGTTACCTAACACTATTTATGGGCTCCATGTATCCTGTAACTGTGAGCTGTGAGGCAAGTACAACTCTGACACACAAGTCGAATCAATGTATTTGTCATGAATAACCATAAAAGAACAAACATATATTTCAGTGATCTCCCACTAAAGTTTAATAAGTATATAGCCATTATAATACTTAACCAGCAGTAATAATAGAATGATAACAACAACAACAGCAAGAAGCCCTTCCTGAGCCCCTCAGTGCTGGTGTATCTGGAACCAGGTGGCATGGATCCTTAAAGATTCTTCTAGCCTTATTTTGGCAGTGTCTGGTATCGATGTCTTTTGGGCAGAGTAGAACACCACCTTCAGCTGAACTAACCACTTTTGCAGGGCCATGTGGTCTTGTTCTGTGCCATTTCCATACCAGACAGTGACATCCCCCATCAGGATGCTCTCAGTGGTGCAGGAGTTGAAATTCCTCAGTATTTGAGATGATACCTGGAACTTCTTCAAGCGTCAGAGGTGAAACAGTCTCCGCTTTGTCTTTCTCACCAGAGTCAGTATGCAGCATCCAAGTCAGGCCCTCAGTGATGTGGACACCATGGTACTCCAAGCTCTCCATGAGGATCCATTAATATTAAGGGGTGTGTAGGTCTTAATTCTTCCCAAAGTCCTCTATCATCTCCTTCGTCTTGCTGACATTCAGGAGGAGGTTGCTGTCCTGACACCGGAGGGTCATGTTCTCTACTTTACTCAGACAGACCTCTGCATTGTTTTCAGTGATCCACCACAGCTCTGTCTTCAGAAAACTTGACATTGGTGAGAAGTCAAAAGTGGTTTCCAGTCGTGTGTGTACAGGGAGTACAGCAGGGGCAAAGCCAGAGGCAGAGGGCCAAACCATGTTGTGAGGACTGTGGCCACATGGTCCAATTTAGCTAAACTTCTTTGATCCAGGGAGAAATTATCCTCAACCTCTCCTTCACCATCATTCAAACTCTTTCTAGGACATGGCTGATTGTGAGTGGAGACAACAGCAAAACACTAACTACTACTGGGAAGGACAGTCGCTGATAAGGAGGGTTGGGTAAGATGAATTGCTGACAGAGATCCTCTTCAGCTTTTGAAAAATGACCCAGCAACCCAGGCAGTCAGGTAGGTTTTGGAGGCTAGTGGTAGCAATCAGGGAGTCAGAGTCTGGAGTCCTGTGATGGCAGTATGTTGAATTACTTTAAAAAGTGTTTGAGGGTCAGTGCTGCCCTTCCACAAGGGCACCCCCTGTTGAATATTTAGATTCTGATTGGCTGAGCGTGCGCATGCAAATGTTCACTGTGCAGATCCACAAAGATGAGCCCACAGAGTCTTGTTACAGAGCTGTCGCTGTGTATGAAATAGAACATCATTTCTACCATCACTTGTTGCCAAGGTTTCCATAACCTCCATCTGTAAATGTCACAGCTTACCAACAATCCCAGACTGGACTGCTGTGAAGACTGTGGAATAAGTGAGACCTTTAGTTGGGATTATCAAGAGTAAACTATCAAGCTTCTCTTTAAAATCAACACAGACAAGAAGTCCTGTTGGTGTTCGAAGGAATGGAAAGTTTGAGCATGTTCAGTTCCAGGACAACTGAGCAAACTCGGCTGATGAAGACAGTGTCGAAAGCCTGTGTACTTTTGACAGATGCGGTTTATGTCTGAAACTTTGAAGTAGAGTCCCTTTTTCTTTGTCTCACACTGTTGCTGGACTTGGTAGCAGTCTGCTTTGACAAAAAAATAACGATGCACAGTGAATACACAGTCATGTAGTCCAACTTCATGCTCCTGGATCGATGAATAAATGTGTGTGTGATTTAAAGTTCTTATGTGAATATGTATTCATATTTTACTTCTTTTTAGCAGTTAGATTTTCCTCTGTGAGGCAGAAACGTGAACACGTGAAACATGATTTTTGCACAGCGCAGATGGAGGGGTGCAGTGAATAAGAACTGGATTTAATGACTCACATGAATTTGCCTCTTGGTGACTACAGCTCACTGGTAAAAATAAACGGCAGTGAGCTGAAAGTGATGATGATACACTGCTATTTAAACTGCCTGTCTCCCTCAGTACTTCCGGACCACGAGTGCAAGCTCCACTGTAAACATCACAGAATTTGTGGTTTGAAAGGAAATATGGCTCACTTCACCTTCTGCTTCACACATTGCCAGAGTTCTACATCAAGCCTCTTGATTTCCTTTTCACATAAAAGTGGTGGGTTTTCTATCTGCAGATGTTCAACTCTTCCACGACATATGGATCTGGTCATGGTATGGCGCGTTGAACTGGCAGAGAGGTCGACTTTAACGGAAGACACCCATCTGTTTGGACCTTAACCTGAATGTAAATGATCCCAGAGCAGCATTTTTTGAATTGAGAAAGAAAGGAAATGAAGTTTGATTTTGTTGTTTAAATGAAGGCCTACATTTCACCCTCCTCCTCATAATTCTTTTAAAGCATCCCAAAGAGTGCACTAATGGATTACTAATATCCTGCCTGCTCTGCTTGGACACACTTTCACAACATTTGAGGAAGGACTTATGAACCTTATGAACAAACATCAGGATGATGAGCAAACATCGGGATGGCATCTTCAAAGCAAACGCCAACTTGTTCCTTTTTATTCCATCACATCAAATGGCACAATTATATTTTATGGGTGTAAAGCCGCCTTATATGTTAGGTTTTTGCCCTTGCAACTTGGCCAGTGACCTGAAAGCAATTTTCTTTTTATGATATACTTCATTTGTCCCTCAAGAGAGAATTTCTCTGTGCTCCCTCCTCTGCATTCCCTGGAGAAGGTGCAGGTTAAGTATCAGAGCTCAAGGATACCTGCAGATATATAGCCATAGTTGGAGAGAATGTCAAAATATCCTGCTTAGACTGAGGCTTGGGCTATTTTAATGGGCACAACTGTGAAGAACATAAACAACTAGTACATTCATCTCTGCTTCTTCAATGATTCCATAATTGTTGGAAGTACTATTCTCCAGTTTCCTCCTTATTAGCGCAGAGTGCTTAATTGGCATCTAACAATCTGGTCATAGCTCTGGATTTTAATAAGGTGGTGGACTTTGCACAGAAACTGGAACTGAGTGAAGTTAAGGAAGAAGATGTTGGAGCCATGATGGAGGAAAGAGAACCAGAGCTGATCCAAGTCCAAGGACTATAGTAAAATGTGATGGACAGCAAAACAGAACTGAAATAAAAGTATGGAAAAAGAAGATAATATTTGGCAGGAGATCTACCTTTTCCACATGTTAACGATATAAACTCTAGTATAAACAATACATGTTTTTCTTCGTGCCAGATGGGTCACACATAGACAGGTTTCAGAAGAACGTTATAGTGAGGTGGGCACACACGAGGGGGTACAAAACTATTATGGGGTAATTAACATCATACTTTTTTCCATAAACTGGACAAAATTCAAAAGTAATGTGGAAAAAGCTCTGTACTCCAAGAAGTGAGGTGGTGAAATGTTTGGCACAGAAACTGAATCGGAAACATGCTTTCAGGTAAGACAGGAGCAGGAAGTTCAGACATACTAACAGCTCATTCAAGGCTTTTATTTACGTGTATATGCTATATACCCTAAAACAAATACTGTAAAATAGTCCCCCAAAGTACATACATATAAAAGTTTCCATATCCCCTAAAAATAGCATGTTGCGCCACACATCAAGGGCTCTGAAATCATCAGTATCCAGGATATGACAAGTACAGCGAGCCAAGGTTGTAATTTGTTATTTTGAGATTTAAAAATGAAAATGTGGACTGCTAGGAGCATGAAAATTTGTGTGAAAATGTGTCTAAATGGGGACATTTCATATGCAAAGTTTGAAGTTCCTTCCATTTTGTCCTCATGTTTAAACTGATTCCATTTTCAGCGATGAGTAATGAAAAACATGACATCTCCTTGTGCCTTTCAATCATTTGGATCTGTTGTTCTATCTGTGCTCCAAGCTCCATGACTCTTGGAGTTATATTTCTGAAGATACTGAACTGAAAATAAAAATCTAAAATGTAAACAGAAACGTCTATCTGATTTGACACGGAACACACTAATGTTATTAATATCCAGGATGAGCTTTTAATTTGAGCAGGCAAAGAGACAGAATTTCAGACATGCCAGTGCTTTTTTTTTTTCTCTTTCTTTTCATTACTTGTGACAAGGATGAGTCCTGTGTACAAATTCACCTCTTAAAAGTACGTTTACTGGTGTGTTTAGCAGGTTATAAGTTATTATTAGTTATAAGTACTGCAATTGTTCAAGATGAACATGGTAGAAAGAGGCTTTCATACATTAAATAGGGAGATGGGTCCAAATTGAATGCACCATAAGATAAGCAGGATATTTATCCTGTGATCAGGACTAAATCAAATCAAGATGTAACATTCATCCTAAAATAAGACATTGACCACTTACAAGACCTCTTCTGACATATTATTTATTTAAAGAAAGAGATATTAGTCATTAAAACCCCTTATTCTGATCTATTGATTGGTGAAATTCAAGAGGAAAGAATTAAAAAAAGCTTTGGAATCAAATTCTTTAAAAATATTAAACCACAAAACTTTTTTTCAACACCAGAGCAAAGGACCTTTTTGGACAAAGTGTACTGATAAATAAATAATAAATCTCTTGGTGAATAACCTCAACACTGAAGTGAATCTGCTTTTAAAACAAATGTGAGCATCAACTCTTCTCCTCACCATATCTGTATAGATCATCGGTGGCGACAGAGGAATGCAGTCATTGGTCGGAGCTTTTAGATGGCGCATTAGTGAGCTGCTAAGCGGCCTCTGGAGGGACACGTGATTGAAAGCTGTTGTCAATATGAGGGCTCCCTCATGTCATGTGTCACTGCACTGTGGAGGCTTCCTCTGCTATGAACACACACTCTCCGGGACATCTCAATCAATAGTCTGCCGTCTCAGATCCAAACTCACTTCCTGTTGTCTGATAGAGACTGAGGACTAAACTGAGGACTGTGTACACAAGGGGTGAACAACATCAATAAGGACACAAAACAGCCAGAAAATAGATAACTTTAACAATTTTATTTGTGAAAAACTACAAGCAAAATTCATAAATAGACATTTCTATTTGAAGCGGAGGAAAATGATCAGGTTAGCCTATAAGCGCAAAGTCGTGCACATGCCAGAAACATGTATTATTTTAACATTATAAGCTAGACAAGGAGCCGTGATCCGCTGAAAATGCTGCGTACATTTCCACACCAGGAACATAATGTGACCATTTCACAAGGGGAAACAATGACACATCAGCTATAAGTTAAAAAATAAAATAAAATAAGAAAAAATAAAACTGGATTAAACAAAGAATGGATTATTGTACTGTCCCTAAAACTTTTTTTTTTTGTCATTTTTTTATTTTAAAACCGAGCAATAACTTTAAAAGCATTGTACAAGACATTGTTATAGGAAGAAATGAGTTTGTATAATACACTTAATTGGAAATTCACGGTTAAGGTTATACAGTCAGTAAACAAGCCTTCTATATTTGGGTCTCTGACAAACAAAGCTAAAAAATGTAACCATCTTTACACAGTAAATTAAGGTTACTGGTCGCACACAAGAACAGAACTGCTTGCGCGGAAAGGAAACAGGAAACAAAAGACTTCAGCTCCAATGCCATTATTCATAGTGTTTGCTTTTGCACCTTTTTAAAATTCTATATACAAGCAATAATTCATATACTCAGCAAATGGCCATTTGTCAATAATTTAACAATGAATCCTTTCTGTTGGAGTACTCAGTCAAGAGAATGTGGTTGCAGATAAGGCAGGTGAAAAGATGGCTTTTTAGGCCCATTTCTAATTGATTGCATTACAAAGCAGGCATTTGTTCTCAGTCAAAATTGGACAAAGCATTTCACCCCTCTGACCCAACAGCTTTCGCCTCGATTCACATTGCTTTTCCTCACTTTGAACACTGATTCCATATTTGTATGCATTAAAGTACATAATTACATATTAACCATAGCTTAAAAGCAGGAAAAAAAACAAACATGAACACATATCTCTTGGACTTCGAACACCGCTTACGACACACATATGATGCCTATGTGTGAAACCGCAAAGGTTTTTAAGTCGACACAGATCAAAACCTGCCCCTCAGATCCAGAGTGTTTCTTTTTAGGACTTGTTAACCTCACCTAACCTGGTTTTGGTTGCTCTGGGAGCGGCTCAATTGATGAATTGGGGCCTCTGTTAGGGGAGCTACGTGCACTGTGGCAGTCCGGCAGAGTGAAGAAGAGGGCTTACTAAAGCCTTGGACCCAGCAGACCCAGAGCTCTTCTCAGCTACCGAACCCTCCCGCACACCCAGTCTGATCGCCTGCACCATGAGGCGAGATCCAGCACTGAGTGTGGAGCCGGTAGCGGTCTTGGACTCGGCTCACAGTATTGACGGTTCTTTGCCCCAATTTAGCCGTGCACAGAGACAAGTGGACAATAAGAACACCATTTACATGGATTATATTAGTCTTTATTTAAACTGTTATTCATCTCACACATTAGATAGTTGCATTTCAAATTGTTATTTATCTGTCTATTTATCATGTCATTATGAAATTCCTTTGGTCCTTCAATAAATAAAACTAAGATATCATATACACATTTATTCTTTATACAATTTCATACAGTTAAAAAGGAAATTATGTTGGTCTAGTATCAGCTAAGGTGAAAGTAAATTAAAACCCTTAAATAAGCCTTGCTGTTCTAAAAATTGAAAGAGCATTGATGTGTTCTATTCACTACTGGAATATTTTTTGCCTTCAATGACAGGAGTCTTAAATTAATAATTTAAAAAAAAGAAAAGCTCAATTGAATTGTCAGTCTTTGCAAATTGTTTCACGTCTTTGTTTTTTCAGGTTGAGAGAGTGAAGAGTCGAAAAAGTTTGTCTTCAGGACCACAACGAAAAAAGAAAGATGGAAAAAACAAAACAAAAAAATTGATTCACAACAGCTTGACACAACAGGCCTATTTTACAGTTCGATATGGTTTTACCAAGTGGAACTGTGTGTAACCTTCCTTCAGTCACAACAGAAAAAAACTCCGGCTTGAGAGCTGAGAGGAGCTCTGCCTTTCAGCCAGAAAACATATCGAAGTACGGAATGCCGAAAATATCAACAGCTTTTAGTGTTTTACACAACAGCCTACACTGTACAGTTAAGGACATAAGATACTGTATAAGAGATCTGCTATAGCATACTAAATCATAGACAATCTAGTTGAAAATGTCAGGTGTGTGAACCTCAGGTGACCTTCTTCTTGATGCACATTGACCTGTACAGAACTAGTAGACGGACCTGGTGGAGGTCCCGACAGTGTTCAGAGTGAGACAGTGTTGTTGAGAAAAGTGAATGAGAATTTGATTCATCAGCACTTTGTCACATTGAGTGAATGGGCAATCCCACATCTGCAAAAACCGCTTCACAGTGTATCTAGCACCAGTGTGTGTGTGCGTGTGTGTGTGTGTGTGTGTGTGTGTGTGTGTGTGTGTGTGTGTGTGATTCGAGTCCTGTCCTATCATTTTCAAACTGTAATAAAAACACTGAAGGAATGATCGATCGGCAGAGCTACACAGCAAAGCTTCAACATAAAAAGGAGAACATCAAAGTATACAGGTGCAACAGGTAATAAATAAGGGTAATAATAGTTTAAAGTTATTGAAATGATGGTGGTTATTGTGCCCAGCGGAGAATTCTTCTTTACAAAAACCAAAAAACAAACAAAAAAGTCGACTTGGCCTCACATCCACGTACGAATATAAAACAATACATACAAGTGTCTGGATGCTACCGCAGGGGAGGTTGGGGATGGGGATGGGGGGCGTTATTCCTTGTAGCCCGGCTCTCCTCGTCTGTGCCACACAGGTGTAACCACGAGGGAAGGCCCCCCCGTCAGGGCGTTTGTTTCCCCCATGCAGCAAGGCGCATCGCACTGTTCCTCTTAGCATCCGGGGTTGGTCATGGAAATGGAGGCAGGGCAGCAATGGGAAACGTGAAATCTCTCCCCCTATGGGATCCATAGTGTCCAGAAACGTGGAGGGAGGAAGAGGGGGGTCGGAAAGGGGACGGGGGGGGGGGGGGTGGAGCGGTTTGAGGGCGGGTCAGGTGGGGAGCAATGGGGATGGGACCTCAGAACGACTCGTCGTGCCCCACAGAGAGATCCCCTTTAGGCGTGGAGGCGCGCGACGAGCCCTTGTCCATGCTCTCGGAGCCGGAGCTCTGGTGCTGCTGTTCGGAGCCCGCGCTGGACGTGATGGTGGACGAGGACGTGGAGGAGGAGCGGGTCTTCTCTTTAAAGTCTGTTATGATCACTGTCACGTTTCCGACGGTGATGGCCAACTGCTGGGCGGTGCTCCGGTCGATGTTCTTCAGTTTGGGCCTGAGAAAAAACGAAATAAATGTTAATAACCAGAAATGGCAACCACAATATGTGTGTCTCAGCAACAACAAAGGGGAGGCTGCCAGCACTGCGGGGGCAGTTACACTAAATTGCTCAATTCATCGGGTGACACATGAACAGTCAGAACAAGAGTATATAAAAGTGAGAGTGGGTGTTTAGTGTAAAAGATCATTTGTGAATCATTTGAGGTTTCCCACTTGCTTGAGCTGCTGAGTGTTTTTTTTTTTTCAAAAAGGAAGTGCTGTGTAGTCAGAGATGTGAAACCATGTGTTCTATCAAAGACACGCACAGTGTGCGAGGCGGCTACACACCTGGAAATGTGAGAGTTCTTGTTGGTCTTGGTTGCTGATTTGCCAGACTGTATGCTGTGTTTGTCGCTGGGTGGGCTCTGATGGTTGTCTGATTTGGGTCTGGAAGGACAAACAGAACACGTGTGAGGAGAATACCAGCACAGATTACATCCAGAGACACGTGAAGCCTCTTCACTTACACTGACCTGGTCTTTTTGCTGCTGGGCTTCTTCGTGATGGCTGGGCTGATGTCCTTCTCTGTGTCGGGTTTGTCTTTGATTGGCTGCTCCTTGTCGCTCTTCTCCTTCTCGGGGGTGTCTCCTTCTGGCCTCACTCTCTCTGGACGCTCGCTCTCCGGGCGTCCCTCGGGGCGTCCCTCGGGGCGTCCCTCGGGGCGTCCCTCGGGGCGTCCCTCACCGTTGGTGCGCTCCCCTTCGCCGTCCGGGCGCTCCTTATCCGTGCGCTCGCTCCTCTCCCTCCGCTCCTTCTTGGGCGGGGGAGGCATCGGGTACTGCTGAGCCACCTGCTGGGCGACCAGCTGGGAGTTGATCCTGGGTTTCCTGTGGAGGAGATCCAAGGTACAAACATGGATTAGCCTCGTAGTGGAGCTGTGTGACTGACACAGTCGCACTGTGGCTGACAAAGAGGAGGTGACTGAACCTAGAGGCCGGCGACGGTGAAGGGAGGGAGGAGGCTGCTTCTCCCAGCTGCTGCTGAGGTAAGTGTATACGGCCGCTTCCTGATGCAGCAGCCCTGTTTTGAGGGCTAATCTCATTAGCTCACGGCTGTAATAAAATGAATGCACGGGACTACGAGGCGGGACATTTGCAGCACGTCACTTAGGTCCTCTAATCTGATTACTGCGGGGTTGGCCCTGTTTGTCACAGACTAGAAATTCAGTTGGACATGGTGTAGCTGCTCCGCTCACTGAGCTCACCAGCAGCCATGGAGCTATCTGTCCACTCTGACTCATTTTCAAACCGGGACCATCTTTTAGAGTTTCATTATTCTCATTCAGAAAAAACAATAAAGACACATGTCAGGCTCAACATTCAAACAATCCCGCCGATTTCACACGAAACCATCGTTTTCTGCATTTTCACTCCAAACATGCGTGCAGCAACAGCAGCATCTCACTCCATCAGCTGTGCAGATGAACAGGGCCCGAGCTTGTGAGGGGAAAAAAAAAACCCGAACCCAGGCTGCCTGAGCCAACGCACACACCTGCAGCATAATGGACACCAGCTGGCAGCATCTGGGGGGGGGGGCAGAGGACCTCAGGGGGAGAGGGAGGGATGACTGCAGCCTTCCAGAGACTCCCGACTCAGCCGAGACCAAACTGCAGCCAGCAAACATGGATAATCACAGGCCAGCACTGGGCAAGTAAACCACAAGTACACTCACACACACACACAAACGTGCACTTGAAAAGCTTAGCATGCAAACAAACAGCCTGGCACAGCTCGACGACTGCTCAGGAGGCCTTTCAACAGGAACACGGGTTTTCAAAAAAAAAAAAAAAAAAAAAAATCTAGTCTTGGCAGGAAGACTTTTGTGATATCCCAGGAGTGCAGAGGCAGTCCCTCGATCCTCTGGATCACTTTTTTTGGAGGCCTGTGGTCAAAGTTGTTGAAACTCTGTCAGTCTAAGCATCAGGCCAGATAAACAAGTGTTACTGCTGGAAAATGAAGCTCTCACAGTGAAAACTAAATGTTTTCAGCTTTGCCATGAGAACGGGCTCAAGCACAAAAAAGGGGGCGTAAGAGCAAATGCATGTGGCAAAAACAGACGAGGCTCAATAGTGTGTCAGAATGATGACGCTGATTTCAGTGGCTTGCTGGGGAGAGTGGTTTTCAGACAGCTGCTTAAGTGGTTAGCCTCAGGGTTTCAATTTGGCAGCATTGCATTGCCAGTCCAGTTACTCTCGTTTCTGCACTTCCATCCTCGCGTGTATTTCACAACTGACACTCCGCTCCCTCTGTCCTTCTGTCTTTTAGTAGCCAAGCATTTTTAAAGTCTGAACACTCCCATTCTTTCGCAACTTTTCTCTACAGCTCAATTAATCTGCTCTTGCTCTTACAGACAGACTCCTTGAAGGGTGAGGATGAAGGTGGGGAGGCGATCAGAAGGCAATCAATGGGAGAATAATAGAGCATCATGTCGTAATGCTCGTACTACGGTCCAATCAATACACCAGCTGTGGCGAATGCTGACGAGCCCTGGGCTGTTGATCCAGTCTCCATTAGTCGCCCTGCTCTGGGCTCTTTCTACCTGACGCCCTTCCTCTGGAGGCCTCCGAGTGGGTAAGAATTAAAGGGTGGTGCGGGAGTGAGATTTTCTTCCCTTCCAATCCCAGCTTCATAATTGCCAACCCCGTCCTGTTCCCATCAAATTGATTCCATTTCAATCTAGAGTAATTACTTCCCATGTCGAGCATTAGAGCTCCCGCTCATAGTGCTTGGGTAAGTCTAACTACACTCGGCAATGCTTTTAAGTGCTTAAGTGATTAAGCTGATAACTAATTAATTAGGAAGTGATGATGTTGAGTTTAGAGCGTGGACCTTCTTATGTGTACTTTATGAGACTGAAGTTCTGAATTTAGAACGGAAATAATACGCCTCCCTGCTGAATTGGCTGTGACACCTTAAACAAACGTTTTTAACATGAATTCCTTCAGTACACTCCTGAGCCCTGGTTTCTCCCGTCCTGTCACTACCAGCGACACTACGCAGCCCACCCCACGGGACACTTGCGGGTCCTTGGGGTATCACCGGATTCCTGTTCCACTGTGAACATCTGGTGGGAAACGGCCAACGTGCTGCTGAGAAAGTGCCACAAAGAATTCACAAAGATTTTTTTGTGGCTTGAGATACATGAGAAAACAGCAGCGATGATGACATGCGCTCGCCCACATATACCCCTTGTGGAAAAAATAAATCTCTAACCCACAGCCACGAGTAAACAGATTGTGAACGCAGACGGTGTCCAACAGGACCAGAAATCATTTTGTTTGGCAGTCGGAGCTGTTGGCCGAGGAGGTGGTGAATGAGTGATTGATTGACTGATAAGCTCCACGCCTCTTTTGCCCTGTTGCGGAGTTGAAGCCCCGGTCAGAGCCGGAGATTTGTGTCAGCAGCAGCAGCAGCGGTGGTGGTGGTGGCAGAAGCGGGCCCCAGTAGTTAAGCAGTGATTCAGTGCCAGCTGTAAGTCAGCCATGAGCTGCTGCTGGCATGATAGAGCCACCGCTCTCTTTGCCACATTATTTATTTACTGACCACCCATCATGGCTTTGCACAGCTATGCTCTGTGGCTAATTACCATGGCTCGAGACACTATATGCATGTGTCACTAGTATTTATTAAACACTGGTGGCTGGAAAAGGCCTGCTTAAAAACTACATTTCAAAATTTTAAATTAATTATACTCCATATTGAAATAATTGGCCCACAATGTTGACAGAATGTACTAATTAAACTGCAACGTCCTGGAAATGACTCAGCATAGTGCAACAGGATCATGACAGCTGAACCATGTCATTTTGCAAACGTCCAAATCAAATAAGAAACATCTATATTTCACAAGACGTACTGGAAATGATCCTGGGAGCAGGACCAGGAGTGAACCCCGGGGTCCAATTGCAGAAATTGCTCCATCTCCCACTGCTGTCAATATATTCCTGGGGAATCAACGTGTGTGTGTGTGTGTGAGTGTGAGTGTGTCAAGTGTGTAAAGCCTGCTGTCGAATCATTTCCCACTGTGAGGGCTCACAGCTTATTACCTCCCCTCTGCACAACAATAGGCCATGATTGACAGCTCCTCCTATGCTTGCCCCTAAATTCCACTCAATAGGGGGAGGGAGGAGTGGGGAGACTCCCTCTGCGGGATGCCCTGAAATAACTATCATCATGCTTAAAAGCTCCTAATTCAGTCAGACTGACACCCATAGTTAGACTGCTCCACTCGGCCTGAACCATCCCGGAGACAGACACACCTCTGCTCAGCTGGAGCTGGAGCTGGAGCTGGCCACGAGTAGCCAACACTTGCGAGGCGCGAGCTGAAGCTGAAGCTGCCGTTTCATGGGAAACTCTTTCTAGATAAAGCAAGAACAATGAACCTGAGCACTTGGTGGAGAGGCAGAGTAATGAAGAGAGCGATGGAGAGTGTGATAGAGTGAGAGAGAGGCACAGGAAAGCCCTCATTAACACAGCTCTTTTATTTGAAGTGCTGTGTGGAGGACAAGCAATTATTTCCTGCCAGGCTGAGTGAATGCAGTGGCAGACAGCTGAGCGAAGAGGAGAGAGAGAATGAGAGCGAGACAGCCGACAGACAACAGAGTTCTTCCAACACGGACGGCCTACTGAAGAGCTCAGACTATTTAACATCGCCCACTCTTCTCATTCAGACTTTGTAAATAACCACGTCCACACAGCACAGACGTGGGCTCCTTGTCCTCCGTGACGTACAAACTTCTTCAGAAACATGAATCCTCGATTCATGTGCATTCGGCGATGACCTGGTTTTCCCACCACCACCTCTCCCACCACACATAGGGACAGAGAGAGAGACCACCACAGCCACCGCCTGGAGCGTGTCAGCATGTGAGAATGCTACAGGGCTTTAGTTTGATCACAGCACCTCCCTGTGATGCGCTGGCAGCCATGTAATCAATGATCTACATGCACTCGTCTGTGTCAACACTCACTGCATGCCCTGATCCTTATGTAGAAACATGTGATGGCCCTCTGTCCCCCTGCTAGAATGGAGGGGTGGACTGAGCAAAGCCCGGAGCTGCCTGGCAGTGTTGCTTCAAATGTGAGATATAGATACATACTGTATATGTATGCTCTATTGTTCTATTGTTAAATGTTTCTTTCCAGGAAGACTTGAAGTCTTCGTAGGCCCCTGCCTGACCCACTTCATGAGTCCACAGCTGACAAAAGTTTGCCTCAAACATTTCAAGAGTGCACAAAAGTGCTACCTGTGTTATCTGTGCATCTTTGTCTTTGCAGTAAATTCATGTTTAGTAAACTTTTAAGGGGGGTGGGGTTGGACTGTTGGCCATTTTAAATGTGTCACTCTGAGCTTGGAATTATCAACTAATCTGTCAGTGACTCAGTTATTGTATTAGTGAGGCAGGAAGTAAACAATGACAGAGAGCAGCCAAAATGTCAAAAGTTCCCAGAGCCAAAAGGTGACATCTTCACGTTTTGTCCAACAGACCAAAACCCAAAACATCTGATCATCGTTCTAATAAAACGGCTCAATGCTAACTTTTAAAAGTGGCTGTGAGGCTGGCCGAAACTGAAAATACAGTTGGCATTTTTAGTCACTCGACATTTTGAGTAATAAAGATACTCTGCAGTTATAGGCGGCTTATTAATGATTAAAAGCTTTATTACAGGAACTGAATTCTTTATTCGTGTTTTGTCTGATACAGAATTTGAATCCTAAATGTCAGTCGTCAGTCACCGTGTCCACCTTTTACCAGTTCCTGGTAAACCAGTTCCTGGTAAAAGGACAGAACACCATCATGTTGTCGCGTTCTTCACAGATGTCTCAAAGTTGAGCTGAATGTGAGTGACACACCAACACACACACAGTGTTGTCTGGTTCTGGTTTTGATAGAACACTCACAACCACTAAAGCACCAAATATTAAAAATGTATTTATTCTGCTGTCTGTGTCAAAAAATGATTGCCAATGACGGCAACTGAAGCCCAAGAATCGTTTGCCAATTTCTCAAAGTGGTTGCGAATGGCAACCGGGCAACTGTTACTGTCCAGCCCTGAATAAAACAGAAAAAAAGAAAAAAGAAAAGCTGCAAATCATTTCACATTTGGAAGCAGCAAAATGTGTCTCGATAAGTGGCTTTGTGTTGACTCGGTTTGCAAAAGTCCAGTCTAAACTTGTCAATGTCCTTTGGGCTCATCCTGAGCTGCAGACCTCTGTATCAGTCCTGTGCACATGAACAAACTATTCATTTGTTTACTGGGATGTTGAAATGACAAATGTTTTTGACCGTCCTGAGTCTAAAGTGACAGGAGCAGTGTTGTCACCTGCAGCCACCCATGGGTAACATTATCTGTGTGTGTGTGTGTGTGTGTGTGTGTGTGTGTGTGTGTGTGTGTGTGTGTGTGTGTGTGTGCGTGTGTGAGTGTGTGAGAGTGTGTTGTGGAGGTTGAATGAGGATAACACCTGAAGAGCAGCCTGGGGCTATAGCGCTTCTTGATTCATTCCCACTGCCCACCAGAGGCATTAAGCATTCATCCCTTCACGAGCCCCTTCCAGTCAGGGCTTTGAGGGCTTAATGTTACTGTCACTTCTCCCCCCTCCATCCCCTCCACCTTACACTCCTTGTGGGGGTCTCTAGAACCCCAACAATGTTTCTATCAAATTTCTTCAGGTGCTCTGTATGTACACCAGGCTC
The DNA here is from genome assembly GCA_028641955.1 of Protonibea diacanthus. NCBI lineage: Eukaryota > Metazoa > Chordata > Actinopteri > Sciaenidae > Protonibea > Protonibea diacanthus. The sequence goes on along the minus strand of CM053978.1, from coordinate 24,862,572 downwards.
CCAGAGACCATCTGCACCACGCACATTTTCCACAAACAGCTAAAGAGCTCAACAGTCAGGCATGACATTTAGTTCCTGCAGTACTAAGTACTATCAGTGCTGGACAGAGAGAAGGAATTCACGGAAATCTCTCAAAGATATCCCCTCCTTGTCTGAAATAACTGTAAACCTTGTGCTGGCTGCCGCGTGTCTGTTTTTTCAGCGTCTCCTGACAGGCTAGAGGAGTCAGACAGTCTGTTCTTTTGAGTGAGCCAGACATATATATATATATATATATATATAAACGCAAGAAGAAAAGGAGGACTATGGCAGAGGAATTAAAAGAGGAAACGGTGTCAGTTGTCTAAGTTTGTGTCTGCTCATGTGTAAAAAACTCTTCATCTTCACACTGACAAGTATTTCCTCTCCACGACTGACCTTTCAGGCTACGAAATGCTTGGCATCAGGCAGACTGACAGCGAGTCACTGCAGAGGCGCTGAGCACGTATGAGCTCTTTCCATCAGCAGCACTGTGTCACATTGCTCAGTATCACTCATTTGTTTTCCTCCTCTCTGTGGCCTCTCCATCATTCTCTCTTTGTCTCCTTCCCTGCTCTCTCTCTCTACTTTCTCTTCCCGCACATTAACCCACACCACCACCACCACCACCACACATCCCGTTTCCCACTGGCTTTAAGTAGGTCTTCTTCACCTCTCTTCACCCTCTTTCCTGCTGTTTGCCTCTGGTGTGCGTGAGTGATCTGTCAAGTAGACCCCATCTTCACCCCCATCTTGCTGCTGTGCTGCCGTCCTCTTTCGTATTTAACGGCGCCTGTTTTGGATTCGCTCAACAAACCACGCAGCGCTGCCAAAAGGGACATGGCACTTTCACAGCAGGCTCTTGTGTTCCACAACAAGAGGAAGAACATCAAGCAAGCAAACAAAAACATGAAGTGACGGAAACCTGACACCGAGAGGTCAAATTCAGGCTCAGCTCAGACAAACCATAGCACAACAGGATCAAAACCTTCAGCTCTAAGAATGACTTTGCCAAAAGTTACTTTACCTCGAGAACATGGCGAGCTCTGCGTTTGCTCTTGATATCATCCGTTAGCGAATACCATGTCAAACGGTCCCGTTCTTTCCCCATGTGTGGATGGTGCTGCTGGTAGAAACAGAAGAGCCTGTCCAGAACAGCTAGCCCTCTCCCTCCCCGGGTAATGATGTGCCTCACTCTGCTTTAGCCCCTGGAGACTCCTGGTTGAGTGAGCACATCCCCCTCACAGCCATCCGTGCCCCCCCCCCTTCCTTCAAAACACGCACACATAAATGTCCACACGGTACTCTCCTCTCCGTCCCCTCTGCGCTCTGTTTCCCCCCTTGTCCTTTCTTGCCCTCCTCTCCTCTCTCCTTACTCCTCAGCTAGCTGCGACTCCACATTAACTCCTCTCTCCTTGTCCTCGTATGCCTTTTTCCTGGATTTTCCCTGAGACTGCTCACTCCCTCACTGTCACATTGATTCGCTTGCCTCATCTTTTTTTTTGGGTGGGAGGAGTCCACGATTCAACAGCTCTCTCAACATTTCTCTGTTTTGTCAGATTGCCAAATTGGCTACTGTATTTAATCACTCACACTCCGCCAAATCCCATGAAGTAATTAAGAAGTTTTAAATCCGGCAATTAACATGTAAAGATTAGGACTACCCGCTCGTGCTTAGGGTTTTAGTGCAGATGCTGATAATGCTGGATAAGCAAAAGCGGTTTCCTCTGGGCGGGGGCTGCTGTGGGGGCAGGGAGGGGAGGGTGGTGGTGGGCGAGGAAGTGCAGATATAAATTGAGCACCAGCATGTCCCTCTTATGTAATTCCATTATCCTAGACAATTTGCCTTAATGTGACAGTGGTAGAATCCACGGATTATAATGACTCCATTCCATCATTGTAAAAGACAGAGAGGCGCACACACACACACACATACACACACACACACACACACACACACACACACACAGCAATCATTTTCCAATAATTGTGCAGCCTCAACTCTTAAACAGAGACGTGCACTTTTACTTTTTTAGCCCCTGTGTTAACTTGACTCGTGGCTCTAGGGTTGGGTATGATTGCATCCATTCGGATTCTGCTTTCATAATCCGTGGATTTATGGGTTATCCTTATGGTCTTATTACGAACACACAGACTCAATGCAAGAGCCATTTACTTACACAGACTAACACCTGTAAAGATCTACAGTAACAGACTAATTACAGTAACTATGGAAGATATGTAATGCCCTTCATACTTGTGTTGATTTTGCGTGTGCATATATATATATATAAAAATAAAAAAAGTTACAGGTGAAAACTCACCTGTTAGCTGAGGGCAATAAAAGCTGGTTGGTGTAAACCTCCGGCCTCATGGCATGAACAATGAAATGAAATGCAATGAAATGTAACGGCCATTTTATTTAACCAAAATCTGCCCTTTTCTCTACAGTGAAACCTTTACAACATATTTAATGCTGCCAATCCAGATTTCTATGACAGGTCAGGTGTCATTTCACTGAGTCACTTAGACTCCACCCGAAAATAAAGATCAGCTCTGTATGCTTTTTTACTTTTAGCCTCTCTGTGTGCATTCTCTGTATGATAAATGTAACTGCATGAAGAAGTATAAAGTTGCTTTGATTTCTGTTCATATTACGTTTGTTTAAACATTCACTAGTAAGGACATTCTTAACTTTAATATTGGCATTATAGCTGACACTGCTGTAAACACAGTGGATCAGCTGCTGTGGTTCAGGTTCTGTGTCTTTTCAGCAGCCTGAGTTCCACATAAATTAAAGTCCATGTTAGTTTATTTCTAGTCATAGCGCTGCAGTTTTCCAACAAGTGAGAGACACCCATTTGTTCTGTTTTATATAAAGCACAGATGGAAGCTACTTGAAATGGTTGACAACAGAGCCGCAGCGCACAGCAGTCAAAGACTGAGGTACCTCAAGACTTCCTGTGATCCCCACCATCAATCAACTTTAGAGGGCTCCTAATGGTTTCTCCCTGGGCCCCCGGGCTGACAGAGGTGCATACCAAACACCGCCACAGAGCAAACTGATGTACAGCGACGCGGTGTCACATTCGCACAGCGATCGGGTTCGGAATGCCAAAAACATTTAAATATGATAGCACGCACCTCACAGGTGATGCTAATGCGAGCCCTTCTCCAATTACCAAAGCAGCAGCAGAGGCTGAACACTTTGCCTACTTGGACTTGTAGATTAGTGTCCAGGTCAGGTGCAAAATGCAGAGTGCTTTCTTGTTTAAGAGTCAGAGTGGCAGAGGCTAGATTTAGCCTACTTGGGTATCAGGTTACATCACTGAGCTGGACTGGGTCAACAGGTTCGTTAGGCTGCGCTCAACAGGGACAAACGGGCGTCTCACTGCATGCTGATGCCACGGACAGAATTTAGCTCTTGTGAACAAACACACACACAGACATACGCATGCATGCACACACACACACACTTTCTTCCATGTGCACAAATCAGAGCTGCATGACCCAGAGTTACCTGGCATACCTACCACTGGCAGGGGACAAAGTGCAACTGGGGCCACGCCACTATCTGTCAATCACTGCGCATCATGTTAATTGGGTAATGTTCTTCAACACCTGTAGAAACCACTGGTGCGGACTGTGAGAGACGGATGTATAAAGTACAAGAGGATAGGTAGGTGGACCATGTATGAATCAATGCTGGATGACCTTTGTTTCAGGACACAGGAAAAGAAAGCTACAGGGACTGTGTGGAAGAAGTGTGAAAAAAAAAACATCCACAACACCCAAAATAATAATGTCACAATGACTGCGCAAATCAATACCTAAGCTCAATGATCTTGTAGTAAAAACAAACTGAAGAACAAAATCAAACTTCAACGCTGAGAAAAGAAGTGTTTTGACTCCTACCAGCGACGAGGAAACTCTAATTAGCGTCCTGAATAAAAGCACATTCAAAACAGCCTCAGATAAAAGAAAGACAAAGCATCCACGCGTAGCTTTAAGTGTGAATCGTTTAGCTGAGAGCATGGTGCTTCGTCCCATGCTTCTCTGGAATACATCAAACGGTGAAGAAAAGACAGCTAATTAGTACTCATTAGAATAACAACTATACAACTGCACTAATCAAAGGTTAACTACTCAGATCAAACAGGCATGTGTGTGACAACCACTCATGTGATGTCATGTGCTGCCATTTACCAAACAGAGGCAACTGGGCTGTTGCCAAAGCACAGTGGCAGGATGGCTCCGACATGCTCGTCTCTGCTTCCTGCTTTCACACAGCGGGCTCAGCCTGCATCATCAGCTGTGGTCTTAAACTACACGCTGCTAGGAGAAAAATTAGCAATTAAGAGTGAGTGAGCTCAATCTTTTGGATTTTCAGTAAAGCGGTGTCAGTGTGCTCCGTTTTGCGGTGCGCCATGGGGTGTCAGTCGAGCCACTCATTGCAAAACCACAGCTGGAAAGGTTAGAGTGCAGGGGACTTGTCAACAAACCCACAAATGACTCATCTATCTCGCCATCTCATCGTGCAACTCATGACACGAGTAAACAAACTCACACTGTGGCACACACACAAGTTCTCAGCACAAAATTAAAAAAAAAAAAAACATTCCCCAGAACAGAAGGAGGAGGCGTCACTACGCGCAAAACCGAAAGGGAATCCCGTCACGATATTCGAGTTAGGCGGTGTTTTCATCTCATGTTTCCCATAAAACACTGTGGTCTGCTGATATCACAAAAATGCATTCTGGGTTGAGCTCAGGGGAAATGTCTGGGACTTACAAAGCCTGTTACTATAAATGCTGATTAATCTGGAGAAATTTTCAGAAGGCAAACATGAGTGAGCTCACTTGTAAACACATTCGGGAACAAAAAACATCTGTGGCAGACTGAGATTTGAAAATGAATAATCATAGGCGCGTGTGTGAAATATGAAAAATGCACATCTGGACACATCGCCAACCCTCATTACAACCACTTTTACTTAACCCAAGAAATCTATCCATGCCCTTACTGTACACCCACTTCAGGTACAATAAATCTGACGGCCCAGACCATGAAAAGAAAAGAACCTCTGCAATCCTACAGGTAGGTGAGATGCACACACTTGTTTCTGGTCCATGAAGACAAAAAAAGCAGCCTTTTTTTTTTTTTTGCTCTGTTGATGCACTGTAGCCTGTAGCTGTTCAGCCACATCGTGAAGTATGGTCCCCTCTTCCCCACCCCATCCTCCTCCCCCCACCACCCTCACCCACCCACCACCCACTCTGGCTATAGTGAAGCAGCCAGCCTACCTAGACGAACGCATAAAAAGCAATGCAAATGTTCCGTCGCATAAAATGAGAAAACTACGGATGATCCGGACGACAACAACGACTCGAGGATGTTTGGCGAGACTTGTCCATCAACAAGTCGCCGTGTCGCTCACAGACAAATAAGGCTGTCGATCAAAGTTGTCATTCCCATAAATTGCGATGCAATGCTGCTGCAGCCAGCCGAGCAGGGGGAAAAACGAGACGCTCAGACGAGAGTGAGGGAGAGAAAGGGAGAGAGAGAGAGAGAGAGAGAGAGAGAGAGAGAGAGAGAGAGAGAGGGAGAGGGAGAGGGAGCGCTACGTTACCTTGTGGATGTGCCCTTCCTCACATCGCAGATGCTGCATTTGAAAGCCTCGGCGGTGTTCCTGAAGGTGCAGACGCTACAGTCCCAGTAGCCGTCATCAGCGGTCTGTTTGGCTTGTCTTTTTGGCCTTACAAATTTAAACAAATGTTAAGGTCAAGTTAGTTTATTTTTTATTATTTAAAATGTAAATGTTTCATGAAATGACAAGAAATGAGACTGTGACAAACATAACACGTTGTCTAATATACGGGCTACTTAACACGGCACATATCGTGGTGGTGTTGTCATTAATATTGGGTTCGAGTCCCGGCAAGTACAGCTCCGTGGTTAATAAATCCCCACAGTGGCGAAGCTCCACACCGTCCGATTGTATCGCCAGCTAAGGCTAGCAGGCAGGCAGGCAGGCAGGCAGGCAGGCAGGCAAGCATTGCTAAAAATTTTCGGCATCGAAGCTTAGCATGTCGGCTAACAAAACCAATATCAAACAATGTCCATTTCGACATTGACTCTCCGAAAGGCTTCGTCGAGACGGAAGAGCGTTTCGGTAAATGCCAGGCGTCTCCTCTGAAAAATTTCCCTTTGTCTGTTAAGTGACTGGGTTATGGGGAGCGAGAAGCCGCCATAGTGACTGCACTATTCTAGCTAGCTGTGGCATACCAACTGAAAAAGGGAGAAACGATCCCTGTGTGAGGAAGACGCATCCAAATATCGAGCCCAAAACGCACAAAACAATTAGAAATCGACAGCGGGTGGTCGCATTACCTGGTAGGGCTCTTTTTGTCGCCCATGGTGAAGAATAATCCACGAAAATAAGAAGAAAAAGGGGCCTCCTTTAATTGTCAGTGAGTGTATAGTGGGTTCCAGATAGAGCCGCTGCTGAAGCTGTTGGCAGACAGGCTCCACTCAGCGCTGGCTCGAGGCACGGCACAGCGACTGACTGCACTACGCCACGTGACCGCCGGCCGGCCAATCAGAGTGCGAATAGGTTTAAAAGTCTGGATGGATATTTGGAAGCTATTTTAATAACTACGAGGGAAATTTGACAGAAATCACCTCAACCCACGTATGTACATAAAGATTACGGCGTTGCGACGTCGATATCATTCACAGCGCCTGCAATAAAACGGATGTATGCATAACTTTTTTTCTTTTTTCATAATCTTTTTCAAAGTTTTACGAGAGAAGAAAAAAGGAGTGAAAGGAAACAATGCACGCATAGAAAAAAAAACTATTAAATTAAGACAATATAGAAAAGAAAACGAAAATAAAAACATTGCAGCACGTTTGTCACGTCGTTATATCATTATATCGCGCCATTATATCACTTTTTACATTATCACTTCAGAAAGGTGGAGTTCTGATCAGGGACCTGCTGATAACCACAGGCAGCAGTCATGCTTGTGTATGGTTAAAAATAATACTACCACTAGTAATAGCAGTGTTACAGATGTATCCATGACTACAAAAGACAGGAGTTACATTTTGCGTCACAGGATGCATCATACTTTGCTTGTTGAGCATCTCCCAGAATGCACTGGATAAAAAAAGAGAGGGAAAATATATCTGAATGGTTTCTTCAAATCTATCAGAGTTTAAACACGGCCAGGCATACACATTTGCACTCAGTTTCACACATATGGCCAATTTAGGGTTTCATGTTCACTAGAGCTGTGGGAGGAAGCCAAAGGGTACCTGGAGGAAGCAATGCAAACTCCACATAAAACACAGAGGCTGTGATTTTAACACATGATTTTTTATTGTGAAGTAATGTTGTAGATAATTTAAGCAATCCTCCTAACAATTTAACTCCATAAAATAGTGGTTTTAACACACAGACCTTAATTTGACCTGTATAAAGTAATGCATTGTGGATTAGACATATCTATTGTCTTTCATTGTGAATAATCATATTCAGAAACATTACCTCATGTATTTTTTCCCCAAGAGTTTTCTGGAACATCAGGTAGGAAAGATAGATCCTTACCGGACACATTGTCCTCCCCTGTTTACTGAAATAAACATTCAAGAGCCTAATAGGACACAGAAGAGCTCCATTCATCCAGCACTTGCTAGAGAAACTTTTAATGGCCCCTTTACCCTCCTGGCTCTGACAGGCTGCGTCATGGAATGTGTTGGAGCAAGCACTGCACCTCTTGCGCGCCTCCGCTCTGCCCAGGACAAGGCTCTCGGTGGGGGAGACCAAGAGTGAATCATGTAGGCTCATTAGTTGCTCTCCACGGCTCCAGGTCCTATTGTGAATCCCTCGCCTTTTCTACTCAGAGTGAATATCCGTGCCTCCACATAAGTCTGCCCTCCGCCCAGTGATTACCTCTGCTTAGCTCATAACATGCTGCTCTAATTGAGCTTCATCATGGTAGCCTACTGATAACTACAATTCAGTCAAAATAACATTAAGCCCTGCCTCGCTGGTTCTGTAATGAGTTCCTGATAAAACAGTGCTTTTTTTTGTTGTTTTAACTTGCAAATCATACAGCATTCAAAAAGAGTGGAGCGAGTGGAGCTCATCTGTATTCATAGATAGGATGAGTCCTTGCAGCTACATGTGTTGTTCTTTTTTTTTTTTTTTTTTAGAAAGACTAAAATATCTGTGCAGACTGGTTAATTCATTGATAAAACAGGGATGAGCAAACAGTTATTGAGAACAGCTGGCCTAAAGGTGAGAGTGGAGCAGATTCTTCCCTCCCTCATCAACTACACCCTTGAGCAAGGCGCTTACATTACTCGCAAACGATTTCACAAGACAGTTAGCGCTCATTCATTATTTATGAGAGGTTAGTAGCCGAGTTTGAAACAGCAAGACACTGAGGTGGTAAAACAAATCAGGGGTGAGGCACACTAAAAAGGAATAATATCATCATATGATGCAAAGGAGGATGACAGTCATGCTAATCATGTTTGTGCAAAACTGCAAAATGTCATCCCAGCAGACTCACGGAAAGTGAGAGTCACTGTCAAGCTGTTGGCCTCCCAACAATACAAAACTGCTCAGACTGACTCTGACTGCATCTATTGTCTCAAACAGCACTTTGTTTGAAGCATGCAGCAGCCTTGAATTCCAGTAACTCCTAGAGGGATGCTCAGTGTCTGACAGTAGAAGATTGAGGTTGTACTGCTCCTAGGCATGAATGTGTAACAATTGAGTAATGTCTAGTGTTTGGAGAAATCACCTATTGCTGCAGCAGCCAATGTGCCCATTAAACATCAGCAGTGTGACAGGACATACGCAGAGCAGTATTCTTGGAAATATGTACATATTGGACAATTACACACCTCCTCGTTTATGTCCAGTGCCAGTGTGTTGTCCAACATGGTTATCGTCGTGAACAGCTACACTTGGAGTGAGAAGCCAGCCCTCATGGAGAACAGTGAGGCATGATGTCGTTTAAATATGTGGGTGATGGCACACATTTTCAGACAGTCTCTCCTGGAAGCCATTCATAGTGTTGCACTTGATTGTTCATGTGAAAAGTGGCAGCGGTGCTCGTGTAGAGAATGAAAAAAGGGAGAGTTCGAAGGGAGAAGTTCACCCTACATCACGGCTTGAGATGAGTGTGAACGTTGGATTGTCAGTTTCAGAAGGTTACAGAAATGGTTGAACGCAACCCCCACTAATCTGAAGTTGGAAAGGTGTGGGGGATGGGAGGGCTTTCTGAAGCTATTCAGCCATCCGACAGGCACTTCTGATGAAACATACTGGCAGCTTAATGTGCGGAGGGAGGGATGGTGATTGGGTGAGAAGCAAGTCGTGCTTTGATGCAGAAGACCGGAGTTTGCATCACATCACATTAACTATGTCTTCTGGTTGCCTAATCATAACCATACCATAACCATATAACCACTTTTCCCCCAGCAGTCACACAGGTTTCTGTATGCTCAAAATGAACCAGATTCTACAATATGTCAGAAGGAAAAAGTGTTTGTTACTGACTGAAAAGTGAGGTGAAAAGTTGACCGTCAGAGAGAGAAAGGAGACAGAATATTTGTTTAAATGTGGAAAACAGCAATCGTTTTCAGACAAAGATATTAATGCTGATGCTGGTTTGTACATATATGCCAAGTGATTGAATTCATTTTGTTAAAAATGTAAAGACCTGAGAGAGAAACTCAAATCCTTCTCACTTATTGATTCTGACATAGAAAAAGTGTGGTAGGAGGAACTTTTTGAAGCTTCTTGTTGAAGCATACCTGCCTTAACCATGCCATAGTTGGCTTGAGCACACACTGTAGAAAGCAACAATTTTAAAATGTAGATTTTCCTTGAAATCCAGGGCTTTGCAGAAGGTGTAGAGTTAGAGCCCTTGATGTAATGGCTGGAGAAAAGAAATGAAAACCAAGCAACCATCTGTCTTTTTACTTATAATTTGATATAATATGATTCAGAGAAATTCATTCAATGCTAATAGTTTTTGTGCTGTGATCATAGCATATTTAAAGCCAGGGATTAAACTGTTCAATGAAAACTTTACAGGCAGGACGAAAACAAACGAAATTCCCAAGGATCCTATTCAAAGCTCGAGCAGTAAAAAATGAGAAACTCGAGTATGTGGCAATTAAACTTCGTGAGGAATAAATCTGTTCAACATCTTAAACACTAGTCCTCTTTCCTCGTGTACTCCAGTTTGTATTGAGCATCCAACATTTGACCTGAATCTCGAAACTCCTCTGCAATTTTACCAGCAGAGCCCACTCTGTAATTTCAATATGCCACTGAATCATTTATGTGGGCACACAAAAAAGATGCTGTGCCACGTATCTGCCTGGTGAGCACAACCACCCAGGAAAGAAAGGAGACAAGAAATCAGTTTCTCAAAATCTCTGTCTGGGCAATTTCACTCTGTTTATTTGTTCCTCGAAAACATCCAGAAACTGAGGAGTGGAGATAAGATGGAGAGAGCCGGAGCAGAAGTGGGAGAATTGGCTGCTAAAAAGGCAGTGGGACAGTAGACTGAGAGGACACATCCTCTCCCTCTCTCTGGCACTGATCCATACTCACAGAGGAGAAAAGTGACTTATGATTAATCATCTCTCACAGAATTCCCCAATAACATTCCCCAATCAATACAACCCGCATGCCAGGACAGAAAACAGAGAGCTTAGAAATAAGATTTTAAATGATTTAAAGCCTTCTTTTGTCCGTCTGAATCCCGATTTTAGTTTGACTCTTTGTTCACAGTATGTCTCTCATGGTTTCTTCCTCCCATGCCTACTAATTACACTGTTTATTTTGTCCTCACAGCGATGCTGCCTTTGTCATTAAGAGCTCCGTCATGACGACAACCAGACTGCTGCTGTGTCTGTCCTGGTCCCACTGTGTTACCATGATTAGACCTACTTGACCTTCCACTTGCAGATGACGCTTCTGTAACATTCCGTCTCTCTGAATCTCACTGCATTAATCAAAATTAACAGATCGTTCTTTAGATTTATTGCTTTTTTTCCCCTCCCCAGACCTGCCGTCTGGTTTCAAAGAGCCCTGCTGCAATGTTAAACAAATTTACTCTTCTAACAGGCACATAACAGCCCTCCAACTCCTCTCTCAGTACTCTTCACGGTGATGTTTGCGTTTCAACAAAAGCTTTCATAGATTTCCAATAAAAAAAAAATGCACAGTAGAAGAACCTCTCCAACAGCTTATGGACAAGTGCAGTGAGTAAGTGCATTAAAGAGAAGTTTTTCATTTCACAGCCCCGCTCAGAGAGCAAAGTTTTAATGTGACGGTACATGATGATATATATATATAGAGGATGATAAATGAGTTGGAAGAAGTTGATGATAGACTTCTTTATAAAATTAATTTCCAATCCTTTTTGGGGTCTCTCTCTCTCTCTCTCTCTCTCATACATACCCATGCACACACACATTGCGTCTCCCTCCCATAAATAGTCACGCACACACTCTTTCTCCCGCTATTTCTGTTTCTCTCACACTCACACTCAGCCTCGCAGCCGTCTTCATTTCCATGTCCATGGATGTGTTGAATGGCTGTAGTCTGTCCCTGCTCTCATGTGTCTGTGCATGTTTGTGTGTGTTTATGCGTGCTGATTGTCCAGTGGTCAAGCCCCGGCGGTGCTGTTTGGGATGTGTGGAAGCGTCTATGGGGTATTGGAAAAGAGGGGGAGGGCGGTTGAGGACACTGTTTCCTTCAGCGGTGGAATGTCTTCATGCGTGTTCCTGTTTGGAGAGGCTGCTCACGGCTCCCAGAAGTTGGCAGGAAACCACATGCTGCTTACACTGGGGCCGATAAGGAGTAGGAGGAGGAGGAGGTGGGAGGAGAGAGGAGGAAGGAGAAGAAGAAGGGGTTGTGGTGGGAAGGGAGGGAGGGAAGGGTGCTTTAGCAAACCTTCAGGAAGGTAGATTATCCCACGAAATGCTGGCAGAGCTTCAGCCTTTGTGCATGCATGTGTGTGTGGGTGCATGTGTGTGTGTGTGTGCTGAGTAAAGAATGAGGGTGTGTGACAAAAAAGCAGCTCCTTCAGCTCTCTCAGCAGCGGAGAGTTTCAATAAATCCGGGGCAGGCTCCACAAAAGGCTGCAGAACAAAAGGCCTGCAAGCTGAGAATGTGCAGCGTAGAGGCACGGCCCAATCTCACGCTTTGTTAACTCTCAAACATAACACTGAATAAAGACTAAGACAATCATGCCTCACTTGTCAATTACCTGCCTGTTGATTACAAATCTGACAGCTCAACACCTCCGAGTGCAGAATTCATACATGACTCCCGCTGTAGTTCAATGCGGAACAATTGTGCGACTCATTGTTTTTTTGTTGAAGCGTGTTTTGCCCCATCAAATTGATGTCAAGTGGCTTTCATCTGATGATGATTTAGCCTCTGGAGTTAACATCCAGTGTTTCTGCGTGTCCAGTCTAGCCATCAGATATCTGGAAAATGGATATATCCGGTACAAGACTTCCTCTGCAGTCCTATTAACAACTTGATACACGCAAATGATGGTGGTGATGGTGTTGGCTACACTTTATAAACAGATATCTCCATATCAAAGGAGTTCAATTTTAAAGCTAATAAGAAGCTAAATCATCAACAGATGCTTGCTCAAACATCTCTCCCATCTAAACTCAACTGGTTGCAGCAGATGGCTGCCCACCATGAGTCCGGTTCAACTCACTGTTTCTGCCTTTTAAAGGAAGTTTTTCTTTGCCAGTGTCGCCAAGTGCTTGCTCATGGTGGGAATTGTTGGCTCTCTGTAAATATAAAGAGAACAATCTTACGACACTTTCTATAGGGAAGGTGTCATAAGATAACTTCTGTTATGATTTGGTGCTATACAAATAAAATTTAACTGGACTGAAACCTGGGTGTCAATGCCATTCAGACTACAAACAAAACACCAAGAAACCAGAACCAGAAATGCTCCTGGTGCCAAAATCTTGGTGCCTTGCTTATAGATTCTGTGTTCATATGCAGGTATCTGTTTATACATATTGTATTTGTGTCTCAATGAGTGGCATTCATTCTGTTTTATTCATTTATTTGACAAGAACAAAACATGTAGGCATCTTTACATTCCAATGAAATTCAGCTGATTGAGAGTGTATAGGCATTAGTCATAGCTATCAGGCAGTCCTTGTCCCTGGTTAGGCTTTTAAAGAGTAAAACACAGAATACACTTGAACACGCGCTGAGACTAAAAATAAAACAGGCAAAGACAAACAGCCATTGCACACAGCAACTGAGACAACAATGACTGAAAACGATTATGTGCATTAAATTATATATGCAGATAAATTAGCACCAAGTGGTGTCAAGAATAAATTATTCAGAGATAAATACTCTAGGCTCAATAAATGTATTTTCATTTTCATTTTGGCTCCTATCCAGTGGCTAGCAGGATGGTCAGTCAGTAGGGAAATAGTTTAATCTATTCTGTTCTAGTTAGAGAGCACAGAATCAAATTTTGTCTGCTCAATTTAAATCACTCTTTGCCTCAAAACAATAAAGCAGAATATTATCTATGTACTCCAAAATGTACAATGCCCAGCTCAGAGTTAAGACACATATAGAAATACATAGGGTTGACTCATTATGATGCTGCACTTGATTACAGTGAATCAAATGAGATAATGAACCTAATATTCATAATAGCTTTGCATGAAGAGACGTGACAAATCGGATTGGATAAAAGGGTCGTCATGGGTCGCCAATTTCCTCTACGCAAAGCTTCTCTTAAGGGAGTGGATGGACCAAGAAAAATGGCAAAGACACACTGTTTGGTCCACATTTGGATCATGCTTTTCCGAGTGCATGAGTCTTTTTACCCCTTCAACACAATTGCATGGGCTGAGCCCTGCATGTCCAACCACAGTCTATAGTAATTCCCACAAGTGCACACAAACAATCCAGGGGATTATAAATCACAGGCACTTGGGAAAGGTTTCAGATGACTACGGCTGGTGTTTATGGTTTTCTATGACTGAATCCAGCTGTTTGGAGTCGCACAATGCTCCGAGAGGCGCAGTCAATTTGGCAGATTAGTGTATTGACAGATGGTGCGCCATCCATCCAGCAATCAATATGTTTTATTTTAATCCCTTCAAATGTTTACTCAAGAATCTGGACTGGAATGCCTCTCTCCCCAGGCTCCAGTGGCTATTATACAGTATCTCCGCCCTCCTATTAGACGTCCTCCTCTCCCTGCACCATCTTTTCTGTCCTGCTAGGAATGACTTTTCTGACCAACGGCGCAAAAGCAACACTCTCCCCTCACTCAGAAAGTGCAATGGGATACACTCCCCCTCTTTAAGTAGGGCAGCCAAATCAAGCAATCAGACAAGACATCCATCACTATCCTGTGGGGTGGAGCAAATGACCTTGATGCAGTCTTCACACTCAATTTCAGATACCCTTGGGCTCCATTATGGGGAGATTTAAGCAGTGAGAGCATGGTCGGCCTTCACATTTGATTCTTGCGATACTAGATGTGATAAGTGTGTGATGCAGCGCAGAGTAATACGGGAGGTACAGGGAGGAGGAGGAGGGTGAGATGGAGAGGGTGAGTCAGCAGGTGATGAAAGCGCTGAAGAAAATTAAGATGGAGTAAGAGGACTCCAGGAGATGAGAAGAGGAGACGGTTGCAAATATCTGGAAGAGCGAGCAGCTAGAAGGTGGCTGTGGACGGAAGAGGATAGATTGCTTTTCAAGGACTTTTCTCACCCTCGTAACAGAGCTCTACCTCAAAAACCAACAGTACTCCAGGTAGAGTAGACACAACATAAGGGTAATTTACAGACAGGAAAAAAAAGATCTGGAAAGTGATCCATCATGGCGGCAGCACATGAGTGAATTTAAGCATCTGTGAATGTAAAAACCTGGTGCACTCTCTGTCTCTTTCCTCTCCGCTAGCTGGTGGAGAAGAAAGCCAGTCTATGAACGGGTAAGTGCTCCCCCTCCCCCTCCCTCTCTCTCCAACTCTCTTCGCCGGCTTGTGGGAGGAAAAAAAAAGTATGCACACAGATGAGCGCTCACAAATGAAAACATGTTTGCATACAAACAACACACACAGGAATAATTGGTGCAAGACATCAGATCTGTTCTGACAAGGCGTCAAAAGAGTGACTCGATTTAAAAAAAAAAAAAAAGAAAAAGCGGCCCTTAAGTTTTGATGTGAAGTGATTCGAACAGCGGTTCTCTTTTATTTTCACTTTTTTCCGCCTCTGATTGAGTGTGTGTTCTTCTTTTAGTCAGGAGGAATGAACCGTTTTAGCGCCACAGCAACACGCAGCGATCCCCCGGGAGTTCATTTGAGAAACACCACCTGCAGGTTTGAGTGGCATCATTAACAAAGGTCAGATGTGCTCACTGTGAAATTATACACACATGAATTTCTCATTGACTTGTTAATACACCTGATTTCCTTGCCCAGGGTGACAGTTTGCCCTTTGCTGTCTTCCATGGGGGAGAGCTGCAGACGAGAATGCACCACGTGGGCGCCTCGCATTTGATTTAATTAAGAGGCCGCTGATAACACTTGAGTTAAACAAGCATGTAAATAAAATCAACATCATTAATGAACCAAGCAGCAAAACAAATCAATATGGGATATTCAGAGTGTTCAGTGGATTGTGGCACCCTAATCCCAGACTGAGGCTGCATGCTCTTATCTGTCCTTTAGGAATTGAAGACTTTAGGACAGTTAGTTGTTGACGAGTGGGGCAAATATGACATATTTTTTAATTAAGTTTAACATAATCTTACATTTTTATTGTGATTTTTTTTTTGTTCTAAGCCAAAAGCACAGCTAGCTAAAATCTAACATGCACTCTAACATGCTACCAATGACCACCTCTGGTGGGTGTCGAGGGTCAGCCTTAAAAATATGGTTAGGAACTTGGCTAGGACATTCAGAGGGAGCTCGGAGTAGAGCCAGCTGAGGTGGTTCAGGCATCTGATTACGTGGTGTGATGGACACCTTCAACTGGGAGGAGTCTCAGGGCAGACCCAGAACCCATTAGAGGGACTACATAGCCCATCTAGCCTGGGAATAATAGGAGGATCTAAAATGCATCTCTCAGGACATCTAGAACACCCGGCTAAACCTGCTGCCACAGTGACCCAACCCTGGATAAGTAGAAGAAAATGGATGGATGGATGGATGTTTACCATGTTCTCCATCTTAGTTTTGTTAGCTGGCTAAAATGTGCTAATTAGTGGCAAACACAAAGTACAGCTGAGGCTGATGGGAATTAACTAAAGTCATAAACTAAAGTAATGGACAAATTAAAATTTTGGCCTGCCAATGGCACTAGATGAAAAACTGCTTGACATAAATGTTTGTGCCAAATTTGATTCACTGAAAAACTACACATGTGATGGGATCACCAAAGTTATTAGGATTCATCCTCTGAAGGACACGATTCTCTGTACCTCTCTGTTGATTGTTGTCAAGATATTTTCAAAGATTACTTTTTTTGGCCTTTTCAAGTTTTATTTGATAGAGACAGCTAAAGAGTGACAGGAAATGTGGGAAGAGAGAGAGATGGGGAATGACATGCAGGAAAGAGCCACAGGTCGGATCCGAACCCTGGGCTTCCGTAGCAAGGACTGAGCCTTCACACATGGGGTGGCTGCTCTACCAAATGAGCTAAACACAGCCCCGAGACAAGAACAATAAAAAGTCAACTTCATGGTGGTGCTAGGGAAAGTCATGGGATCACCAAAGTCATAAAGAGCCATCCTCTGGGAACTACGAATGACAATGGCAATCCATCTAAATGTTATTGAAAGCCAAGTGGTACACTGACTGACAATGAACCCACACTGACATCGACCATCTGCAGATCCCTGCGAATGGCACTAGCTTGACTAAAAAAAAAAACAGGTTTGTATCAAATCAGCAACAATCAAATCAAGCTAACTCTGTTAACCACATTCAAACAATTGGAACTAGGATTCCTGGAGAGGCTGCTCCTAATGATTTAACACAGGGGGAAAGACACCTATTCACACATTTCTTATCACCAGTGAGGTCAAAGAAACACTTCCAGTTTCACCCTATGTGCTCATCTCCCTAATGGCCCCACATAGCATGAACAATTTGTGGTCATAACATTGTGAGAAGTGCTGTCATGTGAGGAGAAACACGCCATTAAGAGTCAAGCAGCTGTGTCAGATCAGACTTTTACACAGCCCGCTGCTTTGTCATGTCAGAGAAGGTTGCAGCTTGTCCTTGTCCACTGAAGCGAGTGTTTGCACAGTGGATACAGGCCCAGGGCAGGTTACATGTGCTGCACTCATCCATGTAACTGTAACATATAAAATACTACACGGTGCCTCTACTTTTTCTGCCATGTAAGTGTTACTTATAGAGGCTCGTGTGGCTGAAATGTAATCATAGTAACACAGTGGAATGAGGACAGACGCAACAGCACTGTGTCATTGCAACAAGGCTTGTGTTGAGCGCATGAAATATGACTCGTCCTGCTGATGACAGAGATAACACTGTCACAAGGGAGGAAGACTAAATAATTGGAAAATTTCATAACACAAGAAAAATATGGGGGATCACTTGAGAACATTTAAAAACAACACAGGGTCTAGAGTCATCTCGGAAATCTCCTAGCAGCCAGGCTTAGTGTATAGAGTTGGGGTTCAGGTCAGGTTATTGGGGTCAGGATTATGCTGTCCACTCAGGTTTCCTGGAGGTCAGGATGGCTGTCCTGTAAACTGATCCAGTCTAAGCCTGACCCAATAAGAAAGCTCCATGTGTTAGAAAAGAAAAAGAGAGGTGTATCTGTATATTTGTTCATATTTGCGTCTTAACATCTGTGGGTGTCACTGAGCCTGACAGTGTATGAGCACATAGTAGTTGACGTGAGAGAAAAAGAAAAAAATCGTCTCGCAGAAAGATGTCTCTTAAACTGTTTAAAAAAAGCTTCAATACAGTGATCACTTTGTTTCGTGTGATCATGCAATGTCATGTGATTGCATTTTTAGCCATGGCTCTAGGGGTGGCAATGTTGGTCAGTTGGTCCTTCCACCCTTTTGTTCCAGAAATATCCCAACAACTATTTGATGGATTGCTGTTAAATCTTGTGCTGACATTTGTGGTCTGCAGAGCATCCTTAACTCTTTTTTTTTTTTTTACTAGCACCACCACGAGTTTCACATTTGTGGTTTTCAGTGTAATTTCTTAACAACTTTTGCATTGATTGCCATGTAATTTGGTACAGACGTTAACGTCCTCCTCTGAGCAATGACTTTTACTCACTTTGGTGATCCCTTCACTTTTTTCCTAGCACCATTATCAGGTCAAAACATTTTAGTTTATAATCAAACACCTGCAAAAAATGTCCCTAACATCGACAGTATACTTTGTGTTTGATGCTAATTGGTAAATGTTAGTATGTGAACATGCTAATATGAGATGTTGAGCATGGTAAACATTAAACCTGAGCATGTTAGCATGCTGACATTAGCATTAACTTGAAGCACAACCATGCCTACAGCCCCACAAAGCTGCTAGCATGTGGTTTTGTTTTGTTTTTTGTATCTTTGCCCGTTTCTTACAGACAAACTCCTGCATCTGTCATAGATACCTTTAATCCAAAGTCTCTGTGAGGACTACGAGTTAAATATAAACTCTTATGCAAACTACAGGCCTTAACACTGACAAAAAGATGGTGATAGCTAATAATAATAATCATAAGTATGTTTTTATTAGTATATAATGACCTGAAAATAAGAATCACTGTGTTTTTGAGCCGTCTATATCTACAGAAACAGCAGGTTCTCTTTCACGGAGGCCAAACAAACATTGGCTTTAGATATGTCCTTTTGCTTTTTATGTGAATTCTAAGTTTTACCTATGTGCATGGAAGGAGAAGATGAGGTGAGGGAGAGTATCCATTTAGTTGCAACCTGCACCTTCACTACTAGGTGACAATGTATCCTACACACTGGACCTTTAACATAAAATTGATTTGATGGATCAGTGAAGAAATGATTAATTCCAAGTCAACAAACAGGTTTCAAATGTATCTTGTTTTACTAGATTCCTTGTAAGAGCCAGCCAATTAGTCTACCTAGTTACAAAGTAAATTCAAGCATGCATGTCCACAGTGCAAATCAGCAGAAAATATGGATGTAAAGTACAGGAAGGGAAACATATCCAGACCGAGACCGAGCTGTAGTTTCTTCATCTTTCAAAGTAAAAGGTCTCCATCCACTTTATTAAAGGTCAGAAAATACTACCAACATGGAGCTTATATGTAATAATGACGCCATGAGCTGCTGACAAGTTGACAGCAGCGCAGCATACTTTCACTATCAGGTTCTAAATAGCCATCATCTCACAGTTTGGAAGATGACAAGATGCTCATTTTCTCTCGAAACTGGTGTCCAGAAACGAGGTCTGTTCTCAATTAGAGCCTGTCACGATGCCTTCTGCCACATTCTTACATCCTCCAACAGGCTGGATGGCTGTGAGACTGCCAGGCTGTACATTTCCAAGTATGAGGCTGTTGGTAGTAGACTCTCTGCTATATGTTGTTCTCCATCTATCTCTCCCTCTCTCCCCCTCAGATGAACACAGAATCAACTTTTTTTTTTCACTGCTGTTTTTGCTGACCTCCTGTGAGAGGTGGAATGTTTCTGTCAGTGTGAATACTGAGTGCTCGTTCAGCCTCTCTGTCTAGACTGGTGTTCCAGCTATTAATTTGTAATGCTTTAGGGATATCTCTCTTTGAAAAAATATGTTTTTTTAAAGTGATGGCTCTGTTGTCTGCATAAGAGTTGCATATTAATGAGAAAAAATGATTTTCTCAAACTTTCTAAAAGAGTTAAAAAGTTCTTAAAAGAAACAGCAAAAATTGGGGGAAATATACTTTCTATGATACCACTCTCATGTCTAAACCATAGTATATATAAGATGGACGGCTTGTCTCCACCTCCTCCCACTGTACACAAAGGAAGTCAAAGTACCACGGATATGGGCGCTGCCATCTTTAGCTGGTGATGTCATTTGGAGCCAGAGTTTGTGCAGTAATGATCAGGGTTGGAGCCACAGTATCCAGGTGCTGTCCATGCACGCAAGCTGAATCAATCATGAACATGGCTCAGCTGTCAATCATGACATGAAACCCCTTTTTTCATCTTGGGGGGAACATGAATTTGACATGTACTATGATCTGTACTATGTACTATTTTTTTTTTTTTTTTTTTGGCTCATGTTCCATTTACTAACATACTACAGCCACAGTTCACCACAGAGATTTTTTGGCTTCCCTTTTTGGGAGCTGTCATCTTTCTTCATAGTCAGTGTTCTATATCCTAAATATGAAGCTGGAGGCAGCAGGCTATCTTAACCTAAAGACTGGACATATGCCTGCTAGGAAAATATCCGTATATATACCAGTATAGTAGGCCTATAGCAAGCAGTATAGTATATAACTGGTGAGGGACCAGTTAGTATGCTATATTTTGTTTAGTCTATACAAAACACAAACTGTAAAAACGAGTTGTGGTTATATGATATCAGTTTATCAGTATATCAGTTTCATACTGATCCCTAATTCCCGGTCCTTGTTCCAGGCTAAGCTAATCATCTGTTAGCTCTAGCTTTATATTTAGCATAGAGACATAACAATATGAATCTTCTTTGGTAACTCTCAGCAAAAAAAGGAGTTAAAGGTGTAGTGTGAAGGATTTAGTCTTATATCTAGCTGTGAAGTTGCAGATTGCAAGCAACTGAATACCACTCGCCTCACCGTCCCATTCATGAAAAAAAAAAAAACCCAGAAAAGGTCTTATCTAGAGCCACTGTTTGGCTAGAAACATGATGGTTCAACACGGCAGAGGGCTCATCTATAAAGGCTCATGTAAAAAAAAACATAAAACTCTTATTTTGAGGTTAATATACACAAATGAAAACATAGTTACGCTTATTATCATCCATTTCTGCCAATACCTCTCCTTGAATGTTACACAGTGTACAGTTCTACATACAGTGTATGTAGGAGTCTACTTACTATTTTAAATCTGCTCTCCATATGAGAACACATAAATATTTGCCTATCAAAGTATTTACTAGCTTCATGACTTCAGTAGCTGTTTTGTGGTGAATATGGTGGGACAGTTGGCAGCTCAGTGTGTTTTACTTCTTGTCAGCAACAGAAATATTATCCCAGGGCACTACTTTTTCTAATAAATAGTAGTTTGTTCTGAATACAATGTGCATTTATGAGCTCCACTTGACCCCTTGAGGCAAAATGACATATTAGCTCATATTTCTGTTCTACAGTTGAAAAAACTGGACTTATCTCCTGATAAGACAACAGGACATGTAGTGTGTGTCCTGATATAACCCGGGGCTGAGGAGAGGTGTGTGAGTAAGCATGCTTGGTTTGTCAACACACTAGTAAAAATCCATGCGTGACGCTAACATCCCACAGATGTGTGAAGGCTGGAGTCTTCTGACTCAGTGTCAGAGATGAATGTAGTGTGGGTGGGCGTGCGCCTCATTGATTTTTGTGTTGGAGAGATTAGAGCTTGTTAAGGTTACTGCACGCAGAGCATGGGATATATTAAAGAGGAACATACACTAGCCTGACTGCAAATTCTGCTTTCCCATCAACCCCCAGTTCTCTCTCTCACTCTGTTCATTGAGATCAGAAGATGAGCTGGACCAGGCTGCAAACAGATGTATTACCAAAATATGCATCTTGAGTCTTTTGATCTAATAGAGAATGTTAACGTTGTTCGAGTGAGAAAATCTGGGATGAAATAAATGCACATGTTTCTGATTCAAATCAAGAGAGCTCTCTGAGGTTGGAAGTTCATTCTTCAGTTTTGGGAACAGAATATGTAACAAAATACTCAAACGTTCACTTGCTACCTTTGAGGTCTTTCATCTTATGTTCTTTATTCAGCAAATCGAGCTGGCTTAGTTGTCATTACGTGACAAACTTTGGTTCCTCTGGCTGAGTGAGGAGGGGTCACATGATAACAAGTAGTCATAAGTATGGAAATCATAACCTTTGTCTCTGTTCAAGAATAGCTGCTGCTGATATGAATGGCCTCCTTTATTTTCTTGACTTTCTTTTGACATCATGGACAGGTAGCCAGTTTATATGTCATTATCTTCATCCATGTTCTGCTTTGTTTCAAGATCTTGACACTTGTTTCTGGAAAAAATCATTTGAAAGAAGAGTGTGTCATCCCACTGACATGAAAGAAGAGCAGAAATGAAGACAGTGTTTATCAAAGTATGCAACCTGCTGGATGAGGCAAGTATGGACTAAATGGTTCAGAACGCTTCAAGCAAAGTGTCTTGAAGGGATCTGTTCCATCCACTGACGGTATAAAAATGGACAGTGCATGCATCATGAGGTCTGAAGAGCAGTTTTGAAGCTCAGAAATATGTGGCTCTGGCTGGGGCCATGTAGTCCTGCTTCTTCCACCTCCCGGCTAATCTAAAAATCGTGAGGTGAAGACGTGAATCATCAGAGGACCTGAACAAGACAAACAAGCCATCTGTAATGACACCTACCTGTCAGTCAACACTTTAACTAACTTTAAGCCGTAATACAATTTGAAGGGTGAGTTTAAAAAATTCACCCTCAGTACAGTTATCATGAACGGAGAAATTAGCTATAGAGACCGAAACAGTTTTTTGTACCAGGCTGTAAACATGTTTATTTCTGTTGTGAAGTTTGACATTTTGGACTTATGGAGACTGACTAATTCTGCTGCCAGCCTCAAGTGGCTGTTCAGGGAACTGCAGTTCCGCAGTGGCTTCACTTCACAGTCACGGAGGTTGCCGCTTGGTTCCACTCTCAGAGGACCACAGAGAATTAGAGATACAGGGATTAGAATTCCAACATAGTTTGGCACAGTGTGCCGTCAGAGGCATTCATGGTGTTGTGCTTGGTTGTAGATGTGTGAAGAATGCTTGTAAGAGAAGTTCATATCCTGCCCACATTATCACCTCTGTACACCTGGCCCAATCACTCTGTCAAATTACCGCGCTTCTCAGATTGTCAGTTTTGTCTGGCACAGATACCTGATTCTGATGTAGGAAAGGTGTGGGGTTGATTAACACTTTGTTTGACGCATACTGACGTCTTTACACTTCCAAAGAAAACTATGCAAACAACCTGTTAATAATATCAGACTGAATTGTATAGCACACCTTCAGAAGCGATCAAAGTTCTCTCTCAGCATGCTCAGGTATTCTATGATCATCACGTGCCATTTGGACCAGCTAAAGGTCAGCTAAAGCAGCCACTCTGCCAGGGTTCAAAGGTGAACAGCCCGCTTGTGTACGAGTAAATGGATCCACCAACTTTACAGTTATCCAAGTGCATGCTGGTTATCTGATAGCTTCCTTTCTCTTTTAAAGCACAGTCACTCAGCTCACAGCCAGCCTCACAGTTTTATTCCACATTATTGCTTCTTATCTGATCTGACACCGTTCCCACAGCTCGACACGGCATTAACATACAACATGCGTGTTCCATTGCTCTGATGTCAGGAAAACCCAGTGAGCTGCCAGTCACGTTAAGGCAAGATGTGGATGGCAGAGGCGAGGCCTCACATTCTGTAAACTTAACGACACTTCAGTCATTTTCTGCTTTTTACTCCTTGTTAACATGCTAGCTGGAATGTTTCATTAGCCTCAAGTCTGGTTCTTTGATGAGAAGCAGCAGCAGTTTTTTTCCCCAAGAAACTAAAAAGAAAACGTGAGCCGGCAGACAGCCACCTTTTTAAAGCCGTGCTACAGTGACAGTGGTTTTACTCTCTTCTTCCTCTAAAACCCCAATTTTTTTTACCCTCTGCGTTGATGCCGTGTGTCAGCTGGGAGGCACGACACTGTACCATGCAGATGTAATCTACACCTTTCCGTGCCAGAGAAAAGCGATTGAATCACAGCGGGCGGCCGATCCGTGACATGCTGACAGGATCTGCATAGCGACACATGTGTGGATATCTGCTTTCATGCAACACATCCCAGGGGGGGAGAGGAATATGGTCGGAGGCCAACTCTTGTGATGTGGGTAGGGGTGAAAAGGAGAAGTGTTGGAAACACTGCAACTGACTGGGTGGGTTGAACACGGGTTGGCTGACATGACGTTAAAGAGATCTGGAAAGAGAGAGAATTTAAGCTGGGTGGAGATAAGAAAGAAGGCCATAAGTGAGGGGTGGAGGGTGTGTGTGTGAGAGACAGAGCATGAAATAGAAAGTGCAGGTGGACTATCTGAGAAGAGAAGCCGTGGAAGTGCTGCGGATGAAACATGGCAGGATGAAGTTGTGTTTTGCTCCAGCGGCTGTGATCGGGGTGGAAAGTCTGCGTGTTTGTTTGCTCAGCACACGTCAATGGAAGCGCCAGAACCGACACCGCCGAGCGAATTTAGAAAAAGAGAGGAGTGTGTTTCTTTGTTTACGCGTGAGCTTGAAGCTTTTATCCGTGTCAAGATCCTGTGTCGGCGATGTCAGGGGAGCTTGTCTGCAGAGCGCTCAGGGAGTGCGAGCATGAGAAACCTTTGTTCACTGCCTGGTTGCAACATACCAACATCCGTGAGGCATCATTAGTGGGAGGCTCAGCCTGCTCTACCCTGAGCAAAGAGGGGCAGAAATGTGGACTTCACATGAAGGCTAAAGGGCACCGTCCTGTGGACGTTAAGTCAGAGCAAACACAGGCACTGCCTTGGAGGTTGGGCTCAGAGGTTTCCCCCTCTCTCTCTCTACTGACGATGCTCTGATCTGCCTCTGAGAAGGCGATATCAAAGAGGCCGCGCGATGATTGTTCAATATACCGCGGCTTGAAATGAAGTGATACACCGACAGCTTGTTGACAACAAACCAGGGGAGCTGTACCCAGTTTATTTTGATTTCCATCCTGCGCTGCTTTGTTTCAGGAGTCACAAAAGAGCCGCTCGGTTCCATGAAAGCAGAGCAGGATAGAGGGCAAATGTATACCGCACACAGATGGAGAACGCCAGAAAGCAACAGTGTTGGTTTGTTGTTTCCAACTCCCCCAGCACTTAGAGGTTCCCTCCAGCACAGTCTCTCACTGAAATATTAATCGTGTTTGACAGCTGTTTTAGCTACGAAAACAAACACAAGACTGGAACTTTTTTTTTTTTTTGGAAAGCGCAAAGACATACGCTTCGAGCATGGACTGGCTCAGATAAGGAACAACTGTTGTGGACCAAAAAAGGAGACGGCACAATGTGGAGGAAGCCTCATTAGAAATGTGCTGTTGTTCACCAGTGTGAAATGTTGATGAGCTGTGCTGCATCTCAGCTGTCATGTCCTCTTGGGGGGAGCGGGTGGAGGGAGGTGGGATAGCGGCTGTGATGTACTAAGTGTTGGAGTTTCAAATGGACGTTCAGATATCAGGAGGTCAGAGTTGGAAGGAGTCGAGCCACATGCCTGTTTGCTCTTCCAGGTGACTCGCCTCCACCTCAACATCTCTGCAATCCCAATGCACTTAACAAGGTGCAATAAGGATGAGAGGCTTTCTCGCTCACACACACACACACACACACACACACACACACACACACACACACACACACACACACACACACACACAGCTCCAGCATGGCAGAGGCAATTTGCAGCATTAAGCTGCCTGATAGCACATGTCCACTGAGAGTTAGGGAGTGATTTAACGGACATTGCTCACACCAATTAGAGTGAATCAGCCAGGCAACGCTGCAGACGACAAGTGGATGCCAGCGCTGTCCGCACACGCTACCACACACACACACACATGCGCTCCCACACACTGCGGAAAAAGGGGGTATTTCACTGTTTCTTTTGTGATTAAGAGCATGAAAATAGCCCATTTAGATAATCCCTCCCTGTCAGCACTGTCAGCCCGAGAGACACTGACACATCCCATGCACTCGTTCCCTCATTACCATACGCCAGTCATTTCAAGAGAACTGACTACAAAGCCCCCAAGAATGAGCGGAGGGGAATGGCCACCTGCTTCTCTCTTTCTTTTTTTTTTACACGAGCGCAGGAGCCGCTCCTCGTCTCTTCGCCGGCCAAGCCTGGAGCGACATGACACAGTACGAAGGCCACAAATGGGAGAGCCACAAGAGAAAGAAGGTGCACAAAGGGATTTCTATTTGCACGCCCATTGGAGGGGTCAGGCCCTGGAGAGCACCTGATTCATTTTCTTCTTGAGGGCTATTAATCTTTTCAAGCACCAGAATCACTTTGCCTCTCAGGAACGGGAGAGGAGATTGAGTTTTCTATTACAATCAACCAGAGGCGGTGTGTCGCAGGGAGAAGGGGGCAGCGACGACACTGTCCTTGCTGCCTCCTTCGCCGTTTAAAACAAAAACAAGGGAGGGAGTATATTATCACATTAGTCAGATAATTGTATTCACGGTACAAGCAAGGTCACAGTCAGTGCACTGCTGTTACAGGTTCTTCTTTATATAAAAGAGCAGAATGGTTCATTGTGATTTCAAACGAGTGCATGTGTAAGTTCATATGGTCAAATTCTTCTCTTTACCTACAACAGATGGCATTTTAAGTCTTAGGCCTTTAGCTATGTATCCCTTGTGCAGCACATTATCCTGTGATTCATCTGAGTGCTTTTTGTGTGTGTCTTCAGACATTAACACACCGTGTCTGCAAAATGCAATTAAGCCCACGCTTTTATGGACCTTTTATACTTAATATCATTCCATATGTTGGTGGTAACTATTAAGTGGACCTTGATTTAAAGGTATACTTTGAAAGAAAGCTTATTTGTTTTCTCTCTTGTTGAGATGGGAGGATCAATACCACGCTCATATTGGGATGCCACAGACGGTTAGCTTAGCTTAGCATAAAGACTTGAAATAGCTAGTCCAACGATAGCATCACAGAAGCTAACTAATAATCTTGTATCTTTTTAGTTAGAAAAACTAATGTGAAAATGATGTGATGAGAGTGAAAGTGATGTGTCCGGACTACTTCTTGGCCGGGTGCTGTGACTTCCTGTTTCACTGGACTAGTGAGCTCTAGAGATATGAGAGTGGTATTGTCCTTCTCATGTGATTCTGTGCAGGAAAGTATCCATACCAAGATGTTGAATTATTCCTTCCTAAGATACTGCTATACTTTCAAGAATGAGCTCATTGATTTCTGCTGTTCACATTGTGAAACATCTGAAATTCTCAAGAAAGATAATCTGGAGACGATTTAGCCCTGAGCTGCCCCCGAGTAATTTTACCTTTTCATTCTCCGGGTACGAAGTATGCAGAGAAGGAAGGTTCACATCCTTCGCATATGTGTTTGTAAAAAGCAAACACATCACAAGCTTTATAGACTCACCTTATTGCATGTGGTGTTGCTAATGGGCTAATTACCACAGTGGCCCATATGAGTCCTGAACACATTACTCCACTTTCTTAGACCTATGAGGGTCAAAGGGCACACTCACTACACGAGTAAGGGGCTGATTTATCAAATCTAAGTCAAAATAGAGCACAGACATCACATTAATTACTGGCTTGTATAATTTATCAGCTGCCTTCATTAAACCACACTCTTGAAAAATGTCCGTTGGCGAGGAGTATTAATTGCAGAAGAGCCTACTGAAGTGCAGAGCTTGGCCGAGGATCTTCCCAGTCAGGCTCTGAGACGGCTGCACTAATGGGGGAATATGGAGGCCACTTTGAAATGAAAAACGGCAACGGAGCCCAGTGTCACTTAATCAATGTGAAGCCCCAGTGGGGGCGAAAGAAGCACCGCCTGCGGGGGGAACCGCGCCGTCCCTGGAATCATGTCCCCAGAACGAAGGGGGTTTTAAATGGGCCGACATTCACGGTGTAACTCATCTCAGTCACAGCGATGATGGCGCTAGCTCCCAATGGGGGTGTTGTGAGGAGGTTGTCTCTTCTTGGGAGGTGCTTAACAACACCATCCGTCTTGGTAACACAATACTGCAGACACCGCCTACCTAAGGAGCTATCATCACCGGTGGCTCTTGAGCTGCCTTCACTCATCCGGGATGAAATTCTCCTTGAAAAAGAAAGCCTGAGGCAACACGGTGACTGTGCTTGATCAATCACTTCCTCAGCCAGTTATGACCCATTAGGATCACAAAACCTGACAAATTCTCCTAATTTGGGTCATTTCTCGATCTCATCTTTCTCCTTCAATTACAGTAATCAACACACGTCCACTCAGGAGACAGAAATTAAAATGTATTTTACTTCAGGTTAAGAGGACATCTCCGTGCCTGAGTGAGCCAGTGTCAGTTTGTCTCTGCTGGCCCCCTGCTACTCTATCTGGCGGCCACCTCGGGCCCCGGGGTGCTCTTATCTCTCAAACAAATGGCTCCCGCACTGCTGCCCCGCTCACAGACCTCATCTATCTGCCTGACATGTGCTTCCTTGTTTGTTTTCTCTCGCCTGCTAGACGCGGCCGATGATATTGAGCTGTGTTGACGGCGCTCCTCCATTCATGCCAGATGAATCAATCACTCCTGCGTGCTCCACAGCACTGTTTAGTGCCGGCAGAGTCTTTTCCACTTCAATCAATGCGGGGGCTTTAGGAACGGGTTAGAGCTTTTTCCTACTATTTATTAGCGAAAGAATAGCTCCCTAAAAGTAGCTCTGCCAGGCACTTTGGCTGAGTGATGTACAGCAATGAACAATGACAAATGTTTGTCAGTTTCCTGGAACGACATTGCTGTTTTGTTTATTCAAGTCCAAAATGGATACAGATTGAATTTGTTAATATGTGTATGGAAATATACACGAGAAGTTCTACAGTATTAACAGATGGACTAAATCTTTCACAAGCACTGTTGAATGTGTTTCAATAATTATAAAGGAGGAGAAATAATTAATATAAAATCAAACAGTCTGTTCAGAGAGTAAAGATATGATTAGATTTGCAGCATGTAAGGCAGCTCAGATGTAAAGCAGCAACAGCTAGAATGTTGAGTAAAAATGAGTAACGAGGCGAGACAGAAGAAGAAAACTGAGCTGCCTCTGAGTCTTTTTCAGTCCTACGATGAAAGGATAAACATACACATGCTCATTACAAAAAACAGAAATATGAAATAAGGATTTTTAATGAGGTGCAGCAAGTTCATAAGAAAATATTCTTTATGTAAGAGGAGGGTTAAAGTATTATAAAACCTGGAGTAACAAAGAAATGAAACAAACATGTTTCCTTACATCATGTTTATGAAGTCAACAGTTCAAAAAGTGGCGTTTGAGTTCCACATTTCCTGTCAGCAGATGAAGTCACTCGTCTTGATCTTCCTGTGTTTGCACGATGAGCAGAGGGTGCCTGCGAGGGCTCAGCTCTAACAGAGTCCCACTGCTGCTCCTCCCAGATGTTGCTTTCCCTTTTGCTGTAGCGCTGCTGGGCTGTGAGCAGCTTCCCTCTGCTTTGTTGCTGGAGTCTTGGGAGATTTTCAGCTCTTCTGCCACCCGCTCCCCCAGCTCCTGGATGAGCCGTCTGGAGCCTTCCGAGGCTACAGGGAGGGTGTCCACTTTCTTCTCCTCGGAGGAGAGAGCGCTCGTAGGCTCCAGGGGGATGGGAGATGCAGCGGAGCTGGGTTGGGGCTGTGGAGGGTTGTCCTTAGACATCTCTCCTCCTCCCTTGTTGGAGTCGGTGCAGCCTTGCCCTTCAGCTTCAGATTCTTCACTCTCATCAGACGACTCGCTGCTGCTGCTGCTGCTGCTATCACTGGAAGCGCTGCTGCTGTCACCGCGGGATATCGGACCGGTCTTGGAAGCTCCCTGCTCTTCTTCCTCTGCCACCATTGTCGCTGCTTCCTCCAGCTCTTTGAGTTCCAGCTCCAAGTCTTTTTTCCGCAGAGAAGCTTTCTGTAACGTCGTGGCCAAGTCTGTCATTTTCTTGGACCTAAAAGAGCGGGAAAGGTGGACAAGTTAGGGAAGCAAAGAGCTGATTTAAATTCCCTAACATACCTGGTGTACGATTACGCAGAGAGGGGGAAAAAAACAGACATCCAGCTACAACTTCATCAGCGGTACCCGACACGAGAGAGACGGAGGCACAACGACTGATCGACTGGCTATGCGTACAAAAGACATAGCCACGGGATAACCATCTACAAATCTAATACCCATTAACCATATCCCATTCTCATCTGAATGCTAAGTAGACCACGATTTGCTGAAGCACGGAGAGGAGGGGGCCTCAATGAAATATGGAAATATGGATGTTTAATAATGTAGGGAGATGAGCCGGGCTGATACACAGAGCTCAGGCTCTCTTCCTCCCCCACCGCTGCTCTCCCTGCGAGAGGTGATAAGAGAGACTGAGAGGGATTACAGAGAGAGGCGGACCCCTCCTCCTGCTCCTCCACCACCTCGGCCCTCACATGCATACGCACGAACACTTTCACCTCCGCACTCTGAGAGGCTAAGCCAACAGTTAGAGGCTGCAAACAGCGGCGAGAGAGGAGAGGTGGCTGCGATCGGGTAACAATGAGACGGCGCTTGCGGAGGATGAGAGCGAGCAGAGGAACCTTTCATGCTGCACAAGATGTGATTTTTTTTTTTAAGATTCTAAAGAATGCATGTGTTCTCTTTTTTTTCTAATTTTTAAAAAATGATTTCAAGAGCTGCCAACGATTCCAGAGAGAATGTGATTTGGTTCGTGCCAGAGAGAGAGAAAGATCCTCATTGTCTGATGTGAATTTTAAACTGGATATTTCACCTAACAATCAGGCTGCGGAATGAACCTGAGCACATTGTGGAAATAAACCCTGCGGAACAGAAGCAGGCTAACCCTGAATAGCCCAACAGACTGTGGTTGTGCACAAAGTCTGACTGCAATACAGTCAATAAAAGTCTGGACAGAGAATGGCTCCGAACTGAAGCCCCACAGCTGAACGTCTCCGAAGATTAAGATTAAGAGAATGCCCTCATAAAGCAGTACATTAAACAATGTTCCCATCCCACGGCTTCAGTTTTATAGTTGAGTTGCCACAGAAGACACAACAGACTCCTCAGAGAGAGAGAAGGTGTTTTATTGCTGATGAATGTCCTCCTACAAGGCCCCATTTGTGTAAAGCCATCAGATTGTTGGGAGGCCCTCGCCTGCACATTATTCACGCTGGGAATGCCTGCCACGCTGCCAAAAACTTAAGTGGTTGCTATTCGTCCCCTGGTGTGGTTAGGGCGTGTGTGCCGCCCCCATTGCCATGGTGATTACAAGGTGACCTTTGCGGGTCACTGCGATTCAGGCTATGTCCATTCAGTGTGGGATAAAGTGTGTGTGTGTGTGTGTGTGTGTGTGTGTAGGAGCTACTCTTCCGCTGCCATTCACGTTTTCACACTCAGCTCCCGGTGCCCTCTCTGGCCCAATTAACCCACTGCTGAACACCAGGATGGCTCCTCATTACCGTGCGGGCCTAATGAGCTCCCTATTCTGGAGAGCAGTGTGTTTATGGAAGCAGCATGTAGAGGCTGTGCATTCATTTAAGACCTCAGGAGGGACTGTGTAAACAGATCTTATAGCTGTGCTGTATCATATGGACACACATTCTCCTCTGTGCGCTGAGAAACAGAAAGGAACAAACTGGGGATGGAGTAGTGGTGGTGGTGGTGGTGTCGGGTGCCCTTTCTCACCCGCACCTTAATCCAAAAATGTTCTTGGCGGTTTTCTCTGTCACAATGTGGCAGAATTTGAAAACAGTAGCCAAAGTCGATTTCCCAGCTCAGATGCTTGGGCAAGTTGCCAACTCCCAATGTAGAAAAATTCTTAGAAAAAAAACCCAAAAAAAACCTCCACTGTGTTGCTGTGAGCGTGGCTGAAATGCATGACTTTCTCAAGCCACAGAAATCTTTAAATCCCGTCCAACATGTCCAGCTGCTGTAGGAAATTATTAAGCCGTCTTTAAACAATGAAAAACATTTCTGACCCAAGTTTAAAGATTTACATTTTCGGTAGGAAACCAACTGGCTCGAGGCTGAGTGCACCAGACAGAGCAAATAAGACAGACAGACTAATATGGATGTGTTAACGCTAAGAAAAATGTCTTTAACAAGACTAAGAATGCACAGCTACACTTGCAGCTCTGTGAGGGTTCAGACACATTCAATGAGTTCACTCCAGCAGTGCCGATGCAGAGGGTTCTGGTACAACAACGTAGAGTTGTCCGGCAAACATGGCATCATCCAGCAGGGCACTATTTGGTCTGATCAAAATGCATGTTTCTGGTGGATGACTGCAACATGAGCATGCATTTTTACCGTTTACCTCACAGTCATTGACAAAGGTTAAATATTTGCTGAACCTGAGAAGAATTCAAATTCTCAAATTGGCCTTCTTGGATTGTATTTCATGTCTCACTGCAACACACTTACACTCTGTTTTATCACAGGGATAATTTCACTCTAAACACCCACTTAGGCACAGCGGTGCTTTGGGCTAAACACTACTGTCAGCAAGGAGGTGTAGTTTACCATATTTACCGTCTTAGTTAGCATGAATATATTTTCTAATTATCATAAACACAGAGTACAGCTGAGGCTGATGGGAATTTATTTATTATTGTGCATATTTCGTCATAAACCACAAGTAAAATTTGGACTTTTCCTATGATGAACTGTAAGGTGATCAAAATAATTATGGTTTATCCTGAGGGGAGCATGAATGTCAATGATAACTTTCATGGCAATCCCTCCTGTAGTTGTCAAGACATTTTACTCTAAAGCTTTAATGTTAACCTTGTGGTTGCGCAGGATACATCCTCTGGGCACCATGGGATATTTGTCTGAGTCCACCGCTGACACCCCTTAACTGCTTAATGTGTAGGGGAAGCTGATTTTCGGAGGTATACAGTAGCACATGAATGCACCATACTGGCAGAGCAGATCAATCTGTGCATTGCAAACTAAAGTGCTGGAGACACTTTGTCTATAATCTTCATACACTCCATAGTCATGTCAACACATAAGCTGTCTGGAGAGGTGACTTATGTGTGAACATCAGAAACCACTGCATTCTTTGGATAACTGTATGCAGTAATTTTGTGGCCTCCATGTATGAGAGTCCCTAAAGACAGGCACAACATGAGTGAAGATCCTGAGTCTTGCACAACTTTTTTTTTTTTTTTTTTTTTAAACAATGACAAATCGCTATTTCCCACAATTTCTACAGGATATCAAGATGTTAATGTAACCTCGACTGATGCTGGTGAACGTGTTCAGGGCTGTATGGAGCCTGTTTAGGTCCCAGGCTCTATAAAACCCCCCACGTGAGAGCTTCCTGTAGTGAGGCTGGGGCAGAAGAGCCTCCTGCAGCACAGCCACTTCAAAGACTGCTCCGTATTCTCTTTCCCCCGTGGGAAGTCATTATTGAGTTAGCATTGGGGAGGCGCGCTTGTTTTCTCTCCCCTCCCTTGCTCTGTGGTGGGAGAAGCTCAGCCTGCGGTGAATACAAAGGCTCTGTCCAGGAGGGGGAGGGATAATGTTGTACACAATCCAGTCATTACTACACCGCTGTTGTGGCTTGCCTTCATTAAACTGAGGAGGGGTGGCTTTTTCAAGGTTGGAAAACTTCTTGCAAGACAAAGACGCTTCCATCTGCCAAAGTCTTTCGATGAAAATGGGAAGAGAGCTCTGGGTGTGCCTATGTGTGGTGTCTGTGTCCGTGAAAGAGCCAGGGTAAATTACAATCTGACATTTCTTTCATCAGGCCCGTGTTCATTGAAAGGGTAACTCATT
Organism: Protonibea diacanthus; assembly: GCA_028641955.1. Lineage (NCBI taxonomy): Eukaryota > Metazoa > Chordata > Actinopteri > Sciaenidae > Protonibea > Protonibea diacanthus. The sequence goes on along the minus strand of CM053978.1, from coordinate 24,828,732 downwards.
CAGCATGTCTATGCTCTTCAAAACATCTCAGATAAAGCTTGTCTTCAGATGCATAAATCTGTGTAATATGAGCACCAGATTTCCTCAGTGCAACTCGCAAAATGCATCATTCACTAGCAGAGCGGGGGATAAAAGCTGAAGCTGGGAGATGCGATCCGTCAGTATGACTGCATACGGGAACAGTCCAAAGCATTCGAGGGCACTTCCATTCCAGAAATGAGAAACACAGATGTATTTATTCAACACGCACATGTTCAGACTTATAGCTGCCTATGAAAGATTTCTTGTACTGTACAAACTGATACCTCACAACTATTTGTTGACGGTGAGATGTCAGGAAATTTTGCCTTTTACAAGCTGCGTCACCAACAACTGGTTGGGCCCAGTTTTACACTACATATGCTGTATCTCCAACGTTTCGGTTTTCCATGGGCTAAAGGTGTGGATAATACCTGGTGCTTCGTTTTTGTATGACCTTGGTTGAGGTTCCAAGCAACCTGAGCCAATACTAAACAGTGAAGTGAAAACACTGCAGATCACTGACTGGTCAAAGAAAATCACTCGGGCACACCAATGGCAAATTGAGACTACAATTCACTCGACCCAGATGTTAAAAAAATGGCAGCCTGAAAAACCTCACAAAGCAAGTGTAGATGTTTCTCGGTTTGGTTGACGACGAAGGGATCTTAAAAGGAAAGGCCAATGTTCCTGTAGATTTTCATGTTGAAGATGGTCACGGCAGTCTCACCTACCATTGCTATGACGATCAGCTAACCTACATTGATGCCATACCAGCTGCAGTGGGGGAGAAAAGCAAATCCTGGTACCAAAAATGCATAGATCAAGTGGAGACGAACCATGAAGTGGAAACATGGCATTATTTATATCAGAAAACTTAGGCAACTACTTAAAATTGATCAATTGCTCTAAGCCAATGTGTCTATTGGATGTTGCAGACTTCTTTGTTCAACTTTAACTTGCACCAGTTGTACAAACACACTGTGTTTTAACTACGCTAATGACATAGTCCTGGGAATGGTAATCTCACGTGGGGTCTACCACTTGGTCAGGCCTGATATGTCTCAACAACTATTGGATGGATTGCCATAAAATTTTGTACAGACGTTTATGGTCCACTCAGGATGAACAACTTTGATGTTCCCCTAAGTTTTCCTCTAGCACCATCATGTCAAAATGTATCCAGTATTTTGGTTTAAACTCAAAACACATTCCCATCAGCCTCAGCTCTACTTCGTGTGTGGAAGAATTCTCCAGTGAGAGGAACAAAAAAGGAAAGTTACTCCAATATTGTCTTCGTCTTTGATTTATTCAACAGAGTAAGAATAAAACAAGGTTAGAAGACAATATGAGTATACAACTGTAAAATGTAAAAAATCATTACAATGAATACCACTCCAAGAATATTAAGTCACAAGTGTTTAAGCTGAAGGGTCAGAGGCCACTTACAACAAACAACAAAGTGGTTCAGTCTGACCAAGCCAAGAAATGTAACATACATATATTTTATATAGATTTGCTCAAGTTCAGTTATCTCTTCCATAATGAGAAATCTGCCTGATATCTTAGCCACAAAGACTATGAACAAAAAGTTCTAATGGTTGGAGACAAAGAAATCTTAAGAAGAAACTAGAATAACAGTTATTTACGGTTGGCCCTTATAACGGGTCACAGCTGCAGGACAAGATTAGCTGCACACTGTAGTCACATTATTAAGGGAGTCGAGCAAAAGAATAGTTTAATTGTCACCGCAGTTTGTTTAACACTTTCAGTTCCTGTCTCTGTTGAATGGATCTCAGATCTCATCTGTTACCTTGGTCTGTAAAATATGATCATAACCAACCAACAGAATGAACAAATCTACAAAAATAAGAAACAACAAAAACAAAAACATTTCCTTGAAGGCTTTTGCAAAAGAAGGAAAGTGGGAAAATTCTTAAAAAGCCTCAACTGACAACACTGTCTTGTATTTCCCACATCACCGTTTAAGTTTAACAGTTGAGCTGAAATTTTTATCAGCATACAGTATCTTCAACACTGCGGGCTTTGGTTTGGTCTGTGCTCAAAAAACTCAAAGCCCTCAGGCTTGACAATACAGTAGAAAGTTGTTTTTCTAACACCACAGTTAGAGTTATGCTGAGCTCTTTACTATCTGATGTTACTGTCTCCTCTTTACTTTTTGATTTATGCAATCCCTCAGACATGAAATGAAATTGTATTAAGAGTTATTCAGTCTGTCTGTGTCGTGTTCAACTGTAAAAATCTTTTGCTTAGATCTCTAAAAGTGAAATGACAACGTAAGGAGCAGTTGTTTAATGAGCATCTGATTCAGTGCAGAAGTCTTTGAGGCTGCAAAGACAGAAGAAAAGCGTACATTAGAATTGATTGTAATAACCAAAGTAGCCACTCAAACATGGTAAGAGGACATTATGCAAAGTCTGTGTTTAATATGAGACTGTGTACTCAAGACAAAAAAAAAAAAAGTGGAGTGGCCTCATGCTGAGAGGAAATCTGTACTACTTATCCCTGTTAGCTGTGAGACATTTGTGTCTTTGTTCTCCCCAGCAGGGCCTCTAGGATCTCCTTCAGTGCTGAGGCTAACATCAGATAGAGCCGCTCCATTATTGGTTTTCAAAGCCTTCCGGACAGGGCGTTTGACAGATGTGTGACACTGCCTGGTGGTTCCAGGGAAGTCCTTCCTAACAAACATCTGGTTGTCACATCAGCTGTGTGATTGAAGGGAGACACTGCAAAGCTACCAGATCTGCCTACGGGTCAATTCAATATTTTCTTCCACACAAGGAGCCTCACACCACAGAAACAGCCCGCAACACCTAATTTCAATTCTCTGTGAAAAGCCCCCGAGCACAACACCTATCACGCTTAACAGCCAATGAGGAAGATCTGGGCAGTAAGTGTGCTTTACAATCGCAGAGAGGAACTGACCAGCCGTGCTCAGTGGGAGGGGGGATGGGTGTTAACAACGGACCACCATGCACAAGTGCATTGTCATGATGTTTCACCGCAGCTCTTGGCTGACACGCTGACCCCATGCTTGACCCTGTTGCCCTCAGACTTTCCCAGTTGTTGCAGCCACAGATGCTTTTCTCTGCGGGAGAGCTGCTGTCAGCGCTCAGACTCTGTCCAGTGGCCATTGTCATGCGCATGAAGCCAAGTGAGACGAGGCAGGAAGAGAGAAATTCTGACTGCTGCTTCAACCTCCATCAACAATTTTTGTAAATATCATGAGTTCTGTGTGATTGATGTTCTTTTTTTGTACTCTGTGTCTGTTCGATGAAAGACACACCCATGCTTTTTGGGGCCTACTCACTTCACACCTACCATTCCCAATTATTTGAGCCTGTCCATTCAGCTGTTACGGTGTGAGGATCAGTTTATCCCTAAAGCATTTCTTGTCAATGTTCTCGTCTCCAGAGCAATGTGTGATTCGCATGTCTTATAGACAAGTCACAAATTCACTCCACAGAAGAAAAAAAGAAAAAAGAAAAAAAGAAAAGAAACCCCACACAGATCCAGTTTTCTCTTTTCCACTAATGACTTCATATGGAAACATGAATCTCACCGCACTTCCCTCCTCTCAGACGAACCCTGGAGCAGATCATTTGTACACTGCTGTGTGTTTTTTTTCTGCTAGAATCTAATTGACCCAATTAATACGGGTGGGTGAGTGGTTGCACATTAACCAGCACTGGAAAAAGGGAGTCCTGATTTAACTGAGGTAATGTAAGACAACACCAGGCTTATAGGCTTTGTCTGTGCTGGCTGCCGTGAATCTACGTTGGCCTCGCTCCAAGCTTTCTGATAAAGGGAAAGTCGACAAAGAGAGAGAAAGTAAGGCGACTCGCTTTTTCTTTGCAGTCCAGCAGCTCTGCAGGGGCCTTGGCATCCAAGGACCTTCAGAAGCATACCCTGAAACTAATGGACTAGAGTGGCCGCTGCTCTGTTTGTAATGATAATACTCTCTGCTAACAATTCGGAGATAATTAGGGCTGGATGGGTGTGTGTGGGGGAAGTTTAAACAGTCTCAACAAAGGAAGTGTGTGTTAAATTCTGGAACAGTTACCACTGTGTGCAGAAAGAAAGTTTCACATTGCCGAGACAATGTGAAGAGCAGTTTGCTTTGAGGTTGCACTCTTGATTTCAATGTGCAAGGTTCTGCACCGACACTGTGTGTGAGAGTAAAGGGGAGCGCCTGCCCTGCAGCTTAAATCACGGTGAAGTCTTTACGAGGTTGTAAATTTGAGACCGATGTCTCGGCAGTCAGAGGAACTTTAGGAGTAGAAATGCATGTGGGACAGCGAGGAGATTAAATAAATCAACCCCTCCAGCCAGCAAACATCCATTAATCGCCGTGTCCATCATGCGCAGCTGATCGCGACGGCTGCGAGGACTGACAAGATGCAGGGATTGCACCAGGGGTATAGATTACATCTCATCTTACCGCTTGGCTCCCAGAGACGACTCACTTAGCGGAGGATGACAAATCCAGCACAGGGGAATATCTCGCACTGAGGAAAACAATGCCTACACGATCCGTCATCAAACCTGTCAGGCGACACAAAAAAGGGCTGCCACAACAAACTGCATGTACGACAGAGTGAAGGCTGGTCTGTGGAAACCGCCATCATTCCAAACCTCAGAGAGCAGGACCAGAATCTCCTGTGCTGCTTTGCATTTGGATCACGAGTTCCTTTTAAAACTGTGCTCCAAACATGAGAACATAGTTTCAGAAACCACAAGTGAAGACTGTATGGAATTTCTACAGAGTGTGAGCCAGTAGACTCGTACTAAAACAACAAAAAGCAACACACGGTTGGTTGCACTTTGAAGTGGCTAGAGGTGACAGAAGTGGTTTTACAATCCAAATGTCTATTTCACAACATGACAGCTTATATGAGAGGCTAACGAAACTGTACACTTCACTTCCTTTATTGACGGGGGTGGGGGGGACAAACAGAAAAGGGAAATGTAACAATTCAATCGCAGGTCAGTGCTACAAGAGCACTGGCTAATCCATTTAATGATCGATGCAGGGTGTAGTAGGAGTCAGCATGTTAGGTCAAGCTGACATTTAGTTCCAATGTACTGCGGAGGAAAAGCGGAGGGAGGGGAGGCGGTGCTCCGGTGCCCCTCAACCGAGAAGAGACTGATTGAGTTTTTCAGTGAGTTGACAGAGCTTCAGAAGCTCCGTGTACTGCTTACACAGTAAGATGGAGAGGCATTTGAAAAAAAAAAAAGAAAAAAAAAAGCGTCTTCCCTCTGCTCTCTCTGAAAGAGATCCCACCAAACCTAAATCGAGCTATTGATTTTTCCCACCCATTAAGACCCCAGTATCCATAGCATTTTTAAAGAGCACAATTCAAGACTTCTCCTGGAAAAAATGTAGAAATGAGAATGTGTGTGTTTGGGAGGGGTGGTGGAGTGGATAGTTGGAGGGGGGGGGCACTAAATCCCTGCAGACCTTTTATCGTGTCTGCATCTGGGCGCCGAGCCTACAACATCAGGCACACATTTTTCAACTGGGCTTTTTCCAGACGAGCACACCACTTGGCTGAACACAGGCCAAGAGTAAAACAGAGCTCATTACTGAGTAATGTGCTTGCAGGCTCACATTTGAAATGTGTAAGTAATTGTGAAATATGTACGAGGAGGAGGAGGAGGAGGAGGAGGAGGAGGAGGAGGCCAGAGTCATCGGACCTATATCACTTTGAGTCGAAGTGCTGATTTTGTGCATGCTTGGCTTACACTGCCAGGTGGAGGGTTACACCCGCGGATGATATGAGAAGCCCCGGCGCACACACACGCGTGCGCTCTTAAAGTTTCATACGGAGTGAATCCGCTGCGTGCAGCTGGCTCTTTTGAGACTCGCTGATGGTACTATTGACACATGATAATGGAGACGAGGGAGACTGCAGCTCTCGTTGGCTTGGTCATTCAAGTGGCCCTGCTGTGACAAATGACTCGTCCAATCCCCACCTCTGAAGCACAGACGCATCGTGGGAGCCGAGTAGCACTGAAGGTTGTTCTCTGGAGATGAAGGCCTCTGGCGTGTGTGTGCATGTGTGTCGGTGAACTTACTTGACCCTCTGGATCCAGACACAGTAGTCTGTGATGTACAGATCGTTCAGTATGTAGGCCGGGTCGTTCTCTCTGAAGACTTTGTGGATATCCAGCAGGCATTTGAGGACACAGGCTTTCCCTGGGCACAGGAACACACCGTGGCAGGCAAATGGAAAAACAGTGTTATTCGCGCTCGGTATTAAGGATGACAATGCACTCCAGCTGCTGGCAGACACAGCATGCATCTAAAGACTTGCAGTCATTGTTCCATACATAAAAGCCAAGGTACAGGATCAGAGGAAAATCCCAGCGAGCTGCAGGGTAATTTGATCCATACGGTTTAAGAAGAGTTCATGGTTAAGAAGTGGTTCATCTGAGACAAAAGAGCCAAAGAAGACAACTCTATTTTTGGCACCCATTCTGTCAATTTAATGGTGGCTCTGCTCAGACTTTCTGTCAGAAATGTGCTCGCCTTGATCTGTCAAAAAATAGCACTGAATATATTTTGATGATTTTCCCCTTGACAGCCATTCATGTTTGCCCATTTAGCAGCCGTGTAGCATCATTACAGTCCGAATCTGAATCCATTCTGCTTGTTTTCTGACAAACCTGAAGCCCTGATTTTTTTAAAAATTTGTTTTACAGACATCAACGATTCAGTCCAGCAACGTAATGAACTGGAGTGTTTTTCCAACTGTGCATGGCACCGAGGCCAATACAGGTCATTTAACTACACAGCTTGAAGCTTTAAAATGACTCTTTTTTTAGTCTAGCGCTCGAGAAAATCATTTTAGAAAAATCCCGCCTGCTCTTAAATGAACAATATCAAATTGCTAAAGCTTTGTAGCCTCAAAGTCTGTTTTTTTATTACATACAACACTGTTGTTGCAATCTTATTATGTACTGTATGTACGGATTTACAGCCCAATATGATTTACAGCTTAATCCTTTGAACTATTTGAGAATATTTCATTTTTCCACTTCTTTGGTGTGACTCAAAACCTGCTTAGAATTCATATGTGGTATGAAATATGGACACAGCCACTGAGTCGAAGTCTGCTGTTTGAATCAGCCTTTGCAAAACTCCGGATATGCCCCAGCCAGACGAATACTGATGCTACTGGGCTTATACTCGATTTTTGACTCGTGATTTTGACTCGCAATAATGACTCGTGACGCTGTAACGCCAGTAATTACAGTCTAAAAAACAAGTGATAACTTTGTTCTCCACCCTTGGGCTGTATGCAAATGTCTCCTGCTAATGAAGATGTATTGGTGTGTTTTATGTTGCTCTGAGCAACATAAACAAAATTCCTGTTCACCTCCATGGGATTGGGGTGGAGGAAGCACAAATCAAGACGAATATCTCAAAAACTTGGCAGATAAAACAAATTCTCAAATAAAGCAAATTCTCTGCATAGTTAGATATCACATCCATGTTAGTGAGGAAATATGTGCTGCTTGGGGAATTAATGTCTTAACAACTGAAATAAATGGAACACTTAGTTTTGTTTACGCCACCAGAAGTACACAACACTTGTGATATTATTCTATCTCAACTGTCTTAACATGGATGTGGAATTTATGTGTCCAGGCATCTTGTGGTTTCTTTCAGCATGTGATACAGTTTGCAAATTGGAGCTTAATCATGATTTCAATAAATCATCTGCCAGCCAAAGTATGTAAACTATCCAACATGTTTATCCGTTAAATGGTGGGAGCTTTTCATTCTGATGGATTTGCTTTATGGTTGACACCTGCATATGTTTTGAGATCATTTCAGATCCTGCGTGCTGCAGTGCACAACCCCACAAATGCATCACACAGAATCTCCATTTGTAATTCTGACAAATTACCTTTCACTTACATATACAACAGGCCAAACTGCCACAGCACTTCTCCCTCCAATCAGGCATATAAATAGCTTTATGATGTGGCCAACAATCCACTGAGGGCAAGAGAAAATGCTCCTCCCCACCTCCGCAGCGCTGGTTGGCATTGTCCAGAGACATTCCAGCCCAATCAAAATAAACAGCGCACTCGCAGTGAGGAAAAACCTTAAACAAACATTTGGTTCTCATTTAAGCATGGGATCGAATGCAAGGAACTCTGCCCTCGAATTCAAGGGCTTGGATCATGTAAGGAAAAAGCACACTCGCTTCCAAGATTTCTTTTTCACAGGGAAGATTCAAGAGTTATTTGTAGAAAATCAGGGGAAAGGTTGCTCTCTGAACCACTTTAACAATGATATTCTTGGCAGGATGTCTAATATGTGAGCAAGGTGTGTTAATTAGGCAAGAGCATGTTATCCAGTGAGTGGGAAAGAATGTGCAACAGACAACAGTAATTCTTTCATGGCTGCCGAAAGAGCAGATTTGCATAGATGTAGTGGTGGGTGTGAAGTGGACCAAAAACAAAGCCTACTGTGTCATCTGTTAGAAAAAAAAATATGTAGAGATTCCAAAAGCAGCAGAGGCAGCAAAGTGAAAATGACAAAACTTTTCCCCCCCACATTCCATGCTTTTGTTTCTAACACATTCCTATACATATCTTTGTGGTTTAAGAATTCATAGACGTAGAACACGTGGAATGCATCTATGTTCAAGTTAATCCAGCTTTCTATCTGTTTATAATATGGAAATGTAATTTTTACCCTTACACCAAATATCTATTAGGTGAATTTATGTTTTATAAAAGAAAACCTGAGATGAGGAAGCTTTCAAGAGGAAACTTTCTATTGCCTTTGTATAACTGAAACGGTTTTGTAAAGGATGCATATGTAGCGTATAGTTTCATATCAGAAGCTGCCAAATTTCCAGACCTTTTTTTATTATTATTATTATTATTATTTCCATATGAACTGAGAGATTATTTTATGTAGATGTTCCCAGTGCTGGGGTGGAAATGACAAAGATGACATGGATCTATAAAAATCTGTCCTAGGTAGAACATTCGTTTTAATTATTAAAATCCTGGCTGACAGAGAATTGGGTGGTCTGCACAGTCTACCCATATCTCTTTGAACAGTGTTCATTATTTGAGTTCTTTCTGGAGGAGAATATATGTCTTCTCCAAGACATTTCAAATGAGAAACTATTGGAATGTTGTGGTTCAAACCAGCATCACGCAGATTTTTGACTTTGTAAGTTGAAAGAAAGCAAAACCTTTTTGAAAATCTCGGACAAAAATAAGAGTACATCGTCTGCGAAAAGAGAAATCTGATTAGTGTAATATTCTTTGCTGCCTTACTGCAGGGTTCAAATGATGAAATGAATAATATAGGAGATAAGGGATCTCCCTAATTGTACTTTCCATGTGAGAGAAAATTTTTTCGACTCAGATGAACAACATCTCTCAGAGAATATTCTCTCTTCTCACTTTCTGTTTCTGGGAACAAGAACAAAGGCACTTTCAGAAATCACGAAAAGCAGCAGGAAGAGTTCCTCTCAAGATCATCATCATCGACACAATCAGACAAAGTCAGAAGACACACATCTTCACGCAGTGTCAAGTCTTATGTGCCAGGGCATTTAAGCCATGGCAGCACACCTAGTTACATCTAGTTAGAATGAATGCACATATAGTACCATTTTATATATGAAACTTCTTTTATAGTTTGGTTCTCATTCAATCTTTTCCTTTTTTCCCTCTGTCACACATCCACACACGATCCATGCATTTCATCCAATAAAAGACCATCAGTACTCCCTGCCCTCATTACTCTTCCTTGAGTTTCTATAACTAGGTCAGAGTGCTTATTTGACCTAAAATTTGACAGCCAAAGATTAAATTCCAGAGCTTTCCCTGCCCTCCCGCTCAGATTTCCCAGAGAAATGCCATGACCGGTGTAAAATTTGCCTGAATGAATGACAGCTTAGACGTGTGGTGGATGGATCTGTGACAGGGGACCACATCTGACATTTCTTGTCTTGTCCTGTCAGTCCAATCATGACAACAGCATGACCCAGAGGTCCTCCTCCAGACTTCCTAACTCCAGGCCCCCCCTGCTCTCCTGTACCTGCCCAGTAGCTCTAGTTACAGCCACTTAGGAGGCAGGTGGAGGAGCTCCTTGAGAATACTCGCCACGCTGCCAGAGGGCTGTTCAAATATTTACCCCCGGATAACATTTCCTCTGAGACCTTAACCTGTGCGCTGCCATTAATGGGTTTGTTTTGCTAATACCTATGAATGTTTGCTTTCGCAGCCACTTAAATGAAGTGCCTCAAACACAGAGTATGAGTTTCCATTTGCTTTATTCTGACAAATTAATTAGTCTGTAAAGTAATGCTGGGAGGAAACGCACCCTCAGACACGCACAATGCCAAATTACTGTAGTGTTACAGTTCATTAAGGAAAAGCCCTATTTCTCATATTTCCCTAATGCTTGCAAATAATGAAGGTTATGAGTCGTGAGTGAACATTATGAAAAATAATAGTGAAATAATTAGTTGTTTTTTTCTCTCTTAATGCACTGAAACAATAAACAAAGCCTCTTATCAGTTAGCTGTTTTTGGACAAAGAAGATGTTGTATGAGCTGTCAGCAAGTGCTGGAACAATTTCCAGAGTCGGGATGAATATAAGAAATCTCATTATGGCAGAAAAAGTCTTTCTGAGGTATAAGAAAGAAGGTGAGAGGAGAGAGTGACTCCAACTGCTGTTTCCCTGGCTCTCTTGATCAACTCATCTTCCTACTTAATGAGGCGCAGAAATGCTAATCTGGAGCTTAAAAGGCCTTTAATTTGCTGTCATTTAATGCCGTTAAAATCATCACAAGCGGGATAATCTTAGCCCTCACACATCCTGAGTGTGTTTACACTGCAGAGTTTCATCTGTCCGTGGGGTATTTTGATTTAAAGATTACTCTGGGCTTTGAGATATCAAAGTCAACAGTCCGTTTTCGACTAATCCACATTTCGCTCCCCGAGGAGGTGGGAGTCGGGCCACTCGTTTTCTTAGCTGGAGGAATATTGCTTCCAAACACACGCTGCAGTATGCTCATGAACCACTTTCTCCAAACTCAAGTGTCTGTCCAGCAGGTTGCTTCTGCTTGAGAATATACCAAGAAAACATGTTGACTGCCATTTTAACAGCTTACACACGCAGTGTGTGTGTGTGTGTGTGTGTGTGTGTGTGTGTGTGTGTGTGTGTGTGTGTGTGGGGGGGGGGGGGGGGGGGGGGGGGGGGGGGGGGGGCTTTCAGGGGACTCACCTGACTGCAAAATCTTAGCTGTGTCACGGATGGCTGCAGAGACCATGGCAAAGTGTCTGTAGAGCGGGTAGCACAAAACCCTGCGTCCAAATGACACCAGGACGTCTTGCAAGGAGCTGTACGCCTGCAAAATAGATTACATGAAACTCAGAAAGCCATCCAGCACAAAAACAGACCATGTTTTTATTCAATAAGAGAAGGATGCAACTGACAGCAGAAGGTTTGGTTCAGCCACATATTTTCAGCCCAGGAATTTCCCCCTTTTTTCTTAGGTTAAAGACTGGCTCCTTTCGGTGTGCATTGAAGCCGCTGGTGCGTTAATTACTCTTAACAACTCCTCATTTATAGAGCTGGCAAAATAGAGGCTCACAACTCTTAAACACCTCTGCAGCCCTGGCCTGTTAATTGCTGCATGTCTTTAATCACTGCCTTCACTCTGAGATTTTCTCTGCACTAATGGACACACAGCCTGGAGACAGAAACGGAGATTTTTATCCCGCATTTCTTTCTCTTCTTTTCTTTGTAGCTTGTTAAGGATGTGTTGCGAGCTTGCAAGTGCGTGTCATCGGGGATCATGCTCTCCCTTGGGCTTGTTTAGCAGGAGTGTAAATAAGGTCTGCTGCTGCAGGGGAGGGGGGGCGGTGGGTGGGGGTGGACTCACAGTCACACCAGCGCAGTCGACTGAGGACAAGTAAACATGCAGCAGATGGAGGGAGGAGGGGGAGAGGGGATGGCGGTGGGATAGGGTGGTAGGGGGAAGGAGAATGTTAAGGCATAAGCGAGGCGAGCGAGACAGGCAGCGGGAGTATAAAAAAGAGATAGCAGAGAGGGAGAATGGAGTGAGGAAGCAGAGCTGACTTCAGCTGTGACACACAGACACACAGGCAGTCAAAAACTGAGAGGAATCTATTGTCGAGCACAAGGTGAAGTGGGGAGGAGGAGGAGAAGGAGGAGGTGGGGGGTGACAGGGAGCGAGGGAATGAGCGAGGTGGCCTGTCAATAGGAGCTGACAGCTCTGCTGACTGAATGACGAGCAGTAAAGGGCTGCCAGGCAGGTGAAGACTGTTCTTTACTTCACTGTCGACACAACAGGAAAAACTACTCACTCTCAAACTGTGGTTACGGTTGGTCTAAGCAACCAAACACCTCCGAGCAGCCTCATCGGCGTGGTTCTAATTAAATGCGTCTCTGGCGATTCGATCACATGGGTGACCATGTGTGCATGCCCAACACCTAGCACTGGGCTCTTATCACTCAAGAAATACTTGGAGGTGTTCTGGGACACACTTGCCACCTCTGTAGTGCAGTGTGAACTGGAACGTGTCCCTGACACTAATGAAGGATCGTCTATTCAACGGCATCATCTGTTTAGGCAGATGTAGGTGTTCATGCACAACAGTTGGTGCTGAAAGCGTGACACAATTGGCACCAACGACAACAACCACTTAAGCACCAACAATAATATAATAAAACAGAACAGAACAGAGTATTTGTGCCATAGCGTACAGGAACGTACTCATCATTAAATTGAGATTTAAGTTTGATTTGTGGCTGTTTGTTAAGACATTACAGCAAGCATAGCTGACATGTACCTACTCAATATGTTACTACGCTTTGGGACTGCCATGGTAACAGAGGTATAGTCCTGGTATAAAATTCTCCTGTTCAAGGAATCTGAACAAAAGATTATCAACCACCTCTTTGATAAAGTATCGAAGATCTAAGACTGTGTGTATTTAGCTTTGAAACATTTATTTTTAATTTTGGGGTCAATTGTGGGTGAAACTCCGCACCAATGATGCTAACCAGTTTTTGAATTTGTACCTATGACTTGCCATATTGCCATAGCAACTGTGGCCAAAGCTCATGGGTATTTCAGTATTCAAACCCATCCACCACAGCAAAATGACAGAGAAAACATGATTTCTAGGAAATGAAGCTGAAATAATTAAAACTGATGGCCATAACATTTAACCTATATGATTGATGAGCCATCCAAGTGAATCTTGTGTTTCTATGTTCAGTTATATTTAGGATATTGTCTAAAGGGAAAAATCTGACAGCTTGTGTTTTCTCCTACAAGTTTCTGATACCTGTGGAAACTGTTGATCATGAAGAGAACGTTAAGGAATTTGAAGAAAGGCTTCCAGTCTTCTCTACTGAAAACCTCCTGCTCACCACCTTTGTATCACAGTGGATGAATGAACATGTGCAATGAATCCAGCTGGATTTGTGAGGGTGCCATCAACATATGAAATCCAATGCTAAATCTAAACATATGCCATAGGTTTCTATGGCTGATTAACGCCTTGCATTAACTTTATCCAGCTTTAGGTGAGATGCATTCTGATGGCGTGAATTATAATTTCTAACAACTTCATCTACATGTAATCTGGGTGTATGTAGCTACAAAACACAGCTCTTAAACGTTGAGTATTTGTCAGGTATATTTACCCTAATGTGGTGATTAGAGGCTACTGCTTCCTAAGGCAGTGCCCACATTTGTGCAAACGCATGGTTTCCTCTCAATTTGAGCTCCACATTAAGCTGCCTCGAGTGGAGAAATATGAAACAACACTCTTCTGATGTAGAACGGAGGAGAGAAATCACAATGTTGTGACAAAACTATACCTGCAAAGGTGCTGCATAGCATATTTCTACAATATTAGCCAACATCCCTGTGATCAGTCACTCTGTATGTCGATATCGTGTTCTTGCAATACAGGGTGCTTTTCCAAGAAGCATTTCTACAGAGTAATCTGGATAACTTTGCTGAGTAAAACACAGAACCTCTTGCAAACTGAAACAAGGTCTGACGGAAAAAGACCTATTCCAGGTGAGGTTTTAGTCAGTGAACCTGTCCGGATGACTCAGCGAGACTGCTTCCTGGAACAAAAGTGTGCTGTATTATAAGTGTAAACTGTGATTGCATCTTAATAGATGAAATCATTAATTTACACACAAACCTGTCATCTAAAAATAAAATAGGAAATGTGACCATGAGAACGCTTGAGTTGATAATGGAGAGCAGGAAACAAAAGAATAAAGGTGTAATGAGCCTCGACCAAACTATGATTTGTCCTTTCAACCACTTGTCCATCATCAGCCACAGGAGGAGGGAGAGGTTAAGCTGTTTCCTGCTGTTTTGGCATGTACATGTGGAAAAAATTGAATGAACAGAATCCTGTTTGACACAAAAACAACTTTAAAAAAATTGTTCTCGTAACATATACATGGGCAGAAATGTTAGGCAACATCAGAAAACCCTCACTTCTGATGCCAGTCTCACACACGCACACACACAAGCGATTATCTAGTGGCAGGTTGTGAGCAGACAGACCACACACACACACCCTATCATTTGCTCTTTGAATAGGGAACACCTGTTACTGCTGTTGTACAGGACTCAGATAATGTGCCAAGTCAAACAATTAGCAACTCCCTGTAGATAAACCTGGATGTGGACTGTTCATTCGAGAGCAAATATCAGTGATGTGAAAAATCAGCCCAAGTCTCTAATGCGTCTTCAAACATTCATGCAACTGTTAACATATTTATAAACCATGTGTGCATGTGTGAAAGTCACAGACAGATATTCACCTCTATAAATCACTCTATAACACATCCAGCTTTTAATACAGCCAACATACCCGCCAGTCAAAACAAGTCTGTTCAATGACTGCTGCTGAGCCATGATCAGAGGCAACTGCAAGAGGATAATGAAAGAGGAGCTCAACTGCTGTTTTTCTGTCATGGCTTTCTTAGTCACGTTCGCATTGTTGGTATTAAAAGGTTCACAATTCAACATCTGAAAGGCTGAAAAACAAACAAAACAAGTAATGGCAGAGAAAGTAGAGAACTCTTTGTCCTTTGTTCTTACGTTTTCTTCTTTTTCTGGTTGTAGAACAGAAGATAGACTTACATTATTAAACAATCTTTTTTCACAAGTAGTTTCTTGCCAACAAAAACTCAACAAAGAACAAAAGAAGGGCCTCTGTGTGAATGTCATCATTAAGATAGAGCATCTGAACTTGAGATTTAACATTGTACACTTTGGTTGACCAGGAAACACTTCAATGGAACTCATACCACATTTCCATCATCAACTGCCTCTATATTTCTACCCCATCCTGACCAATAAACATTGTCTAAGGTTTTGTTTAGACTGCAGGCAAACTCAAAAATTTGTTTTTCAAATCAGATCTTTAAGACAGACCGTCCGTATTTTTATTTGCATACGATAAGATCAGATTCATGTGTCCAGACATCACCGACTTATCTGCAAGGGTTGCTGTGGCAACAAAGCATAGAAACCTTCCTCAAAGTTCCAGCAGTCAATTTACTTTAGCATTTGTTCAATGACAGTTGTCCTCCTTACCGCTCTGCTAGTAGAAGTTCCGCTCTAATGCACTTCAGTTACTCTGGATTATTTGACGTTGTTGTCGTGTGCTGCATTGTGAGTTGACTTTTAAAATTCAATATGAGCGTCCAGAGGGTCCAGACTGACACACATCTGTAGATATCCAACTGTAATCAAACCTCATTCAAATGCTGCTTTGATCTAATTTGCAAATAAAAACGAACTTTATGTGTTTTTTTTTTTTTTTGACTGTTCAGACTTTTTAAAAACAATCTGGATATGCCAAAAAAAAAAAAAACTGATTTAGGTTGACAGACCCTGTAATTGTAAAATTAAAAGAGCAAAGGATAAAGCTTCCAGTGACACTCAAGTAGAGAACAAGCTGTTTCCACATACTGATGTCACACCCTGCTGAACTTTTATTGGCAACGAGGACACAATCAGCAAGACATCACGAATATCAAGAATGGCTGAGACACTCCAGACGCCTTTGCATGGTCAGGAAGAACAGCGTGCCAGCTCTCTAGCAGCAGATTGGCAGCCAGACCTGCCAACATGTACTCTGAATACACATCTGTAACTTGATGGAAAGCAGCTCCATCTGTCACCCCTGGTTAAGGCTCAAAGTCACACTAAAGTAAAAAATACACACAAAGTCAACGTAGAGATACGAGGACGGGAAAACAGACTCATAATCTCAAATCTTAAATTCATGCAGCAGAACCGGAGATTTCATCTTTTTTATTACACATTTTTCTTCCTTGTCAAACCCTGGCACCTATCACATTGCAACTTGACTGACCTGACAGTTCAGTTGGAGGTTTCGGATGTGTTATGATAGTAGCAGCTAGGCTAAAGCAGAGATAAGGAGTGAAGAGGAAGAGGAGAGGAACTCCACATACATATTTTCATTCTGAAACTTGTAGCTGCAACTGACACTGACTCGAGTGACATCACTTGAGGTTTCTCACAGCTCCTCCTGGAGCCACAAAAAATGACTAAAAATACGACTTTTTGCACATGTGCAGTGCTCCCAAAGACCTGCAAACCACACTTTGATTTATAAAGGTGGTGGAGTTCAGTGAGTCAGATAAAAATTTACCTCTTAGCTACTCTTTGATGAGCTCTGTGACATATTTGCAGTCATGTTTTAATTAGGTGCTCTGTCCCTTTTAATTGAACGCCTAAATAAGCATGTGAGAGTAAATCATTCACTGCAGTTCGTCTCAATTCCTCGTGTGATAACTGACTCACCTCCAGCCAGCAGAGAGTCCCGCTGAGTTTTCTGATAGTCCACGGCGATTCTACCTGCAGAAAAGAAGGGGACCACTTATCAACAACCAGAGGCAGGAAATACTACAAGGACACAGATTAATGCTGTATAGACAAAAGCAGCTCAGCTGCTCAGATTTCGGAAGAGAAGGCTGCCAACTAATTGAAAATAAACCAGGGGACTTGTTCTAGACTCTCATCATATTATATATCCCATATGGAAATTAAAATGTTCACATGTGATTGATTGTGTTTTCATAGCTGGGCTTTAATTCAACATTCTGCTGGATCGAATATCTCTAGTGTTTCATTCACACATTCTATGAACTGTCTTTAGCAATCAAGTCAGCCTCGCTCACCTTGCCTTCCTGCAGCTACCTTAGAGGAGTGACACAAAGAGGCCTGGACTGAGCTCTCGGATCTGCTGGTAATCTCTTAAGGCTCTGAATGAAATGGAAGGGGTCTAAAGGATTTGAGGATAGAGGGCTTTGTCATCCAAGGCTAAGTGCTGCTCAGAGGAGTTGCCTCTTCACACTCACTCACATTGTGCTCCCCCTCTGTAGAGCGCTCTTCATAGGAATAAGCCAGCAGGATGTCCACGAGGCTGAGCCACGCTTGGTAACGACACGTCTTGTCGAGCAGGTAGGAGCGGTTGGTGAACTTCCTCAGCTGCTCCTTCTCGTCGTCCGTGAACGACACAGCTGCATGGGAACATGGATTTGTCAGGAAAGTCCTACCGCAAGTCTGGTATATATTTTTTAAAAAGGGATTGAGGGACTGAACTTCACTGTGACCTGCACAAGAATCCAGTAGTGGTGGGTGTGTGAAGAAATGTTGGTGGTTAGGTGAAGGAGCCGCATACATACACTACTTCAGTTCGCACACATAAGACAGAGAGAGTGTGTAAAGTGTGTAAAGTGGGTTTAGTGTCCACACTAAGCTGGATAAATCTGAAAATCTTTTGGTTTGGCCGTCTGTCTGCACTAAACCAATGATTTTCTCCCAAAACTGAACCTTTCAAAAACAATCACAGGGAAGCATTACTTTTTGAACATTTGAACATCATTTGGGTTTAAATTCTCTGGACTGAGATCCTCATATTTTCTTTGAATTCTAGCCAAAGTGGCCAGGGAGCCTGGATTTAGCACGTGTGAGCACATCTATGTGGGAGAGCACACAGTATGCAACAAAACACACAGCTTTTACCAATCTCCATGAACTCTCATTACATCTCATTGTTGTAATCAAAACCAGGCATATATATATATATATATATATATAACAACGCAATATAATGACGCAAAGCAGTGCGGCGTGGGACAATTGTGTATAAAATAAAATATATAAATGATTACCGGACTATAAGCCGCCGATATCCAGGTTGAGAAATAAGATATTTACACAGAAAGTTCAGGCCACCTGCTTTTGAAACAGACCTCTGTCCTCTGAAAGCCTTTCTTGTCTTTTGGCACTTTTGGAATCAGTTCTTCCCGCTGCCGTCTCCAACATCTCACCGTAGATTAATTCCCGTCCCCGGTGGCGAGCCCCTGGAGAGGGCGCAGCGGGCAATCGTTCCACAGCCCCAGGTAGCGGCGAGGTCCGGGCGGAGGGGCGCCCGAGCCTTTCCAAGCCGACCCGGAGCTGGTCGCGGTGCACCGCCGCGGAGGAAATGCGCCCGGCGACGGGGAGAGGTCCCGCGAGGGGATCCTCCCACACCGTGCGGCCGTCCCTGACCCGCTGAGTTGAATCCCCCGGGCGGACTGCGTGGTGTGTGAAAATGGCTGCGCGTGCCACCAGGTGGTGTGGAAGACACATCTATGGCAGAGCCGTTTATTTGATCTATGGTGGAAAACACATATGTGTCGTGGGAAGGGGCGGCATGTTTGGTTATTTTGCAATAATTATGCGACATGGTAGGAAATATGCGGCCTCGCGAAAATATGCAACATATTGCTTATTACGCGGTGATCCACGCGATCGCAAAATCGCGAAAAACTGGAGAAACTGACCATAAGAATTTCTTTGTGTGTTTTCAATGATGAGGGTGCGAAAATACTATTTTGCTGTTGTGCGTGTTGGGTTGCACGTGCTAAGAATAAAAACTGGCGCGTTCTTCTTTGCACTGACTTCCGCTGCCTGTCTCGTTTTTGCATTTCCTGCTAGAGCGCCCCCCTGAGGGCTGAAGAAAAATCCATAGAAAAGCCGCATCTTTGTATAAGCCGCATGGTTCAAAGTGTTGGAAAAAAGTAGCTGCTTATAGTCCGGAAAATACGGTAATTTATGTCCATCATATATAATTTGTGCTGGATATTTTATTTGGCATTAATAAAAACATTTTAAGATGCCTAAATTTGCTGATGTGGTCTAATCTCGCATAGGTTTCAGACAATTCGTTTCCGCTCTTCCGTGTTTGAGATCTCTGATCATGGCAGAAACACCTGGCACAGCACACCCTCGCTATGTGCGCTAGGTGAAGGATTGGTCCGTGGAGAGCTCAGCTGAGCTCAGCGTGTTTAATTTCCCAAGCCAATGAAAAGAACTTTCGTGAGAAATAACGTACGCATCTTGCGGGATTTGTGGGCGGGAGCGGGACAAAATATAGCAGGCGCGGTTGGGAGCGGGACTGAAAGTCATAATTCTTTGCGGGAGCGGGACTGAAAATTCTTTCCCGCACAGACCTCTAATATATATATAACATAGCTAATATTCACCATTTCTGTTTGGGTGAGAACTACGCCTCCCAGCCTTCTCAGTAAACGTATTGCAGAATTTATGTACCGTCTGAATTGTGTAAGAATTTCAGTTAATTATGAAACTGTGGCAGGACAGGTTAGCCATTATTAGGTGCTTAATGGGAAACAATGGTAGTAGGTCTTGAGATAAAATCCAGAGTCTTCTGTCTGAGACCAAGACGAGACCGAGTCGATTCCCAAGACGAGACAGACCTTCAAAAAGTGGTCTTTAGATCAGTATCGACAATACTGATAGCCCGACCTTTAATTGGCATTTTTAGATAGATAGATAGATAGATAGATAGATAGATAGATAGATAGATAGATAGATAGATAGATAGATAGAGTACTTTATCCCCAAAGGGAAATTCTTTCGTTGCAGCAGCATTATAAAATATTTTAAGATATATAAATATAACATTATGAATATTTTACAGTAATATAAACTGTATCAGCTGTCCAGCTGCAGGTGATTTTTTTATCTTATAGTCAAGCTGTGCGGCTAAACAAAGTTTAGAATCAGTGTGAATAAAGTGGTGGGCAAAATGTGGCTAACTGAGCGGAAACATGACAGGATTTGATGTGGATCAGAAGCCAAATAGACCCACATTAAATTAGTTAAGTAAGTAAAGCCCATTTAGACGTGTTTGACAGCTGGACAGCTTTACATTAGGAAATATTTCCGTCACATGAAAATATCTCAAAACCACCGAGTCCCTCTGCAAATGTACTAACTGTTGCCTTTTGAAAGAGGCATCTGCTTAATGGGGATCTGTGGCAGGCCTAATGGGGCGGCACAAACAGACTTCAATCCCATTTAAGCTATCTGCATCGTTCAGTATTGAAAGGCGCTGAATGTCTGCAGGAACATGCTGTAACTCAGTCTTTTTTTTTCTCTCTGTCTGCCAGCAGCTTATAAAACAGCTGAAAGCAATTCCTCTCTCTGCATGAGGAGAGGAGAGTCCCTGCACTGAGCCCCTGATGTGCAAAGACGGACTGATGTGGATTAGCTGGAGCATGTACATAAACATGCAAACTCGACATATATATACATATATATATATATGTGTGTGTTTCTGTGTGTGTGTGTGTGTACACACACACACACAGACAGAGCACTTCAGAATGATCTCTGTGGCTGCAGTGGGAACTTGGCTCTGTTGGGAAGGAGATTCCTACTGCATTACGTCAGGTTTTTAGCTCCCTGCAGACGCTACCTGAGTCCCTTGTCAGTGCAGCTGCAGAGCACTGCCGAGCAGAACACACACACACACACACACACACACACACACACAGACGGACGCAAAGACACACATGCACGTGCGGCCCCACATCTGCACACACTCTTCTTCAAACAAAGACACACACATTGAGAGAAGGAGTGAAAATAAAAACATAAAAAAAAACACACCCACACATTTTATACACTGGCTCACAGGCAACAGATATCCAAGCTGTGATTCTCTCTCTTACACACACAGACACACACAGCTGACAAATGGCAGAATGCACAGGCACTTGAGGAATAAAAATATATGAGCAAAGATGTATCTAGTATACAAATGTTGACATAATGCAGTGTTTCTAAAAGCGTTTTTGCAGATCATCTTGTGCCGTCTGCTCTGAAGAAAGATGTTGCACAATACTCAGATGTAGCAATTAAAAACTGACATCTGCAACAACTAAAACACGAAATCTAAATCCCTAACGGAGCGCCGACTCTCTTGCAAGTTGGACCTGGCAGCTTCATGACGCTGATGTATTTTCTATTAGTGCTGCAGCCAAATCGGTGAGGCGAGGTGAGCAGACCTGATTGATTTACCCAACACCACATTCATTCATCTCAGACTATGGAGCCAATCAGTTCTAATGGGCATTAGCGCGCAGTGTATGAGGGCTTCTGCTGATTGCAAATTAATTTCTGACCTAATTCCTCCAGTTGGAACGGCAGCCTGGCTCTTCGCTGCTCTCTACAGGTCCAGATGGCCTGATGGCATGGAGTAAATATGCTTTGTTGAAATACTGCTGAGGGTTGGGAAACGCTTCCAGAATTTCACGAATGTGAGACGCCAACATGTGACCTTGGATGGCAGATATGGTTAATGTTGTGCATTCGCACACTGTGATCATGTCAAGTATGAAATCAAAGGGACAAACTGCAAACTTGGGTAGTGTAGTGGTACTATCTAACTCTGTCAAAGGTCAGATTTCTAGACGCAGCCATAACAAAGTGCAGCAGGTAGAGAGAGAGAGGCCGAGCTGTCAGGACCACTTAGCAGGACCAGTGTGTGAATGCCAGCCTCCAGTGGACAGCTGTGGCCTGTCAGCGTGCTGGACCTCGACACTGGAGAACACAGAGGGGCCAGTTTCTACTTCATTAGCACTTGTGTCCACATCCATCTGTCAGGTGACATATATATCAGACTTTGCAGAAGTGAAGGAGGTTGGTTGGGAGGGGTGGTGGTGGTTGTCTTAAAAACTCACACAGAGGAGTTGTAGTCACCATTTTAAAATATACGACAAACTGTTAAAATCATGAGCACGCTCTCAAGATCTGACGGAGAGCTGCTTAAATCTCCTGACCGACCGCCATTCTTCACACTCGGCTCAGGCTAATGCTATTCGCCCTGTCAATCAAGCCATTAAGTTTAATTTGGCCCATTTATCTACGCCTTGGCTCCCGACTGAGGCACTCTGTCTTAGAATGCAGAATGAGGAGAGGGAGCCCGCGGGGCTACAGGGAACCATAATGTTCTTCGGAGGCTAAACTAATGGCCTTTGCATTGCTGACTGATGGCTGCTCGTCAGCGATCGGGCCCTCGCGCTGGTGTAGACGCGACCAGCAGCGTTCCCTCCTGCGATAATGCTATCAGTTTAATCTAAATCCTCTCTCAAGAGTACGACACCCATGCACTGCACGTAAGCTGTGGCTCTGAGCCACATGCCTGCTTAAACAGTGGAAGTGCTGGAATTAGCAGGCTGTTAGAGGAGCCGGATGGCACAATTAAACAGTCTCTCGCAGTGCTGAGGCTTCACGAGCTATCACTCCTATGCAAGAGGCTGAACGGAGAAATGAAGCTGGGAGGCTGCAGCCAACGAGCAGCACGACTCAATCTAGGTAAATGAGCCATTGATTTGGAGTGGATGGGGACTGATTGCGAAAAAGAAAAAACGAATTTGGTGGAAAAGATAGTGAAAACATAAAGCCTGAGTTGTCACATTCTAACTCAGCAGATGCTCTTGTTTAAACCGGTCAACAGGCAGCAGAGAGATGCAGTGATTAAGGAAGGTCCAAGTTCAATGTCTTATAATGTCAAGTGTCTTTCCTGCTGAAGAGCCCTGAGGCAGTCTGGCAGCGAGTACAGCTCTGTAGCTCTCTAGCTGACCTTCCACTAGAAGGGGGCTGTGAAAAGACTCGCGTGTCCTTCGGGGGATTAATATATTGTCAGAGAACAATGTCAGTGCCTTGCAGGCATGAGTCCCAGCCAACACATTCCCCATTGAAACTCTGTATTATTTCAAGTCACAAAATCTATTAGTGGAAGTTTAAAAGAAGAAAAAAAAAAGGTCAACAAAAGTATTTTAATTTGGTTAAATTAACTAATATTGCATCTCAGTTTTTGCATCTTCATGCCACCTTCTGGTCGCCTTCAGTCACTACTTTACTGCTTACTTTTAATAGCTTGATTCATATTTGTAAAACATGTGATACGTAGATCACTACAGCAGGGGAAAAAGTTGTTTTAATTTGATTTTTAATTAGTTTAAGAGTTTTTGTAATCACTGAGCATAAATCAATACAAACAGTGACGATTCACATGCACTGATGTTTTTACAGTGATTAAGCAGTGCTGCTGACCTCTTATAGACACACAATCTTTCTTTGCTTTTTATTTTTAAAATGTTTTAAATATTTAAGTATTTACAGAATTTGTCTGTGACTGTATGGATAGTGACTGGATGATTTGTGATAAAATATTTATTTAGATGCTCTAGGTATTTTTTCCAGTTGAGGAATTTCAGACTAGTACAGTGTTTTATCTGAACCATATATTGCAATGTTTATGCATCAATATCGCAGTGTATACTGTGATAGGGTGGCACAGTGATGCAGTGGTTGGAATCTTGAATCTATCTATCTGGTTAGCACTGTCGCCTCACAACAACCGTCGGTCTGACTGTGTGTGTGAATGATTGTTTGTCTCTATGTGCCCTGTGATGAACTGGCAACTTGTCCAGTGTGTACCCTTCTCTCGCCCTAAGTTGCCTGGAAAAGGCTCCAGCCCCACTGTGACCCTGATGAATGGTTACAGATAATGGATGGATTGTTCCATCTGTGACTCATTTTTATTTTCAAATGAAATGATGTATGTTTTAAAGCTTCTGGCAGCCTATTGGCTGCCTTTTCATGAAGCTTTCATGAAGCATCAATGATCAATGAAAGAATTTCAATCAGTCAATACATTTGAAGTGTTATATGGAAGTGCTAGATGGATCCAATCGACACAATTCAGATTCAGATTATGAAAGAATGACAAACTCACCAGCTCCTCCCTCCTGCTCAGTAGAAGGACTCAGCTTTGCCCACCACGGAGTAAACTTCAGCAGCCCTTTTATCTCATCATCCTCAAACAAATCAGCCCTGCAATGACACATTGATGTTAGCAGACAGTATGGGGAGGGGGTTTGTTGATGTCAAGAGGTTGTGTCTTTGATAAACTCACAGGTAATGGTCAGGAGAAAAGGCAGATGCCTCTGCTTCCAGCCGAGCCTGCCTCCTCTCTGCTGCTGTCGTTCCTTCTGGGTTCTTGACATCAATCACATCGCTCAGCTCCTCCTGTTAGGACGGTGCACACGTGCCAAATCTTTACTTCACTTGTGTGAGTCACAAAGTTCTACTCAGCAACTTTGTCTGATCACTTTCAGAAAATATGTGAGGATTTCACAGAGGGAGGGAATAATCATTATCTTTGAGCTCACCTGTAATCTCGCAAACACTCCAGACCTCTGGTTGCCAAAGCCGTACGTCTGTAGGGCTCTCAGCTCCTCCTCAGAGCTCTCCTTGTACACCTCCTGCTCAACCTGCCAGTCAAATTCCTCCTCGTCTTCGTCTTCATCATCTCCCCTGCTTTCACTGCATTCTTTTCAAACATTAAATCAGCCAGATTAATACTGCTCCACTCTGTTTTATTTTTCCATCTACATACTGTAGAACGATCAAATTTCAGTTAGTGGAACTTTCGTGTCTTACCTGTGCTGATGTCTTCTACCAGTGGTTTTGCTGAACGGGAACCTTTCGGAGCGAGGAGACTTGTGAGCATCTGAAGTCCTTCAAAGTGTTCTCCAGCTGTTTCCTTAGGGACCCGAAGAGTGAAGAGACCTACAGCAAGACAGGAAGTAAGGTTATGAGCCAATACGGAACTCCTTTTTAATAGCATCGCTCCACACAACATGGAAACCTGTTATCCAATACACTGTACATTACACTAGTGCTGAAACATCTAACCAACTAAATGAGTGACAAGAAATGAATCACAAATATGATCTTGATAATCAATGTGTCATTTATCAACTGTCATTTAACAGTAATTATGATTTGGTTGGTTACAGGGTCTCAAATGAGAGGATCTGTTTGCTTTTCATCATTATGAAATATTATGAACTCAAAACTCAAAACAAGATTAGGCTTTATAATCACGGTAGTCAGTGAGCTGAAATTGTATACTTCATTTTGACAATTTATAAAGGCTATTAATTAAAAAAGAATAATCAGAAGATAAAAGAATAATGAAAATTACTTTCAACCCAACGATATGGCAGTTTTGATTACACATCAGTTATCATATACAGATGGGTCTGTATGTCTTAGTAAGGTGTTGGGCCACCATGTGTCACCAGAACAGCTTCATTGCAGTTTGGTATTGATTGTAAAAGTCTCTGAACTGTACTGGAGAGATAAACACTGTTCCTCTACAGGGTATTCCTCATTTGGTGTTTTGGCAATGATGGTGGAGAGCTCTGTCTAACACAAAAACTCCCATAGGTTTTCAGTTGGACTGAGATCTGGTGATTGTGATGTCCTTAGCAAATGATTCACATTTTTCACGCTCTTCAAACCATTCCACGAGCCCTTGTTTTCTATGGATGGAGGCATCTTCACCCTGGAAGAGGCACCTCCTGTCATCATATCATCATCATATTCCTCACTCAGATCAACTTTGCATCGATTTGCAGTGACCGTTCATTCTAAGGGGACAAGTTGACTCAAACCATGCTGTGCCACTTCCCACAGCATAACAAAGTCACTGGATCCCCCACTGGAAGGGTCTAACATTCAAGTTTGAACTGTTCACTTGGTGTGCTCAAACGTGCATTATCTTTGTAATGCAGGCTTCATCAACCCTCCTGTAATATCCTCTGTGTGTAACTGTTGACCGACTGTTCTTGCTTTCAGTCTGATCACGTCCTGCATTGACATTCTCAGTCACCTGAGGAAGAATTGATTTTCTATTTCTTCTTATATATCACGCTAACACACTGAAGAACCCCAATCATTAAATGTTCACTGTGGACCGCCATGTCTGACCCCGTTTACTGATGTTTTCACTGTAGATCTAAAAGCAGATTTAGTCACTTCAGTCACTGTTCCCACTGAAACAGCAGCCAGTTGAGCAGCCTTCAGTGTGACTGAAGCTCCTGCCATCTGTACTCCATCTATGAACCCTCTTTCAAAGTCACTTGGATCTTTCCCTCTTGCCGTCACATGCCGACACGCCACAGAGCATGACTGGATGTTAAATACTTGAATATGCCATGCAGTGCATCAGCCAGGTTATGTTTCTGCTTCATTTATTCAGGTTTTCCTAATTTGTCTCCTGTCTGTGTACACAGCAGCATGCTGAGGTTGTTTTAATCAAAGTGGCTGGCACGTGATGTTACTGAAGCCAGCACACGATCACAGACTACTAGAAGCTTAATCATAAAGAAAAAAGAAACTGACTGATCACTCTTTGTACATGGATTTTAATCTTAAAGTACGTCTTTAGAACAAACGATGGCTGATCATTCTGGCCACCTGCGTGTGCGATACTTTAAATCTAAGTAGCTTCTTTACATATGCTATTAAACCTAAAATATATGATTGATGAATGAGACTGATTTGGCCACACAACAGATATAACCGGATGGTCGCCTAAAGACCTCATAAAATTTCAATGCTCCCAAGTGTTTAGGCTTAGATGTGCTTTACGAGGGAAGCTGACTAATTGCTCGAGTTGCAGGCCTTGCAGAATGGAGAGCCTGCTGAAGAGGGATCTTAATGATTGCTCATTATAAGTCTAAACAAGGACACTCATTAGCGGAGCTTTATTAGCAGATGTTACAGGCTTATTTGGACACAGCGTGTTAACCGGGGCCACGCTGACAGACGGGCAACGAGGTGTCAGAGTCCATAAGGCAGACGCCTCCATAAAGACAACTTCATTAGAAGTGATTACGTGCAACAGAAAGTCAAAGACAGAGCAAGTTTCATTTGCTTGTTATATATTTAAAGAAAATCCTACACGAGCTCCCCGTCACTGTCACTGTGAAGAGAGATATTACAGGCAGCCTGCAGGCTGTAATCATTATGACATTACAGATGGCTCCAGTGGCCCTTTAAACGGGATGAAATCAGGAGGATCATTTACCGTGGCTGATTGACTGAAGAACAAATTAAAGACACCCCCAGGGATCAATCACTGTCTGCTGCTAGAGCCATGTCAGTCAGTGCCCATTACAAAACAAGCATGTGTATATTTTTATGACCACAATGTCTTGAATTTCTAATTTCATCAAGTATTTCATGCATCATTAGGGCTGAACAATTAACTGAAATATTATTCAATTTGGAAAGTTAACTATGAGAATAGAAGAAGCTGAATTTCTGCTTGATGAAGGTAAACTATCTAACAGTGACAGAGCAGTGTTATAATGAAGTGCTGTAGTGCTGCAGAGAATCCCTTGTCTACAAATCTTTCACTCCAGATGGAAGAAAACATGTTTGTTTGGTACAGACTCCAACAAATGTTCACATCACTGTGGTTTTAATAGTTTTCCTTTGTGAAAATGAAAATGAGTTATGCAAAATGATATTGCAATCTGTTCAAATAATCAGAGTTTGATTTTTCTTTGTTTTATAATATCATGCAGCCCTAGTCACTGTCATAAAACAGAGTTATCATTGTTCTTTCTAATCACTGCAAACACAGAAAAACAAGCAGATCGCACAACTGGACACTACCTGACATATCCCAGGTGCAGACAACATTGAGAGTTGTCCAAGTGGTTAATACACATACCGTATAACATCCCCAGTTCAATTCCAGGCAGGGACTGTTCCTGCATGTCTTTCTTTCTCCCTACACTGTCTGTGAAAATACCAAAAACACTACACTGCTTTTGACAACCCCTGTTCAGCATACAGGTTAATGGGAGGTCTGATATGAGTCTATGATTTAGTGTTTGTGTGTGTGAAATGTAGCTCAATATGTTGAGATAACTGTTGTGCAACAGAAACTGTTTTTCCCTTGTTGAAAAAAGGTCAGCACATTCTGACAAACACTGGAGGAAAAAAAAAAACTTGGAAACGGATGGTGGAAAAAATGCTGTGACTTGTTTCGAAGTCACAGTGTTGACATAAAAAAACAAAAAACAGAAGAAATCAAATTAATGGAAGATATTGGATCCTCCAGTGGAACGTCTAATTGTTTTTCTCTTGCCTCCTGGCACTCTCTTGCTTGACGTTCATAGAGTTCTGACAGACGTCCAATCACAACACAGGTTTAGACACCAGCGGGAACTTGACAGCAACCTGAGAAACTAACTGGATCATCTTTGATTAAATAAAGAAAAGATAGGCTGAGTTTAGGAAATGTGTACGGGGACCTGCTCACACCTCTGTGTGGTGTTGCATGCTAAATTTATACAGCTACTTAGGAGGCACAGTATAACATAAATTCAGCTTGATTTAATGCAACAGCTGTCCATGCTTTGGCACGACAGGCCACACACTGTGTCATCGTCCTATAATAATGTAACCTACCTTTATCGATGTCAAATTTGGCTTTTTCTCTCCCATCCTCCACTATTCTTCCAGGAAGAGATAATCTGAAAACACACCCAGATGGTTACAGTTATTAATAGAAATAGACAATTTTCTGTTGCTGTTGAGACCAGAAAATAAATAACAAACAAATTCTAGTCTGAGATAGATGGTGCTACTTTATAAAGCCAATGATGAATTTCTTTCATCGCCCCCTCTTGCATCAGTTTGGTGAACTCACCTGAGAAAATAGGGCTTGGCGTAGAACTTGAAATCCGTTCCATCGATGTAGAGGTCAAACTCTGATGTTCTGGTGTAAGGCACACGGATGTTGAGGATCAGGTACTCTGGATCTTGGCTCAAGTCAAACGCTGGAGTTATCATTATGAACACTGATGTAATGTAGACCTGTAGCATCAATGACAGGAAGGATGTTAAGCTCCAGTTACAGCCTCACAGCAGTCTGCCACGCTGCTGGGATGAATGACGGCCCAGCTGACTACAGCGTGCCACCTTGTGGTTGACTCAATTAAGTGTTGACTCAACAAGCAGCAGCCCACGTGTGGCACACTGACAGTGACTGTAAACACAGCGTGTGTATAACATAAATAAGAGTTTCCTACTGCAGCGAGTTACAAAAGGCGACTTTACCTTGGCTTTATATCAGCTTGTAACCCACACTGTCCCTTCTCGTGTTTATTTAATACTCATACCAAACTCGATTTAAAAAATATGGACTTTTATCAGGACTTACTTATTGACAGACTGTGTATGTTTCCAACCATTACTCAACCCGTTTACCTAATTATAATGGTCTATAATTACGTCCGGCATAACCTTCATCTACCAAGAAGCATTTTAAACGTTATTTTCTATCGTTGACTTCTACATTTTATCTGTATTTCAGCGAAGGAGGCTGAAGACTTCGCATGCATAGCGTTAAACATCCTCCAGGTCTGAATGTTGTGTGCATTAACATTTTTACTGGTGTACATATATCCGAATTTAACCGCAGACTCCAAAATAAAAAGACATTAAGTGGTAGTTTATGAGGAGCACATGTTTGTCGGTGAGCTGTATGCCACTCTGACTTGACAGCTTCTTCAAAGGAGGTTTGGTTTTATGGTTAGCTCGCTGTTAGCTTGTAAACTATGCTAACACATGATTGGTCTCCTCGTGTTTCGGCTAACGTAGCACAGCAGCAGTTTACGCTAACGCCACTAAACGCTACTTTTATTCACAAACATGCGGAGGAAGCAGGCTGCTTGAAACTTAAGTGACAGGCACTGACGCCAGGCACGTTTAGGATACAGGTAGATGAACACATACACTCACCAGAGACACAGAGTTATCCCAACAAGCTTCACTGGCAGCAGCGCTGGGATGTAGCGTCCATATTTTACCGTAATATAAAGTGTAAACGCACAATAAAATCTTGCGATAAATCTTTTTTTCCACAGCAGAGATGCTTTTAGTAGCACAAATATATCAGGATGTGTCAATATCTTAATAAGTAATGTCTCTATGGAGTTTACTAGAGCTAAAGTGTCCAAGGGCTCATAAAAGTCATCGAGCAGGTGAGCAAAAGGACAAATAGTTCGTTTTCTTGCTTTCACAAGTTAATGTATTTTAAAATGCAGAAAAACAAAACAAAGCAAGCATTTACTTAATTGCTGCACTTGAATACAATTAAAGTACTACTAAGTGATGCTATACTTTATCCACCTACACTTTAGAGGCAAACATTAAAGTTTTGACTCCAGTTTTTACATTTTTGACAGCTATAGTTACTAGTTAGTTTGATCTGACCCAATATGATCTCATAAAATGTAAGATGAAGGACTGTTGTACACCAAACTACCAAAAACTACCAAACATTGAAAATAGTTGTCCAATAGCTGCTTACCTAGAGTCTAGTGAAGTGTGATATTTCAGGCCATTCTGCTGCAAAATGACCACTTTTAGTTTGGATACTTTAAACACAGTTTTTCTGGCAATAACTGTGTACTTTTAGTTAAATACCCTCTTTTACATTGTGGCATAAATACAGGAACAGGTTGATTAGACACAGCTGGTCCCTGATTCAAAACTGTTAAATGACTGTTAACATTCCTTGTTGGATAAACGGGCAAAACCGGTGAAAAATAGAAGAAATAGCCTTAAAAAATCATTTGAAAAGACAAGAAGATGTGTTTATTACCGCAAGTTTTATGTAGGTTGTACATAAAAGTACAGTACAATACAGTAATATGATGATTAGTGATAACCAGGATGAACAACATGAATAATTGGTTTAAGCTTGCAGACAATTTCAAAGATGAAAAATGAATCAAAACTGATCATATATTATTGTATATCATATTTGTTTGAACTTCCCTCACAAAACTTCCTTAAAAAGTTGTTTTAATTCTATATCATATTAACATAACAACACAATATCAGTTGTGTAAAATTGTTAATTGTTTGCATAACAATAGAAATAACAATACATACATTCATATCTCTCTTACTGTCGCCTCCCTTACAAAGTTATTACAGTATAACTGCGCGGTAATACTGCCGTCGTTACGGTAACGCTGGAGAAGCCACGCCTCCGCCGTGTAATCCTCCATGGACGATGAGGAGCTCCTCTCCGCTCTCCATCATCATCCGCAGAAAAATGCGAGCGGGGAGCGGTAACAAAATGTCAACTCGGGTCGCTCTCCCTCACCCGCAGACATGAGCGGAGTCCCGTCTGCCTCTTCCACCCGCAACAAGTCACTCTCACCATGCGGATCCACGGCAAAGTAGTTGTGATCGCCGTGTGTTTCGGAGTTTTCCTACTTTTGTACTTTTTGGGGGGCAACGCCGCGGACGATCCGCCGTTGAAACAAGTTGTTGAGGAGGAGGAGGAGGAGGACGGCAGCAACTCTACCCCGTCGCCCTCGGAGCTCGGACGCGATGTTGCAGCAAAGTTTGCGAGGAAAGCACCGGCGGGGGTCGGCGTGCGTGCAGAGGAACCCCTCAAGAGACGAAAAGAGGGTAAAGCGATCAACAGAGGGGCGAGCGTGAATGCAAAGAGGTGAGTTTGGTTTCTTTCGGTATATTTGCAGCCCCCCTTTCCCCCCCTTGCACGCATGTTTGCATTTGCGCGCACGCAGGAGCATCATTAACTCCTTCACGTTGCACAATCTCATCTTTGCTTTTTGCTCAGGAAGTTAAAGAGAGCTTTAATCGTGCTTTTGAGGGCGCACAGACATGCTCCCTCCATCAAACAGCCTACATTGTGCTCAAGGACGCTGGCTCCACAATAGCCTGATCTGTCAAGGGACACTTTTCAACATGCATATGGGCATCTGCTTGGCTGCGTTTTATGTCCTTTATTATTTTTTCCTCCCCCCCCCCCTCTCTCTCTCTCTCTCTCTCTCATGTGTCTCATTTACCGGACTGTGAATCACGCTGTTGCAATGAGGGCTTGCTCAAAATATCTGGAATGAAATGTGAGTAGGGAGCATGACTAATGTGATTATGTGCAAATGTTGGCACTATTTGCACAGAGGACGTCAAGACAACAGCACAGTGATAAATCATTACCTGACCTCTAAATCGTCATCACTTGACCCTCGAAGGGTTCCAGGCCTTTACATCAAACCTCTGCTGTTCTTTGAAAGGATTAAAGGTCACCTTGAAAGGCTTAAATTGCAATTACTAAGGAAAACAAATGAGCACAGGATGGGTTTTGGGTTGCCTCTTATAACAGTTGCAATGCAGCCGTGGTGAGATATTACTGGAAATGACAGACAATGGATACCCATCCTGTTGTCAAAGTCTGCCAAAACAACCCATGTGGGAGTGAAAAGCTTGTCAGGTGTGATTTTTTCCCTCTCTGGGTGGTTAAAGAGAAGCTGCATCACGGCAGATGATCTGATTAAGTCACCATCCTTTTGTCAAATTTAGACAAAAGGTTTGTCAGTTGCTATTTCTGTTCAAGGATAGGAGGCATTTTTATTATGTCTCCCAGCTTTCTAATTCCAGCCTCATCCGTTCCTCGCCTTTCCTCCTGGGTTTGAATGCCAGCAATGCCATAATGGCAACGATGTGGTTGCAGAGATACCCCAGCTCCGCCGCCATTCAATAATATGTATTCTACTCTAAAGGCAGGCTGGAGGTTTGGGACACTGTTAGGTAGATAAAAGCCATCAAGGCGTTACATTGAGAAAGGACCTTTGCGTCCTCCCAGAAACCACGTTCCTCCATGTGTGCTCAGAGCTGATAAGGGAGATGGGGTGAAAGGGGTCACTGGTGGCCGTAAAAATAACACTAACAGGTTTGGAAACTGCTCAAGACTGACTGCTGCGATTAAGGGGGAAACACACTGAGCATCTGGCCATAAAACCTTTCTTCGATTTAATTGCATGAGCTAATCGGGTGGATGTTTGGTTGAGAGTATAAACACCAGAGGAATCTGAAGAATGGCGTGTTGGATATTGATGTGGTTTATAAGGATAACAAGGATATATATTTTAGGACAGAAAATCCTTCATGTGCCAAGACTGTCCATTGTCACCTCCATAATTCCTGTTTATTTTATCATTGTACAGATATTTTGTTCTATAGGTGTGTTCACAAACTGCCTTTTCAGGTCTGTTCTTTTATTGTGTTCATCTCTAAACCTCAGCCGTGGACAGATTTCCTGTGCAGCATGCATATAGACAAACATCCCTGTTTTTCCTAATCATATCATTTCCTCTTGACACATCACACTACTTCCTGTGGCTAAAAATAGAGAGAAGGAACTCCCCCCTAGACACCATAACACATGTTGTAGACTGCGGGACAACGGAATATGCAGACATCGAACTTTAGCTGATAAATAAATTAGTCACATGACAAAAATGAATCAACTTCAATCATCACTGATTGTGAAAACACCTCTGACACTTTAAAGAGCGGACAATGTATCTGTGATGTCACCCACAAGTTTCTGAAGAGCCGTTTTGAAGCTCAAAATCGGAGGCGCTGGTTGCCGCCATGCTGGATGTACTACTTCTTCCACCTCCTGGCTAATGTAAAAATCGGCAAAAATGTGGATCATCAGTGGACCTAAGGTGAGCTGAATGATGCCTGGGTGCTCAAATAAGCCACCTGTAACACCACCTACCTGTTAGTCAAAGCCCCCATGCAGTTAATTATATATGACTTTAAGCTTTAATATAATTTGAATTGGTGAGTTCTATAAAAAAATCACCCTCAGTACAGTTGTTGTGAACAGGTAAATTAGCTATAGAGACCAAAACTGTTTTCTGTACCAGACTGTAAACATGTTTATTTCTGCTGTGAAGCTGGACATTTTAACATGGGGACTTATGGAGACTGACTTATTCTGTAGCCAACCTTGTGTCCATTCAAGGAACTGCTATTTTGGCATTTCAGCATTGGCTTCACTTCACAGCCACAGAGGCTGCCACTTGGAAAACACCAAAACATGCCTGTTCCAGATTATCAGATGTGAGATTTAGCTGCTTTTCTCTGCTTTAGTCTGCAACAGAGCCTCATATATTCCTCCAGTCTGATCTCTGTATTACCTCCAGTCATGTCTCAGATGCAGAATAATACAGATGTAACTCCTCTATCCGCTTTGTTATATTGAATTGAGGCCTGAATCTACAGGATTAGATGGGTGTCGATACTTTGTGTTGAAACAAATCCCCTGCCCTGTCACCTCAAATATAGTTAAGCAGCCCTCCTCGCAGTAAAGAAGTCACACTCTCGCGGTGGCATTATGCATAGCTATAAAAATGTCATCTTGCATGAGTGAACACTCTTTCTGCTGGGAGTGTTTTCAAATCTCCTTCTTTGCCTGTGTAGCCTGACGGGGTTGGAAAGGGTGCCTGTGTGAGCCTCATCGGGGCAGTTAAATCTGTCTAACTCACTTTTAGATTACAGTATGAGTGAATGAGTCATAGAGGGTGTGGAAGGAGAAGCTAGAAGGACTTGCATTGGGGAAAATCTAACATTTCTAAAGTCGTTTTCCTGGAAGGACAAAGATAACTGTCTCTTAACACCTTTCTTAATCTTGGAATATTAGGAATTGGGGTTTATAACAATTATAGTCATGAAATTATACAGTATTTAACAGATTAGTTGTTTGTTGCAGCACTGTTTATGAATAGCGTTCAGTCAAGTTCTTTGCCTGGTTTAGTCTGATAATTTCTGAGCAATTGCAGTTTATGCCTGTTTATACTGGGTAGGCACAATGGACTGACTGAATTGCTAACGGACACTATAATTAGAGGTTTAGGCCCTGATTAGAGGCATTCAGGTGATGCTGTTGCCAATGATTAAGCACATTTTTTATTTCAAGAGACATACCCAACTTTGTTCAACAATGTCTGCACACAGTTGTCGTCTAATCTGCCATTATTTGTTCAGCGCCGATGTAGCTCACTAGGAAACCCAAGACTCGGTAATGATAGACCTAAACTGAAACACACCCTGGCACACGGTAGTCAAGGTAACTTAGTCTGAATGTGTTGATCTGGGAAGTGAATCTGGTAAACCCCTTGCATCCAGCCTGTGCTTTAAAATAGGACATATCCTGACACATCGACAGGAAATTCTCCACAATGATGCACACCGGTGTGCAGGCTTACTTAAATGACCAGCTCTTGTTTCTCTTCGAGCTATAGAACCAGTGGCTGACCCAACTACCCAACTCAGCAAGACATCCTAATGGTTGCAAATCATCTCATCGGCTGAAGGAAATGAAAACAGATACTCTGGATCTCATGAAAATTTGAATCAACTGACTGTGGTTTAAAAAAAAACTGTTCAAACTATTTTCAGTTCTGTTCAGTTTTCTCTGCTTTGACACCGTTCTTGACCTCTGAAAACTTGGGATTAGGATTTTTAACAATTATAGGTACAGTATTTGACAGATTAGTTGTTTGTTGTGCCCTGTTCATGAATAGTGTTCAGTGAAGGTGTAGCATTAAGTTCTTTGGTTGTCTCTGGTTGCCGAGTTTAGTCTGATCATTTCTGGGTAATTGCAGTTTATGTCTGTTTTGGCCAGGCACACAGGACTGACTGAATTGCTAAGGGACACTATAATAGAGAGGTTTGGGCCCTGTATTAGAGGCATTCAGGTGATGCTGTTGCCAATGGTTAAGCACATTTTTTATTTCTAATCTGCTGCTCTTTGTTCAGTGCCGATGTAGCTTACTCAGAAACCCAAGGCTCTGTAATGATAGACCTAAACTGCAACACACCCTGGCACACAGTAGTCAGAGTAACTTAGGACATATCCTAACGCATCAGCGCAAAATTCTCCAAAATCATGCACTTCGGTGTGCAGGCTCACTTAAATGACCAGCTCTTGTTTCTCTTCGAGCTATAGAACCAGTGGCTAACCCAACTCCCCAACTGTCTCACCACCCAAGCTTTCCTGGTGGAACTAATTATAGTAATTCATTCGTTGAGCACCAAGCCAAACATCACTTTCTGGTGTATCATATACATTCTCATCCCGAAGCATTTGGTTCATTGTTTGATGGATGGTTTACTGAGTTTCTCTTTTCTTTTTTTCTTGTCCATACAGTATGTCAGTACATATAAAATGTCATCAGGTCTAATAAGGACATCTTGGGTGAATAAAGACTTGGACCGATTCATATTGACGGATATTCAGTTTAGGCTTTCAGCAAGACATCCTGATGGTTGCAAATCATCTCATCGTCTGAAGGAAATGAAAACAGATACTCTGGATCTCATGAAAGTTTGAATCAACTGACTGTGGTTTAGTTAAATAAAAAAAAAAAAACTATTTTTAAACTATTTTCAGTTTAGTTTCTGAATTTTCTCTGCTTTGACACATCTTGGCAACTTGTTGAGTGAAGTGCAAACCATTCATAAATCCTGCTAACCGGTATCTGTAGTATCTGTAGGTTTCATTGTCATGTGTCATGTCAATGTAATATTTTGCGCCTGTTCTGAACAGCAGATTTCTGTTCTGCCCACTGGTTCAAAACCAAAGTGAACATATTGGATACACGTCTACCAAATGACCCAGTAATATGCTGATTAATTAAACCTTTCAAGGTGTTCTTTTGTAGTTGTTAGTCTTTTGCTCTTGCTGCTCTCTACATGCACATTTTTCCTTGACATTATCTTTGAAGGCGCTGCCTTTTTCTCTCCTTACATGATTTAAGACGGCTGGCTGTGGTGCTTTGTAGGCAGAGGGCTCCTCTTCTGCTCACTCTGCAGCCAGTAATGAATTCAGTCCTTTTGTACCTCTTCTGTGCTGTTTGACTGCTTCCAGATGTTGGGACCGGTGCCATGACACAAAACATCATTTGTGCAGCCCGTGCTTTATGCA
Source organism: Protonibea diacanthus (assembly GCA_028641955.1). Lineage (NCBI taxonomy): Eukaryota > Metazoa > Chordata > Actinopteri > Sciaenidae > Protonibea > Protonibea diacanthus. Next base: position 24,791,625 of record CM053978.1, on the reverse strand, counting down.
ACAAAGAAATATCTTTTTGTTTTTGTTTTGTTTTGTCATTCCATTTTATGCAGAAATCATTTCAAGGACATTTTATTTTTGCATGACTAAGTGCGGTGTAATTACAGTCGTGAAGGCGATATGGATTTCATTTTCTGCAAGAAAATAGGACTGTGTGTTCAACAACCTTGACAGAGCATCAGCCTTTGAAGCATGGCAGACAGATTTCTCAGCACCTTCTCATTCATCCTAATCTGCGGTTCATCATTGTCCCTCAGCCATGCAGAAAATGAAGTGTCACGCTTGGAGACTGCCCTGCAACCCATTTGTCAAATTTCACTCTTTTCTCTCCTCAGATCCTTTTTTTTTTTGGTAGACTGTTTGCTGCCTCAAGACTCAGAGGAAATCCTTCCTTTTTGGTAGATACAGTCTTTAGTCATAAAATCCATTTGCCTTCCACTGTTCTCCTAAATAAAGCTCCATGCTGAAGAAAAGGGTCTCTGTTTTCTCACCCTGCGGCTATGACAACATTCATGTAGAACATGTTGTTAATACAACAAGCCCCATGCAGTGTGTGTGTGTGTGTGTGTGGAGGACAACTAGATGATGTCTGTCTTAGCTTCAGGCTCCCCCATTGTACAAATGTTTCCTTATCGTAGTGGGAGATGCTCTGCACTGCTGAGTGTATTTTCACTCTACAGCAGCGCTGGCTTTGCAGAGAGAGCAAATTTCTACATCAGATAAAGGAGGAACAAAGTGGGAACAAAGCTAGAGAAGAAAAGAAGTGTGTGCCTGTGTGTGTGTGTGTGGTAGTGTGTGTAGGCAGAGTCGAACAATATACAAAGGCACAGATGTCACGTCTGACAAAAATCCTCGACTTCACACCTTGTCTGACAGGATGGAGGATGAATGTGGCGATCTGCTGTTTTGTTGAACGCTTCACTCGTTTCCTCTGTCTTGATTCTCATAAAGTCCCGAATGAGTTTCCGAGCTGCTGATGTGCTCATGAAGTGACATGTCATTACTGTTCTACAGTGACATGTTGACAGGTGAGGAGAGTGTGCACATCCTCTGGCTCTCTGAGACAGGTGGAAGAGTTTTGAACAGATATTTGCCCAAAAGTCAGGCATGATATTACCAGTCTGTGTTTCACCAGGACACATACAACGTATTTTGGTTTATTTAACATTTATTGTACAATAATTATAAATTATTGTATTTATTGTAAATAAATCTTAACTATAGATTTTGTCAGCTATATTGTCTAACAACTGGCTAGTCTGTTGTAGTCAATTCCTTGAGTTGTAGTATGACTTATTATTTATTAATTATATTAAACAAATAATTAAATTATCACTCTGTCACAGTGTGACGTGTGAAAAGATTGGACTGTTCTTTTTGTCCACGTGGCAACCTCTGTGGCAGTGAAGCCACCTGGAAGTGCCAAAAACTGCAATTCCTCGAACGGCCACTTGAGGCTGGCTACAGACCAAGCCAATCTCCATAAGCGTCCATGTTAAAATGTCCAACTTCACAGCAGAAATAAACATGTTTACAGCCTGGTACAAAAACAGTTTTGGTCTCTATAGCTAACTTCCATGTTCATGACAACTGTACTGAGGGTGAATTTGTAAATAATGTAACTGTTCAAGTTATATTAAGGCTTAATGTTATGCATAATTAACAGCATGGCAGGTAGAGATGGCTTGTTTGAGCAGCCAGGCTTCATTCAGCCTGCCTCAGATCCCATTCTGACTTTGATAATGGCTCCTCAGAAATCTACATGGGCACGATGTCCATGTCTTTGCCTGATCAAAAAGAGCAACAGATTAGAATATAGGTCAGTGATCAGTTTGCTAGCAAGCTCAACAGTTGTTGAAGCATATGACCTTTTTAAACCACGATCACAATATAGGTCTGAAAAGAATCATAATTTTAAAAATTGCTCAAATAGTTCAGCCCTATTTCTTCCCTTTTAGTTCTGCCACTGAGTCTGTAATTACAAATGCATGTGGAGCAGCAGAGCTTTGTTCACTAAAACTAAAATTGTTCCTTGTCACGTTTTCAGGCTGAATTACAGGCAAATGTGTATAAGTAATGCACAACACATTTTCCATTTGATGAAATCATGCAAGCAGGAAAATATGATGTCTGAGATTTGAATGTTATCCTTAATACAAAGCATGATATCGCTGCAATGAAGTGGATACATGTTAGGTTATTGACTGCTCCAGTGGAAAGGTTTAAGGTGTTCAAGTGCTGTTTTATAGGCTTTTCATAGTATAAGGGGAAGTCCTGAATGGCTATATAATTTGTGGATTTTTGTATAAATATATTCATGGGCATGTTGTGTTTAGGTTTTTAAAATCACCACAGACCATCATAATTTGTGGCCAAAATGAATAAAGGCAATGTTTAAAATTCCATATAGGTCAAACCTAATGTGGATGTTTCAGATGACGCTTTTCTTCTTGAGTTCTTTCTTTTGGTTGAAGTTTTGACTCGAGCAGAGTTCAGTACATCTGTTATTGAGTACACATTGTTCTTCACAAGCTCTGAAGTACACAGGCCAATTTGCAAGCGATGAGTGAGGGAAACAAGGTTTATGAAATCACTGATTGTCAGCAGATCCAAACCCCCTCTACTTCTCCCACACATGACCTTGATTCACTTAGACCAGAAAACATTGTTGAGTGAAGAAAAACTTGTATTATGTAAATAATACAATGAAAAGATGGTGTACTAATGTGCCTTTTCTCCTTTTCATTCCTGTGCTTTCGTGTTTTTCAGTAAACCTCAGAGTAATGTGGCCCGACCTGTGAGCAAGCGGGCCCGGCCGGAGGAGGTCATGCACCTGGCTGTGGTGGCATGTGGGAATCGTCTGGACGAGACCCTCACCATGGTCAAATCAGCCGTCCTGTTCAGCCTCAAGAAGATCACGTTTCACATTTTTGCTGAGGACCCTTTGGCCCCACAGTTTGAAGAAAAGGTAAGAATCCTCCACTGGACTGACACAAACATATACAGTCCAGATTTTTACAAAAACGGGCAGAAGCCACAGAAGCGTTACCTCTACATGCAGGACTGTTTTTGGTTTATTTTCTGCGTATACTTGTTTATTGAGTCCCCTGACTTCTGATTTAATCCAGCGCATGTTAAACATTCCTCCTCTCTTTGTGATAGATGATATCAAGATCAGAGCAGTTTTAACTCTGCCTCTGTGACTCACTCTAGTATAGACGTATAACCCTTTTATCTCAAGGCTGCGGTGTAATATATCACCAAGACATCCTGCTTTTTTCTCCAGTGTATCACTTCAAAGTCACCTTTATGGAGGTGCCTGGCATGATTTTGATTACACCCACCGATATTGTAACTAACAGTCTATTAACACCACTTCAGCTAATGGACCTAAAGCACCCCAAACAGCTTTAAATCCAAAACTCTGAACCTGTGAGCTTGCCTTCACGTGTGCGGTGAATCATTGCCATGTGTTATAAATCCCCCCGTGGAAGACAGGGAGTCAGGCCCTATATAATGTGGCACATATGCTGGATATGTACAGGAATGAGCTGAGGTCCTGCCAGAGACACGGTGCATGTGTGTAGAGGGAGTTAGAAATGTTGCCTTTGGTTTCTTGTCCTCGTCAGCACAAACCCTGCCAATTGCTTGCAGCGCTCTCTCGCTCCTTTCAGGGCCAAACTGTTAAACTGATGATTACACAGGGACTCAGCGCCTAACAGGTCGGATAACACGAGCTTTAGCGATACACTCTGGACTTTAAGAGGGTGCCGTCTCTTGTTTAGACTGTAGCTCTTTAATAAAACAACAGCTGGCGGCTGCATGCCTTCCTCACAGCACCACGAGACGTGACTTCATTGTTTTAAAAGGTCCGTCTTTACAAGACATTTAATGTTGAGAAGTCTGAAAAGAGAAAGAGATATTAGCTTTCAGAATAATGGCTGTTTATACATTCTCACGTTTTTTCCCTTTAGTAAACCTTCAGACACTTCCTCTGTGTAATATGTGATGTGTTACTTCCAGCTGAAGCAGTGGCCTCGCGCCATCACAGCCAAGTTCCAGCACAGGATCTACCCCATCACCTTCTCTGTGGGCAACGCTGACGAGTGGAAGAAGCTCTTCAAGCCCTGTGCCGCTCAGAGGCTCTTCCTCCCCGTAAGACTCGACGCTTCTCTCGTCTCAAATCCTCTCCTCGCATAACGCCATTACCCAGCGTGATGAAAACAAACTTTTTTTTTTAAAAGCAGCATTCATCCATTCCATTTCTACTTAAGCTGCATTTTCCTAGCCTTCATTCTGTCCCAGTGGTTGCATGGTTCTAATTAATTACTTACTTGTGTGATTATTGATGATTTCACACCTTTTCTGCAGCATTTACTTAACAAATAAGCCCTCTCCAGAGACTGGATCCAGTAATTTCATCAAGTGAAGGCTGTGCTTCGATATTGATTTTCTTTTTCTGCTGCTGTTCATTGAAATAGCAGCCAGATTACTTACCATGTAATGAACATAGTGCAGGTCTGACAGATCTATAGGTGTTTGCTCCTGCCGCAAGGTAAACTCGGAACATTCACTATTGACTGTTAGGAATACCTTTTGAGGACCTCGTTGGTCTTACTGCCTCTGCACCATGCCGTGTTTACATTGGTCCATCTTGATTTAGAACCACCACGTAGATGTTTTGATGCTGTAAAACTTCACCTGTTCTTAAAAATAGACTTGTGTCAACCCAAGGCTAGGGTCAGACATGCACATACATTGTGGATCTCTTCTACTGTAGAAACCCAGCCAACAACAACCTGCAACTTTAGGTGTTGTAGCCATTGTCATGGGCTCTGTTTTTATTTCTCCCTGCTCTGCTTTGAGGACGCTTCCTGGAAGTAAATTTCGGCACGGCTCAGGTACTCTCAGGGGGAAGATGATGACAGCTCTTTATAGCACAGGAAGCACGACAACATGAGTTTAACCTGAAAGAGCGCTGCATATCCTTTCATATAAATCGCACCATCATAGCGGTGATGATCTTTTTACAAATTTCTCACAGAGGTTATGAGGACTAAGTGTGGTGAAAAGGGGGCAGCCAGACGAGGTTTGTTAGCCCTCTGATTTGTTGCCGTTGGGAGCTGCTTTCACAAAGTCTGTAAACAGCAGACTATAGTGCAGAGTGCCAAATGCTTCCACACACTGTCCCAGATGCTTCCGTGTCGTGATTTGTTTCTTTTATTTCAGATAGGTCAATAGGGCTGATGGTTAATTATAAGAACACCCTCTGCTGGACCACGTTTACAGTTACAGTTTGGAAAATATATCTGCATTTGAGCAAAAGTTTGAATTCTGAATAAAAATTGAGGACCCTGTTTCATCGTAATAATCAGGTTGAGTTAATATTGTTAAAATCATGCGTATCCCATAGTAAAAATATTTCTTCCAATTGATGTAGCGGTGCGAGCAAATAAAGAAACGATAATAAAGAAATGTTCTGCATCCTGCACCAAATTCTTAACCTCCACCTCCACATTTTCAGAGTCTGGAAAGAATCCAGCAGCAGGCCTGTTTGATGGTTGCGGAGCACAGAGAGAGAGAGGAACTGGCAGCCCTCTTGTCCCGAGGGACCTGCCTGCAAAGGTCTGCTCTCAGGGGGGAGCTCGTCAGGAGGCCTTTTCATTATTTAATTAACTACTAATAACTACTGACAGTTCTAAGTTATTACATGTAAACGTGGCAGAAAATGTATATATTAAAATCATCAGATAATATAATAAAGTCAAATAATGTAAATGTAATGTGTATTATTATATACTTTATATACATTATATACACATATTGTCTGGTTATTACATTATTGGCATAGCATTAAAAAAAAGTGTTATCCGATAATGTAATAACACATAAATAGGATTTCTTGGAAATGAAAGATTTTTTTGCAGTTTTTGTGCAGTTTGCTCATCAAAAATAGATTTTGTGGATGTCAAAGTCGTCATATTCATTCATCAAGGGTACCTACTAGCACTGTCTCTCCTTAATTATGGTTGTAAGAGCCAATTTGAGAATTATTAGTTGTACAAAATCCTTATTGTTCAGTTGCTTAGATTTGTAAATTATATACATATATATCTTAACCCCCATATATATATATATAATTTAATGTATGGAGGAATATTATTTAATACAATACTGTGAAGTGCATATGGTAGTTAGATCACTTAGTGGAATGTGCTAGAATTCAGGAAGAGAACAGTGGTCATGTGCACATGTGATTCCTCAGTGTCGTGAAAAAGTCTAATCAGTCTAGTTATTACTAAGTTATTACGTTATTGGTTGCTACAGTTGACCATCTCACAGCTGTACTGTATGAAAGATGTTTGACCTGGTATCTGAACCTTTTTATTCACACATAACCAAAACTTTTCAGTTTGTGAACCTCAGTGGCAGAAGTCAGAACCGTTCCTAAAAGTTCTGTTTAAGGGAAGCTACGGGTTTTGTTCCCATAGTGGAAAAATGTGGATAGGTTTCAGTGTTGACCAAAACCCTGACCCGATTTTCCAATCATATTGTCATACTCACTTCATTTTGGTCAACAGAGTTCAGCGTGGTGTTTAATTGACAACATTAAACTACTGTAATCATTCTTAGTGGGTTTCACAACACTCACCACACAATAGATCCACACTACACATGATTTATTAATTTCAGGTCATCTTGGATACAAGCTTTATGGAAACCTTTGATCCTAATTATGTGGAGAGCTGCTGTGTTTCTGTGGTTTATACTCCAATAAGAGTGTAACCACACCATTTGCAGAGCGCCATTCGTGTCGACATTGTTCTCCTACTCAGGGAGTCTGGTCCACAGAGGCTATTATTGCATAGCTGTGGATATGCACACAAAAATTAGGCTGTTGAAACAGTGGGTTACTGCTCCATTCCAGGCTTTTTGTTATTGATTACTGCTTTGCCACACTCCTTGCTGCTATCAGCAACATAATCCAACAAAGAGCAGGCACAGTCTATGATCAGACACGCTGCAGCATAGAGACGTGACTTTGTACTCGACTTGTAGCTCTACCCGCTGTCTTTAAGTGGTCTTTAATGACCCTGCACCTCCGGACTTTATCAGGCCAGTTAGCGGTGCTGTAACTCTGCTGCAGAACCTCTGCCTGTGTCTCTGTTGTGTATTCTAAACGGCATATTTTGACTGGAACAAGTACGCATTGTGACATATGGTGAAGGCTTGCTAATGTACTCTGTCCTCACTATATACTGGAAAGTCACTTCACAGTGTGAAATCTAGTTTAAACTCTCAAAGTTTCTCTGAAGTCTGGCCGGTAGTGGAGACTAAAAACCAAATCTTATCTTGGCCAAACTGCCCCGGTAGTTTTTCTGCCATACATCGACAGCACAATTCATCAGTGGACAACAGGAAGTAATTATCTCATCTCTAACTCATCTTATTGTTCTTAGCAGACAGTGCACGTCAGCGTTTTCTCCTCCTCCCTCTGTGGCCCACGTCAGTGTTTGATGATGTGTGAATTCTAAGATGTTCCACCGGAGATCAGCTCTGTCCTCGCACTGACTTTTTGTATTGTTTTGTTTTGTTTGCGTCACAGCATCAGCAAACTTTCTGAGGAAATTGTATAATGATGATGAAGTCTCTGGATTTGCATTTTTCCCACACTGACTGAACCTCTTGATAATGTCTGCATGGCTCATCATTTGATTTTATAAATATTAGAGATGCTAGAATATGTCCATCTATTGTAAATGTGTTTGTAATAACCTTAATTTATATTTCTTAATATGGCAGCCCTTTTTTAATTAATGCCAGACTGTATCCCGTTGTTGACATGTGTGTATGGGTTTCCAAGGTAATTAGAATAACTTACACTGTGTACACTAATTAATGGTTAAGCCCTTGGACTTAAGGCTGCATGCCTTCTACAATAACAGCTGGCTAACAGCTCTGTGCAATCATTCATCCTCTCCTCTGATATCCACTGTGTGTGTGTGTGTGTGTGTGTGTTTCTCTGCTCAGAAACCCAATTTCAAGTGGCGTCCCTTGTCTTCACAGCCAAAGCTCTGCATTATCGAACACAATTATCGGCTGAATTCCATTATTGGAACAATAACAATAATTGAATTTTCCTACTTGTCAGCCACTGACATGACATACGTCCCTCTTATTAATATGCGAGTGAATCAGTGCCTCAGAGAGGAAGCTGTTTGTGCAAACAGAGAGGAGAACATCTATATTTTTGCTTTGTATAAAGGATCTGTGACTATAAAACAACAGCAGGTTTACATCGCTACAGGTTTGACTGTTTTAGCTCATTTTTAGTCAGATCACCGCTTTGGTCAACTGAAATATTTCAACAACTATTGGATGGTTTGTGCAGTCTCCTAGAGGATGAATCCTACCGACTATGGTGACTTTTTTATCGAGCGCCAACATGACATATTTGGTTTGAAGCGAGATGTCTTTATAACAATTTCATGATTCCCATTATATTTCATACACACATTCATGTCTCTATCTGAATGATCTCTGAACCTTTCATGTAGCGCCATCACCTGGTCAAAAGTTTAATTAGTTAGCCTCATTTGGATGTTGGCATGCTGATGAGTGTAGACTGAAACTTCAGGTTTTGATTCTTGTAGACTAAGCTGACCCTCTATATTTTAGAGTTATGTTATGTTAATACGGTATGTGTCTGGGAGAGTATGCTGTTTGTGCAAAAGGGGTGAACCTAACATGATAGAGAGACAAAATAGTCTATTTTTTTCCATGTAAAAAGGTTCACACTGTCACTATCTTTTTAGTATTACATGGTGTAATACTCATTTTAGTTCTTTAGATGAAAGGGGTCATAAATTCTTAAATGATGACTGTAATTGTGTCCTCCCAGGTCATCCTTAAAGACGTGGACTCGTTACTTTACGTAGACACTGATGTGCTGTTCCTGCGTCCGATGGACGATATCTGGAGTCTCCTCAAGTCCTTCAACAGCACCCAGCTGGCTGCCATGGCCCCGGAGCACGAAGTCCCAAAGATTGGCTGGTACAGCCGCTTCGCACGGCACCCCTTCTATGGTGTCACAGGGGTCAACTCTGGCGTCATGCTGATGAACCTCACGAGGATCCGCAGCACGATGTTCAAAGTAAGGTCAAAACATGGTCGTGTTTGCTCCCACTCTGATTGGTAGAAAGCTATAGTGGGCTGTGATTTCACTTTTGCATTCTGAAGGAGTGTTTTTCTCCGAACTCAAGTCCCAGGCAGAGAACTGTGAGTGGGCTGTGATTGAAGCTTTCTGATTACCACACTAGCATCACAGACTTCTGCCCTCAGAACTCAATTTAGCAGCTCTCCAGCTCTTAATACTGCCGGCAGATTGCAAATGGAAGAGGGAATGTAAATGTGCTCCTCCTTTGATGATGTGTTTTTAGTTTGAAGAAAAAAAAAAGAAGGCTTCTCTTGAGCTGTTTTTTTGCAAGTGAACATTGTTGGTGGTATTTCAGAACAGCATGATACCCAGCGGGCTGTCATGGGAGGATCTTCTTCATCCACTCTATCAAAAATACAAGAACCACATCACCTGGGGAGACCAGGACCTTCTCAACATCATCTTCCACTACAACCCAGGTACAGTACTTTTTGTCATCAATAATGATCACAACTCATGCTATTATCACACTGAAAACACATTATTTATCTCCAGAAAGAGGCTTTAATCCATTTGAATTACTAGTCTGCACATAGCAGTGTCACACTATTAATATGTCCACATAAATTGTGTCTTAATAAACCCGTCTGCGTTATGAATCTGAATCAGTAAACGCATGAGGCTATGTGGCTGCAGGCAACAGCAGACTTCAGCAGCAGACTGAGCTCCAGCTGCAGCGACCAGATGTGAGCATTAAGTGCTCAGAGGCATCAGCAGAACTGGCATCGCCGGCGTTTGCTTGAAAACACAATCAGCGAAGTGTTTGTTTTTACGTGCTACGGCTTTGCGCTTCTTGCTGTCTCCAGAGAAATATTCAAGTTAGCCCATAAACTGTGTTCTGACTTCTTTTTTTTTTGCATGTTCTGAGGCAGGAAATACTTTGAAAGGATGTGATGTCTCCTCAGATCAGGACATCATGGAGCTTAAGGGGGGATCAAATGGAGCTAGTGTTTAGATTCATGCGTTTGTTTGGTTCAAATGGGAAAAAAAAAATGTCAGTATATTTGTATATGATTTTGCTTTTTTTGTGTGTGTGGTCCACCGTTGAGCTGCTGTACTGGAATAGTTGGAGTTTGATTGCTCTGCTCAGGCGTACCTTGCAGTGTAAACAATTTAGTGTCAAGTCTTTGCTTGGGTGCAAGTAAACGATAAATGTGAGGAAAGAGACAATCAAGCTGCACAGAGGAGGATGATGTGTCCTAAACGGTCCATCTTTCATCTTTTTTATTCTCTTTTTTTCCCCTTATATTGTTTGCGATGTTGATGCATGGAGCAGAAACAGGCTGTGTGCAGTCACGACTGCATGTCATGTGACATCCAAGAAGATATTTTGCCATACACATCTGTTACCATGGAAGAAAGACTTTTGGTTTATCACATTTTGAGCCAATAGATGCAATATACTGTATGAAGCCTGAGAAAAAAGACATCAACCTTTGAATGCAGAGACCTGTATAAACTGGGTGAGTGAATGAGCCTCTACCCTGGAACACTGTGTCCACATTGATGCATCCATTGTGGGAGAACATATTCTCCTCCTGCTGGCCATTTGCTGCCTACCTTTTCCACTGTTTCACGCTGCATATCTAGTTTGCTCTTGAAAGACTCATGCAAGTCATAAAAACAACCTACTGTGGTCCAGTGTGGATCATAAGCTGTGGTTCTATATTTATGTGGGTATTTGGTTACTCCAACTAATAAAAGGGGGTGAAATGCAGTAACGGGTGTGTTCTTTATGAGCAAATCACTTATTCGTGTCCTGTGGAATCAATCAAGCAATCTACTAATCACAAACTTGCCTATGTTTGGTTTAATATATACATATAGCAATGATGTGTGTTCCTTTTCTTTCTCCAGAGTGTCTCTTCATCTTTCCCTGCCAGTGGAACTACAGGCCTGATCACTGTATGTACGGCAGTAACTGTAAAGGGGCTGAAGAGGAGGGCGTGTCCATCCTCCACGGCAACCGTGGAGTGTATCATGACGACAAGCAGCCAGCGTTCAAAGTAGTCTACGATACAATACGTGATGTAAGTATCACAGATTATGGCATCATAAAAAAATGTTCCCAATTAATCTTCATAGATAATTAACACCTAATTATCTCAGATACAAAACACCATTTGAGTTTAATTTATCAAAGTGGCATGAGCATAAATAAACGCACAGGTGAGAGAAGAGATTTATCCGTAAAGAGCAGCGGCATCAGTGAAAAGAGCGTTTCACTGTTTGACGTGTTATAGCAGGAAGAGCACAGGTGTAGCTAATCACACTAACAATGGAGGTATTCCATTCAGGTGTGTCAGCTCCAGGGCATCCATCCTTAATGTGATTAGTTACACCTGTGCTTTTCCTGCCACGGCACTACAGAACATTGCTGTAAGTCAGCTCCTCAAGGCTGTGTACATTATAATAGAAACACTCCAAAGTGTTTCAGAACATTACTTCTACATTTTCATTCCATTATTATTATTATTGTTATTATTATTATTATTATTATTATTGCTTATTAAGTATTATTATTACGCCGAATGATGCCAGTGCGCTGAAACAAGCCACTGGTACCGGCATGTCACTCAAAGCCACCACTGTTAATTCTGCATAACTTTAAGCCTTAATATCGTTTGAACAGGTAGTTCTATAAAAATTCACCCTCAGTACAGTTGTTATGAATGGGGAAATTAGCTACAGAGACCAAAACTGTTTTTTGTCTGTAGGTTGTAAACATGTTTATTTCTGCTGTGAAGTTGGACAGTTTAATATGGGGGCTTATTGAGGGCGACTAGTTCTGCAGCCAGCCTCAAATGGCCTTTCGAGGAACTGCAGCTCCACACTGGCTTCACTTCACAGCCACGGAGGTTGCCACATGGTTAAAACCTATATGCCTTATGTTCCAGCATAGTCCCTTAAAATTCAAACTATAAATAGTAGGGATGCACCAGCCTCCTTAACTGCCATCGGCCATAAATAAAGATGACATTCACCGATGCTAGTGGCCGATGTTTATATGTTGATTTACGTGTCGCATGAACGCTGTGCTGAGGAGAAACATTTCTTTTTTCCTTTTTTTTGGAGGCTCTGAAATCCCGCTCCACACGTCTCTGGCACATCACGTACGCGCCGCGGTTTTGGTCCGTCCTGCTCGCGACTTCAAACGCCACCGGGAGAGTTTCAGAAGCGAGCGTTTAGCCCGCCAGACTTTGTTTACTTGCTCAGATTTGGCCATTTTCCCAGTGTATGTTCTTCTAAATATGCGTCTACACGTGTAAATATGCTACGTAGTTAATTAGTTTCGCTTTTGTCTGTATTTACGACCGGCAGTTTGCACGCGGTATTTTATTTTGAAAATCCACCGTATTCTCTTTTTCTCGCTTTTTCTGTGTCTGGTTTCCGCCCGCTCGAGGTGCTCTGTGTAGATTGACGTGTGCTGCTCATCAAGCGTCAAAAATAGAACAGACGCGTATTCAGCGCGTAGCCGAGCGTAGAGACGTTTCTGGGACGCTTCGAGAAAGATCCACGTTATGCAGTTTGCAATACATAACAAACATCGGTATCGGCCCAGAATTTCACAATCAGTGCATCCCTAATAAATAGGTAAATAGGTGAATATATATACAATATGGAGGAACAAATACATGCATATACTCGTACAAATACGAGTACAAATACTCACATTTTGTTAGATAGTTTACTATTGAAAAAAATAATACCATCTTTCCCATGGGTCCTAGAAACCCTTGGGAGTTTGTGAATCTGAGGGGGGAACAATTCAAGGCCATTTTTTAAGAAAACATACATAAATAGACATGTCATTAAAGGTGCTTGAATATATATATTTTGTGTAAGAATTTAAATGATTTTTATATTTTTTACTTGTCTACATCAATGTAACACGCAGATGCGCAGAACAATTGAGAAGTGTCCACACATCCATGTCTCTCTCTTTTTAATTTTCTGTGAAGTCTGCTCGTTTACATAACAACTGTAATAGTAATTAACCTTGAGCCTCAATGTATCCATGAATCCAAGGTCCATGAATTTCAGAGAATTATCCCTGGAAAGTCTTTGAAAATCCTTGAATTTAATGTTTAAGAAGGTGTGGAAACCTTGTAATGAAGACTGGAAGTCCAGGAAAACTGCTGTGGCTTTAATGACTTGAGCTGAGAAAAAGAGCAGCTTTGAGTATTTCCTCTGTGATACTAACACTCTGTTGCTTGCATTAAACAATCTGGGTCAGTTTTTAAATTTAGAATTTGTTTTCTCCGGCAGCAGTTAGTCCCCCCGCCTCCCTCTCACCTCTCTGCTCTGCTGAGATAAGCCTCTTAAAGACGGGCTGGGTCGTAATTTATGATTAATACAGAACACCACCACCTCACCCCACCCCATGCCGACACACTTTATAAATACCATTTAGCGTCTGATATTTTCCATTTAAAAAATTATCAAAGTGAAGCAGCTTTGGGTTTAGAACTGACACAGGACAATGTCTCTGTTCCCACAGTTTCCCTTTAATGACAACATGTTCCAGTCCCTGTTCTACCCCATCCAGACCAAGTTCCTGGACACGGTCAACACCCTGTGTGGTCGGATTCCTCAAGTCTTCCTCAAGCAGATAGAAAAGACCATGAAGAAGGTGTTTGAGCAGAAAGTGATCCGACACGCCAGGCCGCACAAATAACTGGATGGAGACTCCCTGACAACACAGAGGACTGTCCTCCTGTGAAATATATGTCATACCAGCATCTTCCAGACTGAACTGTCGGCTCTGCGTTTGCAGTGCACTCAACACATAACACTTCCTGGAATGAACGTGATGATCCTCTGGTGATGGGATGGGTAATAGGCCTACGTATACAGAGAAGCATACAGTGCTGGTCAGTGATGCCGTAGAATAGGTTTGCCTTATTGCCGTCTTAAACCTTTCACATCCCAGTTGAGTACAGTGATGAAACGTTGGAAAGCTGGAAAAAAAAGACTGCATGAATTATTTTTCTGTCAAGAATTATGAAAGTATCATCTCATCATCTCAAGTGTAGGCTAGAGAAAAAATTTGAAGTGTGTCAATAGAGCATTTAACGAAAAGTATCTACCTTTGTTTTTCCTCATGAACATGGTAAACACAAGTCGACTTTAGACTTTGGAAAGCTTTACTACTTGAAGTAGTAGATTTGTAGACCACTCCACTAAAATCATGTGAATGTTCCACCAGTACATAACTTGAAACGTGAGCCTGTGTGAATGAGATGAGTTGTCAGTCCTGGGTCTGTTCTGCAGTTGCCAAACGTCACAGACAGTATTAAATACAGCACAACAGAGCAAATATGGACTTTTTATGTTACATACCGAATGTTAAAATGCACTTTCAGAACGATGGTTGTTCGTACACAACATGTCCACGTTAGATGATGCTACACTGTCCAAGTGAATCCAAAGCAAAAGTGCTAGCATTTAAAGATTGTGACAGCTGATTATGTGCCATATGAATATTCATGTCTGCCATGCCTAGACGTGTGTTTGAGACGGTATCTTAGTTTGTTCTATGATGTGGGGTCTTTTGTGGGTCATATGTTTCAGCAGCATTACTTTCAATGTGGTGTAATGATCTAAATGTATCATTCAAACTGGAAACTGAAAATGGCTGTACAGTCAAAATGTGTTTCTAAATAAATCAATGCAATGTTATGAATCTGATTTAGTGTGGTGAATACTCCAGAGTTACACAAATGGAGAAAATGCATTCCTCTCTTTTTCAAGGGGCGGCTGTGGCTCAGTGGCACATCCAAGTGTCCTCGATCAAGATGATGCTGATGATGTTGATATTGATGTTCAAGATACTGAAACCCAAATTGCTCCCCTAGGCTGCACCATCAGTGTGTGAATGTGTGTGTGAATGGGATATGTAGTGTAAAAGCACCTTGAGTGGTCTAAAGATTAAAAAAGCGATAGATAAGTACAGTCCATTTGTCATAAGTGTATATTAATTACATAGCAAAGTGAGACATGTTTTAGGGACAAGCTGCTAACATAATCATTTGCTAGCTATTTTGAAACTGGAGGTGTATGTGTTTGACCAGTGGCTAAATGTTTGAGGAAACCAGTTGCTGTCCCATAAGGGTTTCAAGCAGATTTAGTCCTTTAAACCCAGTTTCAGTTCCTGAATCCGTGTCAGGGGCCTTGGGAACAACAGAAGAGCAAAACCAGTATGACAGTATACTGACAGCTTTACTGAAACACTTGTTCAGTTACGCAGTAATATGCAGCATGTTGTAATCTTTGTAATCTTTATCAAATGAGTACATGTCCATAGTTCTGTTCTTGCATGTTTTCTTTAATGACACACTGACAGTACACAGTAATGTAATGCATAATTGATGATTTCCCAAACCTGCTGACACAAAGTATACAAATGGTCCCACCTGCAATATAAAGAGTTCTGATTGTCTTGTTCCACGAAATCCACAAGTTTAAACGTGGATTTATAATTTCATTATTAAACTAATTCACACTATATTGTAAGCAGATGTGGTGGGAGCACAGAAATGTACAGATGTGTCAACATGCACATTCACATCATATTGTGACACATAAAATACGACTATATCTGTAATATGTTGCTATATTGTTACTTATTTTTATTTTTTTGGTTATTATGAATGCATGCTTTCTTTTATTGTTTAGGTTGTGATCATCGCGGGCTCTGTTGCTCTTCCCCGTGCAGCGCTTGTCTGTCTTGTCGCTGAGCAGGCTGTGACCTCACGGCGCCATATTAAAATGCTCCCTCCTCTTTCCCCCGTGAGATCGTAGCTTAGCAGCAGCTAGCCGCCAGTCTGCTCTTTACATCCACACGGCTGACAGAGGGCGACGACGTGATGGAAGTTGACTCGCTTCAAGAGGCGCTCAGAGGTCATCTCAGTTGATTTCGATAGATTTTGTGTTAATCGCGAGCACGTGTCGTAACCGTGCTTCCGTTACTGTTAGAATGTAAAAACAAACGGACTGCAGCTCTTAGGCTAACGTCGCTAGCTAGGACAAGCTAACGCTAACATAGCAAGCAGTTTCACGGAAATGGTTAGCTGTCTGTCCGATTTAACAGCCAGGCAGGGGAGCAAATTATAAATATGATACTTGTATTTGTCCGTGTGTCTGAATTCACATGTATTTGACAACTTGCTGACAGATATTTTTGACTAGGGGTAAAGTAAGCGGCCAGTGTCACCGGCTATCGGCAGACTAGCTGCTGTTCGCCGGCTATGCTCTTGGGGCTAACTTAGCGTGCTAGCCAGTACGCTAAACTTGAGCTAGTTCGAGCTAGGAGGCGACCCACTAGCTGCTAACGCTACGTTATGTAAATAGCTAACGTTAATTAGACAAAGTGCCGTCAGAGACCCGCTAACGAGCTTCATTTAGTCGGTTGAAGTAGGTAGTCTACTGCCGGTAGCTGGAACAGACATGATTTATAACAGCGTTATCAAATAGGCTAGGTTAAATCAAAGCCTGTTCATCATCATGAGGCTTATACATAACGTAATGTGTGTTTATTTACCCCGTGGTTTATTGTGTCTCCTCAGATTTTGATAAGAAATCAAAGAAGGAGGCATGTCCTCTCCTGGAACAGTTTCTATGTCATATTGCCAAGACTGGAGAGACCATGTAAGTGAACATTGCAGGCCCGATCATTTCCCCCCTCATGACTCCTTACAACACACACACACACATACACACACACACATTTATGTCTTCATTTTAAACTGATTGAAAATGTATGCATACATGTACAATCCAGGTATAATTTCATACAGAGGTACAGAATACATTCTGCTTTTCTGGTTGATGTCAGTGTAACTGGATTTTCATGTTTCTTTATAAATATGACAGCAGCGTCCAGCTGTAGTGTGCTTTGTCAAAGTCCTTCCTGTATTCTGATGTGTTGAGTTTTCTGTTCATCATGTTTCTTCTAGGGTTCAGTGGTCTCAATTTAAGAACTACTTCCTGTTTAAACTGGAGAAGGTGATGGACGATTTCAGAGCCTCGGCGCCCGAACAAAGAGGTCCTGCAAATCCCAACGTGGAGTCGATTCCTTTCGAAGACATGAAGGAGAGAATCCTGAAGATTGTGAAAGGATACAATGGGTAGGTGCTTGGCGTAAGCAGTACGTTTCTCTCTAACGGCCATAGTGTCAGGCTGACTGGAGAACTCCCAAAAGACAGCGTGGGTAGGTGTCCTCTAGCTCACCCTATTTACTAGACAGTGATGATACCACCTGATGAAGTTCCTCATCAGGTGTTTTGACTGTAAAATGCCATAGTATTGCTGATTTTTAGCATTTCCACAGTAGGCTTTTTACGGTGTCTCATTATGTGGCAATATCTGGCTCCATTATATAAATTAATTCATTAGTCAGGGCTGTATATATAATGTGGTTGTTTTTCCTGTGTGGGATAAAGACCACACATGTAGTACACTCTACTGTATTTACCGTAAAATGTTTGTCTGAATTCTCAGTGTGGGAACACTAACAATCCAAAATCCAACTCAGTTCAAAACATGCGCTGTGCTGCATTTTACAGCGTCACAAATCTCTCTTTACTTGAGCTCGCTGTAAAATATTGTTTATCTGCTATAAACGTCGTAGCAAGTGAATGAACGAGGAAGTCATTTTGGACACGTCCCAGTTCTCTGAGACTCTAAGGGACTTTTCTCTGTCTGAGGGATGACTTTGTTTTCCTGACAGTGAAGTCTTGTTCAGGCGTCACTGTCAGGAATGTTGGATCATTAAAACTAGAGTTCTACCTGGGTGCCAAAGTTTGGAGTCAAACCTGATGTGCATATATGATTTTTCAAATAAAGACACCTAGTCAAATGGACCTGAGGATCAAGATTGTCACAATACCAGAATTCTACTTTGATACGATACTTGATACCTCTTTCCATACAGCGACAAAAAGAAAACAGTCCTAGGCACACAAAAAAAGCATATTTAAAACAAACAAACAAAAAAATGGAATGAACAATCTACACACAGTGCTGGTACAGAAAGTCGCTGAACACACACTGAGGACCAGTTGCAGTGTTTCCCACAGAATGACACTTTAACTTACGTTTACACATTTCAGTTCACCACATTATTTTTGCATTTACTCAAGTTGCTTTAACCTGCTCACCATGCTTTTCCTTTTCTTTCACACACACACGCACACACACACACACACACACACACACACACACGTCTCTTGCTCTACACCACACACCTGCTTGCCCAGCCTCTCTGTATTAAACAGTCATTCAGAAAACAAACAACAAAAAAAGGAGTTGGCATTGTTCTTTAAAAACCTTGGTACTATTAGATACTATCAAATGTTTAATTAACAAAGATCATATGATTTTAAACATATCGAAAGTATCAACATGTGGTCAGTTAAATCAGACAAATGGCAGCAGCATGGTGTGTCAGTCATTAATGATCTATACAGAGTTCAGTGTGAGGACTTACTGTGAGAATTTTGGTTTTTCGAGTGTTGGCTCTGCAAAGTGTCATGGACCTTTCTTTCTCTTCACTTTGGCTAGTGTGTCATATACTTGATATTTTTCTCTTGAAGTGGCCAACTTGTTATCTGCTACTGTGAAAATATGAATAAATACATCTGAGCTGAGCCTTTTTCACTACATTTGACACAACTCCCACCCATGACAGTAGCCCAGCAGTACACCGCCCTAATGCTGCCCCAATGTGTGGTTTTAGATGGCAGGCTGGCATGATGTGTAAAGTGTGTAAATATCTGCCGGCTCCCGCCTTTTACACAGGCATCGATTGGGCTCTGTTACTACCTCTGCTTAACAAGAACTGTGCTGCCTCCGCCTCAAACTCTTATTATAAAAGGATAAAACAGAATGTTGGCTGAATAACTCATTTTCTATTTACTGAGCCTGTTATTTTTCTTTTTTCGCAATTTTAGAATTCCATTTACGATCCAGCGCTTGTGCGAGCTGCTCACAGAACCCAAGAGGAACTACACAGGAACAGATAAGTTTCTTCGGGGGGTGGAGAAGGTATGTCCTAAGCAACATGGCCGTTTTCTATAAAACTTGCTCACCTCTGATGCCTGCTTTCACTCATTTGGGATTTCTTGTGTCCCTCTAGAATGTAATGGTGGTAAGCTGCGTTCATCCAACCTCAGAGTAAGTGTCACGTGCAAACAAAACACCCCTATAACATAATGTAATGTCAACGTATTATGAAGTTTGGATTGAGAGTTTTGTGTTCCTGGATTTGATTGTGCAGGAAAAATGGATGCAGTGCCGTCAATCGAATGAACGGAGTGATGCTTCCTGGGAACACATCTGCTTTCACAGAGAGGTTGTGTTGGGGACAGATTCAGTCCTCGATCCTGAAACTCACAGATATTACAGCTAATATTTATCATTATTGTCAGAATGATTTTTTTCATTCCTTTCTGTCTTTTTTCTGTTGGCTTGTCGTTAGGAAAGTGAACGGTCCCGGGACTCCCCGGCCGCTGACCCGACCAAAAGTGTCTCTGGCCAACTCACTAGCAGCCAACGGCCTGCCAGACAGCACAGACAACAAAGACCTCAACACAGAACCAGAAGACGAAAAAGACTCCAGGTATGTGAGAAGCTACAACACACAGCAGAAAACCTGTTCTCCGTGTTCAACTTGAACCCTCATGTCAGAATCATGTCTGTTGCTCCTCTCTCTGTCAGCGAGGTTTCAGCATCGGGAGGCTCCCTGAGCAGCTCGGTGAAGAACAAACACCCGGACGCAGAAGAGGACATGGAAGCCGAGCAGCAGGAGGTGAAGAGACTTAAGTTCAGCAAGGACGAGGAGGAAGAGGACGATGAGGAGGACGAAGAGGATGAGCAGGATGTGGACACGATGAGGCCTTTACATGCCACCTGCCTCTCAAAAGAGGCAGAAGCCATGGTCCAAGAAGAGGAGGAAGAGGAGACGGTCGGGTACAGCAAGGAGAATGAAGCCTCCAGCAGTGCTGCTGCCACTGAAGACCAAGGTGGGGTTGTCTTTTCGTGTGTGTGTGTGTGTGTGTGTGTGTGTGTTTTATTTGATAAGTTTGTGTGTGATGTGATGAGGGGAAATGATATTGTGGACTGCTGAGGCTCCACATTAAAGAGTTCACACAGGTAAGTCGTTGTAAACAGGCTTTTAACGACCGCACACTACACTCAGTCGCTAGTTTATTAGGTCCACTTAAATAGATTCTAATACAGCAGTTCAACTTTATAGTCATTTTGGAGAGTGTTGTTTGTGAGGCTATTAAATTATGTCCGCGTTATACTGAGTTGTGTTTTTATGATTTTTGTGTGGGGAGCCATCATGATACAAAAACATCTCTGTATGATGCGATACAGTTAAACAAGACGACAAACTGCAGCCTCCTAAATGACCATAAAGTTGAATCAACGCTTCTCTAACAGAGTTTGAACACAAACTGAACATTAGACTTATTGCAGGACTGCAGTATCAGCCTGCATTAGTTTTAACTAGGCATGCCTAATAAACTGTTGGTGGGAATATGGGGCCTTTATGTAAGTTCTGTACACAGTCTCATCTGAAATTCTGATCTGCTTAATTAGAATATTCAGTAGCTCTCTAATTATTTCACAGTTTGTAAACATGGATCAAAACTTTCCCCCAGGAGCACCACCGAGGGAAATGCGCCATGCGATCATCTGACAGTGTTAGTCAGACCTGGAATGAAGGCACTAAGGCGACATGCCAAGGCATCAAAGTGAAAAAAAAAACATGAATTTATTACCTTAAATACATCAGTCCGTTTCTAAAAGCATCAATGAATAATGTATATTTGCTACACTGTATCACATTGACAGTGCCACTATCAGCATTTGGGTGTTACAGTCAAAGCTCACAACAACCACAAGCACGCAGTGACAAAATATGCAAATCTACAAAGAGGTCACCTGACAAATATGGTTAAGTGGTTGCTGACAGTTAAAACACAACTGGAACAGTGTTCCAACCCTCGCTGTTAGCTGTTACATGAGTGGTGCACTGACGTGGAGCAGACCCAGTGCCTTGCTCTGTTAGCTGTGAACACGCTGCACGCCTCATTCACGCCAGCTGCTGACAGCTCTTTCCAACTCAGTTTTGTTATTCACAATGTAGCATCAAGGGAAAAATCATATACTCACACATAAGCAGGTTAGCACCTGGATCAAGTTAGCCAGCCAGTGATAGTAACTTTAGTACATGAAGGTGTGCTCCACTCTGCCAGATGTATGGCTTCAAAACGAGAATTCTTTGACTCATTTTTACATGTTGATTTAATTTACTGTTACAGTGAAGTACATGTAATGTTACTAATGTTCTGTTGTCGGGGCCGACTTGACAGGAGAGGGCAGAGCTCCTGGGTGTTTGTCACATTCCCTTCTTTAATCTGAATGATTGGTCGGCGACTTTGAGTTTTAGATTGTGGTCGAGACAAAATGCTTAAAATGTGACCTGCTCAGCTGTGGTTAATTCCAACCAATGTTGAAAGACAGCTGCATGCTGAAGTTCAGCGTGACTTGATCTCTCCTATTGCGAGAAGACGTTCTAAGCATCAATACAGATGTTTAAAAGGTCCAAAGTCTTTCATGTCACATGGCGTCTGCGTCACATGGAGAGTACAGTGACTGACCATGTGACCAGTGACTGACCATGATTGGCATTTATATTAATATGGTTCATTTGCAGGTGATTTTATATGAAGAATTTCAAAGCCTAATGTGCACCATCTTTATACTAAGATGTCATTTGTTGAAAGGTTTATTACCCATGACTCTCACACTCTTGATATTCTACTTGTGTACTATGAATTAAATCCATTTTGTGAGCTTATGTGCATTCTGCTGAATGACAAATTAAGTAGTGTGTGAAGGCAAGCAAACCAGTCGTTAACGTGTCCTAAACTCTAAAGATTTGGGTCATATCACAGTCTGAAGAGGGTCAAAACATAGAACTTTCTCTGTGGTATCAATTAAAATGTCTGTTTCCACTCTTTGACCACAGAACCAACGAGCAGCACCCAGGCTGAGGTGTGTGCAGGCCCAGGTCAGGAGGCCGAGCAGGCTGAGAGGGAGGTGCCGTGCGGCTCCCAGGACGAGGGCAGTGATATGGATCAGACGGAGCAGCAGGCACCGGCAGGCGTCCTGGAGAGCCCCGAGACCAGCAGGGACAGTGAGGAGAGCAACAGTGACCCAGTCAGCAGCAGCAGCAGCAGTAGCAGCAGCAGTGGTAGCAGCTGTAGCATAGAGGAGAGTGCAGAAGCAGCCAGAGAAGACGTAGCTCTCGCTCCCTCCAGCAGTACGACTGAACCTCCTACAGAGGGCGCCATGGAAAGTGCCACCTTGAACACTGGGACCACTGAGGAGCCCATGGAGCAGGACTAGACTGAAGGCCCCCCTGCAGCTATGTGTGACCATAAACCAGCTTGTCCTTGAATCCAGCTTGACTGTCACTGGGAATGAGGATAACTGCACCTCGTACACAAGACGAACGCCTCGTTCCGCTTTTGGACACTCCTCCAAAATGGCTACCTGGCATTGATGTGGGCATACAAAAAAATTTTCATTTGAAGTTTTTTTTTCTTTTTTCTTTTTAACTGGAATATTTTATTGATTCTTATCATCTGTTTTTAAGTTTCCCTTAAAGAGGGTTGGTTTCAGCTGCCTTGAGTTTCTTGGCTGGATTCTTGTTTTTTATTTTGTTGGCAGTGGGGTTGTTCGGATGCTGGGGTGGTCTGGTGTCTTTTCTTATGCCATGCGCTCCAACAACGCTCCAACATCGGTAGTGTACATTTTGTACCCTTTAAGCCCAGTGTATCACACTACCAGGGTCAGAACAGAGCCACACCATCTCCCTTATTATTTATGAAATGATGTGAGCTGCCACCACCATTTCTGCTCTTCAGTAACACCCCACCACCACCATGTTGTTACTCCACCAAGTTCCACCTGGCTGTTGAGAACACGTATTGTTTTTTAAAATTAATTTCTCCATCCTGATGAGATGGGAGACTTTTTTTTTTCTTCATCGTGTCCTTATTATTTTAACCATATTTTTTGCAACGATACACTACCAATCCCACTGAACAGTACTATGACATGCTACCTTGTAGAGGGGTCTTCTGTAAAATTATATATTTTGGATGCATAAAACCACCATAATTTATATGATCATTTCAATTCAATGAGTTATTTTGGAGTATGTTTTTGTTTCGTCTGCCAGTTGTAGTTTCCAAAACCAGCTGTAAGTACAAAGATGACTTCTGCTTTCTTTGTATCGTGATGTCACCATGTTGTCTCACCGACCGATATCCAGAGCAGTTTCTGGTTCCAGTCCTACACCTGTTTTCTGCAGCTGTACTTTTTGATATTTAGAATTTTAAATTTCTGTAAAGTAGATTTTTGTAGATTGTAATACAGTATGTGTTCACTGCCTTTGTGAAACCATATATTATTGTATAATTTCTGTGTATACTCTGAATGCTTTGGCTTTCAGTAAAGTATTCAGAAACAGCAATAAATGTTAACATTTTTATGCGTGGTGGTCTTGCTTACTTTGACTTTTCTTACTGATGTGTGTCATGCCATTTTGACATGAAATAGTAACACAGGCGTTACCAGTGCTACTAATTGAGGTCCCATTCCATTCAAACAGAGTCAGGCTGCTGCTGTGCTGCATGTTGGCTCACCGGAAAAGGCTGCGGCACTCAATGGAACTGATCCTTAAACACTATTATTGGTAACACCTGTGTTGAAATGGGTGCTGTGAAGAAGGTCTGTTATAGCTTAATCTCATTTTATGTTAGTACTGGTAAATCCACTGGAACAATTAACAGCACACCTGTTAATTAGTTACACCGGTGCCAAAATGTCTGACATGAAAGAGAGATTTTCAGATCTGCCCTTGTTGGAAATTAAATTTTGGCTGCAGCTTTTCACTAGTTCAATACTGCACAGTAACTGAGTATTTATAGTATATGCCAGCAGACTTCATTAACAGGAAATGATGTAACAAGTGCGTCAACAGTCGTCAAACTGTGTCCTCAGAGCGCCCGCTGCCAATTAACAAATCTACACTGTTTTTTCAGGCACCTTCTCAAGCTGTCATGCTGTATGGATTTGAGTCGCGTCCAGAAAACTCCTGTACTTGTTAATTGCAACCTGGGTGTATTTTGGTTTAGTGATTAGCTGGCTGTGAGGTTTCTGGGTCCTGAGCAGCAGAAATGTTGCACAAAAGTGCAAATGTATCTAATAACATTAGCACAAGTCCATTTAAGTTCCCAGTAAATCCATGTAGCACGCACAACACCAGGATCACAGCAATAACCTAGTAATGAAACAGCCAATATTAATGTTTGCACCTGTGTTTGACAAGTTATTTTCACCATGTAAATCATCGTATAAAGCGTTCCTGTTAGCTGAGGTAGCAATGGTGCCACTAAAACATCACATACAGTTAAATCCAGTCCACTCACGCATTAATTGTATGTAAGGATTTTCTTAAAGAAGCATATTTGAACACATTAGCACCACTGTTGTGTCATCCTTCTTTGTCACATCAGAGAGCATGATTTGACAGGTTCGTTTGACTTTTAAGACAGAGTGAAACAACAAGATGTGTTTGTCAAACTTGTTCCTGTCGAGGCTCACCATCTGTTATGATGTTATTATCCAGTCATAATCAAAATACAGCGTGAGCCTTTGCCCAATAAGTAAAGGTGACTTTTCATGTCAATTTGTCCAGCTAAGCTCTGAGATGTGTTCCTATTGGGTCAATTCACAATATGGCCCGTCACTGCCGTCTTTAGACTTGCTGCTGAAATTTACCCAGGCTCCCTGAGGAAATCAAGCTGCATTCATCCATGCAGCGCTGTTTAAACAGAGGGCTTTTAAGACTTGTCTCCAGGGAAACAAACAACAGGTCAGGAGGGATATTAAAAGCAGCTTGACACCAAATGATAATATGACCCTATAGGTTTCTGAATTGCAGATGATATGGACAGAGGAGAGCGGCGGCTTCGAGGTTTCTTCAAGACTTTTTAGTCAGCGGGCCTACAAACATGGCCACTCATCACAGTTTGTACCATATCTTAGTTCGCTATCGCTTTGGGCCCCTAAACTTGTACGTCTCATGGGCATGGAGGGCAGGACTCTATTAGCAGGAGATAAAACTTTAGAAGGTTAAACACAGCAGCCTGCCTTCAAATCTGCAATGAGAAAAAAAACTGCCTCTGGCCTTCCTGAGAAGCAAAAAAACTTCAGTTGAAAATGAAAGAAAGCACACCGCAGGGCTGCATCTTGAAAGTGCAGCAGCATCACTTTTCTTCACTTTTTTTTTCCAAAAAAAAATGTAAAAGAAAGTATGGATGTTGGTGTTTTTGCTCACACATTTATCTTTAAACCCCCAGAGACCAGGCCCTATAAATCAGCTCACTGTGCATAGAATATATACTTGTAACAGTGATATCTGCTGTGAGTAGAGGATAGCCTTTGATCAAACTAGTCAGTAAAGTAACTATGAAATTAAAGTCTCCCTCATTTCGCCTCTGACCCCCTCTGAGCCCCCTCGTGGACCCCAAGGGGAGCCTGTAGACTGCACTGGGCTGCTGCATGAAGTTATATTTGAGTTTCTGCCTCATGAGGAGAACTTTAAAATGGATCTGCGGTCAGTAGCAGTGCGTACCAAATCAAAGTAATTGTCTCCAGTCGTCGCGCTGATGGGAAGCACTGAAGTGTCGGACACACTTGGTGACACTGACAGGATTAAAAGAGGAAATATGTCTCGTCTTAAGAAAGTCTTATAGCACAGGAGTTGCTCTTTTGGCGTCAGATGTGAGCATATTAAGTGCTTCAACAGGATTGAAAGTTCACAGATGGAGCTACTGCTGCAGCATCTTCACCACCATCACCGCCACCACCGGTCATGTCCTCCCGTGGCGGGCCCCGCCATGTGCATTCTCATTGTAATCCAATAGAGGGTACTGTTTAGTTTCCAAGCCAGACCAAACATGCTCTGAAATCAGAATGCACACCCAGTCCTCCTCCTGCTGCTAGAGAGTGCAGGCTGTGACACATTCAGTGTGCCTCCTTATGCCATGAATGGGCCGAAAAAAAAGCACACGCAGACATCATGACCTCCTTCAAGCTCCAGCATCCAGCTCTGTCCGCACCATGAACCCTCGCCTGTCTAATTTTGTCTCTCTCAGTGGAGAAGTGAGTTCTCCTGAATGAAAATGACATGACTGAACCATCTTTTTTTTTTTTTTTTTTTTGTCTTCGTTGTCCAAATGCCAGTTTAGAGTTTTAGTTTCTGCTGCCGCTTGGTTCAACCACATTTATCACGCCTCTTCAAAAAACCCACAGGCATCAGCTCGACTCCCACGTGTCTTATTTCTCACGGGAAAAGAAAAAAATCCTTTTTATCAGAATGATCTAGAAAGTGCTGCTTGTAATTACTAGCTCCTCATCGTGTGGTGAATTCCAAGTCAAGGAATAACAAACAAGGTGAGAGACTGATTGTTTCTGCATTGCCTAATATGTTTGTTAGCGTCTCTGTTGGAGAATTTCAGGCACAAGCAGGTCCAGGATCAGGTGGAG
Source organism: Protonibea diacanthus (assembly GCA_028641955.1). Lineage (NCBI taxonomy): Eukaryota > Metazoa > Chordata > Actinopteri > Sciaenidae > Protonibea > Protonibea diacanthus. Next base: position 24,764,774 of record CM053978.1, on the reverse strand, counting down.
GGGGGGGTTGGTGTCAATGTCAAGTTACATTATTTGGCACACAGCAGGGTCAAACATTCTGAACTGCTCCGACAAAATGGCAAACACCAGCAGTAGGTGGGATGCTGTTCAGCGCGTTGGCAGGCTCAAACATTTATTTTCCATCCACTTCAATAACACTAAGCGCACCTAAAAATGGAGTCAGCGGGGCGGCTCCACCGCAGGAAGCCTCCAGACAGACTTCACAAGCACTGCTTAGCAAAGTGGGCACAGTGAGAAATACTATCTAATGTTCAGAAATGGTCAGTGGGGAGAAAAAAAAGAGGTAGAGATTCAATTATTCCGATGTCCAGGCTCCAGTGGGTTTGAGGAGTGGATATTTATGCAGCTCAGTGTGGGGGCGGCTCACTCAGCGGGCACCGACCTCAGGTGACTGCTGTTTGAATTCCCACATCTCTGTCAGAGAGGGATTGTCACACAGTTAAGTGGAAGAAGTGCTTTGATTCAACATCGGCGCCCTCCTTCAGATCAGCTTCAAGTCCCGTCAAAAATGCCACGTTGTGAAAATGTGAAAGACATAACGCATTACATGAAGTGGTGACATTTATAGTTGGCAATAAACTGCTGGCTGTGCGCCTGGCTGGAGAAATCAGGTCAGTGTTCAAAGATCTGTGCACAAAGGAGCGAGTGTGAGTTTGACTCGGCACAGAAGCACTTAACCTGATGTTTCCACTACGTGCATCTTGGCCTCGCAGACACATAAAAATACTTGACAGTAAATAGGAAACAAGCAAGGGAAACACAACTGAGACGAGCTGGCAAGGTTTTCTGGCAGCTCACCAGCTTTTGATTGAGCCCTCAGAACAAGCAGAGGACCGTGCCAGACGACCTGATACGTCTCATATCTGATAAACAGCTCAGAGAGGTACTGAAGAGGCAGATCATGTAGAGCAGCGGCTCCTTAAGGGAGACCTTTTCTTTCATTGAGTGAGCTGAGGACTCCTGACTAACTGGCATATTTTATATAAACTAGAACATTTATATATATATATACAATTTTATATAAAGCTACTCAAACAGTGCACAATAACTGCAGGAAGTTAAAAATAAGTATGAAGCCTACATGCTTCATACTTATTTTCATACTGAGGGCGAGGATGTCGAGTGGAGTGTGGGCTTTTTGAACATACTTTGTGCTCAGGGCTTCACCTCCTGTGACATTTTTTGAGTATATATATCAAATAATGTACTAAACTTTAAAAATAATTTCATTTGGACACAGAAATGAATTATATTTATTGAATGATAATATTACGAATGTATGTTTTTAAAAAAATAGTTTTCTCCCTCACACCCTTCAAATCATGAAGGCCTTGTGACCCCCATATAGGACCTCCAGGGTGGGAACCATTGATGTAGGGATTTATAAATTTTGTAACACATTTTGAAACTACATAGAATCATATTCAGAGATCTGAGAAGATGTGATCAGTGAGAAGAAGGCCACACTGTGACACTCTAACCAAATTCAGAGAAATCTAGTTTCTCTGTGTCTTTCTTGACAAGATGTCTCTCACTACAGACCATGTGGCTCTACGGGTGGCAGCATCAGTCTGTCAGTCAGCCCACCACTTTGGGCCGGACTGAAATGTGTCAACAACTATTGGATGGATTGTCATGAAACAGAGAGCCATGATGCACAGAAGATAAATCCTAGATGAGTTTGGTCACAATTTTCACTTTTGCATCTCAAAGGAGTACCACTAAATTCTGTAGAAATATTCATGCTATATCAAAGACTGAGGTTTACATGTTGTATTTCTGAACGTCTCAACAGCTTTCGCTTCAGACCCACAGGATGAATTGTAACAAACTTTGGTGATCCCTTAACTTCTGCTTTCGTGCAATCCCATCACCCTCAGCTACACTTTGTGTTTAGTTCTAATTAGCAATTAGCATTCGTTGGCATTTAACTGAAAGCCCAGCAGTGCTAAAGCAGAGCCTCGCAGCGGTGCCAGCATGGCTGTAGGCTCTAGTCTTTTTATGATAAATGATGATGGTGATGATGACATATTCAGAAAAATAGGGTCAGTCAACAATGAATATCTGCATGGTAGCTACTAAATGAAAAGATATTTCCTGTGACAGGAACTTTGCACCAATTACAAGAATTCCTGTTTTGTTTCTGCAGGAATGTGCGACTTTAGGTTGTATATTTAATACATCCACAGAGGTATAGGCTTTCCCCTTTTCTGCATCAATGTTTTGCATCTCAAACAACCTACCTCTGGCTCTTTATGAGCATAAATAGATGTTCCAGGTCATACAGCGTGCAGCCATGCTAATATGAGCATGAATCTGATACTTAAGCAGCAATTTTTGTTTTTATATGTGCCCATACTTAAATATCCATCTTGAAACAAGAAACATTACCAGTTTCATCAGGTTACGGCCTTTCTGCATGTTTACTACGCTCTAATGAAGTACACTAATTGACTTTGCTCTCCATGGTGGCTGCACAGCCCCACCTCCCCACCCCCTGCCAGCCACTCCACCTAATGGTACTGAAGGGTCTTGTTTATAGCAGCTCCATGCTTTTAGAGCCCATTTCCAGAGATGCGACCTGCTCTTTGCACCACGTTGTAAAAAGTGTGAATGGGAGACTAATAAAGGTGCAATTACGGCAATTGTGTGTGCGTGTGTGTGTGTGTGTGTGTGGCGATACCTCTGTTGAGTGGGATTGTATATGTGCATCCTGTAGCAGAGGATGTGGGTTGCTTGGATGCTTTATGGTGATAATAATGGATTGTTAGGCCACAGCGGAGAGGCACACGGGAGGGTTTTTGTCTGCGATGCTGCTACCTGTCTGATGTGCAGTAATTCTCCAGGTCTGTGGCTTGAGTACATCAGACAGCTAAGACATAAATAAATAAGAAACTGACTGGTGTAGCTGCTTGAACTCTTTACACTAAATACAATTAGTGTTTATTTATTTGAGCCCCTCAAAAGCACCTTAATGAAATAGACTCTTTAGAGGTGGACACTTAAGCTGTATTGATTTGACTTTCAGCTGCAGGAACATAAAGTTGAAATGTAGCCTGTGTGAACATGTCATGGATGGTTGAGAACTGCTACTGAGGGAGGCCCAAAGAAAAAAACAAAAAAACAAAACGTCATTTGCACCGTCCATTCACAACGACAATACAGCCTTTGTCACATTTAGAGCCGCTCGTTGTTTTCTGAATCAATAGGCAAGAAATAAGAGTTACTCACAGAGCCTGTCAGGGTCTAGAGAGCAGCATTTCATATGAATTGTGGTGATACGTCATGACACACAGATTATAAATGAACATCAAGGTGGCGATGGTAAATATTAAATGGTTGACATCTAAACTGTAAGAATCAAGCGCTCCTAAATACGTGAACTTCAGCCTTACCTCATGCTCTCCAGGGATATTAATAAATCCCAATGGTCAATAAAAACACACATACACACGCACCCAAATACATACACATTGTGAGCACAAATACACACCAGCTCACACACACACATTTCTGTGTTTTAACAGAGGTCTTATATACTGTATGAATGTTAGAGGATAATGTTCATTTTATCAAAATCACTAATGCTTTTTCATAATTAGACGACAGTTCCTTACTCCAGTGGTTCTCAAAGTAGAGCTCTTTGTTGGAGGATCCTTTGTAAATGAGGAACAGTTAAATTTTTTTTACCATCATTTCATTTAGCACATTACATTAACTTGTAGAACGTGTAGGCGTGCAGACTAGAAGTCAAGTGCCAATTTAATCCTTAAATTAACAAAAAAGTTTGACATGGATAGATGAATCGTCTATCCCTGACTTTGGGCTAAACCCAACAGAAAAATGTATTTTTTGCCAAGTTCCTGGAAGAAAGGCTTTCTGAGGCTTGGGTACAGAGTACTCTCTAAATGTGATACGGGCAGATCTGCATTTTTTTTGGAACAACGACTTTAATATAATCTTTGATAAGGCAATGTGGTTACAAATATGTCCATATATCCATGTGTTCTGTAAGATTTGGCCCAAGTTCTTGAAATATATTGGTACTAGACTGGCAGCCATTGTGTTCAAGCACCAGCCGGCACCACATATTTTAAGCTTCAAAACAGTGCTTCAGAAACCTATGAGTGTCAGGCATACACTGTCCATTCTTTTAACTGTCACTGATTCCTCCATCATCTTTACTGTGCAACACAGTCTTCCCTTTAAATTATTTTTTTAGTCATAAGGAATGGAATATTTTGCTGCCAATGAATTAATCTGATGAAATAAGAGGACTAAAAGTCTAAAGTCTTGCTATCATTAAGAGGCTACAGTGTTCACTGTAACTAATTTACAAATTCCAAATAATAGTTTCAGTTTGTCTTGAGGGGAGTTAACGGAATGATGAAGAGATCATTAAAGGAACTGTTTGATATTTGGCAGCTGCTCTTCTCTCGTTTTCTTGCCAAGGGTCAGATGAGAGGATCAATACCACTCTCATGTCTTGGCATTAAGTAGGTATCTGGAGCCCAGCTTAACATAAAGACTGGAAGCAGGGGGAAACATGAGCTAACTTGGCAAAAGTTCAAAATTCGCCTACCACTTCTAAAGCTCACTAAATAACATGTTGTATCTTATTTTATGAATCCTGGACATAAATAGAATAGTAAATTGTGTTTCCAGGAGGCTGCAGTCCATCAGGACCAAAACCTCACGCCACAAGATCTGTTTTTTCCTGACTGCAGCTGGCCTCATCAACAAGGACAGAGACCCCCACTGACACCGACTCTGTACAAAATCTATTTCATTTAAATAACATATTTACATTTTTTCCTTATTTTCTCGTATTTTGTTGTAAGATTTCTATTCATGTTTCTTGACTTGGCTTATCTTTGTATAGAATTTTATTGTTTTTATTTTTATTTTTATTGTTATGCACCAAAAAAGGGCAGGGCAAATACTTTGTGTCTGGAAGCCTGATTCTGATTTCTATGTCAAGGTAAAAACTCAGTGTTTCATAAAAGGTCAACAAAAGGATGACTTTATTTTGTGCAGAAAGTTTTCCTCATAGAAAGTCCAAAATGGAGAGTTTCACCATGTGGGTCATGGTAATGTTTCTTATTTTTATGATGTGACTAGACTTGTTTTTAGTTACACCCACTTGTCCAGCACAGTGCACATCATCATCAGTTTTCCAAGAAAGAAATGGGATGTTCAAGTGCTGATTTCATAGGACCTTTAGAGCAACACTGTGTAAGATTTGTAGGCCTATTTGTGTGATTTAGTGCACCCAGTTTCAGAATTTAATCCCACTGTGGTAAATATGGACGGCTGTAAATGGACTGTACTTATATAGCGCCTTTCTAGTCTTCCGACAACTCCAAACGCTTTACACTACATATCTCATTCACCCATTCACACACATACATACACCGATGGCATTGGCTGCCATATGCCAAAAGTTTTAGGAGCTACCCATTTATACACCAATGCGGGGTTCAGTATCTTGCCCAAGGACACTTTGACATGCACACTGGAGAGCCAGGGATCGAACCAGCAATCAAACCGCTGATCTTCTGATTAGTGGACAACCTGCTCTACCTCCTGAGCCACAGCCGCCCTATGTGCATTTGTTAAGATTCCATTGCTTATGACCAAAAAGAAGTAGCCAATCAACAACTTTGCTAATGGCCAAACATCAAGCAGGTGCAATAACACAAGACACAGCAGCCAGCTAATATTACTTACTAGTCCAACAGCAGTCAGCCCAGCTCAGCGTCTGTCTTTCAGCCTTTTATTTCACCAAGCTTTGATCAACGACTAAAGTCTCTTTGTCTCTGCCATTAGATATGTCCATAGAAGCCGCTGAGCCTGGTTACATTGCCCACTTGCCCGGCTCCAGTTCTGGCACGATACTGGCGCCACTCTCTGTCGGCACTGCATACATACAAACTATTTCACTTACAAGTCAGTGTAGCATCAAAATGTTAGTGAAGGTGTTGTTTTAAGACATAATGATTTTTAAAATCAATTCTTTGGGTCTTCTCTAGCCAGTAGTAATTAAGCTGTCTTTTCAGAGGTTTCACCCACACACTCAAATGATGGTAAATCCTCTTTGCTTTCAGGGAAAACAAGTGTTGGTTATCACATCTCCAGTGACACAAACAGAAGGCAGGGCTGGTGGTTAGTCGTCACATTATTTGGCCCATTGGGAACCATATCAATAAAAATATGTAGGAATCTTTACCGGAAAATACAACATTATCGTCCTGCAGTCAGGTTTTGATAAGGACTTCTCTCAAAAGACATTCTCAGACTGTGAAAACACTGAAATGCTCTGTTGTATCATTTGGTTACAATAAAGTTACACCCATCTGGCAGAGCCTCCAGAGTTTTGAGCAGAGCAGATTGTCTGTTTACAATCTTAGTAACCAAAACTCCAATCTGCTCATCTCTTGGTGGCGGTGGTTTCTCTACATTCATGCAGTCAGCCTGCTGTGACAGTGCTGTATTTAACACTTAATGATGCTGGTGTTATCAGGCACTGCACTCTGCAGAATCTCTTTGAACATGAGCACTGATACACTGCACAAGTCTGAGGTAAATCCTTTGGATCCAGTGGGAGATGTGGCGGCATAGACAAATGACAGCATGTCTTTCCTTTTTCTTTCACTCTTTCTCTCCTTCCTTGTTCTGTTGCCGCCATCCTGCTGACTGAAGCCTATAATTTGGAATGTGTATAATGGATAAATTAGCTGTCAACCAATAAATCTGCGGGAAGGGAGCCATAGAAGTTCATGCGATCTGACCCAGGAAACTGCACTGTGAGAATAGTTGAGCAGAGAGGGACGACCTGTGGGAGGACGGACCGCTGTGAGTTATGGCTCTGCTAGGCCATAAACAAAACACAAGCAAAAAGGGGCCTTTGAAGCTAACAAGACCATGCAAGGGTCAAATACGTAGTTAGAGACATTTATGTGTCTTTGGCATTCAATGAGTTGGCTCGCATTTTGCATTCATCTGATGGAAAAAGATGTAAGAAGATGAGACAAAAATGTTTTCAAATGCAGTGGGAAAGTTGGAAAAATACCTCTCTGTTTTTACAATATATTCTGCAGAGTCTCTGCCACAATATTTCATACAAAAGTAGTTTTTCTTGAGTCTGGTTTGAAGAAATTATGTTTAAGCATTCAAGGAAGGAAGTTTTTCCTTACCACTGCCGCCAAGTGCGTTCTCATGGTGGGAATTGAGTCTCTGTAAATAATATTATAGGGACAGAGTACGGACTAGAGCTGGTGTCATTTTTGAAAGTCTTCCCTGTTCCTGCCAGGCCTCTGTCTTGTTAAAGAGAAGGTCATGTGACACACCCGCTCTTCTAGCTGACTGGTTACTTGCTGCCTTATTGCCTGTCCTGACCTTTTAGTCGAAGCAAAACGACTCAAAGACAGAAGCATCAGCAGCCCACAGACCCAACTACAGATAATCACAGTGCCACCATATATTTGTTTCAGACCACTGTGAAGGTCTCTCAGAGTTAATGAGGAATCTGAACTTTCAAATCATGTTTTCTTCTTTGACTTTTAAGCCCAGTACCTGATGTTTCCTTTCTCACCTTCCTTCCTAGTGTTCTAAAAAGCCACAGATCTTGTTGCTGTGAGTGTGTGAATTTCATCTGAATACTTGCAAAAATGATGACTTTGCTTAGCATGCTAACATGATAAATCAAGATGATGAACTTGGTAAATATTATATTTGCTAAACATCAGCATGCTAACCTTATCTGTCTATAAGCAAGTTAGAATGCTGTAAGCATTTATCTTGAAGCAGCTCTGTATAAGTCGGAGCTGCTAGCACGGCTGTTAACCAATTCACAGTATAAATATGGACATGGTATCTGTGATGTCACCCACAGGTTTCTGAAGAGCTGTACATGAAGGCCAGAATGTGGCAGCTCTGGCTGCTGCCATCTTAGCAGCCAAGATGTGGAACGTCAATGGATCTGAGGCCAATTGAATGACCCCTGGGTGCTCAAATAAGCCCCCTGCAACAACACCCACCTGTCAATCAAAGCAGCAACACTTTTAATTCTACATAAGTTTAAGCCTTAATATAATATGAACAGGTGAGTTCTATGAAGATTCACCCTCAGTACAGTTGTCATGAACAGAGAAATTAGCTATAGAGACCAAAACTGTTTTTTGTACCAGATGGTAAACATGTTTATTTCTGCTGTGAAGTTGGACATTTTAACATAGGAGCTTATGGAGATTGACTCATTCTGTAGCCAGCCTCAAGTGAACATTTGAGGACTACTCCAAATAGTTTGAACTTAAAATATGTTGACTGTTCAATACAAAATACAATCGAATTATCATACAAATTACAGAAGTTTCACTGGATAACAGGCGGCCGTTGGGGAAACATGTTTTTTCTTTGTGACACTGGTTTTATAGGCACTTTCAAACTTTTGACAGGTTAGACATGATGGTTGGATTTGACAAAATGGTACATCAAAACGTCCGCATGATAAATATTCTGATCATATACTACATTCTAACTGATATGTCAGGTTTTCGTGTGCTCTCCAGGCTCATATCTCCTGCAGGTAAACAACATGTCCCTGTGTTCTTTTCCTTCCATTAATCATTGTAATGTCTCTGTGTTGTTCTATCTCATACTTGTGATAAATCAGAACAGCTCATGGAATTTATTATTCATTTTATGTGCGTGATATATTTGGTTACCTTTAGAGGCTCGCTCATCTATCCCGGTTGTCACATATGATTTTGCGGCAAACGCGCTTGTTTGTTTGTTTGTCTGGATTGAAATAAGAGTGATAAAATGCCGTAAAATACAATGAAGTTGTCACTTCCTATAAACAATCCCCAGCTGATCAGCAGCTTGTATTTTATTATTGGAGGCAGCATGGAGGATTAAGTCAGTCGAGATACAGATAAGTTTAATTTACAGCTCTTTACAGAGATGTGCTTCAGTACATGGGGCTTTTCCTGTCCTGGTCCATACAGTAGCTCACTTAGAGCTTGTCAAAATGTTTTATTTCTAATGTCAAATTTCATCTTTTGGACCTCTTGGGACCATATTTGAGGTAATGTTCTCTTCTACAGTACATAACCTACATAACATTCACTCAAACTCATTTTTTTTCCACTTTAAGGGGAAAAGCACTGAATATCAAACAATAAATCTATTGCTGTAAATATCAGGCAAGGTTATCATGATAGTCTTGATACTGTGGACTTGGTGCGGAGTCATGCAAGTTAAGGTCAGAATGAATTTCTGTAGATACAAATATCCAATAATTAAAATTTTGGAAATAATACACCAATTACTCTATGCACTTTATTAGCAATGATAGCTAGTGTCTCAAGTTAGAAAGTAATGTTTTTGCAAGATTTCCACTTCCCATGCTCCATTGTTACATCGGCAATATTTTTTGTGTGCCACATTAAGTTTTATTGTCAATATCACATTTTTTAAGAAGACAACTCTTCAAATATTCAGAGGTCATAGATTAAAAAGCTCTGAGGACATGGCTTCACATCAAATGCAGCCTTTTTGACTGATGTTCAGACGTGGTTCAGCATTTCTTTCTGTTTATCCAGCAGCGCGTTCTCTTTAATCCAAGATGTGAGATGGGCTAACACCGTCTCAGCACCTGCTGAACTTGCTGGAGTGATGTGGCGCCTCCGAGGTTTACTGAAAAATGCTGGTTATCTTCATTTAGGTCATACAAAAATCAGGTGCTTACGAGTAGATTTTTACCAAGATGAGCCCCAAATGGTTCCCTGAATTGATTTCCTCTGCCATATGTCAAAAGGAATGTTTGTGACTACGACAGTGTTTGTACATAAGGCAACGCGAGTGATCATGTCTGAGCTTGTCGAGCAGGTACGAGCCCTTCAGTGCTTCTCAATCTCCATGGTGGAACGGCATCAGAATCAGCAGCGCTCGCAAGCAGCAGAGGAGCCGCCTCCTTATCAGTTAATGGATGAGTACACTGGAATGCCGGCCTGTTCTCCATGCTGACATTTAAACTGATGAGTCCTGCTCTCCAGCCCAAACACAGGACTGTCTAACTCTCTAACGGGTGGGGAGACGAACACTTTCATCCCAAAGATAATAAAAATACATGGGGGTAGTACAGCTAAGTATGTGATCGAATAATCTCCCAGCATTCTGTGGTGGTGGTAATGGTGGTTGTGTGTGTGTGTGTGTGTGTGTGTGTGTGGGTGTGTGTGTGTGTAAGGAGGGGCATCCCTGAATTGATTGCTAGAGCTTTTTGTTTGCCTTGCATGCCATATTGTTATCTCCCATTAAAAGAGGGTGTACAGAGACTTGTACCCAGACATAAATCACGAGGCTTGGGTTCAGTCAGGCTTAGGGAGGAGTAATCAATTACACTCTACATAGAAGAAGAGGCTGAGCTTGCACCATGGGCTGCTCTCATTATCATAATCATCCCTGTTAAGTGATGCAGAGTCAAACAGACAAGAGATGAATACATGAAGTACCAGGTTGGCTTTCATAAAAGAATTAAAGTCTTTAGCATAAAAGAGGCTTTGTTTGTATAATTCACACATTGACAAGTGTTTGTTGTAATATGTAGGTCTACGTGTGTGAGCTGGGAAGAAGATTTTGTGTTGAGGGGTAGCGGGAAGTTGGAGACTTATTTCCTTTGACATTATGTCAACAGTTAACCCTTTGACGCCTAATGTCGTGAAATCGCTTCATTTCAAAATGCAGCTGAAATAGTGCATGTGTTCCCCCAATGTCGGTCGATGCCTCTTCAATACGGGCCTAGGAATGTTTTGCAATTCCATTATTGCCTGTTGTCGCTAATTTGCATCATACCCTACACTGTCTATTTCAAATTTACAACTATTCTATGTGCTATGGTCAAATTAATAATCTCTTAATTTAGTCTCTGCTTGAAAGCAAAAACACAACTTATACATTTTTTAACATAATTGCATATAAATTCAGGCATCAAAGGGTTAACATGATGATAGTAATAAATCTAAAATCAAATGTTAAAGGACCATGGCACTGACTTTACATATCAAAGAATCTAAGCTATTCGATTGAGTCGAGTGATTTAAATCTCCAAACTGTTGGTAAAAGTAGTTTGGAGTGAAAGCATAAAGCAGCATTACAGATTATGAGCACAGAGTTTAAAGATGTGTGTGTCGATAGTACCATGCAGGAAGGGTCATATGGTCACACTGGGGCAGAATGAGCTGTAAACATGACTTTGATGTACATCATACTTCCTGTCTCTGTGCCTTATCAGAGACAGGAAGTGTAATCAGTGTAGATTGTAATGCATTATCTTCTGTTAAAGAGCACCATATAAAGTTGATATCGCTAACATGTTAGCAGACAATTCCCTGTTTGTACATCCAACAGACATGGAGCAACATTAGCATTCATTTTAAGTTAAATAATAAGTCAAATAATAGTTTAAAGTCTAGTATTCACTCTTCTCATAGCTTTGTTTTTGTCTGAGAAAAATATGTGGCTTTTTACCTGCTAAATGCTTTACTTTGTTCACCAGCTAGTCGCTAGCCGGGTCTGGGCAAGTAGCATGTAGTAGGTTCATCATTGCTCCTTTTTTTGTTGTTGCTGAAAACATTTGCCTGTGTGCAGTTAAAAAGAAGGTTGATGGAAATGACGAGAATCAAAAATTTTAAGCTGTGGGCTGCAAAACCAAAACAATGAGCTAAAAGACACTAAAATGCTGAATAGAGCTGAGGTGGCAGAGTCAGCTTCTACAGTATGTGGGTGTGTTGCTACGATGACTAATGTGCTGCCAACAACTTACTGTACAAAACTACAATTGCTAATATAAATATATATATTACTGGAGCAGAGTATGTGATGAATATGAATTTACAGGTCCAACTCATATTGATTTGGCAAATGCACTTGAGAATTAATTAATACACTACATATTAATGAGACCAGAGTTGTTGTTGCCTCATTAAAAAACAAAAGATGTGTTTGATGGAGGTGAAATGACAAAAGAAGTATATCAACAGAGTCTGGGCTGCCTTTGTCTTCAGTAATGAGGCACTGCGCTGCTAATTGAAGAATCATATGGGACTGAGGGTACGAGGTCTCTCTAACAGATGGTAGGAGTCTTGAGTCAGATAAATAAACCATTAGCCCGGCAAGGAGAGCCACGTGAGGGAGCCTCATCCCAGTGTAAAAGACAACTTAGTTTTGACAGAGCGTCAAAAGGAAGATGGGAAAGGATGGAGGGCAGCCACCACTGCAAAATTCATGTGAGGGAAAGAGTCGCGTAACGACAAGAGAAAACTAAAGATACATTTTGTAGTTGTTGTTGTTGTTAGCCACCAACTGTCAGATCTGGACAGCGGGGATCTCTGCTGATTGGACTGTTTTATGTTAATTGCCAGCCTGACATGCTGTTGCCCTACTTGGGCTCCGACATGAAACACAGATACACCCAAAAGAGTTCTTTTTGCCTCAGGACTTTTGATATCATTACTACAAGTTGGCAAATTTACATGAACAGAGAGTTTCTGTGATTCTATTAAGAATGCATATCCTAGATTTAAAACTGGCCACCTGTCAAATTTATATTCCAAACAAAAAGAGGGCACAGTGCCTCCTGTAGGTCTTTTTACCATTCACAAACAGCTAACTTAGCAAACATATTAACACTCTCAGCAACTATATATGATAAACATTAGCATTAACTTCTGTTTACTTACCAGTCCAGAAGAAAGGTTGCTGCCAAAAGTGGTCTCCAACTATGCAAACAACTGTTTGCTATGCAAATGTTAACTCTTGCTCCTTCTTTGCAGCTGAATGTGTTTTCTTAGCCTCAGGAAAGCGCTGTATCTTCATCCACTCATGTTGGACTGAGCGCAGACTGGACACAACAGTGACTCCATATCATCTCTTGAAGTATAAAGTGGTATTACAAGACAGGATGGGCAGGGGCTAGCTGGTTAGTATGCTAACTTGAACACGATACATAGACATCTTGGACATAATGTCAAAACTTTTATTTCTCCACATTCTGTTAATATTTTGAATTATTGTTTTCAATGTTTTAAATGTAATATTTGCACACATAGCTCCTTTAAACTCTGCAACAAACACTGCAATAAATACGATAACCTTGTGGATACTCTATCACAGTGACCACCTTGATGGACTTCGGACTCTCCACACTCAGTACTGCTCTATGTAACTGTATAGAATGAAGCTGTGTGGGGTTTTACATTATAAACAATCTTTCCACTGTGTAATCACACATTCACATATATTTGGAATTGGAAACAATAGCTAAGGAAGTTATAATTTCTAGATAGTATAATATAATAATAGAGAACACTTTGGTAAGCACATTTTTGCAGATAAAGGTTTATCTAAAGGCCCTACACAGCCATCGTCCACCCACACAGGTAGAAACATGTTTCCAGATTAGACCTCTTCTGAGGCCTGTATTGTTGTAAACAGACTATGCTTTATTTGTTTCATTCTCCGACTCACCCATTAACTTTTTGCACCGTGTATTAGAGGAAGAGAAAATAGTTATTTTATTTGTTAATGGAGTTTGGTGATCTCATGTAATTCCAGCAAAACTTTAAAAACCTTTACCTGAACACGTAAAAACTTGATCAATTTACGTTCCTTCTAGGTCAAACAGAGTCAGCGTGGTGTGGTAGTGCATGTTGGCTCACTGGAAAGTCTCTGCAGCAATAAATCAGTATCATTGGTAAAACCTGTATTGACCCTACTAGTTCATGTCAAAATGGCTGCCGTGAGAAAGGTCAGTTGATTGTTGATTGATTAATTACAGTGTTTGTGCATGGTACAAATGTTATTATGTTGCGTTATATGTGGGTTTTTTTCCATGAGAAAATTCATCCTTGAAAACATTCAACACTTTTCCTTCCTCTGATATCACTCGTGCTTTTAAGCAGGACACTAAAAGGCAGGATCAAAGCTACGCTATGGTATGTCACTAAATGGACAGGTTTGCTAATAAATGCACAGCAATACTGTAGCGTTACAGTCACGAGTATTCACAGAGACAGCATAAAAGAATAAGGATGAAAGTAAAAGGAGCCTGACATGAATTTCTGCAACTAAACCACATGCTTCATTCTGTCAGAGGAAGTTTCAGGCTGCAAACAGTTTCTTTTGGACTCTCACAGTACAAAGTTTTGCCTGCTGTCTCTCCATGTAAAATACAATCTTTCCCTTGTGTGGTATATATTCTCGGTGATCCAACAACTTTTACAAACGACAAATTCCAACAACATTTGAAAGCTCATCATATATAAAACAATAATTTATTATTTCTCTCATTTTACAAGACATCAAATTGTGTGGCTAACTAAGGATTTGTTAAGATGTTATTCTGTTCAATACATGAAACCCTAAGAAAGTAAAAATTGACTACAAGGAGTGCTTTAACAAACACAGACATTTAAATTTCAATGCGAGAAACATCCTCCTCTAAAGATACGTACATACACACAATGATATCACGTTATGACGTTCTCTACATTATGTAACAGATGGTACGTCGCTGGTGGTATTAACTTTGGGAAATCAGCACCAATGGAGAGAAATTCAAATAAAAAAAAGTGGATTTGTTACAAAAAAATTTATTTTTTAATTTACAAAAGTCCTTTTGAAAAGGATTATGTGTTCTACCTTGCAGGAAAATAGCATTGTTTCCATAAAAGCATTAAGTATGCATAACAGTAAAATACTGATAAGAGATATATAGTACGAACAAAATAATGTAAAATAGTGTAAATGCTGGCTGTTTATGTATGGCACACGGTCTTTACACACTTTCCAAAGCTTCCAAAAAAGTCAAATATTGTGTTTCTGTTTCCAAAATTATTCAAAAGAGCAAGCACAAAGGTAGAAAAGGTAATTGAAAGAGTTTTTCCAAAATCATCCTCATAGCCATGTCCCAATCATGTCGAGTCCAACCATCATCTAAAGAACCTTCTCTTCACCACAGTGGCGGAAAATGTCCGTCCAGAAAAGGCTTTCCTTATTTCCTATTTACAAAATGTTGCCACATTGAACGAGGCAGGAATCTCTACCCCAACTGGTAGTGTCCTATATACAGTCCATCACACTCCGGTCTGTCCTCCTCTGGCTGGCTTGCCACCTGAACTCTGAGCAGGACTTGGGCTTAGACTGTGGTCACAGACAGGAGTGAGTTGTAAACCCGTGTGCCATCTGGTGACTTGGTACCATGGGTCAACAGTTCCTGGATGGTCATCCAGTTGTCAAATATTTTCTTATTCCTCTTTTTCATCATCTTTTTGTGGCTGAGTTCGATAATGTTGGGCTCCTTTTTGTCCTCCAGTCCGACCTGCTCCTTCAGACAATCGGCTCGGCTCTGCTTCATGAACTCGCGGCGCTGCCTCTGCTCTTTGGCGCGAACTGCGTGTTGCTTCCTTTCCTCCTTGCTCCAGTAGCGACCCATCTTCAACTCGCTTATGGCGTCATCGTCTGTGGTCATACCGCTGCGCTCCTCGTGAATGCGCAGGGCGCGCTCCCTCAGCAGCTTGTCACGGACTGGCCGCTTGGTGATGTAGCGCGTGCCATCGCTGCGGATCTTCACCTTCCACTCCATCTTAGGTTCCAGGTCACTGGGGGTGATGGGGTCCCGGCACATGCTGACCAGACTCATCTGACTCTGGGCATACTCCACGGCTGATTTCTGTTGGATCAGCTGCATGTAGCTCTGGTAGTGCTGGGCATGGGCGGGGATGTGGGCATGCTTGTAAGGTGAGTGTGGCTGGGAAAAGCCACGTCCGGACTTACTGGACTCTCCCAGCTTTCTTTCCTTGCTCTCTGCCTGAAGGGCTCCATCTGGATCCTTGGAGGAGCCTCTGCTCCGGCTAGGACCACATGCTTCCTGGACAGGAGACAGGAGAGATTTGAGCATCCTGCTGTTAGAGCTGGTGGACCCGGACGCCCCAGATGGACCCTGATTCTCTGTGCTTCGACGGAGCGAGTTGTCTGGAGACAGCTCCAATGTGAGCGGGGTGCTGCGGCAGCTCTCACCAGTGTTGTAGGCACTGGAGCTGTCTTTGTCTGATTTCTCTGGCAGCTCTGTGATGTCTGAGAGCTCATGGCGGCGCGCGTCGATGCTGGTATTGTAGTTTCGGAAGCCACTGTTGTGGAGCATCCAGGACTCACGGCACTGCTCTCTCAGCAGCTGCATCTTGTGAGCACGGACGATGTTCAGGCACTCCAGCTCGATGGTGCGCAGCTCCTCGTTGAGCAGCTCCAGCTCTTTGTCCACACCATCTTGGTCCTGAGCTCCTGCCCCACCACCCTGGCTGTACAGACCCTGGGCTCCACTGTTCCTCATCTGGCACTTCAGCTCCAGGAGTTCTCGGAAGCGCTCACACTCATCGGCAGTGATACCCAGGAAGTCGGTGTCTGCGTAGTCCGCGGAGATGAACGACTCGCTGCTGAAGGGAAGGTCGGCGCTGCCGAGGGTGTCCTGGCTGTAGGTCAGCTTTCTGCAGCTGCCCAGCGTGTTGGAGGCCGTGGTCTGGTCGTCACCGAGGTTCTCCTGCTCCGAGCTCTCGTCGTTTCGTGTACTCTCATCTGTGCGACCAACTCCGCTGTCCTTCTCATGGTGGTTGGAGAGCAGTGTGGCTGTGTCTGTGGTGCCTCCATCCTCTTCATGCTTCTTCTGTAAAAAAACAGGCAACACATGGTGTTGGAAAGAGTGCTCCAAGGAGAAAAAGGGCACTGATTATGAGTGAAAATATTACTCTGTGTACTGTATTGTTTTATCAGTTTAGCTACTTTTACATCCACTTTGAAACTGCCCAATAACAAAGGCTTCACAGACTTTTGTCCATGAGCTTCTCCATATGACTGTCTTCCATTGTCCTCCATTTTCCATAAAGGGAAGAAAAATTGTTGCTAAAAACAATTGAACAGCTGTTACGCTCAGCAGAATTGGCTCGGCCATAGTAATCTATAGATGAACATATGCGTTAGTGGAGATTGATTGTGCGACTTTGCCTCTTCACGCTGTGTGTGTGTGTGTGTGTGTTTGTGCATGTACCTGCTGCAGCATGCTGGCAGTGAACTGCATAGCCTGATGGTGCTGCTGCTCCAGCATGTCCATGTGGAGGTCATCCAGGAAGTCGTTCCTGTCATCATCCATCCAGCCCTCGTCCAGCTGAGACGCAGTGGGGAACAGAGACGCCTCATTAGACGCAAATATTCAAACTGCAAAGTTTTTCATCGGAAGTCTAACATTTAGTTTGTTGGCATGAAAACAGAACTCGCTTTGGAGTGTACAGTTTGGTTCCAAAAGTGACTGTGTGATCGTGACGTTTTAACATGAAACACCTCGTCGTTGTTTGTAACCTTTCACACCCATAATGACTTCCTAATTACCTGGATCTCTGGCCTGGCCACCAGCAGAGAGATATTCTGGTTCCCCTCACTGGTCAGCAGCACCACTGCATCTTCCCGATTCTGGATCTCAACACCGTTGATCTTTAAGGACAGAAGTAAATGTTGAAATACTCCTTTTTTAACATGAAATGATGATGTTTGCACCCTTTACATATGCACATTTAAGACAGTGGTGATTTTTACCTGAATGATTTTGTCCCCTTCTCTAATTCTGCCGTCTTTTGCAGCGATGCTGTTTGGATCAATCTAAGGAAAAACAAAGAGTCAGATTATTACTCTGAGATCATCCTTTCTGTGTTTTAAGCATATTTGTTTCATCCCTGCGTTTAAGTAAACATCATCACTGCTAACAGTCCCGGCAGTTGTTATTTCCGTATAGTTGAAGCAGAGTTGAGAGCTACCCTGCACCACATACCTCACTAATGTAGATCCCAGCTTCATCCTCATCATCAGTTCTGTAACAGATCGTCAGGCCAAGCTTGTCTTGGATATTGGCTCGGTACAAATCCACTTCCTGTTGAGACATACATACACAAATTAATATTCCATACATCTAAAATTATTGTTTTTGAGTAGAGATTGAGTAAAAAGTGGTCGTATATTTGCTGATGTTTTTCTGGACGGACTGAATATATTGACTACGAAATGGGATCATGGAGCAACAGTGATCCATCAATCACTCTAATGAATCTTTCAGCCGGACGAAGGAAAGCCATTGGCTTTTTTAGAGGACCACTGACAGAATGAGAGATGATGCAGTGGACTGCAGACGGGCAGTGTCCCGTTTTTCACTTGTCAACACCTGTAATCTCACAGATACAGATAATGATACGAACGGTGGTGTTCTTTGAGGGCAGAGGATGGGCTCTGTGAGGGTTAACCCCCCAAAGAGAGTCGCAGCTGGGTACTGAAGTCCATCTTAAATGAATAGTTTGACATTTTGGGAAATACATCTACATCCTCGTGTTTGTACCTTACTTCAGTTAAGCGTAATGAAGCAGGGGGGAAAGCTGTAGCCTGGCTCTATGTTGTGTCAAATATTTGGAAATCCATTGCAATGTTTGTGCTTGAACCACTGACAATTTAAAAGAATGGACAGCTTATCTGTGATGTCACCCATGGGTTTCTGAATGTGTCGCTCTGGCGTTTTTTGTACCAGGCTGTAAGCATGTTTATTTGTGCTGTGAAGTTGGACATTTTAACATGGGGGCTTATGAAGACAGTTTTTGGCACTTCCACATAGGTTTCACTCCACAGGCATGGAGGTTGCCACTTCTTTTTAAACTGCTAACTTATTCCAGTGTCAGCGCAGCATCACAGGCTGCACCAAAGCTTCCAAAAATAACAGCTAACTTTTCAAGTCTTGCTACATTTGAGCCTATAGCTCTTTTAATGTTCACATTAAATAGCTATATATTAGCAATGTTAACGTTAGCTTTGTCAGTTAGCAATTACACCTACAGAGTTACAGGGTATAAAAATTTAGTAACAACTAACCTCTATGTAAGAACTAGTTTGAGTGGTGCAAATAATTTTAATTTACAGATGCATGAATCTCCACAGTAAAAACTTGCTTTAAAGCAAGGCTAACTTTGAACTTGGGTGCTGTTGGTGCAACTGAGAGCAAATGAACCTAATTCTCAAAATATTAACTAGCCTTTTCACCTGCGGAAAAACATATTTCCCAAGATTAGGCAGAAAGGCAGGGAGGATATTTCCCCCTCAAAATGATTTTTAATATAACCAACTTGCTGTAATTGCTCCTCGGGGGCACACACCCTATTATCACTAATTCATTCTTGTGCAAATTAGAAACATGACTATGTTTAATAAGTGACAAGGCATGAAGGCGGGATATGAAATGAAACTGCCAACAGAGCATCACTGGATCGTCTGTCAGTCATTCTACAAGGACACTGAGGTTAGTCAGTGTTTGTCTGCTGCGCATCTGCCATTAGCCGCCCTGAACTTTACCTTTCTGCCATATAGTTCCTCCAGGGATATTATTAATATCAAGCAGTAGGTGGCTGGGGGTTTAATAGGGGGGGGTGTCGGGGTTGGCGGAGGTCACTGAAGGAGCACAACAAAGGCTTGATCATGGCCTCATCATGGCCTCATCCAGGCATTGTTGGCGTGCATCATCAGATTCATCACCGCAGACCTATTATCTGTGCCATCTAATTATCCACTGCGGAGGAGCCGAGGAAGACTTATTAGGCCCTGTCACTAATAAGTAATGATGTCACCGTTGTGCATCTGCTGGAACAAACCAGCAACTCGATTCCTGTCTGGCCTACATCTCAGTGTCTGTACGCAGGCAGAGTGCCCCATCAATAACCGTGAGATATCAGGATTTGTGGTCGCTGGTAGGGCCATTGGACTGGAGACACAGAGGCGACCTTGGCTCTGCTTATGTAGCAATAATACATCGCTGTCTGAATGTAGATCTTCATTGAAAGGAGGAGCGGAGAAGAAAGGAGGGAGCTGATGTTTACCTCATATTCCAGCTCCTCGCGCTCTATGTCCTGCTGTATGCCCTCCAGGAAGTCATTGGGGTCAAAGTATGCATGTCCTGGAGGATGACTGGGAAAAAGACAAAGAGCGGAAGATAAAGTGAAGAAGACTGGAATGCAAATTCAACCCACACACACACACACACACACACACACACACACAAAATAAATCATTTACTAACACATTTGTCAATCTGGATTTAATTTTGCCCCAGAGTTTTAAATTAAATGAGAAGTAGAGAGGAAATAATAAGAACTCAACATAGAAATCACTCTTGAATCAGATATATTGAAGCTACACCCAGAGGCTAATCACAAATTAACACGCTGTGTTATTAATTTGACTCAGAAATCAATTAAAGAAATAACGATTACTCATTAAAGGGCAACTGCTGCTGCCACGGAGTGTAAAATGTAGCCAGACTCCCTGAGCTCCAGGGCCTAACACACACACAGACACACACACACACTCACACACACACAGAAACAATAGATGCAATTTGGGAATATGCAAATCCAAATGAATCATTTTAATGCGTCTGTGTGCCCCTGAGGAGCAGTCATCTCCTGTAGGTGACAGGGACATTTTCCCTCCAAACTTCAGACACATCCTGTGTGATCACAGCAGTGTGGTCTGGAGAAGAAGATAAGGTGTCGCTTTCTTAATTAACTATTAAGGTGAAAGGTCTGATTGTGTCTGAGAGTGAAGTGACCTTTTTAACACTGCTGACTACTGACACCAAAGAATTCCTGGATCCTCTCGTTTAAAGTGGACTTCCTGCTTAATAATCCTTTTCTGTTCTTCAACTTCACCTAACCGTGACATTTAAAGTCGGTTCCAGGTCAATCAGACTCTATTAAACTTCTCTTTACCTGGATGGCATATAAAACTTTGCTGAAAGCATTTTATATCAAGACACTGAGCTGTGTCCTGGCACCACATGACCAAATACAGCCCAGATTAGGCTCGATACTGTGGATGTGTAATGGATTGATCTGGATCAAAAATCAGAATCATGGCTCAAGCTACAGTACATTCAGACAGGATCGGGCAAGCCAAAATGCACTACCCCCACTCAAATGAAATGGAGGACCCTGTGTTTTCTCTTAAGCGGTGTGGGCCACAGGGGTGTCTGCTGAAAGACGCAAAAAACAGTGACCTGCGGTGAAGAAGCTGCGCAGGATCCAACTTTTGGAAAAACATGGCCTGACGTCACGCCAATCAGGCGGTCAGAACGACCTCTGTCAGACCAAAGTCAGCCTGTAATGTCTCTGAAACTGAGCGAGGTGGATTCACTGACTACTGAGATAATCCACCTGTTGTGTTCTGACTTTGTTTATTTCACATACCAGCTTCTAAATTTTTGACTTGAACTTTAGGCTGTTTGGTTTGAGAGAGACAGAGATATCATTGGTCATTGGTTGTGTGACACAGACAGTAAATGAGAGTGAGGGAGCACTGGAATTGAGAAAGACTGTTAATCAGCTAACTAAAAAAGTTATTTCCTGATTGTTGGTGGTTACGGTAGTTAAGTTCAGTGTAAATAGACACACCCAGCAGCCATCCTCAACCCTACACAACGCCACACCAACCTGCGGCAATTCGCCACGTGCCTGACCCTGTCTGAATGTACCCTTAGAGACGAACTTAACAAAAAAAAAAAAAGCAAGGAGCCAGATTGGTGGTGAGTATTGCTTCAGGTCCCGATAAGAGAATGAAATACGATACAGAAGTGCTGGTTTGAGTAATACATCCATCACCAAAACACTGACAGCACTGCGGGTTATAACACAACATAACACAACATTTTACAACTCCAAATTCATCACTGCAACAATCGTTTTATCTTTTATTGCTGCACTTGTGAGGTAAACGGTAGAAATACAGCGTGGCATGTTACACGCTGCATTCTGCTGTGGCAAAAGTTGAGCCAAGCAAAACTTTTCTTTGCCGGGGGACCTTCTGTATCAGCACCTCCATGTGGCCCGAGTGCTTCATCCCGGGTCTGAGAAAAGTCCAGCAACCCAGGTGTGTGTGATTTAGGCCACTGTTGAGCCATTATATTTACCTGGACACTCATGAATTACCTGTGAAAGTGATGGAAGAGAATATTTCTGTGCTCTTTATCATCTTTCAGGTTGTGTGAACAGTAGTTATTTGCATGTGTGCCACATTAGTTATTTGCAACAGAGACAGATATAGGACACAGCTGCAGATACAGGAGGGCCTGCTTTGGTGGGAGTTTTGTCCCTTCTGCCAGGGCGGCACTAAATAAAATTCCCAGTTCGCTTACTCTTCTGGGAGCAGATACTCCTCCAGCTCCGTCATGGGGGGCGATGAGGGAGGCAGCTTTGTAAGGGCCATGATGTGCTGGAGGGTGATGTCCGTCTGGGTGCTGATGTCTGAGACCTGGGAGTCAGCAGAAGGGCTGAGCAGTTTGGGATGTGGGGCTCGGCGCAGAACCTGGACCATGATGGGCTCCTTGGCGGTGCGGAAGGCCTCCACTGCCTGGTCGTGGGTGGCCTTGGAGAGATCCTTGCCATTGACCTGCGAGAAGAAGCAGAGAGAAACGAATGTTTGTTTGTGGAGAAGAAAATCGTAAAAGATGCAACAGTTTTTTTTTTCCACTTGTTGTTGTTATCTCTAAGACTGAAGAGGATATTCATTATTACAAATGGATGTAATCATTATCTCTAACGATTAAGGCCTCACATGAAACACTGTGCCCACACAAACTCAGTCAGCAGTGATAGTCTGTTTGAGAAATTACTCATTACTGCCGCAAGCTTGTTTTACAGGGTCACAGTCGGACCAAGTAGAATAAGACCTTAATTAGGAAGAGTTTCTCTTTAATTAATCAAGGTCATTAGCTGAGGCTGCATGGAGGAGCCCTCATTTAGCTAAGTAATTTCTCAGTGGAGGATAAATCTGACCTGCTGTCAGAGACGGTGGAGTGGGTGCCGAGCGTTAACCTGAGAAGATTAATTTGAGCAAAAGGCCGGAGCGTGTCGCAGAGAAGAGGCTAATTAAGTTTGGTTGAGCCACTTAGGGCCTCAGTGTGCTGATGAATGGTGAGAGCAGACCCTGCACTCCATAGAAATGTGTCACTGGATCTGGAAATCTGAAATTAAGATTCAAGCATACACAGATCTACGCTGTCCAAAAAGTCAGTCCGAGCACTAACTAAATTTGAGATTTTTCGCTTTGGTGCAAATGTCACTGTAAGTTCACCACAGCATCTAACTGTGGGAACAGAAAGAGGAGATGTTAAAACCCAAAACAAGTCCACTTCAGAGCTTCAGAGATGAATTCCCCTGTGGCCGTCAGCATGACCACCGCACTGGCCCTTTGCTTTATCAGGGTTTGCACAGAGCCGCTGTTCCGCTTTCAATCACCACATCATACGGAATTTGTTGTGATTCCTGGATGTGTTGAAAGCTTTGATAGGATCTCAGCCTCGGGGCTCTCCTCATTTCACAGACTCGACGCTCCCTCCTCGACTCTCTCCGATGCAGACACACGTGCTCAAATCTTTTTTGTAATTTTCTTTTTTATAATACAGCTACTTTCTAGTAGCAGCATAAAGTGTTGCAGGTCATTAGACACGTCATAAATCTTTAGCGTCCCTTCTCACACTTCCTGACATCTAACATGCATGCTAGTCCATGTTTGAAGATTAATTTTCTGATAAAACATGTGGCTGGTCGCTGCTCCTGCCTCCGGCCATGGCTGTCTCATTTGAATTCATGGCATAGTTTGCAGACTTAACTGTGGTGCTGCACGTAAGGAGTAGCAGCGATATTAAATCGCCTCCAGGGAATGAACGCTGCGTCTATAGAAAATCTGACTTTGACCTAGGAAATGTAAAAGCTGAGTACATATTTCCATAAAGAAGTACATAATGAAATCACTGGACTCGTGTGTGTGTGTTTAAAGGAAGGCAGGACGGAACTTACTACAGAAGTTAGAAGAGGCAAGGCCCCCGCTAATAGCCAGAGCAGATTAATGCTAATCCTGGGCCTGCAAGATAATTGGATCATCTTAGCAGACTTCAACTTCTCCTTCTTCTACATCAAAAAAATAATAGCTCATCTATTTGCAGTTTTCTCCGCACAATACGACAATGAGAAAAGTGAGTTATCACATCACAAAATGCTAATGTCGGAAATCCGACTGAAAAAACAAGAATTAAAAGCTGCAACTCAACCAAAACAAGTGAAATCACAATGTAAAAGAAGATGTCTAAACTTAGATCTGCTCCTGCTGCTGTCAGTAATAAACCTTCCTAAGATCACACGGGACCTCACATCCTGAGCCATCTTTGTTTCCCACAGCGAGCCACGATGTTGTACATCAGCTGAGGAATACAAGCGTCTTTGTGCTTTCTCCAGTCTGCATCATACTGCTCCAACAGTCAAACCTGGTTGCCAGGAATCCCGGGGCTGCTTGAAGGCAGCGAACCAGAGACAAAGCCTTTAGCCCCCGTCTTGTTGAGCCCAGAGCATTCTGCCTCAGTGCTCTCAATGGGGGCAGGGGGGAAGTCTCCTCCCAGCTGTGGAGGGGGTCCCACGACCTCCATTCACCACGCTCACCTCTGACACAGGGCGGCCCTTTGCAGCACACTGGGAAAAAACACACAAGACTCCTCTGACACAATACATAATGCTTCACCACCGCTGGGCTCTCCAACTATGCTATGTTAACCTTGTGCCTTTAACACGGCCGCAGTTGTGAACAGAAAACGCAGTTCACATCGAGCTAACGCAGCCAAAGAAACCAGACTTGAACAGTACCGGTTCTCTGGATACCTCCTTAACTGTAATCCGATGCTAGATTTACTTTTAGCATGTTGACACAAAGCAATGATGACTGACACGCAGAAATTACTCTGTCAACCTCTGGTGCATCCTCTGAGAGGGGTCCCTGGTAAATCCATTTTAATGACAAGAGGGCAGCAAGGCCCTACTTAAAGGAATACTAATTAGGTCTAACTCGCAGGTCTGCCGTGTCGGTGTCTGGTGAGGAATTTACACAGCTGTGGCTTTGCTTTGTTACTCACAGCCTATTATCTTTAATTAAAATATCACATCTAAAGCAGCAGTGGGATGGGGATTTTGTTGAGGCTGTTTCAGACCAATTCAAGGTTTCATTTTTCCTCAACGCCTCATGTGATAGCTATGTCAGCCTTCAGCCTTCTGGGTAATAATTAGGGGCAGCAGGGGTGAGCGATGCTGCGAGCGCTGGCACGGCATCTTCCATGGAACGTAAATAAAGCTGGTTCGAGATGAGCCGATGTGGGAATCTGTGTGTGTGTGTGTGTCTTTTCAGTGATTGCTAACCTGCTGCCAAAGATGGTTATCTACCAGGCAGCAGGCTTAATCTCTTTCATTATGATCTTCATATTATGGCAGATGAGGTGAGGCTGCCGCAGGTTTTGATTTATTCTCGATTTAATCAGGCAGTCTCAATGAAATTTAGCTTTCTTATTCATGAGAACCCTGACAACAAAAAAAAGCAAACAATGCCATAATTTGTATCGTCAAGCTCACGCCACATAGCAATGACAATGGTGGAAGATTTACCACTCAAATTTCCAGTATTTCTTTTTAAACTAAATGACTATCCAACAACAATAATTTCACTCACTTGGCAGCTATCACTGATATTATTGGCAGCAGCTAGTTAGCTAACTCAGCTAACAGTAGCTGAATGAGTTGGTTGAAAAAACAGTTGACTTTTTAATGTTTCCAGCTTATAGCTACACATATGATGTCGTACTAAAAGACTGAGGCTAAACATATAAAATTAGCATTCAATGATGATTCTGTGGGCTGACATAACAATGTTTGGCTGCTTAGCTTACATATTTGGACAAGCAATACACAGTTTAGCTTTGTACTTTGTATTTTTTTTATAAGTGTTTCACTTTTCACATTACAGAAGAACAAATGAACACCAAGTTTGTGTAAACTTACAAAAATACAAAAGACTTTAGTTTGTTAGCTAGTTAGCCAGACATGCTAACAATTACAGCTTAAAATAGAGGAAATAAACACATAGTTTATTCCATTCCTTACACTTTCAGTCTTGTGCTTTTAGTTTTTTGAGGTTTAAATGATATAGTACAGTGGTGGTCTATGGGAAAAATGTTATTTGGGCTGCAGGGGATTTTGTTATTGTTGCTTGACAGGCCTGCTGTTTCTAGTTACAGTTACTAAACTATGATTGGACAATTACTGTTTGGAAAAGGGGTTAAGCAAACAGGGAATCATAATTATATACTTAGAACACTCAACAAAATACTGGGCATAAGTAATAAAAAACATTTGCATTGGCATACTAAATGCAAAAACATGACAGCCTGCTAAGAAAATGTACTGACAGAGACAAAACTGTCACCAAGAAAGTCAACGTGCAAGTAACACAAGCCCCCATTCTTATCATTATCATACAGAAAAGCCTTTGCAGGATATTAAGTCAATTCACTGACTGTGTTGTGTAACATTAGTCTTTGATACGGCCACTCAATCAGCACATAATCCTTTAATAAAGAGGAGAAGAACATCATTAAAGAGCCAATGTTTCTGTTCCTTGGAGAAATGCAGTGAGGTGAACAGAGTGGAAACTCTGCCAGGCAAACGGTGTCTTTGAGCCGGGCAGAGGAAACCCTGGGAACTTCACTATAGACGAGCATTTTAAAGAGCTTTGAGAGCCGGGGCGCTTGCCTCGTCTTTATGGTCGGATACCCTTCTTAGACGGATTCTTCAAAGTCTGTATTTCGGAACAGAGAGGAGCGCTGACGTGATAGAGAGCATGAAGACTTATTTGAAGGCTTATTTTCTGGGGGGGGGGGGCCTATATAACGTTTGAGTGGCAATCTGAATGGGGGTCATTCTAGTTGAAAAACACAGTTAATCCTCCTTTTATTTAACTTTTAACCATTTTCATAAGAAAGAAAGAAAATTCAAGGACCAGCCAATGATTTCTCAAAGTGTGTGTGTGTGGATGTGTCTTGAAAACGGCACATAGTGTTCTGGACAGAACCCTCCCCGTGGTTTGAGGCTTGAAAACACAGCAGTCTTTATTTACCACAGTGCGCAAGCTTACTGAGGATTACAGAGTAAACAGCTAAAAACTTAATGCTGACTGAAAGAGACACCACTGTTTACTTTTACCTAATCTGATTTAAGCATGGGACGTTGTATTATTATTTCACAGCTGATCAATTAAGAACCCAAATCACTTCCAGCATGCTCTCTGCTTCCTCTCTTTGGTCTAATGAGCCGAACTGAAGGTGTGAACTTAACTTTTCTTTAACTTTGAAGCCCGTTCACCATGTTGTATCACCTGTTTCATGCATTGTGTTTTAATCATTTGCTCTCTCAGGGATTTATTAGCAAAACTTGCCCACCAGCACTAACTGGACTGAATGCTAATCTGCAAAAACCTTGAATTAAAAGCAGACCATACTCTAAAGCAGAGTTTATTGAACTTTTTACTCTGTGTACCACTTCAGAAAATATTCGTCTCTCCATCATATTAAATGTGAAAATCCAGCAGCATAGTCCGACCCAATTTAGCTACAGATAGTTCACATAGAGGGCAGGTTTGCTCATAAAAGAAGATTATTTATTGTTGACTGTTGTTGAATCCTGAACAGAACCGGTTCAAGAACCAGAGCTAATTTGGTAAAATAGGGGCTTCTCCTGATCCGCATCAAACTTCCTAATATTTCCTTTTTGTGGCCATGACTGCAGTGTTTTTGAACCTTTCATTTCACCTCTGCTTACTCTATTGCCGCCATATTTTAGCTCATAACTAATCATGGTTGTATGCGCATCACCTGCCTGAACATGACTATGTATCAGGCTAAAATTGACGCAAAATATTGCAGGAAATAAAAGACTTATTTTGAATTACATTCCAGTGCAGCTTTTCAACTGTATTATATATATCTTGTAATTAATTTACCACTTCAAGGAAGTTGCCTTTACAGTAGTTGTACATATACTACAGTTTGAGAACATCTTTAGGTTACCTGATGGATGGTGGGGAAGACTGCCTGACCTGAGTTCAGCTAGAGTGCATCGTGAAGTGAAATTAAAGGTGGACTGGGGGGAAGTAATAACAGCGAACGGGCTAAAACCCAGGGTTGTGCCATGGTTCATTAGCACAGTGATCTAACTCCACTGCTCCAGGCTTCCTCTCACTGTCCAGCCACAGCAGCTTCACACTCACCCACACAGACACCTATTCCCTTTGAGGGCTGCCAGCTCCATGCTATGCCAAGTCTTTTTGTTCAAGTCAGCAAAGTCAAGTTTGCTCAAACCGAGCTATACTCCACCTGAAGAAGGGAAGCATCAATCACACACACAAAGAACAAAAATATGATAAAGCCACAGTAAGCACAGCCCCTTCCACGCAGGTGGCCTGCACAGTTAGACTAAATCACGCTGTTGTTACCAACATATAACACTAAACTGTTAATCAGAGGAGGATCTGGGAGAGCGTCCTTTTTTACAGCTGGATAATGAGAAATAATCATCCTCAATCATCAAGTTGGAGCTATTGAACAGCTCATGGGGCACGTGGGCCACACATGTTTTATTCATCACGGGGTGCATACACATACGCAAACAGAGCGCTTAGTGCACACGTATACTAATTTTATTATCAGCAAACTCTTAATCATGTAGCTACCACAGCAATCAGCTTCATGCACCGCTGCTCTTGTAAAGCCAATTGATGCAAATTAAGAGCAGAGCTCTATAGGAAACAAAAGAAAGTTGAAATGATCCCAGCTCAAGCCTCCTTGTAAAAGGATCAGACTGACTCATCTGCACAGCAAACCATAAACTAACATCTGTGACTCCAATATGGATTTAGAGATGTGCTGACTTTCTATTTTTGCCAATGCGTTTGCCATTTACGAAGCAAATGTACTAATCTCTGTCACTAACTTCAAAGAGGTGATTTTTTTTTCTTGTTGGTGGAGAATCTGAGTCATTCAGACTACAGTTTTTCAAGTACTCATGAGACTTCTGTCTCATGTCATGACCTAAAATCAACTTAAAATGACTGACATCCTTCCGTAAAGTGACACTGAGCTATTTGTTGTTGTCTGTATGTGGGGAGGCAAAAACCTGATTCCAGAACTCTACATCACTGCTCACATCTTCGATTAGTTCAGCGAGTTGGTCCACTGTTGACAGCTGGTTGAAAAGCAGTCACCCAATCAGCATTTGAAGGCAGGGTTAGCTGTTGGAAGTTGACTTACAGAGATGACAACAGTATTTTTTGATCTTATCAGCCACTGCTGTAGCTTCTGCTAACACTATATCAGTCTGACTGAATGAACATTATGTTTCAATCTCCACTCACGGCTCAGTCACTGCTGATTTTTTCATTTGTGTCCTGTTCTATTGTCAGGATGTTGTTATATCTCTATTGTGGCTGTGATCCCTCTTTGTCATTTGCTTTGGACTGACAGTAAGTACACGGGCTCCTGTGAGTGCTCCCCTGTGGCAGCCAGCCACCTGCTCCAGTGTTTAACAGATGTGACGGCACACCAGGGCTGATCTTAGCCGTTATTAAAAACACACAGTGTCAGGCTCCAGTGGCCGCGTTCGCTCACTGGTGATCCCTGCTTTGTCTCTGTACGCTGTCCGTGTCAAGCCTCATTACAGGCACAGGAACAGGGGCTGGGGCCGAAAAGGCCATCGCTGCTAGTTCCCCCTTTTCTGGTGACTGCTTTGATGACAGGGGGTCTCTGACAGTGGGGCAGGGGAGGGATTGAGGGGATGTGGAGCTGTCTTGTACAAATATTTCCATCTCATTTTTCTGTCTGTCTGGTCCAGAGGATGTCATACCGAGACCATCTGGCGCAATGACAACTTGGCTTCTTGAGCCATGCATGACGTCTCTGCAGCCTTCAATCAGAAATATGGCTAATTAGGCAGTGGCACTTAGATAGGAAATGTTCCAGCTGGCTCATTTGTAAACTTCTATTGCTCAGCATATCAATCGTTTTTGGTTTAAGATGCTGTTCCTCTGCGGGGAACAGAGCGAGACAGATACAGAGAGCCCTAAGAAAGCAAAGGACTTAGCAGACAAACAAAAGTCCGGATCAGTTCAGCACGGATCAGAGCCTCAATAGCCAGCTTGTGCTGAAGCTTTAATTAATCTCTGGGTCTTGTAAGAGCCGCAGCACGGCGCCTCAGCCATTACAGGGTGCTTCTGGAGAGATTTAGAGCCCTAGGACTGTCAAACAGAGTTTTCAAGGCCTCTACCTTGAAGTCTCTGACAAAAGCAGCTGAGCTTACATCTCCACATGGTGCTTACCTTTAGCTTTGAAGACAGAACACAGGGGTCCACTACTGTCAGAAGGGTCAAGTCTAAAAAGGAGCACCGAGCTTGCCGCAGTTCAGGCCTTTAATGATCATGGCGAAGGGGGAAAACACTTATCTAAAATGCCACGTTGGCTGCATTTAATGGACCTTAACAATGTTTGATCTTCAGTACAGCTCTATTGACACTCCGTGCTGTAAACAAAAATTTGCATAAGTGCAAATCCTTTGAGAGAATAACGTGTGCAGATACAGAAGCTCTTCATTAATTTTCTCCAAACAGACTACTGAAGTTACAAAGTCAAGCGAGCATTTCCAATCCTGCCAGGAATGATAGAACGCCTTCAGGTAAAAAAAACTACACGCAATCTGTTGACTCTTATAAAACAGTGTAAAACCGTTTTTTTCATGCCTCCAACATGGGAGTTGGAGCTAAGGTGTTTAATGAACTGGAAAGATTTCAAGTGTTCATGGATTATTAAGTCCTCAGAGAGATGACGGGGAGAGCAGAGTGGGCGCTGTGCCAGGCTCACTGATCAAGAGGATCTGCCTGTATTATCAGCACAGAGAAATAAGACCTCCCAGAATCCCACAGGAGGTACAAGCTAGGGATGTACTCGCACAGACTTCATTCATCAGCATCTACTATAGCATGGAAACACGCACAGCTTGTACTGCAACAATGCTCAATACAGTTCATGCAAAGAAAAGGTGTATGTGCCATGACCAGAGGAGGCCTCAGGGCTCAGTCCAAGTCAAGCCTTAGCAAATCAAACAAGTAAACCAGTAACTCTACCTGACCATGAGCCCTGTTACAGTACCACAGCGCTGGGTTGAGTTGAAGTTGCTTTGCACCATTCACTTCAATGCAGTTTGTAAAACCTGCAGAAACTATAAAGGTTGCGCTACAATCATGCGACAACTGCAGAGACTTTACGATAACCCATAAACTCAAACACAGATGGTGAATGAACTCGTCCATCATTAATCAGTAGTAGTTGTAGGTTATGAATACGTCTTCTAGTAGGACCTATGTAATGATTACACATACAATGTGTGGGCTGGCCTAGTGTCTGCTCTGTAATATGTGCTGTCTCAGGTTGATCATTGTGGTATATTTGACCAAAGGCCAAAAAAAAATCTCATAATACTGGGTAAACAGACTGAGTTGCATTATTCCTACAGATCAGTCACTCTTTGTGTTAAAGACAGATAGTTACATGCGTAAGCATGTAGTCTTGGAGTTTTACCAGTCAAAACTGATCAAGATTTTGCTTCATGTCTCACAAGTATTCATTTTGGCAACTTCAGGCTGACTCAAATCCAAGTCTACAGCTCTGCCTGGTGATGAGTACCAAAAATAGAGATATCAAAACCCGAGCTGTGCGTCTCTCTACCTGAGTGAGGAGGAAAACCTTTATATACCTTTCAAGCTTTTCTTGACAGAATGACAGAAAAATAGAGCTGCAACGATTGGTCAATTAATCAATCCATTACTGCTAGAAACATAATCACAGCTATGAATAAATAAGTTAACAGACAGAAGTAATCTGCAGTGTAATTGGTAATAAAACAACTGTTGGAACGCCCCAAAGAAAGGGATTTTCAAGTTTTCCACCTTTAGAAAAAAAACAGCCTGGCAGGAAAAAGTCTTCCAGGCAAGACTTGGGTGGAATGACAAATTTCTTCCATCACTATCATGAACCTGTTCAAATACAGTATACATTAACAGTGCACAGAAACCATCTGTGTTATCTCTGCTGTCATGTGGGCCAGTGGATTGGCTTGTCTGAGGGCAGCAAAATGACAAATGGCTTGTCATGTTAAACCCAAAGCACTGACGTTTTCTACAGGGCCACAGCAGCAGAGTAACTGACAAAAGTAAAAGACTGCTGGGAGACAAACAGGAGTAGTTGAGCGGCCTGCCAATCCAAGATAATTGACAAGGCAAGATGACACTGTGACCGAAGAGGAAGCCGAACAAAAGAAGTGACAGCCCTCTTCCATACACCATGTTTCTGCTGTTATTAGTGGTCGGTTGGGGGTGGAGAAGTGGAGGGTTTCTGACCCCAATATTAGCACCCATAATCCATTTATTATGCTGCTGTCACAACACCCATCCTTCCTTTGAGAGAAGCCAAAACCTTTTATTCTTTCTTTTTATCCATCAACAGAGCTGATCAAAGCCAAACTATGTGCACGCACAATGTCCATCGTCCCCTGTTGTGTTTTTAGGGGAGAATAAAGAGCGAGATCCACACAGAGCATGATCATTACATTCATTTAAACCAGCCACTAACCACCCGGCACCCTGTGTAGTAAATGGAGATGTAAGTTGGTGTGATAAAGGGGATAACACTTGGCTGGGATCCATTATGAATGAAAAGAGGGAGAAAAAAAAAGCAGATTTGAGTGTGGCACAGAAACCACAGCCTCAAAGACGTTTGACAGCAGACAGTGTCCAACTCTGACAGACTGTGTCAGACAGGACGATGTTTTCACTCATTAGATCAGACTGCTACTTGAATCCAAACACTCTCAGATGAATAAACCATCAGCTGTGAGTGTGTTGTCTCAATTAAAGTTGGCAGGAACAGTGAACGGCAACATGCTGTAGGTTTCCTTCTGAGCCACGGAGCAGATAAAACACCCACAGTTTGGAACACAGAGTTTCATGAAACAATCATGAATCCTTTTTAATGCTAAAGTCAATAATCCGAGTTCATCTTAGGGCAGAGATGGTTCAGACAGAGAGGTAGATGATGGCTCATTGAACTTTGGCTAAAGCCAAATTATAAAAAAAAAAAAAAAAAAAATGCATTTGATTAACTTTCACATCTTTTCCAAATAAATCCAACATACAAACTGAAATATCCTGAAGAAAGAATGTATTTATGTATATTGTATTATATTATATTTATGTATATTATGTATGGTTATTGATTTTTTAGGACTGTGGCAACAAAAAATTATTGTTCTCAGATTTTTTCTGCCAATCACAAGTATATGTTGATGTCTTGAGATGATCTTTTGTTTACTTTGCTGTTTGTACCAATATTTCATTTTTCAAAGTGTCTTTTTTTTGCTTGATAAATATCAATTCACTCTTCCCTGATCAAGTTATTAATAGTTTACTACAGCACTGATCAGACTTATATTGAAGAATTGTTTAAAAGACAAAAAAAGAATGATAAAACCTGTTCTGTTATTGCTCTACTGAAAACATTCCCCTCCGCCTTAATGGTGCATCTAAAACACAACCGCTCTATTTTCTTTGGAGGAAAAAAAATGTGCAAAATAAGCACCACAGTGTTAAATATAAACTTTAGTGAAAGTCAAACAGGGGTTAAAGCTGGAAAGCTCCGAGTCAGCATTCAGTCGACAATGAGGAGGTGGGCAGTGATCGGCACACACACTAGCAGACACATTGAGAGAGCTGTCACCTCTTCATCACACCCCTCCACCCTCCTTTAAGCACAGTACGCCACCTCTCGCTGACCCCTGCGACCAGAGTTCAGGCTGCTCAGCTGCAGGAGCTCCGGCTGGTAACACAACTCCACTCCACTCTACTTCACTTCCACTCAGCCAGTGACCCCACAGACAGTCAAGAAACACAGTCAATAAAATACTAAAACTGACCGTGGCACACAAAAAAAGAAAAGAAAACAAAACAACCCAACAAGAGTCTCAGAAGCTCTTCCTGAGGTTTGGTCACGGTACCTGGCAGACTTCGTAGAGTAGTTTATAATGCTCCTCAGGCTTCTGCAGGGTACAGAGGCTGCATCCCATGGTGGAGGAGATCACACCATCCAGGCTCTCCCTCCAGCCACTCAGACAGGAAGAGAGAAGCAGATACCTTCTTCTTCTCCTTCTTCTCCTTCTCTGAACTGACTCCCTCGCCCCTGCTCTGTCTTTTCTCCACAGCCACACAACGACTTTGGCTGACAACGTTGACTTCCCCCCAGCTTGTGGCTGTATCTCTCCACTCAGCCTCGTCTCCCTCTCTCTCACACACACTCCCCCCCCCCTCACCTCCTCGCTTCACATGCTCCCTCCCTCTCCGATACTCTCTCAGCCTGCTGCTGAGTTTAGGGGAGGCCAGTGCCAGAGCTCAGTTATATACACCCCCTCATGTTTATTAAGCGGCTGCTCATTGATTATTCATGAGGGGGGGCCAACTCTTTGGGGTTTACCAAAGAGGCTGACATCATGCGAAATGAAGTCTTTTTTTAATTAATAAGCATCATCGGATCTATTGTTTGGAAACAAGCTGAGTGACATGAAGGCTTTTTCATTTCATGACACGACTAATATGTTTCTCTCAGGGGGTCCCAGCTCCAGACTTAATCACTAAACATTTGTGACATGTATCTGAAGCTATGCTCTGCAGCTTTGTCGCAGCATACCCTTTCTGTGCCCCAGTTAAATTAGCACTTGGTGACCTCTGCTATACTAATCCAGCAGAAAGAGACACTGAGCATTCTTTCCTCACAAATTTCTCTCCAAACACACAAGCTCAAAGCCAAGGGGAAACAAATAAACCAGATAAATATTTATGCTGGCCTTCTCCAGTGCAGCCAGAAAAGCTCTACCAAGCGGAGCATCCTTTGCGTGATGTACAGTACAGATCTCTGGGTCCTTCTTCATGTCCGCTGTGATGAACGGGAATGGTTGCATAAGCCAGACCTGGCATCTGTCCTGTTCTGTTCTGGTGCCACGGCCAACTAAAGA
Source organism: Protonibea diacanthus (assembly GCA_028641955.1). Classification (NCBI taxonomy): domain Eukaryota; kingdom Metazoa; phylum Chordata; class Actinopteri; family Sciaenidae; genus Protonibea; species Protonibea diacanthus. The sequence continues at coordinate 24,729,705 of CM053978.1, read as the reverse complement.
TAAATGTCCATCAGGGGCAAGGAGGGAAACAAACGCTGGTTATAATCTGTTGGACTGTAGAGGTCAGAGATGGAACACAACATTTCTATAGGCAGATGTGATACAGTCTCAATGCCCCTGCAGCCAGAGGGCAGTATTTGACCCTGTGATGTCTTCCTTCACGATGTAGTCCCACTCTCGTTGTGTGAAATACGAAGGATTTCTTTATTGAAGTCCACGGTGCTAAGCCACGTACCTGGATAGATTTCATGGCATGAGGGGGATGGTCCTGTGGGAGAAACCCTGACTGCTGGTGATAGTGGTATTTCCTTTTGCCAGATGTGTCCACTGATCCCTATCTATCAGCACTTCCACAGCTTGAGCGCCTTTCCCAGACAGTCGCATTCATAGTGAGGCTGGAAGGTTTCCAGTCAAATGTCACGAAAATTTTATGCAAATTTTTTTCCAAATGCCACAGAAAAAGAAAATGTGAAGCCTGAAGGCAGAATAAAACTACATGAGAAAAAAACAAGCCAAGAGGGTAGCTGCTCTATGACGTCAGCTAATGTCGGCCATACTTCAAACAAAGAAATTTACTCTATAATGCGTTATTTAAGGGATAATGTACAGGGAGCCGGTCATTATTGTGAAATAAACTCTGACGCTGCTTATTACACGACTATTTACTCAAGAAATCAATAATTTGGCAGAAAATATTGATTTAAAAATGATTTTATTGTGTCGTCCATAGCAACAGTCTCATTCCAGTAGCAGACCATTATTCAGAAATAACAGACTGTAGAATGCCACAACTGACCAATCAAGTATTCCACTAAGACGTGTAAATAGCACAAATTGATGGCTGTATCCACAAGTTGCAACTCAACATCATTGTACTGTTTGCATTGTATTGTATTAGTAAAACAGTATGTGCAGAATTTCTAGAAGGTTTTGGTAGACTCATAAATCACATTTATTGGCAACAAACACTGATAAATCATTTTCTTAAATGCACTCCCACTGGTTTGAATGTCAAGTTAAATTCATGTCAATGTATTGGCCAGACAAACAGTCCTGCCTTGAGCAGAGTTTTTAGAATTTTATAAGAATTTGCCATTTCTGTTCAGATTCTTTCATTTCTAATAAAATATCTAAAAACACTCGGATTGGGAATTTGGCGAGATTTCATTTTTCCATTTAATCTCTGTGTTTGTATTCTGTCCAAGGAGCTATAAACCAGTGGCTGTCTTCAAATACATTCTCATCTTTTTCCCACAACCTTAACCGCAGAGAATACTGGACAATCTTATAAAAAAACAAGATCTTAAAATAAGATCCTTGAGGCGGAAAAAGTGGTGGTGGCAAAAAGTTGCCTCGGGCAAACTTTGAAGATGTCTGTGTGAACTTAACAATCATTCATAATTACTGCGGGCTTTGCTTGTCCGGGTGCAAGACTCAAACTTTCATCCAGTGTAGCATGAAAACTAATTCTACGCTCACATTAGCTGCACTGTTGTGCCTGGGGCTGGGATCAGTGGAGAGTTTTAGCCGACGCTCTTGCGCGGCTAATCTTTCTTTCACACTGAGATTATCCCATTCACAAAGTCAAAACGGAGACAGAGCTCTGATACGAACAACTGCACTAAAGGTTATGGCAGCTGTCGCAGACAGAATGTGCGTCTTCATGAATAATTGGCAGCGGTAAAAAATATGAAAGAAAACAAAATATGGAGCAGAGAAGTTAAATGGGGACCTGTTCAACAACAAGCAGAGTATGAAGAGTCTGCACGCTGTCCGTCATTGTGTTCAGAGATTTAATTTTGTCGTTGCTGATTTAATTTCTTGCCCTCATTGATCACAAAACCGGTTTTCTCCGTCCCTGTGGTGTGGTTTGATCAACGGGCTCACCGGAGAGACACTCACACTTCAGCTTTTATTCATTAGTGGTCTAGACGGTGACACAGTGTCAGAGGTTTCTATCTCAGTGGGAGCGAGACCAAACGATAATAATGTCATGTGGTTTGTTATAATAAACATCAACATTTGTTGTTTTTTTTTTCTTAGACAGGAGGAGGCTAGAGGTTACGACATCCCCTCCCAATTAGCAATGTGGTGCTCGGGTCCTGTGCATTTGATCTATGCTTGGTTGGATCATTCATATTCACAGAGAGGCCTGGAGGAGGGGTCTGGTGTTGTTTCTCTGTCCCACTGGGCCCAGTTTAAGAGTCATTGCTTTAACTAGAACCACATTGGGATCAGGTGCAGCATTCACCATCCCTGTGTGGTTTATAACTAACACACCGTCTCCCTCCCTCTGAGCCCTTTATGCTCATCACATAACTTTGAGAATGGACAGTTTCACCTGAAGGATATGGCATCTACACACAAACATGCAAGCAATTGCTATTTTCTTTATTGATATGACTAATTCAACACAAGATTATCAACTTCAAATTGCTTATTCTGTCCAACAAACAGCCCAAAACCTAGATATATTAAATGCACAATGACACAAATCACAGAAAAGCTGCACAGCCTCACATTTCAGAAGCTGCAACCAGAAACTGTTGGGCATCTATAACTGAAGGAATAGTCTGAATATGAAGCTGCAGCCAGCAGCCAGTTAGCTTAGCATAAAACACAGAAACAGCTAGCATAGCTCAGTCCAAAGACAGACAAAAGCCACCTACCAGCACCTCTAAAGCTCACTAGTTGACATGTCATATCTCACTCCTTTAATTGAGTCTCTGAAGATTAACAGTATGTGACTAATGAGAAATTGCATATAAGCGTGACCCTCATCGTCTTTAGTCCACATGATGGCACCACTGAAATGAACGTAACCTTACCTCGACATTTCAGCCTGCCATGTGGCAAAATGCCAAAGCCATTTATCTCTACATCGTGGGAAGCCAGACCTCAGTGATCAGAACGGAGGAAGGACTTTAAAAAAGGTGGCCTTAACAGGGTGTGGAGACAAGGTCTGCAGAAGGTGACAACGTGGCAACATATGAAGAAACAGGACACTGATGGCTGATAGTGATAACACAAGGAAAAGGCATGATGTCGGGGTCCTCTTACACGACTCTAATGCACTGTCCAGACAGCAGGATTGGGGGGGGGTTCACAGGGGAAAACTAAATTGGCTACATATTGTAAATCCATGAAGGAAATGTCTGTTGTTGTGTGCATCAGGATTAACATCACTTTACGTCATGTTACTTGAGGTGAGACAAAAAATGAGGATCTTCCACTGTCCTCAGAACCACAAACGCTGAATAACTTAAACAGGAGGATGCTTAAATCTACCCTTTCTCCGACTTGACTTGATGGACACATTCAAAGTTATTCAAAATGAAAAAAAGTTATTCAATTCATTCAAAATTATCAAGGCTTTATAAGTTGTAGCTCAGAATTGGTGTTTTTTCCCCACCTTTTAATAAGCCCTCGAGTCTGCAGTATAGACACGGCTATGTAAATAATTAAGTACACACCGTTATTCATGGTTTTCTCAATTTCCAAACAGCCATTGGCAAACATATTCAGCAAATGTGTTGAATACATTTCTTTCTCTATACATTATGCAAAGCTGACTGTCCATTGTTCCATATTTTCTGCCTTTGCTAGGGCATTACTGTGTTTCTTAACTCATTGACGCCACCTGTTGTTTGGGAGAATAATCGTGCGGAAAGTGTATCGAGTCATTGCGCTGGTGTTCCTCATCGTGCGTCTTCGTGCAAACAAGATAAATAAAGCCTGGACCTACTCAGATAAACACTGCTCTATAGCACCACCTGTGGTCAAAAACTCCACAGGGTAACTTTAACTTTAATAGGCCGTAAAAGAAGCATCGTATCTAGGTATCTAGAGTTATTAATAAGTAGTCAATAAATAGATTGTGGTATGAATGTCTTCTTAAGTAAGATTCCACATGTGCATTTGGTGTACTTCTGAAGCATGAATTTTCTCAGGCAATAGTCAACAGGTTTGGTCCACCATAGACGGAGATTAGAAGATTGATTTGGGGCGTAGCTTAGTCCCCTCTGAGCCCTCATATCACCCCTCCAATCTACAGAGGATATGAGAATAGATGGGAGCTACCATGCCGCTGTGTTAATGGAGATACCAGGTGAGCCAACGGCAAGATAGAGTGAGAGCTAACAGGAGGGATGTTAAAATAAGGTGTGAAGAAGACAGACACGCGAGGCGGAGAGACACACAGAACCCACAGAGGAGTAAACGGGGACAGAAACAGAAACTAAACGTGTGGAGGAGTTTAATGAGTCCCCAGTTCCTCTCAACTGTACCACTGGGGCCTGAGCACAGGAGGATCAGTGTGTGTGTGTGTGTGTGTGTGTGTGTGTGTGTGTGTGTGTGTGTGTGTGTATGTGTGTGTGTACCCACCTCTGAAACACTGGGCTGTGCATAATTTATCAGACAGCTGTCAGCTTTGTACTCCTATTTACTCTGCGAGCCAGATCCTGTGCCAACAGGGAGCCCAGCCAGCAGGAATGACAGCCACCGAAACAGTTTAATTGGAGACTCAAACAACTAATAATGCCATTACTATCACTTCAGTGTAATTACTTAAAGATGAGGGGATGTTAACAAGACTAATATGCTAAAATGCTAACATAATGCTCTCTTCATACACAAATCTCGATGTATGACACTGGATATTTTTACAATTTAGATTTTTTCCCAGAGGCGGTTTCCCATTATCAACAACCTGACAGTAAAATGCACATAATTTCACTCCGGGTTGAATAAAATCACCTTCATTTTTGGGGGGGGGTGGGCTTGGAAAAAAACATCTTCAGGGATTTGTTGTGATGGGGTCACTGAGGCGGTTTAGACAAACATTATGACACAAAAGCAATTATCAGTTTTTGTGGGTGCTCATCGGAGTGGAACCTCTGTCCCTCTGCCAACTTGTGGGAACGTTTTCAAAAAAGACAAACATCTCTCACAAAAAGAGTAGAGAGCAGCTTTCTGGCTTTATAAATGAACAAGTATATTGGTGCCAAGAAGATGCAGGCATGGACGGGAGGAGTTTCAGTGTAAATTAATTGGTCCTGGTGAGGACAGAATAGCTCTCGCAGTGATTCTCTTGGCCCGGTCCCTGGACGACCGCACTACAACCCAGCACTACACATGAGAGACCTGTATTTAGCTCCATAATAAGGCTAGCAAAATTACCACCTAACCTTTGCTACTATAAAAACGTCTCCACTACTGTGTGATGGCGAGGTATAATAAAATACTATTTACAGCTAATTATCCAAATGCCACGACATTCCTGCAGAAGGTAACTCATAGCGCTTGTCAACACAGTTATTAGGCGGGATATTAAAAGGAGTTCATATTTCATCCCCTCCTGTACCGAGAGCAGGGCTCGATGATGTGACTGCACTCTGGGGCTCCCTGTAAGACTCTGCCAACTCTGAAGTCCACACAGAGTTCCTGTCACTGGCTAATTCCCCAAGCCTTCATCACTCGAGCATGCTGGCAGCCAAAGTCACCAATGAAAGCCTTCAAGCTACACTGGGTGCAGAGTAAGGAAGTGTGGGTGCACACACTGCTGATAAAGAAGGCAGATGAGATGGGAGTGAAGTGAAACGACTCTGGACTGAGATTGTAGAGAGACAATCAGATCACTTGGATGAAGGGTGGCAGGAGTTTTGGGTGCGGAGTTGACAGCCTTTCATTTCATTCTTAAAAGATCATTTTACAGCTGTCAGTTGCGAGTTGAACCCACTTATGAGTGGGTCTCCCATTAATCACAGGGTTGGCAGTTTGATCCCTAACTCCTCCTGTCCACAAATCAAAGTGTCTTTGATGGTGTTTGCTCTTGATGGTGTGGATGGAGTGTGTATGTGTGTGTTCGGGGGTGAATGAAAGGCAAACTATCAAGTGTTCTAGATAAAAGTTATGCCAGGACATCAACTGGACCCGAGACTTTCTGTTCTGTCTTTAGTTTGGTAGATTTTTAGCATGAAGAGAGTCACAGCTGACGTCACACACGTTAACAAACACCCGAGTGAAGTCAGTGGGAAATTTGCAATCTTTGCATGCTTTTTTTTTTTTTTTTTTTACCTATTTAATAAAACCAAAACTGTCTAAAGCAACAGAAGAGCAAGCTGGCCAAGCGAGACATCTACACCAACAGGGTGTGGATGATACAGAGACCAGTCCTGTGGTCACAGATGAGTCAGGCTTGTTCCACTAAGGGACAGTGAAACAGAACACACTCTTGAGGGAACAGGAGCATCATCATGACAAACTCGAAAAGTTCCGAAAATTGTATGACATACCCTCGTAGTTCCAAAGTTGGAAAAGGTTTTAGATGCTGTTCGACAAACAGATCAGCACTTTGTTTGAGACCCTAACATTTCACTTTCCATGTCCTAATCATTGTGGTTTGCTTGGCTATGCTTGTTTCTTTCATATAATCATTTCCCTGTCCTAATGTGTCATGTTGTATATCCCAGTTCTTCAAAGCTTTGCAATACCCGCTGGTTCAGTACCCATTTCTTACAGCCAATTCCAGTTCCCTGTGAATTACATCTTCTTCCCACGTGATAACTTTGGTTCACCAATGGGCACTGACAGCACCACTTTCACTGCAGAAGGAACCTGCAACCTATTATCACCTCGAGAGCAGGGCTGACATTTAGAGGTTCTCCCTAAAGAGAGGAAATAGCAGGCCCCTTGACAATGTCTACACGTTACGGTAAATTTGGTTTAGTTCCTTTAGTGGAAAGAGGGAATATGTCAACTTGTTTGAGTGAAAGGTTCTGAAGAGTGAGTTATAGCTAAAGGTCCATGTTCAGCAGCCCTCAATCTCATTACATTACAGTGCTCTAACAAATGAAACGCTCTGCAAGAGAGCTGAGGTCATTGAGAGGTAAGTGACTGGCATATTGGTTGACATCGCTCAAATGTCCCAATACCCAGACGGATCACCGGGTTTAACTGCCCACAGTCAACTGTGATGAATGAGTTCTCCACCCTGGACTGGGAAATATTATTTTTACACACATTCACGTCTTTAGCACTCCACGAGAATTTGATGAAATTGCTGTTGATGCTAACTGGATGTCTTGACCAGTCAGTAAATCTCTTTGCTGCATGACCTCCTGGCCCATTAGTCAGGCCGAGGCAATGACCTCAGAGGCGTTATGGGCAGTGAGGACCAATTCACAGCCTCCCTGTTGTTTTTGTCGAGCAGTCAGCGGATTCAAAGTGAGAGGTTTGCTCCCCTTCAGATGTATCAGGCTCCAGTGGCTGCCAGATGACACTTATTCTGAACATCACTTGGACTGATACCACTTCATATGTGGCTGAATAAACCTCTACTCTACATGCAAAGGTAATGCGCAGGATATGAGAGCAGTTTTTCATGTTCCCATGGTCAAGAATAAATGGTTCAGACCATTTAATCTGAGTTTTTTTTTAAATGTTACTATTCAGATTAGATATCCCAACAAATCAAAAAGCATTTAGCTAAATATTGTAAGCCTCCAACCTTAATGTAATAGCTGGGGACACTGAGGTTTTGATGAACACCGTCTCGTTAACTATTCCAGGATTTCTGAGAGGTGTGAAATTGCAAGTTGTACACTGGATATCATCATTAGCCAGGAAATCCCACAGGATACCTGAGACAATCAGGTTTGATGATGAAGGCTGACCTTTCAGATTACATGAACTTCATTTCATTTTCTCTGTCACTGGTACTTTGAAAGTTGAAATGACTTTGAGGAACACGTTTAGCACTGATATGGTGAATTCAACTTATCTGTCCTTGCTCTTTATCCAATCCATACAGCCCCAGGGTTTAGGGTTTAAAAGATTACGAAGTCCACTGTTCTGGTTGAAAAAGAGGTAAAGCTTAAACTGAAACTGATTTTAAAACATAAAAGTAAATTTGTCACATTTCCTTTAATAAATTCTATATTCATTGTTGGATGCATCATTGTTCAAACTGATTTTGCTAAAAATGTATAACCACTATAAAGTATACTTATTTGCTGTAGAGGCAAGTAGCAGTATGATTGTTACGGGACTTTATGGTGGTGATTATGCAAACAGGCATGAGTAGTCTGTAATGAATTGAATTTTGCCAATAAACTCCACTCAAATGCTTCCCATGGCACATCTGCTCATGACAATACAAACCAGGTTTGTTCAAGGTAAATTTAATTATCAACCCCCAGGAAATCCAAGCGTGTACAATGTCCCCATTCTCCACTACTGATCCAATGACTGCCCAAAACAGTGGGGCTTTTAACGAGAGAAATGCTAATGCCATTAGCCCGAATGGAAAATTAATTAGTGACACATGTCAATAGATGTACAGAAATGATCGTGCGAAGTGGTTCTTAGGGTGCAAATAGGAGCATTTACTGAGCTAATCTGTTATTCAGCAAGTGTCATAATGTTAGGCGAAGCATGCACAGAGTTGTGGATTAAAATGAGAATGGAAATGTCAGCTGCAAAAAGATGTTCATTTTCTTATTTTCCTGTTTACTTTCCAAATAAACACGTGCATGATAACCTTTACCAAACAACTCAGTGGATCATAATGAGGCCTTTTATTATCAGGGTACGTCTTTCAATATGAGAGACATTATATGCTACAATTATGGTGACACATTTAGCTGCCAGAATAAAACGAAAATAAGAATGTCAATATGAGGCTCTGGTTGAAAACATTTCCTTTCTGATTCAGTCGGTGGGCTCAGTGTACTTCACATCAAACTGGGAATTGGAAAATGGCCCAAAGTGCAGGTCTCTCCTTTGATGCTCTGAGCATCATTAACTCAAATATAATTTCTCCAGCACTGGTTCCACCAACACACCTTCACAAGGAGTGCTTTATTGAAAATAACAAGAACTGCAAATTCAGCCTCCCATTCCCTTTCCAAATGGAACGGGAGAAAAACGGTAGCATGCTTTTAAAAAGGAACTCAAGCCTGTAATTTCCATCTTGTACCAACTTCATTTGCGCTGGAGTACCCTGCAAATGCTGCCTTTACAGAGCACAATGCTGTGGTGATGTTAAGAGGAGCCTGTCCATTAAGAGAGGCAGGGAGAGAGAGCCATCCTCTCTTTTGAGCAGAGCAGAGGAGCAAGGGGAAAGAAAGACAAAAGAGCAACAGACAGAAGGGGATGGAGGATGGAGGGAGCAGCCACAGGGGGTGTAAATGCAGAGAAAAGGAGGGAGAGAAGGGAAAGATAGAGAGATGGCTGTGGTTTAATGAGGAGACCATGATTTTAGGAGCGAGTAGGGGGGATGGTTTGATCTTTGACCTCTCAGATCCCTTGGTGCGTGTGACAGGCCTGAGTTCAGACGGAGGATTAAGGTAATCAAGGGTAGTAATGAGAACAGAGCACACATTCATGAGCCTGGACACTCCCCGAAAGCAACAATTATGCACCTTACCCCCCCTCTGCTTTCTCCTGAGAGTGTGTCTATACCTAGACATCATCTTTGCCTGTGGTGGTTTACTTCTTGACAGAAGGGGGCCACTGTAGACAGATATAGATGTGTGAAATAATGCCCAAGGATAACCCCATCCCCCCATTAATGGCATACCTAGCCTTTGTCCCACTTTGCGAGAACACGTGTCTTTCAGCTGGTATAGACCACCCTTCAGTCCAACTTGACAGGAACAACTTATTAGAAAGTGGATATTTAAAGAAACAAGAATCACCTGGTTACCTTCAATGAAACTATGCTGTAGTACTGAAACATAATCGTCGGCCAACCAACAGACATTCAGCCAGCAACAACTTTGATAATGAATGAATAATTTTTGCAATTTAATTAGCCAACCTTTGCGGTGTCCTGAATCCCTTTTTATATTATTGTAAACTAAATATTTTGCCATTGGTTGGACAAAACCAGCAATTTTTATGATGTCAACTTGGGGGTTTGGGAGTGCTCATTTTGGCGTTATTCATCATTTTATGAAAGAAATCAACCCCCCGTACCCCTTAGAAATTAATTAGGGAAGCAACTTATGATGGTTTCCATTTTTGATGAATTTGACGATTATTTTAATGATTACTAGATAAATCATTTAGTCAATAAAACATCAGGAAACAGTGGATAGCCAAATGTGTTCAAATGACTCTAATGAAAGACAAGATAAGTTTGCCATTATTGCTTGAAAAATTGCCTAAAAGATTGATTATCAAAAGACTTTATCGAGTAACAATTAATCATTGACATCCAGAGGATCAAGAAATATCCATTCTATCTGATGATGGGTAGATTATTAGGTTATATAAAAAAAACAAAAAAAACAAGGTAATCCAACATAACTGGACTTTGTAGACCTTTTTCAAATCCATTCAGTGCAGTAGCAAGACAAAGTAAAACAGCCTTTCTGTTTCCCAGCAGACATCCTGACAAGGCCAAGAGTGAGGAGGTACTTTAAAAGGCTTCACTTTGTCTGCAGCAGACCAGTGGAACATGACTTCATTTTGAGGTCGGCACAATCCCTTCAAAAATCCCGTCACTTGTCTTAACACCTACAAAGGAGACGTTTAAGTCCTTATAATGAGGATGCCACATGCCGTATCATCTTTCACAGGCTCCATTTGACCAGCACTCCCTTTGGATGGAGTCACGTTCAGTGGTGCACATCCTTGCCTTTTTTTAATCACATGTTTTCAATTACTGCAGGAGTGCACAGAAACCAACTTGTGCCGTAATTCAATAAGGACACAAAGAGTCAGGTCAAGCGGGTGGGACAGTCGGGCATTGTCCTGGGACAGCTGAGTGACAGGGGCGAGTTTAGGAGCTCAGAGCACACACTGGTTACTTTGTACCTGTCAGTCAAGCTGTGACACAAACAACCTGCTGGGGGACTTGGGGGACACGTTGAGAGGCGACCGAGGTGAGAGGTCTGCGACCACAGAATAGTCCCCCACACAGCAGGTGACTCCTACCCTCTGCCTTTAAAAAACTTAATAACAATAAGAGGGCAGAGCAGATGGCTACTGCAACACAACAGTCAAGTGTGTAAGGACGGATCTACGGATCCTTCAGTGATGCTTCAAAAGCAGCCAGGACTGAACTGGTTTCAACAAAAGGGATTTAACAAAGATGTTAACTTTGTATGTCATTACCTGGCATTGACAAAGCACATTACTAGTTTTGTTTTGACAAAAACTGTTGACCCGTTTTTTGTTTCCAGAACTTTACAAGGTGTTATGAGGATTATTGGCACCACATTTCTCAACTCATAATTGACTGATTTAAATTCACTGTTTTTGTACATACTGGCAAAAAAAAAAAAAAAAAAGTGGAAGGTGGCTTTTTAAGTTCAAAACTGATATGTGTTGTTATGTTCACAGTGACAAAGTTAACACTGATTAGTGATTTATTATTAATCATTCTATTATTATTATTACATAGTCACTACCCTAGTTTGCATATCAGTATGCTAACATTTGCTAATTAGCAGTAAACACAAAGTATAGTTAAGGCTGATGGGAATGTCGGTGTTAGATTTGCAAGCATTTGGTCATGAACCAAAGCACTGGACAGAAGGCGAACTGATCAGCTGGTGACACTACAAGAAAAGTATGAGGATCGCCAAAGATTTGGATTCACATCTTTGCATAGTTTTGTGCCAATCCATGAAGTAGATGCAGAGATGTTTATTTATGGTAACCCCATCCAACACCATTTATTTGGATTGGAACGTCAACTGTAAGACTAGACTTCTCACATCAGTTCCCAACCACATTCATGTTCTTATGTCTGCACCTAGGTTCCAGTGTTTTGTAGGCTGAAATTCATATTAATGTCCTTGGATTTGAAATGAGATGTTCAACAATCAATCAATCAATGTCCACATAGTGGTAATTACAGTACAGCACTGTCCGACTTTAATAAGCCAAACACAGAAGTCTTAAGCAAAGAGGAATCTAATTAATATTTTACTGCCGCTAAAACTCTCTGTTTCTCTACCTCTATTTGCAGTGTCCAAATGCACCACTCAGATTTCCTTTCCACTGAGGCTCACACTCTAAGGTTTTTCAGCCCCATCTATCTCTGTCAAAGCTTCTCACTACAAAGTACTCCTTCCTTAGTCCACCACTGACTTCTTCCTTATCTACTGGGCTCAGCTAACACACCATCATTCAGACTGCTTCCAAGCCAGTGGACGTTCCTCAGCCAAGGAAAAAAAGATTGATTTTTGCAGTTGAGCGGTAGAGGTAAGGAGGTATTATGTGCCAGTCACGGCTGGCTGTGCTGCTAGCCCTAGCGAGTGGCTGTGGACAGCAGATCACATAGAGTGAGGCAGCCGAATAACACTAACAAACCTGAGGGTCAGAGCTGAATACAAAAGCAAAATGTAAAGCAGAAAACTGTAGACAGGAAAGACAGGCTCAATTACTGTTGGAGATTCAAGCAGACAAGTCAGTGATTACTCAGTCGCAGAATACAGACATGAGAACTGACTGACACCAGTTATAACCCAGACTGATGATGAACTGATAATGACAGTAAAGCTCGTAATGGAAAACACAAGATAAAAGGGACCAGCACTGGTCCATCTACTCCACCTATAACCAGTTTTCAGTCCAGGATTTTTTGGGTGGCTCGATGACACACTGAGGCCACCGGGAGCATACCCTGAGCACAGAATAGGTGGATTGTGTGCAACTAAACTCCATCTTTAAATGACAATGTTCATTCCAAAAAGGCTTCATGGTATCAGTGTTTCTAAAGATACACAGAATTGATAATGGCACCGACACTGACTTGATTAAGCAGATTAGGTATCAGCCATGATGTAACTGGTCTATAGCTAATCCAGTTCATTTGTTAATGTCATTGTCAGTTAGATTAATTTAATCATGGTAGGCTGGGATACCACGTCAGAACCTGGCCTCATTTTGTTTTACATATGATTCATTGTTCCTTGATTCCTTTGAGTTTAATGCAGTATGGCAGTTGGACCAATTCCTGTTTTCTTGTCTAGTCTGATGACGGAATCCTCATCTGTCATTATGAGATATTCTAAGCAAACTAAAGAGACAGGAAGCCGCTCTCAGTGATGTCGCTACAAAACTCTCAGCTGCAGCACGCATAGTGTTAGCATTGTAGCATCACAGCTGAGCAGATGGTGGTGTAACGTTAGCTCTGTTGTCATGGTAAGTTGCTAACTAGTTTGTGAAATACCTTTCCTGGAAGTTAGTAAACAATCACTCCATCATGTGCCCTTCTACATATATCTCTAATATAACAGTGTTGGACAGTGTTGTGGAAAATTCCACTGACATTTATGGTTTTCATTACGTTCCACTTGGACACTTGACATGTGGCAACTAGTGGTAAAATTCAGTGTTACCAGTCCAGTCCGATGTTTGTCTTAATATCAAACCGGTTTTAATTTTTTCTTTCTTTCTTTTTAGAGTGGAATTGGAGACAAAAAGGTCCATCCTTGTGTGGTTCCAGTTTAACTGCATTTTTGTCACAGTAAATATCCTGTGATGCAGCTTTCAGGACCACAAAAGCTTTGCACTGAAACAAACTTTAATTCTATACAGTGTATGCAACTTTAAAGCAGAGACTGTCGATTAATTCAGTGACAGAGGGCACTCTCTGTATATCACTGACTTTAAATCAAGAAATCGATTCAAAAGAATAAATGCACAGTATAAATAAAAATCCATCACGGTTTTTTTCAGACTGAGGTGGAAAAAAACAAGCATAAAAAAAACAAATCAAACCCAAGCAAGCCAAAAATGAAGATGATTGGACATGTCTCTTCCATCCACCCCCTCCCAGGCCCCAGTGGGCTGTCATTAGCCATCCCTGGGTAATATCTCCCCTTCTCCTAATTGAGAGCCACAGGTTGACATGGTGTCTCCCTAACCCCTCTGCTTTGATGCTGTTGTTTCCGCTTCGCCTCACCACACAGAGGCTCCTAATGGGACAAACAGGTGAGCAGGGAAAACCTCGAGAAGAGTGTATCTGAAAAAACAGATGTATTTTAGAGACTGATAATTGAACAGAATAAGAATAAGGCTGGAAATGGACGAGGCTTTTTCCTATTAGATGGAGCCGTAATGACCTTGATTAAAGTTTTTTACTCCAAGTGTGTGTGTGTGTGTGTGTGTGTGTGTGTGTGTGTGTGTGTGTGTGTGTGTTTGTGTGGATGGGTTGAAGAGACTGTCAGGCAGGCGGCATCTGAGAGGACAGTTAACAATGAAGCTAATGCACACGCCAGGCAGGACCCCAGTCGCCAAGGAAACACAACCTGTTTCTGACCGTTGCCATGGCAACCCGGATCCAAAAAAGTCTCAAGGGCTCTCTTGAAGGGGCGATGTCCTATTGTTAAAGATTTCTCTCTCTCTCTCTCTCTCTCTCTCTCTCTCTCTCTCTCTCTCTCTCTCTCTCTCGAGGTTATTTGTCTTCATCGACAGGGAATGGAGTGAATGTTACAGCACTAAAAACAAGCCGTTATACAATAAATGGAGATTTTCCATCAGAGTGATCCACGATTAAAGATTGTGCAAACTCAACTAACCCTCTGAGGTCACACCAGCCTTTCAACTGCATAATAATCTGAGATAATCCTTTCCAATTAGCCAGAAAAGAATTCAGATGCTGAAATATCACTGGAAGCGCCAAGAACTTCCTAATTCAGATGTTTTTTCATGTCTTTCCTCTTAAACTGAGAATGAAAACTGATTCACTCATTGGGCACTCAGCCCAACATGAGTCTACATCAGCAGGCTTGGCCTTGAGGTCCGGCTCTGGTAGCTGTACAACCAGCTCAGCTACACACATAGTCGTGTTATGCAACCTGAGCCGAGCCGGGAATGTGATTTTCTCCGTCCAGCGGGCTCTAATGCCGCTCTTGATGTGTAATGAGTACGAGGGTTCAGGTGAACTGGAGCTTTTGTTCTCTCTCGTGCGCTCGCTTTGGTAATGAGATTATTGGTTTAGATGGGAGTTGGAAGGGCTGAAGGATGGCAGTGCCGCAGATATATGTATTGTGTGTGTCTGTGTGTGTGTGTGTGTGTGTGTGTGTGTGTGCGGGGAGTGAGGTTTACATGCATGCTTGGGTTGACCGCCCTGAGGGGCTGATCAGCAAGCAACAGGGCAGAGATTAACTCCGATTACATCACAGAACTGCCCCAAGCCGCTATCCTCTGCCAATACAGGCTGCAGCGCTGAGATTTGGATCGTAGAATCCACCCTTTATGACACATACACACACTAACGCACACATCAGCACGCTCTCCGGCATTCAATCCCATTTCACCACCAAAACGACAAACAGCTTCGCCCATGCAAAACATACACAGTAAGTGAAACCCTTGCAGCGAGAGAGAAGCGAGGCCACAGAGAGTTCAGCCGCCGTCCAGCGCTCCAGACTAAACAACCCTCGGAGAGCCAGGAGCACTTGATCTACTCGTTCAACAGAGAGGTCATGTCATTTGAGGAGGGTAGAAGGAGATGTCCACCTCGGGGGGTTACGTCCACAAGGTCAGAACATTCTCAGACGGCAAGAGAGAAAAGAGATCAGAAAGGATTAATAACGAGCATCCCGCTCTGTAACACAGTCTTCTGACCTTTGTCACATCGTCTCAGATTTCCATCCCTCACTCTTCAAACTTACATATCTCGAAAAGTGTCAGGTTATAACCTTTCGTATTGTTAATCACCTGAATTCTCAGAAGAGCTCCTTCAGAGTGAAAAATGTCAATACAGTTTACCCTGAAGACTGTAATCCTCAAACTGCAGAAAAAGTGGTGAGTATATTGCAACAGAAAAAATCCATAGCAGTCTAGCCTTGCAAGGATTTCACTAGATATACTGTATAAAACCTACTATCCTCTGCGCTTCAGTGTGAAACATCCAACTGGCAGTTTAGAAACCATCTTTTCTCTGCACATGCTACCAACATTTCTAAAGCTTTGGGGATTGTATGTGCTCCACATTCAGATATATTCATCTCATTAATAAGCAGACAAGCAGCCCGAAAGAGAAAGATGAATCAAGCAGTTGAGAAGACTGTCTGAGACATCCAGGTTTTTTCTTCCCTTTAAAAATCACACAAAGCAGTAACGAGACATTGTTTTGCTGAAGGGATGTGGGATCAAATCGGGGCAAGGCAGCGAGATTATTTATTAAAGAGAGCTCTGGGTGAGCTTCTGAAGAGTCACATCGCCACCTACTGGTCATATTTGAAAAAAAAAAAAAGAAGTCTGGGGGTGGACACATTTGATGCTGAGCAGCAAAAGGAGCCTCGGAGTGTTCAAAGCGTTCCGTTTTTTGCTTTCATGTCACTCGAATGTTGAACAGAGATGGTGTAATGACTTTCACAGATGTTCAGCGAGGGGGAAAAATGCATCGAGGAGAGGTAGGGAGAGGAAGTGGAAGAGAAAAACATAAACAAGTAGACAAGACATGCAGTGAGAGTAAAAGGGGAGGTGTGTGGCTTTTAGCAAACTGAGAATTTGTGGAAACGGCTTCAACAAGTGGCCTAATCCCAGAGAGCTGTCCTGTGGGGGAGAAGGGGCCACACTGGTGTTTACCTGCTAGATTCTACAGCAGACCATCAATATCAATGTGGGTCTCGCACCGCCCGCCCCGACTCCTTCTGGCATTTCATCACTCCTCCGTCTTCTACTTCTGTCCTCCCATCAAGTACCTCTCCAACATGTGTGTGTGTGTGTGTGTGTGTGTGTGTGTGTGTCAGGATGTTTCAGGAGCCCAGCTGGTTATGTCGGCAGTGGGAGGAGAGGTAGGAGGGAAAAGAGGGAAAGGAGCTTAGGGAGCTGGAGCCATGGCTCCAGTCTAGCATGACTCAGTCTGGGTGCATCCATGCCCCTGGGGAAAACACACAAAGCATCTACCGAAACACACTGCTCTCACCCCTCTTCACCCTCTGTAATCAGTGTGTTCAGATGCTCACTTTCCCCCCATTTAACAAGCATTTCCATGCCTCTTAGCCCAGCTGCTCGGAGCAGAAATAACAGCAATGACAGGAGGGCGACTCGAAAGGCATTAGTGCAGGGTCTGTTTGGGCTTTCCCGCAAAGAAAGAGCTGGGAAGAGAGATCTGTGCTAGTGCTGCTTCCCTGCTCCAGAGGCTCAGCTGCACTGTGGACTGAAGAATGCGACGCCCAGGAGAGAGAGCACAGACTGGACAACATGAGAGGGGCTGGAGCGTTTACAGCCCCATGGGGGGATTGGCCCACCTGTTCAAACAGCCAGAGCTATCCTGAGGAAATGAAAACTTCCATCTCTGCAGAGCTGAGCAGATCCTGCACACCAAATCCCTTTCACTTCCTCGTTGGCTCACTCGCTATCTTCTGTTTCCACAGCTGGCTCTAGAACCATCTTTCCCTGCCTATCTCCACATCTAGACCCGGCACACAACCAAATACAAATCCCTTAACCCATTCAGGTGGAAAATTAAAGTCTTAAATGTCAATGTTTTCTGCAGTGCGTCACATGATAATATCTATAAAAGTTATGGTATGCAAGCCAACTTTAAAAGTGGGTCACAGTTGCCTGCCCCAGTGCGGCCGTAAATATTCACCAGCCCTCTCGCTCAGAAAGACCCCATCGGAGCTTCGCTGAACTGCATGAACCTTTGCAGTGCAGCAGAGATCGAAGTCCTAAACGGAGTGCCACGGACGGGGGCAGTGAGGAGGACAGGGACAAACGTGAACTGTTACTGACCTTGGCCAGTCATTGCTCAGGTCACTGCTCACACCAAGGTGTGGGATGACTCTCGGGGTCAGGCTGGGTGTAACCCTATCTGACCCTGAAGCACTGTTCTGTCTGATTCTTTGAAGACAGCAGAGAATAGGTGCATTATGCAGTGTTAACAGACATGACAAGAATATGTAATATTCTGAATGTTTTCTAACTTGACGTTTATGATTTATTAAGCGCTGCTCTCCCTGCCACAAACTTGTTCACAAGTTTATGGGAAATACAGTAATTTACTTTGCTGTTACAACTGAACAAATGGGAATAAAGTTTCAGCACAACTTCACCCTAAAGCAAAAAGCAAACGTCTCCCAGACTGTGAGTATTAACCTTGAGTCTCTTCCCAGCCAGACTCGGCCTTATCAGCAGACGCAGACTCCTGGCGTCGGACGGAGGAGACAGAGGTACCTGGAAATAAACACCACCTTAACTGCACCCATCGCCATGGAGATACCCTCAGGGGGGAGGCCAATGAAATGTCTGAAAATGGGGGAACAGCCTGCCAGTGAGTGCCATCAGCTCTTTTTACGAGCGACTAATGTACTCCCATGCCTTTGTCAGGGCTGTCCGTTATTACCGCTGTTCACTTAGTCATCTCACACAGACTCATCTGATGACTGATGCTATGGAGCAAGAGGAGAATAAGAGGTGTTGTGAATGCATTCTGTCACCTATTCCTTTCACCGCAGGTTGAGAAGTCTGAACCTTTGGGTGTCAGCTGGGAAGAGGATGCAAATGATCACAGCTGGATGGTCCCTGCATGATTTGACAGCCAGGAGACACCCAGTTTCTTCCAGCAGAAACCTCAAATTACACCTTTCAGAGGAGTCATAAATCAGAGCTTGTTGCTTAAATGCTTTTGTGTCAGACATAAAACATAAACATGACAGGTGAGGAAAAGTGTGTCAGCTAGTAAAACGAAGGGAATGAATGTAACTACGGTGGAGAGCCGTCAAACTAAGAATTCACAACAACCACCGGTGACATTCTCCTTTCTATCTGACTTATCATTTTTGGCTTGAAGAGTGAGATGGCTCCGAAGTTGCACACTGTGCAAATGCACTCTGCAGCCACCAGGGGCCGCTCCATCCCTCTAGTGTTGTGCCTCACTGCTGAGAGCAAGGCCAGCTGGACAGGAGTCAAGAATGATCCTCACAGAACTGAGCCTCTATCTTGATACAAAACCCAGCCTGCACGGAGCGTGCAGCTTCAGCAGGTCGACCTGCGCTCTTTTAACAGACAACAGCTCCGGTTACATATAAAATGCATATTTTAGGGAGCATATAAATACTTTACAGAACTGCCACAGCTGGCACTAAAACTTGTAAATCCATTCTCATTGGTGAAAACATCTGCCAAAATATTCTTTTGTCTTGGGATTATAACTGGAGTACAACTCTGGGGCTCCTTTGGAGAACAATATGAGAAATAAAGCAAACACAGAACAATACACTATCGGGCTAAATTGGAATTTAAGTATGAAATCGGCTTGTTTTTTCAGGCCACACCTGAGCTGAGGGACACACACACACACACACACACACACACACACACACACACTATGATGAGAAATGCAAAGCTCCCTGTTCAACATTTAACTCT
The DNA here is from genome assembly GCA_028641955.1 of Protonibea diacanthus. Lineage (NCBI taxonomy): Eukaryota > Metazoa > Chordata > Actinopteri > Sciaenidae > Protonibea > Protonibea diacanthus. Next base: position 24,710,364 of record CM053978.1, on the reverse strand, counting down.
GTCTGCAGATGTTGGTGACAAATTTATCTGTTTTATTACAAGAGTCCAAGAGAACAGCAAAGAGCGTGGGAGGTGGAAAAGTAGAAAAATAGAGAGGGAGGGAAAAAAAAAAACAGTTGGATGTTTAAAGCCTCTTTGCTAGTCCCACAGGGGCATTGCAACAGCAGCAGCGGCACAAGGCTCATGGTTGACTTGGCCCATCACGGGCGCATTCATACTTTTCCAGCAGGCAGACAGGAAGCACCTGGGTCCAAGGGCCGGAGAATGGCGGGTGCCCCCTGGCCCCACCCAACGTAACACATCATCAACTCGACTAGAAGGATCCTGTGCAGGCTCCGTAGCTCTAAACAGCTGTGTGTAAACAAACATACCTCCTCTATACCCGGCAGTGGCACAGGGGAGTATGTTCTTTTATTCTGCTTCAACCCTCAGGCACAGAAAACACAGTGGAAAGCAACGTGCGGTGGAACTGTTGGCTCTGAGGCCTGTCTCTTTACACTAAAACCTTCGATGAATTAAATGATTTTCCCTCAGCTGGGCAGGAAATCCAAACTGTAGCGAGCTGCCACTAGAAAGAGGAGGGCGAACACATGACTGATGCGAGCTCTGTGGGGTTTGGGCGGAGCACAAGTGGCTGGGTGGGAGCCTGGATGAGTTGGGGCCTGGCGGGCTCTGGGTCGCGCTGGGTTGCGTTTTGGTGACTGTGTGGCTGCTCCTGCTGGGCTCAATGGGGGATGAGAGGCTGGCCACAGCAGCCAGAGGCAAGTGGCCCAATGTAAACAGCTCATTCTGGCGGTGAGGCTGAGGAGCTGCTGTAATTACCGCTAGTCATGAGAAGATGAATAGAGATTTAGAGAAAGGGAGGAGAAGAAGTTGAGATGAGGAGGTGGAGGAGGAAGCAAACAGGGGCATGAGTGCTGGAGAAAGAGGTTGGGGCAGGGGGCACAGTTCCAACCCTCACATCGATCTTTATCTATCACAGATTCCCAGGGAAAGAATTATATGGAGAACAGGCCCGGGGCAGGGAGTGCAGTTCACACCAGCGCTGCACTGAGAAGCCAAACACTTCTTGTTACATTCTCTGTTCCAGAGGCCCTTGGCAAATCAGCTCTAATGCTACTGAGAGCCAGTGTGCTGAAAATGAAGTTAGTGGAAATTCATTTTCCTGTTACAATGGACTTACATTAAAAAAAAAACACGCAGAAAAAAAGATGTTTTCCAAGTTTAGTCTCCTGCTCTCGTTGCACGCCGGTGACCCGACGTGCCTTAAAGAAAAAAATCCATCCGGGCTTTAAAGACGATACATCCTTGAGTATTCCCCGAGCTAAAATCAAGAAAAGAAAACATCTCTTGAAGGAAATGGGAACGCGTGTGGTACATATTGTCAGCTAGATCTAAAAAGTCCACTGACTTTTGCACTCAGCATTGTTGTTTCTGCTCATCCTTCTCTTCATGTAACAAAAGCCCCTTAACAAACCTCACAAAGCTAGCCAATTAGCGCCTGCTTTTTTTTTTTTGGAGAATGCAAAAACCTTGATCTGAAGTGAAAAACAAGCGAAACCCACTCAGAGGGCTATTATTCTTTGAAGGAGCCACAGCCGTCGATTGTGGGTTACTCTTTAACTTTGAGTAACAAGTTACAACTTCTGTGTGAATGATAAAAGAGCCCTTTTGTCAAACATTTCTCTGAAACCCTGAGTGTTATAAAAGGCTGTCTGCAACGAGACATTGCTGAATTCATAGAGGCTGTAACAAAGGATTCCTTTACTTTTCACTACTATTTTCCTGAGAACAAAGGACAGAGCACATTTTGCTTGTTTTATCTAACCAATAATCCAAAAAACTGTCACATACTCAACTAAACTGATCTCACAACTAAGCATAGTGGTGGGATTTAGGCTATTTTTAACCTTATGTCTTTCAGTTTCATTAATCCAGGACTAAATGTGTCACACATGCCCTCATGCAAAGGTCAGAGGTTGTAACTCTCCCTCCATCTAACAACTGCTCTGACTCATCCTCTGATCCCTGCTAGGCCTTTCCTCTAACCCAGCTCTGATTAACAAATTAACGAGCTCGGGAATTCATCCAGGCTTCAGGTAGCGGTGCAGGACTACATGACCCGACTGCAGAGGATTAAGGCTCTTTTATACCCAGATTACACAGCACTTAGCCCCCCTAGTGGAAGGAAAAGGTGGGCCGGGTGTGTGTGTGTGTGTGTGTGTGTGTGTGTGTGTGTATGTGTGTCTGTGCGATTCAGAGAGGGGAGGGGCATCAGGTGTGCCCTTGCAGATTAGCGCAAAGCTCCTGGAAATGAAAGAAAGGATGACCGCCACTCCCCGCACGGCCTTTGAAGTCTGATCAGACAGGGGAATAAAAGGCAGCCTCCCCCCTAGAGAAGCCCACCTCCCTGAGGGTCAAGATCCACACACAACCTCCCAGAGGTCAGCACTGATAAGAAAGATCTGGATTAGACCCATCCGGCCTTAATTTCTCTCCGTCTATCTTCCACTTTCCCTCATGTCACTGAGCCCTATACAGTCTTCCTGCCCTTACCCTCGCAAATTGAATTAGATTTCTCATATTGGAGCGAAAGCCTCGCGAACAGCCAGAGGTGACGAGGGAAGTCTTGTTCTTAAACTTTCACGCTCTTTAGTGAGTACAGAAGGTCAGCCACGACTGCTGAGGTTCGGCGGTGCTACTAAAAGAAAGGGAGTGCTAGGACAAGTGAGAGGGAATGACACAAACTTTGTGTTGCAAAGCAGACCATAGCTGGCAGGAAGAGAAGGTCAGGAAAAATTCTCCCACCGCATGCTCACACACATTAAAAAAGGATTTTAAAAAAAAAACAAAAAAAAAGTGTTAGGTCTGTGCAACCCAGGGATGCTTTGTAATCAAGTTTAAGCTCGCTGTTAAGGCAAGGATGTGGTGCAGGTGGGGAAAGTCGGGAAGATGGGAAAAGCTAATTGAAAAGAAGGAGAAGGCCAGAGCGCAGAGATGGAGAAACTGGGGGGTGGAGGAGGTAAACAGAGGGAGAGCAGAAATATGCGTCACAGCTGTGGCTTGGGGCTCACCTACGGAGCACCGAGGGATGTTACTGATGGACATGTCTGACATTGTGCTAACAAGCAGCCAGTGGATTGTGCATACAAACTGAACCACATACGCATGTGAAAACAGACTGTACAGCACACAGACGCATTATTGTATTTCTATCATTGCGAGAACCCTCCACTGGCCAGAAAGATCTCCCAGCCCTAACCTGCTTACATACAAGGTCCATATTTAATTTATAATGCTCAAGATTTTCATTTTAAAATCCCGCTTTCCCCATTTACCCAAATCCCTATTTAGGGACTGCGTTATTAAGACATAGCGTCTCAATGTAATTGCACTCAACAACTGCTTCTTTAAAGAGTAATTTTCTTTATTATTTGGCTGAGTCCGCCACCGCTAACCACAAGTGACGCCATATCAACCAGGACTGAAATCTTTTTTTCTTTTAAGATTGCAACTTAACTTTTATTTCTTATTCCATCTACCAATTTAAAACATAAAGTTGTCTCAGTTTCAAACTGGGTCTGGAAAGTTTGAAAGATTTAGGAGTTTACCAGGCGAGAACGGCCTAAGCAAAGATGCTATCAACTTGCATTTTGGGAAATGTGGTATGCATTCTTTAATATGTCTCTTGTGACCCCCTAAACCTTATAAAGTGCAGTACTAAATCACTGCAATGTATCTCACTGCTGAAGTGACTTCAATTTTAAACTAAGCAGAAATAAACAAAACTCTAAACCTACTTTAATTTGGCGACAGGAAAGGTTTTCACTCTGGTCATATTTGTTCATTTCGCAACGTGTTTTTTTTTTTTTTAATCAAAGTGCGTAACCCCCATCAGATCCAAAGCTCGCTCGATGAAGGCTGTTAAATAGGGTGAAGGATTCTCCGTCCAATCCCTGCCCTGGTGGAAGAGGAATGTACCCTCTGTAGGGGGGTTTACACAATGTACTAACACTGGATTTGTATCCATTGAACAGGGCTCCCTCCAGCTGTGCTGCAGTCCAATGGGGTTAAATTAAAGTGCGAGCTACACAGCTCTGTGTGTTGGCACTCTTGTTAAACCCAGGATCTCTTAGTTAGAACAGCCTGGCTCATTTTCAAATGATCTTCTCCCAGATAAATGTCAGTAACCCCACATTCATTTCCAAAAGGCTTTAGCTCGAGACGCTTTACTGACTCCTGAAGCTGGATTTGGCAGTTTTGAAGGGTAAAGTGGCATTTGAGCCAGATCTGTCAGTATGCTGCCAGCCCAGTTACGACTTGCTGTCATTTCACATTGATGCCCCCCAGCCCACCCACCCCCACCAGATCTAGAGATGCCAAGGCGCCACCATGATTTGCCCTGATGAGTTGGAGCTGCTAGGTCATCAGGAGCCAGAGCTGTAATCCCTGTTCTTCTAACCCTTTGTGAAAGTCATCAGCTGATCAGCGAATGCCCCCCTCTCTCTTGGCATCATCACTTGACTCCGGGCTGATTGAGGGGATTTGGAGAGAAAAAGAGAGAGGATAAAGGATGGAAAACTGATAAAGGACACAATGCGTAGAAAGAGAGAAGTTGATGAAGAACACATGCTTATTCACAGAGACAACCCAGAGGAGAGAGGAAGGGCTGCAAGCCAGTTAGTCATTGGTGCTGAGGATGAAGCACAATCAGGGCAGCAGATGGCACTGATAGCGTGGAAAGTGCTAGGGAGGGGGGAATGTAGAAGGCTAAGACAAGGCTCATTATCACCTCTCTCTGCATCACATGGCACATCAAGCCCCCCTTCCATCACCACCCGTACCTCTTGCTTCTCGTCTGGTAACGGTGCATTGCTCTCCCAGCATGGCTTCTTGGCTTCCACAGTGAGCAGCACAGAGCCTCAACCAGACTCAAACTTTTCCCCACATCAATTAGAAAGGAAATAATTCACTATATTTGAACAAATGCAGCAATAAAAGAAAGTTCTTTCAGCCTGTTTTGAGTTGGGTATTCATTGTAGATGTCATGACATTGAGGGGCAGGGATTTTAAAAACTGCCTCTGAGAACTTTTTGCCTTTTCTGTTATCTGAAAATAAACTCGCCCATCTGTTCCTGCCTTCACATAGCCTTTACAATTGCACTTGACAAGGTACAACTTCATTTTAAAGCTCAAAACTTGCACGCCAGGTTCTCTGATTTCACCATGACCTTCTAATCTAAGCCTATTGTGGCCAGTAGACACCCCAACAGGCCTGGTTTTATCAGTCCTACAAGGGTCAGGGTGTGCACTTTACCAGTTGCCCACATGATGTTTTATCACGGCTGCAGCAGCCCTTTGTAACCTCCTGCTCAACCCATCCGCTGTGCATTTTTACTGGCGGCTGCCAGCCAACACCAAACCACGTAAACAGCACGAGTTTAGAATATGCAGTGCAAATTCGGTCTACTTGACAGCCATGATTCTGTTGACCTTCCAGAAAAATACTAATTTCAGATCATTTCATTGAGCAAATGTGATCATAACTGTTTATAAATACTGAGGGGTACCTCAAGCTCTGCTCGGTTGTAAGCCCTAAATGCAATTGAGGGTAGTTAGCAGCCAAGCGAGGCTGAATGTGATCCCTATCTGAGGTCGTGACTGTGCGGTTGTGTGTAAAGGAGAATATGAGCGAGCCAGCAGAACTATCAACGTTTAAGGATGTGTGGTCTGGCCAAAGTGGATGAAGGTTTGGAAGGGAAATGAGGTTGAATGTGAGACTGCACAACATGCTCTGTTCCTCAATCCCAATGGTCGGGTTGGCTGGCCCTTGAGAGAACCGAGTTCAAATGTTCTATTTAACCAAGGAACCGAAATACACCCTTAACATGGTCTCTGGGTGACGCAGCTGTTTCTTCTCAAAAGAGGCAAACCTAATGGGCAAAACAGTGATGATGTCACCCATCACAGGCAGGCGCAATGATAGAATTTGGTCACGAAGGAATGTCCAATGGTTTAAAAATGCGGTGAGATCAGGGGTCACACTGTTGAATATTTTTAAATGGTTCTTTACAGCACAACTGCTTTGCTCGTACTCCTGCACTTGGCACTTTTCCTGAATGGAAAGATGTGTTATGGTAAAACAGTAATTTCCGCTTCTGCTCTTGAGGTTGTGCAAAGCCGGCACCATCGGGATTTACCGTTCTGACTACGACACACCACTACGTCATCCTTGCATCTGGACCAGTTGTGCTACTGTGCTACTGTACTTGTCTGCCAATTTGGGAAAGGCTTCAGTTTGACTTCTGGCCTGTGGTGATATAATACGACAACAACTGAGGGAAGAAAACGTAATGTAGTATACAAACATCTTTAACATTTAAGTAACATTTTCCTTGATTTTCTTTGTATTTCTTGTCAGATTCTTGAAACAGTTACCGATGCCAAAAAAATAAACTCATTCTATTGTTGACTTTGTTCATTGTTAATGATAAGGATGTCTACAACTTCCCTGCAATGCTAAAGTAAACATGCTTATCTTTAACAACCCCTTGCCCTCCACCCCTCCTCCGCTCCCTGTTGCTCCCAGGATGTGGCTGAGGTCGGGGAAAGGCAGGTGGGTTATGTAAGCAAGAATTATGGGTTTACGGGGAAGTGTGTGAACGTGTGTGCTGATGGAGGGGAGTTTCAGTCTGAGATTCTTACTGGCTTTTTCTACGGCTACAACCCTAGAGGTTCCTGTCCCGTCTGAGTGTGCTGAACAGATGAATTACATTTGTAGATGACAAAAAGTTGCTTGGGTGAAGAGTAGAATAAGAGCGACAGAAAAAGTACTGAACACCTGGGTCGAAACACACAGATAGACGATACAAAGATCATTTATTCATTTCTTAACCTTGATCTCTTTCTATGGGCCACTTAGTAAGGATTACAGCCAATGTCACTCATCTGTTTACCTCTGCGCTATTAACTTGTAATAATTACACGCTCCCAAGTGGAAGTTACTCTTTAGCACTAGCTGAAGGATTATGCAAAGGAGTAAGTCAATACAGGTTAAGTCTCTATTATCGCACAGCCAATACTCTCCTCCTGGCACCAAATTGCCACCAGTAAATGGCTCCTTTTGTGGCGTCTGCACAATAGAAAAAAGAGGAGAGATAGCATCGGCTTGTGCCTGTAATCAGTGGCCAGGTTTGACTGACGCGCGGCATTATTAGCATGACACAGGGCTAAGGAGTGGGAGCTCCCAGATTACAATTTACACGCTATCTTCTAACGCCGCTCGAGTTGAGAGCCTGTCACAACAACAGGTACCCTGGGGATATCACACACACACACATTCACAGACACCCTCAGACACACACACACAAATACAGGGAAGGGATGTCATGAAGGAGAAGTGAGGAGGAAAAGGATAGAGAACCTGAAATTGTGACACTTTACTTACATGACAGATCACAAACGGTGTTTTTAGCACAGGAAATTGTTCTTACCTGCAGAGACAAAAAAAAAAGAGACAGAGATGGAGAGTGTTAAGTGGATTTCTCTAACAGTGTTCATGTCACTTGCTGGCCAGTTGGTTTGGGTTCATTCTTGTCTCCCTCAGTGAGGCATAGTGGCCTGACTGGATGTCCATATTTGGCCATGTGGGCGCTCCTCGAGACGGTCTCTGTTTAATAACATAGGGCCCAGTCTCAGCTGGTTGGGCTGATGGGCATAATTCCTCTCTCTGCACTGTTAACTCTTATCTCCGACAAGCCTGTACACACGGACACCACAGGCCACTGGACGGGATTCACATGAGTAACGCTGGCTGCAAACACCGCAGATGCTACCACAGATACTACTGCAACTGTTACTAGTATTTCTGGCCAAAGAGACTCTACGACACTACAACAACTACTTATTCTATTAATGCTAGAGCTAATGACTATTACTCATACTTTCACTATTTAACAGCTACTATTACTGCTTTTAAAGCTGCTTTATGATGTTTTATTGTGGTGTATAATTATGTTACTTTCTGATGTCTGAAGTTGTACACTGGTTTTGGTCCTTTTACTGCTTTTAATAACAATAACATGATACTGCAAGAGACCATTTTACAAAAAAAAAAAAAAAAAACAACCCTCAAAGCTCTGAATGGTAACAGCATGTTCCAATACAGCAGGCAGACAATTCATGAGAGAGACAGAGAGAAGGGGCTGGGCTTCCTCTTAATTCCCTGTCTAATTACTCGTCCCAGGCTCACCCCAGGTCAAAGACCCTGCAGGTCCCACTCTAATCCGTCTCCTCGGCCCACTTCAAAGGGCCCTGATTACAGGGAGGAGAAGAATGGAGAGAGACAGAGAGAGCGAGACAGAGAGATAGAGAGAGAGAGGACAGGATGCAAAGACAGAGGGATAAAAAGGAAGGAAAGAGGGAAGGAAGGTGGACAGAGCCAGAATGGAAACATATCTTGTCTCTGAGCTGGCTGGCTGGCTGGTGTGTGAGGTCTGCTCCAGCTCCAGCTGATGCTTCTTCGCTGGCTTAGCTCGGCTCTTGAAGGCACAAGCCATGAGGGAATGCTGCTTTTCAGAGGCATAAGCGAGCCTTATACACTCAAAGCTCTTTGTCCATTGTCACATAAACTCTCAGAGCAGCAATAAAAGCAAGAAGACAAATGTAACATAACAGCGGTGCTGTTTTGTGCACATGTGCGCGTGTTTTTGAACTTTTTCCAGTCGTCCATTGAGACTGTTTAATCCCTCCCATCTATTACATGATTTGAGGAGCCAAAGCATTCAGAGGAGAGATAAGGAAAGGCTGTGCAAGTACATCAGCGAGAGCGAGCCAACATTTTCCAGAACAACAGACTACTATTATCATAACCCCAAACAAGTATGTCCAGTTACACCAGAGTGTCTGTCTACCTAAATTCAGGTCAGATGACTATCAATTCACTTAAAACTCAAAATGTACCAGTAATTTGCTAATGAATAATGAGGATTTATTGTATAATCACATGCTTCCTTGTTACTTTTTGGTACATCTCGTCATGCCTGTTCATTGGATTTTCTCTTGGTGCCAGTCTTTTCTTTCTACAGGCACGGTGACAATCTTATTTAGCGGTAATCCAAATAAAACGATTGTGCTGCAGCTGAAACTATGAAATTCATCACTTCTAGTTTGCCTGAGGATTTTTTTTTTCTTGGGAAACATCCTCCCAGGTGTTCACGAAAGTAATGAAAACTGTTTTTTGTACAAACTGAATCACTGTTTTGTTAGATCCATCAGTGGCTGAAAGAAGCCAGATGTATTTGCTGGAAAGTGTTGTGGATAATTGGTTAAAAAAATGACAACTTTTCAAAACCAAAGGACGCTCCTGAAAGGACTGAATAGTAAGTGAATCCCACTGGTGCATTATATTTCACCTCCACAATGCTCTAAGTACGCTAATATATCCAGTTTTTCGCCCACTTCTGGAGAGTCTGGCGCGCATAGCCTTATAAGTTATGAAGTATAATTTCAAAGCAGCAGTGTAAAGAAGAAGTGCAGGAAAAAAAAAAAACAGATGAGGGAAGTGAAGGGAGAGCATGAGGGAGTGAGAGGAGTAGGAGGACAGACTTAAAAAGGCCCGAGGCTGACTCCCTCTCTCTCTCTCTCCACGCCATGGATGATCAGCGGCTGGAATGAGGCTGGCCACTGGCTAGACTTGTCTGTCCACAGGTTTAAATTTAGGCTGGATCAGACACGATGCCTCGGCCCTCGCCCTTGCAGCCAGCCATCGAGTAACTCATGGAAGCCATCGCTGACCACATTATCATTTCTCCTCGCCTCTCAGGGGGGGAGAGGAGGACGCGGCCACCCACCGTTAAAGTCGACTTGATGCATGCGAAAGTTTGGGGATTTAAGGACCCTATTCATAATGTGTGCGGCGATGAATCCGAGTGAAAGTATTTTCTCAAGGCTGACTGCGTGAGGCTGATAAATACGGGACAAGGACATTTGCGATGTTTAACTCTCGTGTCTCATTTTGAGTAATTGTGGTTTAAAATTGCAAGCATACTTCCCACCTACAAATCAAAATCTTAACATACTGTATACATTATACTCTTAAGTTCTAGACCACCAACTAAATTTCCACTATATATATAAAAAACAAGACAGATGGCCAATTTTTCTTTGTGCTCGCTCTGACAACACAGAAAAATCAAAAAGGAAAAAAAAAGAATCAGACAGCGCTGGAACACTACAATGAACTGCCTCTGATTCGGGAGTGTGCAAACAAACAGTTCAAGCAGAGGTAATCATAATAGTAAGATGTCTTATCAGAGCTTCTGATGTGGAAAGTCTGAGCAGCATTCAAATCAGCAAATAACGCATAATTGCGGACGGGCTCATTCAGGTCTTTGAGGTACACATCTTTTTCCACAGAATACAGGCCGGAGAGTATCTGTTTACAAGCTATTACTCACTTCCCTTTCTTGCTGCCCTCTTGTCCACATTGTGCTATCTTTTCTGTAATTGCGCCTTATTATGCCCGGGTGATAAGGGAACGATGAAACAGGGACACCGCCTCTCATGTAAACATTTGGATGTGATTTTGGCTGGCGCTATCTTAGCTGTGCTCTCTTAGTGTCTAATGTGTGGCTGTGTGTGTGTGTGTGTGTGTGTGTGTGTGTGTGTGTGTGTGAGTGTGTATGTCGGGGAGTGAGTGAGTGGGGGGTGTAAACCTCCGACGGGAGACGAGTCGCGACCTTCTCTACAACAACTGAGGAGAACAGACAGCGTGGAGTCTCTGCAGCTGTTTCTCTGCGGCCGCAGAGGGGAGCTTTTAATTGAATGTGAATGCAAGTTGCAAAGGCTTTTAATTTGGCCTTGGCTGAAGACACACACACACACACACCAGGGGCATGAGGAGGGAGGGAGGGAGGGGTCAGCTTGGGGAGGGAAAAAGGGGGGTAAGACAGCCCCTGCCTCATCCCGACTCACCTCACCTCCCTCCCAAGCCCACACATCACACGCCTCTAATTACTAGCCATGGGAAAGCTGGGTAAACAACAACATTTTACAACATGCAACAACAACAAGACATTGTGATGTGCTAAGATCAAGCCGTAACATCCGCTGAGCCTGAAATCAAATTAGGGGAGTGCAGACCAAAAAAATGCAGAGAAGAAGAAGAAGAAAAAAAAGAGAAAGAAAAGGAGGCTCAGCTGTATCCTTGCGTAACGAGCAGAGGGAGGGACACGTGATGGCTCCAGCGAGGCGGACGGAGAGGTGGGGTGGGGGGTGGGAGAAGGACCCTGTGGTCAGTGTATGTCGGCTACATTACAGGGCATGTATTTAAACAGCTGTAATTGTGTGATAACACCATCGGCTGGGTGGGAAGAGTGGTGACGCGGAGTAAGGCCTCAAGTCCTCTTACCGTCTCCCTCCCTCCACCCACCCGTCCATCCATCCACCCATCCATCTCTCCGGAGCTCCTCAGTGGAAAATGTTCATTTCATTTTTAGATTTTGGTAACTCGCTCCGGCCGTGCGACCTGCACATGGGTTTCATTTGTTCTCTGCTGTAGGTTAGAGGGGAACGGAGGACAGAGGGAGGTGGAGAGTTAATAGCCTGAGATAACTAAACTTCCATCAATGACTTTGATTCTGGATTTAATGTCCTTGTGGGAAGGGTGCCTCCTTGAAGTGCTCGGCTGACTTGCATGCACTTGTATTAAGTGCAAATGCGGAGCAACAGCCAGATCTGTTTGCTTTCTTCCTGAAATATGGGACTGTTTAATGTCACTGATGAGCCCAGTTTGTTGTTGTTGCAGCCCCCCCCCCCCCCCTTGCGCATATGTGCATACACACATAACCACACAAACACAAGCAGACAGGCGAGGGGGGAATGTGAGGCTTGTGTACCCATCCATGAAAAGCACACATAGTCAGCGCTCCTCCACACTGCTGGGCCCCGAAACAGAGCACCTTTTCAACGGACGGCACTAACTCATGGGTTTGCAGTTAAACTGCCCCAGGCCATGGCAGTGGTGTGAGGGCCAAAGGCATGTAAACAGCAGACGACAATGAGCAGACTGACCAGAGTGCACGCTTCTGTCATTCAAACCCTCTTTACAACCCTGTTCCCACAAGCCGCAGAGCTGCGCTGGAAAACAATACGCTTACTTTGCATCACTCACATTCTGTCAAGCCGAGGGGATGGTAAAGCTCCAAACAGGAGGAAGTAAAAGAAAAAAAAAATCCTCTGCGTGAACTCAGTGGAATGCTGCCCTGCTCGACAAAGACAAGTCTTTGAGGAGTTTTTGGGGCTTTTTCAGTGTCAGAAAAAGAGAGCAACTTCGCTGTAAAACTTATCTCTAAAACATGATGCATCAGTCTGTGGCAGAAAAAAAAAATCATCTTAAAAAGCCTCACGAGGCATTTGTTTGGACCTTTTTCAAATTACATCTGGAGATGTTTAAATGTCATTAAAATATGTGCCGGCTGAACGGGTTGGGCTCAAATTACAGCCCCAAAATGGCTGGAGAAACATGCAAGTCTAGCATCTATCCTCATCACAACTTTTAGCAACACTCACAACGCTCTCCCCATTGTGAGCCATCACGCACAACTTTATCTGTCAAAACATTTACGCTCCGCTAGTGTGAAAACTGGGTTTTTGGGGGGGGAGGAAAAGCAGATAAAGGCCTCGTTTCCTTGTAAATTTATGAAGATGAGAGCAGAGGTGGAGCGAAAGGCAAAAAAAAATGGAAAGAAAAAAAAGAGAGAGGTAGCGATGGTGGGTGGAAATGGTTGGGAGCCTCAGTTCTGTATGAGTGTCTGTGTGCGGGCCTTGCCAAGAAAAACAAGGCCTGAGCGACGCTGGGATCTGATTTCAGCATGGAGGCATGGCAGGAAACTGGTTCCTCTGAGGGGGGTGGGGAGGGTTGGACAGGGGGGGCTACACTTCATGTCCTCCCAGAGAAAAAAGATTTAGGGACAGAACAACCGTCCTCTTCACTCAGCACCCGACCAGCTCTGACGGCTGATGTACAGTCACCATTGTGTGGGTGGCGTATTTTAACCCGTATAGCACGTCATCGGTGCTTCTCCTGCCAGTAACACTTTCACAGTGATCACAGAGCCGGGCACGAGTCCCTGATGCGGATCCTTGTGCCACAGAGAGGTCAGCTCAGTTCAGAGCCTTGTATCTGCATCTGGATCGCAAACTCTGCTGCTGCAGAGCCGGAGGGATACTACTCAGCACATGTGCAGAGAATTAGCACTGGCTACGCAGAGTTCGGAGGCTTAAAACCCCTTTGTTACTTAGCCTCCATGTAACACGCTACTCCGCGTGTGTACAACTGTCTTGATCTTATTTGTCACTGCCTTTGTTTTTACTGCTTCTAGGCAGCTTGGCAATGACAGGGACTTCCAGTGCGCTCTGTGGTAGCAGCAGACTGCTGGCACTTCACCGTGGGGTCCTGGGTTCAACAACAAGTGGTACAAAAGAGAAAAATGGAAATGGTGGAAAATAACGATTCTGAGTCTCAAAGGGTGTGAGGTATGGTTCGGCTGCTCCAGAAATGAAGAAACTCTTGTGTGAGAGAGGATGAGAGAAGCCTATGTCAGAGGCTGATGTCAAAGGAAAGTTATTTCCCACATAAACAAAGCAAGTAGTCTCCTGCTTTTGTTATTCTTGCACCATATTTCATCTAGGTTTTACCAGTCTCGCTCTCTCTGAACTTCTAGAGTTGCTACAACTTCTCATTTCTTTGACTTTGAAGAGAAATTTACAAAAACACAACAACAGAATTGTTTGGACTGGCTATCTTCTGAAATTATTACTTAGTTTGATTACCAAAATAAAATCTACACCTCTTTCATAGCTTTGAGAAATATAACCATATTTCTCCACAAAACAGTTTTTTTCTTTGAACAAACTAAAAATTCACCTGGTCAATATATCAAAAATATTTACGAAGAAGGACTCTCAAATTGATATAGATACTGGTATCAGCCTAACACAACTCAGCACAGTCTAGAATCTGGATTTAAATCAGGAACTATGTGATCAAAAAAATCTGTATACAGGACTATGAATCTGACCAGGCACTTGAAAATTTTCCATAGTCTCATTCTCAAAATGTTGACTGGACGTCTAATATTTAAACAGAAGCAGCCAGTAAAGAACATTACCTTTAAAAAAAATGTATTTTACTCAAACTTATGCAAAACTCTGAATTAAATCTGATCAGAGAAAAAGTGACCAAGACTCAGAACCCAGACAACTGATGCTCTGCTATTTGATCCTCTTTGCTATGGAACAATTTGCAGATGACACATTCTTATTTTTCTCTCTTTTGAGATAAATCACTCAGCTCAACAAGTGTTTGGCTGGATCATCTAGCCAGCTGTCACATTTTGGTTGGTGTTCAGTGTTCGGTAACTAGAGCTAAACTTTAGTAATATAAACATGGTGTACAAAAAGGCAACCACACAAGAACACTGAGTAGGATTTAGACGGTATGAAGAGACTTTTTCTCACTTTAAAGATAAATCATTCACCAAGAGTTAGCATGGCTCACTGGAGGCAACCATCCATCAAAGGCAAAGGCAATTTTAGATTTGGTGTTCTGGACACACAACATCTGTTTTGTACAAATACCAAACTTTTTTGATTACTTACACTGAAAATAAAAAAAATTAAAGTTTAAATATTTGCCCAAATAAAATCAACAAAATTCTGTTTGAAATCAAAATCTGAAGATGACAAAGGAGAGTACAAATCTAATCTGAGCAAGCATTCCATGCATTTTTGCCACTAGGGAGTATTTGATACTTTGTGTTGCTATGAAGCAGCTGGATCTGCAAGACCACAAAAATACCTAACAATTCATCTTTCTTGGTTTCAGGAGGACAGCCATAGTTGTTCAAACCATTGTCCTATGAGAAACTATCGCATGAGCTACAGGTTTGGTTGGAGTGACAACAATGAAGATGTTAGCTTAGATGCTGCTAGCATCAGTTAAACGAGGACTGGAGAATTTTTTGTTCTTTTTCTGACTGGCATCATATGGTTTGTTGATCAAATTGGTTGAAGTTGCCGTGACAGACAGATGGTTCATACAATCACCCGCCAAGCAGCGCATTCCCTTTTTTCAGCAACTTCCTACTTAGGCCATCAAGCAAAATCAGGGCTTGTTTCATTAAGTAAGTAAAGCTAATTAGTGTAGAGCACTGGATATTTACCAAAGATGAAGACAGTTTACCAACTGGAAATTTCCCCCAACAATCTCCCAACAGAAGACACCTCTGAGTAAAGAAATAGTGTTGCTCTGAACAATTTTCAAGCTCAGTGTGCTGGAAGACCTTGAGGGCTCGATGGATAAAAACACACGCTAGGGGCCGGGCCAGCAAACACAAACAGAGCTGTGTTGCTTTTAGCTAAGGCCTTACATCCAGTATCAGGCCACCAGGAGCCCACTCCAACCTCCCGACCCACCACTGTCCACCAATACACTACCCCTCCTCCCTCATCCCTTCTCCACGCTGGACAACTCCAAGGTGGAAGTAATGATGCCAGATGTGACCAATCAAGCTGATAAAGAGCAGGGTCTGCTGTGGACCGACGCACAGCTGTGGGTGCAGCTGTGCACGGTTGTCAGGCCAGTTTGCTTGCTCAGAGAGAAACAGAGAAACAGAGGAGGAGAGAGAGAAAAGACAGATAGGGAGGGAGAAGAAACAGCCTTAGTGTCCTAAAATAATCTCCTTAGATCAAACAATCGACATCTCGGACACATTCATCTTTGACGCTCCCACCCTTCAGACCCAATAAAGACTTTGTCATTGTACTTCTAAATCCTCCATCTCTATTATGTCCTCTCCTTCCTTTTTCCCCTCCTTCTTCTTTCCCTTCCACGTACTCTGTCTCTCCTCCTCTCTTGTGCTTGAGACAGGGCCTGCTCAACACATTAGCAAGATATCCTGTTCTGATGGCAGCTTTAACCCAAATCCAGCCATCATGAAGAGTTATGCCATCGTTCCGAGCTGCAGATTTGGGAGATATAATACATGTCGAACCTAGAGGGACCCGGTGGGAAGAAGAAGGGGGAGAGGCCGCTCTTGTAAAAACAGCAACAATGACGGAAAACCCAGAGGAGTCGCAAATTTGGAGGCAACGTGTACGGCGCAGTGACTCGGGCTGCGTGCATTCAAATCATATGATCTTAATGCGATTTATGAATGAGGTAACATTATTCAAAATAATAATCATATGTTTGTGGAAAACACTTTACAGGGACAGATAATTCTCTTATGCCTAATGCAGTGTTACACGAAGCAGAGGAAGTCAGATGACTTCTTGTTATTAAGGAAATGTCGCTTGACTCAAAGAAGTTTCTCGCAGTTGGGGGAATTTTGGTCTCCAGGCAGATTTCTTCCCTTATTTTATGAAAATAAAGAATAAATACAAGTCGATACAAGCTCACAGTACGCTCACATCTTCCCCGAGCCTTAAAAATGGAAAGTAGCACAGCCCTGCTACTTTGCCTCCTTTGTTTATTTTCCTGCTGCCTTTGTCCATCTGTCTCCCGCGCTGCTTTCTCTTCCCTGCTTCAGCCATTTTATGAACAATCTCACCAAATTAAGATATAGCTGCTGCAGCCTGACACAGCAGCATGTCGCCAGACATTTGGCATTAAGCTATGTTTCCTGAGTAAAACTCAAAGCAGAAACAATGTCTGCTTCATGTGGACTCATGCGCACACTCAATGCAGCTCCACGCGTGATTGTGCTGACAGATACACTCACCTTCTTACTTTCCAGTCATAAAAAAATAGATTTCATGAAGGTGCTTGCTACAATGGGAATTTCAGTGTCCCAGTTTCAAAATAATCAGAGAGTAATTATGTACTGCATCTTTGAGGCAATTACAGTGATTGTCATGTCGGTGCTTTAATCTAAGTAAGGTCATTATCAGTGTAAACACATCTTGATTAAAAACATCTTGCTTTCTGCTGCATCTTTGATTTTCCTTAGGCGTGTAAATAATTAGATTTATTCAGATTACTCTCAGTTTCTCTGACAACATGCCAAGTGGTGACAACCAACATCTCTGCTTCACTAACAGATCGGGGTCTTCTTGTTGCAGGAAATGAAAAGGAGAGATCAATGACTAAGCAGCCAAGGCTTTTTGAAATATGAAGAAGATTTTGTAGCTACTTGAGAACATGCACAGGATGTTTCAAATGAGGTGTTGGCTTAAGCTGATCAATCGTGGAGATGATAGCAACAGTAGGCACGTGGAGATGTTGTGTTCCTTCCTTTCCAGAGGTTTGGCATTGGGGATGAGTGATGAGGCCGTTTTTTTAAAAGATAAAAGCTTCTTTAAGGCTGAAAAAACAGTCCTTCAAGACAAGGCTCGTAGCCAGAGTGTGCAAACGTCATCCAAATTGCTCATGATTGACTCACTATCATCAGAATCCAGGCTTGGGGAGGACTAAATGTTGCATAGAAATTGGATTCTTGACCAAGGCATTTTTAAACGTCTCCCCCAAAGGAGCTGACGCAGCTTCAGACCAATCACACAACAAGCGCTCTGTTGTACACTTGGCGAGCTGCTAGCCACCACTGGGCCTCACTGGATGAATGTGGACCTTTAAGAGTAAACCACACACACACACACACACACACACACACACACACACACAGTACATACGCACTTAGATACACACAAGCAGGCATGGAGTAGGCAGAGAGTTGGAAAACAGTGGGCGCATAAAAAAGGCAGCTACAATATTTCATAATTAAAAGCCTTGTCACACGCAGGATGCGAGCCACACGCCGCTCACGACCGTCGCATAAACAAACATCACGAGTAAAACCTGAGCTGTGATGGGAGAGAGCAACCACACACCGTGACTTTCACTGTCCAACGGTCCGGACAAGGAAACGTTTAGACAGAGCCTTCTCTCACTTTCACTCTTGTTGCTAAAAGCAGGCCTCCGAGGTGTAAGGATACAAATGACCTAATGCAGGATAAACATATAGCTGGGCGGCAGAGGAGAAGGTTTATATGTCTGCGCCATGGAGTGAACAGCATGCCAGTGTTTTAGGAGGCAAACTACCCAGAATACCTCCTGGTTGTCTGCCGTGCAAATGGAATACCGACATACTATTAATAAAGACTGTTTATGAGTCGTCGCACTGCCTCTTGGATATATATGTGTTTTTTATGCACTCAGCACTAGTTTATGCAGGTGGTTATCAGTGTAAATCCACATGAAGGCATGTGCAGGCTGGAGATGAAGTTACATGGTTATGTGCTCATCAATGCTATTAGTTTCCATCAACGTTGATTGCTTTGACACTTCATGCCGCCCAAGCGTGGCGATAAAACAGATCGCTTTCGCTCATGCCAATTTAAAGGCTGATATACGGCTCCCCTTTCGTGTCGAGGTATTGATGCCAGCCTGAGAGCGTGCGAATCAAACGCCGACTTGTCATTTCAGGATCCGTGGAGGATAACCAACGTCTGAAAATGTCTAAAAAACACACCCAAGGACTGATTCGAATGCTCGACCGTAACATGCAAGACTGATCAAGATGGAGCAGGAGGAGTGTACACTGAGAATAGTAGTGGCACCTGTTAGTGGGTGGACACAAATTCTGAGTTGACCCGCCAGTGCCTTGACCAAAAACAGAACAGCAACTGAATGTCATGCTAATGCGGTACATAAATGTCACGTTGCTGTCAGGTTTTAAAGCAAAACTTTTTATGGAACTTAAAAAAAAAAAAAAAAAAAAAAAAAAAAAACTTTTGAAATTGCATCCAAAATTCTCGGATAAAAATTAAAAGTCAATTAAACTCACCCAAGCATGATTTAATACACTCCAGAGGTTTTGCTGCTGTAGCTTCCTTTGGTCTGGTATGACTTACGATGGCGTACAGTGGCTAATGTTAGCAAACACTGGGCAGTTGCTGTGAGATTATCATTTCTGGGTCAGTTCATTGATTCTTCTCCACTTGTGTTGAGCTACACCGGGGATTCCCAAAGTGTGGTGCGCGCACCCCTGGGGGTGCATGAGCTGCTGCTAGGGGGTGCGTGAGATGAAAAATGTAATGGCGGTCTGATAATTACACAATTACAGTGTTTTTCCCCACACAATAAAGACGTGTAAATAACCATTTCCTTTGTAAAAATTAAAATCAAAACCTGTAATTTTAATTAATAAATAAATGCGAGCTATTCAAAATGCACTTCATCTTAAAATGAAGCAATAATATTACTGCACACTGCACGTAGAAGAAGCTAACGTCTTCTACGCATATATGCGCACCTAGCTTGTGGCCTCTACGAGAGCTTTGTGCCAAGATGCAGGCCCACCCGTCGCATTAATATGGGTAAGTATTTGGCCAAATGGTATTGATATTAATGCTACAAATATACTGGAAATATTCACACATGCCCCCTGCCTGTTTCTCCCTCTCTCTCTCTCTTTCTTTCTCTCGTGATGGGGTTGTGTTAGCTCCACGGTCATTTAAACGCCGAAATTTTTGTTCAACACGGCTCAAAATATTCTAACCTTTTTGCCCGACTTATCTGCTTTCTGCCTCTGATCCTGAGCCTGTCATCCATCCTCTTTGCTCTTAAAAGCATAACTTTGTTGCATTATATTGAAACTGTGTTATAGTGCTTCAGATTAATTCAAATGCCAGAGCGCATTGTTGTGATCATGATTATTTTATTATATGTGTGTTCTGATGATTAAACATGCCGCCTTTAATATGGCTATAAAAAAGCTTGTTGCATTTTTTTTTTTTTTTGAAGGTGTGGGGGATTGGGGGTGTGTCAACCCAGTTGGAACATAGAATGTACAGGATGCGCGGCTAAAAAAGTCTGGGAACTGCTGGGCTACACTATGGTTGCCTGTTTTGTCATTAGTGTGTCGATGTAGTTTGATCAGATTTGGCAGTGACATCTCCCTGGCAACACAAGCAAACTACCGAAGGCCAGATCACCAAATACTAATACTAAATTTGGATTTCTACGTGGGCCGCCCACTTTAATCCAGCGAAAAAATTACTGACAAAAACAAAAGTACAGAGATCTCCTCTGAAGTGTTCAGTGCTGTTTTAACTTTGGCAGAAAATGATGTTAGAATGTCAAAAATCGGTTTCAGGAGTCGTGATTTGTGCAGGCAGAAAGCAGAAACAAAGTGAAGTGCGCTGAAGTTTGGAGTTGTGAGCATAATTTGAAGGGACGGTTTTAAAAACACTAAAAGAGATTTAGGTCATTACTAGAGCCACTAAACATCACTCTCCTTGATCTGACTGATGATGTCTATCTCCAACAATGTGACCGCACAGGGCAGGGAGATATTAATGATGTCTGTAAATACACCTCTCCCTAGTCCAATCCCCCCCCCCCCACACACACAAACACATCATCTGCTTCTTCGCTCAGGCCTGAGTCAGACCAGGGAGATGAGCTCAGCTCCAGCTGGATGCTGAGGCAAGCTTTAACTCAGTCAGCCACTCCCCCGTCCCAGCACAGCTCAGCACAGACCTGCACTGCCAAGTTTAACATGGCTGCCTGCTATAGTACCTAAATCAGAAAGTGCTCTAAATCAGCACCGCTCCTGAGAAGATGCAATATTTCATTTGCATGTTGTTTTTTAGCCAGATTGGTGGAGGGGAGGGTGGGAAGCGGAGGTTGTATACATACCCTGCTAATGAAATTAGAATGGCTCATCTGTGTGTGTGTGAACACCAACGACAGTACACGGACGTCGACGAGCTGCCCTCAGCTCTTACTGGGCCAGTTTTAAGCAGATTTATGGTCTCCGGTGGGGCAACAGGGGGATTTTTGGTCCAGACCTAAATCATGCCTGAAAGTATGAGGAGCTAATTACAAGAGAAGTTGAGCAGCAGTCTGGGGTCTGTGTGGTTTTCAGTAGGTCCAACACCACTGAGGATTGTGTTAAATGCAAAAAAAGCCCCTCTCTGCCTCACATGGTAGCTAGCAGCAGTGTAAAGTGTGCTTAAAAATCCACGTTGAGTTTTGTTTGGAACTTGAGTGCTGAGTCACCTCCAAGTCAGATTTTCTGGTGGTAGTGAAGTAGCCATCTGTGCAGCCTTTAGTAGGCAGAGCACTACCCAGAGAGCTCAGAGCTAGTAGCTGTTCATGGTTTTGACAAATGTTTAATGTGCTCTGGGACTCATCGCTGCATAATGTTAAATGGCAATGGGCCTCTTCTTAGCTCTGCTATTCTACTGAGAGGAGTAGAAAATGGATTTTATCTGCACTGCGGCAGATCTAGCAGAATTGTCTCAAATCCATTGATTTTCTGAGGGAAGAAATCCGTCGATCAATGACATTTTCTTTCCTTTGTTTTCAAATAATACTTGCAAAAATGGGAGCGGCTGAAATCATAAGCCATGAGCTAACAATCAAATATAAAAGATATTGATTGCATCTCAGCCAAACACAGAGACCGCTCATCAGTCAGTCCCAGCCTCCTGCACCAAACCTAAGCCCACACCCTGCACTAACTAGGCAGCATGTGTTGGTAATTTGCAAGCAGTTGATGTTGATTAGCTGGGTTATGACACCCTGCGACCTCGGCTGTAGCAAAGTACATAGACACACATTCTCCAATTAGCCCTGTGGCGTTTGGCTATCAGGCTTTACGGGGCCATAAGAGGGAGTTATGTGAAAAGTCTATGGGGCTTTAGTTAAACCCTCACACACACTCACACACACAGTGGCGAACACACACACGTCTATATAAGTCGGCACACAAAAAATGAATGCATGAAAGCAGTGCTACTATTTCAGTATCATACATTGATGGAGAGTGCATCTGAGCAGCTACTCCAGTTTAAACTTCACAAAGAACTCCACATTCACCCAGACAGCTAATGATGTGTACAACATAATGTGCTCTTTTTCTCATTACAAGTTTCACAACTCCCCACTGAACTTCCGTTATCCCCCAACATAAACTAAATATGAACTCATATTACAGCAAAATTGTTCTTAGGTAACTTTGTTTTTGCAGGCATACTGTTGCAGAGGGTGTGAAGTAATTCAACGTGTCAGTTAAGAGCAGGGAAGTGAAACAACAAGAACACGAGAAAGCAAAGCATCACGTTAAGAGTGTGACCTCAGATTTGACAAACATTTTCTGTTTTCTGTATAACAGTAAATTTTACTAGACTAATTTATAATGACAGTTTCAATAGAATGAAAGTTTATTGTCCTAGTACTGTTTACAAAAAGTCCCAAAATTCAAGGTTTCCTATTAAGAATCAAACTTGTATGAACAAGGCTAAGGCTAACTGGCACACGAGCAGCCATACTGAATTGAATTTTGAACCGACGGTGGCGCTAGATAAAGAATTAAAGGATCACCAAAGTTATTACAATTCATCCCAAGGAGCATGTGAGTGCCTGTGCAAAATTTCATAGCAATCTATCAGATAAATGTGAAGACAATTAATTCAAAACCACAAATGTGAGCCTTACGGCTGTGGTGCTAAGTGAAATGTCTGGACAGTCAGTAGCGTACATCAGCTGGGAACCTTGAACATCCATGCAAAACTTTGGGCCGATCCACTTTGTAGGTGTTATATTGTTGACCTGCTGGATGAAAAGCCACATAGACAATAAAGTCATCCTCTGGGGACCATGCACGTCTATGCAAACGTTCATGGCAATCCATCCAGTGGTTGAGATATTTCACTCTGGACCAAAGTAGTGGAACGACCAGCCCAGCCAACACACCAGCATTGCCATACCTCAAACCACACCAATGTTGTACTTACGAGAGGTTTTCTGATGCATGTTTACGATCTCATCAAGCAAAATGTTGTTGCCCTTTTGTTCTGGTTGCATGTGCATTGTGAGATAATCCAGCAGTAAATCTTTGTGAAATTGTTTTGATGTCTGGTCTTGCCCATAGTGAAATCAGAGCATATTTGATAGCGCGTAATAGCTAACAGAAAAAGAGACACCAGATCAGAATGGCAAAGTCAAACCCCACAGAGCCGAGACCAGCAGCGGTCTCCCCACCTTGATTCACTCCCTCAAAATGACTCCATTACCGTGACAAGAGGCAATATTCTTGCAACAGAGCTCAAGGGTTTCTTGGCTTGCATTGCAGACGAGTGACAGATTTAGTGCTGTTCTTGGATCCTATGGGCCTGAAATGACTTAATAAAGTGAAGCTGACGTTTTGAGTATGAAAGTGGAAGCCTGAAGTCGAGAGGTTGAAGCAGGGACGCCAGGACTGTTTCCTATCCAGTCGGACGTGTGCGTGAGTGCGAAGAGCCGCTGAAACCACCAGAACCTGATCTACAGCGGTACATGCAGTAACTGTCAGGACTCTCTTCTACTGATGGGGGACTGAGAGGTGATATTACAGTGGAGACAACCTTGGCAACCACTACCACGTTCTCAAGTCAGCTTTCCTGTGTGGGAAGCCTGAAGCAACCAGAGAGCCCAAAATGAAAGTTGAGATAGTCGTCTACGGGAGCAACCTCCACTATTTTGAGAGCAAAATATTACATCAAGATGTGAGCGCTTATTTATCTGGGTTGATGTTAACCTTAACAATTGTGAAATATTTGCTCCAATAATAATCAAATTAATTCCCTATTTTATGGTAAACCTCAATGTAAATCAAACCCTAAATCCCAAGGTTTAGTCCTAAAATAGAACCTCGCTGAGGTGGGAACCGGCCAAAATGACTTCACTTCACAAAACTTCCTGACTCCAAAGGTCTAAAGCTCAAACTGGCTCTCACAAAGATGAAAAACTGAAGAACACACACGGACATAAACCACACACAAAGAAGATTTAATTCCTTACAGTTACAGACTCAAACACAAAAACAGTCCAGCAAAGACATAGAGCCAGTCCTGTGGGATTTCTCAGCTTGCCAACAAGCTAGACCAGTTCTTTGGGTGTGTGCATGTGTGTGTGTGTGTGGGTGTGAGAATGTACCCCTCACCCACGCCCTCCCCCCTCTTGTCCCACCACTCCTCTCCCTCCCAGACGTGCTCTGATGGAGAGATAAGTTGAAGGTCATCCTGAGAGAACAGAGGCTCTGCTCAGGAATGTGTGGAATAACATTCTCTTGTTCTGTGGACAAAAAGCATATCAGAGGCTGCCATGGTGTCATATGGGCCTGTGTCATCACCATGCTCAATATGAGCTGGGGACTGATGGCTTGATTTAGGAGAACATGGAGGGTGACACACACTCTCAGCAGCTAGTAACAACCCCAATTTTCTTTGATTAGTCTTCTTTATTATGTGAACAATTCTACAAAATGAGGCAAGATAAGACCGAATGCACTGGCACACCATCAATCCAAAAGTGAAATAATTCCAAACCTAAAACCTTGGTGTGCAGCTGTTTATGCAACCAAAGAAGTTGTTATGGTGCTAAAATCCTCAGAAAAGCAGCAAGAGGCAAACCAGTAAATAAAAGTGGAGAGAAACTTGGGCAGAGGTTCTGAAAACAGATCTCTTTAAAGAATCTTGTAAAAATTAGAATTTCTTTTGCTTCATGCCAAGGTGTTTCTCTTCCAAAAAAATGAAATACCAGATCCTGATATCACATGATATTAACAATAACACTGACATCGACCTGATGAAATGTGAACAGCTTATCTAGTCTGAAAACTGATGTTTGGATAGGCAGCAGAACATCCATTAGTCTCAGGGTCATTATTCAAAACTATAAAGAGATCCAACTGATGCATCAAGGATATGGACATAGTGGTAACTGAGATCTCTATTGGCAGTGTTAGTCTTGCTCTGCGCACACACATTAATAATGTGTTTGCGACATGCAAGCCTCCCAGCTGCTCCCATCCAGAGCTGTGGAGGCTGGGTGAGTCATCATGTGAGCTGGAAGAAAATGAATATGGCTGCAGATCTGTCATAGACCACAGAGAGTAACTTCGCCAAGTTCACTGCTGACACGTTGAGATCCAGTAATCACCGAAATGTACAAGCTTGGACGTTATCGTGGAAATCAAGTATAAAAAGTTTCAGGCTTAGGAAGTGCACACGACGTGTCATAACTTATGTTCGTTTCCATTAGCGGGGATGAAACACTTTTCTTTTTTCATCAGACAAGTTTGATTTAGGACGATTGGATGGGCTTACTTTAATGATTTTTTAATGACTTTTTAATGCTTGTAGTGCTGCTTAAAGTAATCTTGCAGAGTTTTAACCACTAGGGGTGCAATATTACAATCTTTTGATAAGTGGGATCTGTCCATTTTGTTTGCATCTCATGCTCAACCAGCACACACACAAGGACAATCATCCAAAAAAGCGTGCAGATGCATGATACACAAACTTGTGTAGCACATGCATGCCTTAAGATATGAAGAACAGCAAACATTACACTTAGCTAATGGTTTTAATCTTATGCCAGAATTAAACTAATAATCTATAATGTCACGACCTGACACATGGAAAATTGCAGCGATTGTGGGTGCATCCGATTTCTTTTTGCCCTCTCTGTGCCTAAATGACAACACCGGGAGGTGTGTAGGAGCACCGAGCGCACTCCAAGTTATCACAAAAATGTCTTTGTAAATGCCTTCAACATGTTTCTTAGGCCTCGACGGGATGTAAAATAGCACTATTTTAATTACAAATGTCTCATCTCCAGATATAATCCAGATGTGATTTAACACATTTAGTCTGATTCGAATATATACTGCACATTTCCGTTAGCAAGATCACCAGTCTAATTGCATCTGTCTTGGTTTTCCTGTGCTACATGCAAATCAGGGTAGGCCCATGGGACTTTGTTCTAGCAAAATGATTTGTCTCTAATGCTTTTTTGTTGCATCTCATCTGCCACAGACACATGGAGTCACTAATGGAGTGAATATGTTTCAGTGAGAAACGCTGACTGAAAGCAGAAGAAAACTCCACCCAGCACCTTTAAATATTCAGGACGTACCTGTTACTAATGGAAATCTAACTGGCCTCCCCACTACTGACAGAGGCCACTGGGCCTTCCCTTCACTTTGGTGGTCCCTGTGGTGCCAGCCTTTTTTAACCACACTCACAATGGACCACACATCCAGCTCAAAAGGAGAAAACTTTGGGGCTGAAAGTGAGTAGTGGGTCAAAAAAACTGGACCAGACTGGATGTGCTTAGATAAGCAGAACTGGAAGGATCTGCCCCTTAGAGCAATACAGCAGACAGCGATCCAGCAGGCAGCCTCCGGGCACCGCAGCTCTTGAATTAACCAGCAGGAATAGAGAGATCCTGTTTTAATTCCACTCCCCTCTTTGTCTCCTTCATATTTTCTTTTGCCAATATGGTTCCGTAGCCTTTTTTCTGTGTTCCAGATGGGAAACTGTACAGGGATGTTTTCTCAAGCCTTCTCTACAGACATACACCCCTCCCTCTTTAGTCCCTCTTTTTTTTTTTTTTTTTTTTTTAAATAGTATACAAAGCTCCTTTCAATACCTCAACACAACATTTTTACAGACTCGAGAATCTGGTGATGTCACACTTACTAATCAGTGTGCAAACCATTTGCCACGATCCTCACGGAGGAAATGTTGCACCTCAAAAAACCTGTTACTGTTCTTCCTGACAAACAGCCAACATCTTGAGCCAATACTGAGGTGGCAGATCTCACGTTATTCCCTTGTTGCCTCTTCCAAAACTTCAGAATTCTTTAAACATGTTAACAGAAGAAGAACATGTTAACAAGTTCTCTCTACAACCAGAAAAAAGTGCCACTAATTTCTGCCACTGATGTCACCTCTCTCTCCAATCTCCCACACCGAGCATGTTGTGCTTGCGCTAAACACACACATATACACACACACACAGGCTTCTTTATAGTTTCATAGAACCATAAACATTACTAAATTATGCATTCCTCAAGCATGCCTTGCCACAGTATTTCCATACTGCGCTACACTGGGGTTAAGATGTGGACAAACGAGTAATTAAACTTGACAAGCTAATATGTTAGCAGCCAGGCTTGGCAACAAAGCAAAAATGTGATTTTATGTACGCGGTTCATGATTTATGGCTGAATGCTGCAGGTTATAAGAGGTATGTGTCCAAGATTAAGAGAAAGGTCTGTGTTCTGATCACTCTTTTGAGTCTTCTTGGTCACTTTCTCTGGACATGTCCACTACCTCTTTCCTCTATCCGGACCCCGGGCTTCTCCTTTAAGACATGCTTGTTTACGATTTACAGATTAAGCTCTGGAACGAACAGTACAAAGGCAAGATATTTTTTTGAGGAGATATAAAAAGCTTTGTTGAACGAACAGGCTAATTGACTAAAGTGAATCATGTGTTTGTGGGCAAGCGTTCCTCCTCTGGTTTCAGCTGGATGATTCTTGTTCTTGTGACTTTTACTCTCTGTGTAGGAGCTTGACAAACAGCTCAGTCAGCTGTGAAAGCCCATGTAACGGTTTCCTCAGGAGACACAACAACAAGGGAAGCAAGGTGACACTACAACCAGGTGGTGCGAGTTGAAGATTACCGTAATCCCTCTTTAAGTGATGTAAATGATATGCAGCCAAGCTTGTGTTTCTCCCCAAATGAACCTTCTCCTTGGCACTTGAACCTCTCACTTGCAGGTTGACTTTTCCTTCCCACAATATGTAAAACAGTGAGCTTTATGGAGAGTCCTGAGGTGCAGGCCCACAGACACATGCTGGGAAAATCACACTACGCTGCACTTCATTACCAAGGTGTACTTTTTAACTTGCGTGTCATGGGTCTGTCAAGTTCTAACTCACTGCTCTTGGTTTGGTTTTACTGTGTAATTCTGAATGAGAACAGCTTGCATGTAAGACTACAATGACACTATTCATGATGGACACTCTAACAGGATGACATTCACTTTTCCCCCTCAAGTCCAGACTTAATATTTAGCTCCAAACATTCCACATTTGGACACACCGACTAGAAACGAAGCATCAAAACCACCGAGTTGCATTTTTTCCTCGGAGAGTCATACTTGATTAATCAGAGGTTGGGGGAAGAGAGAACAAATGTGTGCTCAAGATGAGGAGGGAACCATCTGAAAAAAAAAAGAGAAAGAGACACGGAAGGCTGAGAGACAGAGTGAGTGCGAGGCTTTCAAAGTCAGGAGGAGACACTTGTCATTTCAGCACGATGGCACAGGATCCTCTTGGAAAAGGCGAACCAGGAGAGTTATTTCACCGCCCCTCACCGCTGAGTGAGTGGAGTCTCCAGTCTGGCCCCCTAGAGTTTCTGCATCATGTAATTTTATTCATGGGCCACAAAACACAGCCAAGCGGGGCTCAAACAAGACGAAGACACATAACCACAGCAGCCGTTTGTGAATGATGGTGATTTGGTGTTTTTTCTGCCAGACAAATGAGAGCAAAAACATCTGAGAAAACATTCCCGGTGATTTCTGTGATAGCAAAGATAATCCCTAGTTTCCAGTGTGTAAACATGGAGCACTTTCTGTGAGATCTTATAGTTAACTCTTGCTATACAGCTACCAGTGGTGGCTGTTTTACAGTCCTTGACCTCATAGATTTGGCACGCTCTTCTCGACACAAAAAGGTGAAGATTTGTTTTTCCAGTCCTGCAGAGCCATGTCTTAGCTATTCTTAGACATGTTATGGTTACATTAACGGATTGTTACAGTTGCCAAAACATGCTACTTACAGGCACCGGCACGTGATGTTGTTGAAAAACTGATTTCGAAGCGTTTCATGTCCACACTGAAACAATCTAGGTAGCACGACATGGATTTGAACACGTCGATCCTTCCCCATCCTCCCATTCCTGTCCAATCCTTCAATCTTTGTTAGCCACTGGACACTGAGAGGAATTTATCTTCTGTCAATGCAATGTGTCGGTGCGCAAAGTTGAAAGCATTCAGTGAAGTGGGCCACAGGGGGGTTTTGGCCCCCATGTATGAAGCTGCGTACAGTTCCCTGGCGAACACCCAGCCTGACATCTGATTACCCCCAGCCTGGTGAGAGGCTTCTGTGAGTCGAGTCAGAGGAAGGTCATAGATGAAAGTAACTTTTGATCAGAGCTCCGTCTGCCTGCCCCTAATGTATATGCTTACATAAATATTGACTGGATTTCGAGGGCCATGTAAATTGTTCAGTGTTAGAAAAGCATGGAGATAGCCAGAGCACGCCTGACGGAGTCCTTTAGGCTTTGAACATGTTTGAAAGTGTTGACTTTCACCACTTGATGAATCACTCAACCTTCAAAGGAATCCCATGACAATGAACTATGTTTGCCCACTCGAATGGATGTGTAACATCCATGCCGATGTCCACAGTTTTAATACAGCTGCCGGCGACATGAAAACCACGTCCAATTATTTAACACTTGCAAATGGACAGTGATTGATGAGAGAGGCGTTTGTCTAGACACCTTTGGAAGGAGCCCTCAAAAGATTGGCTCATGTAAGGATTTGTATATTTGTCTAAAAACCTGCCTGATGAGTCCCTGACAAACGTTGCTGTGCAAACAAACTCATGTGCAGATAAAGCCAATCCTGTGAGGAGCCATGTCGTTCACTGTTGGAATGTTATCCTGAGAAGAGCTTATCAGGACCACGGTGGAAAAAAACATCTATTGTCGCTCACATTTAGCCACTCTGCATGGTAAGTCTTTCAACAAAGGTCGCAAAGCGCCGCACATTTGGTTCAGATCAGTAAGGTCGTGACCCACACAGGGTTTATTTGGACCTTTGCACCAAAATAATCACAGGGCTCTGACTCTGCTGTGACAGACATTAACAGTCTGGAACCACTTCTCCTTCTAACCCCTACCTGAAGCATGAACTCAGAGGCTAGTCAGTGCCATGAACATTTCCTAATTATTGTTTGAATTATGTGAGTTCTGGAAGTGGAAATGTTTCTTGCAGAAGGTAAAATGCTTCTCTAGGGGCAGGAGAGCATGTCAGTATTACGCGCTGCGGTTGTGGTTTGTCTGCAGGAGCAAGTCGGCTACTCGGAGGTAAGGGACTGGGAGGTGATCCAGATGAGACAGACACTTTTCTTTTTTCCTTAATGTATACCTTTATGTACAGAAACATGTGGTTCAGTTTAACACGTGGGGATAATGCCTGAAAATATTATGGCAACCATCAAATCTAGTAGCTTTTAAAAACTGAAGTCAAGTTGTGGCATACAGAAAAAAAAAAAAACTGAATCAATATCAAAAATGTTGACAGAGAAATTCTGGTCATAGATCTGATCCTACAAATGTAGGAGAGTTTGTCCCGGGTGGGGGCCCCAGAGGTATTCGCCCAATGTTGTTAAGGCTGTTGTCTGAGAACAGGCTGAGCTGCAGCAGGAGTGTTGAAACAGCACCAACTCTGACTCTCCAAAAATCAGATAAAAGGCCTTGTCTTGATGCGCCATGGGACAGCTAGGAGAGGGCTTACATTTCTTTGGCTCTGATTCAAGGAATTTGAGTCGTGGAGCACAACGCACACCCTTTACCTGAGATACCTTGCTTAAATCTTCAACTCGAAGGGGAAGACAGCAGCTGTGCAGCACGGCACACACTATAGCTTATCCCGACACTCAAGGTTTCACGTCAGACATGAATAAATGTTTTTATTTCTTCTGCTAATAAAATCCAAGATCGAGGTGGGGGTGTTTTTTTTTTTTTTTTTCTAAGTCATAAGCCCAAAAATAAAGGGCCTTGTGTAAGATCCGGAGTGTGTGGAAGCCAAGCCCCGGCAGTCAGCATGCCTTTGCTGAGAGACAGCAGCTGTTGGCCTGATATAGCATGGCTAGAGAGCAGAGAGGCCACAGTGTTAAAGCCAGCCTTGTTCGTTCACAGGCTCTCTCTCTCTCTAAGAAAGACTACAGGTAGTCTTCTTTGATGAAGGCTGAGGAAAAATAAGGAAATTCAAACTCTCACTCTCGCTACCGAAGTGAAAGTAAGATATAAAAATTAAAGAGTCGAAAAAATCGAAACCAAACAGAGTTTTCCCCTCAGTGTGGCCCAATTCTTTTACTTTACTTTATCTACATCAGCCCTGCTTCAGGTGGCTGGATTCCTGAGCTCTCATATTTTATGCTATGTTTTTGTTCTGTTATCACCAAGAGTGCGTGTCCTGGCAGAATAAGGCTAGATGATGCCATACGATATGAAAACAAAAGAGAAATAGATATCTGGTGTAAATCTAGGTCGTATCTGAGAGATGGTGGCGACCTTGTGCTTAGTGAAGCTAGACAGGTCACAAGCCGAGAATTCAGGGAGGGTCGGCTGGGTTAACACTACCCCTAACCCCTGACCCCAACCCTACAAGATTCAAAAAGAAAGGTCCCTCTTCAGGATAAACAGATACTAGACACAGCCACATTCAGTCTCATTTTGGACCATAACCAGAGCTTAAAACCTCTTTGTGCCACGTACACAATTGTATTTCTATTCACAACGAGTCTGGCAGAATTCTTTTTAGTCTATGTGGACTCTCCCTGACTTTCACAGATGCACAAATAAACACCTCAGCACTCTGCAGAAGAAAAGGCTCCCTGCCTTACCCTGCAATAATTTTCCATCTTCCCTCTTGGCACACGCAGCCTCCTTCCATTTATTTTCAGGGTAAACTGTCGCAGGAGAAGGGAATGTGTGGAAACTGCAGTGACAAAAGGCTTAATTTCCTCGTATTTAAAAGTAAGCCCAAAGCAACTGGGCTTATGGTGTTATGAGCGTTAAAAAAGAGCCCACAATGGACTTACAAAGGCCTATTGTCCAACCAGGATAGGCATGACGTTAGAGACATCAGACGTTAAATTACACTTATTTTTCTTTTCCTGGCCTGCTCTCATTTTCTGCATTGAGACTACTGTTTTCTTAAGATGGCAAGGGGGGAAAATATTCTCTTTCAAGTTAGCTGGGAACTCTTACTCAGGGGGATATCCTTTACCACCTGCACATATCAATCACGCCAAGTGCTCCGCTGGAATACAGAGGGAAGAAGGGGGAAATCTCCTTGGATCTCACTCCAAGATGCAGACAAAATGGCTGCCACTGTGCGTCCGGCTGGTGTACCTCTTTGATTAAATGCTGTATATTCTTGCTGAGGTTCTAATCAAAGCACCCCTCTGTTGGTGGGGAGCAGAAGGTATCTTTATTGACACCTTGGCGTTGACCTTGGCACAGGGCTCTGTGCTCTCAGCCGGTGGTCCTGGGCTTCTCCTGAGCCTGCCAGTTATTTTCTCTGCCTAAGCACTATCATATGTCATAATCTACAGGAATTTGTGGACACAACCTATTCAACCCCAGGTACAAGGTGTACCATTTAAAAAAAGGGGGAGGACAAAATGCGCAGTGGATCAGCGTGAATGGGACAGACAAGTTATTAAACATGTGCTTTTAATAAGAACTGCGAGCTCAGGCTGAAATACAGAAAATGGTTCACCCCGCAACTGAACAGTTACACTGAATGGCGGGATTCAAAATAAAAAAATAGCTGGCTTCTCTCAAACTGATTTTTTCCCCGCACACTGAACATGTGGTATATATCACAGCATATATGCAGGTGGAATTATGAGACAGATAAGTGTGCACTTGCGGGAAGAGCACCTGTATATTTTCACAAAAGGGGAGTATTGGGAGAAAGCACACTCTACTTCCCACTACAGAATAACTCATCCTCTGAGGGGAGTGAAAAAAAAATTAAGACATGAGCAGGGATGTCTGAGGGAGGCGCCTGCAGAACATCTCTCTCTCTTTTTCTCCCTATGCCCGATAGCTGAAAAGCTTGCTCAATGAGCCGGCTCTGGCCATTCCTCCAGGCTGTTTGTCAAAAAGGAAGAGGAAGTCTTGAATGAGACAGAGAGGTAGCACTTGAAAGGGAACATCTCTCTCAGGGAAACAAGAGAAAGGCCAGAGCAAAGCGGCGTAACAGAGACGGAGAGCCACGCTGATGAACAATGTTTTCTATTTGCACACATTTGCATGAGAAAAGGCAGCGCAGCGGCCACCAGTTCCACCAGTTGGTTGGTGAATGGATGGGCGCTCTAAACCTCCTCAAGAGATGCCGTGGGAGAATGGGAGCGGTGGCCGGCAAAATGTGGGATGTGTCGTCAGGATTAGTCGGTAGGTTGAAGAAAACATTTCGTTAAGGCACACCTGGCTTCCTCTTCTTAGCCGTGGCCTTCGCAGTCAGTCGAACCATGGCCTGTGGTACCAACCCAAAGGCCTGGTGGACACTTCTAGATGCTAACACCTTTCAACTATACTTTTAGAGTTGAAAAAACCCCCCAAAAAACAGCAGCTGTGCTTATGAACTTTGCACGTCAGGGCTACTGTACATAATATGTCACCTTAAAGCATATGTGCAGTAGTTCTTTGAAGAAAATGTGTGTTGATGTATTCCAATTATCTCAGATATTACCAAACATCTGTCACATACAGGAGGGACAATTACGTACGGTGATGTCAACCCCGTGTGTTTCGCATCTGTTAAGTAACAGAGCCTAATAAAATGAAGCCTAACATCTGTTGGCAGCGATATCGGCCACAGCCGCAGCGCTGCAGTGTATACAGCCTAATTAGAGCAGCTTCAGAGTTGTTCTGAAGTTTAGACTGGCACTTCAGATGTGAAGATACAGTTCAGAAAAGTCATGCTGCTGTTTCTTACTATGTGGGGAAACATTACATGATGTGACTTAAATTCAAGTAAATTTGATGTTTGTTTGTTTTTTTATATATTGAATTTTATACAAGTGTCATACACACTTTGGAACAGAAGAAGGTGCCACATCGGTGATGGACTATGTCAAATTCTGCCAAAAGGGATTGGATGGACCTTTTCTCTGGAACAAGTTGGTTGGTTTGAGTCATTAAAACATCCCACTTACACATATTCCACCAACATAGTCCAGTCAAATATGTTCTTCAAAATGTTCACGGTAGTAAACAGGCAATGGAACAGCTGAATCTCTATTTAAATTTCATCTGCCTGCTCCAACAATTTGATCTGAGTTTTGTAACCCAAAGTGATTGGATTCATTTGCATTAAGTCATGTGTACTGTGCTGCTGAACAGTGCCGCATGGCTTGCCACGCCACATTCATCACATCATGCGCGGCGCAGCCATCATTGCCTGCTCTACAGTGAAGGCGAGCAACCCGAGGCATGTCCCCTGACCTCGCTGGGAATGTGAAGTACCTGCATGCTAGGAGGCTAAAATCATTAGCTCTGACCTTGCAGCTCGTCTTATTACCCTCCTGCCCTTGTTGATAGTCAGTCTTGCACCTTCTTTACCTCTGAGGAACCTTTAAGTTTCATGAATTTAGAAGTTCAGATCAGACAGTCTGCTTCTGGATAGAATATTTTGAGACCTAGGCAAACAGAGTTGAGGATGCATAAAAAAAATGCTGAAAAACTTTTTTTGGGGGGAAACATTTCTGTTGCACTGGCAGATTAAAAAAAAAGTGAAACCTACTCTACATGATTAACAGCAAGTATAGATTAAAGTCATACAGAGTTGTGGGAAACAAAATGAAGTCCACTTCATCATCTCACTGGAGCAACAACTGAAATGGATCCATATGAGATGAAGACAAGCACACTCTGGCATTTTGATTAATGAGGGAAATCTATAGCCTATAATCTACTGAGGGACCAATGTTGGATCACACAATGCCACACAAACCATGTTTAAATCACTGTCAGCCTATAGCCATTCCCATAGAAACGGATACATGTGTCACAGTGTCTGCCGCCAACAAGTGAGAGATGGAAT
This sequence comes from Protonibea diacanthus, assembly GCA_028641955.1. Taxonomy (NCBI): domain Eukaryota; kingdom Metazoa; phylum Chordata; class Actinopteri; family Sciaenidae; genus Protonibea; species Protonibea diacanthus. Next base: position 24,675,614 of record CM053978.1, on the reverse strand, counting down.
CTGCGTAATAAAAACAGGAAAGTCCCCCCGTGTATCATCATAACGGTTAGGACTGGTCGTAAAAATGGACTCATGAGAATCCAGTTGTGTCGGGAGAGACACAACTGTGGGCATTGTCGACTGAATTTCTATAAAGAAAACAAGTTTCCTATAAAAATGTAACAATAAAGATTCAACAAACAAAGCTGCATTTGTGTCAACATCTTGTGATTTATGTTTAAGTCTGATACTGCTGAGGCTTGGCACGCTGTTGCTCCACTTAATTGATTTCCCCGCGTGGAGCATTCCCTCCATCACCAGTCCTCATTTAGTTTTTATGTTTGCCATGATGCCTTTATTTATCAGCTCTAAGTGGAATAAACCACCTCTATATGGGCCTAATGTTAACCACCCTGAGTTTATTTGACAAAACTACCATTGTGAAGTATTTTACTGTCTGGAGTATTTTTTGCTGACTGTCCCAAAAGCTCAGACAGAGACGAGTATGAAAAGCCTTCAAGACGTCTGACTCCTCTGCAGCAGAAACCCAGCAGACAGATTTACAACTCCTTAAATGTAGCAACACAGAGTTTGAAGCTGTGGTCTACACAATGGAGAATACACTTGGTAAAAACTGTCAACACTTTCATTAAGCTGATGGTTTTAGGACTGTGCCACTGTTTCCTATTTGTGTTTGTGTTCCCTTGTGAGGGACCTACTGTGATCAGCTCGAATATTGAGAAAGCTACATTGACATGCCGTGCTATTTTGGGTGCAGTTGAACAAAAGATTGACGTAGGACTAGACTGCAGCACTGACACACTTATTAAACTGTGGTGGAGCTTCTCAGCCTCGCACAGGGCTTCAAGTATGTGGACAGACCACTGTCACTTTGGGAAAAAATGTAATTGATTCATTGCTTATCTAAAATATGTATAGAACTTGACAACCCTAACTGACTTTTAAAAAAATCTGACCTCAAAGTCCATGTTCTTGGAGCTCTCGAAGTTGTCAACGTCGACGCCAACGTGGACAAGAAGTTGTCCGACAGTTCAGAGAAATTGGATTGCTCATTTCCAAACTCAATCTGCTGATCGAAAGCTACAGAGCAGATATTAAATGGACCTTGTCAAATGCTGTTTCCAAGGTCTGGAATGAACTTTAAGTCCAACATTCAATTGCTGTGGGATCATGGGAATTTTAACATTTAAAAAATGGTGGTCATGTACCAGAACAGCAATAATAACCTGTGGCTTCACTGGGTTTCTTCAAGTGTTTTGGTATGAGTCTTTGGTGTAATTATTGTCACTCTGACTTACTGTTCTTACTGTTTGCTCCGATAGTTTTGTACAAACTAAAGCACTTTATGTTCCAAAACGTAAATCTTAAACTGAACGAACATGAGGAAAAGATAAGCTGCTATCACATATTTCTTGGAAAAATATGTGTACATGTTAGATAATTACATTCTTCTTTCCTGTCTATCAATCTAATTATCCAAAACTGGCTTCAAACTTTTTGTCTCAGGAATTCGACCAGATGGAAAGACACTTGTGAGCTAAGCCAGTCTCTGCCCTGCTCCAGAGAGATAATGAGAGAGAGAGAGGCAGAGAAAGAGTGGGCGGTGATTAACATGCTGCAGTCGGGATGCATTTCAGAGGGGCACTGGGAGGAAACGACGGGCCATTACAGCACAACTAAGGGTCTGTTAATCAGCCTATTAGGGTTTAATTGAGGGTACTTAATTAGGAGTCGGTGGGCAGTCTGTGCTTGGGGGTCAGGGGCTGACATGAGAAGCAGCTGGCAGAGCAACTTGAGCCGATTGTTACTGATCCATTTACACCAGGCCTGTGATTGATTGGCAAGAAAATTAGCCTTAATTACACCTGTCTATTTCTGCTCCTTTTAAAACCTTTTAGGAGCCATAAATTAACCCACTAGGCTCCAGTGGACGAGGAGCCCGGCGAGACTGTGTTGGAGCAGAGCAAACACATTTACAGTAGGCCCAGACTGTATGTCTCCACAAAAATCATCAAGCGTCGGCCTGCCTTTGAGGACGCAAGCTGTTTGAACTGAGTGGAAAATACAATATTCTGTGTGCGGCGAAGGACAGAGACAAAAGCAGCCTTCTGGACGAAGCTCACCTCACACCATCTCTACACTGAGACGACTCCACATCTTAAAACCCTTTTTTTCCCCCACCCATATAGAGCAGCGGAAAACAAAGGTGTGCTTGTCCTCACTTCTTAAAACCAGCTCTGCATAGGGCAGCAGCTACCACCAGAAGCTGATTATGGACTCTTTAAAGTTAGATTTGATTTAATGTCCTGCTCCTGCCTCAGCTGGGCCACGGGGCACAGGAATGTGGCTCACTGCTAGGATTGGCCCTCTTAGCCTGGGGTAGATTCATCCTGTCTAGGGCCAGACAGGAGAAACAGAGCGGGGCCACATTCAGCTTACCCATCTGGGGAATAAACACACTGCCTGCACAGGGGCCAAAATCCAATAAAGAGCCTGACAAAGGCCTGCTTCTTGCCTCAGAATGCCAAACAACATGTGATCCCCCTTAGGAAAATAGCTTCTGTGTCTGTTCCTCAGAGCCCTCCGGGTCAGAAATAACGCCTGAGGAACTTTTGGCACATGTCGTGCTGAGGATGCCATGTGCTGCGACAACTTATTAGCAGACAGCAGGCTCCAGCCAATCGCACAATTCGGTTGCAATCTGACATTTTTCTTCCTCCGGGAGGACTGACGATGTGCTAAAACACTCTTAGACGTGAAAACTGCCGTCAGATTCGATGACATTACATGTACTCCACAAAGCAATAATCATCAACGGAGTCATCAAGTATTCGGTTTCATTCAGAGCCTGCACACACACTGAGAGTGTTGGAGTAAAATTACACTTGAGATCAGTGTTGTACAACATGCTATAAAGTACATAAAGAACATTACTGGACATTTACTGAATCAACTATAATGGAACTAAGCTTTTTGTCATCACTGCCTTCCAGGGATCATAATAATAATAATATCGGGAATGTCTGAAAGGAAAAAGTGACGCAGCTAATTTGCAGCAAAAGGCAGCGTTTTGCTTCCAATTTCTCCCAAATATCTCACTCCGTCTCTCGCCTTGGAAGTTGGCCCGGACACCAAAAAGGAATAAAAGCTCATTGACGTGCGTGCTTCAGACCCGCCTCCAACACAGCTCACTTCACATTTCTGTCAGTCACTGCTAAGTGCTATCTGGCTGGGTTTTTAAGCCGTCTCTGGCCTTGCGACTTGATACTTAAGTAACTGTGGGGAGGTTTGAGGTGTTTAGTGGCTCACTGTGGGTAACCTCGCAACTCATGCAGCTAGTGACAAGTAAGAAAGTGCAGATGTGCTGCCTGAAAGTGTGACACGGCTTCGTATTTTCAAGAAAGACGTGAACTTACTCTTGACATTTAAAGAGAAACTGGATTATTTTGCAGCGTTAACGAGAGAGATTTTTTACCCCCCCCCTAACTTTTTGAACATCTACAGCGGAGTTCAGTCCAACAAGCACATCACTTCTTTGATAATTAGTATAAGCTGTAGCAATATGGTCATGGGAGCAGGTTGAGTCAAACACAATAAAGCTGATCCGGGTGTAGTGAGTTTCAAAGTGTCAGGGTGGGTGTTTGGTTTTATATCCTTTGCTAATAGAGTAGCTGCATATAGAGCAGGCTGTTTTGCATTTCAGACAGACTTGATTGTGACCCCTGGCATTTTTTCACCACGTTCCTCCCGCTCTTCCTCGAGCTAATCACGCAGAAATACATTATGCATCTAAAAACGGGTTAAATGAACAGAGGTAAGTGGCAGCTAATCCAGCTTTCATCATCTGTTACAAAACCGCGCCGGCACAAACATTCATGCTATTTATGGTCTGCCTTTTAAGACGCCTTGTCGGATCGAGGAGTTTGACGCCAACTGAAAAGGTTTGTTCTGTTGATTTTCAGCCTTCCAATCTCCACTTTTCAAGTCGAATGACATCCAGTGTATATATTTTTATAAACACTGTCTCAGCTGGGGGCGCATTCCTGCCCCCTCTCCGTCCAAAAACACACACACGCAACCTTGTCCTCCATATTAGAACTGGCTTCTCCCAATGTCAGTTTATTTTAAAGTAGTTGTTGCCGTTCACCCTCTGCGACCTAAGAATGTTTGCTAAGGATTTACAAGGCGACATTTACAACAGCAGCCCAGGCGTCTCCATTCTCTTCCTATTTTCACCCTCACAAGCCCACACAGAAAACATCCCCTTCACTCAGAGAGCTCAGGCACGGCCATTCTGGGATTGTGACATTGGCTTAGTCATTTTGCATAAGCAAAGAGGCTTGAAGAAAGTGGAAGGTCACTTTTGTGGGAAATTACACAGCAACTAAGTCTTTCCAGCATTGCTCAATGTGAAGACACACTGGAGAAAGAAATGCTGGGATTACATTTATACAGTCAACATGTAAGCCATTTTAGAAAACAACACGAGAGTACACGATCAATCAGATATCCGAGAGAGTAAACCAGTGTCGATGCCTGCTGCAACACTGAAGCAAAACTTATTCATCAAATCCTGGTGGCAAACACAGCCAGAGTGTTAAGATTTCTCAGCCTGCGGAGGGGCTAGCGAAAGCAAACACAGCTCGAGGTTTTTATGAGAAAAATGTCTGGCTGAACAAGGAGGCATTCATGTGCTGATTCATACCAGCCTGTAGCTCAGTTAGAGGACAGCCATCTGCTATCACACTCCCCCGCTAAGAGCCTGTTATAGAAGGACGAGCCGTGGATCATCATGTACATGTTACATCCATATAGACTTACTGGAACTAACACCTCTACTACGGGAAGGGAAAACAGCCCCGCGGCTGTGGTTTTCGGCCTCCTCAGGTGAACATGCTTTCCACTATTCAGTGTAATGTAATGATTGTCCCCTTACAGAGCGGCTCATCTCCATAGCGCCGTTATGCTATGCTTTGTGAATGGCTGTCAGAATGATCACCGCTGTAAGCTCCCAAGGCTGATTTCATGTCTTTGAGAATAAGGCAAACATTTTCCTTTCCACTGACATGGAAAATGAACGCTGTGATGATTAAATTAAACATTACTGTATTTATGAATATTATGTTTAAAGCTGCACTAATCCATAGTTTTGCATTCAAAATGAATCAAATAACTATGTGCAATGTCAATGAAGTCGCCCAACTCTGCAGTTCCTATTAGTTCCATTGAGTGTTTGGCCTCTTTTAGCTAATTGTTTTGATTTCGTGGTCCACAGCTCTGCTCCCTTCAAGCAGTAAAAAGTTCAGATAAACCCAACATTCACCACCCGTCCACCTACAGACAAAGCCAAAAACAAGTCAGCACAGTTGCATGTCTAGCTAAGCAACCAACATGTGGTTAGAAACACGGCGCCAAATGAATGCTGATGTTGCTCTGTGTTTGCTGCAAGTAAACAAGCAACTGTTTGCTAATGGGTTCATAATCCCAACTTTAAAGACAGTAATGTGTCAGTGTTTTGTTTTAAGTTTGTTTCTCTGCCCCAAGGTGTCCAAAAAAAAAAGTCAGTCAGACAGTCATTGCAGCTTTAAAATAAGAAAAAGCGTCAGTGTTAGTCAGGAAGGCAGTTGACAGAATGTTAAGAAATGTTGGGGGTAAGAAAGGTTCAAGGTGCTGTAAATCTGAAAAGTTAAAACTAAAAGTCTGCAGCTTCAGCTGACAAGAGCTGAACTTTTTACACCGCATTATGAAATCAAGCTGTCTGACTTCAAATTTCTCATCATTCATCGTGCAAGTCAGTAAAGTTTTAACACGGTGAATTGAATATGTTTGAGATTCGAGTTTCCTAACAAAAGCTCATTTGAAAAGCAGAAATATTGGGTTCAACCAATCAATTGTCAGTCAATCAACAGATTGCACCTATAGTTTCTTTCCAGTGTACTTTTAAAATATCGTCCCTGCAAAGATCATCAACTATGTACTAAAGCTATTTCAATAGCTGTGAGAGGAAGCCACTGATGTCATACAATATTTGCCTGAAAAGAAAAAAATGCATCCTGTGAGGTGTGATGAGAAACCAGATTCAAAGGCTTCTGCTTTTCTTACGCACTGCGTCCCACACAGGATGCTAAATAGGACAGAGTTACGAGCTGTTGTCTTGCAACCCACAAGTTCAAAACATGAACACGAAACTGCCTTTGGGGTCTTGGGATTAAATTACTTTGATTCACCACTTCGGACCACAGAGTTCACAGACCAAATCACCCGAGGTCAAAGATGCAGCCCACACAATCGCAAGCATGTCGTTATGACGTTGCGTTTCTTATTGTGGTCTGAAAAATCATGACATGGAACATTTTGCTTTAACCAGCTAACAAAGAGGGAGTCTTCGAAATATGAACCACCTCAACTATCAGGTTTCCCGTCCAATGAAAAGCGCCAATGTGGAACAGCAACACTGAACTGTCTATAGATTTCTTTTCTCAATGGCTGAATGATTTATTTTGTTGCTTTTTGTCGAGTAATCCCTCACCTCTTGAAAAGAAAAGGTCACTTAATAGGGTGCTTTGCTACCACCTTAGGCTCTTTGCATGCTCTCTCTACTCGTATGTTCTCGTCACTGGTGAGATTTCGTGACTTCACCCACAATAGCTCTAAAAAAACAAGACAAACACAAGTGCAGCGTTATCCTAAAGCAAAATCTGCACTCTTACTTTTTTTTTTTAAGACGATAAAGGCTATCTCAACACGAAATCCTACACAAGATATCTTCTCAAGTAACCAAATACAGCAACATCTGGCCCATTAACATGATTCCCCAGCCATCACACACGCCCAGGAAAAACACATGCACAAAAGCTCACAAAAACAGACACTGCAGATGTACACTTTAGCTCCACTCATGCATGTTCGTGTGACATATGAGCTAATCTCTCTTCGCTCATCATCAGGAGTGAATTGCTGGTTCAAACATGGCCTTTGTTAGAGGATCTCAAGACAAATCTCAAGTTGCAGGGAGCGTTCTGACACTTTATAACCAAAGACTAACATGTCACATCTTAGTTATGGTGTTGCAACCACAATATTTGGAACCACAGCACGAGGCTTGTGCCAAAGGACTTGTGGCGTTTTTGTATCGAGTGTATGAATGACAGGATAGAGTGATCAACACAGTCCAGATGTCAGAGTCTTCTTTCCTTGTAAACACTTTCCACAAACATCTCTGTGAGCAACGTGCTGGTCAAAATGCTCCGGGGCAATTTCACTGAGGTTTGACAATAAAGCCCAGCGACAAACCATATTTGTCATCTTGCGGCACGCGGTAATACACACTTGCAATCCACATAAACCTCTCCGTTCAATGCAGCCATTGTGTACGACTCTTGACAACCGTTCTATAAAAGCAACCTTTGTGATGTAGAGTTTTTCATCGCATCCCTCAAGTTGACCTCAGGGTGAGCTGGCCTTTCCACACGAGATTCTGTTTAAAGGCGAGAGGAGGATGCTACACGGCAGCCCTGTCATAAGGGATTTGTCAGCTAGGAAGCGAACACAGGACTCTTTCAGCAAAAGCAAAAGACAGACAGCCTCGCCTCAGGTTTATCTCGGTCTATCTACAGCGATGCCCCACTTAACAAAAGCTTCCACCCAAGTGTTGATTGGTAGAAGTATATGTTGAAATTTTAGCTGTCTGCAGGATTCACTTCCTTGAGCTGAAATAAAAGGCCAACATATAAATGCTCATTCCATGTGTCACAGCCATAGTTTATTTTTCAAAAACTCACAGGAACATAAATATTGAGTGATGGTTCGTGCTTCCTCACTGTCGTCATCTTTACAGGGCAGACAGCAGCTGTCACATAATCCAACTTCACCATCTACAGTACACCCTTTTTTTCCCTCCTTCATATAAAAACACTACACTGAGTGTTACACCACATACCTCTGTTATTCTGTCGTGGATTTGAAGGCCTCCTTCCTTGTCCGCCGGACCTTTCTCCACAATCTTGGATACAAAGATCCCTTCATTCGAAGAGCTGTCATTGTCGTCCTATGGAATAAATCACAGTTATTGTCTGGAGAAAAATAAAAAGCACAGTGTTCAGATTGTTAAGGAGAATCGTAGTGTATACATTTCTAAATATTTCAAATCTTGTTAAGTTCAGTGCTGACATCCAAACAAAAGAACCTTCAATACATCTCTCAACTAAACTACTTGAAACGTCTGGAAACACTGTGCAGACATTCACATGGTCTGCCCACACTGACACTGACACTTGACTCTCTCAAGTTAAAGGAGCCAGTTGACCAAAGTAACAAAAAAACATGTCAACCTAAACGCATGGTGAAAATCCATGTGGACAGTTTGAGTTTTTTTTCCAAGGTTTTGAGTTACTCCTCTCTGAAAATTCTGCGGCCACCAAATGAAATGTAGGTGGACTGAATTCAGTTTGTGCTGCAAAAAATGAAAAAGTATGAGAATGGCATTGAATAAGAGCATGTGTTTCCAGAAGTAATTTACCAGGTACTCACAGATTTCACCGTCAGCAGTTTTCATAGGAAGCAGCAATTTCAGAGGTGGAATCTGGGCAAACAAAACCAAAAATATCTGGAAGGCTAGACACCCGTAGAGGTAAATGAAATGTGTCAGCTATATATATATTTGTCTGTTTGGTTGGGTTGACTGACCCTTTAACTCTGCTCCTCACATGCAACCCCAGACCTGGAGGGGTGATCCCAGCTGGCAAAAGCCTAAACATGTTGGATGAACACCAGGTACTCTACCAGTAACACAGGGTCCATGACCCCAGAGTCAGAGCTGCAGCTGGCTTTAAAAAAAACCCAAAAAACCTAAAACTCCTGCTAACATCTCTCTTAGCACTCTCTTTAAAACCACATAAAACGTGTTCTACAGGCATGCTGAGCCCTGCAACACAACTACAGTTTAATGAGATACTTAAAGCAACCTCAAAAGTCACAGCTAACTCTAATGAATAATTTCTGGTCTGCTTCCACTTTCGGGGGCATCATGTACAGTGTTAACACAAGCAACGCTTAGCTACAAATTTTTTTCGACAAGCTCACTACTTTTCTTTACAGCTACCCCGCCTTACAACTACCCCTATCTTGAGAGTTGTAGACAAACTAGCGCTTCTAGAGACCACAAATCCTGGTAGCTGATTGCTTTTACCAAGCCATACCAGAACAACAGCCACATGAAACACATGTGTCAAAGGCTACGGGGATATTAGCTATTTCCATTTTAATGAATAGCTTCTTAGACAGACTGCTGATTTGAGGCTAGCAGGGAAAGCAAAAGCCAAGTATTATCTCCACTCTCTTATAGTCGAGTTTGATACATGGTTCTGTCACAGGAGTGAGAAAGGTTGCAAATCTACGAGACCGTGGGGTTGGAGTAAAAAAAAAAAAGCTTTTTATGTGTAGATCTTTTTATAGTTTCCCGCTATAAAAAGTTTTACTGTGATAATGTATGTCGCTACAGAAAAGTGCGCCACGGCGGCTGTGGAAAAACAGCAGTTGAGCACGGCCCTGTTGAAACAGATACGGGGAACACCATTTCAATAGCACCTCTGCTTGGAGAGAGAAGCTCTGTGTATGTGAGATGGAGTTGTAAACAGTGTTGAGATATTTTCAACCCTTCACTCGACAGAGCGTGTGGCATCATTAATGACTTTCACATCAGAGCCTCAAGGCAGAAAATATAGTGGCTGTGAAGGTTCAGGCCGGGATAAAAGACCCCTTTCCTCTCCTCTGTGTTTACCTCACCACCAAAATCCCCTCAATTAGAGACAAAACAACTGCGGTCAAAGCCATAATCCCAGATTTAACTCTCATAAAAGTAATTATAGTTTTTTTAATCTGTAATGCCAAATCCGCTAAACCAGACCAATATATAAACACAATAAAACTTGATAGATGCGGTCCATCTATCCGCAGACTAGAAAACACATGCATGATTGTCTAAGCTGTGTCAGTCAGTACAGAGAAAGCTTGTGGTGCTTCAAGTATGTGCTATTCATTCCTGGGTTGCCATATGACACTTGGCTGATCACCGGGGGGAGATGAAACCTCCGAGACGCTCGGCTTTCAACCTACCGCGCATGGCCTTCCTCCTATGATGTTAAAACCCAGAGATCCGCCCTCACGAAGAAGGACAACCGTCACGCTTTTAGTCTCGCCTTCCTACAGACAGACAGAGGAAAGACACGTGAACAAAGAGATGGCAGGAGGTTATTCAAAATAAACCATTACTAACTCCAGGTGAGCGACAGAATGATTAAACTGGGTACTTAAAGGTAGAACACAGCAGAAAAAAAGTTACCAGCAAATTATCTATCTTATTAGCAGATAACAAACACATACAACTGCAAACAGAACAGGGTGTAGGGATAAGAAAAGTTATTTATTAAAGTTATTAATACCCTCCTCTGCATGTGGAGTTGTGTAAAGGTGTATTGTATTTGGCTTAATGGCATCACTGAATTCATATCTTCCCTAGGGAAGAACATTTAATTGACTTTATACTGCAGTTTGAATCCGTACAACTTCACTGACAGAGCTTTACGCACGCTACTGATTTCACCTGCTATAACTGTTGCTGGCACATTCCACTCAACTGTAGCTAATTGATGTCAATTTAGTGCATTAGCCAAACAGAAAAAGAGACTAGCTCGTTAATGAATGTCTGACAGGTTAATAAGCTCTCTGAATGCCTGCGTCTACTGTGAACAGTCAGCCAGAGACTGTTTTGTCAAAAGATAACATCACTCGCAACACAAAAAGACCAAAAGAGCGCAGTCTCACTTTCCTCAAATAAACATTCGAGGTAATCCCCATACCTCAGACAGACAGGTACTGTGTTAGCTAGATAGTGTCTAATTATTAAACTTTTAAGTACATCAAAAAAAAAGAAAAATCTCTTAATGTTGACCTGCAGGACTCTGCAGTGCTGTGAAGCACCTTATCCTTTGCAAGTCTGTGAAGCTAATGTTAACTTAAGCAGTGACAGTGCTGTAAACAGTGTCATTAGAGGTTGTTAGCCGGATATCAAAACACTGAGCTCGACTTGCAATGAGTTTGTCATTATTGCCACAGAGGTTGTTATTAATAAACAGAACAACACTGATGAAGGTCACAATTATATCTATATGTTAATAAGTAATGTAATATAGTCATGAACATGGGCTTAATTGTTACTGTACTCTATAAAAAATAGCCAAGTTTAGACTGCTTCAATGTTACTCCAACTGACTGGTTTGAAGAAAGATCTCTTTCAGGACGTCATCATCATCAAGAAATTGTATTTTTTTATCTGTGGGGTGACACTAAAAAAAAAAAAGGGAGCTATTAAATATCATCATGAAACCTCCACAGTTGATTCCTCATATTAAGAAAATCAGAGACTTTATGTTTAAATGTGTGATCTCATCTCAATCTCATTATAAAAGCACTGATTTGCAGATGTTTTCAGAGAGAAATCTGAACCTTGGATAAACATTCAGAAATCTTTAAGTCAGTCTTTTTACAGAGGGAATTTTGAATCTCTTTTTATCACTCCATAAATCAGAAAATACTGTCAACAGCCATTAAAAAGGAATAAAATGCTCTATAAATCAGGCTATGAATGATGTATGAAGCCTCTGTAGAAACTTTCAGAATAAAAGATAGAAATAAAAGCGTAAAGTTTGCTTTAACTAATAGATATCACCATGAAACCTCCTCGTTTCCCCCTATCTCGCCTTAATTTAAACAAGATGTTTGTAATTAAGCTTGGTACAAATGAGCTTGTTTAAACTGTAGATAAATATAGGCCTATGGTTTAATTCACATAAAGAAAAATCACAATTTAGGTCACAATCCTAATATTATTAGCTCCCTCAGATCATTCAGCTCTAACCTCAGGCAGTCCAAAGACCAGAGGTGACCAGTTCAAAGAGCCAACAGCCCTTCCCTCACAAACTGTTGTCCTATGTAAGTTAATACACCATTGACCTCTTACTCAGTGGCAACATGACATGAAAACCCTCTGAGAAACTCGCAGAGTCAGCTCCTAATCTGTTTTTTTAAGCAGGACTTAGAGGGGAATTATGAGGTAACATAATTTCAGCTGCCACTCCAGTATGCTGTGACACAGAGAGCCTAAATATAAAGCAGATATTATTGGCATGTACAGTGTCCCGACTGCCATATAGGCTAAAAAGACCATCATGTGCAAGTCAGGCCGTTCAGGAATGTGCGCTCCTGCAACGTGTCATGGCAGCATTAGCAACACATGCTTCCGAATTATCGTGACTACAGCCGTTACTGTCAACAAGAAGACAGTTGGCCATTAAGTGAAAACGGAGTTAAATCTGACAAGCAAAGAAAGTAACCACCATCCACTTTAGGTATACTGAATGTGCCACAAGCCTTAAAAACAAATTGGATGGATTTTTAAAAGTGTTTTTACATTTTGTCCGCGAGAGCCATTAAAATGAACTCACAGTAATTACAGAGTGTTTTTTCCACATCTGCGAACCCTCTGGCAAAGCTCTAATCCCAAAGAAATGAAGTGAATCTCTTCAGGAGGTTGTGTATTTACTAAAACATTAGGTATGCCTGGGTGATAAAAAAAAAACAAAAAAACCTCACCACTAAAAATGCAAAACGTGATCACACTGACATCATTTAGCAGGGGGGGGTTGAACACTTGGAAGCTATGTCAAGTAAACAAACGTTTAACATTAACGGAAAAAGAAGAACAGGCCCGTCGGTTACTGAGGAGTCTGTTGCTGCTCACTGGTGACTTGGCACACTCACTGCGAGCCTTCACCTCAGCACCAGTCACACTTTCCGAGCCTGTCCTCAATCAAAATGCTTCCCGTGCGTCTGCCTCTCAACATAGTCTATCTAATTATACTGTAGCAACGGTAATGCAGGATGAAAAAGGAAAATATGGATTCACATTCTGTTGGCCTGAGATCAAGAGGTAGAAAAACTCAATGACCTGGTCGGAGGCCATTTCAGAGTGAGGAAGATGTAGTATGGTTAAGTTCAAACCAATCCATTATTACTTTACATTATTACATTATTAGTTAAGGTGAGCTATGAAGTAGAACTCAAGAATCAACATCCATGGCCGTGAAGTGAAGCCAATGCAGGATTGCCAAAAACTGCAGTTCTTCGAATAACCACTTGAGGCTGGCTACAGAATGACTCAGTCTCCATAAGTCCCCATGTTAAAATGTCCAACTTCACAGCAGAAATAAACATGTTTACAGCCTGGTACAAAAACAGTTTTGGTGTCTATAGCTAATTTTCCCCGTTCATGACAACTGTACTGGGTCTGATTTTTTCTTAACTTAGCTGTTCAAATGATATTAAGGCTTAAAGTCGGCTTTGATTGACACGTATATGGTGTTACTGTGCACCCAGACATCATTCGGCCTGCCGCAGGCCCCCCAATGATCCGCATCTTTGACAATTTTTAGATTAGCTAGGAGGTGGAAGAAGCAGTTCAGCCAACATGGTGGTGGCCAGCGCAACATATTTTCAGCCTCAAAAAGGTGCTTTGGAAACCTGTGGGTGACGTCACCCATACGCCGTCCATTCTTTATAATATCAGTGATATCAGTGACCCAGCCAATACTGAATTATTGGGGCTGATGAGGATACAGAGACAAAAAATTGCGATATCAATGTATTGGTTGATATTCTTCACATATGCAAATAAACTAATTTTGGCTACCAAACACTTGTGACAATGATATGTGATGGAGGCAGAATATTTTACAGTTTAACAATAATTTATTCTAAAACTTTAGTTTAGTAGTCTAAATGAGTGCACCAAAAACAGTAAACTAAAACTAAAACCACAAAGAGAACATACTTAATAGATCTAATATTTTTTCGCATATTTTTTTGCATATCAGACAATTTAGGCCAATACTGGGCTGATATATATCTCAGGCTATATCAGGCTCTAGCGTAAGAAGCAGCAGCTGAGTGGAGCTCATTCTTTTTAGAGTTACTTTCAAATAAAATCCACATTTTCAGTGACTTCTGGATGCCTTTCAGTAACATGATCTCTGTCACATCCAATTGACACCCATGTGTTGGAGATAACTAATGGGCTACATTATTCTGTTAAATTATCTCACAGATTCATGCTTTAAAATTAGACCACAATTAGCCTTATCAGATTGAGCCCGTGATTACACAGATCAAATTCAACAGAGGCTCAATCTCTTTGGCGTCTTGTGATTTTGATAGACGCCCTTTATCGCATCAAGTAGCACAAACACTGTCATCCGGAACCGCTAAAAAGGAGCTTCGTTCAAAATGGAGACCTAAAAGCCAGAATGGAAAGTGTGACAGCAATCCGAGCAGGCCTAAAGTGAAGCAGAGGGAGATCTGAGCTCGTTCTTTTGTTTTTGCTTTGTTTTATTGCTCTTGCTGGCTCACTGAAGACTTTTAAATAGTGTTAGGACTATTATTGGAAACTCCAGTCAGTTATTCCACATAGCCAGGTCACTCTGATCTCCCTCACAGCCACTGCCTGGATATTAAAAGAAGACATTAAAATCCTCCATCTGGCTCAGGAGGACTAAGCCGAGGAGTGGTGGAGACGCAAAAGCAAACTCAAACTGGGTTACTTGATATTCCCCCTTTGACGGTGATTCGAGGAACAAATATGTCATAACAAATGTGCATTAGACACTTCTTACCACGGAAATTTGGAATTGTGAAACACAGCTAGTAACAGATGCACTCCATTTAGCTGTTCCAGGCCCGTGGTGCTGTGAATGCTGGCTCACATGCATGGCTTCAAAGCAACACAGCCATCATAAATGTCATTACCTGGGCTTTCCCAAAACACACCCTGCGAGGAAAGGTTTCATTGGCAATAAATTTGATCAAATCTGATAACAACGCTTCACTGACATCGCAAAAAAAAAAAAAAAAAGGAAGCCAGACTCTGAGATGGTTCCATAGTTGCTAATCACACTTGTAATGCTCTGTTTCATATTGCCATGTGTGTGTTGAGGCTCTCGCACTAAACAATCCTATTCACCGCCTGACTGGATCCAATGAAGGAGCCTTTCTAGAAGGAAATGGAAGCTTTCAAACTAACCACATCATTCAGAAAACGTTCTCCCGACCTATTCTTGCTCTTATGTGGACGGTTTTTCCGGAGCAATTCCCATGTCCTCTATGCAAAGTGTTTCAAAACAAGGGACCTTATTCCTTCTGTTACATTAGCACAGCTACACTGAGGATAACACACTGAACATATATCTCAGTGGTAGGGCTGAAACGCTGCTGTCAAATGAACTATGATAACCAGCTGTGACAGACCCAGAGAGCTCCTGTGTACCAGCATGAGCGATTTCACCATTTCCCTGCATCGCTGCTTTTGATGCTCAATTTGCCAGTCTACCGGAACACACTGTGCTGGGAACTGAGCCCACAGCGAACAAATGAAACCATCAAGGCGAAAAACAACCGGAAGGATGAGCAAAGAGTGAAAGATGTCACTTAAAACAAGTGTGTGAGAAACTTCAGCGACAGAAACGGGGAGTGAAGTGAAATCCAAGAAAAAGTTCCCATCGGTGCATGTTACTTTAGGTAACTCTGTCAGCAGATTGGGTCCAATCTGTGCAAATTGGTCAGAATTAAAGCTCTCCCTTTTGTTCTTAGACATGTTTTATAACTAAGCCTGATTACAGTGTGACCACTCCCCTCTCCTGATCACAGCGCCAGTGCAACCACCATACACTAATTCAATTCATTAGCTGACTTATGAACTCCTGCATCCTTTATGATGTTGATAATTGGTCATTACAGGAGGCATTAGCTTTTTAAACCTAAACCATAAACCATCCTTACACCAGCCGTTCCTGAACAGGATCCCACAGATTCACGCACATTATTAACCAGCAAGCAGCACACACACACACACACACACATCACTGTAGGTGGAATACAATAAATATCAAATGTGTCTCATCATCACAGTGTGCGGTATCCACAAAAACACTGAGACCTTCAGGCCCTCAGATGCCTCCTACTGATATCCACCGGCTAACATACACACACACACACAACACTCAGCTTTGATGCCAGTAACTCTTTTACATCTGTGCATGTAATTTGTTATGATTATCTCAGGGAAAGGGGCGAACAATCCGATGACAGGAAGCCTCAAACAAGCATGCTGCGAGGAGGCAATTTAAGTGGAACACTGGCTCTTGTTGTGTACAGAACTTGCAGTAAATATTTGGCCCTCCCCCCACTGACTGCCAGCTGGCCAGAGGCACAGCTGACATCCATGTCTCAAAGCAAGAAACAAACTTCTGAACACCATAGGACTCCTGAAAACTTGATTCAAAGGGTCAAAAAAAAAAAAAGCATATTTTCAATATGGGATGTCAAACTGTCCAAACAACATAGAGGTCTAGAAAAAGTCTCAGAATGCAAGTAAACATGCTGAAACGACATCTGAAAGAGGCATTCAGAGGCATTTGTACAACAGGATGTCAGTAAAGATGGATCAAAGCCGGCTGCCTGTGGAACTTTTTTTGGAATCATTCAGAAAATATTTGAAAGTAGTTTTCTCTTTAACTTCATGTATTTCACACTAATGAAACTTTTCCCCCTCATCAGCAGGGAGAGTAAAAACACTGGATAGGACAGAAAAAAAGTTCTTCCTTTACACTGCGGTCAAGCCAGCCGTCTCTCATTTTCACGTAGTCGAACGAGGCGCTCCAACATTTCAAGTATGCCCTTATTGCCGACTTCATGGCAAATACTTTAAGACAACTGGGAAAGTCAGTGCTAGCTTAATGCAGCATGGGAAAACTTTTAAAATAAAATGTGGGCATTTTATCATTTTATATATGCCCACATTTTATTTTAAATATATATAAAATAATGACCTGGAAGCAAAGAGAAATTCTTTCGTTGCAGCAGCATTATAAAATACACATAAGAAAAATACATATGGACAGTACATAAAAATACATATATACATATGGACTCATGCTATAACTTGTGCAAATTATGTCCATCAGCTCAGCTGTTCCATAATGAGTGTCCTCTCTCTGCACAAAGGGAGTCATTATACAGAGATATGGCAGTTGGTAGGAATGACCTCCTGTAGGCCTTTTTTACAGTGGAGCTGCAGGAGTCTCCGACTGAAACTACACTATTGTTTAAGCAGGAGGTCATGTAGTGGATGTGAGCTATTGTCCATAATACTGAGCAGTTTGTGGAGCACTTTTTTTTTTCACAACCAGCTGCAGGGGTCCAGAGCAGTCCTCATCACAGAGCCAGCCCTCTTGATCAGATTGTTCAGTTTTTTTTGTGTCGAAGGCTCTGATGCTGCTGCCCCAGCAGATGGCTGCAAAGAAGATTGCACTCGCAACAACAGACTGATGGAACATCTGCAACGTCTTGCTGCATACATTAAAAGACCTGAGCTTCCTCAGGAAGTAGAGTGTGCTCTGTCCCTTCCTGAGACAGCCTCAGTGTTGCATCTCTGTTATCCAGGTGTTATCCAGGTGCACGCCCAAGTACTTGTAGTCCTACACCACCTCCGACTCCTCACCCAGGATGGAAACTGTGCTCAGGTCAGACCTAGTCCTCCTGAAGTCCACAATCATTTCCCTTGTTTTGGCCACATTCAAGACGAGGTGGTTGCTCCTACTGCACGCCACAAAGTGTTAAACTAGATCCCTGTACGCAGTCTCCCCCCATCACTGATACACCCCACAACCACAAAGTCATCTGAGAATTTCTGCAGATGACAGGACTCAGAGTGGTGCTGAAAGTCTGAGGTGTACAGTGTGAAGAGAAAAGGTGAGAGTACAGTCCCCTGCGGTGCTCCCGTGTTGCTTACCACCTGATCAGACACACAGACCCTTCAGCCTCACAAACTGTGGTCTGTCCATCAGGTAGTCAGTTACCCAGGAGATTGTGGAGGTATCCACCTGCATCACCTGGAGCTTCTCCCTCATAAGTGTAGGCTGGATCGTGTTGAAGGCACTGGAGAAATCAAAGAACATGATCCTCATGATCCCTGTTGCCAGCTCTATCCAGGTGAGAGAGGGCCCGTTGAAGCAGGTAGATGATCGTGCAGTGGAGTTGTATGCTTCCTTAACATTAGCATACATTAAGTCCAAGGTTTTATTCTCACAAACTGTTGAAAGGTTGGGAGTGTAGCAGAGAAAGTAGTGTGATTGAATCACCGGAAATGGCCATGAATGCATTCGGATGATGCATCGAATGACTGAGGTGATGATGTCACACGCGACGTCTGCATCAGCTAATGGCGGAATGTAAACAGAGATGATGATGCGCATGTAAACTCCCTTGGCATATAAAATGGACGCATGCTCATGGCTAACAGTTCAATGTCTGGGCTACAGAAACGTTCCTTCACGGTAATATGTCTGGGTGTACACCACCTGTTGTTCAAAAGCACTGCGATCCCTCCTCCCTTCTTCTTACCACTCAGGTCACAGTCTCTGTCGGCCCGTACCATCTGAAGCCGGGTACAGTGGCGTTGGAGTCCGGAATATGTTCGTGCAGCCATGTCTCAGTGAAACACATTACACTGCCCTCACAGTATTCCCACTCAGTCCTCGTCAGAGCTCCCAGCTCGTCCATCTTATTAGCCAGGGACCTCACATTCCCCATCACAACCGTAGGAAGCCATGGCTTAAATTTCCTCTCCACAGCTCTCCTTAAGACACCGGCCCTGCACCCACGGCGTCTTCTCTTCACCTCCTTGGGGATCTGTGGTCTTTCTCTCGGCAGCAACGCAGGTTTGGAGAGCGCTAGCAGCTGGTCGCCAAGGTAAACAATGCGTCCGCTACCGTCGGCATGGTTACCCGGCACAACAAAAGTTGTAAGTGCCAAGAAAAGCAGGAAAATGCTCCGGACCCACACAATATCCACTTGGCCCAAAGCCATTTCACAAGAGCTGTACAAAAAAAAAGTGTCTAAAAACGCAACAAAACAGAAACGACAAAAAACTCACAGGAGCTGCTGTAATAAGCTTCCACAGGTGCGGCGCCATGGCAACCAAAATAATATAATGATGCTCATATTTACATTATGAAATGTATTAATCGGCCTCTGTGCTGAATAAAGCCATTGATATGTGGTCACATGGCTGCATTTTGGCTTATGCATACATGGGCAAACCCCTGTATCCAGATTGCCAATATGAGATGATGAGAATCATCGTGCAAATGCAAGGTCAACCTGATGATCACCTGTTGAACAATGGGAAGCATACCGAGACATATTTTAGCAAGACCCAAGACTCCTCTTGTGTTTCTTAGAGGTTGAATTCACCAGCTGAGTACAACCTGCGTGGAATGTGTGGAATTTCTAAAACATTTACAAGTCTTGACGACATCTGTGTAGCAGGGAGGAATGATGCTGATTGCAAGGATACACGGGCCTTTTTAAGCCTCTTCAAATCTTTGATACAATTAGATCCTGAAAAGAGAATTACACCCAGCAAAGCTTTACAGCACTGCTTTATCACAGGTGCTGACATTAATGACGCCAATCATGAGAATTCACCCGCCCTGACAATAGCTGAATCTAAGCCCATGGTATTGTCAGGCAACGTGATAAGTTGGAATGAATCACCCATTGCTAACTTAAAAGATTCATTTCCAGCATGTGAAGAAACCACTCAAAATGATAAAGTAGATCTTCATATAGAAGACATTCTGTACACTCAGTCAAACAGATAAGAAATAAGTTTATAGGGAAGGGTTTTTTTTTTTTTTTTTGGAAAAGTAGCCCACTGCATAAATTTGCACATAAGGGAGAATTTGGCCATAAAAAATAATTCCTAAATGCAAGTCTGTGGTGTGTTTTAACAAGTTTTATACGTTTTAAAAAACTCAAGAATAACTTATTATATACTTATTTATTGAGTATTCGTATCATTGTTTCGCATTTGAAATACTGGACAAAAATCTTTTTGAACTGATGTGTGAGAGGTCTTTTGTAGAGTAATCGCACATCAGATGCTGGTGGCTCTAAACTAACTTTTGGTGTGGCCAAGCCAGTGTATGAATTTCATTGTGGCAGCATTCAAGCTACTAACTACAGGGCCCCAGAGGTTATCCTGGCTACTGGATGTAGCAGTTGATATGTGGTCACTTGGCTGTGTTTTGGCTTTCTTGGTACTGGGCTCCGACCTATGTCCAACTGTGTGTGAGTATGAGGTGATGAGACTCTTTGTGCAGATGCTAGGTCTGCCTGATCAACGTCTGTTGAACCTTGGGTTGCTTACCATAGAATTTTTCACCAAGGACAGTCTCTTCATTATGCCGTACAGAGGCTGAAAACACCTGCTAAATATATCCTCACAATAGGCCTGGAGATCAAACATGGAATTTTTGAATGGAACCACCTTTACCAGACTTGATGACTTTGTGAACACCGGTGGAGGACTGAAGGACCTCGCTGAGTTTCTTGATACACAGGCCTTTTTAAGCCTCATCAAATCCATACTCTGTGTGGATCCTGAAAAAAGAATTACACCCGGCAACGCTTTAGGGGACTCTTTTATCACAATGGATCACTTTGGTAGTCACACTGAAAACAATTATGTGAAATTAGCCCACCTTACTATTGAAAACTGCCAGTGGGAGCAGCCAACAGTTGAATCCATGCTCCCTGTAATGTCAAGCATTACTTGCTCGAAAGACTCATGTTCAGATGATGAAGACACCACTCCGGATACTAATAATGGAATACAATTAGATAAAGCCACTGCTGCAGGCCCGAGTTACAGACCTGCAGCCGTAACTGACAATGGACCACCATCCCAAGCTGGTTTAGCTGAAGCTGCAACTGCTGACTCTGATTACAGAGTTGCAGCCACAGCTGACAGAACCAGTGCTGGCAATGACAATGAACCACCAGTCCAAACTGGCTTAAATGAAGCTGTCTCTGCTGGCACCAATAATAATCCAAGTAACTTTGTTGAAGTCAAAGACAAGCACAAGTGGTTTAAGAGGATCAGACTGGCCTTCTCCAGCTCCAAGCCCCCTGTAGTGTGAGATAAAGATAAAGAAACTACTATGGATATAATATTGAAATACCACCGCTAGATGAAGCCACTGCTGCAGGCCCAAGTAACATGCCTGCAGACATAACTTATAGAACTCCTGCCAGCAATGACAATGGACCATCAGCCCAAGCTTTGCAAAATGAAGCTCCTGCTGCTGGCACCAATAACAATCCAAGTGACTTTGTCGAGGTCAAAACCAAGCGGAAGTGGTTCAAGAGGATCAGACTGGCCTTCTTCGGAATGGTCAAGTCTCTAAGTGGCTGCTGTCAGATGTCATCAAGTGAAGATGCAGCATCGTATTGTTGGCACAGTACGTATACATGCAAGTGTATGTGGGTGTGCCTGAGGGTTTTCTCCAGGTGCTCTGGTTCTCCCACATTTTAGTTCATTTAAATTGAGAAAAAAAACTGGCTTGGCTGAAGCAACCGTTGCTGTCCCTGATTAGAGTCACAGCCGCAGCTGACAGAACCAATGCTGGCAAGTGTACATGACTGCGTCTAAGGGTTTTCTCCAGGTGCTCTGGTTTGCCCATAATTAAATTTAATTCATTTAAATTGGAAAAAAAACCCATAAAAATAAAACAAATAAAATAGAGGAAAAAAATTACATAGATATAAAAATGTTGACTTGTTTTACTGTTTGTTGATATCAATGTTTTTACTGATTTTGAGGCAATAGGTCACATGACCTGGAAGTTCTTGAGCTACAATTGTAAATATGAGCACTTTAGCCCAACAGCTTCCAGGTCATGTGACCTATTGCCTCAAAATCACAGTAGGACAGTATAGCTACACTTGCTGAATGAGACACACCTCTTTTTATAGCATTTTTACTTTCCCTTATATTGTATATGATTTTTTATAATACATTTCATAATGTAAATATGAGCATTATAGCTCAATAACTTCCAGGCCATATGACCTTTGGCTCAAAATCAGTGCAGGATCTTACTTACTTACATACTTGTTTTATGAGACTTTTCTTTTCTTTTCTTTCTTTCTTTTTTTTTTTTTTAATGAATCTTAACACTCCTTACAGTTTTTCAATAAACTTTTAATACATTAATACCCACGATTTATTTTGAAAACCGGAAGTTTCCACAGGCTGCAGTAAGCTAACGCTGACTTTCCCAGTTGTCTAAAAGTCTTTAAATATAAGAAGTGTTAAAATAATATATTAATAAGGAGAGGTGTGCCTCATACAGATCAAGGTGTTTGAGACAACTGAGTAAGGTCGGCAATAAGGGCGCACTTGAAATGTTGGAGCGGCTGGCTTGACGACGCGAAAACGAGAGACGGCTGGTTGACCGCAGGTCCTGTACTGTAGGAACTGTTTTGCCTACCTTGCAGGAGAAAGCCACGGTTTTGGTGAGGGAGTCGATCCTCTCGCTGTACTCGGTGAATTTCTTCTGATATTTCAGAGCTGTCATCTGCAGCTCGCTGTGCACGGCGGAAAGTTGCGCCAGGAGTGACTTCTCCCTCTTGTTGGCTTTAATAGTCTGCTTCTTGAACTCTCTATCCAGGCTGATGATTTTGCAGTGCAGCGCGCTGTTGTGCGCCTTAAGGGCTCTCAGGCAGCAGTGGCTGTTGAATTTCTGCTCTTTATGTGTGAGCATCAATCCGCAGCCGCTCTCGCATATCCCCACCGTTCTGTAGTCGCACGTCTCCCGCATATGAGCATCCATGTCCCGCAGGTTGAGCACCTCGCTGCATCCTTTATTCCTGCACTTCGCCGGGGAGTAGTCGCACATCTCGGCGTGCTCGGCCAGATGCTGCAGCTTCACCACCGCATCGCAGCCCCTCGCGTGGTTGTCACATTTGATCTCCAGCTTCAGGATGAGGTTTTTCAGAGGCAGGACGTGGTTCAGCTCTTTGGCGGAGATCCGCTGACATTTGACGGGGCAGCTGCTCTGTTGGACGACCCAGGGCAGCACGCAGCCGGAGCAGAAGACGTGACCGCACGGAGTTGTCAGCGGGTCCTCCAGGACTTTATTACACAAGTTGCATTTGAAATCCGGGTCCACGGTCCCCTTGAAGCGGTCCAGCTCGAATCCCATGATTTTTCAAAGTCCAAATCCGAACTTGTTGACTCCCCCACCCCCGCAGATCTGACTCGGAGCAGTGGGGCGTTTTTAGCTGGTCATTGGTGGAGTGCTCACAGACTGACTGCAAGCTCTCCTCACTGTCTAAACTCAACTAATTGACCGAGACTTTTGGTGCCTTCAGGTACGTCTCGTAAGACAGAGATGAAAAGTTGGAAAAGTTGGATTTAAAAGTTGGATTTAAAAGTTGGAAAAGTTTGTGCTAGTAAAATTTCATGACTTTAGATCACTTTTAAAGTAGAAACAAGTTTATTACGGAGCTGAAACATAAAAGAGACAACGCGTGGATGAAGTTGAACGTTATTACAGGCTGTGAAGCCTTAAAGTTAGACCTTAAAACCAAGAAAAATATCAAGCCACAGGTGTCGTCTCTTCCGCAATACGCCTAAATATAAACCTCTAGTGATGACAATACTACATACGAGGTGTTTGTTGTCAAAATATCTCATTTAAACTCTCACACACGCTGTTCACGTGACCAAAACCGGCAAATTCAACTATTCTCACAGCCGTGAAGGCAACACTTTAGAGACAAAAGTGTGGAGGAGTTCTCTACCGTAACACTTCTACTAACTGCGCATGTGAGTGCCAGACATGGGCATAAAGCTCTTTTCTGCTGTCACGAATATAAAAGTTTTATGCTTGCCTCGTCCATCTGCTTGTGACCAGTAAACGCATCATTATTTATTGGTTCGAACTTTTTGAGACTAAACCTGACACCCTGATTCATACACATATATTCTGGCATTTTGCAGTCTTCTCTATTGAGATAACAATACCACTTGACAATGCACAGAAAGCCCTGGGGCTATATTCCCCTTCTGAATATTTCCAAGTGATAAAGTGCCAAATTCCACTACATAAATGTTATACAAGGTGACATGACAGATATTTACAACATGGTGGGTGAGCGTTCAGGCATGCACAACACTTGTGAAAACAAGCAACTTTGGAAGGACACTACCAGCGCAACCACAAGCGAGACTTGTCAAGTTGCAACACACTTTGAGTGATCAGGTAAAAGTTGTGAAAATCAACCCGGATCACAATGTGCAGTATGAAAATGAGCATCTGAGGCACCGCCGTCGTGGGATTCGTGTTCGAACACACCTCCCACCAAACTCCTTATGTAAAGAAAGCATAGCATTACACTGTATTACCACTTCAGTTTGAGAGTATTTTCAGTCCCAGCAGGAGGTCCTATAGTACTGAATGCATTTGAATTGTAAATGAAACTCCGGTGGGCAAACTTAAAGAGAAGAATAACCTCGGCTGGTTCAAGGTCCCTGCCTTGATTAGATACCCATTCCTACTGGTTGCCTCCTCTTTCGGAAATCCAGTTTTATGCAATGCCATGCTCAATAAAACCTTTCCATATGTGCATTATCCAGAACTAAAAACAAGGGCTTATCAAAGACTTAATGGACAAAGTGTGACAGAGAGAGTCTGAGCTTGTGGGTAATCCTACACTGATGTTATGGGTTGTCTTAGATGGGGTGGAAGAAAAACTCCATGTGCAGTCACGTCAAAGGTCTTTGTACTGTGTGTTTTCAGCCTGTTTCGTACTCACTGTGCGATTACATGTTTTCCTTTGCGAGTACTCTTTAGGTCATGGCTTGATTTAAAAAACGAGAGATAAGAAATGTTTAAACAGATGTGGAAAAATAGCCGATGAAAAATGAAAGCGAGGGCTGGTGTTGTACTTTAACACCTGTTTCTTCCGTCATTTTTCACAAAGTAAGTGGAATTTTTTTCATGCTGATGCACATCAGTTGTGTATGGCCAAATATCATTTCACAGTTCAGAGCTTTGAAAGTTGCTATCAAATCTGACACTTTCGATCAGGGGTATCTTTGGAAGTATTATCCTGTGTTTGAGTTTGGCGCTCCGGAATCAAACCAGCAACTCACCAGCTACAATCGGCCTCTCGACCTCTGGGCCAACCTGCCGACTGTAATTTATTATTTCAGTCGAGGAACAAACAACCTGCCTGTCTGAGTATGGCTGTTTACTGTGAGAGTCAGTTGTTTGTTCTGCCTCAGTTGGAGAAATGTTTGCTCTCAAAATGGAGTGAGAATAAATAAGCAGTTGTTTTTCTAGACTGTGTCGGAGTCAGAGCAGGCACAGAGCTATGAGAGATTTTCATGGTACAGTATGTTAAAAGAACTGATACGCTATCTACTGGACTGGACTGTCTTAGGAATGTTTTCCATGTAGGTGAAGTGGCAACAGAGAGAAAGAGAGGAGGTAGGAGGGGGGCCTATACCAGTCCATGATGGGCCCAGCCCAAAAGACAGACAACGTCCCAGTGGAGATAAGAGCTAATCCCAGTCCTCTAACCTAAACTGTGAGTGAAGGATCAGGACAGACGGGACTTAAATGCTCCCACCAGACCTGCAGGTCAAAATAGCAGCTGAAGATAAAATCCATGTCAGAATCCAAGGTTCTGAATGGCACCAGCTGATCTAAATTTAAAGGGATAGTCCAACATTTTGAGAAATAGCTATAGCTATAACTGTAGCTTTTAGCAAACAAACATGAAAGCAATCTTTTTATTAAGCTCTTGACAAGAAAGAGAAAAAGAAAGACATATTTCATGAAAAAATTGTAAGAAAAATTGTAATTGTTTGTTTGTTCATTTATTTTAGCAAATTTTATGTCACATAATGAATGCACAAATGTTCCTAGCAAATAAAAGTGCAAAGTAAAGCATGATTTGAGTGACGTGACCAGAGCGGTCCTGGGTTTCATTGTTGAACCTTCTTACTTGAAAGCCTTTGTTGTAAGGCAACACAGAGATCTAGGTTTCAGCGTGTGTGTGATGAGGGTGTTTTGTACATGGCTTTGGAGTTGGGCCATTTAGTAATCATCACCACTCTTCTTTAGATATGTCAAAGACATGAGGGCCATGTGGGAAACTGCAAAGATGAGTTATTGCTCTTCAGGATGCCTTTTCATGTTGAGCTGAAACATGATGTACTTACAAAAGGAATACACTATCCATCTCACTGTGGTTTCCCATGCGCCTCAAAGTCCCTCGGGAGTCAGTAATATTGTCAAAACTGTGTCTAACCCCCTAATGATTTATACACCGATAGGATGGTTTGTTTTTCTTACAAACATCAGTGACTTATTGTGCCTTTCACAAGGGGAATTAGAGTTTTGTGGCTCCAGCGCCTTTAGTGAATGAGTAACTTTAAAGGCTGTTTGGGAAGGTCTCGGGGTGACCTTATGGACAGGTTGGGCTTGTGCTTGGGAACCAACCAGGCTTCACCGGCCTTTGCTAGGATGGAAGTGACAGGTGGTATGAACCAAATAACCACTCGGCCCTCGTCGGTCTGTTATGACAGAGAACAGCAGCTCAACCGTCACAACATCCTCACAGGCATAAACATGCGAATGTACGACTGGTAATGATTGCACAACACAGGTGTCAGCAGCGGTGTTGTTGTAAAGCACTCCGACAGTGTACAGCTATGACACTCCCAGCTGATTGCAAACATGATGTGTCAGTGTTAATAACGGCAAGCAGCAGAGGCTGTGATGTGCTTAATATTTCCTGTTGCTATTAAGATCCTTATCACACACACACACGCTGTGTGAGAAAAAGCTAATAAATATTTGTGCTTCTCTTCTCAGAGCGGGCTGTTCTGTTCTCTCAGGGAGGTTAGAAACAGGATGTGGGTCAGTGGAACCCAGATTTACCCAAGAGCGAAACTGCACAAGTAGGGAAAATCCCCTTTTGATATGAACTAAGTCAAAGTCTCAGAACAAAATCTGACCTAAATCTGCAGTCACATACAGTAGCTAATTAAATCCTCATGGCAGAGAATGTGCCTTTGCCCTCTTTGGCTGAACTGGCCTTCTGGACCAAAGAAAAATAATAATTATCATTATTACAAGTTTTATTGGTGTTGCCACTGCTGCTGCTGCTGCTGCTATTATTATCATAATTATTGTGAGAAAGCCTGCCCTCTACACCTTGCTGTCTTTTTTTCTTTTTTTTTTTTTGTGCATGAATGAACATGTGAGTTCTTTATTATTACGTAGGCGCTATTTAGTTAGTAGTTAAGGTTTGCTTGGATTCCATGTTTGCCTGAGACTAATTTATACTGTTCAGCACATGTAATTTGTGTTAGTAAATTGATGTAAAAGTATTCCAGGAGTCTTTTCCCAGGAAAACAAAAACAGACAACCAACCGAAAACAAAAGGGGAAAAAAGCGAAAACAAAAAGCGAAACGCGGTAAATCCCCAGAAGCAACTGCAACAAAGTATATGCAATTATAATTGACATTATTATTATTTTTGTAATGTCTATAAAGATTCTGGGAAATTCTCAAGCTAATTGTTAACTGTGGTTAATGTGGCTTCATGAACGAAACAGACAGATACAAAGACACTAAACAAAGCAGCAGGTGAGTCATTGGGACTGGAATATCCAGCTTTTTACCACCAGTTCTAACACATTTGACCTCCATATGTTTGCCTCTGCATCGTTTTATATAACATATTCAGTAAGTTATAGCATACATTAGCCTATTTTGTAAATTAGGTGCAGTTTTAACAATGCTGTTAATGGATGAGGCAATTTTACTGCATGTGGTGATAATATTCTCTGGTATAAATTTAGAGAGGAATATGTGTGCATTGAGACACGGCAAGTGTGTGTGAGGGGGGATGAATATTCTGACTGGTTGTAACACAAATGGCTGTAATATTTAACAGCATATACAGCGGCAGTAGATAATTCTAGCCCTCCAAAAAATAAGAAGAAAGGACCAGTGTGTTGAAAGTGGATGTATCCAGTTGCTGATTGCAACCCTGTCGCCTCATCCTCTACCTTACAAGAAGGAAAATCTAAGGTGGCCATGAATTGCACAAAAATTGTGAAAGGCCCTGTTTAGTTTGTCTGTTCTGGGCTACTGTAGAAACATGGCGGATCAACATGGTGGACTCCTTGGAAGAGGACCCGCAGTGTCTGTAGATAAATAGATTAAATACATAAACATTCTAAGGTAACAAAAAGATAATGGTTCTTATTTTCAGGTTATTTTACACTAATGAAAACATAATTATGAATATTATATTCCATTTCTGCCATATTCTGTAAATAGAGTCCCTTAAATCTCACACACTGGTCTTTTACGTTTTTAATTTCATAGTTTATTTGAAAGATTTCACGTTATTTTCCATAAATATACTGCAGATAACAATTTAATATACATGGATTATGTAAATAAATCTGATAAATCTGACCTTGTAACATCAGTTAATACCGCCCCCATGTAAAGAGAGGCATGCACACCGAGGCTAATGTGTTTTGTTCTGCATCAGGCTATTGGTGGAAATTAAGTCTAATAAACTGAGCAGATAAGTAACACAAACAAATAAATCTTCATTTAATTGAAAATAATTAGCTTTTCAAATTCAGACAGAGTTTTGACTCCACAGCTCCCATTGGACCACCTATTTGTGTCAACAGCTGTACTTTATTTCAACCATAAATATGTGGGTCACAGTATCTCTAGTCTCAGAAGATACAAATTTGTATGAGTCATTTTTCTGTACACACATTTTTTACTCGAGCAGAAATACTGATGCAACATCTCTACTTAAGTAAAAGTGAACAGGCTCTGAAATGTCCTCAAAGTATTCATGTAAAAGATCCTCTTGGTTTCTCTGAAGACGTTTCTACCAGCTGTTTCAGTGCAAAGCTAACTGATTCTCTTCGTCTTGTTATGTCGTTATGTCTTTTATGCTGTTTTGTCATGTTACATCTGTCATGTGTGATATACACCAGTTTTCATGTTAAGAAGATGTGTAACCATGCAAAAAAAAAAAAAAAAAAAAAATCCACTCAGATAAATTAAAACTAAAGTAACACGTTGTTCTGTAAATGTAAGGAATAGAAAGTACAGGTAATTGTGTCAGCATGTCAAAGGTAAAGGTACAATGTAAATAAATAAGTAAATACTCAAGTAAACTACAGAAAAAACTACTGAAGTACACTAACAAAGTATGTGTACTGACAGGCTGCTGTGACTCTGTTTGGCCATTACTAATGGGAAAAATGGCATCTGCCCTCGGATACAATTTCCAAAACAAAGAGTTCTATAAATCGATTTTATTCTTAAAAGAATTAAAAGAAATACATAAAACACACATGAATGAATTTCCACCGTGTCTTTCCATCAGTGAACAATGCTAAGGAATGACCCTGTGGTTGAAGTTGTACGCTAACCCTGCTACACTGCATCACAGTTTATATTCTCGCCTGATGATAATGTGTAATCATGTGCTTTCTGGGTGAATATCTACCTGGAACTATCAGCAGAGTGTGATCTGTTCTAGATCTTGCTTAAAACCTTCAGCATTTTTTCAGATGGACTAGCATAATGCATTCGTTACAGAGGCTTCCAAGGCACAAGTGTGTAATATTAGGAACAGATGAGTCCCTCTGTAGGGGGGAGGAGGATTCTTGAAAAAAAAAGCTCCTTTCTGAAGCCTGTGAAGCACTGCTGATTTTCTGGAAGCTCTGTTCCCACTGGATCCATAAATAACATTCAAAGTATACTTGGCACATCTTATCTGGGCTTATTAATGAAAAGAAGAAAAAAAAAAACACAAAGATAAACCATGAAGAGTTTAAAGGTTATGATTTGACATCAATATAGAGCATATCTATTATTTAATACATCTAACATTTAAAGATCTTTTACTTTTTAGATTTTAATTTAAACTGTGCTGGGCCTCAGACATGAGGATATAAAGAAATATAGTCCTGATCACGAACATTTCGACTTCACCACCTCAAAAACCAATCACTGAATAAATCCATGTGCTTATATTAATATTCCCTATAGTATAAACTCTAATTTTAGTGGTCCCATTTGACATTTTTTCTCACTTAATGCTGCTAAATATGTAAATAAGCAACTGTTCACAAGTTTGCAACATCATCTTAAAAGGTGATGATACTGTTGTGTTCAAACGTGTTTCCACAACGTGTGACAGGTTTAAATAAATCATGACATGCACGTACTTCATCTTCCAATGCTTTATTTTATTCGTTTTATTTAACAGGACTCGTCTATTCGGTGAACAATCTGTGGCATTGAAGCTCTTTTCCGCTCTCGTCTAACACCTGAGGCAGGGTGACAACGGGACGGGAGCTGCAGATAAAAGCTGCTATGCTGAAAGCTTGTTGATAATGAGAACAGCGACCATGAACCAGAAAGCTGTGACTATAGTGTTGACAGGTCAACCAACTGGCATAGTTCACACTTGCGCACTAACCGCTCATGCATGGTTGATGAGCATGGGTGTGATTCGTTTTAGTTTGGAGAACACAGCTGAACCACTGTTGTTTTAACACCAAGCACAACATCTGACAGTCAAAATGGAATGTAGATACACAATTATAAATGAATAACGATCACAGGAAACCCACAACAAGATGTTATGCTGAGTTCTCTACAACTTTTTTGAACTCCTCTAAAAGTAGACTAAAGGGTCAAACTAACGGTGGAGTCTTTATCAGTTGTTTCAGCTGACCCGGCGAGGGTCTCATGAGTTCCTGCAGAAAGTGAAGCCAGTGCGAGAGGAAGTCACGTTTCTTCGCCACTTGCTCACCACAAAGTCTCTAGGCTAGAGGCTCAGTGGCCACTCT
This sequence comes from Protonibea diacanthus, assembly GCA_028641955.1. Lineage (NCBI taxonomy): Eukaryota > Metazoa > Chordata > Actinopteri > Sciaenidae > Protonibea > Protonibea diacanthus. The sequence goes on along the minus strand of CM053978.1, from coordinate 24,644,743 downwards.
GGCTCCGTTTGTGTCACATCATATGTGGGCAACTCCTGATGGACGCGACAGTAGATCCACTCTGTATGGCACACGGAGTGAATGGGATAGGACGTGGATGCTTTTCTATTTTAGCTCTGGCATACAATTTTAATGCATCTTCAGCAAACATGGACACTTCTGTTACTGAGCACTGTCAACATTTCTCTGCTTTTATTACACAAGTTTGCAAGCAGCTCATTACATTAGCTCTATTTGAATATGATAATTATGATACATATGAATGTAAGAGTAGTGCTGACTGTAAGCTTCTGTTATTATATCGGAAGTATTAAATCTTCCTCTGCCACATTTGTTCCTGACCGTACATTAAAGGGCTGTTTTGGCTTGAGTTCACTTCACATTTGTCCTATCTCCCCAGTGTACAATCCAATAATGTTTAAAATAGGTCAGCTCAAGATTAATACTCATAAATCTAGTGTGTTGAGTGTTTTTTTCTTTTTCATAGAGCTTTAAAGTAAAATATGGATATACAGTATGTTCAGCCTGCTGTGTCTTTTGCTCAATGAGAGAAGCAAAGTGCAAACTTTTGTTTTAAATGAATGATTTACAAGGTGGTTCTGGTGGAGACTGTGCTCGCCACTGCTAGCTTTCTAACTTGGTAACAAGCAAGTGTGAGATATGATGGACACATTCACAAAGTTTATTCAAGTGTTTATTTGTACTCCTGGCTGCTGTCTCATAAATGCCTGGAAGAGAAGAGTTCAAAAAAAGTGTGTGGTGCAACCATTAACGGTACAAAGAATGGACTTAGAATGGAAGATTGGTACTGTATCTGAGATGTCACCCACGTTTCTGAAGAGCTGTTGTGGAGTTCAGAGTGTGGTGGCCGTGGGTGCCACCATCTTGGCAGTCCTAGCACTGGTGGATCTGAGGTGGGCTTAACGATGCCTGGGTGCTCAAACAAGCCATCTGTAATGTCACCCACCTGTCAATCAAAGCAGCCTCACTGTTAATTCTGCATAACTTTATGCCTTAATATATTTTGAATTGAAGGAGTTAAATACAAATTCACCTGCAGTACAGTCGTCATGAATAGTGAAATTAACTATAGAGACCAAAACTGTTTTTTGTACCAGGTTGTAAAGATGTTTATTTCTGCTGTGAAGTTGGACATTTTAACATGGAGATTATGGAGATTGAGTCATTCTGTAGCCAGCCTCAAGTGGACGTTTGATGAACTGCAGTTTTTAACACTTATGCAGTGGCTTCACAGCCATGGAGGTTGCTACTTGGGTGCAACACAGCTAATATGCTACCTTTTCCCATTCTCCCTCTTCAGCTCTCCAGTCTCTCAAAGTTCAGCACTGTCTAATCAGTTTGCTATTGGTTCATCAAGAAAGTTCCCCAAAGTTGGAACAGACTTGAAGAAGTCATTTCACTGATAATGGCAGTTCTGTTGGAATGTTACTTTTCTGTGACTGGCCCTTTATCCCGAGGCTGTACGACTCCACATGTACAGGAACAAGAGGTAAAAAGAGGCAAACTAAAAAAAAAATACTGGAGTTCCTGGTGAGTCCTGAGTTCAGTGAGTTTGGCTAGGTCCAATATTTCTACAAATACTGGGAAGTAAAAATTGTTTTTGCACACATTTAGGAAGTTGGGGGAAATTGGGTGGACAATGCATCCTTGAACCATGAAAATTGTTCCCTAAGTAGTTTTAGTTGCCTAAACTGAGCCAAACCTTAACCATAATGTTGGCCGGTTAGAAAACATTTATTTTGTAGAAGTCATTTACAACAGTTCTGCGCTGGCAAACATTATGGCCCCTGATCAGGAAAAGCTCATATAGGTGGTTCTGGAAGGCAGTGACAAATTACATGTTTTTATTAGCTATGAGGGCTTAATTGTTCTGATTCATAAATTCAAACTCATTCCCAAATATTGCAAATGCGCATATATTAATCTCAATTAATAAAACAGAGTTTCAGAGAAGAAAGCAGAAGAATACATTGTCCATAGATAAGTGAAGCCAGAATGCACGACCACAGTCACTTCTTCAACAGAATAATTAGAGCCATTCATCCAAATATCAGCTCCTTCTCCTCTCCTGGGAGTTTATCAGGACCTTTTCAGAGAAGTCATTAGTTAAATCAGAAACATACATTTGGTGACAAATACTGGGCTTAAAAAGCAAGAATAATGAAGCGACAGTGTCATTATTGTGTATGTGATCAAGGACAAAAACAAACAGGCTGATTGGAGCAGTCAACCCATTTATTCCAGCAGCACAACATGGCGAGAGGGGTGCACCGAGGGATAACTCAATATACACGGAAACAAGGCAATGGTCTGTGTAAGTAACATTAGGAGCTAATCGGAAACAAGCCCCTTCTAATTAGCCATTACCAAAATAACAGACTGAGGTCATAGTTATTGCTTTCCCTTATGGGGAACACTGGCCTGGGTTTGACTCAATTTGAACGATTGCAGAAATGTATTTTTAGACTCAGAGTTTTAAATGCAGCCTTCATGAACAGATGCCAGCATGATCAAGAGATTGTTCTTTATTGTTATGTGAGCAAATGCAGATTAAAGAGATTGATTAATGCATTCCTGCAGCTTGCTGGGCAGGAAATGTTCTCAATCACCTTCACCTTCTTGGTATATGAACTGTAATGTATTTACATGAACATCCTCTGTTGATAGTCCTATTTGGAGTGGGCAGGGCTCAGTGGGGAAAAGGTGATGTCACATCTATGTATGTTTATTTAATCACGCAGGCTTTTGCTGCTGTTGCTATTATTTATTATGTTTATTCTTCAGAAGGAAAGCACGATTGCTGCTGTCATAGAGAAAAAAAATAATACACCACAACCGACACAAAAAGGGGATTTTTCTTGTCCCAGACAGCTGGAGCATATGTAAAAACATATGTAAATGTAACAAATTATGATGAATTATTACCTTAAATGCCTCTTTTCTGATGAGCAATCTGTTGCAAAGAAAAGACTTAATCAGAATCAAATGATTGCAGGGCTGATTATACACCTCTCACCATCCTACTTCAGATGCCTGAGAGGCAAATACCTCGACTTCGTTTGGTCCAAAGGAGTCTTCGCCTGCCAATACTGCTCCTGCTGCTCTACCTGGCCCGATCAGATGGGAATGGAGATAGCGTCTCTGCTTATATTCTTTGGAGCGGTGTGAAAACAAACACACCTCCACTCCACAGCTGAAGACAACCTTCCTGTAAACGCTGTCCAAAAAAAAAAAAGGAGAAAAAAAAAAAACCCACTCTCTTTTATTTGGCTATTTTTGATGCTGGTTGTTCTGCTGTGGATCACGGTGCAAGATAAATCTCACAAAGGGAGCAGTGTGTGGGCTGCTGGGCTCAAAATAACACGCAGTAGCTTCGGTTTAAAAATATTATGTGCAAAAATATGTTAATGCTCTGTACAAAACACGAGTATCCTATTTAGCATTCCAGTTTCTGACCTACTTGTTACACACAAATGAGTAAGGCTTGAATAACTTCTGTATTTTGTGGAAGAACATGAAAGTATTAACCTTGAGGCTGTCCTGGTTTGTCTCTCTGAACACATTGTGCAGCTTTTTTGGCTCCTGTAATGACATAATATAAAGTAAATGAGTAATGGGGGGTAAATATTGGTAAGCAAAGCGCTTCACAAACAGTAAAATGACAAACAAAAACCAGAGAGATAAATAAAAACTATACACGTGATTGGGAAAGAAGAGTTGCGGGAAAACAAACTGGGACATATAAAATAAAGAAAATTAGGATGAAATTGACCAAACAAACAACAGACACATCTATTATACACTGCTGTTTATCTTTTGCAGGGTTGCACTGAAGTGGAGCTGATCCCATTGGGTGAAAGGCGGCGTACGTGCTGGACAGCCTGCCAGTTCATCACACGGCTGACACACAGAGACAAACAACCTTTCACGCTCACGTTCACACCTACGGGCAATTTGAAGTCACCAATTAACCTGTTAACCTGCATTTCTTTGGACTGTGCGAGGAAGCTGGAGCGCCCTGAGGAAACCCACACAGAACCGGAGAGAACATGCAAACTCCACACAGAAAGATCCATCCATAAACCTCCCAGGCACAGAAAGGCCTGACTGCTCCACCCACTGCGCCACTAAAACTACGACTATGTCCAATCGAAATATGGCTCATTTTTGCTATCTAGACCCATTAAAATGATGACTAGACAAATTCATGGTGGTCATTTGTGTACAGTATGAAAATCGATGGTTATACGATAATACAATATGCAATACGAATAATTCAAAACAAATACAATTTAAAGGTACAGTGTATAACATTTAGCAGACTCTTACTTAGGATGAGCCGTTTATATCTATATTTGGAGTGAGTCTCCTTACAGTTGAGCATCCATGTTTCTACAGGAGCCCTGCATGCACACAAAGCAGACATTCCAGAGAATGCCTTTAGTTTAAGTTTTTGCGGCCACTACAGATTCTCCTTGGGAAGGGGAGGGTGAGGCAAAGGATATTCAATTTGTTGAAATCTGCAGCCTCACTGCTAGATGCCACTAAATCCCACACACTGGACCTTTAAGAGCAACTTGATTTGAAAAGTCTGCATTGCATTAGCTCATAACAATGATGTACATTTGACAAAAAAGCACAGCCTGTAATGAATCACACAACTTAAGCAGGGTTTGAGAATCTGCTTATATTTTTCATCCTGTAGGAAAAGGAAGGAAGGATTGTTGTCCTGCTTTAAAAAACACAAAACAATGTTGACTGTTGCTTTGAAAAAGTGCAAAGATCTGCTGTAATATGGGTGAAACAAACCTTTAAGATTGTAAATGAAAAAAAGATTAACAGTTCATAAAAGTTTGTGTTTGACAGGTGAGAAGAAGTTGAGCCAGATCGTCCCAATCTACGAGAACGATCTGATGAGGCACGGTGAACGCTGAGCTCAGCTCAAGTAGAACTAACACCCTTCAGTCCATTGGGACGTCATTAGTAACTTTGAGAATGGCAGCTCAAGTTCTGTGATGCTTATTAAAACCAGACTGTTTTTTAAATGATGTGTGCAGCACTGAATCAATAATACACTATTCATCACACTTTAATATATATGACACCTTGTGGACACACTTCAGTGGATTTGTTTTCCAAATGAAAATTATGAGCATGTAATGAGCTTGATAATGATCATTGAGGAAACAATCTCTTAAGAGGTCTTTATACTTTCCACTTTTTTTTGTTTGTTTTTTACATGTTGTGCGCTTTAAATTAAAGTTCCAACTGACTTCTTTTTGTTTTGATCGAAATTGTGTTATCTACACATTCATATTCATGATCTTTTGATGAAGTTTATACTTGAGAGGCGTTTTTATCTACATTTTGAGATATGCAAAGTCTTTGATGCGCAGTACTTCAGAGATACTGAGTCCTCAGAATCTGTCTGTTTCACACAAAGCCATCAAGTATGCACTGGTCTGTGTGAGCTGTCCATCTGGCTGCCCTCGTTCCCTCTGGGTCAAATGTTGACTCTGCAGCAGGTCCAAATCAGTGATCTTCAAGGAAGACTAAATAAACCGTTGTGCTGTAATCCTTTCATGCCACATATAATAAAGCTCTGAGTCTGCATACACAGTCCTCACACCAGATGGGGCTTAAATGGCTTGCATATCCTGCCACTTTTATCTGGACGTTCTCCAGCATAGCTTTAAGTTAGCCCATGATGTCATGCTTCTCAGTGTTGTGGCCAGACAAGCGTTTTTGTTAGAAAGAGCTATGCTAATATCTTTGCTCATGAGAACACAGTGAAACCACAAGAAAGGTATGACTTTGACATAAAACAAGTTTTTACGACGTAGAACAGCCTCTCGTTCCTTCTTACAAATCTGTTTTAATTCATTGACTTTGTTCTTGGAGTATAGTAGCAGAGAACCACTTGCTGTGCTCCAAAATCAAAACATATGTGGTAAATTTAAACTTTGTGGCCTGTATAATATGGAGCAAATTCCCACAATTAAATCATCATGATTGAGAGATGTAATGGTTGATGGTTGATGAGTTTCATTTTCTGATTTTTAGACCATACATGTATAACCACCACTTGGGCCCAGACGGAAATATTTAAACTACTGGACAGATTGCTGTGAAATTCGGGAACAGACATTCATGATCCCCAGAGGATGAAGCCAACTGTCTGTGAAGAGCCCCTGACTGTTCCTCTAGTGCCATCATGAAGTTCACATTTGAAGTTGTACACTTTCTATGATGGTCATGTCTATATCACATTCACACACATTATAATGTGTTTCTAAGACTTTATACAACTATTTTGTTTATAAGCAAGCATGAAAACCTATTGGTGACCACTTATATATGGGTGGACACAATAATATGTCTAGCAGTATTATAAGTTTGGCATTCATAACGCTTTATACCTGCATGCCAAAGTTCCAGCAGTGTTTGAGCAAAGAATCTGCAGCCAGGGTTATGTAGCACATTATAACTACCATAACTTTGGCCAGTTATAAATACAGAGAACTGCTTTAATATATCATAACAGATTATAAATTCAAAGTTGCTAAAATTTAATCATTTCTGATAAACATCAATAATACACTATAACATGACTTCATGAACTTCAAGTAAACTTAAAGTTTGTATAAATAAGGCTAGTAGCAATTACATGATAGTATAACTAAGTACAATTACGGGGACTGTCGAGTAGTGTTTGCCTGCTACAAGACAAAAAAACAACAACAACACACACACACACACACACACACACACACACACACACACACGAAAACAATGGTTGCCATGTCAAGTCTTTATTTTCTGTTTTAATTAAAACACATAATGCCACCATCACACCTAACACAGTGGTCAATGCTACAAGCCTGCTGTAGTATTGGACAGTGTCCCAGAATAGGTGTGAATGTGCAACAAAGAGTGAAGCACAGTGTTGTTGAGCACAAATGACAGTTGAAATAAAAAACAAGTTTTGTTATTTGTTAAACAGTTTAAGACTTTAATCCACTGCTTAGGAGAGGCTGCAAATCAGTACCTAGCTTTTCAACCATTTCTGAACAGCACATTTCCTAATGTCATTCATCAGAAGACCAAAAACATGAAATCTATGTTTCCTTCCAAACCAGTATTCCAAATCAAATCTGCCTGCTGCTGCACAAAAAAGTGGGTTTTGGTCTGACTTGAAGTGGGACAAAAATCAAGAAGTGGTGGTGAGAGGCCACTCTTGAGGCAAACTCCTGCCAACCATAATACATCATGTGAGAGGAGGCTCACAAATTGTCACTGATGAATGGTGAGCTTACTGGCAGGCACTAACATATATAGGGTTTGACCATCACACAGTATGCCATAAAAGGCATTCTGTTGACCCAAACACTGGAGCCCATACTCAGCACTTGGAACGTGCATGGCAGACATCCAAGGTTGAAGTACGGAGGCACCGTGGACACCGCACCACAAAAACTGTGTAAGAACATTTCAACATATTTGAGTGGCTGGGCAGGAAACATACATTTCATGTTATTGGTCTAAAGTTATGGTAGTTACAATGTGCTGTGTAACCCAGGACTCTTCCTACAAGCACTGATGTCACCTTGACATGGCGAATAAAGCATTATGAAGGTTAAAGTTAGCACCACCACCACTCATAATAATTAATAAACCTTGTTGTAGGCTGTTATGATTAAAAACAGGCTGAAAAAGTTTTTTAAAGCCTTATAATGTCTAATGAACATGCTTATAATTCATTGTATACATGACACTGAGAGAACACACGCTCACAAAAATGACATACCCTCTAAAGCAAATCTTATATTACACATCGTGTTATTATTCCACCACAGTTTCTCCAGTGTTGATGTTATTCAGATAAACATTATTGTGTCTTTGATACTAAAAAAATCATCATCAAATAGTTAAAGTAAACCGTTTTGCCTGCGTGTGTCAATAATAATAGATGAGCTGACCAAAAATATAGAGGAGACACATCTGCATGTGATCGAGTCACATTCTGAAAGCAAACAAAGTATGATATCAGATGATGTTTGAGATATCGATGCCAGAACCAAAAGATGATCATTTTTCCAGTGATTGCAGACTTGTGGCTTTCACTGATTCACTGCTGGGAGAGTTTAGCTGAGCTCAGGACACGTCCATGAAGATGGAATTCACATGTTTTATTAAAGGTTCTCATTATTTTATATTAGTTCATGTAAGCCTGGCTTAAGCACGCTCTTCACCCGGTAGGATATGCAGCATGCCTAATACACCTGCCGGATGCAAATAAACACAACAGAGATGATTTACTTTGTGGAATCCTAATTAGGTCATTAAGTATATTTGCGCATATCCAGGGACACATGAGATTTTATTAATAGTAAATGAGTGTATGTTCAACATGCCTGCAAAAAATAGATGCAAATTAGGGAAGAAAAAAAGGTCATGCATTATTCGACTATAACACGGCTTATTGGATGGAAACTGGCTGTCTCTCACACAAATGAATTCCTTTCAGTAATTTTAATCAATTTAAATATCACCACAAAATCAGACAATTAACTGCTCGCACAGTTCTTCAGTCACGCATCAATTCTCGAAGCAAGCAGTGAAGACGAAGAAAAAAGTGGGAATCCGGCGTAGCGTTCTGTTCTTCAGCATAGACGCTAGTTTGACATACCCCCTCCTTCCCGTTTCTTCTTTAATCTGCTTGTGCACGCTGAAACCACTTCAGCATTTAACCACAGAGGACGTGCAGGAAAGATGTGGAGTCCCTGCGGTCAGAGCCTCATCATTAACCTTCTGGAATGGCACCAGCAACAACTGAACGCCGCCTCAACTGTCCACTGTTGCTTAGCGATGGACAATCAACCACACAAAACAAGACGAACAAAATCAATAATAGTTGGTCCCGTGTTCGAGATGGGCCGGTTCTGCTTTCCTCGAGATGATTTGTAACTGAGAGGGTTTTTGAATGAGCTGGTTTAAAGGGCTAAATAAAACCGGTAAATAAAAGTGTAACACTGAGTGCAAGAGTTGAAAAGGGCAAACATTTGTAACCATTTTGGAGCTGCTGATGATGGAGTGCCACCGTGCACGTGCACACAATGCATGAGATAAGATGCTATTGGGACTTTCCGTGTGAGATTTGTGATTTGTTAATGGCGTCTTTTCAAAAAATGACTTGTTTGTGTGTGTACAGCTTCACCAGCAGTGTGTGGAGTGTCTCTCAGATGTACCCAGGGTTAACCAGACTGGTGAAAGCACCAAACCTCTGGGCCAAGAGTTTGTAAACTATCCCAACCACACGTGTGGAGTTGGGCATCTGCTGCTGAAATGTAGGCCCCGTCATGTGCTAAGCCCCAGGGTGATAGCATAATTAAAAGGGCCCTGATGAACACATAACATCGGTTCAAAATATGGTGCACAAATCCGCTAGAAAAATACACAGAACAGCGTTTTTCTCTTTGTGTGTCACATGTGTTAGCTTCTTGCTAAAGGAGCAGGCAGCGAGCAGTGTGGGATATGGAGCTCCCAAGGACCTCTGCTGCATGACATATGTCTTCCATTACAGTTCATTTTCAAACATTTCTTCAGGACTTGTGGCTTCACAGTCTGCTTGAGAAGGAGGATTAGGCCCTCCTGAAATTGATTTATTTCTGCGCCCTAACTGTTTATTAAATATAATTGACCATCAAAGTTGTCACAGAGAGGAGGGGAAAAAAAGGAGCTGCTACATGTACCACAAAAAGGGGAGCTTTCTTTGAAAAGCTATTTATCTAAAGAATGTCTTAGTTAGAGGCTGGACTGGGAGGCAGAAAATAGGTCATATTTCAACCACTAATACTACCACACTTGGTGGCTGCAGGATTAATTAGAGCCAAAGTCATAATAAATGTGATAAGTTGTCTCGAGTGAAATAGTAGGCTTATACAGTGCTCAAAAAAATGGGCTAACTAAAATAACTCTCCCTGAATATTCAATGTGAAAAATCCCAGTGTATCTCACAATATGTTAAAACCAATTCATCTCGACTTAATGAGAATTTTAGCCGCTTTACGTTCTCATGAACATTTCATTAGATCTAAGGTCACAAACCATCAGTCTGTCTTAGTGTGACCAGGAGGGACTGTTTTATTTAATAATGGCAGCCCGACGTGAGACAGCAACAGATCCTGGCTGACTGACATCAACCATATCAGCACTCAGAGTGTGTCACGGCCATGGTGGTCTGATCGCCATTATCTGTGTCTTAAACAGACATATGTCTGGTGCCTTTTAAATGCCACGCAGATGCCAGATGCAATACAAAAGGCCACGCTGCCTTTTCTTTTTCCAATCCCTGCTGTAAGCTGACAGTTTAAAGACAATCCCTCTTTTATCTCCCAGAGGCGAAATGATAAAGGCCATGAAACAATTAATGCTAATTATGTTTCGATCATATCACACGTTGATGTGTTATATTTTCACCCCCTCAAAATGTGGAAATGACAAAACACTTAATTACTATTATCAACTAAATGCAGCTTTTTGTGCAAGAGTGCATGAAAGGACTAAAACAGGAAACATAGGTTTTGGACATTAAAACAAAAACAGCAGCCGCCGTCACATATTTTCTTGCTATTCATGAGCAACAAACAGATGCTGACTAATTCCCACTTACACCCCTTTTATGTTGATGCAAATATATATTTTGGTATGCTAATTTGAAAAGTCTGGGGCATCTTGGCATCAGTGGATTTTTCTGAACTAGGGTTAGGGTTGAAACACGAGTGCAACACTGTGAAAAAGCCTGTTTTTTGATACCAAATCAAACAATGTCCCTACAAAAAGAGAGGTAAAGTTTATTGTGTTATACCAAGAGAGGGCAGGAAGGAAACTTCTATTTTATTCCTGGCAATTGTTCGAAAAGAAGCCTTTGCTTTCTCCACAGTGTCCCTATCTATTAAGTGAAGTGTGCAGTGGAGCTGAGAAATGAAGGTACCAAGCGAGACTATCTTCAAATGGCCGTGGTCCATTAGCAATACCTCCCCAACTCACAGGTAAGGTCGCTTCGATGTTGTTCTTTTTTTGTGGGTGTCTGATTGATGGAAGCTAATGTGCCTTCGGGTCACATTAAGAGAAATAGAGTAAAGGTACATGAAAGCAGCACTGTTTAACTAACACAGGTACCGTTAGCTAGATATAGCCACAGTGAAAGTGATGAATTGGGCATTACGTTTTTGATGTTGTTTCCGTGCCCACTTAGCCGTGGCTCCTTTTTTTAAAGTATCGATTTCAGTAAGTAGAGGAACGGAGACTGAGCAGAGGGATTGTGTGTATCAGAGTGCCTCTGTGCCATTGTGGGTAGTCAGACTGCAACTAAAACAAGCTGAAAAAGTGTCCGTCCTGTGCTTGATTGTAATGTAAGTTGAGTTGTTACTGGCGTCCATGACAAGCCATAATCCTGGCTAGGTTTCTTTCATCCTAGTCTTGTGAAAACTCATAAATTGAGTTAAGGTAAAGCCAGCCTGCTGTTTGAAAGGACTTTCCCCTCGTTTTTCCGTCCTTTCTTGAATTTCCACCATGCGTCACACTTGAGTTGAACTATGTTGAGTTTCTTTTGGCCTCTAAGGTAACAGGAGAGTAGATCTAGGCTGTCTATGCCTTTGAGTAACATGGTCGTCTCTTTGGTCTTAATTATCCACATTAAGGACACATGACCAAGGGCACAGCATATCCTTTAGATCATCTCTTGACTGTTCTGATGTGGTCAAAATGAGCCGTTAGCTTTTTAAAGAATACCCAAGGAAGGTCACATTCAACTTCTCATGATGTTGAATGCCGTCAGAGCTCTGAAATTTGTTGACAGCAGGGAAGAATCAGTGTGATATATCCTTATCCATCATCATTATCTCGTTTACCGTTTTTTGGCTTTTTAGTTGACAGCATTCACTCCTGCCGTCGACACAGTAGCAAACTGAAGCTGTAATGATCTGTGTCATTGATGAAAGCTCCCCACATAACTGAGCTGCAAGCGATTTCTCAGAACACTGACTCTCAATCATTTCCAACATCTGGAACAACTATGGAATACATAAACAAAGGGCTGGGGTGGAGGTTGGGGTTGGGTGCCATCATCACAAGGAATTCAAAGGAGAGTGGGGCAGTTAGAGACAGAGTTAGTTGAGAGTTTACAAGATGGAATGTAAACAGTACTGACGGATCGGTCAGTTAAGCTCCCTGTTGTCCCGAGGAAGTCTGGTCAAGAGCTGCAGGACCCCCGCTAACAGGCCCAGATTATGTGGAAATGGGATCTCTGCACTGAGGACAGCATTCTTCTGCTCGTGCTGTGCTTTTACAGTGTATGAAAGTCACATCTGAGGCTTCCCCTGTATGTTTTCTTCCTTGACGTTCTGACCTATTGGCTCGCATGCTGCTGGGTTTGTAGATGATGTACAAGTGATGTTCAAACAGAGCATTCCTCTTTGCGAAGCCTAGTTCAAAGCTTTCCTCACTTCACCATGCTGAGGCCAACTGCCAGGGGACTTCAGTCAAATAACGGAGTGGAGAGACATTTAAGGCTGTTGCCAAGTTGGAAATGATGGATGGGAGCATGTAATAACAAAGGGATGATTAAAAATGTTATTGTGGTACTATAAAATGGCTCTGCAGCTTCAAAGTGAATAAACATAAAGCTTGCAAAAAAATCAAACAAAACAGGTGCTGGATCCTTGGGGAAATTTTAGAGGAAGTGAAAAGCAGAACAAAGAAAAAAAATGCACATAAATCCATGTCCAGACTAAACAATAAAAAGTACATCCAAAATGTACTTTCTATCTTTTTTATCTACATCGTAAAGCCAAGGTGTGATATTTGGAAGTCGCACTAATGTCTGGTTATAATGTCTGATAAAGATTCAATTAAATTGCTGGGAGCTATCCGTAAAGTGTGAAGATTCTTGTCTGACTAAGTCAGTTTTGTTTTTTGATCCAGTGCCCATAAAAGTTCACATACGAGGTATTGTACAGTGAGCCAGACACTATTGTGAAATCAACCCCAGCAGAAGGTGATGCAGCTATTCCACAGCTACTTATGAAAGTAGTCAATATTTTTTGTGAAATTATTGATTTAATTTAATGAATCAGAATTGAGTATTCGACAAAGCTGTGTACTAAACTCTGTCACACTCGTGTCTGGAGTGAGACATCAATTTATTGGATTGATATGAAATCTTAATAGTCTCCAGAGGATGAAACCAACTGGTCTTGGTGACCAACGCGTCATAGTCTATGGCTATTGTTGTAACTGGGACAAAGAAAAGGCCCTAATGTTGACTGTGTAGTCATTTTATCGTGAACATGAACAAAATATACTTACCCATGATCTTTTTCTGAACCATACCAAGCTGCTTTCGTGCCTTAACCAAATCCTAACCATAACATTGTGACATCGCTAAATAGATTTTTTTGTGCAAAGACTGTAACACGGTGTTTTTTTTTGTGTAATTTACACGTTTCAATGTTAACATGCTAAACTAAGATGGTTAATGTTGTAAGAATTATAAATGCTGAACATTGTAACAGCATTTGTGTCATTGTGAGCATAATAGCTGATATTAGAAGTTAGCTCAAAGCACTATTGTGCCCTACAGCAGCCTCACAGAGTTGCTAGCGTGGCTACACACTCATGATTCTATTCATTTTCAGGGCTTCAGTATTCTGTTAAATCTTCTGTTGAAAACTTTTTTTCCAGTTTGTGACTTTCTTTGTAGCCAAGCAGCTTCACATTAGCACCTGAATAGAGGGAGATACATATTTATATCCTCGAGCTCAGGGTGTTATTTACATACCCAGGAGACAAGCTTTCATGTCAAAAGCTAATTTCCCCTCCATATCTAAATCACGGGGTTATGTAAAATCGAACCCTCAGGATGACATTAAACATCAAGCTCAGAGAGGTTTTTTTTTTTTTTTTAATGTGGTTGTTTCTTATTATCGCATGTCCTTATCACAGCAGGGTTTTTGAGAAACATCAACACTCGCTTGTTCCAAGGCCAGAAAATCAAATAGCTTATCTGTGCGCTGACTGTATGCTATCCACACGCAGATGCAGGGATGCATGCGGGACAATTGAGGCACGTCTGCTCCTGCAGCCTGAAAGCTGCTTGTCAGGTAAGAGAGATCTGGGAAACAAGAAGCCATCAGTCAGGCCCTGACCTGTCTAATGAGACATTTCTGCTCCAGAGAAGTGTCACTGATATGAATGATGAATAACGTTCAGTGTCACTGCCCTGTTTGGTTGGCCTTGTCATAAAACATGAAATGTGTGTGTAGGGAGATCTAGATCTGCAATGGAAAGCTTTCCTATTGACTTGACTGTGATGACATAGATTGTCTTGTGACTATTATGGACATTTATGATAAAACTATAGTTATGAATCACAGCAGAAATATGCTTCTTGCTGATTACACGCCCTTTATAATGTAAGTGCAATATAACATTTGCATGTCTAAACCAGGCATTTGTTCTATGTCACATACTGAGCAAAAATCCAGTCTGAAGCAGACTTCAGAGTAACAGTTGCTTTTTCTGTGATTGTCTTTTTTTTCTGTCAATATTTTAAAAAATGAACAAGTTTCTTAAAAAAAAAGAAAATTAGAAACCAAGGCTGTTATCTGTGAGACAAAACCTGGAGCTACTCCACTCACAAAGAAAAAAAAAAAACAGTACTACAGGCCTGACAGAGAGTTTGTTTGAATTGTGACTTCAAACCCAGCGTCACTTTCTTGCTGTGATAACAGTTATGGAACAGGACGTGTTTGTGCTTCCTTGTAAAATTACAGTGCCTTCTACAACTCTCTTCACAAAGCCCCTACACCCTTCATCAAGTATCGACTGTCATCAAAGTCTTGTTTTGTTCTGAAAATAGACTCAAGTGTTCAAGGTCATACAATGCACACACATTCTGCTTCCATTTTATTTGTTTCCAATCCAAACATCTACAGACTTTGTTGATGCACACCGATTAATCAAAGCTTATTCATCCTCCCACTTCACATCCTTTTATTTTTGTAGTGCACATTATATTAAATAAAGGATAGAATAGGCCACAGTTCTAAGTAATGCACTGACTATATTATACATTTACTGTCACAAAGACAAACAGTTATGACCTTAATAGACAGTTTAGCATAATTGAAGCACGTTGTATTTGTTTCACTGAATCATGTCAAAGGAACAAGGGGTGCACCAATCAGTTGAACATCAGTAACTGCCAGTGTCCGCCTTGTTGACTTCAGCCATCAGCATAAATCGATGTCAGTGGCCGATGTTTATCTGTTGTTGCAGCAGTCTTGCGCCGCCTAAATGTTCTGTTGGTCATGTCTAATCTGGATATCGGAGAAACAGTTTTCCAGAGCAAATTGCAGGCAAATAAATCTGTGCTCAGTGCAGAGTGAGTGGCTGTTCATCTCAGTGTCTCATATTTTGGATGAGAGCAGTAATAGAGTGAGCTGCAACAAGGCAGAGATGTTTATCTTTGTGCATTTATTCTGTTTTCATGGGAAAATGGTAAATAAATAACAAAAAAGCATCAGTATTAGCAACGCAATTCAGCCAAATTGTTTTTTTAAACATGGTGTCAGTAGCAGCTGTGTCTCAATTTGGATACTTCTATGCAGTACACTGTGTACACTTGCACTTGGTATAGTATGCTAATTCCAGCAGGGTAGTGTTATCTCAATTTGAGTAGCATCTTAGTAGCATGCTAACATTCAGCACTAAATACAAAGTACAGCATAGGTCAATATGAATGTTTTTGGTTCTAAAGTATTGAGCAAATTAATATGCTAACTTAATGACAACGTTAGATGTTGGCGGGTCTCCAAAGTGAGTTGGTTTTATCCTCTGGGGATCATGAATGGCTTTACAAAATTTAATGACAATTTATGAAATAGTTGTTGATATGGACCAAAATGCTGTACTTAACAGAGATGACAGATGATTAATTTTAGGATAATTCCTAGTTTTTCTATTTGAGACCTTCCCCACCTAGTTGCCTCTAAAAAATCAAAAAAACACACACAGTATGTAGCTTACATCATAAACTCCAGCAATCTCCTGTGTCAGGAGAGAGGAAGCGATGAAGATGAGAAACAGATGTAGCTCGAGAAACAGACAGAGTTTAGTTTTTGAGGTGGCTGACAACAGCACTGTACCTGGCATAAGCCTTATGGACTGACTTACAATGATCCTGCAGCCCTCCAGTGAATGTTTGTGAAACTTTGAGGCTAATGTGTTGATCTGTTAGTGTATACTGTATGTCAGATGGGCATTTGTATAGCTTAGATTATACATAGAGAGCAGTCACATTATAATGTTCTTGGGATTTGAGTGCAATCAAAAGAATCCAAATCCAGGAAAAAAGCTTTGTCTCATGATATTCAACTAAAAATGTCCAGTAGTGTAAATATGTCAAATTGTGGCATCAAATGTATTAAGAAAATCTATGTTAAATATAGACACATGGCTGTTGTGATTGCTTTTGATCATTGGCTTCATTTGAAGAATGCCACTCATGATCAACATCCTGAAGGAGTACTCTTTAGCAGATGTTCTCTAATGTACTGTCCAAAAGTGTTTCATTTGGCACTTTGACAGAACTAAAATGGAACATCTATTGCTACCAGTGCAAAGAGTTGTCATGTCTTTATGGTAAAGGTTTTTAGAAGTACTTTGATCAGACATCAATTCTCCTCTTCATTTTGGGGGTGAAGTCATTTCTCTCCACATTAAATTCCATTTTCTTACAAAGTTGAGGGCTTGGGGCCAGAGAGGCGTACTGAGAGGAATCACATCTTTATAATTATATAAAAGCTCTTGTGGAGATCTATGGGATGTCAAAGTGTGACTCATTTTGTTATTGATTTATATGAAATTATAAAGTTCATTTCACCTCTTTGGATTTGCTTTTATGTGAGGTACATGCTCTAATTCCAGGCTCTTGAAATTTTAGCTCTGTTTTATATGGATTTTTGTTTTGCATTGCTAATGCAATGGGCCATGTTTAATGACAAGATGTCTACATTCTTGTAGAAGCAGACATGAATTAAAGCTCATTTTAGCTGTGGCCCAAAGAGTGAAATAATTTGATTGGCTATCTGAAGAGAGTTTTTTCTGTCTATGTATATAAATTTGTGTTTTTGTGTCTATGTATATAAATACCAACAGAAGTTACTGTTATAAATATATAGTGTGGGCAGTGGACTTCAAATGAGTGGAATAGATCTTGCATTGGTCGATGAAAACCTTTTCCATGTCTTTAAGGAGCCGCTTTGATCTGTATTAAGCGTATTACATTCTAAAAATGTACCAACCTTCATTATGAAACGTCAGACGCCAGATGCTGTGGTTTTTTTGACGCTGTCCAGGCAAGTTTACTTGTGCAAGGTGATGTGATCCCCTTGGGCTTAACACCAGTCCGAGTCTGCTTCCTGTGTCAGCTCCTCAGACCTCATAGAGCAGCATCTGTTCCTGTTTAGCATCAACACTTGCAGATTTCCATCAGCTGTATCAGACTGCTGGCTACCTTACGACCTCCAGACTCACTGTCTTTATCAGAGTGGAGATGGATCAGATCGAAATTCCAATCAAGTCAAAAAATGGAGTGTTGAAGGTGTCACTTGACTTCCTGATTTAGATTCCTTTGTTATGATTTGACTGCAGTCTTTCTCTGTGTGACACACAGTGTTACAGACTGTGCTTGCACATTGTTCTAAGAGGAGCTCTTGATCATTTGAGACTACAGCTCTCATTCCCTCTGTTCAATGCTCAACTTGTCAAGGGAAACATTGGTTTGTCCTGTCAGCCATCAAACTGGTAAAACACTAATGCAAACTGATATTCTGTTATTTTGCGGTTGCATGCAGAAATATCATTGTCTTGTATTCTGTTGCACTGCAGGTCAGTGTCCCACTGGGAGTTTAACAACCAGGACCGTGGCCAGGAGAAGGGGTGGACTCTATGTTATATAGTATTTATACTATAAGTTATTTCTATACCAAAACAAAAATACTAACGCTTCACAGATCCAAAGAAGTTGTATAACATTGTTTAAGAGATACATATATACAGTATAGTATATTAAACATAAACCAATGAATAAAATACTACAAATGTAATTCTTATTTTATTTTGATAATAATCACTGGACACGCAACTTCTTATCTGAGCCTCATTTCCTCTACGTTTCCTGTCTGCACATACATGAAGGCGCAGCATTAAAGAGCAAAAGGAATTAGGAAATCATGCATTCTAATTTTTTTCTGGCTTTTTATTTCTTTAATGAAGAGTGACAATCAAAGGTAAACAGAAAAGACAGGACAGGGGGGGACTTCATGCAGAAAAAGGCTGCAGGCTGGTACTGAATCTGGGCCGCTGCAGTAAGAGCTCAGACAGACACTGTACCTGGTGAGCCACAGGGAACCCCTCACTCCAAACCTTTAGCAGCACAATGACCCAGAAGAGACTTCTCTCTGCAAACATGCAAACATATTTATTTTGGACTAATTATTTATTCAAAGCTGCTGCTTGAATATTAAATACTTCTGTCAGTGAGAGTCTTGTTTATTGGTGAATAGTTTGTGAACTCAAATCATGAATGCAGCCGATACACCTTATCGGTAAGGTCAGTGGTGTGTGTTTTGAAAGTGCAACATGTATTCAGACACAGTGTTGACTCATCTTGTAGTAAGTGTATGTATGTATAAGGCTCGAATGTAACAGCTCCTTACATGTATGTCATATACAGCTGGTGAAATGATGCCAACCTTTGTTCACAGCACGCACACACATAGTTCCAGCAATTTGTCACTTTAATTTAATATTTTAAGCCATCGGCCTAGATATGGATACATATTAAAAAATTAAAAACGACCCAGAAAGAACTCAGAGGACATGACCTCCGTGTCCTCAATGGGAGCTATGGGCCTGATCAAAACAAGTGAACTGACCTGAGAGTCTGCAGAGAGGTACTGACTGTGGCCCAGAAACGTCTCTTTGGGTTAGTCTAACCTGACACGTTTCACTGCAGGTCACTGTGCTGATGAGTCTGAGGCAGCGGGAGCAGAAAAGAGCCTGAGAGATGGATTCCAAAATTCCTCTGTCCTTGACTGTGGGGACTCTGTCAGCATTGATTCATTCTGTCATGCTAACTCCTCTTGTGACGTAAATCTCCAAAGGACGGCTACGCTGCTGTTCTTTCTCAGACGCCACCTGGCCCGTGTCCTCACTGACTTTCTGACCTCGGGCTCAAACCTCCGCTGGGAAGTAGATGGAAGCTGCTCTGTTTGGTACGTTAAGTAATTTTGAAATATGAAAAACTATATTATGAGGCATGGCCGTATGACATTCATATATGAATGCTAATTTGAGTTGAAAAACAAGCAACATTCCTCACAAGCTAAACAGGCGCATTTACCAGAAACTCTTTGTAGGGTTTTTAAATCCAGAGAGGCTTAATCAAAGAAGATTTGCTGCTGTTACTTCACTGAGGCTTGTACATGGACATCCAGGTCAAGTCAGTTCCTGCATCAAGCTCCAGCCACCTCCCCTGAGCAGCTCGCATGTGAAAAGAGATTGGACAGAGTAAAGACAGCTAAATTAGACCCTGCAGATAGCGGTGGAGGGACTTTCCTCTCAGAATCAGCAGGGAAATGAGGAGTCAGTGAATCAGATGGAGTAGATTAGCGGTCCAGAAGCCAGTGTGGCTGGGGAAAAATGTGCCTCTGATGATAATGAGTCTAACAGGGCATCCACTACACCCTCACCACTGCTCTGCTTCCTCATGATGTTGCAGCAAAGGTATTGACTAAGGCGTGCAGTAACCAAAACTATATCCTACAGGAGTCATGTTGTCTCAAGCTCAAAGACATCTTTGTGCATCACACAGACTCAGACAGCATGTGGCTGACACCATCCAGGCGTTGTTTATACATCTGAGAGTCTCCTATCAGATGGAGGGAGGGTGAAAGGAGGAAGGACACAATGTAAAGTGGAGCTTATCAGCATCATGTGCTGTGATTGTCACAGAGCTCGTTCGCTCTCCTCCTGGAAAGCTCTCAAAATAAACAACTACTGACCTAAAAGCATTCTCCCTGCCATCACAGACATCACATGGCACAGCCCAGCAGAAGTCCACAAACCACTAAATTACATACCTAATATTCCCTCTGTTGGACTGTCGAATGCGAATGTGTTGTAAGTGAAAAATCAGCGAGATGTTGAGAGTCTTAGACAAGCAGGCACCAAATAATTGAACGCCACGACTCAATTAAACGTCTCAGTCATGTCAGTGTGGGTTAGCAGCTGAGTGGTGAACTTTGAACATAAAAAAAAGGAACATCTGGATGAACCGCTTTTTCTTGTTAACATGGAGTCTCCGCACAGGTCTTTGCCTTCAAGTTGTTATTTACAAGTCAGTGTGAGGGCAACAACAACAAGTATTGCACAAGCCAGCATGAGAGTGCAAGCCCCATAATTGCCAAACCACTGGAAGAGGAAATGTAATCATATACAGAATACAAATTATGGCCCAATAAAGATTAGGTAACAGCATGAACAAATTAAAGTGCTGTGAAAACGGAAGGATTAGCGCAATTACACTCATTACACAACATCCATCTCTCTGACCTGAGTCTGGGCTGAAAAACACAGAGAACAGGAAGGCGGAATCCATAAAAGTGGAGGAGGGAAAGAGGAGGATTGTGAGGAATGCTGGAATCTCTTAATGCACACATCCAGGTCGGAGGCAGAAAATAAGCAACATGTCTGAACAGCAGTTGGAGGAATCCTTAAACGGACCTGAAGACACAGTCTGGGTAGGACTCCCTCTTGCTGCAGGGCTGCTATAAAAGCAATATAAGTGATAGCACAGAACACAATGGAGAAATGTCAAGTGAGAAGATAATGTTTTTTAAAAGGGAGCATCCGCTTGACGAGTCAAATTGGAGTCAAGAAACACTCTCGCGCTCAATCTTATCTGTGCCAGTTTACTTGACAAGCAACCTCTCCGATGATGAGGGAGATCGTAAAATAAAAGCCTCCCCTGGCGCCGAGCCAGCTATTTGTTGTTTCTTCAAATTCAAATCAGTTCTGCACAGTTAAACAACAGGGAAACCTTCCCAATCAGCAACCGTAATGACAGAACATTATCTTCTATTTACTTTTGCAACTTTGAATGCTAACTGCAAGACTTGCTTCATGACCAGCCATGCGTTTGGAAACTGCAAAACACCTCAATTTTAAGTAAACTCTGCAGACGCTTGACTTGAAATTCAACTTTTATTTGGGCGGATACTGATGATGCAAATGATGGTGTGATGACGAGCACAGCTATGATGATAATTACGCTGGCGGCAGAGGTGGCGGTGATGGCAGTGGTGGCGATTACAAAGTGCTGATTGGTATAATGAGGATGATAATGATGATAACAACTATTACAACAATTAGCTGAAAGAGGAAAGAGGGAGACAGACACAGAGATCAGTGTTTTCCTATGACCTCACCTTGTTAACGTCTCATTAGGGAACATTCAGGTTATGCTCACTTGTGTCAGGGCAATTATTTTGAAAGGTCATAAACATCAGCGATGTACGAAGTCCCAGCAGATGCTGCTCAATAGGAGATTGTGTGACAGAAGAATGGATCATGAAATCAGTCTCACATTTAGTTCAGAAGAATTCCTGTTATTTGGTGTATGTGGAGACATCATGGCTGGTTTCTCTGAGCAGAAGTCAGCTGTTGTGCCAAAACTGAACTGGTTTACACAAGTTTATTTCAAATGTGTGATGAGCGAACAGTTCGCCTCTCAGTGGATCTCATGCTGTTGCCTTTAATCAACACAACTCCTTAAAAAAATTTCCATTCCTCCGTCTCTCTCCCCCTCTCCCTCTCTTTCACTCCGGCCCGGTGGGATGACAAACCTGCCAGAGCCGGAGTTTTAAATGGCCACGTTCAGGGCAAACAGCAATGCAAACACAGGAGAGAAAAAAAAAAAAAGAGTTTCCTGAGTACACTGCTGAATCGCTGGAACAGGAGGACGCTGTAGCTGATTTTTATGCTTTGACCCTCTCTCAGGCTGAGGCATTTAAGCTCATGCACGTCTTTCAGAAGTTCAAGGGGAGAAAAAGTGAAAGGAAATCTGAACACATGACCCTCTTAAAGGATACGCCTCAACTGGCCTTTTGTATTGGCTTCGCTTGACAGACACCAGGTGCAGTAAGAAAAATTCTTTGGGAGGGGAGGGGGAGGCTTTAAAGGCCGCGAGATGGCTTTCACATTAAAGACAGCATCGCATCATATCAGACACTTGTCGAAGACATTCAAATCACATGACAACACAGACAAAGAAACAATATTTTTAGTGATAATATAAAAAGCAACTGAAGTTAGCATACTTTTTACACTATCTATAACATTTGTCTGTACATATTTAACAGACTATCTAGTATATGTGACAATTCATGAACGAGCCTAAACCTAAATAACCCTTATCTACAGTTTTGTGATAGCCTGCCAGAAAATGGCTGTTGAATGAACTCATCTAATCAGCTGCTGAAAGTGTAATTACCAAAAAAGAAGACATTTGAGTTTGATTTGATTTTCTGCAGTGAAACCACCCCCAACATTAGTGTTCTCCAGGGGGTTTGAATTTTTGGTTCTGACTGAAAATGCGGATAATTTATCAAGCACAGAGGCAGTTAACCAGCTTGGGGGCTGACGTTGTTAGCTGTTGCGTTGCCATCTGTGATTTGAGCAGTCGCTACATTTCACTGTAACTCCACATATTACTCCAAGTCTGGTCATTTGCTTTCTACATGAAAAAAGCTAAGCTAAAGTTAGCTAGATCCCCTTCTTTTAACATGAAAAGGAACACAACACTGAGTGTGTGGGAGCAACCAAAGACTGAGCATGTTCTGAAATAATGGGAATGAACATAATGGGCAAGATATGCTAACCAAATTACACTTTTCGACTGGATTCTAGTTAGCCTAGCTTTTCAGCTTCCACTTTTGAGTTTACACTAGCAAGCCAAGCTCCATTTTCCCAGTGGAAAGATACAAACTTGATGATGGTCCTCTGCAAATGTTGTAAAGGGACAGACATCTGTTAGCCAGTCCTGAGTGAGGTTTGTTAAAAAGATCCAAGAATACTTATTAACATTGGTATACTGTACATGAATATGACATGCTCCAGTCGTGCCCCACAGAAGTTGACAGCATGTCTTCTAACAACCGAGGTTCTGAAATGTCAGTCAACAGTTGCCATGGAAACACCACCAACCTGAAGCTTAGACACTGTTTCCACAAATATGTCCACAAATAAAATTAAATATGCACAACAGCTGCATTATCATAATGTTATATTTGCTTTACTTTCCTTTTCCTGGTTTTAAAAGGATTTTCAGTAATTAACTGACAAAAACAATCAGCTAACCATCAGCTCAAATACACAGGCACAGGCACAGGCACAGGCACAGGCACACACACACACACACACACACACACATGCACACTCCAAAGAGAAAAGAAAAGACAAGCTCTAATAGGAGATAATGGATTCTGGGTCAACACCTGGTAATCCTTACATCAGTGAAGGGGAGGGCCTTGACATTTTCCAGAAAGTGCCATACAACATGCCTATAATAAGAAGGTCAACTAAATTTCAAATGGGGGGCAGGCAGGAACAAAGAAAGCACACAAACAGAAGATGTGAAACCTTTAGATTTGAAATTGAAAAGCGGACATATTAATCCAGCGAGTACGCTATTGAAGGCACAGCCTGAAAAGAAGGAAGAACTTGTGAAATCAAATTGCGTGTTTTCATCTGCGGCAGCTACCCTGTTGGAAATTTTGAATAGATCTTTTAATCACTGGGTTGGTGATTCGAACTTCTAACCAGATAATCTTGCTTTGGCAAAGACCGTAAAATGTTCTGCCTCGGCTGCATTTATAGGTTGGCTTTGGATGCATGTGTGTTTGCATGTGCGCGCATGCATGTGCACGACCACAGTCATTAAACGAAATAGCATATGCAGTCAGTGTTTCAGATGATTTCTCTATTTATAGATGTGTAGAGGATATGGTTAAGTTGACCCAAAAGAACTTTTCCCTTAGGATCGTCTGTTCTGCGTCCAGAGACAGGAAATTTTGGTTCAATTCCTTTGTAGGCAAATTGAAAATCCCAGTGTAATTCGGATGCCAAATTAGAACAAACAAGCTTCAAAGGACAGAGAGCTGGTCCTCTCAGCCAGAGTGTAGTGTTATTTCCAATCCCCGTCCCAATCCGATGGGCTGTGCTGCAGGCGGGGGGGGGGGAGTGAGAGGCCAGAGATGATAGAGGACTCCTGTGTCCTGACTGTGGGTCTGGCAACACAATAACGCCCCCTGCTGTCTGACTGATCTCACCCCCACCCCCCCCACCCCCACACACACCCCCATCCCCACCTCCCCCCACATCCACACACACACCCCTCTAGCCCCAACTGCAGAGAGCCTCGCCTCGCGTTGTGTGACCTCGCGACTCAGCCGCTCTTCACGTAGAACCATCACAATAATGAACTCCTCGACCCCTCGACCCTTCTCCCCTTCTCCTCACCACACAGACTCTCACGAAAAAAAAAAAAAAACTCACCAGAGCCGTGCATTCCTCACGGTTTGGCTCGGAGAAAACCCTCCGAACCACATCTGGTTTTGCTTTGCTGAGATCTCTCCCCGCATTCAATTGGGTCTTAAAAATACGGTTTCAAGTAATAAATGGAGGGTTGTGCTGCTTATTTGTACACTGTATGATGAAATTACAAGGGTTGTAATTGGTTACTTCCATAATTGCATTGAAAGTAATTTATGTACTGCCTCAGGGACGCCAAATGAGATAAACTGAAATGATGATAGCAGTGGAATAAGTAAACATTTATTGGATCTTCTCTGTGGATTCTGACATTTCAGCTCCAGGAACATTTGTGCAAGCGAGCACTGATGGAATTGGTTAGGGCGGTGGCATGCTGGAGTGAGTGTGTGCATGTGTGTGTGTTTGTGGGTGACACTGAGTCGTACTATTATTAGAGAGCCACTGGAGGGCAGTGAAAGTACTACGTGTGGCAGGCAAGATCATCACTGTTCAAGTATGTGCATGTAAGCCCAGTAAACAATCAGCAGGGTGTGAAAGAGAGGTCATGCATCATTGGCGTAGAAACACAAACATGGAGCTCTCCCCTGTCTGTCCCCCTGTGTCTCTCCTTGGGCTCTCCTTCCCTGTGCATTCCCATGACCTACTGCTGTGCAAATTTAGGAGACTGCTGAGCTTCTGGTGGAAATATTCAAACTGCGATATAGGTGCATATGAAATTGGCTTTGAGCTTTGTTGTTTGCGCTGTGATACAGCAGGGACAGGCTCATACGGTATATGATGTGCAAAACAAAAAGGGTTCAGTGCCACAGAGCTCCTGAACACAGATTTAAAGTTATGGCCTGCCTGTACACTAATAACAGCTTGTTGCTGCTGTTCCTCTGGGGACCGGTTCTTTTGTATGTAAATTAACTGAGACAAGGGTATAAGGAAATAATCCTGCTGCAGTAATAACAACATAATGGAGCCATGGAAGTTAAACAGACATACAGTATACAATGCAACTGCTCTGTTGAATATATCTTTCATCAGGCCCGGATTGCCCGTCCAGACTTTCCAGTGACTGGCAGGCGCACAAAACAGTTTCTGCTAACGGCAGTAATTCTATTAGAGGATGTTAAAGCCTGTGAGCATGCTGCAGCTTTCCATGTGAGAATTATCTGCCTTATAATGTAGAAATATCACAAAGTGTGCCAACTGACCATTCACAATACTACCACATATTGAAATGAAACTCTCAATTTGAGGACTGGAAAAGACAATCTTTTGAAATCAAGGCAAAAAAAAAGAAAAAGAAAAAGTGTTTTAAGTGCCGGATCACATTCCACACAGTTGACTACCCAGCTTCCCGAGAGGACAAAGGTAGGCCCGTTGTATTAAAAATTCAAGGCCGGTGAGGCGAAATTGCATTTAGAGTCAGGGTGCACAGCAGCATAAGAACCCTGTGGGCTGCTGGGTAAACCGGATTCATGTTTGAAACCTTAACCTACAGTCAAAGCTTTAAGCCTGTTCTCGTGTGTGGTGCTTCAAAAGGTAGAGTGTCTTTTTAGTGCAAATCACAGCACGCTGCTCAACGGCTCAGGTCACGTGCCGACACTCACCAAAGGTCACACAGGGAACGACCGGGAAAATCTCGCTCTGACAGCGGTGGACGGCCGATCAAGTTGACACCATTTTTCCCCCTTCTATCATTCCTGCCGTCATTCACCTGTTTATTCACATTACATCAGCGGGTGACCCCTGTGGGACTGCATCATAAAGTTGACAGGTAGCATCGCTGTTCCCCTCCAGCCTTGGCTAACCTTGTACATTCCCAACCTGAAACAGTGTTTGCATTGATTGCTTTTGTGATACCCTAAAAACTCATATGCCCTTGGTTTTTGTTGTTCGTTACTGCAATGCAGATCACCCCGTCCAAGTAATGACCTATCAAGATGTGAAAGAACTCATATAGCCAGTAGGATATTGGAAAAACGTTTTTTAAGTCTCTCAATTTGGTTATATAAAGCACATAATGCTTTCTGCTCATCATAGCAAGTTTGGCTGCAGAGCAATCAAGTTAAAGTAATAACCCCCATGATGCCCTTCAAATAGAGCGAAATTGACAAACATGCCACAATTCAGAGGATTATTACTACTCATATTAATAACACTTATGGGAAAGCATAATCATTTTAGTGACCAGACTCAATCAGACAGATTTAGAAACACAAGAGTTACTCGGATATAAACGAATCATGGTCATGGTGTAAGCTTGTCTTAGGGCCTCACACAGAGGAATTATTGTGCTACGCTATGTGCACCACGGAGAGAATGTGGCGAGATCAACAACAACGGATTGACAATGGTGCCAAGAGGATATCTGAGGGCCAATTTGCTGAAGAAAGATCCAGCATCTGAGCAGCTGATCCCTTCAGATAAGAGCACAAGGCTCATTTTTCAGCTTACAAAAATATTCAACCAGCCCGGGCTTTGTGCTTTTCATATTACCATCTCAAGGTTATTGGGGGAAACACGGTGATTCAGTTTACAACTAACACGTTTAATGGCTAAGACGATCTAAAATCCATGCTTAGTTATGGAGAAATACAAGACAGATGAAATTCAATGTGCACAGAGAGGTGTTTACACCCTCACTGCTTCTCAGGGGGGAGGGACTGTAAAAAGTTGTTTTGCAGATATTGCAGTAAATCACATATATTGTGGTAAACCGTTCTGTCATAAAACATAAAATCATCTTTTTTCCAATGAAACATCTTTGCATTCAGGCAAAAACCTGCAGATTGCACATTTTTATGCAATCTCAATCTCCCCAGATCAAAATAAGGAGGAAAAAATAAATAAAGGTGGAGGTTGAAATGAACTTTAAATCACACTGAAGGGACTCGAGCTTTAACTCTCGCTGTTACTTATACATATTCTCTGAAGCAGCTATTTCCTGTGATGTGATGTTTCGTGGGAAAGTAACAGCTCTAATAGTATCTTCCAGCAGCTTAAGCAAAACACATTTAAAGTGGAAATGCTATAATTTGCAAATCCAGCTGAAATTAAATAGAAGCGCTGTGGACAGATGTGTCATGTCGAGGACATCCATTTTGTCAGAGATACAAATTAGTGTCTCCAACCCTGTGTAAATCCAAAGTGACTATCCACCCAAAGTCTGTCTCTCAAACACTAATCTGGATTAAAACGTGACTGTGAAAAGGTTTAGTTTCCCTTCTCACAAACAACAGTGAATGTGGTCAGCGAGCTCTCCTGTCAGTTACAATGGCTTTAATTGAAGACACGTTCTACTAGGAAAATATTATATGAACTTCTCAAATGCTCCTGCAGCATAATCCACTTCTCCACTGCCCATCTGCATGATCAGCAAGTTCCAAATGGTCATTGCTTTGCCAGAATTTGGCAAAATCCCCCCCCCCCCCCCCCCAAAGCTCCGTAAAGCTCTGTAGTGTAGTGTATGTAGTAATATTTTAGCAAAGTGATTGAACATAGTGAACACAGAGAGGAAAATCACAGGTGCAACACGGATTTGAAACATTTTTGTTTAGGCAAGATGCAAGATTCAGGCAACACTTTTTCTGCCCCTAAAGCCGTTGGAAGCAAGCAAGCAATGACTGCTGAAATATATTGCAACAGTGGTTTGAGAAGTTTCCATCGCCACTGTAATACTGTACTTCCCTACATTTGCAATTGTCATAAAGCAAAATATTAAACTTTCTTTCTTGGAATATTATTGAACAATATGTGAAATGCTCATTTTAAATCAGTGTTATGACATTCATTATTTCTGTTGTTTTCAGTGGCCTTTAATGAACACCATTTCCCAAAACTCTGAAATTGGAATAATTATTTTTGAAGAGAACATCGGTCTGTTGAAGCTGTGCCTCCTAATCTATGGAGGTAGGAGGTCTATTGAGATCATCATAACTAACTGCTATCTAACTAACTTCCATTAATGTTATGATAGCTTCAAATACATCAAATTCAACATTTTTTTAACAGTAAAATTTTATCTGTAACATCTGTAAAAAGAAAGTCTCTGTTGCTTGGTTTTGGCGTTTCTTTTGTTAGAACATCGAACAGCAGCACAAAAGTCTGATATTTTCCACTATTTGAACAGGTCAGAAACCCCAACCAGTGGCAGCAAGTACACATCTTACAAGCCTGAAATTGGCTGCTCTATAAGTGTGTTAAGTGTTTAGATATCAGAGATATGGAGCAATATGAATTGTTTAACTTTGTTTAAGGGTCAATCACAAATGGAATTACAGAAGCTAGTGGAACAGAGGCTAGCACTGTTCAAGCTAAAGCTGCTCTCTCCACAACGAGGCTGCTAACTGCTAACTCTTTACCATCACAAATCTTTCAAGCCTGCAGATGGTGCATGTTTTACTCTCACAAGATAAATTGAAAAGAAAAAAAAATCTCCTATAAGGCTGCGTGCTTTTATCCTTAGATATATTCTCTAACATTAGCTTGTGTACTGGGTTCATAAATATGTTTGCACTGGCAGTGAGAGACCGGCAGTGCATAATGCGTAGTTTCCCCTCACTTTGCCTCGTTTCCATCTTTGAAGTGCCATGCTTCATCCCCAATGCCCCTTTGGGAATATGGTTTTGAAACTGATGAAAACGGAGAAAACAAACGAAGTTGTGCTAAACGTTCATATGATGAGCGTCTCTGCTGTCAAGGATGTAGATAGGAGAAAGAGCAGTGACTTCAGCTAAGCCAGGTATGACTGGATAACTATGTGATGCCTTGACCACACAGAACTCCTATAGATGAGGCCAGATGAAACCGGTTTACCAGTGCCCTTTGATCACACACAGGATATGGCTGAGCTTCCCGTCTTACGTTTTATCTCATATTGCTCAGAGCGTCTCCTGGGCTGTGCCATGCATCAGTCATTCTATCCATCTCCCCTCTTTCTTAACCAGTGGTGGCTGTCTGCAAGATGAGCACAGAGCCTCAATGGAATAAAACTGTGAATTTGTATGTGGCTGAGTGGGTGTGTTTGGCTACATTCATAGCGCAGACCTTCATGCTCAGTTCTGAATCGCTGCTTATATCTGATGTTCTTGGATCGCTGTTACAGTCTATTCTTGGATCCATCTGATACCAACGTGAACTGACAGCAACGCAGAGAAGACGGCATTCAGAAAATGTCATATATACACGTTTGTACATGTACATTTCCTGCATGTTTGAACATATTTTAGTTACCTTCAACCTTTGACTGTGCTGCTATCATGTGGTGAATAATGTAAAGTTTACTTATCCTAGATTGTAATTTAAACACAAGCTCCATGCAGGCATCCATACCCAAGAACCGTTTCTTTTTAATTTTATGCAGATCAAAACTGTTCTTTATTTTTTCATTTTCCACACAAATAAATCAGGATTTATTCATGAATTTATTTTGAGTATGAAAAAAGTGTGAAAATCCATTTAAAAATCAATAACACAAATATCTTGCACAGCATTTGCAATTTCTCTCCATTTTTCTATTCGTTCAGTATTACTAGTTGATTTTCTGAGTTGTATTGTGGCAAGCAAACCTTGTTTACAGTAAAGTGTTGATCATCTTTTTGCAGCAGGAAACAACATTTGGATTTAAAATCCAGATAAAATGTCTTTGAAATGATTCTGCACCTTTAAAAAATGTACATTTTTGTGTGTAGCAAACCAAAAAATCCTTCAATAAATTGCAACCCCAGTGCAGGTTCACTGTTTTCACACCTAGTGGAAATAATTAGCTCAGTGCCATATGTCTGAGAAAAAAAATCTGAAGTGAGGACACTTTTCACCGCAGTGCGATTGCAGTCTTTAATGACAATCCGGTATGTGACGGCGTTCTGCGTCGTGCACACATTTCAATAACAGAATATTACCACCATATCACCACCCGTGCCTTTACACCTGATGAAGTCCAAGCACAGAAATGTAGGGCATGTAGCTCGTAACCCTTTGACAAGATGGGTTAGTGCGCATCAAACCGGCTGTGCTTTGGCACAGTTATTAAGAAAATGTGAGGGGAGAGCTCCTCCCCTATCTTTTGAAGTGTCCAAATTATGATAAAGAGAAAAAAAGGCCTCCCAGGCCGGGTCTGACAAAGCAAGATTGAAACCTTATTGATTTTGGGTTATTCGAAAGCGGATATAAAATATCCTGTGCAGAGAAGGCTCTAGGAAACTCTGAGCAGACTGGCTGAGACTCTGGATTCCATCCTACTCTTGTCACAGCTTCCTTCTGTGCCCTGAGCCTCCTATCGCCACGCACTGTGGTGCCGGCAGTTAGTGCGACAGCTGGTCTCCATGCTTGCCTCCATTCTACGTCCCAGAACACCCAGCTACTACGGTCTCTCATCAAGTCCTGTGAGCCAATCCAGGCTTTCATCTCCTGACAGCTGACAGCTGATGCTCCTCTACAGATGCTAGTTTAAATCATTCATATAGCTTCCCGCTGCTGAAGATGCGTGCTACTCGTGGGAAGCATCAAGATGTCTTCTCCGCTCGTTTTTTGCACCAGTAGCAGAGTTTGTGGATTGGACCTTACCTTGTTCATTAGTCAGACGGTGGGGGTATTTTCAGAGTGGTGCTGCTGCTTCCATCAGCTGTAACGCAAATATGACACAGCGCTCATAAGCCTGATGAAGCCTTGGCTCATAGCAATAGGCTGAGAGGCTCAGGGCTGCTGCCTTCTGCAGAGTCACAGGGCTTTGGTAGTTCCCACTTGATTAAGCCCGACTCAATTCTCTCGGCTTTTGCTTTAATTTAAAAACTGCAAGGGAAAAAAAATGTAATGAGAAAGTCAAATTCATAGATATGATGTAATTGACTTTGCTGAACATCTAGGAATCCGAAACAGCTTGATTAGTGGAACCTAATCGTAGTTTAATTAGTGGACTTAGACTAGATACAGCTCCCATAGAGGATCTTATGGAACAGCAGATCAAGAAGGCGGCAGCAGACATTGATTGAGATGTCATTTATGTTAACATCTCCTCCTGCTGCAGCAGCTCCAGCTCCCCTTGCCTGATTTGATCTACGTTCCTTTCTCAGATTTTTATTCACAATCACACACTCCTCCTTGATTGCAAGCTGCTCCACTAATAGAGTACATTGTATCTCAAGCTGCTGCTGACAGCCAAAGAAAGCTCTCAGATGCAGATACTTATCTTGTCACGATTTTTTCCGCTCCATCTTTACCTCATGTTTGTTATACCAGCCCGCCTTTCAAGGTACCCTGCAAGGCTTTCCACAGCATCGTCTGCTGATACTGTCTGGCTATTTGTGCTCTGTCTGTTTTCATCTCTTCTCCTCTGCTGATTCAAATCCTTTTCTGTATGGCAATTTTACTTGATTGAATTGGACCTTATTCAAAATAAAATATATTATTTATTGTTTATTTTGTCTCCAGTTGCCTTAATTTGTTGTTTGACCATCATTTCCATTGGGTTTGAAAATGTGTGCTCACTCAAGTAAGTGTACAGACAGGTTGTAAACAAGCCACCACTTTAGCCAGATCATTACCACTTCATTTGGAGGCAAAACAGAAAGTGAGTAGACCCTAAATGTTGGTAATAATTCCTCACTGCAAGTACGGTTGGTCAAAGACAAATAACTTATATATTTTGACAACAGAGTGTTTGGGTAATAATTTTACTCAACATAAACACGCTACCTTGGATGCTTCCCATTTAAAGGTCTAGTATGTCAGATTTAGTGGGCTGCATTTATAATATGGCAGAAAGGGAACAACATGAAAACATCGTTTTGTTTTCATTACTTATGCCTGGAACCCACTGGCATGCACCATGGCGTGGCACCCAGATTGAACAAACAAATGTACATATGCTAAACCAAGTCTGTTGTCTTAAAAAAAAGTTTGAAATCACTTAAAAATGAAACTTGGATGAATCAACATATTTAACCCAGACCTGTTCCCAAACATGCCTTTGTTGAAGCAAGTTTTAAAGAGTGTCTTCTGTACGCTGATTGAAGTTTGAATGGCCCCCTTGGTGTCTCTTTGACTACAGCTGCTTATGAAAAAAGTACCACAAGCGGCAGCACTGAGCCCACTCCAGGTCATCAACCATGATCGAAATAACATGAATTATGTTGTGGGAGTCCTACATATGCCAGAAGTGCTGTTGTGTCTGGGGTCAAGAGTGTGTTGTTTCCCGTGAATACATAAACATGGCTAATCAATCAGTTGCACACATTACATTATACTGCAGAGCCTTACGGCCCTATGTGCTCTCACATGAATTACGGAAGGGTCACACCAACCCCTTGTGTCAAAGAGGGTGTCAGTGTTTACTGCAGTGATTATGTTCAGCTCTTGACCTGCTGGTCATGTTTGTCATATATTACATGTTAGCTTGGTATTATCCTTACAGATTTGGTCCAGGCGAGAATGAAGATCAGTATGAGTTATTTTCATTGTTCATTGTTGTTTTCTTTTGTGCACTTTTCCTCTGTGACTGTGAAAAGATCTCTTCATGAGACAAAAAACAACTTGTAATCCATTTATAGAAAAAATCTTCTGTTTCCCATGCTGCATGTGTGTGTGTGTGTGTGTCTTCACTCAAACTCTTGTCAACCAGCCTTTCCTGTCAATCTCTGATGCCTCTGCTAATGCTTCCTGTGACCCCATGGCACTCGCCTGGTCCTGTATCCTGTGTTGTGTTGACCTGGGTCCTGTCTTTCCTTGACCCCTTGCTCCATGTTACCACTCGTCTCTCTCAGGGTAACAGGGGGGTTGAGGAAAGACAGGACTGCAGAGGACTTTCACCTCTTATCTGGCCTTGTGTCTGACAAACTCGTTTTTTGCTCTCTTTCGTCCTTTCTTTTTAATAGGTGTGCCTGAGGCCCTTCCACTTCCTGCGGCATATTTCCTCTGACAAGATACACATGTAAACACGGACTGCTGAATCTAAATCATTGGTAAGCCAGTCAAGTATGCTGGGAAGGCCAGCTGTGGGTTGTCCTTACTGGGGAAGGCAGGTAACGCTAGTGCCAACTTCATGATTCGAAATCATGAAAAGTACAGCTGATAGCTAGAATCAAGTAGCACATACATATTTTTAGACTTTCCATGAAGTCCTAGAGTAGAGAGTTGAATTGTAGAGCTCCAGGTGTTTCTAGAGAATCTCAATGCCAATAGGCCTTCATGCATTTTTTTTTTGCTTAGGTTGAAACACAACTTTGTACCTAGCAATTGACTTTGTAGGTCATTGCACCACACAATAAACAGTCGCTTCACATTTGGTCTGAACACAACACATTTAAACCTGCCCTGCTTCTTCTGACATGTCACTGCATTTCTCAAAGCTATCATCAAAGAAGAACGTCAGTTCAGAAAAACGTCATTGTCAACAATTTCTTGCATTCATTGCTGGTATCTTTACAGTTTTTCATTAAGTACAGCATCAGTATATGGTGAATATTGTATGACTAAATGTTAAATAATTAATTCAGGTTCAGGAGCAGGGCAACACCTCAGCTACATCTCTAATCACTTGTCAAGCGACTTGTACCTGGTCAACCCTTCTTAGTCTTGTTTTCTCAACCTAACCGACCCTTTCCCTTGCCTTCATCTATTCATTTTCATAGCCTCATAGCTACCCTATGCCCACCTCTGCTCATCCTTACATGCATCCATTCATCCTCTCTTCTCTTCTCTCCCCTCTTCCCTTCCTAATCAGTCCACTTGCATACCTCTCTCACATATCATTCTAGGTACCCCCTGGAGGCCTGCAAGCAGTTCAGGTGGAAACACACCTGAGACAGAACCCCCACTCTGAGTCTCCCTCTGCCCGGCCTTCAGCACATTCTCCCCTCTACATCTGTTCATTGGTCCTTAACATCAAACCACACACATTTCCATTAAATTTCCATTAAACCGTGGTCTGTGGTGAAGTTTAGGGAATGGTTGCGATTGTGGCAAATGAAATATGGTAAGGTACTTGCAGGGTTAGCAAATTAAACGTGGTGAAGGTCAGGTATGGTAGGGGAAAAATTATGGTTAGGTTTAATAAAAATATGAACATTAATTAAAGATTTATGACAGGACGTGAACTCTGGTCTCCTGCACGAAGGTCTGACGCAACACGCCTATCAATTAGTCAAGACTCCACACTCCAGTTCTCTCTACTTGTAGAGTAAACTTCTTCCTGCATTGGCAGAGACTGTTGGCAATGGATGTAAATCATGAGGTGCTTAATTTCTGGGATGTTTTCTGAGATTTCAGCAATAAATTGGAGAATATATAATGATAGAATGATTGCCAAAAACAATGGAAATTAGACCCAGGTTGCATAAAACCACAGTCTCCCAATAAGTAAATGATCTGAGTACCTCCTTTAGTTTTGTACTTTCTCATCTAGTGCGGAATAAGAAAATAGTTTTGCGTTTCTTAGACCAATATCAGCTTGATGGCAATGTGGGGAAAGAGAGGACATGGCAACAGAAATGGATAGGGAAGAGAGGGAAATGACCTGTGACAAAGGTCCTCGGTTGGATTCATGCCCAGTTACATGGTTGTAAGAGTTCATGCCGGAGACCACTGGGCCACCAGAACTCCCCCTTTGTGTGACATTTAAACTTGTGTTAATGTTATTATCCACAGGCAGGGAATTAAAAAAGGTCTGCACCAACAAACTTAGCTTCAGCTGGTTTTAAAGGCACTTCTCTGTGTTTTTTTTTTTTATTCTCCCAGTAAAATCTGCTCATTTACATTTGCTCCATGTGTCAGGCTCACTTTCATCCACAACATAACGCTGCTAATCTATGTCATGGCACGAATAGATTTTTGTTTTTTTTTCTATTTTCTCCATCCTGGTAGTACACTTGCAACCGATAGCTAATTCTGAGCCCAGTGAGGTGCAACAGTCTGCTGCTGCTGCTCAGTTAACAAGGTTATTGATTTGGAAACCACCCTCTAAGTATGGTCGCTCCTCAAAAAACACACTAATTGCTATTTATTCCTTACTTTTCAGTGTGGAATTGTGTGCGGTAATCCTTACAAGATCCAGCAGACTACTTTAAACTTGGCACATCAAACTGAGGATGGAAAATATGTTAAGAGGGATACTTTGATGGAAAACAACTTCAAACAAACACAGCTCACTCCTATTCCCTTCTCAAACAACAGACCACCTGCGTCTGCTTGGGGAAGAGGTAAATATGGCGGCACAGTGAGGAAATGAATCTCCCGGTGATAGGAGAGCACCCGTGTGTTTGTTGTTCTCTCTGCTGAATTTGAGCCAGCCCAACAAGTATGTCCCACATACGCAGGGCAACAATCATTTATCTGCACGCTTCTAACAAGACATCATAAATCTCAGCCCTCTAGCTGCTTCACAAGACAACACCCCAATAGAGTGGCATCCTCCCTGGCGCTCCCTCCTTCCCTCACATTAATCTATCCGTGTGCACCCTGGGTTATCCATTAACCGTCCCAGTTTCTGTCTCCACCATTTACTGAAAAACCATGCTGGCAGGCCTCTCAGGCAGTCAACATCAAGCTCCCAAAAAACACAGCCGTTGTAGTTCAAGGTTCCATCAGTCGAGGCACCACCAAAGATGCGAGTGCACGGTGTATAATCGAGGATAGGAATGAACCTTCAGGTGATTAATCCATAGGCACCCTGCTTCTTCCAGATGGCATTTCAACAGGGGACGAGCATTAAAGTCTATGAACCTCGCTGTCACTGCCACTAGTCTATCGCAGCATCCTCTGCTACAGTCAGCGCCCGGCTTCTAGATCCATTCACCCCTTGCCCACCACCCACTCTATCCATACAGATTTATGCTTGTGCACATATGAAGGAGGTATTGACATTTAAATCAAGCCGGAGGATTAGCCAGAGCAGACAGCTGCTACTTAAGATAGACATGTATATCCATAAAAACTAGACATATATAACAAACCTCCAATATACTACTGTATCTTTAAAAACTACACCTTGGAGGAATGCTGAGCAGTATCCAAAGCTGTGTGTCACGCTCCACATATGTTACATTTTCTTACATACATGTGAAGAAATGAATGAAACTTCCTGATGGAAGGTTTAATAATGAATCATGGCAGTCGTATGTATTACACGGCCTGATATTCAGGCTTTGTAGCTGTCAGTAAGCAGAGTGACATTCGTCACGGTGGTGTCCTTATTGAACCTGATCATCAACGCCTCAGATGTTCTGAAGAAATTGCTTTCCGTCCAGCTGAAATTACAGACAGCTTATCAGGTGCATACTTCATATAGTGTTGGCAAAAGTGGCTGGATAACTCCATGGGCGACAGGGCAATGGAGCTGCACCAACACTATTAGATGCAGAGGAGCAAATATGTGCTTTTGCATCCCCACTTCACATCATACCACTTTGCTATTTTGAGCTTACTTGGATCAAAAGAGTTATATCTGCACATTACATATGTATTATATGAACTGAAAATTACATTTCTGTACAAAATCAAAAAAATACCCTCAATATTATTGAAAGGTTGGAGAGATGTCTCCAGCACCAACCAGGAAGCAGAAAACCAGGTAATTACTTTGATAATGGCTGAAAAAAACTCTCACAAACACACGATAGACAGTGAATTAACAGTTATGAGTCCATGTTTAATTCAGTGTGTAACTGATTCGGTAACCAGCACTTATTTAGTAAGAAATCTAAATTTCGGCATCGTTTCCAGCCTTCTCCCACAAAAACAGCACAGATAATCAGTGGAGGCTGGTAGTGAGTTGAAAAATGTAAAGACTGTATGTAAGGATGAGTTCATCTTTACGGATTATACTGACACCAAAATGACAAAAAGACCGCCGACATATGACACCCTTCTATCTTGAGCTTCTTAAAGGGAATAAAGAACCCCAGAGAGCACAGGGAGCTTCTTCTGAATTCAAACTGCTAAAGGATGATGAGGTTGTCTGACGATGACAGTTACTTATTTGTTTAATTAATGGTTTAATAATGTCTGTATTGATCACTGGCTGGCTGCTTTGGCTAATTATCACCCAGAAGAAAGCCAATGTTTGTTTTGTATATTGTATAATATGAGCTTTGCCTTGCTGCTGTGTGTCCGCTGTGGATTCAGTGTTTTCCCACATGATTTCAGGCAGAAGTTAAACCGACTTATATTTATTCTCTGATCTGCTGGTCACTGCTGAAAAGTACATAACACTTTAAGGAAACTGATATTTTCATATCTGAAAAATGTACAGAGCTTTATAGTGAAAGAGCAACTTTACTGATCATGACTGAAGGCTCTGTGCAGCAGGAAATGGCACTTGCAGGTGTTAATTACATGAAAAATTTCCTGTCATACCTCTCCTCGCCTACACCTCCACTTTTAAGTATAACTCAGTGCCCATGGATAACTATAAATCACTACTCACATGCAGTTAAGCAGCCAAACCTCATAATTTCTCTTGGTAACAAAGTAAGATTGTGGTCCAGATTTTTTTTTTTTTTTTCCAGATTTTCCTTCCAACAAAAATGTCCAAATAACAACTGTGTGTTCATGAAATTACACTCATATAAGAGCAATTTACAAAAGAAAAGCCATGTTTAGTGAGCACAATTACACATTTTTCATGAACGTATCTGCAAAGTTGCGTAATAAAATAATAATAATATTAATAAACTTTGACTAATGATGTATTTATTTTCTTTACAACGTCATCTCGTAGCAACTAAAGAATGATTGCTCTCTTTATGGGTTTTTCTGAGGAAACTAAACAGTTGGTTAAAGTTTTCATATATCTGAAGATTATCATCATGTCAGACTCTTTTTTTGTGTGGAGTGTGGAGTCTTGACTAATTGATAGGCGTGTTGCGTCAGACCTTCGTGCAGGAGACCAGAGTTCACGTCCTGTCATAAATCTTTAATTAATGTTCATATTTTTGATAATGATGGCAGGTATTTATGTTGCTGTAGTTGTCAGGTGCTCTTTAACAGTTTGTGTTGTTGATGAGTCTGCCGTTCAATCAGTGGATTCAAATGGTGTGCACAGGAAATGACACATGCAAGGAGAAGGAGGCGCAGATGACATATTGACATAACATGTGCATGTCACATAATAACATGGAGCAGCCGGGCATTGGGCATTTTTATTTGTATACCAGCAGTGATTTCTGAAGAAGACATGAAATTTTTGTCATGGAAACACTGAGTTGCTCATTTTCATCTGTCATATTTCCCCCTGTGATTAACAAACGTGCTGAGAATTCTGAGACTTGATTAAAATGATCTCTCACTTTAAGTGCTTTTGTCACATGAACTGAACCACATGTGGGACTGAGGGGCAAGCCCTGGTCTCTGGTGTTGAAGCCATGCACTGTAATGTAGTGTGTTGTAATGTACAATAACACAGCAAAAAAAAAATAAAAAAAAACATTACCAGTGAACGTAATCCAGGCAGCAATTACAGCTCTCCTAAAATGCATTTGGCAAAACAAATTAGTAGTATATGAATGTAATTTCTGGGAGACAGAGTTGCAAATTGTCATCCTGATTCTCAGAACAGTCCAAAAGTGGCAGCATGCAAACATCACACAGGACTAATTTATCCTTTTCTTTAGGTTACCTCCATTCTAATAATGCCCACAAGGCTGCCAGTGATCTTAATGAAGTCAAAATGTATTTTGTGGCTGCCCAGAATCCTTTGTTGACTCAGAGAGCGAATCTGACTCTCTCATTTGTTGATGTTATTTTGTGTAGCTTGGGAGAAAACACAGGTGTGACAGAGAGGCTGATCCTAACATCAGGGGAGAGAAAAACAGCACATCTGCTGTGGGTCACAGTGTTGTCAAGCAGACAGACCATATGGGCTGCTTCCGCTCAGCACCAGCCATATCTCAGCACCACTAATCTGACAGGAATGACACCTCCGGAGAGGCTGTGAGCTATGTTTTAATGAACATTGTACGTTATTAAACTCATTATGTCTAGACTCTCCTTGCCACTACGTCTCTTCCAGCCTCCTCCTCCGTTGTTCCTCTCAGTCGTCTTGCATGCATATGAGTGAACATGTGTGCGTCTCTTTAACCTCAAGATGACAACACACACACAACATGTTCTGCTCTCAACAGCGTGTGTTACATCGGCTTAGTGCAGATTGTATAATGTTGGGTCATAGCCTAGCCTGGTTTTGTTATTTTAGCACCTTTAGGCGCCAAATGCAAATGTTGGTATTTCTTAAACAAGATGCTGAATAGAAGCGATGCTAAGCACATTAGTATTCATCAAGTAGTTGCATGCAAATGCTTATTTCATATCTTGTACACATGTCATGTCAATGCTGACTGCTTTATTATTGCATCTGTGTCATTAGACCCTTGAGATGCATCTATACATTAAGGGAGAAATAATTACCCGTCTGGATTGGTCGATTTTGGCTCCGTTTGCCGGCATGTATGGATTTTCAAGTGGAACCTTGTTGTAATTATCTTTGCAAATTAAAAGACATTAGCAGGCGTCTTGGTAGTTGTGCAAGGGGCATATAACTTCATTAGGCCAAAAGGAGGAATCATCGCTACCAAAGATGTAATTTGCGGTGATGGATATTTCAGGAGTCATTTCAGTCCGACCCACCTCTTGTTGGACGTGTGCTGCCTCGCCAATCAGAAAAAAACAGACCGCAGTCTGTCTGTGAAGAGAAGAGAAGAGATATGACATGACCCAAGATGAGGAAAACAAACAAGGAACATGAGCAACAAAGAAGGAGTTTGTGGTACAGCTGGATGGGCTCTCTTTTGGTTGATTATGTTGATTTACTCGCTTCTACAAAGTATGGGCATTTTGGTCATAAAATGAAGCTCTTACCCTGATTGTTTACATAAATCTGGTTAACGTTCATGACATTTCACACTGGGTGAAAATTAAACTCGGCCACATCTAACTCAAGTTCACACTGCACCGCTTGCTTTGAGAATCTCTTTCTATTTTTGAAGTTTCTTATTAATTAAAGCGTTGATTTGAAAAGATAACACTAGTTTAATCATATTTCACACATGAAATGGGGCTGTATTTGGAGTAGCTGAGAGACAACTCCCTTAGGCCCTCTGTCCTACCTTTCAAGATTTTAAAATTGTATTTTTCACACAACACTTTGAAAGAAATATTCCTTTTTCTGACACCTTTTCAAACACCAAAAAATAGTCTGGACCGGTGTTACATTAAGTGACTCAAAAAAAAAAAAAAAAAAAAAGACAGAAAAGTTAAGCCATAGGTCTAAATGATGGAACCACAATTTAATTGAATTTGCTTACCTTTTGTCTGCTTTCTCTTCTTAGTCGGTACACCTGAGTGAGACCTGCAGCTCGTGGCGTTTGAAGCAGCTCCTCGGTGCTGTTGGGACTTCGTGCTCTGATCGCTTCCTTTCAGACCTGAGGTTGTGTAATCAGAAAGAATCCTTGAAATTCCTGAACCGATCACAAAAAAAGCTCCTCGTACACAGCTTTAAGGCATGAAAATACAGATCTGTGCTTTTCTTTTACTGTCCTTCTTTTACCTTGGTCTCTTGTTAGCCCTCAGACTTTCACAACAGATTCAACTTGTGTATCCGAGCAAACAGCTCATATACTACATTACTACATGATTAAAAGAGACAATATAGAGAGCAATCTGCTTGTTCGCATTTAGAATAATATCTTCAGATTACTCTATGAAAAAAAATAACAGACTCTGCTAGTATCGTTTTTATTGTGTATTATTTATCGGATTCATTTCTGGAGGAGGGGGATTAAGCTAGTCGTTGCCTTCGGCTCTATAACCAGAAAAGTGCTTGACAGTTAAAGGCAGACAAATGTAGAGGTAGCACAGCAGAAAGACTTCTATTTTAAGCTTTGAGTTGTTCAGGTTTGGAGTGGCGCATTTGTTAGTTGTGATTTTGCTGCTGTTGAAAGCCTGTGTGAGCTTTGCTGACTGCCCATTAGATATAGCTGATACAAGTCAGAAACAATTGCAGTGCAGTGTGTTGCTGGGCGCTGCATGGGCATAAAGATATTGATCAGCAGCCAAGCTGAAGGTGCTTTATACCTGGACATTCATTATTGATACTTGATTTATTTTTTATTTTCAGACGCTGTAAATGTGATTTATAACCGAGCAACAGCACAAAAGCTGCATAATGACCTTAAGGACCTGAATCCTCCCCCTCGCTTTAAGGTCACGGCTTTCAACACTACTATTTCCTCATTTGCAATTACATGAGTTTAATCACAGTCCAATGTAAATGAAAATGAATTACATGCAGTAAAATCCATGAACGGCAACGTAAAGGTCTGGAACAGGCTCCACATTATGCAAATGTATTTTTCCACTTCAACAACAGTTTTTTGGGTCCTGCTCAAGGGATTGTCTATTAGCGGCTTTAACTGTGCCCTGTAAACCAGTTATTTCCAACCCTTTCGGGATGTGGGCTTTTGGGTTTCACTCACAATGTTGGTACTGCAATTTGATTGATTAGCTGTGTGGGCAGGAACTAAAAATTATTTATTAGATCACTCCAGCAGCCACACAGGCAGTTAACCAGCTGGAGAGACCGACATTATTCACAATTGCTTAAAGGTCCAGCGTGTGGGATAGAAACTATAGTGACCTATGGTGTAACATGGCATGCAAGAGGACACACTCCCTCTGCAGATATAAAAGTCTCATTCTCATGTAATAAGAACCATGTCGTGCCAGAACCAGAGCTGGGCATGCTTGCGGGCAATGTAACTGAGTAAATGTAAATGTAACAGCTGCTTTGTTGGACATAGGATGCAAAGGAATGTTGATGGAGGAAGCGCAAACAAGAAGCTGCCGGCAAGAGTAAAGACCGACTTTTAGTCCTCTGCGAGAGCTGTG
This sequence comes from Protonibea diacanthus, assembly GCA_028641955.1. Lineage (NCBI taxonomy): Eukaryota > Metazoa > Chordata > Actinopteri > Sciaenidae > Protonibea > Protonibea diacanthus. Next base: position 24,602,179 of record CM053978.1, on the reverse strand, counting down.
TGAAATGTAAGGCTGAAACACAGACGATGAGCTGGGTTGATTGTTGGACTAGTAAGTAATTAGCTGGCTGCTATGTCTTGTGTTGTTGACCTTGCTCGATGTTTGGCTGTTAGCAAAGTTGTTGCCTCACTAGGTTTTGATTATAAGTAATGTAATCATGACAAATACATGTGTACAGCTGTCCATATTTATAACAGTACATTTATAACACACTTATTTTCAGGTGATTATACTCTAATAAAAACTTTGTTATGAATGGTATATTCCATTTCTACAATGTTCTGTAAATACAGCCCCCTTTACACACTGGACCTTTAACAGGATGATTGGTTTAATGTTGTACAGGTATGTACAGCTTAAATTGTTGCCTACCAACACAATATGGATTGGAGAAAAAGCCATATTAATGCTCATAGTAGGTCCGATTATGATGCACTCCTATGGCACAAAATGGACAAAATATGCAAGATCATTTGTTCAGTGTAGTGTATCGAGCACACTATAAGAACATACAGTAACACGTCTATGGCTGGGAAAACATTATCTACACATATATAACCTAGGAAATGTAGTTGGCAAACCATTTAATACTTTATTAACAGAACGAGGAAACAGGGACCTGCTAACAAGTGATGACCAGGTCAACCAAACAATAATTGTTGTCTTTGATTTGTTTTAATAGATTTAAGGGGTTGAATAGAGAAAATCATCCAGTAATACAAAAGAAAAAAAGAGAAAGCCTGAAACGTCAACAGAAGTTTGTCTGGCAGAATGATGCTTTGTCTGCTGTTCGGTCCTGTCCTTGCAGCCCCTTGTGAAGGTCCCGACCCGCCCAGGGTGAGAACCAATACTCTATGAGGCAGCCTGCATTCTTTCATCTATTCTGCCTATCGTGCACACAAATGGCACCCTCTGAATATATCATCAAGATGCAGATAAATGCAATTCTGCCTTCAGGTTCAAGCCACAATAATCATATTTGGATGGTGGTACCAGCTCTTCTGGTATTCTAATGTATTTTAGTTTATTGACATCATAAAAAGACAGCCTGAAAATATTGTTCCTGAAAAAAAAAGGAAAGCTAAAGCAATAAAAAGACAGAGACAGAGCTGCAGAAAGTGAAGGGGCTGTTTCTTTAGATGGACAAAGAAGGAGAGAAAGCGTGCGGCAGTAAGAGAGCAAAATGCTTCATAGCCTCGGGGGTGTGCGCTGCTGAAAGAGACAGCCTAATGGAGGGTCCCTGTGAGGAGTGTTGACAGTCTATTTGCTTCAACCCAGTCAGCAGCTCTCCATACAGCCACTGAAAGCAGGTGCACTGTAAAATCAGAACAAGAGGGGGCGGGTGAGTTGTACTCGCAAATGAATGCCTCCTAATTAAAGGTAAATATACATATTTAATGAGACTGAAGTGGTCTCATCTTCACCTCCTGTAGGGGTGTCTGCATAATGTCCGTGCTGCACTAATTATTAGCAGCCACACAGCAGGAGAGAAACAGACAATGAGAGGGTAAGTAAATCTCTCCACTATTAGAAAGCTTACATTTGGTCCCTGCTTTTACCCATAAGACTTAGTGATATCAAGGTTTCATACACAGGCATGGTTTATGTTTATTCACCAGTGCAGAGCTTGGAGAATGTATCCGAGCTTTGACATAAGCCATTATTGTTTCAAGTATTTAAAATGTGGGTCACATACCGGAGCAGTAACCTTGGAATTTGGGGAGAAAATAAAGACCTCTTTGATGCCGAAATTCACAACATGACCACTGCATAAACAGCCGATTCATCTCTCAGACATATGCATCCATAATGCATGAAAACCAGAGGAAAAAAAAGTGGAAATTTAAAAAATAGATTTCTTGTTAGATGTTATTCGAAAGTGGCAAAATGAATATCCCTCTCTGTATAAAACACACATCAAGATATGCTTGGTTAGATCTTTATAAGAGTATAAAAAAAAAAGTTTAGCGGCCACATGACTGACAAGTACACAACCACGGCTAACCGATGAGAAATAAAGCAACGTTTTTGGCAGTTGCTTCCATGGAACCCAAAAGCATTTTGTCCTCCCAGGGCGGACCTGCCTCGGGAGTAAGTGTGCACAGCAAGATAGTGACTGCAGTTCCTTTAAGGCCCCTGTAGCTATATTTTTAAGAAGAGCTTTCTATTTTAAGCAAACCACCACCGAGCTAGGCTGCATGCTTGAAGTCAGAAAACACACAGCTATAGTTACAATATGGGGTCTGCTACTACACTTTTACTATTTTCCTCACGTCTTTGCTGCTAAAAAGAAAAAATATATTTTGTTGTTTGTAAGAAAGCAATGGAGGGCGTAAAAACAAGCAGAAAAACCCAGAAGACTTAAAACAGGCCAATAAAACAGACATTAAGGAGAATATACCTGAAACCAAGGAGAGCCAGGCAGTAATCTGTCTCCTGGAAGCTATGAGGGACCTTGTGAGATCTTTTAAATGGATTATTATTATTGTTTTGGTTATTGTTGGCGCACTTATTTAAAATGACTTCAACCTTTAGAAGTTGAGCTACACTCACCAAGGCTGTGAAAATGAGTTATTTTCGATTGGCAGTGATGTTTCAGTTAAAGCTATATGACAAGGAAGCCTTGTAGTCAGTTTCACCATCGCTCTAAATCAGCAGGATGTATGCAGGTAACCACAGCAACAGTACAACAGCACTGTGCTACACTCTCAGATAACTCACTAATTTAAAAATGGGTTAAATGACTAGAAAGACATTATGAAATTTTGAAGACAAGGCTGCAGTCTGAAAAATGATCCTTTGTTGCCTTTTAGTTCTCGTCTATCGCTTGTTCAGAATGGGTTCATACAAAGAAACCAAGAAGCCATCTGGAGAGGGGGAAGATCATATTTTGGTAAGAGTAAATCACACTTCCTATGTGGAATATGAGGATTGTTGGCAGATTCTGCGACTGCACCTTAGGTGTCATGAATAATAACATATGTAGAAACAGGATGAACAGGAGGGATTACAAAGGTCCTTCAAATTAAAAGACTATGTTGTTTGTCCTCTGGAATGAGACACAGAAGCGTTTCCTCATCTGCAGGAAGACATCATCTGTCTGTTTATTTCAAAATTGTTACAAAGCACTGTTAAAAAATAAATCCGTGTTGTGGATGTGACAAGACTTCAGGGTTTCAGGGTCAGGGTTTGGGTTGAAAGTACTTTGGTAATATACATATGGTGATGATGACTGTGTTTAAAAAACCTGCAACACTGACTGTCGGGTGGAAACAAGCTGTATCCTGTACAGGCTGATGTTTTATTGGCCCATCTAGCCGTTAGGGCTGACACCTTCTGGTCGGTCAGTTGGTCAATTAGTTGGTTCATCTGCTCGTCCAACCAAATTCTCGTTGGTCAGACAATTGCTGGTGCTCTGCTCCAAACTTACTGCCACCATGCAAAGAACCAGGATGAATCTCTACATCGCCCTCCAGCCTCAGGACAGAAGATTTGTGCTTTGTGTTGTTCAAGCTTGATGGATCGAGAACATTAACATGCTTTACATTGTTTGAGTGTTCATTTTGTTGACTTTAGCTTGCTGCACGGCTAAGTGGCTACTCTCCGAGGTTGTGGTGATTTTGGACTAGTGTTGTAATATTGGAGTGAACATCAAGACACATTTGAAACAAACTACAAATAGAACTAAGTTGGATGCTGTTAATTAATTTTATTTTATTTATATAGCACCAATTCATAACAAAAGCAGCAGCAAAACATTAAGAATAAACTTTAATGGAGATATGGTAGCAGTAATGATAATAATATATTTAGTGGATGTCACGCAGGTCTGCAGCAGCAGCCACGATCCATGAGAACCTGCTTAGACGAGAGAGCACAGAAACACGGGGAAGAAGTCAAGTTAGTAATATGCATTAATGAGACATAAATGTTTACAGATGGAAAGGAAGAGAAGCAGAAAAGAGCTCAGTGCATCATGGGAAGTCCCCTGGCAGTGTAGTCATAGCAGCATAACTAAAGGATGACCTGAGCCATCCCTAACTAGAAGCTCAATATAAAAGCAACTACTCTTAAGCGTTGATGGTGTCTGCGTCCAGAACCCAAACTGGTAGTTTGTTCCACAGAAGAGGAGCTCGATAGCTGATTGTTCTGGCTCCCAGTCTACTTTTGGCGACTTTTGGTGAAGAATGCTGCATTCAGAGAGTGCAGTGTTCTAGCGGGGTAACAAGACACTATGAGCTCTTTAAAATATGATGGTGTCTGACAACGAAGAGCTTTGTAGGTAAGCAGCATGATTTTAAAATTCTATTCTTGATTTTACAGGTAGACAATGCAACAAAGCCAAAATAAGAGAAATATGATCTCTGATCTTGGTTCCTGTCAGTACACGTGCAGCATTCTGAATCACCTGCAACTGTTCCAAAGAGATTTATTGGAGCAGCCTAATAACAAGGAGATACAGTAGTCCAATCTAGAAGTAACAAATGCGTGGACTTGTTTTTCTGCATCCACTTGAGACAGGATCCACCTGATTTTTGCAATGTTACATAGGTGAAAAAGGCAGTCCTTAAAATTGATTTTGTGTGGACGTTTCATGCTGCCTTCTTAGGAGCTGCAGCACTTTATACACCATTAGCCTTTGTAACGTTGTACGGATGTTTCACTCACCGTTTAATGTAGAGTTAAAATGCGTAACATATCTTTGCATGAACTGCACTTACACTTTCTGATGTTCAAAGGAGCTCTTACATGCTGGAGTGCATATGCATTGCTATGGTTTTCCAAATTACCTTGCATGTTTTCATCGGTCTCTGAATCGCTTTAGGAGTTTGCATCCCTTACAGTTCACAATCAGCTAATTAATTCCTGAACTACTTTTCCTTCACACTATAAATCAATCACGCCAGAATTCATGTGGAAGTGAACTGAGCAACACCTTCTCAGGTCGTCACGGTCCAGCTGTCTACACCGGTGTTCATTTGTGTTTAATTGACAGCTTTCACATCAGCAGGAATAGGCGAAGGCGCCAGAGTTCACTTAAACAGCACCAAACAGCTTATGTTGCCGAAGCATCTTATAGCTCGGCTGTGATAATTGGCTGTATAAGTATGAAAATATACCAGCTCTGCTTCTTTGCCACAGTTATTAATCATCAATGCCAGACAAGAGGCAACAAACATGAAGGAAAATGTAAATATTAATAGGACTAAAAACAGTAGCAATGGCATACTTTAGCTTAGTGCTTCCAAATGCTTTGATATCTAAAGGGGTCAGAAATGAAGAGCTGATTAACAAGGCAGGAAATGAATAAGATTTCTGATGCATAAATTGTGGGTCTACCTTCAAATGTTATCCAGATGAAACAGAGAAGAGAACACCACTGCTCCCAACTCAAAGAAAAGCAACCACCCATGATACAGAGGTATGAGTAGACAGGGATAGGGCATAGTTGTGGGGGGGTGTAAGCTGGAGAAAAGATGGAATTCTGCTATTTCAAGCCAGATCTGTTCCCGGATTCGTGATTTGTGGCACGCACAGAAACAGCCATTCAAACAGCCATTTTTAGCATACAGTTCGGTGTGATCTCCGCTCATACAGAAACAAGAGAGGCAGAGATGGAACAGAGTGTGACGATGCGGTGGTAAGCCAGATTCCGTTTTCACAGCCGGCTCGGGCGAACACAGCCAACCAGTCTGCCCTCTGCCAGCCTTTTGTACGCTTCTTAACTATCACCATTAATGGCACCAACTGGGAAGGCGCCGGTTTGGCCACCGTTCCAGAATCCATCCCTTTAAAGAATACTAAATGCCTTTTTAAAATATAATCAGATAACTAATCCCTTGTATTAAGCTCCAGTTGGGTTTTTAAGGTTCCTCCTTTTAGATGATTAACTTCTGAACTCATGTTGCTCCTTTCTTTTTTTACTGATGGCTCTGGTCGCACTCTGTGATGCTGGTACTGGGATCTATCCTATTCACATATGATAAGATTATCCAAATTAGGAAACCATCTGGTGCTCAGTGCTGTGCTGTTGATGGATATTTTAAAACCATTCAAGAATACAAATGATATGAAAAAAAACCACATCACATCCTGCTAGGTAAAAATATCATTAGCTGAATTATAGAAGATTGAATGTTTTCTACCTAAAGTCTGGCTGATGCATTATGTGTTTGACATTAAAGTGGTGCTCAGGGAGCCCAAACCCAATCAATCTCAGCACGGCAGCTAGAGAGAGGCCAATTGCTTAAGTGTTCAGATATACTGATTGGAGTCCCAGGTGACCGGGGGTGTCAGTAATGAGATATAATATGTGCAGCCCTGGGAGACTTCTATTCACATAATGCCTGGGGAGACAAGAGTTGCAATGGCATTTGAAATCTAATTGGAGACACTTTTGTAGTGAATAAAGGGGGACAGTGGGCACTCTCGCCATGTGGGTGACACAATGAAGCATAACAACACGATTTAAAAACAGTCCCAGCACTCATTGTTTCAAATATGAGTCACCGCTGAAGCAATGTAAAGCCAGCTGTTTAAACAGGAACTGGTATCAGTGTGTGGAGCATCCATCAGATTTATTTCAATCTCATGCATCATGATTCATTTTATCCGTCAGGGGTTAATTAGGGTTAGGGAATAAATTATGGGGAATGCAAACCAGTCAGCAGTGATCCGGGACAGCCAGTCACATATGTGTGCTGTCACGTGCATTCGACATGAACTTATTACCCGTCTTTTTCTAATCTGCGTGCAAGTGCTGTTAATTTTATGTTCTGTATTTTTATGGTGTCTTCTTTTTTTTCTAACAGCCCCTATGAGACTTTTTGTTCTATATCTTTGCACCGTGCTGACCACGGTAACTTATGGGCTCACTTCAATAAATTGTGTCTTCATCATTATTAGACCGGGTAGGTGTTTAATTATTCATTTGCTGAGGTGATTAGCAGTTCCATGTTTGCAGTAATGCCTCTGCCGCATATGTTATTTCATTAGGCAGCAAAATTGAAAAGTCCCTGAAATAATCCACAACAATAATAATAATAATCGTGAGAGGAAGTGATATTTGGCTGAAAGCACAAGTGGAGCGATGGATCTGGTGGTGGTGCTAAACTCATCCTCAATATGTCTGCCTTGTCCTGATGATTTCACTTGAAAAACTTGGAATCTGTCTGGAACAACTTATGTGTTTGCTGTGCAGGAAATCATTTAGGTTAATAATGTTACTGTAATGCCACATTAGCAGATTTAAATAATTAATGAAGGAACTGCTGCTAAAAATCATGCACGGTCCCTCTCTCACTACGCAGACACATATTGATTCTTCTGCTGTGTGTGATGGCCACAGCTATTTAATAAAGTCAAGGAACAGGAGGCTAGGTTCTACTTTTGTTTGGTCAGCGTGGTACAGTGTCTATTCCAGGCCAGAGGTGTTATAGTGTAGAAGGTGCAGCTGAGCTCTGGTTGGCTTGGGCCCAATTTAACCCCTGCTTGTGTGTAGTGTCATTTCTGCTGATGCTGAGCTAGTGTTGAAACCAGGTGAAGAGTGAATACTAAACAGACAATTTTAAAATTGTTTATTTAAAGGTTATGTATTTCAAAGTCAAGCCAGTTTTTGTTGTGTACTGCACACCTCTCTTCAATCAGACCTCAGACCTTCAACAGAAATCCAACTAGATGCACTTCTTATCGTACTGTATATGTTTAATAAGCTTTATTACGCTGTTGCCTGTGTGCTCACAAATTGATACAAACTTTGGACGTGTTGCCAGGCTTAATAAATGCACACCAATTACCTCTAGTCCAAACCAGTCTGACCCTCCAGAGCTACAGCGACAGAAAAGCTCATTGCTTTGCAATTTAGGAAAACATATGCAAATGGACAGAACACAGTAAATAAAGAAAACAACATATTGTCTATAGTGTTAGGCTTTCACTTATGCTGCTTGCTCACTGTCATATTGGCAAATGTATTTCTTAATTTGCTTATTGGACTTGTTTGCTAAATTGCTTTTTTTCTGAGTGTATTGTGGAAGTGATTTTCCTGTAGGATGGAGTGAATTCTCCATACACGGCAAGCAAAAGGACATTTTAGGCCAAGAAATATGAAAATCACTTTAATGATGCCATTAACTTTTAATGCAAAAACTTAAGTAATAAGTTAAATCTAACTGATCCTGCAGAGTCTTTGAGAGGTTGATTCTTTTCCTTGTAGAAGCCACCATGTTTGCTACTACACACCTGAACAACAGCTGGAAAAAACAGCTGTTTATAATGTATGGTGATTAATAAAAATGCGGTATGTAAGATTAAAATTAAAGTATGACATTAATAGTTTATTTTCAGTGAACTTCACTGTTAAATTTTTACAGTGCATTGTCATGGAGGTGACACTTTCCAACACTGTGTATAGACCATCACGCCTTTCATATTTGTTTCATCACTGTGCTGTAAAGGAAGCAGTCCAACACTGAATGGTGTCACGATACAGACTGGATGTCACTGTGGAGAGAGGCTCTTTTCTCTAAAGCCCACTGCACTTCACTCTGCATCTCCACCTGTCTGCGAACACTATGGCACATTGCACTGTGGGAGCTCACTTCCAATCAATTTATATTTATCTGTTTCTGTTGTGCCAGGAGCCGACATCTCTCAGATGTTACAGCTCCGGCAGCATTTCCAAACCCCGCCCTCTACATCACATTTCACCTCTGTCTGTGGCTCTCTCTTTTTCATCCGCCTCACTCACTGCCTTTATATTCATAGCATGCATGTGCGCATAACTGTCACAAGCCTGATTTAAATGCATCTCAGTGGACATGAGAGCTCAGAAACTACTTCAGGTCTCAGTCTGGCTATTCCACAGAGTGACTGCATGGTGTGCATGGTGTGCAGCTGCTCTGTGGGATGGCAGGAGTGCGCGTTCGGGCTCATGATGCTCGGAGAGCTGCTTAGCATGTTGAGACTGGAGGTGGTGACACACGAGGCGAGGCCATGTCAGCATTCACGCTGCACATTAACACCACCAAAGTCATTCTGCAGACGAGGCATTAGCCTGAAAGAACATAAATCTGTTGTCCAAAGGCCTCGACATCCAATTAACTTGCAGACAAAGGGAAAAGCGCCGAGGTTTTGGACACCAAAACTCAAGCTTTTTTCCTTTGCTAGGTTTTAAGGTCATCTGGTACACAACAGCCCTGTCATCTTAACAACGTGTCACGCCACACTTTTTTAAAACACTTGCGCGAGGTGGCAAATTTATGTATAATATTCTGCTGTCATACAACATGCATAAACTGGACCTTGCATTTAAATGACCTTGAAAAGTATTGTTTCCATAATTTACATACAGAAAATATTACAGTGAAGTCCTCGAAAGTATGAAGATCATTAAACATGAATTTTCATCTCCCTAATGCTCCGATTTCTATTGGGGAGGCATGTTTGTAGGAGCACTTATGAGATGATAATTGATAAAATCCAAGCAGAGGAGGATGCTCAGCTCACTTCATAAATGGATGGTCTAGCTGAACTTTATTTTAAGTGGACTGAGGTCAGAGCAACATATTGCAACCTTGTGCTGGGAGGAAAAAAAAAAAACAACCTTGACGTTTTTTCTCTCTCAGAGAAAAGAGTGCACTTTGCATGAGGACGATTTGATACACTTGCTCGATGTGTGGCGAATGCAAATGTTTGCTTAAGAGGAGGCACACGGATCCTTGAGAGTGCAGTCTGCCAGGGATTCATATCTCACGGCATCTCTGGTTGGAAACACTACCCAACAGTTTCCACTGATCGCAGCATATGACATACACAAAATGAGATTGTTTATCTGGCCGCACTGTGAAAGCCATTATTCCTAACAAATCCACACTTCTAGATCAGATTCTCTCCTGCTCAGTGCCACAGAACAGATGCAGCTGCCCTTGGTTATCACATCATATTTTTTCCTTCATACATCACAAATGGTTAAATGCCAGATCACATTATTTTGACAGCCTACTCGAGCATTTAGAAACCTATTCATACCTTCTGCTAACAGCATTCAACACTGATTCCACTGTATTTACTACACTGCTCTCGCCCGCGACCCCCAGAGTTTTGTTCAACCAAATGCTCCCATTGTTATTCCCATGGTTTACTGAAGATGTCTTTGGACAGTTAGTTGCTGCGACGTCAGTGGCTGGAAATGACAATGAGGCCACAGTTGACTTGACAAGAAGAGCTGGTCTGGAAAGCATTCTTGGCCTTTAACATGAGATATGATTTGACACCTTGGGTCAAACACTAGACCGAAAATAAAATGTGTGATCTTCGGTTTATACAATATATATATATATATATATATATATATATATGTATGTATGTATATAGCACTCCCCTCAAGTAAAGTAGTAAAATGAATAAGGGCAGGGCTTTTGGGTTCTTTTAACATACTTAACTTCTGTATTTTAACCCTGATTAACTCAGTTTTAATAATTATCTTGGATCTCTTTTCACATTAAACACATTAATTTTTTATACCCATCCGTTTCAGTTTCAATAAAGATTTTCAACCGAAAGTGTCTTAATGTCTCTAAGTGTGAAATTAGTCCCTCTTATCAAGTAAATGCAATAAAATCACACCACTCAGGTTTTAGGTTAATACTTGTGAGAGGTCAACCAGTATCCAGACGATTATTGTTTTTACAGATTGTTGAATGTTTATCAGGGACTATTAGGGATTATTATTTAGTATTTTAATTCAGTTTATTCAGCTGAAAATTATTTCTGCTGCATACATGTTTTATGGTTTAATATACAGGAGAATATATTGTTGTTATTGTTGATTCACTCAGGCTGCAGTATTCAGTTAGATAGTAGTAACATAGGAAAATGCACTATGGCAAGCTAAATGGTAGAGGAACAGCCTTTTTGCGAGCAGTAGAAGTAGCTTCAAGTGAACTACATCTCAGGGTCCGCCCGTGTTTCCGGCTGCAACATATTCAATTATTTACTTAACAAAAACACAACAACAAACACAGTATCAGCGGGCCCACTCACACACACCTGAGTATAGCTGTCCGCTAAAGCTGTCAAAGGTAAAATTAGTATAAACAAAAAAACGTTGCAGGCCTGGATCGATGCTCATGGTCACAGCCACAACAGAATGCCCGCTTCGCTCCTCAATGAGCAATATAAAATGTGCGGTTGCTCAGTAATGACTCCTGGCTTGTCTTTAAACCAGCCGTCACAGATATGTACAGGTTCAGCAGCAGGCCCGGGTCTCACCACAGTCACCGCAGCGTTTTTTCTCTTCCCGCATCACCAGAAGGGATCAAGTCCAAGTTGTTCCTCTATCTGGGTATCTACTCTGTCTTCAACAGCTGTTCTTCTCTTAATAAGTTCATCTGGGGTAGTTAAATTATATCTGGAAACATAAGCACACGTGTAGTGGACTGAATTAAATCTACATTGAAAGTTAGCTTAGCCGCGGCACTAGCAATAGCACTAGTGCAATGCCGGATTTTGCTATGGGCGATGTGGACACCCGCCCAGGGCGCAATCTATCTCAAAAAAACCAAACCAAAACAAACAAAAAAAAAAAACCCAAAACAAAACTCGCCAGTTTTCTAGACTACTGCTCATTTCTATGTCAAGATAGTGGAGTGGACGCTGGGGCACCCTCATTGTCACGTCAACTTACTTAACTTAGTCATACAGGTTGTGTCAGAAGAGGCAAGGTGGAGGGGGGCAAGGAATAGACTGATCCCAGGTCACACAGCACAAACTGCTTCCAAATAAATTGTATTTCATTCCTAAAATTAACATAGACCCATATACTTTCCTAAAATTAACATAGACCCATATACCTACATGTAATTAATTGGGTTATGAAAAAAAAAAAAATTCTGTGCAGTCATCTACGTGACTCACGTGACTCTGGTTGATTGACGGGCGAACGGACGGTGTTGGCAAAAGGTAATGCAAAAGTTAATGATGTCGAGTCTTCATCTTCATCATGGATCAAAGTGAAAGACCAAAGAAGCCATCAGGTTCAGGCTCAGTTCAAAAAAAGAAGATAAGAAGAAGAGGAGAAACGGGCAAAAGATAAAGGTATGCAGATTTCTATGACTGACGTGAGGGACAGCAGGCTATAGGCTATTTATTAGCCTCTTGCTAATATGTTGTTATTAGCCACAGAAGATGACTGTATTTGGTTTTTAGTTTGCTGAACTAGCAACTATTAGAAAGGAGGCATTATGTCATACAACTAATTTAACCCATAGACAACCTCGTCTAGTTTGTGTTTGCAACACAACAAGTGCAAATTCACACAGACGTCCTGACTGTGGAATTTTTATTGCTATGTGCTATATGCAAACTTAAATAACTTCTAATATACATTGACATGGCATGTTGTAAGCTATGTGTGATATAGCTTTTTAAATCATTTGTAGTGTGTTATGCTTAGTTTATAGCATGTTAACAAATGTTAATAAAATGTGCATTATGGTCATTTTAATTGGGTAACTGATGCATGTGTGATGTGAATGTGATCTAACTTACATATTGTATCTTAATTGTAAATTCAAGGGCACTTTTGAAATATTTTGGAGCTGGAGCGCCCACTGGCCAAAATGAGGAGTCAGATACTTCCACAGCAGCAACAGACACGGTCGTGGAGTCTGATGAGGCGCCGTCTGCATCTGCAGCCACACAGGCTTTTTCAGGGATGGTCCTGGAGCCGTCTACCTCTGCAGCGTTCCTTGCAGGAGTTCTCAGGTGTGTGTGTGTGTGTGTGTGTGTGTGTGTGTGCATGAGTGTGTGTGGGTAGTAGATTGCACTTCACACCTGTTGTTAATGTTAATGTCAATTGTAAACAGGGTGAAAAACCCAGGTTGAAAAATCTGCTACAGTCTGAGCACTGAATTCAGATTATGTTAATTATCTGCTGTTTCTCTATGTACAAAACTGGTGTGTATCATAACTGGAACTGTTCAGATGGTATTAGGATGACGCAAAACAAAACCCGTAAAATACGAAACAGTTTACTGCACGAATCTTTTTTTTATGTATTTATTTATTAGCTTGCTAAATGCTGGTCTAGACAGTTTCCATGAAAACACTGAATTTTTTAACACATCATACATTTTAAATGATGTTAACCATTCTACAGAACTTTTTAGATGTTTTTAACCTAACCTTTTTAAACTAAACCATATTTAAATGATTTTATACAATATAATATATACAATAAGTGCATGTTAATCTGAGTACAAGGCTAGAGTCTAGAGCCATGCTGAGCAGCTCTGTGAGACTGCTTTGAGCTTTAAAAGGTCCAGTGTCAAAGATTTAGGGGGCTCTATTGTGGCAGGAATGGAATGTTCATAAGCATGTTTCATTAGTGTCTGAAAGTAATCATTGTGGGTTTTATTTCATTATTGCTGTGGGTCTTCTTCCTCAGAGTCTGCCATGTTTCTACAGTAGCACAGAACAGACAGTAAGTCAATACTGGTTCCAGATTGGGTGTTTCACCTGTTCCACAACCACTATAGTTCCCTGCTAGAAAGGAGAGGATGATGTGAGGTGGTTCCAACCTACAAATAAACCCTACATACTAGTCCTTTAAATGATAATGTCTGCATGGAAACATACTCAGACCAATAAGGCTCACATGCCAGTGTTCAGCAGATATCAAGGTTTACCTTTTTCACCATCTTACTTCAGTTTGTTACCATGCTAACACTTGCTAACTAAAACTACACACAAAAGTACAACGGAAGCTAAGGGGCAAATTTTGACCTGATTCTTTACTACAATTCTTCCTGACTGGAACATGAACTTCTGCAGAGAATTTCAAATTAACACATATTTGACTGGATGAATTAAATATGTATCTTCTTTAGTGCCAATGATCACTGATGTTAATTGCCTACATACTATGGACAATACATCTATACCAAAATGAATGGCAATCCAGACAAATAACCATGGTGACAACCTCACGTTGGCACTAAACTGAAAGCCACCAAAATCTGTACGATTCATCATCTGGAAACCACAAATATACAAACCTTCATGGCACTCCATCCAATAGTTAAGTTATTTTAGTTTGGAGCAAAGTTGTGGACTGACCGACAGACTGACATTGCTATCCCTAGAATCATGCTGCTAGCTTGGCTAAAACATTCATATTCAAAGTAAATATAAACTGAAGCGAAGCAGGAGTCAGATAGTAATTAGCTGTTGTACAGTGTAAGCTCTCTGCAGGGACACGCTGCAACTGTAGCTTGGAAAAGAAAAGCCAACAAGTACTGGTATGTTTCCCAGAATAAGATAACAATGGGCATGTGAGTGACTGGTATGGAAATGTCAGCCTGTGTCTGAAGAAATACCAGCTTACAACGATGTAGAATATGTATATTTAACATTGAGTGGATGTTCAAACAGTGCTAAAGGTCATTTGAATGAGTCTGAAGGCCAACTGGATCACATCTGACAGCATGCTAATTATACTGTTACTGCAGCTGAGGCAGCAACACCACTGCAGTGCTCCTGTATGGTTTACAGTGGAGGCACCACAGTCAGGGTATGCACTTTAAAGCTCTATGTGAAGACTTTTCTTACAGTAAAATATTAACATTTCATTTTTTAGCAGTTTTGTATGTGACAGTTTTATAGACAGTTAAGGGGTACTCCATTAATTTTACACATCAAGATCAATTTAATAATCAAGTGGAGTAGCAATGAGCTCAGACTGTAAATCTAAGAAACTATAAAATGTCTTCTGTGGCTCTGTAGGAACTTTGTCAAGCCTGAGAAAATAGTCCTTCATGATGTCTTCAGGGTTATGGTTAAGACTACATATTGGAGTGGTATGGAAAATCTGTGTTACTGTTACAGATTGGTGGCATGGCTTTCTATCAAAAGACATGACTGATATGAAGGTTTGGAGCTTGAGGGACTAAAGATCAAATCAAATTTTATTTATATAGCCCAAAGTCACAAAACACAGTTTGCCTCAGAGGGCTTTACAATCTGTACAGGGAGTGACACCCTCTGTGCTTAGACCCTCGATTCGAGTGAGGAAAAACTTGCCCACAAAAAAAAAAAAACCCTTTTAACAGGGAAAAAATGTGGATGAAACCTCAGGAAGAGCCACAGAGGAGGGATCCCTCTCCCAGGACAGACAGACGTGCAATGGATGTCACGTGTACAGAACAAATCAACACAAACATATCGTACAATTACAATGAATGATAGAATGACAATGAAATACAATAAATGATAGAATGATTACAGTAGCTGTGGAACCTGTGATAGAGTTAGAGGGACACAGATGCACAGCAGCAGTAAATCATTAACTATAAACTGTAGTAGAGATATGGTAGCAATAATGACAGTGATGCTATATATAGTGGATGTCAGCAGCAGACCACAGCAGCAGCCACGATCCACGAGAACCTGCTGGACGAGAAAGCACAGAAACTCCGGGGAAGAAGTTTAGTTAGTAACATGCATTGACGGTAATGGTGATGGGGAGAGAGAGAGAGAGAGAGAGAGAGAGAGAGAGAGAGAGAGAGAGAGGGTTTTCAGTAAAGGGAGATGTGACTGCATCTTCAACCATTACCGTGCCTGGCTAGGCATAACCCAGAAAGAGACAGGCGGGGGGTGGGGGGGGAGTCCCCCGGCAGTCCTATGGCAGCATAACTAAGGGATGACCTGAGTCAGCCCTAACTATAAGCACTTTCAAAAAGTAAAGTCTTAAGTCTACTCTTGAAAGTGTTGACTGTGTCTGCCTCCCAAACCCAGAATGGTAGTTTGTTCCACAGAAGAGGAGCTTGATAGCTGAAAGCTCTGGCTCCCAATCTACTTTTGGAAACTATAGGAACCACAAGAGACCCAGCATTCTGAGAGCGCAGTGGTCTAGAGGGGTAGTAAGGTACTATGAGTTCTTTAAGATACGATGGTGCCTGGCCATGAAGAGCTTTGTATGTAAGGAGAAGAATTTTAAATTCTATTCTAGACTTAACAGGTAGCCAGTGCAAGGAAGCCAAAATGGGAGAGATGTGATCTCTGATCTTGGTTCGTGTCAGAACACGTGCAGCAGCATTCTGAATTAAGGGACTTATTTGAGCAGCCTGATAACAAAGAGTTACAATAGTCCAGCCTAGAAGTAACAAATGCATGGACTAGTTTTTCTGCATCCGCTTGAGACATGATGCGTCTGATTTTGGCAATGTTGCGTAAGTGGAAGAATGCAGTCCTTGAAATTTGTTTTATGTGGACGTTAAAGGACAAATCCTGATCAAAAACAACTCCAAGATTCTTTACGGTGGAGCTGGAGGCCAGAGTGATCCCATCTAAGGTAACCAAGTCTCCGGGAAGAGAGTTTCTGAGGTGTTTAGGTCCAACTACAAGAACTTCAGTTTTGTCTGAATTCAGCATCAGAAAATTGTAGGTCATCCAACTTTTTATATCCTTAAGGCATGCTTGGAGTTTAGTTAACGGATTGGTTTCATCAGGCTTGATCGACAAATATAATTGGATGTCATCAGCATAACAATGAAAATTAATGGAGTGATTCCTAATAATGTTCCCTAGAGGAAGCATATATAAACTGAATAGAAGTGGTCCTAGTACAGAACCTTGTGGAACGCTGTGACAAACTTTGGTGTGCATGGATTCATCATTGACGTGAACAAACTGAGATCGATCTAAGAAATATGACTTAAACCAGCTTAGGGCGGTTCCTTTGATACCAACTTGATGCTCCAGTCTATGTAAAAGAATTTGATGGTCAATGGACTAAAGATCCGGATATCTTGATCTCTGCTGCGTTGATTTTGACCAGTTGTTTTAATATCAAACAGCTCACTTTGGTCTAGACTGAAATCTCTCGTCAAATATTTGATGGATTCCTGTTTGAATATTTATTTGTTTTTTCAAATGTCAACAGTTTTGGTTTCCAATGACATACATCAATTTACTGATTGCCATAAGATTGGGCATTGTTAGTCCCCAGAGGATGAAACCTAATCACTGTGGTGATTACCTGATTGTTATTGCTTGAGAGTACCATACACAATACAAACAATACACATAGACTGGAGCGGTGGGCAACGATTCGCAGTGCCCGGGGAGAAGATGCTGGGGGGTGCAGGGTCTTGCTCAAGGGCATCTCGGCCATGGCAGTCTTTGAACAGTCAGAGCGGGGATTGAACCGCCAACCTTTGGGTTATTGGACAACCCACACTATCACAACGGCCCTCCAGCCCCATCGTCTCAGCAACCATTGGACATATTGCTTATTGGACATATTGCTTATTTAGATATGAGAATTTATTTTACAAAATGTTGCAGTTCTGTGTCCCTAATGATTGTATTAGGAAAAAAAAATCTAGTAAGTTTCATGACCAAACGTGCAAAACAAAAGGAACGTTAACACTGTCATGACTGAATGTGGCAAAGCAAAATTTTAAATTTCAGATTTGTAAAATCCAATATTACAAATCTCTAAACTGGAATTTCTTAATACATTACATGAGCCCACACAAACAATTTCTCTTGTTCTCTTGGCACTTGTATATACTTATAGTAGTATTGGTGTTGTCTTTTATTGAACATGGACAAATACACTGTAAATACACTGTCTGTTTAGAGACTAAAAATGAGTGAATATGCCATCCTTCCCCTTAAACTTGTTAAATCTGTCTCTTGTGTGTATAATAACTTCATAGAGCTACAATCCTAAAATGCTGGAGTATCATTTAAATACCTCTCAGAATTGCTTACTCTGATCTACTGTATGGTGTGGACTGGATTTTAGCAATGGTCACAGTAGAAATGGAAGCTTTTCTTCATTCATAATGAGCAGAAATGAGCAATTTTGTTTCTTGATCTACTGTGATCGACTGCGAGGCCGCTCACTTGTTTATTGTCTGACAAATGCAACACACTGCATTTACAAATCTGGACCTTTTGACCAAGGTGATGTTATTGCGCCAAGCTGTCATGCAGGACTTTAATTGAGAAACGAGTTATTTATACTGCAACATAACTATGGGTAGAGGGTAAACTGTTATTTTGAATAATGGAGTGTTCAACTGAGGAGATCAAGACAGGATCAGTGTGGCAGTCAGCCATCTCTCCCACAGGAACACGCCGAAAAACAAAGTGTCTGTTAATTTTCTCACTAGCTGACGCCTTGGGGGTGGAACAACATTTGTGAAGCCTACACTGGAAGTGTGACCTTGGGCCCTGGCCTAGTACTTAGACAGGGAAAGCTAAACACGTTTTGCATACCAAGAGCGCTGCCTCCTTGTTTTCAGTCCAGCAGGGAGCCACATAATAGCAGACTGTAGCAGGTCGAACGATCCCTCCCTCCAACTTCCCCTCTGTTTACTTTGTCCTGAACACCTGCTGTCTCTCAGCCTGTAAATTAGAGGGTGCAACACAGGAGTGGTGTACAGTATATGTGGGAGTGCAGCACACAAAGATTAATTGCCAGCACGGTGATAAGAGCCCTCCTTCCCTCTGTTTCTCTCCGGCCTCTCTCTCATCAGAGACTACAGAACTCCTACTTCCAAACCCCTCCGAGCACTGTGCCACCTCTGCCAAAACAGATCCCAGTGAGTGAATGAGGATACATCTGTGGTGACAGAACCAAACCTCCCAGTCATTTATATATCTATCTATCACTTGGGCATATGCTGGTGAATTTCAGTTGAATACGAAAGTGGTGATGAACTGAAGAGGCTGTGGGGAGGAAGCAATTAAATGAGAGGGAGCTGAAAGTGTGATTGTCTCACCGCGAACCTTTGTGAATGTTTGTTTTCCATCAGTCACTGGGCAAATGTATCAGAAAAGGGAATCCATAGGTTGCACTGAGTTCTATACTTTTATTCATACTGTTCAGGGTTGCATGTGTCTGGCAAGGTAGCCTTAATCCAGAGTTCCTCACTGTACCAGCTATCTGATAATATACTGTAACAGACAAACACATTAACACACTTAAACTTCAGTCTTCAAAAATTCATCTACTATAGCCTGACTCACATTGCAATGTATTCATGTCAAAATTGATTTCATACATGTCACGTTTGTGCACGCAGGAAGAGCAAAAGGCCAAAATGCAGGCAGGAGGCAGAGCTTGTACAGTCCAAAAACTCAATAACACGAAACACAAGACTTACAGTGTGGTGAGCCACGCGGCAAGGTCCAAAAACACAAGGCCAAAACACTTGACACATGAGAAAACTGAAAATAAATCCATAAACTAGATGAAAACACTCCATACGCTATTTGGATGACTTTGTTAAAGGCATACTTAGTAGAATTTTCCTAGAATTATTACATTTGTTTGAAGCATTTCAAACTGACATACTGCTGCCATGAACCTCCGATGGCCATATTGGGGAGACAGTGCTCAGTGCAGTCAGGGATTGCTCCACCATGGCTGCTGAGAATTCTTCATGTTATATGTTCATGCAAGTATAGTATGAATAGACAAGTGGAATGAATGTGTACATGTAACTTACTTTTGTGAAGGCATTGTGTCGTTCTTGACATATATTTACACTCCTGAAAATGTCCGTTTTCACTCGTTAGCATTAATCGCGAGTTAGCATGTTTAAGCTAACTGAGCATTCATGAGTGTTACATGATTGATACTGATATGAATATTTTGCATTTTACGTTTACATATTTACATTCATTTACAAGTGTTTATTTACTGATGTATCAGTCCTTTATTTCTTTGTTTGTTTACAGAAACTGCGTTGCATGCATTGCACTGTATCACTAAATCATCAATGGGCAGTAAACAACGTGAACTCCACTGATGACTCGTGTGCTTTCTGGCAGAAGCCCTGTAGCGGTCAATTAGCTCAAAAATCAGCATCAGAGGTCAGAATCCTCAACAATGATCCTTCGAGACGGATATATTGACTGCTGCAGAATATGTCATCAGAGGAAGATACAGCATCTCACCCTCATACTGATGCACAACAGCGACATGTAAGGCAACGCCACACACCCAAGTACCTGGAGGACTACATCCTTGCCTACCATCCTCATAGGCCTGCCCTTTCCTCCTACCCCGACGATCCCCCTCACTCTATAGTCTGCCTCAACATACACCTATGCCACCATCTGTATTGTCACCTCAACCACTGCCTTTTGCCCCGGCCGTGACCTCCTCAACTGTCCAGTCACAGTTCCCAACAAGCCAGGTTACAGCCCCACACAACTTTAGTTTGCAACCACACTCCATATATGGCGTGCCCAAACCCAAAATCCCATATTTCACTACAGATTGTGAAAGGGAGTTTGCTAACCTGAAGTTAGCCTTGGATAACCTGCTTGAGCCCTAGCCTGAATTGACTGAACAATACAAATACCACGTGCTACTCAAACACCTCAAGCTCCCAGAGGCGCAGATGATTGGCCAATCCTGCAGACATGATCCATTCCCATACACCGCAGCCATGTATGCATTACAGCTCCAGTATGGCCAGCCACACCAGCTAGCACAGAGCGAAATAGCAGCCATCATCACTACACCTGATGTGAAGTCGGGGGATGCACGCACCTTCCAAAGCTTCGCTCTCAGAGTCCATCTCTTAGTGAGTGTTGTGGAGAAATTGCTGAAGTCAAAGGTCAATGGTGAGGTCAGGAAGGAAGAAAGTGTTCAGGAGCCTCTGATGTCTTATGCTGTATTATTTATTGACGCTTGGCCAAGGAGAATTAGAGACACTCTCAAAGTACATCAGAAGTGCCTGAGTCTGTCTCACATTCTGCCCAACTCATGCTGGTGGGTAGACTTTAAACCCCAAGATAACACCACAAATACTATACGCCCAGAATTAGGTAAAAGAGAATGCTTTTACCAAGGACGGTGTCATTGTCAACATAATTTAGTCTGGAGACACAGATGTCTGTTTACGTAGATTGGAATGTCAGTGGCAGGCTATCTATTATGTCTAAGCATGCAGCACTAGAGTTCTTCGACCCTGGCCACCACAGTGTTGAGATAGGATGGCACCTACTGTTGCCAGTCAAAGACAACTAATACTGCTGAGGACCTCAAGGCCCACATGTGACTTCGTGTAACCTTGTGTAATGTGTCTGTATGTTTGTGTTTTGTGTGTCTATGTGTGTGCATTTATTATATTCCATTTAAAAGTATATATGTGTCAGTCAGACCACTACAAGAATGAAAAATTCCATAACAGTGAGTATGTTGCTGTCCTTGGAAGGGCCTCAGGGGATGGAACTCAACTGTTGCTCTCACGTCGACCGTCTACTCAGTAAATTACCTAAATACCACAGAGATGGGTTCATTGAATATCTCCAGCTGCAGGGAAAGTTCAACACCACAAGCCTCAATCCATATAATCTACAAGACTTGAACGGTTGGCTTCAAGGTAAAGCTCAGCAGCAACGCTTGTCAAACAGACTAGTACAGCGCTATCAACTAGAGAAAACCTCCTTAAAAGGGAAAGGTCAGAGCATAGCGGTGTACCATGGCGCAGAGCCCATTCAACCGAGCACTACAAGCAAGCCCAGGTCAGCTAGTGGCAAGAAGCCATTTAAAGTGCACTGCCTCTTCTGCGACAGCAAAGAACATTACATCAGTCGCTGCCCTAGCATTAAAGTGCAATCCACAGCAGAGCTGGACAGATGAATAAAAGATGGAAAACGCTGCTGGAAGTGTGCATGTGCCCACGCACCTGAATCTTGCAACCTCAAGAAACCTTGCAGTGACTGTGGTGACATCCATCTCCAAGTGCTCCACAGCGTTGCTCAGTGCCGTTCCACCGATCTACAGTCCAGAACATCAGAGAGCCAAGTGTACTTGACACCCAGCATAACCTCCAGCCAAGTGCTCCTGAAGGTGGTTCCCATCTTGCTGCACAACAATTCTAACTCTGTAGAAACCTTCGCCATACTAGATGATGGAGTAGAACGGACTATGATCTTACCAACAGCTGTCCAGCAGCTTCGGCTGAACGGCGAGTCTGAGACCCTCGCCCTACGCACTGTAAGGACAGATGTCACACACCTCCAAGGGCTAAGGGTTAACTTCGAGATCTCCCCCAAAGACAACCCACAGAAGCGGTTTAAAGTGCAAGGAGCATTGTGGAGCAGTGGAGCAAACCTAGCCAGTACAGATGCTTAAAAGGAGACATTCCCACTTATGAGGAATACCATTGAAGTCATTCAACAAAGTACGACCACTAGTGTTGCTCGGTTCAGATCAGGTGTATCTCATTACAGCCACGGAGCCAACCCGCAGTGGATCCAATGGTGGACCTATAGCCATCCACACTGCATTAGGATGGGCCCTACAAGGGGCAGTGAGGTGCGGGACGGACCAAACATCAGTGCAGCAGTGTCTTCTTACCTCATTCGCCAGCTCGGATGACCTCCTGTACCGGAAGGTCGAGAGGTTATGGCAACTCGATGTTTTTCATCCGTTCTCGTGAGGACCAGGATGCTATGAACCTCCTGGAGATGAAAACACAACGAGCGGAAGTCGAAGGAGTCCACCTCTATGCAACCCCCCTCCTGCGGAAACTTGGAGCACCCAAGCTCAACAGTTCCGCACATTTAGTCATGGCTCATCTGAGGGCCACAGAGAAGCGACTCAGAAAGGACCTAGAGAGAGCAGCGATCTGCTCGGCCGAGATCAACAAACTCATCAATGCTGGGTATGTCAAGAAGGAGGTGGAACAATCTGCAGAAGCGTGGTATCTTCCCCACCATCTTGTGTACCACAATAACAAATCACGCCTGGTCTTCAACTGTTCATTCATGCACCAAAATGTCTCCCTGAACGAGCAACTCTTACCTGGGCCTACGCTGGGTCCATCGCTGGTAGGTTCTTATCCGATTCAGGCAACATCAGATTGCAGTGAGCGGTGACATTCGTGCAATGTTTCACCAAATCCGTCTGCTGCCTGAAGACAGACCACTCCTTCGGTTCATCTGGAGAGACATGCGCTGCAACGACCCACCAGATGTGTACAAATGGCAAGTGCTACCATTTGGCACAACAAGCAGCCCGTGCTGCGCTATCTTCGCCGTGCAACAGCATGCTCGTAACCATCAAGACAGCCATCCTGAAGTGCTACAGTCGGTGCAGCAGAGTTTCTATGTCGACAACTGTCTCGAAAGTTTCTCCACCATATCTGCAGCCAAGCAAAGAGTCGACCAGCTGCGCACCTTACTGGTAGAAGGAGGATTCGACCTCAGACAGTGGGCCAGTAATCAACCAACAGTGGTAGCCCACCTTCCCACTGATGCCAGATCTTCAGCTACCGAACAGTGGCTGAGCCAGAACCGTACAGACCCACTTGAACCCACCGTAGGTCTGAGATGGAACTGTGCTGCTGACACCCTCAGCTACCAGTACTGGATCACTGAGCATTCTGCACTGACAATGAGGATGGCCTATCAAGTGCTGGCCAGTCAATATGACCCTCTAGGGTTCATGGTGCCATTCACAACTCGAGCTAAAGTGCTTATCCAGCAGCTTTGGTCTAAACAAAGGGGCTGGGATGATCCTGATCTACCTCCTGCCATCCGAGAAGCATGGGAAACCTGGGAGAGCGAGCTGAAACACCTTGACAGTGTATCCATCCTCCGCTGTTACTCACCACTTCCTGCCGAGGGTACAGATACAAAGTATGATCTCCATATCTTTTGTGATGCTTCAGAGCGAGCATACGGAGCAGTAGCTTACCTGACGGTTAATACAGGAGACACCATCCACACCTCCTTCGTGATGGCTAGGTCTAGGGTTGCTCCCAAACGGCAACAGTCCATACCCCGCCTAGAGCTCTGCGCGGCACTAGCCGGAGCTCAATTGTCCAAGCTCATAGAGACTGAGATGACGCTCCCTATCCAACAAACAGTGCTGTGGTCCGACTCCACTACAGTATTGGAGTGGCTTCAATCAGACTCCTGTCATTACAAGGTGTTCGTCGGAACTCGTGTGTTGGAGATCCAAGAGTTAACTGACCGACAGGCTTGGCGATACATTGACAGTCCAAACAATCCGGCAGACGATATAACAAGAGGAAAATCACTGTTAGAGTTAGCAGGACCTGGTCGCTGGAGTCAAGGGCCCCCACTCCTTAAACAGAGTGCAGAACACTGGCCAAAGAAACCCGAGCAAACTTCAACAGTGGGTTCATCCGAATTGAAAGGTATCACCTTCTGCTGCTTCACAGCTGTGGAGCTCAATAGCAACATCCCTGATGCTACACAATACGGCTCATGGAGAGAACTGGTGGAAGCAGCGCGACAGGTTCATGGGGCAGCAGCAATGGATCCAGCGCACGACCAGCTCATTAGTCATCGAGATGCAGAGGTCTTGCTGCTGAGAGGATGTCGCTGCCCTCAAGGCACAGAAACCAGTGTCAAATCAGTCAACTGCTCAGCCTTGCTCCAGAGTGGGACGTTACAACAGGCCTCATCCACGTGGGAGGGAGGCTGCGCAGATTGCAGAATCCAAGCATTGAAGAGATTCACCCAATTGGGCTTGACCCAAGGCATCCAGCGGTGAAACGTCTCATCAAAGACATGGATGAATGTCTACTGCATCCAGGCACAGAAAGGGTCTATGCTGAATTACGGAGACAGTATTGGATCTTGCGAGGACGGCAAGCTATTCGACACCATCAACTCAACTGCACCTTTCAGCGCTGGAGGGCTCAGCCAAAGGTGCCGCGGATGGCAGATCTGCCCCCACAGCGTCTCATACTTCTCTGTCCACCGTTCTACTCAGCTGGCGTTGACTGTTTCGGGCCTTACCTGGTGAAGATGGGTAGGAAGACAGAGAAGCGCTGGGGTGTGATCTTCAAGTGCCTCATGACTCGAGCGGTGCACATAGAGCTCCTGAACTCTATGGATGTGGACGCCTTCCTCCTTGCTCTTCGTTGTTTCATTGCCAGGCAGGGTCGACCAAAGGAAGTGCTATCAGACTGTGGTACCAACTTCCGTGGTGCTGAGCGGGAGCTCAGGGAAGCTTTTGCAGCCATGGAACCACAAAAGATGAAAGATCAACTGACAGCATACCAGATTGACTTCAAGTTCAACCCGCCGAACGCCCCCCACTTCGGTGGTGTATGGGAGAGAGAGGTACATTCTATCAAATCTGGCCTCCAAGTTGCAGTGGGCAGTCAATCTGTTTCTGAAGATGTCCTGTATACAGTTCTGGTGGAAGTAGAGGGGATCTTAAACTCGAAACCACTGGGATATGTGTCAGCTGATGTAGCTGACCTGGACCCTATCACTCCAAATGTTCTTCTGATGGGGCGGCGGGATGCAGCTTTGCCTCAGGTAGTCTACAGTCCCGCAGGCATGGGTCAACGTAGATGGCGACACTGCCAAACACTAGTTGATCAGTTTTGGCTTCAGTTCACAAGGAGCTATTTGCCAAATCTGAATGTGTACATGTAACTTACTTTTGTGAAGGCATTGTGTCATTCTTGACGTATATTTACACTCCTTAAAATGTTCGTTTTCACTTGTTAGCATAATCACAAGTTAGCACGTTTAAGCTAACTGAGCATTCATGAGTGTTACATGATTGATACTGATATGAATATTTTGCATTTTACGTTTACATATTTACATTCATTTACAAGTGTTTATTTACTGATGTATCAGTCCTTTATTTCTTTGTTTGTTTACAGAAACTGCGTTGCATGCATTGCACTGTATCACTAAATCATCAATGGGCAGTAAACAACGTGAACTCCACTGATGACTCGTGTGCTTTCTGGCAGAAGCCCTGTAGCGGTCAATTAGCTCAGAAATCAGCATCAGAGGTCAGAATCCCCCAACAATGGCTGCATCAATATTTGTGGCAGGGGCTTGCACAAGACTATTTATTTCTGAACCTCCTGTAAAGGGACCTTTTGTCATCTGCCAGCTTCCCGGCCGAAGCGTTGGCAAAGTTTGCTGCGGCCTAGAAAGACATGAAGAAGACAGGGTTGTTTAGCAACAACAAAAATGCACTGCACTGATCGGCCATTTAAAGAACAAGAATTTAATAATAATAATCATTTACTAAATAAATTAGTTTAAAGCTTAACTAGTTTATGTACATACTCTATTAGTTGGTGGAGTGTTAACAAATTTCTTAAATACAGTGATTTCATCAACCAGTTACATAATATAGTCATACCATTCTGTGGTAGGGCTTGCTTCCGCTGCCTCACACTAAGGTAAAGGCCCTCAGTTGACTGAGGGCTTGTGTGTGTGGTGTCTTCAGTGCTATCAGATGTATTGAATGTATCTTAATTATGCGTGTAGAAATAATAGTGATAGAAATAACACAACACACAACAGTTTCAATGTCTGAATTGGTCTTACAGATCAAAACCCTTAAGCCAACTTGATTGTACAACTTGGTATGGATGCTTCCTGCAATCAATCAATCAACCAATCAATCAATCAATCAATCAATCAATCAATCAATCAACTTTATTTGTATAAGCACTTTTCATACAATAAATGTAACACAGTGTGCTTCATATAAAAACATAAAACAGGCAAGTACCCTCCAATCACTATAACATCTAATGGTGACATGTTGGCTGGTGGCAGGTAATGTCACCATCTGTTTTAATCCATAGATTTAATCCACAGAATTCAGTCAGTCAATAGTGTTGGAAAAGGATATGTTTGTTTTCTGTTATTTGGTCATACTTACCATCAGCTGCCTATTCCTCCATCTGAGGTCCACTGTGACAGTCTCATCTGAGCACTTTGCAGCTGTGGTTGAGTTATTAACCTTGCAGTCTCATCAGTGAGTCTCTAACAGGTCTGATAAGAGTGTTACAAAATAGTTTGAACATAAACTTTGTATGACTGACAACAGGCCAAGTGTACCTGAAGCTATTAATAAGAGCCACATGAGACTTACCTTCACATGTCACTGAGAAAGGGTTTCATATTGGTCAGCTCCTGGAGATCAGGAAGGACACTGGCAGCTTTCACCAGATATGGCCAGTACTTGCAGGCCACATCTGGCGGCTGTGGCTCAGAGCAGGGTCGTCCACTAATCAGAGAAGATCGGTGGTTCGATCCCGATTCGATCCCCTCAGTCTGCATGTCAAAGTGTCCTTGGGCAAGATACTGAACCCCAAATTGCTCACGAGCTGTGCCAGGCCGGTGTGTGAATGTGTGTGAATGGTTGGATTCCTCAGCCCCAGTGAGCACTTGGCACCTTGCATGGCGGCCAATGCCATCCAGTGTGAATGTGTGTGAATGGGTGAATGAGATATGTCATAGCAAAGCGCTTTAGTGGTGGGAAGACTAGAAAGCGCTATAAGTACAGTCCATTTACCATTTACCATAACTCACTGATTTCAACCGATCTTCAAGCCGTTTGATTTAATATAAATGTCAGACATACATTTGTGATACAATGTAGATTGATTCTTTATATATATATATATATATATATATATAAAATTATAATTTATAATTTATAATATATAAATATATAATATATAATTTATAATATATAAAATTATTTTTTAAATTTATATCATACATGAGTCATTCCATGAGAATGTTTAGAATTGGACATTTTTTACCAAAATGTATTATTTGTATGTATATCCCACATCATTACAGACATATTTAACTATCAGAAAAAAACATTTTCCCATCTCAGGCATTAGTTTTCTTTTATTATTGGTCATTATTTCAAGATGTGATCTCTGTAACTGTTCAACCCTGTTATGTACACTATGGAAGCTCTCTGAATATGATCATAAAATGTATTTGTAAAGAAAGCAATATTTATATGTTGATCAGATGTCCCCCACACTAATTCAATAATTATAATAGAAAAAGCACATAAAATCTCACACTTTCGTTTAACTGAAGAATTGTAATCGAAATGATGATGATAGCTTATGATAGCTCTCAATATTTTAGACAGAAGTCAACAAACAAAAAAAATATTTTTAAAAATAATGAATGAAAATGTATGTGTGAAGGGACTAGTGTAATGGGGTTGAAGATGGTAAGTCTCAAATTCACTGTATAGGACTTTCTATTAGCATTATATTTCATTATGTAACCATAACAATGACAACAGATATGAATTGCAGTTGAATTGAGTTTTATTAACCTAAAGTAAAAGCAACCACAACAACATATTAACAACTAACAACAGCCAAACATTGTAAAGTGAACTGTTCAAATGTCTCATAGAGAGAGAGAGAGAGAGAGAGAGAGAGAGAGAGAGAGTGTATGTGTGTGTATGCATGTATATATTCAACTAAATGCAAATTCATCCAATGTTGTTTTGGCATTTTTGTGATGTTACTGTGCAATAGTTTCAGATGATAAAATGGAAGTTTTTTTTAAAATTTTTTTAAATTATTATTATTATTATTATTAATTGAGTGTGTGTCCGGGCATAGGAGCCAAACCTCATCTGGTCAAATATACTTTAAAAGCCTCATGAGAAGTGTACTAAAAGGCACTTTGTGTCATAGTCTAGTGGCGCCTCCTCCTCATTTCTTGTTGTTCCACTGTTTTCCCCTCCCCTTCTGTGTCTTGTTTGTCTTCTCTCTCTGGGAGTGGCCATCATCAGCTGCCAATCTGACTCTGCAACCTGCAACCAATCCACTACTCAACTCTAGCAGCATATCTACCCCGGCTCTACATCAAGTCTTCGCCAGATTGTTGTTTCGCCTACAGTGGTAGTTATGGTCAGGCCTCTTTGAAGATTGTTTCAGCTCTGTGATTTTGCCACTTTGTCTTTCTTTGCTCTTAACCAGTCTCTTTGTGCTCAGGACAATTGCATGCTCTCTCCACCAACTTCTCCCCAGCCGGCCCAGATTGCCTGCCCTCTGCCATCTCGTGATTCCCCTGCTTCAGCTCCGCCATTTCCTCCTCGTCGGCCATTCCCAGCTCCCGTCCTCTATTCAATAAACCCCTGTTTGAAACTCTTCCAAGTCTACTTTTGGGTCTGTTCTGCAGCAACCTAACACTTTGTCCTTGTGCCTCACATACATTTAAACTTGTGAACTGATAGTAATAACAATAATAATCAAACAGTCAAACGATTTCAAAGTGTCTGTCTGTATCAGTGGCTGTGTCTCAGTGTGTGTGCAAGTGTGTTCCTGTGTCGGTGTGTCTGTACAGTATGTTTGTGCATGCATGCCTCATGTTTCACTGAATTCATCTTGTGAGTCAGTTCCACACCTCCTTCAAGACTTCCACATGAAGCTTTGTCACCGGCTGTGGGGTGGAATGAGTTCAAGGACATCATCAAACAGGTAACAGAGGATATTATCTTGATGAGGCCAGAAGAATTCATTTGACCCAACACGATACATGTGTTTGACCTGGACATGTGTTTCCTGTATCTTTAGAATGATGCCTGGGTACTAATCATTATCTTAGAATACACCATTTCCCAATCAGCTCTGGGCTTTCCCACTGGATTTCCTTTTCTGGATTGTGTACACATGCAGCTTACATCACAAACCATCAGTTCTCCTAGAGCCAGACTGATGACCTGGTGAATTCTCATGGTTCCCGGAACAGCTGGTATCAGCTTTGGCATTTCCTCCATTGCTTCCTCAACATCTTCACATTTCACAAAGAACAGGTTCACAGTTGTGTTTGTTTCAATCAATGCCCTAAATAACTCTTCTGCATCTGGGATGTCAGGACCCTTTGCCACCATTATGTCAGCTGCTCTATTTAAGACCCCCCAATACACTTTTTTCAACATGGCCGCAGCAGACCTGCTGTGAGTGTGAGCTGCAGCCTAAGTCAGCCTCATTATGTAAAGGACAATGCCCGCCAAGGTGTCCGTTGCTTCCGCGAAGTCCATTCATTTCTGTTAATGGACACCTCGAAGGGCATTATCCCACTTACGAAAGAAAGAAATATTTTATCAATTAATAATACTTGTATTAAATGTGTTGTAATAAATGTGTTTTAGAGTTAATTCGTGAGGGTTTTTTTTATTCATTTTTTTTATTTTTACAAGTCAAGCGGACTATTTAATATCTCCCGTATGCAGGTGTTGCCAGGCAACGTGGCCATAGCGACCCGACCGCAGCAGTTGATCAGTGATGGGAAGTGAGATGATGGCTTGACCTTATTGTTATGTGATACAAACATTTCAGAAGGCCAGTGCACTACTTACTGCTTCTGTATGTGTCCAGAGGATGATGCAATATTTTGTTTCAAAGAATCAAAGTTCACAGATAGTTTCCAAAGTTTTTATTACAGCAAATATTGCCAACCATTCACTCTGATCATCACGTGTTGAAAGGAAAGCAAGCAAGTAGCCTATATGCAAGACAGAAATGGTTTTGATCACGATAGCAAAACAAACTATTTACAGAACAAGTTTTGCAACAATGAATACAACACATGCAATTATGAAGTAAAATGTAATAAACAAGAGTTTTCATACTCAACATAACTATCTTTTTTTAACTTTTATTTTTTTTTTAGGATCAGTGTGATTTTTTTATGGTTTTTTTTATTATTTTTTTTTTTTTTTATTTCCAAACCAGGTGTGTGTGTGTTTGTGTGACTGTGTGTGTGTGTGTGTGTGAGAGAGAGAGTGAGTAAAAGAGAGACGAAGACAGAGAGAGTGAGTGTGTGTGTGTGTAGCTTAATTTGTAATATTATTTATACC
This sequence comes from Protonibea diacanthus, assembly GCA_028641955.1. Classification (NCBI taxonomy): domain Eukaryota; kingdom Metazoa; phylum Chordata; class Actinopteri; family Sciaenidae; genus Protonibea; species Protonibea diacanthus. The sequence goes on along the minus strand of CM053978.1, from coordinate 24,571,500 downwards.
ACTACTACAAAGTCAAAAAAAAAAAACTGGTTAGAGCCAGCTGACGGTTTAAAAAAAAACAAAAAAAAACTCTGACGACCGGCAGAGAGAGGGAGAGGGAAAGAGTGTGTGTGTGTGTGTGTGTGTGTAAAGAAAAAAAAATCTCCAACAGGCAGGGAAGCAATGCGAGTAGCATTCTACCAAGCACTACGTCTGAACAAACCCATGTTTACCAGAACTCTACTGGTTAATAAGTAAGTACAAACCAAAGTAAAAACAAACCTGAAGCTGGAGAAACGCTAAACATTAACGAAAAAAACGTTAACGAACCTGACTGACTGAGGAGAGACAGAACTGTTCTGTGTGTGAGTGAGCAGAGCGGGACACAGCAACTCAATACATCAATACATCACCATTACAATATGTGTGTAGGGGAGGGGCGCAGTGAGGGCCGCTGTGACTAGCGCAGACACAGTACGCTACCCGACAGTCCCGGCCCTAACCAATTTGGCGCCCTAGGCAAGATTTAAGGTGGTGCCCCCCTTGTATCGCAGCACTGCCAATTTACAAACACACAAGAAACTGAATAGCTTTGCCTTCATTTATTTTATTTTTACAAAACAAGTTGCCCAATCAAAACAGTAAACACGAAGATAATGAAATAAAAATACAAATAAATAAATAAAAACAAAAATAGGTAATGTACAAAAATACTGTATAGTAATTTTGTACATTTTATATATATATTTAATATATATATATTTAAATAGCCTACACAGAGTATAAGATTTAACAAAATAAAAACTATAAACAAGAGGTGGAGGAGACAGGAGGATCGCTTGATGTTGCTGAAGTGGATATAACTGGTGACCCTCCAAGACTGGCAGAGGTGAGATTCAGATATCTGAAGAGAGGAGAGGAGTGTGTGAAACCACTGGGTGTTACAGAAAATTGAAAAGCTAAATGAGACATGATTTTGATCTTATTATCATCACAGTGAACTGCTGATTAGCAGAATGCAAATAAGTAGCAAACTGTAGTATAACATGGGAATGCTAAGTATTAACATTAATGATGTGCACTTTAACACTGATGTAAAGTTTAACACTATAAACACAGACAAGATGAACTGTCACACAACAAACAACCAGCCTTACAACTTTGATATATGAAGGGGTGGAAAATGAAAAACATTTGATTGACTATTACAAGCAGAGCAAACGTTAGCTGACCACATGTCAATAAAAATGTAGACAGATGTAAACACCTGCTGAACAGATCTACTCTTTCCAAATGAGCCTGAGAAATGTAAGGTGTGAGTAGTTACCTACATTACTATTGTCCATAGTTGTTAGGCATGCACTGACATTAAAACAAGCTAACGCTATTTATTGATTATCAAACTGTGTCAGTCTTAAAGTTACTATCGCTCTGCAAGAGACAAATAAATACATCATCTTTACTGTACCTCCGTCTTTGTCTCGTTTTTCCTCCTCTTCTTTTCTTTCCTTCCTTCCCCAGCACCGGAGAGTTTTTGTCGTTTTCACATAATTATTGTCAATAACGAGGTGACGTCAGAAAACTGAGAGCAGGTACAGTCTAATTAGTCAGGGGAGGAGGGGGGGCTTAGGAAAGCATTATTGTTATTATTATTTAATAGGCTTTGCTATTCAGTTAAATTAACGTGGGCTTGTTTTTTCATATCAACAAATAATAGTACCAACGAGTTTTAGTAGATGTGAAATGTGAAAGTTACTCTTTTTTTTCTTCCCCCATTTGTGGCGCCCCCTGGATGGACGACGCCCTTAGCATTTGCCTATGCTGCCTATGCCACGGCTAGCACTGCTACCCGATGAGGATTTTCATTCAATCCGAGCACAGATATTGACTCGTATCACTCATATAATACTCATACTCGGCAAAAGTGCTTTATCTGTACCTACTCTATTCAACTCTATTTGATAGCGACATTGGCATGTCCATCGTCGTGGCATTTAATGGATGGAGATTTAATGTTTGTGGCTCGCTAAGACCACTGCTTGGGACATTGGGAGATGACAAAATGTTGCTCCATTCTTGTCTGTCTTGTACTGACGGAGCCCAGTAAGCCTGCAGGCTGCTCTCACAACGATGCCCTGTCACCAACATGATCCGTCGAGTTTCCAGCCCGGCGTCAGAGAGACGACCGATAGCTGTGCTTTGGAGGCTGTGGTTGGTGTAAACCCATGACAGACCTGAAAGAAACGATAATAAACACACTTAGGCTATATTAACAGGACAGAAGAGGGGTTATACAGCTACATTAAGTTACAGTACAGCTAGTGTACACCTCTTCGCTGATTTTTTTCAGCATGTTCCCCATGTAGTGGACACTCATCGGCTCCCTGGAGTACCACACATCAGATGCCACAGTGATGGAGTGCTTTGGGTGGAGATGAAATGATCTGGTGGACACTTGGAGATGTACTTTTAAACTTTTTACTGGACACAGAGGATCCCCAGGCCTGGTGAACATGAACCCTTGTAGGATTTCCTTGTGTTGGTGGTTCGGATCGGGAGACAGCACAGATGAACATCTGATTCTTTGAAGATCCGACTCAGTGATGCGAGGATGGTGGAAGCTGGTCCTTCCCACTCTTTCTGTAACGCCTCCTTGTGTCACTTCTCCTTTTTCTTTTAATATTCTCTTCTCTCTTTTTCTTCTGCTGAATCCCAGTCTTCAAATGTCAATCTTACCAAATAAAAGAAATGATAAAATCACTCATGTTTTGTCTGTCTTGCTGTTGTGATGAATAAACTGAAACAACGTTGAGTTGCCATTGTTACCATCTAGTGTTTGAGCCAGCGCAATAATTTAGAACTATCATCAGGCAATTTGACAGGAACGTCTTTCCAACGTGTAAATTAACACTTTTTAACTTACACCCTCCAGCCAGTCAGAATCGAGTATTCACCCAGACCATGGTATAATAAATTATTAAGTCCTTATCTTGAAGCCTATCATTTGGACATTATAACTACTTATATTTAAATAGTCAAAGTTAATCCAGCAGCTGCATCATCTATTGCTTTGATTCGAAAAGACATAACTCTTTCTGAACAATAGACCACGCCGTCTCCAACCAAACAATTTGGGAGGCCATTCAAGAAATGAAAAAGAATATGCTTTCTCATTTTGACTCCAAAATGGATACACTGCAAACAGGTCTTAACACCATACAAAATCACATGTCAACGATTGCAGATCATGTTACGGATTTAGAGCAGCGTGCCAGTGCAAATGAGGATACTTTGTCTGACCTGAGAAGGCTCGCTTCAACACTTGAGGATAACTTCTATCTTATGGAGAAGATCGAGGACCTGGAAAATAGAAATCGATCCCATAACCTGCGTTTTCTGCATGTTCCAGAGCAAACCAAGTAAGTGATCTGAACATTAAATACTCCTTCCTGTATCTTGCCACACTGAAAACTACAATCAGCGGTAAATCCAGATTGGTTCATTGCCCTGACGAAGTTGAGATATTTCTCAGAGATGGCATGTCATCGCCATAACTCCCTGGGTTAGATCTTCTTCTGATGTCTCTTCTTCCTCTTCACATCGTAATGATCTTTTTGTTTGGTAATTGATAAAGCATCTTATTCATTATCAAGACAGTTGTCTTGCTGCCGGGTGCCTGTTACCATAGTGATTTTTGTTTGGGTGCTGGGCGCTAGTCAGCTGATTTTGTTTTTGTTGTTCCCTGCCGTGTGTGTCGCAATGAACTGTCGTATAACTCCGTTGTTAATATTTACAGGCGGAAGAAGGTTCTGTCTAAAATGCTGGTATTAATTTTGGTTTGATTAGTTTCAGGAAATTAGTCCATGAAAAGAATTTTTTAAGGCCTAATAATAATAATGATAATAATAATGATAATGATAATGATAATAATAATAATAATAATAATATAAGTATGCAAAGTGAGAAACTCTGATTTTGCTCTTCTTATGATTATTGAAATCCTTTAAACTATTCTCACAACCTCTGTTAATTGGCAGACTAGGTAAAGCTTACTTTGTCTCTGTCTAAGAGACTTGTTACTCTGTGTTGTTTGTGTTATATAGGTGTAAATGTGTTTGTTAGAGGAGGAGGAGTGGTTACATATTTTTCATCTCACTTATGCTCAGAACTTGCTTTACCAACAGTTACACCCCTGCATTTTGAATGTCTTTGTGTCAAATTAATTTTTCAGAAACAAACAAAAACAAACATCTAACCATAGGTAATATCTACAGACTCCCAAATGCTCCGTCATCTCTCTACCATTAACTCCTTTGACCATCCAGGAAATTTAATTGATTGATTGATTGATTGTACTTGGCAATTTTAATAAAAATTGGTTGGAATGTGCATCCCTCAAAGATAAAAATGCATTTAGCAGCATAAACCTTACTCAAATTATCACTGAACTAACAAGAGTGGACAGAACATCCTCAACTCTCTTAGACTGGATACTTACCCATACCCATCCTGATTGAATTATTAGATCAGGGGTATTACCTGACAGCTTAAGTGACCACTCAATTATTTTCTGCGTTTGGAAAATTAAAGTTCCTCGTCTTTCACCAAAGTGTACAAAAGTACGAAAAATAAAAAAATATCCATGTTGAACAATTTATTGAAGATGTAATTGCTATAGAATGGGATAGACTTCATCTTATACCCTTTGTTAATGACGCTTGGGATTATTTTTATACAGAATTTAATAATGTTATTGACAAACGCCCCCTGGATGACAAGGAAAGTTAAAGGCAGACACTTAGCATGGATAAATGCTGACTTATTGGGTTTATTTAAACTAACATTACAAATGACATAATGTCCTCTTTAGACAACAATATGCTCACTGGTGCAGTTTTTATAGATCTTACCAAGGCTTTCGACATGGTCAACCACTATCTCCTCCTCGATAAGCTCCATGCCATAGGATTCTCTGAAAGCTCACTGCTTTGGTTCAACTCCTACTTCCACCACAATGGAATATGTGTTTATCTTTATGGCACACAGTCAGACTTCATGTTAATGGAAAAGGGTACTGTGTCCCTCAAGGTTCCTCATTAGGTCCACTATTGTTCAGCATCTTTATTAAAAATAAAATAAAAAAAATAAATAAAATCTGGTGCTCCTTTTCCACCTTGAGGGATACAGTACCCTGGACAGAAGAATCCTCTTCTCTCCAGATCTGTAGTGAAAAGGTAGAAGTTGCCTCATTGTTTGTATTGAGTACAGGGTCTGTTGCTTAAAAAGTGAAGCACAGACACTTGCGGATGTTGGGCTTGAAGGTAATCCAGCACAGGATTTAGGTGCTGCCATATTGCTAGAGGGCCTTTATGTCTACTGGGGCAGATGGTGCTAAAGCACATGGACTGTGGGTGTCCGCCAACATACATCACACCTGTATGAAGGGTGGTCTGCTGATGTGAAACCTCAAAGTGGACCATCTGAACTTGAGAACTGTATTTACAGCTGAAGTTTTTTGACATGTATCAACAAGTCAACAAGTATCAAAGACTCTTCCCCTGACATGCTCTTCTTCAGCTCACGGCAGAAGGCATACTGCTGCTTGATGTTAAAGTGATGCATTTTAAATCTTTACATACTGTAGCTGTGGAAGAGCTCAGTGGGGTCCTCTTGTGTGCTTTCCACAGATTTCTTGACTGTCACCTTGACAGTTGCCTTTTCTCCCTTTTGTCTGTTTTTGTCTATCTCCTTCTTCTCTGTTACCCACTGGGTAAACGCTGTGTTTGAGGTGCTGTTGTACACACTTGTGATGTGGACAGTTTTGTCCTTGCAATGGACACGCTCCATTCATGCAAGTTTTGCTAGATGAGTTGCACCAAACCAAAAAAATGTTGATTGAATACAATAACAATTAATGTAAATAATTGGATAACTTAACAACCAATGTATATTAAGATCTCAACCCTGTCACAATCTCACAACCCTGTGCCAGTAAAACACATAACAGGGTTGTGTGTGACAGGGTTGAGATTTTTGCTCAAAATGACCGCTGTTCAATGTACATGCATGGCATGGCATGCATGAGATTCAGAATTAGTATAGATTCTTCAAATAACAAAAACCTTTTTCATTTCATTTTTTAACCTTTTTCAATAGTTTTCTATCTTTTTTTCATGTAACAGTGTTGAGTCATTTTACGACCACAATATCACAAGATGAATGACCAAAATAAAGGAAAAGAAGGGAGCATGTTAAAGTTGATATCAAAATTTATTTATTTACTTTTTTAATAGTTGTATTTTGGTATTTTCAAAGTATGCTTTCATTGAGGCCATGGGGGACATGACGAAATAGGTGGTGTCAACTGAAAAAACTTTATTATTTCTCATATGATACATTTCAATGTATATGTAAAGCTGTTTTAATTTAAATTTTGGTAACCCAATAGATGAAATACACCTAAAGAGGTGAGAGGGAAATTGTGCTATTTTCATGGAATGACTCACATATTTATATCATCTTTTTCCTCCTCCTTCTCCTCTTCCTTCTCTTCTTCTTTGTCATCCTCCTCCCCTCCTTATCCTAAGCCTCAATCAACATTTGTTGTACTTTGGGTCAAAGGCATACTGATGAATTTCTGATGATGTACTGATGCATTTCTATATTATTTAGACAAAGATTTCAGGTATTTTAGGACAACTCAATCATGCGTTGTTGTTTTTTTTTTTTAATAATATGTCTTCTCTTTTTAATATATAATATTTTATTATCATTTAGTGGGCACTGCATTGTGTTAGTGAAATATTAAGATTATATGAGAATTTGTCATGACACTAACTTTGCAAAGATGGTAGGTAAATTAAGTGAGTCTGCCAAAGCTGCCTACTAAATTTACATATTTAGACTGGATCACAGAGCAGACATTATACAGTAATGATAATGATTACTGATGCCAGGTGTAAATGCAAAGCCCCCATAATTAGATGTTACATCCAGGTAATGTATCGTATAGTTTGCATGTTAACACCAGATGAAAATCTGCAACCTGCCTCAAAACGCACAAACATACAGGAACTAAAACTCATCGGAACAGCAGTAGCACCAGAATGTGTTAGTCAGAGCAATCTCTAAGACAGGAGAAGATATTTGCCATTACCTTTGAAAATGTAAACAATTTAACATGAGGTAAGCTTCTGGGTTTGACGTGTGCCTCTGTCAGGTCTTGATATCCCCTGCCTGTTGAATCTCTCAGTTTGCTCTAGTGCAGTAACAATGCTTTTCCAGGCACTGACGACAGTCACGTTAAAATGCTCACTGGGGTTTTAAAGCCAGCTAGTTTGGAGGGGGGAAAAAAGCTAAATCAGTCTTCAGATGATTAACTACCATTTTCAGCTGCAGTGGACTGAGTAATGTGCACCAGGGGAAAAAAAACTTGTGTTAAAATCCCCTTTCTCCACCTAAAAGAGACTAACATCACCAAGACAGTGCGTGATGTGAGTGGGTATTGTTTAGCCAGCTGTATGTTTGCTATATAGAAAATGATGTTGCTAATGGAATGCATGGAGTGGTTTATAACCATGTTCAGAAATGAAGGGGTTAAAATGATGAACGAGCCAGGGCGCAATTATTAGGTGGCGATGACCTATCAATGATGTTGGTCAACGGAATTGACATTCTATGTCAAAGGAGTACTTTCCATTACATCACCACTGCTGCTTTAACTGATTACCATCAAGCACGGTCAAGCCTTTTTTTCCCCCACAAACACTGCTTCTCCATTAGGACTGCGTAATGCTTCAGGGTCCGCCTTTTGTAGTCACGTGTATCACCAGCGCACATTTGTCATGCAGAGTGCACCATAAGCCTAGTGTTCAGGCATTATCCTGCGAGCTGTGGCGTGCATTAGGATAACTGGTATTCCGTAAATATTAGTCTTGCAACACATTTTCAGCTTGAGTGACTCTGTTCATATTAAGAGGTGACAAACAGATGGGATGTGCAAGCTACAAAAAGAGGCAGGCTTAGGGCTGTCAAATCAATTCTGCAAGAAGTTGTAATGCTGCCTATGCTAAGCGATCCCTTAATTAAATACAAAGACTGATGCAGCTCCATCTTTTCAGCGTCGAGTATCTGAGGAAAAGAATCCACAGTTCAAAAGGCTCCTTATTATCACCAGTAAGTAAGCTGTGTTGGATGATTGAAATCGAATTTCACTCAATCAACAATTCAAAATTGCTTTTGTCGGTGAATCAGCATAAAAATTGTTTCTGATTGATGCATTGTTGAAGCTGTAGAATTTTATAGTGTTGACTACTTGAATCCCAAGTAAAAATGCTAATGAGAACTGCTTACTTTTCTAACACAGCATACTTATCAGAGGAGGGGAAATAAAGTGCAATGACAAAATATATAAAGTACAATCAAAGCATATGTAGCACAAAAGAAATTAAACCAACTTTAGACACAAAGAAATCTATAAAAAAAAATATCTGTCTGAAAGCAGAAGCAACAGATGGATGTGATAGCATGACAAAACACCATTATGCAACAACAAAACAGCCATTAGTCAGAAAGGCAATAATCTATAAAAATATGTTTTGAAGCATTTTTAAACAGAGAAAAGTGCCAGCAGACTGAATACTAAATACAAAGTTCCAAAGCCAGCACAGTCAAACCTCCATCAGCCTATGACTTTAACCTGGACTCTGTCACAGCCAGAAGACTTAAACCACTGGATCTGAGAAGCCTTTTAAGACAGGGGGGTGTCAGAAAAGTTCACTGAAATAATCCATTCCAAGGCCATGTAAAGTCTAGAATGTAATTTTAAAGCGGATTCAGAAAGAAATTGGCAAGTACTGCAAAGAAGTTGAGGTGATGGTGGGGAAAAATCTCTTCAGTCAGTATCCTGGCTGCAGAATTCTGCTGAAATTGGAAGAAGAGCTCCAGCTAGAGTATTGAATCAGGTAAACAAAGAGTTTTGAGGTTCAGGAAGAAAAATGTAAATTTTTATTTTATCAATACTGCTAGAGGTTGCTGATGTTGAAATATCCTTAAATTTGGTAAGACATGACTGGAATAAGGGGAGCAAGCAGTGGCTTTGTTTGTGTAGAAAGGTAGAGAGGGTCTGATTGGGTCTTCAGGCGCTGCAGCGAATTGCTGCAGGGTGGTGCTGCAGTGTGTGGGGGTGTGTGCTTATTTGTGCTGAATGCAACTGCTGCGAAACAATCAGGAAATAACTTTTTATTTCGCTGATTAACCGGCTTTATTGACGCCGGCGCTCCCTCACACTCATTCGCAATCTACTGTATGTCTCCTGACCAGTGCTGACTCTCTCCATCTCTCTCTCAAACCAAAGGAAGCTTCTTGGTGTCACTATTTTGCAATGTAAATTGCAAGCCAGACATAGATTTTGAAGCTGAGTGCATGAAATTGAAAAACAGAGAAAACAAATCAGAAAAAAAAAACAGTTTTCAATGGGACTAATTCTTTAATATAATCAAGGAGGTTATCTTATATTTCCAGCACTCTGTTCTGAGGACTTTGTTCCGGTTAGACGTGTTAAAAAAAAGTTCTTCCTTCATGTGTATGTTTCATTCTCTCAAGTGTCTCAATCGAAAACTTTAACCCTTTCACAGCCTGGCTATCGGAAACCAAATCTACAGTATTGGATAAACATGATTGAAAACTGATTAAAATCATACTCAGTGTGTGCACCTACTGAACTGTAAGCTGTATACAATGGTGTTATTATATTTCCCCGAAAATTGTTTGAACTAATGCAAATTATTGTATATAAATGCAATTAGCAAACGGTTGGAATTATGGATAGTGTTTGTTCCAGAAGTCAGACTCACAAATGAACATTCAAGGTTCAGTTGTGATTATACAATACAGGACTGCACCATGAAATGCAGCGTATGTATGTCACCTTCCAATTTTAACAAAACAATAAAATAGGTAATACAAATATAAAAAGTAGCATTAAAGGAACAGAGAAACACAAAAAACCTTTTAACACATGGATTAAAGTTTTTTTTTTGACTTTTAGATTATTCCATTATGCATGAACTTTAAATAAAAAGTGAATAAAAAGTGAATAAAGTAAATACAAAAGTTTTAAGCCAGGCTAAAAATATGACACACACACAAAAAAATAATTACATGTGGGGGTCGCTCTTCTGTTTGTCACTCATCCAAGGGCTCCTTGTGCCTGAATGTTTTATCAATCATAAACACATATAGGCTAATGACCCAGCATATAAATAGGTTAATAAGGTGATATAAAAGGTGAGTAAAGTAAATATAAAAGTTATTATAAGCCAGGCTTAAAACGTGACACATGTGGGGGTCTCTGTTCTGTTTGTCTCTCGTTCAAGGGTCCTTGGGTTGAAAAAGGTTGAAGACCTCTGGCGTGATACGTGACAAAGGGAACAATTGAGAAATGTAAACTTTTCTCCCTCTTTTCTTTATGTAGTCCACTATATTATGTGGGTTACATGTAGCACCAGGCACATCTTTGTCACATTGCGGCTGCAACAGTGTTTTGGTCCATCCTGCACGACTTCAAATGTATGTGTAAATATGCTTCTACATGTGTAAATGTTCTACATAATTAATTTGTTTATGGGCAATCAACAAGTTCTGTGGTTTGCACATAATGTTATATTTCTTATAAAAAGCAAATTACTATGAAGGAATCATATAAGCCTCACTCTTATACAAATGAACAATATCAGATTCAACCTTTCAGGTTTTAATGGGAGCCATCCAATCAGCCACTATTGTTCACCTGGGACCCCTGCTGATTGCAAAATATATAGATGGCAGAGTATAAAACCTGTGTTCTCAGTTCTATGGACTAGAATGGAGGAAAGAAAACCTTAACATAACATGCATACTTAGAAAAAGCAAGTTATGCCTCCTGAAGTTTCTCTATGCTTCATTTAAGATTAAAAAATGAAATGCACATGGGTGTTCCAGCAAATTGGACACAAATTCCAAATCCAAAGTATATAAGTGGTTGTAAAGCCAGTAACAGGTTGCCTTTCTGACAATCAAATCAAACACCCCCCACTTGAGATTCAGAGATGTAAACATTATTTCATTTCCAACCGGTAGCAGCTTGAAGTGTTTTTTGATTTAATTAGATGGTCACATCACACATAAAACTGACTTCACAAAGGTTTATTTCACTTTGACACTGCTTGTTCTGTTCCTGTTTCCTTCACGTGAAAAACATTTAAAACATCGATTCAGAGTAGCACGCCCATAGTATTATAGAGGTAAATTCTTTATAATGCTTTATAATACTTTCTTGCATTTTCAAAAACAGCCTTTGAATTCAATCACTCCCTTCATTTCCTTTTATAGGGCACAATATTTCCCCTCCGGATTGTGACATGCACGCACTATTAAGTGGCCTCAGCAGTTATTCCTTTAGATAATATAAAACATGGACCTTGTATCCGTGATGTTCACCCACATGAAGAGAAGTTGTGAAGCTTATAGTGACGTGTCTTGGCAGTCCTGCGTCTGTCACCTACTGTCTAATTCAGTGGGCAAAGATGTGGATCGTGGGTAGGATGCAGAATTTACTGTCTCTACTGTAGACTGTATATAAAGATAAATATACCCATGATATGCCCACTCCCATCTTGCACAGGTGAGCTCACTTGTAGCCAGAGTGTGTGCAGTAGTTATCAGAGTTGGAATGACGGGCTGCTTTTTGCCACATAGATAACATTGCTCGTTGTTTTAGCTCCTTTTTTTCTTTTGGTTGGTATTTACACCAGGACTTGTATCAGACTTGGTCATTGGTATCGCCAGATATTCTATATTATATATCTATGTATTATTCTAGACTTTATTTACTTGCTCAGATTTGGCTATTTTCCTGGTGTATGTTCTTCTAAATATGCTTCTACATGTGTAAACATGCTATGAAGTTAATTAGTTTCGCTTTTGTCTGTTTTAACGACCGGCATTTTGTGCGGGGTATTTTATTTTGAAAATCCACCAGATTCTCTTTTCTTTTCCTGTGCCTGGCTTCTGCCTGCTCGAGTTGGTGTGTGTAAATTGACGCGTGTTGCTTACATCAAAAATAGAACAGACGCATAATTCACACGTGGCCAAGCGTAGAGACACTTCTGGGATGCGTCTCAAACAGACCACGGCAGAGCTGGTGGGGTTTGATGCGTTGATGCGCTGCATATTACTCGCAATGACGCGACGCTCACGCAACGCGCCGTGGACGGTTTGAGCGTAAGCTTCAGGCTGTAAAAGAGGCTTATGTGATGGGTCAGTTTGTGGGACTGTGCATGTTTTTAGCCTTCCTTTGAGAAGAGCCTTACTTAATGGTAATTTAACCCCTAAAATACACAGCATGCGGAACGACTCCGGAACAGCTCCGCCACAGCAGCAGAGCAGATATGTTCTCTGGCTCCGGAACGACTGCGGCGTTCGACAGCCCTCCACAACACATACGGAGAGCTTCTATTTTCCCCGGACACCGGAGCACGGCGCATAAATTCAGCACAGAGCAGATTGTGCAGGGAAGGAAATTGGCTACAAAATACAAAATAAAACCCCGGTTTATTTTCAAAATAAAATACTGTATTCACTGCGGATCGAGTTTCATTACAAGAACACGTCATAATGGGCGGGGACGACCTTAAGTCAACAGGTCAGAGGTTTTCAGGTGTCTTTTCACCCCGTCGACACCATCGATGAGGAGAAGTTGATTCTGGAGGTCCAAAATCATTTATGACACCTCACATCCTTGTTATAAGGACACTAGCAAAAAAGATGCAGCGTGGAATGCCATTGCAGGAGTCAAAGAGACTACAGCCGGCAATATCGTGTGATTATGCGTGAATTCGCGAGATCTCGTGCCGGCGGAGCCGCACCTGTGTGCATCACAAGCGGATTATGTGTGAGTTGGCGGACAGCGGAGTATGCTGTGTATTTTAGGGGTAAGAGTCCTAACCTAAGTTGCATTGTCTGCAACATTTTAACTTAATTTATTGATAGTGATTATTACCTAAGTTATCTATTTATAGTTTTAAACTTGGTTAACACCATGACACAAGAACAACAATTAGAAAAAAATATGTTTCTTTCTTTCTTGTTTTTCTGTTGATCCAAACTCAACATACTTACCGGACACAGGGAAGATATTGATCAACCAAACAGAATAACACATCTTAAGATGATAACCTTAAGAGGTGGGGTTGACTCTCTTGGTGTTGGGGGGTCCAGTTACACCGCTGCATTGACCAGGGAAAAAAAGGCCAAAAAGGGTTCCAATCGAGTCAGGGAGGAATAGTGATATACGCCCATAATATGGCTCTGCGGCCGGGCAAGATTCCTCCTATTTCCCAAAGCCCAAAGGAGACCTTAGTTTCAAAGATGTCAACCACAAAAGATTAAGGGCAGATGCTGAAATGGTGCACATGCCAATTATTCAAGAAAAGCAATTAAAAGAAGAAATGGCTCAAGAGGAAAACCGGAAACAAGAGCTGTGTGAGGTTAATCAAAATTTTGCTCTGAGGCGGGACCAGGACGCTATTTATCAAAGAAGTAGTGAAACCTGTTCTTTGAAATTAGACCACGAAGAACAAATAATGGAAAAGGACCTGCAGAAGCACAAGGAAAGAATGCAGGATATACAAGAGAGACACCAACTTCGAGCCCTTGACTTGAATATGCTGAGGAGGTGAAGCGTCAAGCAGTAGATGCTGAGTTGAAAAAGAGCCTTCATCATCAATGACTGGAGGACATTGAAAGAAGCAAACTCAACTCGAGAGCAACAAATGCACATATTGTCTGTAGATGAGAAGAAAACCAGACGTCAACTAATTCAGTTAGATGAAAAGGCGCTCCAAATCAAAGCAGAGCAAGAAGCACTTGTACTTTGTAACTAGTGAAGAGCATCCAGAAACTTCCAGAAACTTCAAGTTAGAATTAATCTCATTATGACTAATATATGTCACATCTATAATGTTTCATGACTGTTGATATAGTGCATCAAAAATCATTATGTGTGTTTATGAGTGTAGTTATAATAATTCATTAACACATTATTATTTATAATGAATGCCCCCATAACATACTACAGATGTGTTTATAGAAAATGCTACCTGGCTTCTATCACCTTTTTTGCTATGTCTCCAACACAGTGGCCAAATGCAGTCTGTAGCGTCCTTCGTCTGTCCTGGGAAAACATGGCGTCGCATGATGGTGGACTCTGTGTAAGGGAACAACTCTATGAGTAGATACAAAAAAATTCTAAATTTACATTTTACATTTTTTGAGATATCACAACACATGAATATAAATTATTATTACAGATATAAATAGGGTCATACAATCAGTTTCTTTCTTTCAAAGATTTTTTTGGATTTTTTTTCAAGCTTTATTTTATATAGAGACAGCTGAAGAGGGACAGGAATGATGGGACAGGGAGATGGGGAACGACATGCAGCCAAGGGCTGCAGGTCATATTCGAACCCTGAGCCACTGCAGCAAGGCTGCATACACTACATCTACTAACTGAGCTAGTGGACACCCTTCAGTATCAGTTTCTTTATTTTTCTTTTTTCCTTTTTTTTTTTTAAATGTGGTGCGTGAATGTGTATGGGTTGTTCACAGTGTGTGTTTCCTACAAGTTTTTATCATTCTATATTTTATTGTTGTTTTATGTAATTTATCTTTTTTTCGTTTTTATGTATTGTTGAACTTGAACTTTTTAATTGTTTTATATTGTCTTTTAAATGTTGGTGGTTGTTCTGCTTTTATTTTGCCTGAGTATCCTGTTTCTGCCTGTCTGTCAAAGCACTTTGTAAACTCTATGATATATAAACAAAGTTATTATTATTATTATTATTATCTATGCAAATGTGTCTAACTTTAATTAACTACGTCTAGACTGGTTCTTCATATGACTAAAATAATATCCAATAATCTCACTTGTCAAGCCAGTCAAAGACACTGTTTTGTCTGAATAAATGTTATCACAGACAAGCAGCATTTTTCTTTTCCACTTTTGTCTCATATATATATATATATATATATATATATATATATATAAATTCTAATTATAATGGAATGTGCCATTGATTTCATCTGTATGTGAGGGATCCAAGTCTTAATTAAAGACCTCTGTCGCTTCACTCTGCCCTTCAATTACAAGTGAATTAAACAATGCCCAGTGTGAATTATGTCTAATCAGAGGAATAGATTTCACTAATTAAAGTGCCTCCAGTCTGGAGGTGAGGGTAAAAATATGTAGCAGGGTTGCTCATAAATCCAAGTATTGGATTTGAACACAGAGGCAGTGGGTGATTTAATAAATACACCACTGTTCTGCATTGCAATGTCAATTCCTATACACAAAAAGGACAATGATTGGAGACCATTGCTGACTGCTGATGGCCTCAGAGCTCAGAATATTGTTGAGCATGTCAAAGAGCTGTTGTAATTTTTGGTGTGAAGATTTTAATGAGACCTTAAATACATCTTCGCATTTTTGTATTCAATTATAGAGCACATTGTGCTGTATGAACTAGAGGACAGTATAATGAGATTTTCTTCTAAATTTAGAACATATGAATCTTAAGAAGTCAGATTCCAACTTCAGTGACC
Organism: Protonibea diacanthus; assembly: GCA_028641955.1. NCBI lineage: Eukaryota > Metazoa > Chordata > Actinopteri > Sciaenidae > Protonibea > Protonibea diacanthus. The sequence continues at coordinate 24,555,879 of CM053978.1, read as the reverse complement.
TTGTAGGTCAGTTATTATTTAAATAGTGATCGACATGCTGAATGTAGAGACTTGATTAGCAGTTTTTTAAAGTGTAAATATGTGAAATGCAGTTCAGCATTAAGTATTCTGTTTCATTAACACCATACTTCAGTATTTCCAGCACGATCAGCATTACAAAATTCTTTTTAAAAGGTGAATTGCTACGTAGGCATCAAAAATAAACACAGTTAAAGGTAATCAAAATAAAATATGGAATACAAATTACAAAAGGAAACTAAAAATACAGTTTTATGAATCTTATTACAGAGTGTAATATACAAATACATACATTCATTTCTTCAGGAAAGAATTTCTTGGAAAATGTGCACAGAATTCATGTGTTTTTGTGTGTGTTATGAGTTTTCTATAGTAATCTCTGTTTGATATAGCTATGTGGGAAATGAAATTAAAAATTTAAATTTAGATTGTTATTAATTTTTGCAATTATATATACTGTAATGATTTCATTATGGGTCAACACAGGGACCTATAATAATATTAATAATACAGGTACTACAAAATATCCACAGGTCTTAAAGACTGGTGGAACAGACAAAGATAAATGTAAACCGTTGATCAAGGGTAAAGCAACATCTGTTCATGGCTGTTTCATCAGTGTGTGAACACAAGAACACTGTGTAAACACCCCTGTCTTCAGAACAACCAAGGTCCCATTTGGGTGAAAAAAAAAAAGCGATGCAAAAGTGCTAGTGGCCCCACGCCTGAAAGCTGCTGTGTCAAATTTTGCATATCCATAGCCAGTTAATATGTGTATGTCTGTGGCAAACACTTCATCAGCTTAATAATGATACAAACAAATGACGTGTGCTGATTGTAACTGTAGATCAAAGTGAATGAATAACAGTCTTAGTGATGAAAATTTGGAAGGTTTAACTGGGTCGTATCTACAAACACACAGCCTTTGAATGGAGTTTTGCTCTCGAAAGACCAGAGGGTATTATAACCTTAGCTAGTTCACATAAATCAAGCTAACCACTTCCTAATAATGTGAGGTAAACAGCAAAGTATCATAGAAGGTGGTTTATATTATAAATATATTATATTGAGTTTAAAACAAAGTGGATATATATGTTAGGTTCATTCACCCATATGGAGAAACATCACCAGCTTCCTTCTTTTAAATATTCTCCTGTAAAATTCCAACACTATTTAGTAACAACATAACATGATTGTTTGCCACACTGTAATATATATTATTTTTAATCCATACCATTAAAGATGCTGGTTCAAGCTTAAAAACACCAAGATTCAAACAATGAGATAAAATGGCGAGTGAGAGCAAGGTGTGTCAAGACATACTGTTCTTTCATTGCATATTCACATAAGGATAGTATATATTTGGAAAACAACTAAACCCACAATGGATCCATGGAGGATATCACAGCGATGACTCTGAACTCTAATGGCACAAGATAAAGTTCTGTTCAGCCGATCAAGAGAAAGCAGCCTCAAGCAGTGGCAGAGATGTCACCGAGAGTAGGAGTGAATGATCGCCTGTGTCAAAACCTGCTCTGAGATCCAGGAGAACTAAACAGGATTTTCCACCTTAAGTTTCTAAAAGCAAGCCATTCATCACCTTGAGAGGGGCTGTCTTGGCGCTATGAGGCTCAAGGAAAGGCATCGAAATTTCTTCAGAGACTATTACAGTTTAAAAGAGAATTCACTAGTTTGGTATTACAGGAACCAGAATCCAGCATTGTCAATATAGAGATGGTCAGCAGCAGGAAATAAGGTTCAAGATTTCCTGTAGCAGAGAGATACAGAGTAGTGATAGGTTTGTTTGGGGTGAGCATGGATTCATTTCCATTTTCAAATTAATTTACAATTTTTTTTAACCAGACACATCAGTGATAAAGCATTAACAAGGAAACCTTAAAAAAACCCCTAACAACGGAAAATAAATAGAATCAGTGCATCACACACAAGTATTTTTAGCTACACTAGTTAGTGCTCTGGGGATGTCAGTGTCGGTCTTGCGGTCTGTCAATTTACCTTAAATATATAAATAATATAACCAGACCTAAATAATCTTGATTCCTAATAATGGACAAATATGAAATTTGCTACACGACAGTACATGGTCCTCCGAGATAATTGAGCGATATTACAAGAGGGTGTTTTAACGTTGTCATTGCCACAACAGTAAATAACAAGTGGCAATAAGATCACCCTCTCATGTAATATTGTGATATACACATTATTAATAATTAACTAAAACAATCAGAATGTATGCAGATGGTGGAGCAATTCCGCTTCAAAGGAGAGATACAGGGTCTACATTAAACCGGAAACAGTTTCTCAAACAGAATCAAGGCCACACATATAAACTCTAAAACTCACTTAGCAGCTCAGTCTTGTTGTGACTAAAATACTCATGGGCTGAAAAAGATTTTTCCATGGGACAGATTGAGCTACTACCTCTGTGAATGTCACATGTCATTTTGCCAGTAGCACCAGGTCAGCGACCACCGCACAAAACACAGGTGTGTTACCAATGAAAATAATTAATTATAAACCTAAATCATAAATGTCTGAATTGCTGCTTTTACAACAGCCGTTTTGTAAAACACCAAGGACACTAATACGTTCTAAATTGAAGTTATAATGGTCTAAATTCGCTGCTTATTTATAGCAGCCATCTTGAAAACTACCAGTCACTGATACTAATTAGGTTCTAACCCTAACCTTCACGACCAGCATGTTTCATTAAAACTGGGGGAGCAAGGGGAGCATGCTACAAGCCAAATTAAATACACTGCAAAGATGGCAGTTGTAACAGTACCTTAAGTCACCCTTAAACCTTAAATGAAATATACATTTGGTTACCACAATACATTCAGTTACCCTTAAATACTTGTGTTTAGTCAAACCAGACACAAAAATGTATCTAACATTTAACATTAGAAACATTTAATTCAATCCAAAACTATTCCACAGATTGCTGTGCAGGAAGGATTTGCTTGGTAAGATGAGGAAAGATATGAGTGAACGCTTCATTGAGAGGCAGAAGTTGCAGGAATTATCTGAGGAGCTGGTGCAGTATCGTGAAACTTCAGACTTTTGGGCGGATTCAATCCTTTCCCCGAGGGTTATTTATCAGCCACCAGCCTATCAGAGGAGCAGAGGAGGAGAGAACAAACAGGAGAAAGCAACTCAACAAGAGAGGAAATGCTAACGAGCTGGCCTCAACTATGAGACCCAAAGAATCTCTCCACTTTCACCGTGGCTTTCCTCTCGCCTGGTTGGCAAAGAAAAGACAGCACAACCACAGAGACGGACTAATTCCGCCTCACAAACAAATAACAAATACTGAGTGGCTCCTGAGCACAAAACATCCAATGAATAAAAACAAGTTTAAAACAAGTTAGATAGCCTCAAAATCTGAACGACATAAATGCTATTCACTGTAACATGGCAGCATGACTCCTTCACAGACTTAATATTTGATCCCATAAACCTTACATAGATAAAAACAATGAAATACACATTGGCTAGCTACATGTCCATATGGCATACATCTACCAGTGAAACACAAGCTCCACAGAAGGTCTACTCTATCACTAAATTTTGATGCAGGAAATAAAACTTGCATTTTCATTTTATTAAAGAATTCTGACACATTAACTATTAGGCTGTAAGTAGTTCCAAATTCTTATTCAGGTGACACGCACACACAAACACTTGTGAGAGAGAGAGAGAGAGAGAGAGAGAGAGATAGATTTATTTGAGCAGTTAACATGTTATAGAAGCAGGATGAACAGAGGATGACGGGTTGGACTATGCTCTTGTAAATGTAATAACAGAAGTTGTTTTGAGTTTGCGGATGACAGAGATCTTTGTTGGCAGCGTATGGATGAGGTTGTGTGCTGAACTATGGATGCCGTGTCCATAGCTCAGTTCTTTTGTTTTCTTGACATTGAGTTCTAGTGGTGCACAAACAATCACCTAGAACTCAATGATTGTTTGTGCACCACTGTGTGAAGTGGGGGATGGAGTCCTGATAGCTTAAAACAGAGTTAGGAGTGCAAGTATGGCAGTGTCATCAGAGTATTTAATGTATGTGGTGACAGGTGAGGGGCTGGTGCAGTCATTGGTGTAAAGTGAACAGAAACAGTTACGATGATGCAGGAGGATGTAGCAGTGCCCACTCTGACTGTGGTCTGTTGCTGAGGAAACTGTGGACCCAGTGAATGAGGAGTGGAAAGATGCTGAGGTGGTGCAGTTTCTTGATCATTTGATGGCGCTGGATGGTGTTAAACGCAGAACTGAAATCAATGGAAGAGGATTCTGGGCAGTTGCTGGGTGATCTCCAGGTGCTAGGAGGAGAAGGGAGGCATGCCACAGCATCCTCAGTCCCCTTTTGGCCTTGTAGGCAAACTGGATGCATGTCCAGATGTGGTTCAACAAACAGGCATGATGTTAAGTATCAGTTTTTCAAGGCATTTCATGACAATAAAGTGGGAGTGACTGGCCGGTAGTGATTTAGTTTTGAGGGGCAGGCTTGGTACTGGTGTGATAGTGTTGCTTTCAGACGGTGGGTAATGTTTATACTGCAATGATCCCAGAAGATGTCGAGATCGAGGGGAGCTCTATGGCATGACTCTGGAACCCGAGAGACACAAGGAGACCCAAATGAGACATGAAGAGACAGTGATGATAGACAGTGTCACACAGCAGAGCATGCGCCAAGACAGTAAACCTACACATATTTTTACAGTAATTAGTCTGCAGTTCAGTCTGTGTGCACCGTGATGCATCTCCAGCAAGCCCACTTGCTCCTCACCCAGACAGCAGCCCACTCAACTAACTTCAGAGCTTTGTCTGGTCTGGACTAGTAATTGTCAGGTGATCCACTGGGGATTACACAGTATTATATTCAACTCACAGTCAGCACTTCCAAATTGTTACATAATAGAAGTGTGGCAAATGTAACGCTATAATAGCCGACTGCAAATTATGCTAACGCATAATGTTGCAGTTCAAATACTCTGAGCCAGTGGTTAGGCTATATTAGCCTAGCATCTGAAGTTCTACATTGTTTTTTAGCCTATGAACCATATTAACTTGTTTGTGTTTTAAAATGAAGTATCTATCATCTTGGTTATTGCTGTGTTTGGCTTCCTACATTTGACTGGGGGAAGTCTTTTTGACGACACAACTCCCTGAAATCCATCCGAGTCCGAATCTGCCTTGTTTCACACTGTATGGAGGGAAAGATCCACCGACCAGCTGAGTCAGTGAATCTGGTCACTCAATGCTGATCAGTGAGCGATCCGCATGTCTCTCTAATGTCTTGAGTCCCTGGTGTGTCTGGCTCTGTACGGATTTACTCAGCTTATGATAAATCTGTGAATCTAAATAAAGGAGAGTGGTAAATGACGAATCTATCGCTTTAATTTGAATATGTGGGCCCAGTGTTAGGTGGGCTGTGAAGATCTTGGTTAATGCAGGACTATAGACTTGTTAATCGCCGGTCAGTGAGGAGATCTGGGTGAGCCATTTGGATAAATTGCGATTCATACCCCCACTATCATATATTGTATTGTATTTATTCTTATTTATTTACATGTTATATATTTTCATGATACAATGTGGAAATTGCAGAGAAATATTTTTAGTGATGAGTCAAGTGTGCTGTCATGTTGATTTGAGCAGATTCTAGTTGACCAATCAGATTGCTTGGTTGAAACTACTGGTTGCATAATCAGGAACTGTATAACCTCAACCAGCAAGACTTTACTCTTCAAGACCCACTCTGAACTATTTTCGACCATAGCTGCAGGAAGCCTCAGCTATATATGGATGCTTACCAGCCCCATTTTGTGGCAAATTTGTTGTGATTCCCATCCTCCTCCAGGAGCTTTTGCTCTGTGTTTCAGTGATTCGCAAATGTTTTCTTTACCAGGAATGATACACTTTAGCTTGGGGCGAAAAACCAACACCTAAATCCAATATTTCCACAGATTGTGTTGCTCTGATCTCTGCTCTTCTTCTCTGCTGTCCTCACTCCTGCCAGGCCAGAGCTGTGGCTGGTGCTGTCTGATTCAAACATTTAGCATGTGCAGGCTAAGTGACTAACCAACCAACTAAGTACAATCAAAGTCACAAATGGGGCAACATGTTAACAAACATGCTTATGTTACTCTGTAGGTATATGCACGCAGATATGGCATTGGCCAATGTTACATAGAAGCAATGTAATAAGTCCATTGATGGAGGATCTTCAAAATTAATATTATTAATTTTCACGCAGTTTGGTTTGTTAGAAATGACGGATATGTATTTGTGGTACAGAATAAAACTCAGGTTTCTCAAATCATGGACATTGTGTCATCTGATTAAAGAGGACCATCAGACTATCCAGATTGTTACCAGCGCAAAAGTTCAAAAGCCAGCATCTGTGATGGTATGGGGGTGTGTTATGCCTATGCCATGATGGGTAACTTGCACATCTGTGAAGGCACCCCACTGCCCAAAGGCACGCATGGTGATTTGAAGCAACATATGCTGCCATCCAGACAGCGTTGTTTTCAGACAATGTCGAGCCACATTGTGCATGAGTTACAAGAGCATGGTTTGCTAATACTAGAGTGCATTTACTGCCTGCAGTCTAGTCCGTCCTTCCTGTCATTGAAAATGTATAATGGCATGATGGAGCACAAAATATGACAACAGAAACTCTGAATTATCAAAACAACTAAAGTCAGAGATCACAAGAAAGGCAAAAGAATTTAGACTTCTTAAAGAGGTTGTTAGCAAAAGGTGATAAAATACACTGAGACATGCTCAACTCTTGACTTTGGAATGTATATTGTCATCAAATTCAGAGTAAAAGTTTATATTCATAAAAGGTTGCATTGAATTGATATATAGACACTGACCTTCCAAACTTTTCACATTTTGAGACAATTATTAATAAAGCATTTAATCAATTTGATCACTGATTACTGTATTAAGACTGTATACATCTTGCAGATGTATGAAAATGGAGCTTGAATAATGTGGTAGTTATGCCAAGGAAACCTCACTTTATGGTTATTAGGGTTTAGAAAAGTTAAAGGACTCTGTGTAGGACTGAGTGACATCTTGCGTAGTACGGTAATTGAAACCACCACTTACCTCACTTTCCAAGCGTATAGGAGAAATCCGTGGCAGCTGTGAAACAGGCAATACACCCTTTGTAGATCCAGTGTTTAGTTTGTCCACCTGGCTCATAGTTTAAACATGGCAGTTCAACATTAGAGGACTTAAAGTGTGCCTGCAATGCCAGCATATATGTATATTATATATATATATATATATATATATATATATATATATATATATATATATGCGCTGTCATTGCAGACACCGCAATGAATATGTGTATATATATATATGACGTTGTCGTGGCCATAGAGAGAGAGAGAGACTTTAAAACTGCTTTTTGTACCAGGCTGTAAACATGTTTATGTCTGTTGTGAAGTTGGACATTTTAATACGGACACTTTTGTAGGTTAAAATGTTCTGTATCCAGCCTCAAGTGGACGCTCGAGGAAATGCAGTTTGTAGATATAGAAGAATCATTCTGAAAGGTAACAAAAGCATAAAGATTCCTATTTTCAGGTGAATATGCACTTATGAAAGCATACTTCTGAATATTATATTCCATTTCAGCCATATCGTGTGAATAAAGCTCCCCAAATCTTCCACACAGGACCTTTAATTAATTCAGTGCCGTGTATATTTAAAACGTGTAAGATTTGCTTTTCCTTTCTCTCTGCTCTTTTACACAGTTTTCAGGCTCCATTACAGTGGGAGACAACCTTCCAACCTCACCTCCCACAGCACTTGTGCTGCTTTACAGCATACCAGTCACCAGCCATTCCTTTGCTGTCTAATGCATAATTTGGTGCCTAATTTGACAGTCTTCACTTCAGCCTGTTTTGCCTGTAGGTTCTCAGTCAGCAGAACAAGCTCTGCATGTATTGCATGCTATTTTTACCTGAGTGCACATCTGTTATTGATAGGTAACTGTTGAAACACTTCTCTTCAGAGTGTGGGAACTCTGGCATTGTAACCTATAGGTTTGGCCGACTAACGTTATGGTGAAATAAAACAAGGTCACAGCAGCGTCTTTAGTTACTGTATTGTTTTAACTTTGAATGCAGTAGAGAATGGTGTTTCAAGAGATGGAGAAAATTGAATCAAGCATTCACCCCTCATACTGGATTTCTGCATCTCATTTGGGAAGCCGGTCCAATTATTAAATGTGAGCCCTTCACAGAGAACTGTTGCAGAAGCCGTGCGATTATCCTTTTATAGTCATGAACCAAAATCCTCCCCAATCCTATTTGTTGATAACCTCTACCTGAGCTGCCTAAAGAAATATGAAATGCAACTTGGGAAACAGTATCCAGTGAAGTCGCCATTCTCTCCAGTAAACACAACGCCATTATATCTGCCTATAATGAAATCGACCAGCATGGGCTAAGCCGTCTCATCTGCAGTCATTGCTGGCGCTCTGGAGATGGACTCCCTGTACGCATTCACTGTGTTGAGTGTTTTATCAGCAAACAATGATTCAATGCTTTGTGGTCTACCACAAGCTGTGCTTCTCACACATCAAGTGGAGTGCTATTAGAGAATACTTGGGGTGAGGAAGGGTGGGGGCTGGTGCCTCGGGACAAAGTCTCTTTGCACTGCAGGAATTGTGCTGACTGGGCCATTCTGAAAGACAGGCCATGTCTGTATTCAGAGCCCAGCGAGGTTCAGGAGCCCCTGGTGACAGCAGCAGTGTTTGCCAAAGGGGGTAGAAGAGGCCACGGCAAAACAAACACACTGCTTTAGTCCAGTGAAAAAGTCTTAGAGTCTGTCCTGTTTGCCAAAGTCCTCAGCGCTCTCTAAAACATTAGAGGTGAAATGAGCATCGTTTTTGGAAAAAGTCAGCAGAAGACACATTTCATCTTGCTTAGTTTAGAAAGTTAAATCTCTGCAAGCTCCAAATCTGACTTTTGACATATGCATCTGAGCATGACGTATAGAATAAAAGTGAGTGCAGCCAAGTCTTTTGAAGTCGCGCTCAGACAGTAGTACAATACTTCACCAAAAAATCTTTTGTGTCTGCAGCTGCCATTTTATTTCACCTTGGAAGCTCTTTTGTTAAAAAAAAGATAAGTGACATAAAAACCAAATCTGAACCACCATTTAGTTCCTCACATTGACCCACAGATGAACCGTACGTTCCCACCCAAAGTCTCCCACATCATGGAACAGAAAAGCAGTTCTGAGTTTAAAAAAGGAGCACATGTAAGGAAGTGAGTTTGAAGTGTTATGTATAATATCTGTGCGGTTTTATCAACCAAAGAAAAGGCTTACCTCACCCAGCATGAATATTATACACTACAACTTCTTAAAACATTTTCACCCAGAGACATCTGGATTTCCTGTTGAGTGAAGAAAGGCAGTATTAACATTGTACAGTATAATTCAATATGTCTGTCAAAAGTGAGTACCTTGCATGCAGACAATGAGAAAGTAGCCCGGAAAATAATCACAGCAGTCTTTAGTCGCAAAACGAAATGGTTCCATCGCGACCTCAGCAGGCAGGTGCAAGTTGTTTGACTGTCGCACATACAGGAGAAGAAGTGCATTTGCCTTCCAGGTGAAAGTGCACTTACAAAACTATAAAACTACCCAGAAGAGCAGAAACTGATGTCAGTAAAAGGGTCTTCTCTTGGGGTCAACAACCATTCTCTTCTTTCTGTCAAACCTGCCACAATAGTATTCACAAATAGTTTTTTAAGCACACCTTGCTTCTGGCAATTTTTCCCCCTTACTTCTTACCATGGCAATGAGCTTTTCCACCTGTCTCTCAGAAAGGGATGTTAGTTTTTATATGCAAATTGATACATTATAACTTAACGAATCATACCAAATCATATCAAATTTCACAACACAAGTTTGTTAACTGAGAGCTGAGCATTTTCCAGGTCACATTTAAACACAGAAAAACTAATGCTAACAACTTTAACACCAGATAGCAACAATAAAAGGAGATAAAATGAATGTTTTGTCTTTTGTACCTTTTGAAGTACCACATTAAGAAAGCATATTGTATTCATATACTCCTTACTCATGGTAACTGAGTAACTTTTATCATTTCATGAAGGCCTTGACATAACGGAAAGCTCCAGAAGAAATCTAAAATAAATGAAAGTTGACTTGAGTTAAGGAGTTGGATTTTTCCATTTGTAGAAATCGTAATGTCTGCCGGTCATCACCAGTCGAATCAATCTGAAATATCTTATTCTCAGAAATTACTGGCTGTCGTCTGATGATGATTTAGCCTTTTCAGGCCTTTCATTGTAGCCAACAAATATCCAGAAATAATGGATATTGGGCCAAGACTTCCTCTGGCAGAGGGGCTTGATACACATGCTGATCTTTCTGAACAGATATCTTCATATGTATGAGTGCAATTTTAAATGAAGCCTAATAGTTGTCAATGCATTCTGCCTTGTTTGTTCTGGGCTGTTTACCTGCAGTGAAACCAAAGCCAGCTCAAAAGCTGATTGGTCAGTATTATACTACAGTAGAAATAAAAGAAAAAAAAAATAAAACTCTTCCAGGGCCTAAATTTTGGTCCTTTGCCTAGTCTGCATTTATCTGTTAATAGAGATTATCAATGTCTCAACTTCTTAATGGATTAAAGTTAGTACAGATATTCATGATCCCCGGGGGAAGAAGTCTGACCGATGATGCTTCAGTTTTTGTCTCTAAGGCCACCAGCCAGCCAAAGTTTTCCCTTATTCTTGATTTTTTATTCTTCCTGTTTTTCAACATCTTCTGGGTGGACTGGCACAAAATTCAGTGCAGACGTTAACACATTGACAGAGCAGCTCACTAACCAGATGTGTTGTGACTGCATGTCTTTTGTATCTCCTCCCACCTCGGCTATACAGTGTTAATAATTCATCAGACCTACATGTTTAGGGCTGGTGGCATCCATGTGTCCGCTACTGCACACTGCACAGATCAGGTACAGCCCTAGGCAAGTGAATCTGGTGACAGTGCATCAGGGCCTGTAGCTGGAGAAGGCTTCACGTACAATACACCACACCCTGCATCCCTTACACAGAAATCAATCTGAAATTCAGCAGCTCTCTCCCCTTCAATCCCAAGATCCTCTGTGATGGCAGTAAATTTATGAGGCAGCAGACAGATTGACAGCAATTGAATAATCCTCAGTATTTATGAGGGTAGTGCAGGACCTCCAAAGTAGCAGCAGATAATGAAAGATGATGCTGATGTTGTGTGAAAACACTGAATGGAAGAAATATAACTGATATTAAAGTAATCTAATTGTGTGAATCAAATGCATATAGTGCTGTATAAAAGAGGAGGAGGTTTGGCTTGCACTAGTATGAACCTGTCAATTCAATAATGTGTCCTTCCCGGTGCAGAATCTTATTCAATTCAGCAGAGGTTAAAACCCAATGATGTGACTAGACAATTTCTCCTGCAGAAATCTTATTGCTCCTGACAGCCAGGAAAGACGGCCTCTAAATGACATACAACAAAACAATGAAAGGAATAAATGCCTCCTTCTTTTTCATCCAAGTACAGATACATACATTCATACTGTGTGTATAGCTGCTCTGAATTGGACGGAAAAACCAGGTATTAGCTTCCTTGAGCTGTCAAGTTCACCAGCACCGAAAGTCAAATGTGGGCCGTACAAAAGAAAACAATGATGGAATACATTTCATGATGTGATACACTTCACATCTAAATTCCTGTCAGCTAGAACTTGTTCACACAATTGCATGCATTAGAGCAACAATATACATTGTGATGCTGGAACATCCGAATCTGACGTCTAGGAAAACACAGCATGCCCGGAATGTAAAAAAAATCAATCGCAACCTTCATTAGAGTCGAGCAAAGATCTCTATCGACACATACTGAAAGTGAAATGGATATATTCAACTGCAACACATTCTGTGTGTGTGTGTGTGTGTGTTGTGTTAGCCTTACCCAACATGCCAACCACGGAGACTGCTCTAAGTAATGTGATTAGCTGACAGCATGTGCAACAGGATAGTCTCTGTTGCAGTGAACTCTACATTGCTGGTCAGATTTACTGTTGCATGATACCAGCGATTTCCCAGTATCATAACGGAGTATCCATTAGCTTTCAAATTATCCTTGAATTAAGAGTCATTTCAATAGATATGATGGATTTGTTTTACAAGAGATGCCAACAAACTGCATCTCATTAGATCTGAGAACTGACAATCATTCACCAACTGCAAGATGCTTCATATAAAGTTTGCTTGTTTTCTATATTCTTACCAATACCTTCCGGCATAAAAATCTGTCATATTATAGTGGTTTCCGGTGGCGGATGGGTTGTGAGGGCTGAGGGTGGAGGGGTGCAGTTGGCACTGGCGTGTGTGTGTGTGTGTGTGTGTGTGTTTGTGTGTGGGCATGTGAACTTGGCAGAGACATGAGATGAGAAAATACACTCACCAAGTCTATTGTCTCCTGGAGATTGTACATCACGGTTCAGCCTGGGTGGTGTGTTTCTAAGCTCTGCGATGCATTTACCATCCAAAGGGAGGATTAGCGAGAAACACGGAACAGGATTTGTCTTTCCTCTGAAATGGCTCAATTTTCATATCTCCTTCAGCAGAGGCTCAAGTTGGGGTTCAACGAATGGTCGGAATTGTTCTATCAGTGGATTCTTAAATAAATGGAAATACGTGACGATATTTGTGAATGCATCAGCTACAGTGGAGAGCATTTATTTGTGATGTAGGCTGACAAAACAGTCACCCGGTCCTTAAACGTGTGAATTCATATTTGGGACTGTGAATTACCTTTATGGAAATATTGCACATCATTTGATATATTTGATATTATTGAAACATATGATGTGGCATCAGTCAGACACCCCTCAGTTTTCAGCTAATTACAAGGCCCCTTTAGGCTAACACATTGAGCCTTACAAAGCTGGAAGATTTGTTCAGGAGTTACTGCAACTCTGCTGATATGCTGTTCTGATTTAAAATGTATATTACCATTTTCACATTTACATGGCAGCCATTTTACATCATACAAAAAATTATATATAACATAGTGTGAGGTCATCCTAAATGTTATACTATAGATATATAAAAAATAGTATGGTACTGTCTACATAAGACAGTATTTGGGGATGAAAACCTGCAGTTTGTCTGTCTGTCTTTTCTAACAAACCAAACTGCTTGAAAAAACAGTTGCAAATTTTGACCTCCTGTCTGATAGACTTTACGCATTGGGAGGCACGGCTTCCCTGGACCAATGTTGTTGATGCATCACTCAATGAACCATGGATGTATGCAGAGAACTGGACACAGTGTTGTAGACGGGGCTCTGTTCACTCTTTTGAAAGATGCTCAGTAGCACATAAAGCCAAAAAAAGTTTGATTTCCAGGCATAAAATTAACCAGATCTTCCCCATATGCTTCTGCATTGTGTGGCCAATAGAGCAAGCACCAGCCAAGTGCACGACAGCCACTAACTTCCGCTGACTAGATTATGCATAAAATTATTTATTCATGCAATTCTTTCAAAATGTAATCGAACCTAATAGATCAAATTCTGAGAGTGAAACGAGTCATTGGGGTGTAAGGGGTAAATTTATTCACCATTTCACTACTGCTTCATTCACAGAGTAAGCTTATGGGGTCTGTTGTGGTGGCTGTCTACCACTCTCCACCTTCCCTGCTTGCATGTGTGGCTTCTGGCTACGTCACACACAGCCGCTGTTTCATTAGTGGCGCATGAAAAGGTCATCGGCAACCGAGGTCAAAGTTGAAATAATGTGAACTTTGAGTACAGCACTGTGTGGCAGTGCAGCCAAGGGGAGCTCTTCGCCTGGTTGCCCTCTAAATTATGACACAGCTAGCGCTCGCTTGATGTGACGTGACGGTGACAACGCCACACAGTCAGGGAAAATGCCATGACGAGATGAAAACGGGCTTTTGACAAATAAAAATAACTAAATGTCATTTCAAATAATGAGGTTCAATTTACAGTGAGCGATTCTTCAATTGTTCTATAATTCATTCTTGTATTTTGTGATTATTGCAACAACAAAAGGGATCTTTTAAAACTGCACGTAATAAATAACCATTAAGATTCTTAAGATGTAAGCAAAAGTCTCTAAAGTAGTAGGTAACAAGTACAAAACAAAAAATTATGCACGGATGCGAGAGAGATTTAAGATGCTGAAACAGAAGTCAGCGGAGCACCTAGTTCCATTGACTCCATCATGTTTCAACCAGTGTTCAAAGTGCGTGCGAGCTGCTCCGAGATACAACCAGGGTCTCAGCAATGGAACCTTTGAGAGAAGGATTAATAGGAGTAGGGGTCTGCTGATGCATGCTCTTGCTCCTCCGAGTCTCCATAATTCATATTGTCAGCTGAAGAGCCGGTGCCGAGCGCCAACCCGGAGCTGTCTCTCATCATCACACACAGTCAAGAGCCTGTCAGAACAGATGAAGCCACCGGCTCAGCACTGTCGAGGAACATTGAGCCGTAATTCACATTCCCCTGCCCCGACAGGCCTCACTAAATCCAGGTCCTGCCATGAAACGCTGGCGTCTGATCAACAAAGCCCTGTGTCAAAACCACAGGAGAGCCACAATGCTATGAACTAGATTAGCAATGATCGACTCACCCTGCACCCCCATCACATGATATTGGCACCAATAATTGGTACGTTGCTTTCCACAGCAGTCCGGTGTGTGCCTGCGCATGAATTCTGACAATGAAAGCGAGAATTAAGACATATCCTTTCATTTCATGGCCTATTCAGAATGTAGCCAATGTGTGTGACACGTATAATAACTTCTTCTCTGCATCTTTTGTGAGAAAATTGTATTTCAGCGATATCAAAATTAAACTCTGAGGGGTTGCCGGGGATTAAATTAGTGTAATGATACGCAACAGCAGACTGCAGTGTCCTTTCGCTGCTGCCTAGAGTGGCGTGTGAGTTCATGCGATCCACTGTAGCTGGATCTCGACAACAATTATCAGCAGCAGCGGCGGTATGATATTTGTGCTGATATACACATCTTGGCAGATGTATAGAAAAGCTGCAAAGCCCCCCCCCCAGTGTCCTTCTTACAGCAAAACAATTCCTGTGAGTATATTTAACTGAGAATTTCAACAGCATCAGCATACAGAATCCACATCTGTGTTTGAGTGGCTTAATTAAGCTATAATGAAGAAGTGGGGATACAACATCCAGCTCAGGGATCTCTGATGCCGGGTGTCACACCTCATTTATACCACTATAACGTGATTGGCATCTCAGTCTCCAGGAAACCTCGGGGCAACACGAACACCAGGAACAGACTGAAGAAATGATGTTTAACAGAACTACAAGCTACAAGCGAGACTGAAGATCCTAAACATGCTAACTGAGAAATAAGATAAGATAAGATGTAGTAGCTTAAAAAGCAGAATACTTTACAGAGACACACATTTCCCTGGAAAATATGCATCACTGGACACAGAAGATGATTCAAGAATATATAAATAAAATTGCAGCATGCAGGCACATTAATACAACTGAAATTTAGGAATGTTAATCACTCTCCACCCGTTGCTTTAGCGTGCCGCTGATACAAATGTATAATTCAAATAATTCAAATACATATTTAATTTGCTGCAGGCTCGTGTGAAGGAGAACAAATTACAGTGCAGAAAAAAAAATGACATATTAACATATGTCATCTGCCAGCCTCTGGTTTTATGCTAGCTGCTCAATTAAATGCCTGTTTAAATTCTCCATGCACACGTCTTAAAGCTGTCACAGTCATACTGTAGCAGACTGTGTAAATGGCTTGCTATGATGCATGCAGCTTACAGGGATATGCTGGATGTGCTGCATATAAATACATGCGTGTACATACGCTGCTGTGCTGACTAGTAATTCGTTTTTCTCTCTATTTACCGAGTAGTGGTAGTAAATGTACATGTGTATATAACTCTGAGGAAATTGAATATAAATTCTGTATTCTAGGCATTAGGATGCGTCATTAAAGCCGTATTAGTCTTGCATGGCCAGACCTTTCTCCACACTTTGTTTTAGTGCTGTGTCAGCGCTGGAGAAAGATCTGGCTGAACCCATTATCATTCTGGTATGGGGTGCAAAGAAACGCTCTGGCCTGTTTGTATTTCTTTCCTATTGTATAATGCAGTGCTATCAAACGGTAATGTTAGCTCCAAGTGGTTGCATGCTATTGTCAACTGCTGTCTAAAGCTGCTACTAAAGCACAAGGCGGTGTAACACTTTAAGAAACGAACGTCAGGATTTAAAAATCAATCCTGTTACTAACAGGCAGTCAGTGTAGAGAGGCAAGAATGGGAGTAATGTGCTCCCTCTTTTCTGACCTTGTTAAAACTCTTGCTGCTGTTGGAGACTGGATGAACGGGGCTGAGAGATACCAAAATATAATAAGCTGCAGTGATCGAAAGGCATGGACGACTTTCTCCAGGTCAAAAGCACAGAGAACTGATGTGAGTTTGGAGATGATGTGGAGCTGCGAGAAGCTTAATTTTATAGTACCTGATTGATTTGCTTGTCAAACTTCAATCCAGATTTGGAAAGGACTCCTAGATTATATTTATGTGTGATTTAAAAGAGGGAGGCAGTGGGCTGAGATGAGGAGAGATATTGATCAAATGCAGATCAAATACTGAAATAGGTTTAGTTTTGGCTCTAGCTATCTAGGATTTCATGATGTGAAGTTAGTAGGTTTGAGGTTTGAGTACTTGGCTGAAATTAGTATATGGTATGGATAATGTACTTTTTATGAGTACTATGTATTATGGGAGTAAAATGCATCAATTTCAGATTCATATTAAATGATAAATATAGGAACTTTTAAATTTAAAAAAAGACTCAATTCTGAGGTTTTTCTGCAAATCGTTGATGAATGAATGATAAATATGAATATGACATCTTGATCAGCACATATCAATCTCAGGCTTAAATGAAAAAAAGATACATAGATGGATACAGATACATAATGTTACTTTTGTGCAAGCAAGGTAACTCAAGAGGAAAGGCCTGAATGCAGATGTTACAGGAGGCAGAGCCTGTGCAGTTCAAAAAATCATTAAATAACACAAAACACAAGACTTACAGCACGGTGAGGCAGGGGAGGGTCAAAAGGTCCAAATGAAACGGCAAGGTCCAGAAAATCAAAGAAAAACACACAGGGCTGAACACTTGACCCCGTACGACGATGGACTGACCAAGGAACACACGACTGAATACACAAGTGAAGGCAGGACAACAAGACACAGGTGGAACTAATCAGAGAGGTAGAGGCAATCAAGACACAACAAAGACAGGAAGCAAAGACACAAAAAGAATTGCAAAATAAACCAGGAAGCACTGAACAAGAAACCCAAAACCGTAACACGTATAAATGTGTAGTCACTTATCTCATTTATTGCAATCAACATCTAGGGTTGTAGTTTCTCAATTATAACATATAGGGTTATGCAAGGCTATGCATTATTATAACCCATTTCTGCCAAATACTGTATACAGAGTTATACAAAAATTAACAAGTGAAGAACAAATCAGAAATTATTTCAAAATTTCAAAATTAATAAGGACTAATGAAGATGTACTAGAGATCTGTTTAACTGGCAAATTTAGAAAGTACCACCTGTCATCATCATGCTATGCTGTATCACTTTAGGGGGGCACAAAAGGAGTAATTAATGATTAAGTCAAAGTAATTTTTACCTGATGAATTATTAATAAAATATCTCCTGTTCAATTCTCAAGTAAATAATGTAGTAAAAAAGGGCATCATTATCTGCTGTATAGTCCTTCAGTTCAAGTCATTCAATAACTACTTATTAAGGATTAACTATCAGATTGTTCCTGATTCACTCTTCACTCGTTCCTTAGTAACTAATCATAATATCCTGTATTGTAAAATGTTACAAATTAAGGTAAAAAGTTAGATTTGAATGTAAAACAAAGTCACTGAGTTAAGAATGTGTGGTTGTTATGTAAAATTAAAGTCAAAAATGTTTGTGATATTTAACATTTGCAGTTAGTAAACAGAAAAGAATAAACTAACATGGTTCAGTGTTTCAGGGCTTTCAGGTTGCAAACTTAAAACTCTACTCTGATCACTAAGTAGGCTGAAAAAAGTATGAAGTGTCTTCTATGTATCAAGTCTATCTATAATTTAGTTTCAGCACCTTATTGCTTGGATCCAGGCAAAGATTTATCATTAAGGTTTATTATTTGAGCTTTGGCATAATCCTTTTAAGTTCTTTTAGCAGAGAATTCTTCATGGTATAGGAAAAATTATAAAGCATGAAGAAGATCATCGATCACTGTCTCGATCACCAAGCAGCATGTACTGGTATAATTTGCTGCCATGCAGCCTGCTTTGTAATAAAACTTGCATCAAAAAAAAAAGAAAAAAAGATTCTCCAAAATGCAATTAGACAGTTTCAGGAAAGAAAGACCACAGGTCTATATTTAAAAAATATCAGCTGTTTGATTTCTGCCTTTGCTCTTCTCAAAAAGGCACATGTCGTGTTACACTTTGTCGTGTTAAACTTGACAGGTTCAAGTTTCCAATGAAAAAAAAAACATCTAGTTTTATATACAGAATAATCTTCAAGAATCCAGATGTGAACCTGTATGTTGCATATCAGCTATGTTGGAGTTGAACACTTGTAACAGGCTTCTGGCTTCTGTTCACCAATAGTGATACTTAATCTTGACTCAGAGGATTAACACTTACGGCAGCTATGGCTGATGAAATTGATTTAATCACAAATTAATTAAACAATGGATTATTTTCCTCACGTAGATTCTGATGAGAGCTACACTTCAACACTGATCAGACTCCATCAGATCTTCCCCCACAAGAAAATGTATAAATGTGATCTTGTCATACTATAGCTTTAGTGTATAAGATTTATTGGCATCAATGAAGATCCCTCACCTCGCGCTAGCCTTCCGAGCATGTAGGAGAAACTACACTAATAAAAAGGTACTCGTGAAAATGACATTGGAGCTTAATTGTGGTTCCTGCTCTTATTTTTGTCGGTAATAATGACAATTTATTTATATATCCCAACCTCAGATTTGCCTGGCAGGGCATCATAATCAGCATAAAATATGACGTGCTCTATCGTTAGACTCCTGATATAGATAGGGAAAGACTCCTCAAAACAACACTCCAATGACCTTAGGAAAAGTAATAGAGGATGGACAAACAAGAGACATCTGTAAATACATAAAGAAGAGTTGAGGTTCATGACCTTATCTCTACCACAAAGACCTGAAAAGATGACTGACTACACTTGCACACAAGAGGCATTACTCAAGGACACACAAAGAGAGACAGAGAAGGACACCATTCAAAGAGAAAAGAAGAGACAAAAGATGCACAAATGAGCATAAGCAGGTGTACAGGCAAATAATGAATGGAAAACATCACTCACAAATCAACTCTTCTGTTTTCCCCTGAACTCTCTTGAGAGTCGATCTTGCACATCGATTGGCCTTCGCCAATGTGTTTTTTAAACTGTGCAAATGACTAGTGTGTAGGATTTATTAAAAAGCAGAGCTGGGCTACAGAGGTCTGGTGAGCTCACTTCTTTCTAACACTTTTTAAAATTTCTAGTTTCAGCTCCGACCGAAGTGACATCAGGTTATGTCTCTTGAGAAAATGCACCTCGCACCTTCACACAGCTCCCTCTGGAGCCATAAAAAGCTTTCTTTATTTTGCATATGTAGTGGGCTCATGGGTCATGTGGCCTTCAGAAGCCCTACTGAGTCTGTCATGTGGTGAGATTGTGATGTTGGCTGGTTTTCAGGTCAAGAATATATTTTCAATCTGAAGATCCAACTTGTAATAAATTGAAATTATTCTATAAAGTTAAAATTGAGGTCAAATGTTAGTCTCTGCCGCTGACACTGAGTTTTCCTGAAATTGCTGTGCCTTTAGAAATTCACACAGGAAGGTCACAGAGACTATTTCCTTTTTTTCCCCCTTTAACATTCAAGTTCTTGTGCAGTCACATTCTGAGTTTGAAAAAATCCAATTAATCTGATCTAGGTCACCCTTAGAAAATAAAATGCTGTTTGCATATGAGGCACATCCTAACCTTGTTTTTCTACATGCTGTCCCTTATCTGTATAGAGATGGTAGATGCCAGACTTCCTGCTCACTCAGTCACATTCAGCCTACAGCCAGAAGCTGCCCAGCACAGTCACAGCCGTCTGCTGTTGGCCACAGAGCAGAGCTACAAGGGCAAATGGGGGTTAAGTGCCTATATCAAGTGCAGTTCGATGGTAGTCGTTTAGGGAGGAAAAAAAACATTCCCCCATTCACTTTTCCTGCTCAGATTTTCCCTGCTGGTCTGGGATTTGAAATGGAAACCTTGTAGTTAGAAACCAGCTTGTTTAGCCTGAACCTCCCTGCCAGAGAAAGCAGGGAAAGACATGTACTGACAAGCAGTCTTCTTCTGGCGCATTTTAAATCAGTCTTGATCTTTAAAACATAGAAAAGGGTCTAAGATTTATTTTACACTTTTACGGTCAACTCCTTTCCACATCAATATTGTACAACTTCCAACAGCCATCTGAAAGCACTGTTTTTTACAACAACGTCCTGGTTCTCCTCCGAGGTGGCCCTGTGTGCCTCTGCAGGATTTGCCAGTGGTTATGAAGTCACCCGCGGAAACCGCCAGTGCACAGCCACTGTCTCCTGGCCCTCCATGCCTGACCAGCTGCCTTCTGGAAGGATCTTTGACTTTATCCTCCAAAGCTCAGTGAGATTTGGGAGTTGGTTGAGGTGGTTTGGCTGGAGCCTCTTGTGAGTCAAAGCTCCCATGTGAGGTTCTCTTGACCTCATTGGACTGGAAGGGAGGATCTTGTCCCAGTTTGTCCCTCTCATGTCATCATGGTTTTTTCCAGTCATAGTATAAGTTCAAATTTGCGATATGATGATGATCTGCTGATGTTAATGACTATACAGTATGGTGGTTAGACTTAGAGACTGTAGGTATGTCGCTGTCCATGAATATGTTGATGATGAATGTGTTAATATCACATTTAGCCTAACCGCTAACATTTACAGTCACATTGATGGGCTGGGCTCCTTATTTTGTACTGCCTGGAGACTTTTTCAATGGCCTACATGTTGTCTGCCCTAAATGTACAGTATGGTTACCCCACTGGAGGACTACTAAAGTATTTTGTATCATATGAGCCACTTCTTCAAAAGAAATATTTTTCCTGGCTCTCATCTCTGGTGCTGAACGTATTCAGTCCTTGACACGGAAAGTAGATTTCTCATGTCACATGTTTCAACTAAACTGAAGATAGCAACCACAACTGACATATCTGCATGTTGGCAGTTTGCGTTATATATCAGGCTCAGCCTGCGGTGAGCGTGTTTACTGCTGGTTTGCAAATGCAAGATAACAGGCGACACTAATTTGGTGAACATGGTAAACACCGCCTGCTGAATATCAGCATGTTAACATGGTCATTCTAAGCATGTCAGCACGCTGATGTTAGCGTTTAGCTCGAAGCACAGCTGTCCTAAAGGTAACACAGCACAGTGTGGCCGTGAAGACACTGAAACACAACTAAATATCACAGAAATACCAAAGGTGAATTTTGTTTTTTTACCAATGTGCTGAATAATAACCTACACACTGAGCATGGATCACTCTCTTTATGTAGCTGCTGATGTGACAGTATTGGAGTAGGAAGACAGTTCAGACCCTGCTGATAAGGTCTGCACACCACATTCTGTGTAATTCAACCCAATGATTCTGTGGTGATGAAACAGACAGGAAGCTGGAGTCAACAAGAATTCATCCAAGATGAAAAAAAATATGCAGGAAGATGGCATAAATGTACTGAAGGTAGAAAAATTACCTGCCTGACATTAAAAAAAAGCAGGAGCCTGCTGAAAAATTATATTTCGTGTGAACTATGATGCTCCTGGATGTATCGCACGGCGTAGCAACAGTAAATTCTAAAGATGTCACCCAGGTTGACCTGAATCTGCCTTTTGAAACAATAGCAGACATTTGTATCTGAGGTCCATATCAGGTCTAAAGAATTATATGCTATTTGAGATGGTGATTTTCTTCCCTTCACTTGTACCCACATTAAAGATTGCCTCTAAAAGCTTTGCTCCGCTGGTGCGTCCACGCAGTTTCCAGAGTGATGGATGGAGCTCGCCTCTCATCTCTCCTTCTCATATTGTTCTCTGGCCACACAGGGCAGATACCCCCTTGTTAATAAACCTCAGTGATTAATTTCCAAACCTCCCTCTTGTGTCCCTTCCCTTGTCGTCTGTAAAAAAAGGCGCCCTCCTAATTAGCCAACACTGACGGAGCATCTATAATGCCCAGGGACAAAGGTAAGGAGCGGTGCTGCTGCTGAAAAGAAATCCATGAATAGCTTACTCACTGTGGCAGAGTCCTCCATCTGCATCTCTATTGGATGTTGCCTTAAGATATACGTATCATTTTGTCTTCAGAATGTCAGATTTGGATGGCCTTTTGACAAGCAACACTAATTATCAAAGGAACACCCGATGAACTGACATGTTAAAAAATATGCTACAATTATGTTAATAATTCTCTTAAAATCTGATTTCACATTTTCTTCTTTAATTGGTGAAATACTCTCTTATGTGGTGCAACAACATCTTTGTGTTAAGATGTGTGTGAAAAGAATCACCAGCACACTGGTTTTACAAAGACAATGACAATATCCATTGACCATTACTGCTGCCACATTGAGTTTCTTGAACTTGTCTTTTCTCCTTACTTGTACTTCATTTAAAATATTGCTATCATGATTTTAGAAAATTGTGACTTTAACCAAAATAAGCCTGATGTGTCTGTACTGCACATTTCAGTTGAAAAAAATCACAGGGATGTATTAGTACATGGCATTAAAGGAATAGTTTGACATTTTGACACATTAGTGTGCTTTCCATATGCTGAGAGTTAGATGAGAAGATTGATACCACCCTTATAGTCGTCCATTAAAGCACCAAAGCTGGAGCCAACAAATACTTAGCTTAGCCTGACATGACCCATGGCTCCATCAAAAGTTAGCTAAATACAGCCGCTAGCAACACTTTATATTCTGTTTGCTTAATCTATACACAAACCAAGGTTAAAAAAAGCTTCCTGAATTTACTTCCTACTGCTTCCTGGCTGTAGCCTTTAATTTCATGGTCAGTCATGTTGCTCTTGGCAAGAAAGTGAATTCAAATGTACTATAAGTGTTTATCAATCAATTTTTTTTTAAATTAAATGTAACTTTGCTACTTAACTTGTTTTTTTTTTTGTGCGAGTAAGAGGAGAGGTGATAGTCAGTGTCAGGAATGATTACTTTGGTAATTTATCCACAAATTCAATATTCAGTCTTTCTAATCCATCAGAGGAAGGTCGGTTAAATTGATATTGAACTTTGTCATTCTGTGTGAAAGACTAGGACACCTTTTTACTTCTTCATAAAACATTAATACACAAAATGTGTTATGAATAAATAAGAAAGTATTAAGTGACCTTGAGTTATTCATACACAGCCCAGCTGTAATAAATGTACTCAGCAAACAACTTACAGTACGTATTATACGCACACTAAAACTGCAGAGTAATTACTGCTGCTACATTTTGGAGCGGGTGTTCACCGCGGCATTATGGAAGCCTTTATTTTGTATTTGTGAATGTGTGAAAATGCTTTCCTGTTGTGCTCCTCAACATATTTAAAAGATGATTTCCTCATGCCGAAGGAAATTTTCTAAACTAGAATAGGCCACAAGAGCACGGACAGTGGTACTCCAAAGAAAAGCTTTTATATATTTCTCATTAAAAACAGGACATTCTGAGATCATTTGCATACATAATAGATTGCCTCTCTTCTCAGATACTGTAAAAAACCAAACAGGGAGGTCAACAAGGGGTGAAAGCTAATGTGCAACCTTTTCTGACACATAAGCGCAAGTTCAAATCACGTGGATTGTGTATTACTAAGAGACGACCTCTGGTCAGGAATAAAGAAACATCTATTCTTCATAGACACTCTGCCTGTGTGGGGCTAATGATGGGTAAAATGCACAGCAGAGAAGACAGTGCAAAGCTGTGCTTTGATGAATCGGGTGATTATATTCTGAAACACTCCTTTGCTCTACAAACTGCTGTGGCATAAAGTAATCCTGTTTAGATCTCACTGACTAAAAAGGCCTGCTCGCTATTGATGTGCGAATCCCACAAGCAGAGGATTTCTGCTGTTCATGCCACGGATTATGGAAGGATGCACCTTTTACTTCAATCAAGCACTGCTCTGATGTTACCGTTTATGTATAAGTTAATACATGGCATTTACACATTGGATTTCTCTTGATAACTGCAAAGCTACGGCAATTAACTGCTCTGAATTATTCAACAGCAGGGTCTATAGATCTATAGGTCTTCTGGTATTTCTAAATGAAGCAATGTAGTGCTTAAAATGGGTCATATTAACAGTGCACAGGCTTTCACCTGTAGGAAGTCCATTACGCTGTTGTGCTCAATTTCTGTGCATAATGGAATGCTCCAAGTTCCAGGAAATAGATCTTTAAGAAAGCCCATCATCATTACATTTGATAAGATGAGCGTGCTTTAGAGAAAATTTAGTCTCCAGTTAGACTCATTGTTGATGCCCTATGGACCTGGTCTGCTCCCTCCAATTTGGGGGCTGACTTTAGATTAGGACGGGACGATAATTCAATATGACCCTTCGTCTTCTAAGCAGATTTTGATATGTTTATCCTTTAATTCACTTGTTTTACCCTTCTGCGTTGTCCAAACAAGGTCTTTTTTTTTAAATCTTTGAATTAAAATTACAAGTCATGCACACAGTTCATTGTTTCATACATTTTATAGCGGAAAATCATAACAGAACTTATCTCCTGACAGGTCTAGACCGTACTCCCATCATGACCAAACCTTGCACAGAACACAGTGGATATGTATTCATACGCCACCGTTGCCAAGTGCTTGCTTGGTGGTGGAAAAGAGAACTTCCTTCCCCAGAAGCCTTGAGCAGAACTCGGCTCACGGTGGGTGCGTATCAATATAGGAAAATATCTATATTAATATTGTAAGAATTATCTCAAACAAATAACTCTGGATAAACCTGCTCGGACGCTCCGAGGAAAGTCTTTGCTGTTGATCCCACCCAACTCCCCTTGAACTTCTTTGCAGTATGCAGAGTTTGTACCTTGTTGCTTACAAATTCCCATTAAGTACAGCGCACACAGCAAACTCTGCAGCTTCATTATTTGCCCAGAGATTACTTTGTACTTCCTGGGCCCTGGTTTTCTGTATGTCAGTAAGTTTGTGGTAATTCTTATTAAACAGAACTTAATATAGGAACTACACTGAGAACAATCTAAGCAAAACTAATAGAACTCTTAAAAGTAGACGAGAGCCCAAGTAAAGCCAAGGGCATTGGCTATAATGTATACTTGCTTTAGTTGACACTGTACTTTAAAAGGTGCAAATTCTATAACAAATTTGCAATTACTCAAGTAACCAAAAATCAATTGACATTTAACTGAACTTGGGGCGTTGAAGTTCCTGAGGGATTTGTATTTGTATTTTTTAATGGAAGAAAACCGTGTGTGTGTGTGTGTGAGTGTGTGTGTGTGTGTGTGTGAGTGTGTGTGTGTGCGTGTGTGTGGGTACAGAAGCAGGCAAACAGCCCACTGGCTGGAATAAACATTTTTATTAAGTTATAGTTTTAGAAAAAAAATCCAACACAAATTCACAAACAATGATTAACATGCACATTTTTAGTATACAAGACAAAACAGTTACTTTTCAATATGAAAATGCCATTCTACATGTCAGTATCTCACAGAGATCATTGATTAATACACCAGTATTAAGGTCGGAGAACACACTATAGAAAAGCAGTAGGTTTGTCTTTGATGGCCATGTTTAAAAAATATATGGAAGCTATTTACACTGCACCAGGTACACTCCTTTCTAGCAACAACAACCACAGAAACCAATTTAAACAAACCGACCTTATGGATATAACAGATATGTTGTTCTGAGATCAAATATTTCAACCATCCCAGCTGTTGGCTCCAATCACTTCCTTAATTTTCATTCAGATTTGTACTTTTTGTAGTTTTTATTAAAGCACAAGGCCAGAAACATGTTTTTCTTTTTCTGATGTGAGCATGAGCAGAGGTCAGAAACATTAGGCTAAATTAAACTATGTAAATAATAAAGAAACTCTGAGAAACTGCCACACATTTAAATTCTGCAAATTAATGACCAATGACTCTGCCATCTGGCGATGGTTACCTTACTTCGATATTAACGGAAATATTAACACCACTCGCATCACGTATTTGCACACAGGCTGCTTTGGGGCCCGGTCACACCAGAAGGTGATACTCAGCTGCGCATCTTAGTGAAAACAGGCGTTGCTAGCGGCTTGGTGACATAGGGAGTATTCACAGGGCTAGTTGGTGAAGCTCTCAAGCTAATGGCTAAACAAGCTAGACAGGTGGTATCATGCTAGTTAGCTAGCTCATTAGCTTGGTAAATAACAGAACATTATGTCCACATAGTTTATTCAAGATATATTTATACCATCAAAACTGGTCTAAAAAGCCAGACCTCCTCATTTGCGGAGCAGGTTGTACTCCAACACAGGAAGATTCCATTAAAGTGGAGTGCAATGCAGCTAAAAAGCTACATTAGCTTTCTCCATTTCGGATTCTCTGGTTTGCTAATGGTCGAGGCACAAATGTCGAACGCCATGCAAAAAAAACAACTTCGCCCTACATGTGAATCTGCCGCAAATCCTTTGAAATGAACTGCCAAGAAATGTTACTGTTCTAAATGCTGGTGTGACTGGGCTTTAACGCTGTAACGCTGGAGCATGACAGCCACAACAATGGTTTGTGTTTGACGTGTAACTCAAAAGAATCAACCAGCCAATTAATTTCAGGTCACTGCTCCAATTAAAAGTCACAATCTACCACTACACAACAAAATACTTGTAAAATATGTGATAAAACTTGAGCAAATACAGTGAGACTTCTAGCAAAAGCAAAAACAACGACAGAAAAAGAATGCCTTTGAAGTTTGTCTGATAGGGAGAAAAGTAGTGGAGGACATCTGAAACATCATTGACTGTAACACAACAGAACGAGTGCAATAAGAAAGCGGCCATCAGTCAATCAAGCAGTCGAATTGTGACAGCTGTAATAATGGGTCCGGAAAATCAATATCCCATTGACTGGTCTGCAGCAGTCTAATCAACGAGCACAGAGCTTTATGAAACCAGTCAAGGAGCAGATAGGACAGCCTGATTATGTCGGCCGTTTGGACTTTTTACGAGGCCTCTGGGGTCTGCACACCTGTTCAGACGGCTAAGTGAGGACATCCAGTCACCTTGCATCAATTCCTTGTGCTTTCATTTGACTTTGGGGGGGGGGGGGGGGGGTTAGAGAGTGCAAACGATGACGACGATGACAGCCTCCGAGCTAATGACCTACACAGCCCCATGTTCGGCAAAGGCACAGTAATGTGTAGCAGTTCAGTTGACTGTATCCTTCCACATCCACATGAACATTGTCAAGACCCCAGTAATCACACCTCGGTTCTTACTCGGGTGGCTTTTGACAGACTCATCCACATGATAAAACAGCGTGAAAAGTAGCTCCCTCAGCAGAGTAGCAATGTTCTTTTGTTACTGTTCAGTCAGGTATGTGTCCAAAAGACGGCGATGGGGCGGGATGGAGTGTGGGGAGGGGGGGTAAAATGACAGCCGTGCCTTTCGCCCCATTTCCAGTCAGGGGCTCTTTCACTGTGGAATTGGCATCAATTATTCTGATGCCTTAATAGCCCATAAATTATGCCCCGGATGGAGTCATACATTTATTATGCCACAGAACATAAATACTGAAACCAAAATTTCCGACTTATATCTCAATCCACTGCAGCTTTCCTCAAGCTTCCAACCATTTTTTTTCTTTTTGTCTTGGGTGGCCGGTGTTCTCGTTCTGCTCTCATTGAAATTTGAATCAACATATCCTTTCCAATAACAGGCTCCCTCTACGTTCTGAGCGTCCTGTCCTTCCTCACTGATTTCTTCAAAAAGAAAAAAGCAAAACAATGCCTCTTCTCCAACATGAATCTTTCTCCTCAGCTTTTATTTTTTTTTAAAAAAAGGAAAATCAAACATGAGTGAGCTCTAGTGAAGGCACTATTATCCTGTAGTCCATTGTGCACTGGGCCAGCTGGTCATCGGGGGTGCAGATGGAACATGTTTCGTGATATGATATACGTATCTAGAACACAGGTCGTCTAAATGGAGAGAAGGAACAGTACACATGGGATCTGCTTGACTTAGTAACACCACACGTCTCCATTCTCTGCAATCCTGGCTTTTTTCACTAGACTGAGAGCGCAGAGCCTGATAGGCATTTATTATTTAGTGGAGGGTGAGATAGAGAACAAATGCCAGGATCTATCAGAGCGCTGTAGAGAGAGCCTTAAGCTCAGGAGCCAGTGGCTCTTGGACAGACTTAATATTATTTCAGTACGTGGTGATAAGTGGGTTAGCGGCACTGTTGATCAATTTGCTATGCATCTTTCATTTAGCTGACAAAGCCTGATAAAAGTTTTAAGCCTGCGATGGATGTTTCATTTGGCAAAAGCTGCAAAAATATGATATTGGTGGATATCAGTTGATGTTCTGTCGTTTGAATTTGAGTTTCTTTTGGAGAAAATATGGATGTAACCAGTGAATATAGGCTAATCACCTGCTGAGTTGACCTTGAGAGGATAAATTCTTGTGAATACACTTTTCCTTTTTTTTTTTTTTTTGCAAAAGATTCTTATACAGGATTAAAGAAACCACAAAGCAAGCAGCCTCGGTCACCTACTTTGGTATGGACTGTATGTGTAAAATGGGTTTTAAGGCAGTAGTATCTCCAGAGATACTAATAAGATAAGTCATGTAGACATCATAACTCCTAAAATGAAACCTAGAGCATGGTGGCACTTACAACGCTGGAAGAAATACTGAAAGATATCATGCACGCAAATCGTCACGTCTCGATCCGATGGTTCCTTTAAAAGAAAGTGGCGTGGTCCCTTTAAGAGTTCGGCGGAGTCCAGTCCATTCCAGTCTTTCCCAGCCCTGCCACTGAGGCCCAGGCCTCGTGCCAGTCCAGTGGAGGGTTTACATAGGACGGGCTGACTGAAGGGATGAAGGGGGAAGGGAGGGCGCTCCGTGGGCTCTGATTAGACATCACCAGACGGAGCAGAGCAGTGCACTGATGAGGACTGCAGAGAGGTACAATGGGCTGAGGCGGATCGCTCCCGAACCCCGAGCTCCCATGCCTGCAACGAAAACCAGAACCAGAAACACCCCCCCCCCCAATCAGAAAGAAGAAAAGCTGCACTCTGCTGTGCTATCCTCCAAATTTCTGACAAGTCATCATAAATCAAAAGCCAACTGTGATTTTTTTTTTTTTTTGTTCCATATCTACATTATTACTGGCTTTCAACAGGAGAGGCTATTTAAGTATCCTGAGAAGATAAAGTTCGTATCACATCAAAGAAGAGAACGGCAAACTGAGCCGCCTCGCAATTTTGCACAGCAGTGAGACGGGAGCACAGAACTGCTTTATATGCTGCAGCGCTGCGCAGCCAGTCAACAAGGAATAATAACCCAATGGCAGAGATGGATGACACCGCGCACGCATTTCTAAAAAGGTCGCTTTTCTCGCACTCGAAATAAGTCTATTACACATGGTTGG
Organism: Protonibea diacanthus; assembly: GCA_028641955.1. NCBI lineage: Eukaryota > Metazoa > Chordata > Actinopteri > Sciaenidae > Protonibea > Protonibea diacanthus. The sequence continues at coordinate 24,525,946 of CM053978.1, read as the reverse complement.
AAAGGGATGCAATGAAGCCAAATTAAACGCTGTCTCTGAATTATTGAATCCTTACTCAAGCTTCATCCGCTCAGAACGGAAACGATATGCAGAGGGAAAGACAACAGGGAACTCACTTAATTTATGGATGTGGATGGGTTCACTGCCCACACCTTCTCCACCCTCGCTCATAGCCTTGATCTGAATGAGATAGTTGTCATTGGAGGAGAGGCTGAGCTCCACAGTGGTTTTGTTGGTCAAGATAGTGGTGATGTCATTGTAGCGATGCCTCTTCAGCAGCACCTGGGGCGGGCAGAGGGTGACGCAGAAAAATGAGCTCATGCAAAAAAGGAAAATTGTGGAAATAAATTGGAGCTTTGCTGTGAATTGGGACCTACCAAATATCCAGTGACCTTTGACTCCGTCTCCATAGCTACTACAGGATCCCAGTGGAGCGTGAGTGTGGAGCCAATCATGGTCCATTGTATGTTGAGTGGAGCCCGATCTGGAGCTGGAAAAAGAACCAGAGGTAAAGGTACACCACAGGATGTCCTGCAGAACTAGTTCCTGTGTATAAAAAACTATTTACTGTGGAGCTCCTGTTCCTCACAGCAGCTCCACTTGGAGAGATTTTTGATATGAAAAACTCTGCCATAATAAATGGCTGCAGCAGCGGTGCACCCTCGCTAATTAAGACGGAGTGAATTCTAAGGTGGCCCTGAGAGCTCGACACACTGCAACTTCGAAAACATATGCAAATGGACGAAAACAAAAAACGGCAAATGAAGAAAACATCTTCACCAATTTGACGACACGTGTGCAGCATTTGGAATCAAGTGTGACACAGAGAGGAAACAACACCAAAGCACTGAGATGCAATATTCATACAGAAACTGTTTTGTCACTTTTGCAACCTTTTCCTGAATGCTTCATGTTTAGAAAGTGGTTGACGGTGACGTTAAACAACTTCCTTTTTTTTTTTTTTTCATTTGTGTTTTGTGTTTCTCAATAATTTCCCCAAATACATTTGCAGCATCAAGTACTGACGCTACGATCGCTGGCAGCAGATCTCTGACCACGGGAAATGAAAGAGCGACATGGCCAAAGGAAGCTGGACTCCCGGTGTCATGAAACATGAGCATCTTTGGTTACTTTATTACTGAAAATGTCTGTGGGCTGAAATCCAAGAATTTCAACAATCTAGCTGGCGCAGCACTTGTCTAGTTTAGCTTTAGCGTCACTTGTCGCTGCAGTGATGTTCCACTCAACTCACGGATGTATCTTCTTCTTTTATGCTTTTTTTTTAATGTAAATGAAAAGCTCTCTTGTCAGATTGAATCTCGTGAGCACGACCAACAAAACAGATGAAATGCAGTGCCTGTCACGTTGAGGACAGCACGACGTCATCAGAGAGAGAACGAGGAGGCCATTTGGAAATGATTTCACTGCATCTGGGACGGACTCACGTGGTTTCTTTGTGGTGGTGTTGATGGGCGCCGACTGTGGCCCAGGGCCGGCCGTATTGAAGGCCGCCACAGAGAGGTAGTACACCGTGTTCGCTTTCAGCCCCGTAATGTTCACCAGCGTGTAGTTTCCAGATATGCGAACTTTACCAATAGTGTCAGGTTTGGTGTCGTCTTCCCAGTACACGACCTGTTGGGCAAATAAATATATAAATAAATGAAAATGGTGCCACAAACATCCAGATTCTAGTGATGCATTTCACTGCATTATTAAAATTCATATTCCATCATGAAATCTAAAATGCTGTTTGTATTACAGAAGGGAGGGAGGAAGTGATGATGAATAATACATTTTTGACTAGTGGAGTCTCGATTACTGATGCACATCCTCTCTACCACCCAGGCCATATAAACAGGGCATTAGTGGGTCATATGATAACTGACCTAGGAAGAGAAATGATTTCACGATGATCGCTGCCTCTTCAGTTCATGAAAACAACCTCAGCTCTTACTGAGGAAAAAAAACATTCAAAGTTTTCTTGGAAATATTTCAAAATGCCTCATTTGTACTAAGAAATCACCAAAACCGGTTCTCTGTTAAACAAGATGCAGAGTTTGTTTTCCTTCAGGCTATTAGTGTCCAATTAAGGGCGCAGGTGAAGAGATATTTGATAAAGCAAATGGGCTAATTTGCCGCTTGCTTTGGGTCAACCTCAGTATTTATGTGTCAGGTATTAAGTGACATAAGAGTTTAAGTTGATGAATAAACTGAAATGTGAAGTCCGCCCTCGGGGATACTCTCTGCTATAAATTATTTCACTTCAAATTTGTTATCAATTAAAGCTGTGTATGATAAGCAGTTTACAGTAATGTAATCTTTTCAGCAGTAATAATGATGATTACATTAAACTGAAACTGGATTCACAAACGTCTAATTAAAGGGCTGAGCTCCATGTATGTGCGGCTCCGTGGCTCCACAGATCCATACTGTCGGTGGCCTATTGAGATTCAGCAGTTTAAACCCACTTCAGGACCGTGTTTGGAGAAATAAGCTCTGTTCTAAAAGGACAATGTGGCCACTGCTATGGCAACTGGAGAGCTTTGTGCTGAGGGCCAGAGGTGACAGATATTGAAAGAGCACCGGGGGAGGAAAAGGAAAAAAAACACAGCCCTCTTTGCATTCTTGAAAGGAGGAGGGATTTTATTTTCCTCCTGTGGGTTTGCTTTTCAGGTCATTTCATGATATTATTACTCTTAAAACACAATATTTGCATACATACATGAGACCATATAGTGGAATATTTTATGCTTAAAATAAAGAGAGGAAAAAACTAATTTTAAGAACAACAAACGGACGGTTATGAGCTGATAAACAAGCCACGGGGAAAGGCTCAATTATGTTATTTGAAGGGGGAAAAAAAGAAAAGTCATAACATACCTCATATCCAAGCACTCTTTCAGGGACGGCGGGGAGAGCTTCCCAGATCACTTCAATTTGCACTGCAGACACACTTCTAGTCCTAACCCTCTTAGGAGCCACACTGGGGACTGCAGAAATAGAGAATCCCAGAGACTCATCCAACACCATCACACACACACTAATAGCAATAAGAGGAAAGGCACAGAATAGACCTGTAGTTTCACTGAAAAGCCACAGCTCTCTTTTAATGGGATCTGTGACTGACATAAGGGAAGACTATCTGCCCAGCAAATTCAATTAACAGAATACCTCCCTGACAGCACAGTGGAGTAAGTGTCTGCTAGGATTTCCTGTAATCTACCAGCATGATAACTAATATCAAGTTGACATTCCCAGCTTGAGAGAGGAGGGAAATAACACCACCGGGGAAAAAAAAAAATCATTTCATCATTATTATTCCAAGGTCATAGTTGTAGGGAGAGAGATTATAGCTTATTTAAGCAACACTTTCTGCTGCCGTGCTGTCAGGGCAGTGCCGTACCTTCCTCTGCTGAGTACACGGTGCCAATAGAGCTGAAGGGCCCCTCCCCTCGGTTGTTGTACGCCCCCACTTTCACATCAAAGGGCGAGAAGGGTGGGATGGTGTCGTTGCGGAAGACGTAGCGCGCCACGCCGGGTGTGGAGATAACCGCTCGCGTCCACGTGACCGTGCCCACGGGCCTGAAGGCGATGATGTAGCCGAAGCCCTCTCCGTTCTGCAGTTCCTCGGGAACAGGCTGAGAGCAAAACACAAAACTATAGTGATATTAAAACGCATACAGACAAAGAAACAGACAGGCCCGTCTCTGCTGCGCCGCGACTCGACAAGGGCTTCTGCGATTAGACACAGCCACTCCTTTTTCTTTGCCGGCACCGCCCAGAACACTCCACAATCACCTTTCTTGCCTTATCTTTTCCTCCTGTGTGGCTATGCAATTGCAGCTAAAGTGCAAAAATTTTCAGAGGAAGTGCTCTCTCTCCCTGCTTTTGGTGGGAGAAATGGCACTGGGAGGCTGAGCTGGAGGAGAGGTGCCTCGCTCTAATGTGGGTCATAAAATCGCTCCGTTCAATTCTGCACAATTAAGCAAAACCATTACTCGGCCACGGAGAGAACAGTAAAATGTGACAGATGACTTACCTCCCATGTTATCACTAATTCAGACTTGGTGCCGCCTCCACCTCCGACATCAGTGGGAGCTGTATCAGGAACTGAGAGATAAAGCCCAGAGGGGAGCAATTAGAACACAGTTTACAAAGCTCAACGACAAACCTCAACCGTACCGGTAGCCTTATGACAAAGGTGCCTGCTGCAGAGCCTCTTCTTCCAGTTTACACCCCACAAATCCCTCATTCTGTGCAAACAGAAACATTTCACAGCGCCGCGAATTACTCATATTTCCCAAATGTCACTGTGCATAAATACAGAGCCAAGATCTGTCGTAGTCTGCAAACGACATTCGCCTCGCTCACCCCGATCCCATTCACACTCAGCTGTTTGTGCACTGCAGTGTGATGACAAAGCTGATAGTGGAGGTGGAGAAGCACTCGTGCACGTCCTTATAGTATCCTTTAGTAAGTGGAGCATCGCATTTAATGTGTCAGTAAATGGTTGTTGGAGCATTTATGCCTGATGCCCATGTATAGTTGCCTATTAGGCTTGAGTGTCAGGATGCTTCCTAAGAATTCTCGCTTGTGTGCCACTGTGTATCTATTAATTCAAGACTGTGCACTGAAACAGACGGTGCTGTCGTAGCTTCATCCTGACTTTGAGATGCCATTAGTACTGTAATATGACCCTTAAATATTATTTAACCAAATAAAAGGAAGTGGCTGTGAAGATCAGTGTGTTCAAAGTGTCCTTATATAAAATAAAATAAAATACTGAACCCCAGACTGCTCCTGAAGGCTGTGTCATTGCTGTGTGAGTGAATGAGATTCGTTGGTTTCTAATAAGCAGCTGGCACCTCGCACAGCAGCCTCCTGTGATTGTGCTAGAATCCAGTGCTGAGAATGGTTGAATGTGATGTTTAGAGTAAAAGCACCTTGAATGGTCATAAGAATAGAAAGGCACTTTAGTACAGTCCATTTACCATTGCCAAAGCCCGCTCATTTATGAACAATATAACTACACAAGTCAGGGCCGGCACTCGGCTTTTAGTGGCCAAAAACTAGATTTGGATTGTGGCTCCAAAAAAAGAGATGGATAAATCGATTCACATCTAATCTCTTACTATCATCGAGGGTTAGCAAGTCACTACAAACAGAAACATTGTGTGAAAAGTAACTGAAAGAGAAGAAATAGTTCACAGACTGTGGATCCTGCAGGATCATTCTGTCCAGAAAACAAAGAAACTAGTTGTTATTAAAGTAGAAAGTTTGTTTGGGTTTATTTTTCTCATTCATTATGTCAGAGGTGCTGTGGTCACAATTTAACTGAATATTTAGTGATGGCTACAAAGACAGAGTGTCTTCTGACACAGCAGGAAATATGAATCTGCAGGTTAATGGACGTGTGGCGTGAGAGCGTGTGAAAAGGGTTAATTGTGAGGCTCTTGGTCATTGCGTGAGAGTTAGCAGCCTCTGAGTGACTCAATCTTATATGAGTGACCTCTGCATGACACCTCCAGGCTTCATTAAGCTCGGCACAAAGATCGATCTATAAATATTATGAAGATTATGAAGCAAAAAAAAAAAAACATCAATTCATTTTGGTGTTTTTTCTTTGAGAGAGGTGCTGAAACACAGGCTTTGCCAAAATCGTGAAACCTCTCATGTAACTTTTGCTTTTTTGACTTTTCTCTAAAATTTTGCATCTATCCGAGTTTGAACGTCAATTAAAATGCAGCCCGAGTCACGAGCTCCGTCAGAGCTGTCAGGACATTTTTATTTTCAGTAGACGATCAAAAGCTTCCTGGTGTCATTTTTTTTTCACCTCAAAAGGTAGTGTGAAGGAATTGTTGCTTTAATATTGTGTACCAATTAATAAAGAACATCGGAAAGTGCAAATTAATATCATTTTTAGAGGTAATTAACCACAGGACTGTAGTTACAGTGTAGAGCGAGAATTCCCAGGAAGAGTATCAAACAATTCCTTCAACACGTGTGTGTTTGTGTTTGCAGTGAAGTGTGTAGTTTCACATACTGGCGTCCTCTGTCCTGGTCTTGGTCGAGGCTGGGCTCGGCTCTCCCAGGCCTACGTTGTTGCGGGCCACCACCCTGAACTCGTACTCCACCCAGGCATTCAGACCCACCACTGTGGCTGTCAGCATGTTGCCATTGACCACCTCTGGCACTGTAAAGTGGAACAAAGTGGTTCTTTATAAAATCAGGCTGCCCAAATTGAATGATTAATGTATAAAAACCCACATAAGAAAGCAAGTAAACCCTGTGGGGGCGACAGGAGGAGCGTTTCACGGTACCTGTGTCAACAGCCTGCCAGCCCACTGTGAACGGCGTCCGGGCCTGGATGATGTAACCGGTGATGGGGCTGCCGTTGTCCCTTCCGGGAGTCCAGGAAAGCTGCGCCGTGCTGTCTGTGATCTCCTCCACTGCTACCTTATCCGGAGGACCTGGCGGACCTAAATCAGTCAGACAACCGGACAGGTGAACCCGAGGTGAGTCCGACCCATTCCGAGAAGCCTCTCCTCATCAGAGTCATAAAGATTTCCGCAGCTCGTTACATATCAAGGCCATCACGCTCCCCGTAATTAAGGGCTACGTCCTTGGTGTGTGTGCATGCAGGGGCTTTTTATTCACTGTGTGTGTGATGCACAGGGCTACAAAGTGATTACTGAACATGGGAACACCAGCAGAGGAAAAACACATGGGATGGAATCATTTATGAGGAAAGGAAAGAGGGGCTACATGGGAGCAGGCCACGGTGGGAAGAATAAAAGAAGAGCTAATGGAGAGAGAGATGCAAGTGTTTGTGATTACTATGAGCTCTGGCCCTACCATGTTGCTGTTGTTTGCGCTACTGCTCAATTATTCAAATGCTTTGCATGATATTTTGCCGATGTGTAAATGAGCCAATTATAGTCATTTTCTGTGATAAACATTGCCTTCTCAAAGCACCTGGGACAGCTATTACAGTTTGTTAAGGGCATGAATACCAATGTAAATCTCCAGAGATGAGCCCACACAGCGAGCCAGATACACCGAGCACATATCAACGAAGCTACCTCAGCCTCAAGTCACACATGCCGGAGTGCGTGCGTCACTGCCGCGACACATATATACAGTGTATAATGCAAACAGAAGCTGACATTCATTTTGACTGAGGTAGCATCCATTCTTGCTTCGCTCCGGTGTATATTTACAGGAAGCCTCTGGGATTACTCACATCTTTCTCTGTCAAACTTCTTTCTCCTTGAATACTCGTGCAGATGCTTCAATGCCACATCCTTTTACCGTAAATATGCATTCAGGCACTGGCGTACAATAGCAAGCTCTTGAAATGAATTGGTTCTCTTACCTTTGACGACCAAGATGGCAGAGGTGGACAGGCTCTCAACATCGGTGTCAATAACACACACATATTTCCCTCCATGGTTCAGCTGGATGTTACGAATCATCAGATCCCCCGATATGGTCTATAAGGGGACGTGATTGTTGAGAAAATAAGGCTAAGTAAGCTTTTGGCTCTGGATTGTTTCAAACATTTATAATGCTTTGCACAATCACACCGTCTCCAGGCCACTGATTTTTGCATCTCTTCAAACACCAACAACAGACATGGCAGATGTACTCTGCACAAATAACACTATTGGCTGCCCTTCAGGCTCTACCCGACCAAACCAGCCCCCCTCCCCAACACCCCAACACCCCCACCGGCTACACACAGGACACACAAAACAAACACAGTCCTGTTAATTGGCAAGACTTTGCTAATTATTCTGTAATTACATAAGCTCAAGCAAGATACGAGTATCTGTCCCAGCGTAAAGAGCAAATATTATTTTACATAAGCAGGCTGCATGAGGGAACATAACAAAACAACAGTGAACTTTGAATCAACTTCCTCTTCTGTGTGAGGATAGTTTTTTTTTTTTTTTTTTTTTTTTCTGTGACTGCGCCCAGGAAAATGTTTTAAAGGATGAGGCTGGTGTATTGTATATTTTTTAAATTATCTATAACAAATCCCATCAAAAAGACCAAAACCTTGTCCACAGTATGTTCCATACACTGTCTGTGCAGTCCTCTTAAATAACAAACACTGAATGCAGTTTTTAAAAAGGCTAACATTGTCCTGTAAAAGCTTGGCACTGTAGCTCTTAGTGAAGATTACTTATAGAGGAATTAATATTGTTTTTGTTGGGGACTATTTTCAGCTGCGGATTATACTGACCACCCACTTCGTTATGTACACTCGTACAATCCAATGTGATCCAATACACCAACTCTGCTGTTACAATGCTTATTATGTTTCAGTTTTTGGAGACACTGTCAGATAGGTCACAATTCTACTTTATGTTTATTATTGAGTAGTGTTGTTGTAGTGGGTGCTGCTGTTGAACAGGAGGGCATTATACTGAGAGGTGTTTTAATATTATGGCCCTCTCATGTGTGTAAATGGTCAAAATATTAGAAACACCTCTTGACACCACTGCAAACTACAACCTCAATAGTTAAACTAATAAGTCTCTGACGGTGTCAGAACCTGAAACATTCTAAGCTTCATTACAGCAGAATTTACATGAGAGATGTTGTACTGGATCACATTATATTACAAAAGTGTACCCGTAATGACCATGTTGATCAGAGTAAAAGAACAGGTCATCCAGTACAAGTGTGGCTCATTGGTGTGTAGGATTTCGTGGCACCCTAATGATGAAGTTGGGGATTGCAACAAACCGAATACTCTCTCATGCCTCACCCTCTACTTTCAAGCATGTAGGAAAAACTCTGGCTGTGAATTTCACAATATAAGCACAAGTCCATATCTAGACCAGTGTTTGGTTTGTCTGTTCTGGGCTTCTGTATAAAAATGGCAGTTATCTATATGAAGACATAAGATAACAATGCTTATTTCCAGGTGACTATACACTAATGAAAACATCGTTATGAATACTCTACAATATTCCATTTGTGCCAATAAATACACCTAAATCTTACACACTGGACCTTCAATGGATAGCAACAGAGCTTGGGGGCACAGAGGAGTGAGCTGTCCCAAACAAAAGTTGACAACTGTTGAGAGAAACGTGGCAAAATCTTTGGTCACAGATCCAAAATGGTGCTTCTAAATCACACAGTGAAACATGTCTACTTAAAACAGAGACACTGATTGCGTTATTTCAATTCTCATGTTGTAGTCCAAACTGTGTCTACAAACCAACTAATCAAAAGACTGCATTAAATGACCCAGAATAAACTGTGATAAACTAGATACCACACTGGTAAGTGCCACTTTTAAATGACATTACAATTCACCAAACAAAGATTTCAACCAGATTTTGTTAGACCCACCCTGCATAGTGTAACATGCACTGAACCTTTAATCATCATAGTAGGAGCAATTCATTGTTGGTTTAGTAATGCTGTATCATTGTATCCACACAATATTGTTCTCTCATTTTGACGGTGCATAGGAATCCAAAGCCACTTCTTGAAGTGGCCTGTCACAAAGCATGTCAGCCTGTGAAAAGTGGTGTGTTGCTTTCAAAAACGAGTCACCTGAGGGGCGAGACTCGCTGCAGTCATAGCAGATTTCATCAACCCCAGCAGCTAGTGATCACAGCTCCACTCTGCAGCAACTGAGCAAGAACGCCCGTTGATCTCCACCTCTCTGCAAAAGCTGACAAAGCTGGCACTTCTACGTGGCCATGGGGCTAAAGAGGCTACCTTTCCGCCTTCCCCCTCCCTTCCTTCCTTTCATCTCCTCTCCCTCCCGCCTGACAGTTTTTACGCATGGCTCTGCCATGTCTGATTCTCTCTGCAATGTCAGCCACCACCTGGCCGACCTGAGAGCCCGCGATGGAGAGCAAGGCGTTCCTGTCTTGGCAGGAAGGGAGTGATGAGGCAGATTTGCTTTAATTATGTTAATTAATTCATCAGAAGCTGTTGAGCAGGGGGCTGGTAATCTCTCTGGACAGGGGAAACACATTCTGTGAAAACTATATCTCATTATATGTGCGTACACAGTTCAATGTCATTAGTAATTGCTATTCGCATTCATGAAGATATGAGTTTGGCATGGCCACAACACTGTGAGGGCATTCATTCAACCTTTTACAAGTGAATGGCAGCAATCAAACCGCTGACCTTGGATGATAAATGGCACTCTGACAAGCTGTGAACTTTGTGTGTCACCAAAAGGAACAAATAATCGACAAAGAGTCCTCACTAAGTGTTATTTCAGAGTATAGGGATTTCAAATGAACATTAACTGGTGCCAGGGCTGCCAGGGTGAATGCCAGCCAGCTCATTACTTAATTATTTCGGGGCTCAAGATTCATAAATAGGTATGCAAATTCAATTATGGCTGAGGCAGAAGATAAGAAAATGTTCTCCCTTGAGGTGGGGGAATTAGAAGTTGAAGGGATGAATAATATAAAGACTTTAGAAATGAAGACCCTCCGTGTGACTGAAATGGCATTTCACCGATATATCTTTAGAAGAGTAACACATGGCAGCTCACACTGCCAATTCAAAAGGTAAGAATCCTGATTACAGACCTGATAGTGTCATTCACTGAGGTCTCGACAGCATGTGAATGAAAGGATGTAACTGACTCTTAACAGATATCTCTATCTTTTTTGATATTCCATCCACCGCTGACCACTGGGAAACTTTCAAATGCATGAGTGTTGGCATACATTTCTCTGCTTTGGTATTACTGGTGTCTAAAAAGCCCTCAGCAGGGCAGTGGAGCATACCCTTGCACATCACACAGTATGTCCCAATTAATCCCAGAATAGCCAGAAAGTAGCTGAGTTTAATGCTTGAGATGACTCACCCCGCCCACTCTTTCGAAATGATCGCTGTCTCGCTGGAAGTCGATGAGCTGGCCGTTGAATGCCCACGAGAAAGACACATCCAGAGCTGGATCGCAGGCAATCTGGCAGGGTAACACGATGCTCTCGCCAACAATAATCTCCATGTTAGTCGGCCTCATGGTGATTCTTGTGGGCTCTGGCCAGACAACAGACGACAGCGTAGCATGTTAATATCTCTGCCGCGGGAACCTTTAACACCACCGTGACCCTTGCAACTGCCATCTCACTTCAATTCACAGCTAAATCAAGTCACTGTCATTAAATTAGCCATGGATACATGCTTTTTCCTGATTTTAATAAGCACTTAAATTCCAAGCCTGTCCATTAGCAACATTTAATGACATCTCAGGTTTGCACTTCATGTTCGGGGATCAATTTGGAAGAAAATGTTTGAAACAGGATTACAGAGATGGGAGCACACTCCCACTGGTGGCTGTGGTGGATTGGAGGCCTCAGAGTATGTTGAGGAAAGGTCACAGTAATTAAATTCTGTGACATTAAATGGTTCAGCTGTCACTGCATGAGAAGAATAGAAGCTAATGAGAAAAGTAAGTCAGGTGACTGCACACACGCACGCGCACACACGCATACACACACACACAACAGACTAAACTGGAGTACATGTACGTGTTATGTCACAGTATTCATAAATAATGACCTTTAACTAAATCAGGGATAATGTTTTGTTGCTTACTTTACTGCTGTTTTGCATAATGTATACCAGTCATATTAATTTGACAATAAACTTGGTTGTTAAAGTTACACATGTAGTATAACTTGAATATACTGTAAATGAAAATGATGAGAAATGGTTGACCTTTATTTTCGAAGAACTGAAAGGAAATTTGCTAAACCCCTCCCTCGATTAGCTATCATCCAATCAGAATTTTACAGCCGTTTTTGGATTTCTTCATGTCCATGTGTCCATGACGCTGCAGAAAGACAGATGAGTGGTGTCTTTGTATTGTGTATTCGAAACCAAAGACACAAGAGCAAATGTGTAAAGACTGAAGCAACAGACATTACATGGCTGGCTAACTAGCATGCTAACTACAGTAGTAACCTGGTGTTAGCATGTCATTAGCCGACTACATAAACTACAATACGTAGGGTTACACAGTCCTTTGAAAAAAGGCCTGTTTAGGATGGACTCATCGACTACGTGAAAACAGCAGCCCCGGGTTATGCTAACCTGCTACATTAGAGTTGGTGAAACAAATTTGTTCACTTGAGATGACTTTACACACTCAGAAAAATGAAATGTTGACTTTAATTAAATGTATTTTGTCAACAGATTCATCATAATTGTATTAAGTTATTTAAACTCAAAAATGCAATGTAATTGAACCACTAACATAACATTTTTGAGTTTAAATTTTTTAAATTCAAACTTAATACAATTACATGGAACCTGTTGACAAAATACATTTAATTAAAGCTAGAATAATTAATTATAAGCTTTGTGCTGTGTATGAAGCCATGAAATACATATTTTAAAGAAGAAGTTCAGGAAAGTTTTAGGCTTACTTCTTCGAGGAGTTAGACTGATTGATCCAGTCCTTGTGCTAAGCTAAGTTAGCCGCGCGACTGATAGTAGATTCATAGTTTGTGCAAAGACATGAGAGTGGTTTTGATCTACTGAAATTCTTGGCGAGAAAGCACATAAATATATTTAGAGTCAGCTTGACCCGTTGAGAGGTGTTCACACCAACTCACACATTTAATGTTAGTTAGCATGCTAGCTACAGCTAACGAAATCTGCTAAAGAGAGTGGTTATTTCAGCTGTTATAGTTGAAATCACACACCTACTGTTGCAAACATCAGTATGAATCTCAGCCTCTGTTATCATGGTAAACTGTATACTTGCTGTGTGTGCTTGAATGGGAAGCTGGACAGGTATATTATTGACAAATGAGGGCAGGGTGTAGCAGAGGGATAATTATGGGTGAGTTGTTGATGCTGAAAAGTAGGACTCACCTGTGATAAGCAGCCTCCCGGTCATGCTCGCTGTTCCAAACTGATTCTTAGCGATGCACGTGTAGCTCGCTGCATCCCGTCTGGTTACGTTGGCGATCTTTAACGTCCCATTGGGAAGCAGAGTAATCCTGAGGGAGGCAGAGCAGCTTTTGAATGTATCGACTAAGGTGGAACAAAAATGAACTCAGCTTTGTATTTGCATCAGCCTGTAGTCATTATTTTGCCTGTGCTCATTATTTTGTGCTCAGCATCTTCACATGTGACAGTGTATTTATTTTAGTCTTCGTGTAGTAGGTCTACTGTACCTCTACCCAATTGTATCCTTCTCAAAATGGAAAAGCCTCTGAAGCACTTTGACTCTCGTGGTGCTTAAAAGCTCTCTGCTGAAGCCAGGAAAATGAAATTCTTTGAGGTGGGTTAGCAGCACGAAGGGTGACCCAGCACCCTGACTGTGGTGGGCTAAACTACTAAATGAAGAAATATTTCTACAAACAGCAACACTGAATAAAATATGCTTTAGTCTATCATGCTGGGAGGCCACTGACTTACTGGATATTTAATAAAAGCTAGTATATAAGCTAAAGACATAGTACAGGGCTGCATAAGACAATAGTGCAAGACGTTTCATCAGACGATTAAAAGATATACATAGTGGTAATAATAATGAATTATATTGTCTCTCTTTGAAATATCAATAATATATGCCATGTTTTGTTTGGAAATAGCCATCTTGTGAAAACAGCATCAAACGTGGTTGTTGGTTCTCTTTTAAAGATTATGTAACTTTTGCTAAGCATCAGCTACTGCAGCTGCAAGAGATCATGCTGAATGCTAAAGAACAACTGTAGTAGCTCAGTAGTTTAGCACAAATGCAATGAGGGAGTCATAAAGTGAATGGGGTGATGTCAGTTACACAACAGCATCTACTTAAACTTGGCAACCATTAGCCACCGTAAGTTAGTCGTCACACCAGACAAAGTAAGGCTGTGTAACATCAAAAGGATTTTGAACTTAGCGAGGGTGTCTTTTATTGCTAATCAATCAAACTTTTCATTTGTAAGTGGAAGAATGTGTTATCTGTTTAATATGTCATATTTTCATATTTGTCATATTTTCACATTTACCTCATGTGGTATAGCTACGCAGAATTGTTTTATTCCATTTGTCCAGGTTTTGGACTATGATATCTGAGTCTGTGAGTTCTGCTTCCATCCCCAACATAATGAAGATGAATAGAATTTGCAGTGCTCACAGAACTGAAAAACTACGAAAAAAAATAGCAAACAGCAATGTGTCTTTCCAGAAGTAATATCTGGATGAATCACAGAGCTCACAGTTATTGGAGCTACTTTCTACTAAATAAATAGTCCCAGTGAAAACTGTTGACAGTGTGTTCTGCAAATTATCCAGACAGATATCTCCAAACCTGGGTAAATTAACCTATTATTAAAATTATCTGCATGGCTAGACACGGCAAGAGGGTAATTGAGAAAATATTTTTTCATAATTTGGATGAAACTAACATTAAGTGGTGTGGTATTTAGTGACAAAAATGTGTACACAATTCATACTTTAAACCCTGCTCCAATTTACGGCGTGGCTGCATAGATGAGAAAACAATTCCCATCCCGTGTCTACATACTGTAAATCCAGCACCGTGCACCTTAAAACACTATGTGGGCTTCACATACAGTGTACTAAATGTCAGTCAGCTTGGGAATTTCACCAGCTATAGATGTAGCTCCCCATCTGGAGCCAAAGAAGGAGCCTCGGTGCTGTTTTGACAAGATGCTTGATGCTCGTATTGTTCTCTTTCAGACCTCCTTTTGAATAAGTAGCATGGGAGTGATTCAAACAGCACAAAGTCAAGCATTTCTTCAGTGCAATGCCAGTGCTGGAGTTGTTCTTATTCAGTCTCTCCTGCCTTTTGTGTGTGTGTGTGTGTGTGTGTGTGTGTGTGTGTGTGTGTGTGTGCTGTGAATTCTCTTGCTGCTGGGTTTAGTCACCGTCTAAGCTTTTCTCCCCCCTCCAATCGGGATGATGAAAAGTCAGCGGATAGATTGCTAAAATGTGTCACTCCGTGCCTCTTGATCTGCTTTTGGATTCCTCTACCTTTTATTTGGCTCTTTAGTATTGTGTGAAGTCTCTTTAGCAGATCAAATTCAGCTTCAATAAGAAATCAGACAAGAGGACAACAAACTAAATTAAGCACCACTTTATGCCATTTAAAGTGGTGCTTAAAGCCTGCCCATTGTCTTCAATAATGTCTGCGTGTGGAGTTTTTCGTCTAGTGAGACGACTGCTCTCAAATCTGTGGCAACATTTTTTGCCCTCTCAGCTTTAGCTCAAACTCTATTTGTGTGGCATGATGAAGCAACTAATCACAGGTGCAATAGTTTCACTTTTTGATTTTCACTTCCTTCGTCTGTCTCGACGCCAACAGAGTTTATCTTCAGCGGCGGCTCCATTTGCTAATCTTTTATCTTCTTAAATATTTCATGCATGCAGTGTTGATACGACCAGCGAGCGTCTTCATCCCTCACACCGAGCTATTTGCACACCAGGGTGCACGCAGTATATTAGCCGTGTGCAATTTTCCTGGTGGGTGCCCTGCTCTTATTCTCCTCATTAGCCTTTCTCTCTATGCACCTGCACAAATGCCAAATACACTATTCAAACAAGTCGGCTTGCAGGGAATGTGAATAAAAGCTGCTAGGAATATGCACTCGGACTTTCATCCTACCTTTCAGTTCTCTGCAGGATCTCATTCCCTTTCTTCCACAGGCTAATTGCTGGGGGCGAGGCCTGAGGCTTGCATTCAAGAGTGACTTCGCTGCCTGCGCGAGCTTTTAGCAAGGCCCTTAATGGACTTTTGGAGAAACTGGGAGGTGAAGCTGTGTGTTGGGGGGGTCGGGGGGAGGAGGGTTGGGACAGGGAAAAGCATGAGATTAAAGAATAACGGCAACGTGAACCTTTGCAGATCAGACATGCTGTACTGACATTGACTCTCCTTCAGCTTTAGTGGCTCAAAATCTCAGCATGAGCTCAGCAGGAAGGCCCTACTGGGCTCAAGGCTATGGACCTACCTTTCAACTACACCCTCGCCAGAGCTTCCAACTGTTGTCCGCACTCATCATCACATTTTCCCAGCCATCATTTCAAACCCCAAGTGTCATCACATGTATCAAGACAGAATCTAATTTCTCATCAAGCCAGTCAGATGAAATTCATCAAAGCTTTGCAAATAAATCAATACCCCATCTACATGAGAAAGCATGCACAATGCCACAAAGCAATGCATTTGTACTATCCAAATCAATATGATGAAACGAGTGAAAGTAAAATGAGACACTCCATCAGATTCATATTTTTGGCTGGCAGAGCCCAAAGTGACATCAAATGAGTCTGCAGAGTGATTGCTGAGGAGAGCTATAGCAGGCTGCTGGTTTTTATCTAAGGAGATGATCAAACGCACAGACAGATAAGCAGGATAAAAGCAGAGGGAGGGATGCAATCTTACCTAACACCATTAGTTGGGCACTGGAATAAATAATGCCATGTTTGTTTTCAGCCACACACTGATACATCCCGGAATCTGACAGGTTTAATGCAGCTATAGAGAGAGCCCCATTTTCGATTTGTACCCGGCCCTGCGGAGGAAAGAGAAACAGTTCTGCATATCCATTGCAAAGGCCAGACTATTATGTCCAAAAGCGCAGCAGCAATTATCGGTACACCATGAAGGGAGGAGGACAGCAGGAGAGGAGGAAGAGAAAAAGGCAAAAAAAAAAAAAAAAAAAACACAAAGAAAACAAAAAACACACCACACAGCTAAAGAGCCTTGTGGCATTCTACGTATGTTCAGCTTGTAATGGGAGAACAGATGAGGAGGCAGCGGTGAAAAGTGCTAACCTGCATCTTAGATACACAGAAAAGAGGCTATGTTGACAATAGCAGCAGCAGCAGGAGCATATTAAAAAGTCATTTATTTTCTGTGCTTGTTCAGTTGGAAAAACTATGATGACAGCTCAGATGATGACTTGGAATGATTTTTTTTTAACCCAATGATCTCATCAGACATCTCAGTGCTGCAGGGGGAGTAGTTTCATATACTTCTGTCTTAATTACTGTATAGACACATACAGAAAGATGATGGGCAGTCAAACAGCATACATTAGGGGAATACACATCATCACATAAACGGTGAACATCTAACTTGGATT
Organism: Protonibea diacanthus; assembly: GCA_028641955.1. Lineage (NCBI taxonomy): Eukaryota > Metazoa > Chordata > Actinopteri > Sciaenidae > Protonibea > Protonibea diacanthus. The sequence continues at coordinate 24,508,847 of CM053978.1, read as the reverse complement.
TGAAGTATGTTTGTACAAATAATTTTAGCACTTGCTTCGGATTTAAAGGGGCACTCCACCGATTTTACACATCGATATGTTTATCAGTCATATATGGGGTCTTGGGGAGAGTCTGGAGGGAGTTTGAGGAAACTCTAAGGGCATTATCTTGGACTTAGGTTTGGACAAAAGCTGAAACTTAAAAGTTTGAAACGTAAAAATTTTGGTCGAATTGTGAGAAATTAAACCCACTAGGAATTCTTCCTGTTATTTCCCCTCCAGATTCTCTTCTTTTCCTTGTTGCATTTTGATGTTTATGAAGCAGATTATTGAATAAAAGATCCAGAATGTGCACAAACCTTATACTGCATACTGCAAACCTTAAGCTGAAATATTTACTATAATATTGAAATATTATTAAGTCAGGCGGTTCTTCGGACGAATTCAGACAGGATCAGGCGCTGCGGCGCATCGCAACATTGTTGTATGGTGGTGTGTGGGTGGTTCAAGTGGTCTGCTTGGCGTGTCTGTTTGTGCTGAATGTAACCACTGTGAAACAATCAGGAAATAGCCTTTTATTCCTCTGATGAGCTTCATCAAGGACTGTGCTATGAGAGTCTGTGTCTCTTGACCAATGCTCGGTCCCTCTCTCTCAAACTATCAGACACAAACCAAACGAATTTCTTCATGTCTCTATTTTGCAGCATAAATTGTGAGTCAGACTCAGATTTAGAAGCTGGGTTCATGAAATTAACAAAGTCAGAACGCAACAGGTAGAGTATCAGAGTTTAGATAGTCTGAGTTTCAGAGACATTTCAGGCTGAGTGTGGAGGTTTGCCCAGTCTGATGAGTGTCTGATTGGCGGCTGCAGTGTGACATCAGGCTGTGTTTTTTCCAAAAGTTGGATTAGGCTCAACTTCTTCACCGCAGGACACTGCGTTTGTTGGTGGACTGTTGCAGCCAAAACAGACCGAACAGGATGAATGGAAAAACCTGCGTTTTGGCCACAGCACCAGATCCTGCCTGAATGTGGCCTTCTTTGCATCTGTTTGCATCAATTCACCTCCATTAACGTCTTTCCATGGGCTTTACATAAATCTGCCTTGCATTCTGTCTGAACACACCTCATTTACCCCTGGCCTTAACTTGCAATCTGTATCTGGATGTCTCACAGAAGAGGAAAAAACACACGTTAGGTTGGTCTAAATGTACACACAATGCATTGCATGCAATCAGATCGACTAGACTGCATCTGAGGGTGATCTGCCTTACAGTTTGATCAGATCTCAGCCACGTGTTGATTCAATCTGTACAGCACAACTAAAAAAATGAAAGCAAGCCCAGAAGTAATACCTAGCAAGTCTCATAAAAAAGGGATTTCAAAGCAAATGTATGCCAAGATAAAAAAATATAACAGTGCAGGTAGAATCGAGATAATGTTAAAAATTAGTAATACCAGGTGTGAATGCAGAGCCCTGTGGATCAGATGGCATTATCCAAATAATGCGGACAGATACAGATAACATGTTGATATCAGGTGTAAATGGGACCTAGAAGCCTCCTATTTAAATCTGTCTGCAACAGTATGAAAGCGGAAAGTGGAAAATGGACAAGAGGATGATTCTCGCTATTGAAAGCCAGTTCTGATACAGACCACAAGTTCATCCAGAACCGTGCAACTTCACAGCTAATCTGTTTCTGTAGGTTTTTGATTCAGTGTAACTCATTAGAAGATCTAACTTGGTGTGTTACTTCATCAAATCCGGGAAACGTTTTAGGCAACACCAAAGCTGTGAAAAAGATATTATAGGCTTCTGCACCAATTATGTAGAGAGAGACGAGTTGAGCTTTAGCTTAGCTTCACAGTAAGCCCCAAAACAGCTTCATTGCCGCTTAAAAGAGATTTTCAAGTGTGCCGAACTCTTCTGGAGGGATGAACACCGCTCCCATCTGTATTACAGTGAGAAATCGAACAGATCTCCATACCTCTGCCATCACTTGGTCCCCATTCTTCAGCCAGCTGTAGGATGGTTTAGGCTTTCCGTTGGCTTTACACTCCCAGAAGAGGTTCTCCTCGATGGACAGGGCCGTGTCCGTCATTGTCTGAAGCCAGTGAGGTTTGGCTAAGAATAAATGAGAGGATTACCTTTTCAAAACATGCATTTTAATTAAAGAAGCAGTGGATTAGTCAAGAGCGCTATCAGAAATCAAAAAGCTGTTAAAGCAGCCTTGCATTAAATCATCAAAGTTGAAACTCAACAAGTGGATTATCAGTAAAATGAGGAAGGCAGGTGGGTAAACAATGAATTTGGAGCCTCTAAAATAATGTTTACTTTTTAATTTTCAAGTCTGGATCCAGAGCTTTACCTGGAATTTCATGGTAACATCATGCCCATGTTATACATTGTAGACAAATAGTTTTTTTTTTGCCACACAGATGAGATTAAAGCTGCTGCTCACATGCATGTTTCCTGTACAAATGTGGATATCTGTTACAGATGCACATTTGTGCATCTCCCTCCGTTCACCATCATCCAATTTGAAATGGTTCACTAACCATGGAATGAAATACGACCCCGTGCAGCATTTTTGCCTCGCCGATTCTCTGCCATGCATTCGTACGTCCCGGCGTCTTCTTGCTGGAAATTAGGGATTTCAAGGACGGCGTTTGAATTCTTCATTTTGACTTTGCTGGGGAACGGAATGCCGCTGGTTCTCCTCCAGCTTATTTCTGGGACAGGGCTGCGCGAAAAAAACAGACAAAGAAAAAGTTCCCATGGTGGCAAGTGTCAGTCGCAGTGATCAAAGTCTGATTAAGCACAGAGAGAAAAAGGGGTCGAAGCGAGAAAGCCTTGTGAGTTATTGTTCCTTACAAATCAAACTGTGATTGCTCAGATTTCCAAAGCTCTTAAAGGAACTCTGATTTCTGCTCCCTTGTCTTCTCATGCTACAGCTCTTGCTGTCCTACGGATTGATGAATCTGAGAATGAGCAATGTTGCGCTTGTGCATTCTTAAATCATCTTGAGTAGCACTGAGCCTACAGCTTATTACTCACACACACACACATACACACACGCGCGCACATACGCACACACAATGAAGCTGACTTACTTTCCCAGAGCGAAGCATTCCAGTTTCACCACAGATTCCTTCGCAGCTGGAACTGAATCAGGGAAATGAACTTCTATTTTGGGTTCATATTCACCCATTACTCCTACAAAGGGGAGACAACAGATGACAAGCTTTACATCAGTGATTAACAGCACACATTACACATGCCTCGGATCAGAGACAGAGCTGTAATGCGGTGGGACAGTTAACATAAAAGTCTTCATGTGGATGGAGCAAAAGTGACCACTGAATGGCTGGTAAAGAAGAGTAAAAAAAAAAAATCAGAGGTGGCTTATAAAAGATTCAGAGAGCACATCAGGGAAAAGACTTGCTTAGTTGTAGAGATTTATCACCTGTGGCAATGTGACTTCATTTACGACTGTATTTATATTCACATCACTAGAACGGGTCAAAGACTTCTTCGCACAGATAGTAGTATGCCCTTTACTATTATCAATTACAACCCCAATGTCTGGCAGCGAGAGGTAATTTGGGGTCCAGTGTGTGTTTTCAGATTAAAAGGTCACAAAAGACTTTGAGAAGCTGTGATAAGTGCTAGCATCTTACACACAGCACTGAAAACATACAGGAAATGGTATCGCATCTCCCTCAACACAAAATCCATACTCTCAATGTTTAGTCAGTAATGATCGGTGACATTTTCCCGCATATCGAAACGTCTCGTCTCTTGATACAACACAATGGTAATTCAAACTATAAATCAGTTCATGAAAGCTTTGACATTTTTGCATTTTATGCTTCAAACCAATGGTTTGAAAAGGCTGAACAGAGAGGCACACATCTAAAAGGACTAAAAGAAAAACAATGTACCAGCTTCTAACAAGGCACTCTTTGTAATTTATGGCTTCTTTTATTGGTTAATCAATTATTTATTGCTTTATTGAGGCGTTATAAGCCATTAATAACAACTAATTGGCTATGAAAAATCTGTATGTCTGGTGTTTACCCTTTCTATTTTGTAATAACACTGTTAAGTTATTGGCAATGCATTGCTGAATTGTAAGGTGTCTCATTTTCTTTTAAAGCTGCTGCAGGTAACTGTCACATGATCCTGACAGTAACACACAAGACAGATTATGTGTGAAAACAATAGCAAGTTTCTCTAGTTTCTCATGGTGCTCTTAATGACATTTGCAAGAATCCACAGTGGCTTAATAAAAACAATCAATCCGAGCTGAGAAAGATAGTTGACTGTTGAGTTTCATTATCCGACAACCTGGGTATGAGACAAAAAGTTACCCACTGTTAAATTCATAACCCACTGCAGATTTGAGCCAACATGTCTGCAGCTGTCATTAACAAACAACAAGTTGTGTACAGATAAGTATTGTGGGTGCCTAATAGAAAGCTTGTACCAAAAAACACATCACAGTGACTGCAGACTGCAATTTATTTTGTAGCTTCATCATTATATGTCTTAACAACTGGTCCCGAGTGAACGGTTTAATCCAGAAACTGCAAAAGAGTAAAAAATAAATAATGGTTGTTGTCTGGTTGCTCCCTGCATGCTAGTAGCAACATTTACACTTAGCCAGGAACAACTGGAAGAGCAAACTCCACTCTGTTTCAATTTGAAAAGAATAAGTCTATTTTTGTATTGTTCCAAGAAGACAAACAGACATGTCTTTTTCAACAAAACAATCCAGGTGATTTAGCCTCTTGTCGATGTCAGACAGGTAGCTTAGCAGTTAGCTCGGCACCTGTCAAGCTCAGAAGCTAACAGTAATGTTAGCTCAAGCTGTTTGAGTGAAGAGCTGTTAGTAATATCATTAATCCGATATCAAAGAATTGTTTGGTTGGACTTAACCACAATTTTATTATTACTATTATTAATATATCTCGCTAAATATGTATCTGTTATCAATGGATGTGCCTCTTTTATTATTTCATAATCATATCTAAGTATGAATAAATTATGATAAGTAAATTACTAATTATATTTTTCAAAAATGGGGATAAAATTGATAAATATTGTGAGCTCACTTCAAGTAATGACTTCTCTCTGAATGATGAGCTTAAACAACAAAAATTTTATAATTTTACATGTTCTGTTTATGTAGAAACAATATAAGTTTGTGAGTCTAATTATATCTTGTTTAGTACACCTTTTCAACCAAATGTCGCTCAGTTTTAACTTGAACCAAACAACAAATTGACGCATACTGGGCAATGACCACTCACAATATCTAGAATATCTTTAAATAAAGATACAGCAAACATGGCTGATTTCCATGATGACTGATATAAAGGTAAATCTGACACATAAACATAAATAGTGGGATAAACCAGGGAGGTACAAACTAAAGGTTTTCTGCAGTTTTAGGCATTTACCGTCACTCCTGAGGACTAGCGGTGTAGGAGAGCTGAGCACCTTCTCCCTTGTGACAGTGTTGTTTACCACACAAGTGTAGTTGCCAACATCTGAGGGCTCCACTTTTGCAATGTACAGACTGCCGGTCTCTTGAGATATGAATCGACGACTGTCTTGTTGGACGAAGTACGGGTATTCATTGAAGATCCAAGCAAATGTCAGCTCTGGAATAGGAAGGAAAATAGATCAACTTAGAGAAGCCTTGGACCACTGATGCCTATTCAAAGCACAGATTCCACACATGCGGACTTAGATACATCTGCTGGGATGGAAGAATGTAAAAAAAAACCAAAACTACTTTGGCCTAAAAATGTTAGCATATCACATCATTTCCTTCCTTTATCTCAGGTTTCTTGGGAAGAGATACTGTGGCAAATGTATAGGTAACAGTGCAGAAGAAATGGGAGACCTAAGGAAAGGGAGCGAAACAAAATGGATTACAGCGCGTCAGTGGCCCTCGCCTGACACGCGGCCCCCATTCTCCGGGTCCCTGACTGACCTGACGTGAGACTCGAACGAATGGACGGATGGATGGAGTGACGTATGGAAGTAGGAATCTGTTGTGATGCCTCTTCACAAGCAGCAGGTCTACCATAAAGAAAGGAGAGACCTGCCATGATGAATTACCGTGTCGCATTTTAAAAGTGCGTAGAGACGCGCTTACAAATCTATATTCCACTTCGGAGGTGAGGGGCCCCGAGTCAAAAGGTGTATGCAATGACTGTCAATCATAGTCAATTCCCCCCTCCCCCAAGGGGAGCAAGCCGCCCAGCTTTGGATGTGATCGAGTGTACGAGCTGGGTGCAGCGATGCAGACACAAAGCTTCTTCTTCTAAGCAAGCATGAGCCACAAAGTCAGAGTCAGCACAACCTCTATCTGAACTATGTGACTGTAATGAGCAGTGATAGAAAGTGGCAAAAAAATGTAAGTCATGTAAAAAGCTGTAACATAAAACAACAGCTTTTATACAACAGAAAAAGTGACTTACTGTATGTGCCTTTTGAGTAAACAAATGTCTCTGACGGAGCACAAAAGTGATACGATCGCAATTGCTTCCGACAATAGTGTATTTAATTCATCATGTATGAATGATGTGATAATGGATGCGGTAGTGGAGGAAAAAGCTTTTGCAGAACGCAAAGTCAATGAAGCATAATGAAAACCAGAAGAGATGCCTTATAGGTATGATAAACTTCAGTGGAGTTCAAGGTTATGTAGCAAATCGATGCTTTCAAAATTCAAGAGAAGAAAGAAAAAGAGGGGGGAGGGAAGGAGAGGAAGAAGAGAGAGAAAGAGTGAGAGGCAGAGAGGGAGCAACAGGGCAAGAAGGGAAGAAAGGATCTGCAGGCTTACTTTCATTCTCCTTTGAAAATTGGAGAAAACACAATAGTGCTACGGTTACAGCAGCCAACCGCGTATAAGCCTATGTCAGAGGAAAGCTGTCAAACTGTATTTCACACAAGTACTCTGACCCATTATCCTATAGACCAGCTGTACAATGCACTATGCTACAAACTGTTCTCTTGTGAAGGAAATTGGTTGTTCCAATGTTTAAGCTACTGTATCAAGAAGGACACAAGCTAGGCACCAGCTATTGTCCATGTCCTGAGTTCTCTGAGGATACTAACAGAGGTGGGGCTGAGTCCGCATCTTTATCTCCAATGTGTGGCCTCTCGTATAAAAAAAAAAATTACATACTTAGCTTATCAGCGTAACAATTTAAACATCTTTTTTGAAGGTGTGCCCAGCTAAGCTAGTTAGCTTAGCATAAATACTGGAAATGGAGGAAACAGCTAGCTTTGCTATGTCTAAAGGTAAAATCTGTGTATCATAAAAAAACTGAAGTGTACAACTGAACAACTGCACTTTACAGGAGTAATGAGGTAGTTACTAAGCCAAAAAGTAGTAACAGTTTGTGTAGCACATAATCCCTTGTAAAACGTCAACTTTTTAAATGGGTTAAACAAATAAGCATGGTTCCCACGAGTCCTTAAAATCCTTGAAAACTTGTGAATTTGAGTGGGGGCTTGAAAGTTTTTGTAGATAAAGTGAAAGTGCTGGAATTTATATTTCTTGTGCAGGAACATATTTAAAATACTTTCTTACTTGACGTTAGTCAATAGGCTACGAGCAAGCGTGACGCTAATGGTCCCCTTGATGTGTGTCTCAAACTATGCTGTGCTGGGTTCTTGCAGGACTTGAGCCTGGAAAGTCCTTGAAAAAATCTTTAAATCTGATGTTAAGAAGGTTTGGGAAACCTGCAATTAGAAATACCATGTAAATCATCGAGCCTGAGAGGTGCTGATATACTGATAATGCCACTTTGGCACATGCTAATGTTTCCAGTCTTTGTGCTAAGCTAACCAGCTAGCTATTATTTAATAACTCTCAGCAAGAAGCCATATATATATATATATCCATGTATATTTTACAAAATGTCAAATATTCCTTTGAGACTTGCTTAGAGACATATTGCTTTAATTAGAAACAGTCAGAATCAAAAAAGAAGGGCCAAAGCAGGGATTTTCTTGGTAATATTCAGTATGAAATACATAAGAGGATGATTATTAAGAGCATGTGTACATATAAATTGGTGTAAAGACAGATTAAGTTAGGAGTCAGAGAGTAATCCTTCATCAAAGGTTGCCATGTGAAACCGGTGGTGGTAATTCCTATGAGTCAGGCACAAAAGGAGCAGATCCAGATATAGCGAGCTTACCTCCAGAATGTGCAGGTGGTCCACATAAGAGAACAACTCCTTGGCCTTCACGGACGTTGACAGCACTCCTCACCGTTTGAGTTTTGATATTATCGAGATCTGATGATGAGTCAAATAAAAACCAAACAGGATTAGACGGCAGCTTAAAGAAGTAACATCATCAACAGCAAAGAACGGCATATCATACAGCCAGAAAGGGTTTTTTTACATGGCAAAAATTCTCAGGGGTTTCTTTGAAAATGATAGTTTTGAAAATAGGAGACATAAGTTTTCCCGAACTCCCTTCACTGATTCACTGAGGCGTGTTTTTGATGTTACGTTCTGAGCTCTGGGACTTTAATAGGGCATCATTGATTGCCCTGGGACACCTCCTGACAGCCTCCAATGTTTTCAAAGGCATCTGCGGTGCTGATGAAATAGATGGACCTGACTTGGTGACGTTTATCCTGCAACACTACACTTTAACACAAGGAAGAGATTAGGCCGAAATGGGATAAAATGAGCAGGGGAGAAGGAAACGCTGTGAGTGGACTGTGCAAACACAGGGAGCGTGCATGACAAATGACAGTTTGCTGTGCCAGCAGCAATAAGTAACATCATTATTAAATGTGGTGTAATCTTGCACTTAAAAGCATTAGCTTCCCCATCAATACTCTCAGCACAATCTATCCCCTGCAAATGAATGAGCAGTTGCTGGCAGACAAAACCTAAACCTGGGATGATAAACCACCCCTGGCCTCATGACTGATGGAGAGAAGCTGCCGCAGTCCGCTCTGTACTCTGTCTGCACCCTCTGGCGAACAGCCTAGAGTAAGCCTTCCAAACACAAACAAAAGAAAGTCAGTGTGACCGATAAGGGAAATTAGGAGAAGGAAGATTATGGAGAGAAGTGGGACAGAGTGTTGGTAAGATTAATGAGCAGCTCTCCGATGACCGCAGTGGAATCAAAGAGAGCCAAGTCACGGCAGGACACCGAGGAGGCCACAGGAGGAGATGGCTGACTTGAAATACAGACAGAGGCAATGTCCTTCTGATCTCACCAGGCAGCCTTAGTAAATACAGAGTCCATCTCCTAAAGACATTTATGATTCTGTGGAGAGGCGCTAGGGCGAGATTCATATACTGTGTATGATTGAAAAAGCCAAGCACAACAGTGGTTGATAATTATAACTGCAACGCTTTTGGAAACAGTAGGAGGTGAATAAGGGAGCTACTGATAATTACTTAGTGGACAAAAAAAGGATGACTCCTTCACTAAGATCGTGCAAAATGGCACAGAAGAGGGTAGAGATGTAGCTGGGCTCAGTGCTGCAGGGGATACACTCCTTTCTTCTCTGGCCTCTGAGCAGAAGAATAATGGGCTTCACCGGAGTGAACTGACCACACACTGTAACTCTGAGAGCTAGAGGCCAAACTCACTGTAGCTGCAGTGATTCCTTTGTAAGCAGAATCCGTCTCTGCCCTACAAGAATGGCCGGACTGGATATTAAAGAGAGCAACCATTACGGCTCGAAGATGATTGGTCTGGGCAATGGCGCCGCCGTATAGACATTCCCTGTTATAAATGGTGTCCAACAGTATTCTTGAGCAAAGCTACTTTTACCTGCTCCAGAGGGGATACAATACAAAACTGCATCAGTGTTTGGTTGCTATTTTAAACAAAAAAATCTGCTTTATTACAACTTGGATCTTCTTTTTGTAGCTTTAGTCACCATCAGTTCTGATAACACTGTACTTAGTGGTGTAGTGGGGCCTGCACTCTTCATTTATGCCCCAATTTTTTTGAAAAGCGGCCTGTCCAGCAAAGGATAAATGCCCTGTGTTATACGCAGTGACATGTAAGACTACTCTTACATAATTAGCTCTTCCAAAATGGCCCAGAAGTATTTGAACATTGTCACTTGAGTTTTATAGCTTGACTTCGGCAAGTAAAGATCATTACGGGTGAGACGACTCCATAATTATGGATTTTGAGTGAGTATAAGTATGGCTATGAGAGAAAGAAAATATGAGCGGTCAGACCATCAGACAGGATGTGAACAAGCCAACACTGTAGCCAGACTATTTAAAGCTGTATTTATTTTGTGGCCTCTTGGGAGCAGCAGTGCAAGCTGTAAATGCAACGCTGACATATTACCACCTTAAAAAGTTGATATGGTGAGATGGTGTTTGCCAACAGATGTTTACTTACACATCCAGCAGTCACATAGCTTCATTAACATTCTCTTTTTATCATGTTGGTGGCCCCCACATGAATGAAACTCAACCCCAAACCCAACATTCACTCTCTTTAGCTTAGTTTTTGGTCTCCACAAACTCCTGGGGGAAATATCTGTCTCTCTAGCTGCTAAATGCTCCACTATGCTGTTTGGTGCTGATGCAGATAGTCCACAGCATGGCTGTCATTAAACACAACTGCCAGTTGTGGCTGTAGACAACATTGATGAGAGCGCTGAGACTGAATTAATGAGGGCAAACACTTGAGGGCCATTGAGCTGAAAGATGCTAAAACGCTCTATAGAGCTGGAGTCAGATGATGCGTAATCATCTGTGGGTTTGTCTGCGAGGGACACCGTTCACACTGTACACACTTTATTTGATCAAATATGATAGCTTTCGTCCAACTGAAACTACATGGGAGTGCAACAAACAGTGCACACACAAACAACTGTTTAAAACAGGGCGGGACACCTCCAATGGCAAACAAGTTCGACTTCTACTCTCTGTACAGTATAATGATTTTTTTTTTCAACCATTAAAGTTTAACATTTGCAAAACTTCCACAGGACCTAGAAAAGCTATTTTCACATGTGTGACATTATCAAACTGTAAAATCTGGGTTGACTGAGAGGATGGAGCCAGGAGAGAAACATTAATGTGCATGTGCAGTAGGCTAATGTTGCCACATTTCCAGATCCCAGCAACTGACACTGTTATCATAACCAATGAGGACGGCATGACAGATTGTATGACACCAGTACTGGAAAGAAACTTTTCAGCCATACAGTCTGTATGTTGAAGGTGTAGATTGGAATTTTGTGTTTAGTTCTCCGCTTTATGTCAGCTGTTTTTTATTGCAAATGAGAGCTGAGGGACGACATGTTAGCTTCTAGTGGTTGCAGCTGCATTTTGAAGCCAAGCATAGCAGCAAAGGAGGCATGACATTTCTATCTTAGGGCAGTGGCCTCATTACACGGAAAAAAACAGAGTATCAGCCATGCTGATCTCCTGGACCTCCCTCACTGTGCATTAGGCAAGACAATAAATGTCAAGCAGCTCTGCTCTTCACCCGGTCCCCACAAGTGAGATTCATTACTGGGCTATAGGGATAATAGCAGTCCATCTCCTGAGAGGAAGTGAAAGGCTCTCTATCCTTGGGACATGATCAATAGTCGGCAGGCTTGATCAAGAGAGGAGAGGTGCCTCTACAGTGCCTGTCTGGAAGGTAGGACCCCACTCCACAGCATCACTTTCCAACACGCTTTTTGTCTTCTAAGCAGGGAGCTGACAGAGCAGCAGACAGCCTGTCACTATCTGATCCACTCACAATCTGCTGCATATATTATACAAAAAGAAGTGGCTGGTGATTACACAGCCGCAGACACTTCTTAAGCATTATTTGTGTGCGTCTTCTTTAAAGCACAGATCACAGGGGCCCAGGGTATCACTTGGCAAAATATGAGTCAATTTGGACCGAGCATAGATGCCGTCAGAGTTGGAACCACTGATGAGAATCAATGGAGTTCAGATGCAGTCAGAAGCTGCCTCATCCACTGTGTTTGTTGCATCTGACATTTCATTCGATTACCATTTCCCCCTCGTGAAAATCTATTCACAGGCAATCTGAATGAGAAATTGGAATAGTAAATAAAGAAAAAAAAATTGAGGTCCACAACTGTATACACATGTCAGACTGATTTACAGCAGGTACAAAGAGATGCCAGAATGCCATAGCGGTGTCGCAGTCGTGCCAGTAACGTGTTAGCAACTGTAGGATCACTTACATGCAAATTGCAGGCTGGCTCTGCGGCTGAGGACGGACCCCCACGTGTTGAAAGCCGTGCACTGGTACACTCCGGTGTCTTGGTCCTTGTCCAGGTTGCTAATGATCAGGCTGCCCCCAGACATGTGACGCCGGTAGTCATTCCCCAGATCAATGAGTGTTCCGTTTAGTGACCATCTGGAAAAACGCAAACACAATCAGTAGCTGAGCCCCCTGGAGATGCCCGCTCAGTGTTTATAACAGAGATCGATTTGATCGGTCCACCCACATCATGCTGAGAAGATAAAAGGTGAGTAATCAGAGCAGGGTTCTGTATTATTAACAGAGCAATCTGAATGTTGTGAATATCCCTTACAGCAAGTTAAGAAGAGAGGAAACATGTCTTGACATCGGGGACAGCTATAGCTTCCAGTTTTCCACAGTTTGATTTAATTTAGGTATTTTGTTTTGCTATTAATTTAGGCAAAATTCCAAACAGAGCTGCTATGATATTGATTTTCTTTCCTACTTGCATGGTGAAGTGGATTTTATTTCATCTCATTTTTAATTACTTCTACTAAGGAGGTTGTTTTTGGTACAATTTATGAGTCTGCTAGCAGAATATTGGAAAAATGTTCACAGATTTCATCCAATTCAATTTATTATTTGTCACATACAATCAAAAAAGAACAATCGTTGACATTAAATGTATTTCTGTGGGCTGTGCTATAATACATTCTTATTGAAACTAAATAAGTAATAATGATAACGGCAAAATAACAACCACAATAGGAATAAGGAATATATAGTATGAGGCAGTGTCCTCATTTAGGATCCCAGTGGTCTGAGCCTTTCAGTGCTGACCCAGTGTGTCCGGAAAATTCTTCCTGATCGCAGCAGGGAGAAAGGTCGTTATCCTCGTGGTTTGGATCCTTAAAGATCCTCCTAGCCACATTTTATTAGCATCTGGTATAGATGTGTTTTAGGCAGGTAAATCACCGCCTATGGTACATGCAGCTGAACGGACCTCTCCTCTCCTTGCGGGACTTTGTGTTCTTTTTCGTTGCTGTTTCTGTACCAGCTGAGGTGCAGGCAAGTTACATGAGATTATATTTCATAGCATAGTGGGGGAAAGTATTTTGTTATCCACACTCTTTCCTGTATGGACGTTCATTGTACCCAGAGGATGAATCATACTGACTTGTGATCCCATGACTTGTCTTTTAGCGCCAAAATGAGAAAAAGGTTTGTAATATCATTGAGCATGAACCATGAAATGTGGGACGGATATTAATGTTGCCCAGAGGATAATTTGATCTTGACTTTGGTCACCTCTGACATTTTATCTAGCACCTACAGCGGGTGAAAGTTTTCGCTAATTGAGTTGAATCTAAACATCTACAGGACAGATCAGCTTAAACCTTTGTACACACATTAGTGATTCATTAGAAGGATCCTCTGACTTTGTTGAACCTCTGACCTTTTCTCTAGCACCACCATGACATTCACATCAATGAAAACGTCTTGACAACTTTACAAATGTACATTTTGCACATAGATTCCTGCCCTCCCTCAGGATGAATTGTGATAATTCTGGTGAGCTCCTGTCTTTTTACATCAACATTTCACTTTGTCCAATACTTTGGGTTATGATATAGCCTTTCAGCAAAACTAATGACATTATAATTGTGCTAATTAGCAAAATACAGAGGTGGAAAAAGGAAGGAACATCACATTTTAAAAATATTGCAATTATTATCATTATTGATCCAGTAACATTTGAACTGCATTTCAGTGTTTTCACTGGCTGTGGCAGAGATCATTTTACCCATTTTATATACTGTTGGGCGGTTTCATTTACTGTATAAGACTGCGTTGTATTTTTAAAGCTTATTATAGGTTTCAAATCTTCATCTGCAAAGTCACAGCAGCTGCCAAATAAGTGTAGTGGAGTAAAAAGTAGCATCAAATATAAAAGAGTAATTACCTTGGAACTGTACTTTGAGTACAGTACTTCAGTAAATGTGCTTTCCATGAGTGCCGCTAACACACTAAACTAACATGATAAACATGAGCATGTTCACACTGTAATCACAAGGATGTTAGTGCTCACAAAGCCTGTGCCTTCTACCACACTTATTACCGCACTTAAACGAAGTTATAATATATGGTAAAAGCATCCCATGATTATGTCTCTGTGCACATTTTGATGCAGATTTGGAGCCACATGCAGATTAAAAATGCCTCGACATTTTGTGTTATTAAAACTTTGAGTCTAAAGGACTGTGCAGCCTTGGTAGTGCTCCCTGAGTGCTTTCTAATTAGTTTATGTTTGTGCTTTTGTGTTTCTGACTTATTGCTTTCTGACAACTTCATATTGCATTGTGTACGGACCATTCCCTTCAAGGAAAGGTCACGAAACACTCTGTCATGCGAGCTCAGTTCAGGAAGTAACCGTTATTAATCACAGCTACCAAAAGAGACAAAACACTGAATAATGTTCACGCTGAACAATGAAAACACTTCATATGTTATTCACCGGCATCTCCAGTCTGTCGGTCTGACAGTGGTAGACTTGAAAGAGATGCAAACTGAGTGATACCTGTAAGAGTACGGAGGCTAACGGGACTGTATCTCGGAACATTAACACAGGTGAAAAATGACTTTTCTTCTTCCTTATAGAATTTCAGAAACAAAGAATTATTGGGATGCCGTGTGTTCGTGTGCCTCAGCGACAGGACTGTGAGATGACAATTCTAATGATAAGGAGAAGAAAAAAATCAATATCATTTTTTTCTCCCCTCCCAGGCAAACGAACAGGCAGTTAGAACGATGCTTCATGCAGTCTTAAAGCCAGTCATGGCTCTCCTCAGTCTGCCGTCTGACAGACTACAAAAGACAAAGCTGTCTTTCATCTTGTAGCTTGCATTATTCATCTAACAGTCTGTGCCAGTCACTTAATCTGACTGATTTTGTCACTATTCCAACAATATCACTATTAAATGCACAATACTTGTCATGAAATGCACTTATCTCTAAGAATATATATGAAAACACACACCCTGAGAGCCAGTATAAACATCCTGGACACTATACACGCTTGACTGTTGCATTTACGTCCTTGTATTCCTCCTTTGAATCTGCTGCTGTCCTTTTCCACCTCTGTTTTTGCCAAAGGGAGGATTATTGTATGTGGAGGAGGGGAGGAGGTTAAATGGAAAAGGATGGGAGGTTAGTTAGACTTGCAGCCACCCAGCATGATTGAACTTAATGGGAAAAAAAAGGTGGGCAGCATGGACAGATCACACACACCCCTGGAGCAGACAGCTGGCTGGGTGTGATGGTGTCTCTACACCGCAGACGCAATCAGTAAAGCCACCTACATACTCTTGTTGCAGAAACACCTGAGACAGGCTATGATATTAGACGACACGGTGAATCAGAGAGCTCGTCCTGAACTGTTTCATGTAAGTCTGGAAAAGGTGGATGCGATTCAAAGATGAGGAAAGATCAACAAGAGCTGCTGTCATCCTCTCATATACGGTGTCATATTATTTTATGTATGGTGTACTCGTTAGGTAAACGTAACTGGAAACAGCTATACGATGCAAGATGCTAATTTGCAACGCCTGTCCCTCGATGGGCTTTCATGAAAATATGAGATTAAAACAGTAAGGTAAAAAGATTAGGATAGACTGAATACAGAAAGATTCAATAACACACATATTTAAAGACATGAATGTGATCTGAATTATTTAAAGCACTTTCTCACAGACAGTGACAGTGAGAGGCAAGTGAAAAAAAAATGTGAATCTTCACACTCAGAAAATCAGAAAAAACATTCCGTACAACACCGTGCACGGGTGTGATCCATCTGTACCACAGGGACAGAAAGCACGAGCGAGAACACTAGCTACTGTACCTTCTCTTAATGGATTACAATTTCACCGCTGTTTGAGGGACTGTTAGCAGTTTCCTCTACCGCCAGTAATGAAACACAGCAGCATGATTTCATGTAAGAAAACAGCAGGAATAACAGCTCCTGTCCACCATGTGGTGGTCAATGAAGGGGCAAAAATTCCATTAATCAACTATAGATGTATCCAGAATCATCATTGTTATTCGTTTCTGTATTCACTAACTCTATATGCAAATCTATGTCTGCATAATGTGTGACTGTAGAAAATCAGCGCCACTTTTTCATAAATGTATATATGGTCACTAATGACTTGATTAATAGTTATTCAATCGTTTACTAATGCTTTATATCCAGTTAAAAATCATTAATAACAACACGTTTTAGGGTTGCAGGTTGTGAAATATCTCTCTGGCTGTTCAAGCATTTAAAAAGTAATATTAATAATAAAAGAATAAATATTTTCTCACTTTTTAACAAGCCATCAAGTCTGCAGTCATAAATGTTCCTAAGTCATTCATGAAGGGTAATAAGTCATCATCTAAGTAGTCGAAAATGTTACTAGGAGGCCAATAGTTTGGAGCATCAAACATATTAATAAGCCAGCAGTAAATATTGGTAGGTCATATGTAATTATAAATGTTAACAAGGCATTAATGAAGGGTGATAAAACATTAAGTAAGCAGTTAAAAACTGTTGTAAGATCAAGACTGTCCTACTCTCTCGTAAGCTGACAGCAAAAGTCGGTAGGTCATCTATGATTATAAAATGTATATGTTATCAATAAAGGGTAATAAACCATCAAATGTAAAGTCAGTGAGTCTGAGTCAGTCTACACCTGTGAATGTTGTTAATGTTTCCGAGTTATTAATCAATGAATTTTTAAAGCATCCGATGAATTAAAGACATAAAAGAAACATGTCATGCTGAAGTATAAACTTACAACTGATCTAGAAACAAGCAGTAAATGATTTATTCACCATTAATAAACCCATTAGACACAACATAACGTGTAAATAATTCACAAGATGCACTTCACAAGAAAGTAGTCCTGATAAATGTTGGTTAGAACAACAAACATTCAAACAACACTATAAAAACGTCTGTCTAGAGGACTGTATCATGAAACAATCTGAGAAGGAACATTGTTTTTTTTTTTTTCCAAAGAAACCCATGAAACCATCCCGTGCTGATGTGGATAGAACCGAAACAACTGTAATCACAACTGATAAGCAGCCTTTTGCTAATGAGCACAAGATGTCACAGCAATATTTGTTCTCATTTCAAACCCAACAGTCCCCGTCCTCCTCCGTTATAATGCCCTCTCAGACACAAACTGCAGGAGTAAAAGCAGGACGGTGTAGCAAGCAGAGCAGAGGTCTCAATGTTAGCACCGCCCAAACTGAATCATATTGAATCCACCGCCACATCAGGCCGAGGGGAGTTTAGAGTAAGTCCGACAGAGTCCAGGAGAACAGCCCTATTTGCTGCGGAGTGCTGCAGGCGCGGGCTGATCTGAGCATGCTCCGAATGAACTCCCTGTGACCTTGAGGTGCACATCAATTTTGCATGAGGTCTCCTCATCAAATAGACTGGGGATTGTACTGCAGCACTGGCTCACCTGGCTTTCCTCGAGGCCAGACACCCACAGAGACGGCAGTGACCACACAGACCACATACTGTTCGCTTACACACACACACACACACAAGCTTAGAGCTGATAATGGAAATACAACTGCTGACCAGGGTACTCTCTACAATTATGTATAGTAGGCTATTGATGCTGCTTTTTAATAAATTGATGTTCATTTATCCTTCAAGCCAAATGTAACATGATAAATATTCCTAAAACCACCTTGTAGCAGAGTGTGTGTTTTTGTGTGTGTGTGTGTGTGTGTGTGTGTGCATGAATCAGCTTAAAAATTCCAATGGAATTAGTGAAATATTCATGTGCATACACACACAGTCATAAACCCTCATCAACAAACATGATACCATTAACAGTTTCAATGTATAGCCCAGATATATGATGCTTTTATTTAAATGAAAAGAGAAAGAAGTAAATAAATGATGGATTTACAGCAGGCACCAACAGAAAATCAAATCAAAGTCCATATATCTGCCTTTGAGAAAGACTGCAGGCCTGCTTTCTTGCAGTTTATCCCCTCAGTTTTGAAATAATCTGAAAAAGCCTTTGGGGTCATGGAATTTTCTCACCCCATAAAAGGAAAAAAGTGACCCTCCAAAAGATAAAAATTGATTAACAATTTCTAGATTCAGCCCCGGTATCTGGCTTTTATGCTGCAACTAGACAAAAAAAAAAAAAAAAACTAAAAAACATAACATCTTCTAATCACATCCTCCGAGTTCTATTTATGTCCCTGTTACCCTGTACCTTGTACCCGTAAACAAAGGGAGACTCATACATCTGCCTGAAGTCACATTACATGATAGCAGACACCAGCCAGAGTACTTTTTTATTCCCCCTTTCCAATCACTGCTGTGCCCTTGATCCTGTGTTACAGCAGATTCATAGTAAACACAGTGACAGGTGTATTCATAAAGCACAGCTCTAAGCCCTGGAGTGTGCTCTGGCGCTACACTGGACTATTTGTCAACTGAAGAACTGTCAGGGTTCCCGTTCGTATATTCACGGTGTCATCGAGTGGGTGGAAGTGGGTGCGGAGCGAGGTGCTGGAAACAAAATCAAGACAGCTAGAAGCTAACTAGCAAAGGTTATGAGAACAGACATGAATAACAAAGTGATATTCTGGTTTTTGTTTGACTGAATGTGAAAGCTTCCACCCTTTCACATTCAGTGTTTTCTATGATGAATTGATCACTGACGTGCTCTTTGATTGACAGTCTACAGTTCATCTACTGGTAATGATTTATCTCACCCTTCATTAGATTCACTTGTTTAGAATGTTTAGAAAGTTTCAGGCTTTGGTGACACTGTCAGAGAGGTTTGTAACTTGCAGTATAGTGTTAAACTGGACCGCATTATACTGAGAGGTGTATGTAATATTTTGGCAAGGCCATTTACATACACGAAAGGTCCATGATATTAGAAATATCTTTCAATGTAATGCACTCCTGTTCAACTACAGCACCCTCTAAGAGCTCAATAATAAACATAAGTAGAATCATTACCTCACAAATACTGTAAAAATAAACACTGCTGCCCATGAAGTTGGGATCATTTTATTTTCAGACACATTCCCTTTTTTACTCCTATTTATACTCATCAGGTTAATTGTGGTTTAATTTTCACTGTGATATGTTAGGAAGAGATTGATCAATAAAGTTTTGAGAAGATACACTTTATGAATTTAACAATTCACGTTAGAGTTGTTGTATTGGATCACATTACACTGTACAAGTGTAACTAATGTCGTGGCAGTTAGGTGTATATATGTTCATTAAAAGTGGACCTGACTAAGAGGAATGTTTTGTGTAGCCTAAACCTGATATAGCTAAATTCCTCTGCAGAGTTAAAGTACATTACATGAGCACTGTAGTGCTGTAGTGATTTTGACTCAGTCTCACATACTCACACTCCGGTTGCTGTAAAAGTTCACTGAATAAAGACGTGTATTAATCCATTGCTTAAAATAGTCCCTAACAAATGCACTTGTTTTATTTACAGCCTAAACATTTTGTGTTTGACTTGACAAAACAGATTATTGTGGACTGTATTGTTTAGTATTTAATAACCCCCTGCAGTCCTTCTCTATAAAGAAGACAGTCCATTCATCTATGCACATACTGTATTAACATATTGTCTGAATAACAAACATATGTGCTGGACAGTTTAATGGTAATGAAATAAATAACAACTACAGCTCCTATACTGTACTGTACCTTGTATTATTACGCACTATGCTATAGTTCATTGCAGCTATGCTGGAAATATATTACCTTTGGCCACTATCCACCAATACCTGAATAATAATTTAATCTTCTCTTCATTTTTCATACATTTCATCACTGTAGCATATGCAAAAAAAAAAAGCTGAACTACCCAATTCCAAGAGAGCTGACATACTACAGTGCCTCCCATCATCTTTTTTGACAAATTCAATATCGTATGACCCAATTTTTTTCTATGGACACTAAACCAAATGGGTGAATTTTTCTTAATAGCTGCAGTAACTGAGGAAATTAAGTGTGGAGCTCTGAATGTAATACCCTCTCGCTTGGCATATCTAATTATACAAATACTGTTCATTTGCAGGGTCTGGGCCTATGCACAGTTTGCAGACTCTGGTGAAAGTCACAGCATCACCACTTCCTAAAGGCATTTTTTCAGTCAGCTCAGGACATTTTGAGGTTCTAATTTCAGTGTTAGTGAAATAAATTGCCAAGAATTTGTGCTTTCTATTTTATCATCAGGACCAAACAGTCCTCCTCCTTGCCCGAAGGGAAACAAGTCAAGGACGATCAGTGTCAGAAAAACTGATGCAACCCAAATAAAACTAAAAAAATAAATAAATAAATAAAAAAAGACTCCCTCTACAATGTAAAATTAAGGGTAGAAATCAAGTGTCTTTAAAAGCATTACCAGAAATGTCAATCCACAGTGGTGCGACTTCACTTACTAAAACATCAATTCTTCCTTTTAAACCTGGCACCAGATTTTTCATTCATAATTGAGGTCAGTGACTCCTAACAGAGGAACTACTGACCTAGATAAATATCGCCAGAGTCAGATATGTCTTGTTTTGTATTACAAACAGAAGCTGAGTGCTTCCAAATGATGGAAATGCAGTGAACTCTGTGTACTAAAGCACCAAGAAAACATCAGAAATAGACAAAATAAGAGCCAAGCTACAAAAGGTTCATAGAAGACGCAGGATGAATTCAAACATAACATCATGCAAATGATTTCTACCACCAGTTTGTGGGTGGTATATATTTTATATTGGGTTTTAACTAAGATACAAAATTTCAAGGCTGTAATTAGCAACCATATACTGGAATGCATCACAATATCTGAAACTTCAAGCTGCAGCAGTTTGTTTTTGATCCCTGTTGTTGGTGTTTTGGTCCAAACTGAGCTAAAAGTCACATGTTTGACCAATTAATCTTGTAAAGTTGCATAGCATTCATTCATTTATCAGAACTTTTTTTGTGCTAAAAAGGTTTGATGAAAGTGGTGGGACTAAATCAAACAATGAAAGTTGCAGGCTGTGCAGTAGAACCAAAACAATGAGACAGAAGAACATTAAAACACGTTGCAAAGCTAAAAGGAAATGCAGAGTGGGTCATAAATCTCTGTGGGTTTGTCAGGACGAGCGAGCCCTTTGCCATTACACATAGTCATCCTTTGTTCATATAAAATATTGATCAGTGCAGCTTTAATATGTGGCTGACATGATATGTGGCGAACATGTTACACTATAATAGTGCTAATCTGTGGAGGACTGCTCTTGTACTGGAATATTACGTGCTCGCTCAGCTGGAGAAAAAAGTTGCAGCTCATACTGACAACAACACCAGTTCCCACTATTGCTTTAACACCACAAAGCACCCGAAAGAGAAAGCCTCCTCGACAACACCACTGAACGCCAGAGTGTTTTAAGTTGCGGGTGATATAATGCGAGTGATGGTTTCGGCTTCATCCTGGGATAGCTCGGGTTGCACAACAAGTATAATGATACCCCCCGCTGCTGTGCCTGGACCATGTTTTCAGCACAGACGCATTATAGGAAATGTAAGCATTTAACGGAATGTCACTCACAAGGTTATTGCCTCTCCCCCCTGCTTGCTCTGCATCTACATGGTGCTGACCAAGCTCCGAAACACAATCTACCACAAAAAAACAAAAAAAAAAAAACATCACCAGCTGCCATTTTCAGGCAGGCTCTGTGCACCGCCAAGGAATAACCGAGGAGATATCAAAGGATCTGTGGTGCAAATGAGCCGCTGGAATCTCCTTTTCTCCCCTAATGATTTCTTAAGCCGTGCACCGTATTATAAATCATCAGACTTAGGCGTACACTGGCTTAAATCTTATCATGAATAAAGTTAACCTCACTCATATCTGAGATGTGGGCATATTCATCAACCACATGAGTCCGACTCTAACTCTCCATCATAACTCAGGCTGAATATAGATAAGCTTTGTTCAATTAGAAATGGATGCTCAATTAAGCAGATGCTCTTTGAAGCCCGTCTGTCCAGAAAACGTTCTTTAGTAAATCAATAGCAATCAACGCTATCACTACCGTCTTTGATTTCCGTGTGAGCAGCAATGAAGATTCACAAGCAATTAAGTAGCAATGGATTTCCACCATGTGACATGGATGTAGAGTCAAATTGGGCAGACAGTTGAGCGGAGGCTTGTGGGGGAATGTAACTTTGATGTGGTAATTTACCTGTACTGCGGTGGAGGGCTGCCTTCCGCCTCACACGTGATGGTAGCCTGCTGGTCTGGGGAGTTGATCGGTAAAATGAGGTCACTTGGCTCCGTCCTCCATCTTGGCCCTTGAAATATGACATCCTCTGTACAGGCTGGGGAAAGGGGAGAAAGTCTATAGTCGTACAAGCCAGGAAAATTGTCTCTTTGACCTTAAGAGAAAATACTGGAAGAATAAAGCGGAAGACTGTGTGAGGAAAAATATTAATCTTGCTGCAACTTTCTGACACTGAGTTTATACTACTTTTTCAGTATACTTTTTAAGTTGCCTCCTATTCTCGGATCAGTGTGGCTCTTTGCATAGAAAAGCAAAGACTCAGACGAGATGTGTTGTGTACACCCTTTGCCTCTCTTGCATTAAGTGCAAATCCCACTTACCCTTGTTTAGCATTAATGCTGACAGATTTTGGTATCTGTTTTTACTTCCTGCTACTACATCTTTTAGATGAAGCTGCCACACAAAAACACCTGCGTGCAGGCCCTGTTTTCCATAGTAAGAGGACACACTCTGTCACTTTATCATCATGATAAATCATCATATTGTTGCTACTGTCCAAGATATTAATCTCCCTGCTTTAAAACGCAGGTAAATAAAAATACTGCAAATATGTCACCGAATGAGTTGATTACAGTGTAAATATTTAGCTGGCTAAGGACTTTGAGAAAGTTTCATGCAGTTGCAGAGAGTTGACATGTACTGAGTGATAGAACTTAACTGAGACTCTCAGTGTTAACAGCTTGCCCAGAATGATATAATGATAGTAAAAGTCGAAGATTTAAGTCGTCTGCGAGAGTTGACTACTGTTGTAGAAAGCCAATTTTCACATATTTCCTCAGTAATTAATGATTTCCCTGGAAGTGACAGGCTTGATAAATAAAACAGAGTGATCTATTTTCAGAACATCTATGTCATTCTACGCATGCACCGGTTAATTGAGGCCATAAGGATGCACTCATCTGCCAGAAGCTTAAAAGGAAAGGATGTGGAACACAATCTGGTACTAAATGAAAGCGGAGTTAACAGACGGCCAGAGTAGGCCTAATTAATATCCTACCGCTAACAGATTGCAGCATGTGGCTAGCAGTGCTACACATGTTTGTTTTGGTTTTTTTTTTACTGGTAATATGTCAACGAATCAACATATATTCCACTGTGCGATAGACTGAGAAAAGATATGACAACAAATCACAGAGACGCTTGGTGGTTGTCCAGAAATATGGAGGCGCTGTCCTTAGCTTCATATGAATTCTGCTCACAGTTCGCTTAATTAGCTTCATGTGAATTTAAATAAAATGCAACATCTAAGCTGTCTGTGTATTTTGTAAAGTCCCCAGACAAGAGCCAGACAACATGTCACTTCAGATGTCATAATGATTGTTATTAGCTGCAGTGATTTTTCAAGGGTTTCCAAGTCTATGATCACAGCGCTGAATAAGAACTAGCACCTATGGGCAGCAACCAAGACCCTGTTAAAAACACTTGTCCGCCAGGAAGGTGAGACTGCTTGGATCTCGCTCCCTTGAGCACTGGGTGTGAATTACCCATGAGCCAATTTGAATAACATTCATTGGGATTTACAATGTCATTTGAACAAGGGTTGACATTCTGGTGGAGTGTCTGCGCTTCTCCCGCTCAAATCCCAGGTGGCCACACAAGGGCAGAATAAGGCACGGCAGCAAGTGGATTGTGCAAAAATGCAGGCCTGGATTCATTGCATGGATCCTGATAATGATCTGGACAGGCCATAAACAGGAATGGGATCGGACTCCCAGTTGTCCCTGACGGTGTACTGTAAATGTGCAGGAGGACGCTGCTCTGGGGAGCGGTGAAGGACACCACGCTGGAATGCTGTGCTTGTAACGACTGCAACTTAATCAGCGGAACCTTTTTGGCCGAGAAGAAGATATTTTCTGAGATTATTTACAACACTAATGGATGAAACTCTATCCCTTATATAAACACTGCTTACTAAGAATGAAATGCTATTTAAAAACCTCTAACTTTAGTCTGTGAGATTGTAGAAGCACAAAAAGACCAACAGGCACAGTCTTCTATAATGAATATGCATTAGAAAACACATTTATTAGGAGGCGTTGTCGAGACATAAGCCATGACAACAAGTGCAGCGAGACTCAAATATAAAATGTGTTAAAATATCTTACCTGCAAGGCATCCAGTGATTGATAGCAGAACAATTTGTTTCCATGGTAACATCATCTTTAGTTGCCGAGGGCTAATAAGTCTCTCATCCAATTGCTTGTGAATGGAATGCTCTCTCTTGAATACAAGAATTTTAATCTGAAGGGAAAGTAATTATGGATGTGATTAAAATATGACATTTTGATCCAAATACGACAAGCATTCATCAGAAAAAAAACATGATTACAGCACCGCTTCGTTACATAATTGGTTCTTATTATTTAGGAGTTACTGTAAGTGAATATTGAGGAACTGAGAAGCGATGGGGGCTAAACAGGAGCAGACAAAAAAGCCCGGGGATGCAACCCGCTGTCGGTGTGGTTTTCAGGTGGCACGGGGGGGAAGAAACAGCTGCTAAATGAGTATGTTTTCCACTGCGCGCGTTTCTCATCCCGCCTAACAAGCTCAATTCTGCAGCTTTACAGAGACGTGAGGAAGGAAATGATTGACCTCAAAAGATACTTCTCTCTCTCCGTATTTGACTATTAATAGGCGCTGGCAGACTGTGTACCAGCACTCCACAAAGTGCCATTTCATACTCGAACAAAGGGTTTGGTGGCCGACTCAATGCAAGCAAACTGACTGTTTTCATTTTTATATACATGCATCATCGGCTTAGATCAACAGAAAAAACAACGGGGCCCTATACTGAAACAATAAAAAATGGTACATTTCATTGCCAGCTATTAGTGCTGGCTGACATAAAAATATACGGTACTGTAGGAGGCGTCAACGTAGAACTTTTCTTTGAAGGCATTTTTGGCTTTAAAGGAGCATTCCAACAATTCCGCACATCAAGATCAGTTTACTGGGTGGGTAGCTCAGCCTGTGACAACAGATGTATGTCTTCTGTGGCTCTGGAGGAGCTTTGTCATGTCTGAGACAACAACTATGTCATTAGCATTACCATTATCAAGAGAATACACTAACACTCTCCTTCATAATGCACTGCAGCACCGTGATCACTTACATCACTGTTGCTAATCTCAGTATTGCTGATACTTTTTACATTTTGCGGGTGGGTTTCTGTGCTGATTAACCAAGAGTTGGACTGACCAGTTGGTATGAATTTTTGAAACGTGGTGTCAAAAAAACTGTTGGTCAGTCACGGTCAGTCACTTTTTATTCAAAACTCAAACTACCATTTGATGTGAAAGAAAATCTCTTCTAATTCAAAACTGACCATGACCATTGCAGACTCTGTTGCTCTTTCAGTAAACTGGGCTATTGTTGTTCTTTTTATTAATACAAAATGGAGAAAAGATCAGATAATCAAACCATCTGAGAAGTTCACAAATCATTTTAAATTCAACACTACGAGGGGAAAAATGTTGGACAATGATGAGACTTTTGATTGGATTCACATCAATGTTGGTTTGTCACTCGAGGGAGGCAGCAGAGGCATCGCAACATGACTTTTATGACCTTCATTGTTAGGTTACTTTGTTTGTGTTCAATTTAATTCAAACAAATGATGCGTTCTAATTTGTTCCAACACATTTTTGAGGGACAGCCATATTAGATTTCTCCAAACTGTCAACTAGGATTAGAGCTGAGTAGAGATGCTTTAGAGTAGAATCTGACGTCTACATCAATATGATGCTGTGCTTTAATTGACCAGGTACTACCAGGTACCTGGACTAGCCAAAAATACATTACACATTTCAAGTAACTTCCCCAACACAGCCTTATTATGCTGGCAGTGTTGCAAAAAATGAAGTAGAACTGCTTTAGAGTGGTATCTGACTTCTACATCGCTCAAGTTTGAACAAGTATTTAATTCCCTGGACGAGCCAAAAACAGATATTCTAATCTTCATACATCATATCAGCATATCTTGGTAGAAAAATATATTCTGATAGAGGATTGCATCGTTCCAGGTATCTCTCACCCCCATCAACTATTAGTGTCACATTCAAATGCTGATCATTTACAGATTTCTTCATCAAACCTGTGATCAATGACCTAAATGGACATCCAGCTTTTCTTTTGTGGAGGTGGAACGGAGAGCTTTTAATTGTAGAACCAGCGGCACGGGGGGGGTTAGCCCAAGCTCTGACCTACATCGCAGTAAGTGGAAACTGATATGCCTCTCAGGATTAAGAATTCAACCCAACCCCTCATCCTTATAACACAACCCTGTTGTGCGGATTAACCCAGGGCTATCTTTGGAATTCTTGAAACAGACCTAAATACTAACCGCTCACTTGTTCCACCAAGTTGTAACTGTACGCTGGTGGCTGTGAAATGATTTGAAAATCATGACTACATAATCTTGTGGAGGAGTATGAAGCAGCATCGTGATGCTGAGCAGATACAAAGAAAAATCTACTGGGGGTGGAAATCATCCTATTTGCCTGATCATAACTTAATGACCAGTGTTGGCTTAGCTCTACCTTAGCTCTACCGTCCTGGTGCCAGTAATTGTTCCACATCTGGTGTAATTGTAGGCACAGTGAGATTCAGAGTGGATTTCCTGGTGTGTTTCAAAATTTAGGGGGCGTTTCGCCACTGTAAAAACCCATCACATTGGATTACACGGTTTGAGATTTTACTGGAGCAAAAAAAAAAAAAAATGTGTGCTGCATTTTTCAGTTTGAGTGCAGTATTAACTGCCATCCACTTTCTGGAGGATCCGACCTCATCATCCCAACCCATCAGTCCAAAAAAGCTTCAAGATCCTGAGAGGAAAATCTCCTCAAAAAGACTTTCTTTGCGAGTTGGGTGTTATACAGTTCATGGCACAGTGTCTCTGCGAATGGATGTTTGTCCTTGAGCACAGCTTCATTCTGCAGTCCGTAAGACACACGGTGAGATTTTCTTTTTTGAGTGTTTTCTTATTTAATTTGTTACTGACTTAATGGTTCTTTAAAAGGCTCAGTATAAACTAATTCCTTTTTTTCCAGCCCTTGTGTAAGAAAGGTGTGTCATAGTGCCTTGAAGAATTTCATTTTCATTGGCTCTCAGTGGAGAACGCAAGTCTCTCCCAATGCTCTAAAAGCCATTCGAGAGTCACTCAAACTGAAGGAAGAATTTTATCACTTTTGACCTTCAAAAACCTGCACCAAACCTCGCAGAGCCGCATATCAACTGAAGCTTTAGCAAATCCAAAAGAGAAAAAAAAAAGAACAAAACAAACTGTGGACACTGAGAAAACTGCACAAAAACTCCATCTGGGCTTTGTGGCAGTGAAGGTGAGCTGGCACTTTCTTTCTTTGGCTTTCTCAACTGAAATGATGAGCAAAAGATTGCTCCACCAAATGTAATGAGGCATCACACTTTCACCTCCACAGAAGCTAAATCTAATGGAAGTCATTGGCTAAACGCATTCCAGAGTAAATGAGATGACTTCTTGGTTAGCGGGGCTGTTGTTTGGCACATAATTGATAGGAAAGGTGGTTAAAGGCATCCATTCCCCCCCTGAGGGCAACATAATTGCAAAAGAATCTAATAAGGGAGGGAGGAAAGGAGAGAGTTGCTATCATGCTCAAGGTCTGTATTCAGATCACATGCAGTACACACAGGGCTGGGAGATCCAGATATATCAGATCACGCAAGAAAAAAACCCTCACCTTGCTGGGAATGAATTCACTAGTATGATGTATTCATTTCCACAAAGGTACTGTCTTTATGACTATCCGCTGCCATCTTCGTTAAATCACTCAGCAAGACAACCTGGGAGACAAGGATCCGCCACCAGGGACGGACTCAATCTGAATACACAGCTGCTCTGTGCTTTTGCAAATGAATGAAGAATTCACGATCAACGGTGCACTGATGCCTCCTAATCTACTCTGACTGACTGAAGCCTTGCATAAGTCTGAACAAGGGAGGATGAAAAAAAAAAGAAATGAAAAAAAAAAGAAGAAGAAGAAGACATGATTAACAAATAAAGGCAGAGCTTAATGATGTCTGCATTTCATGGCTCAGGCGACAGCGAAACACTGAAATGAAAAGAAGAAGCAGAGTAGGAGTAATTGTTCGGTATTGATTGTGCCATAACTCTTGCATTATCTCAGGTGAGTGAGTAATGCATCCCATAGCAAATTATGCAGTAAGGTTTTCAAATAAAAAGGCATTTCATGTAATCCCCCCCTCCAACCTCAACCCCCAGCCCAATCCCGACAGCTGTTACATTAACATTCATGAAAGAATTGGCTGAATGCATATTCTCTCCTGAGATGTTTCTTCCATTTCGTTTCGAGCACAGCCTTGCAGGCTCAAAGAAAAGTAGCCACTTCGCACATGTGACTGGCGTGTCACATTGTGCACGTACGAGCAAGACGGCGTGATGAGAAGTGAGGCTGTGGTCACGTTTGAATTATGGAGGGCGACATATAGCAATGAATAAAATAAAGGGCCGCCCCACGTAAATAAACATGCACTTGTCACTCAAGTGAAAGGCAGAGATATCAATGCACTTCACGTGAGGGTTTTCACACAAAACTCTAATTTCACAATGACTTGTAATCTCTTATTTTCACATATTTAATATCTGTTTACCACAGCAGAACTAAACATCTGGGCAGGACGCTCTGCAGACATTATCCAGCTGTGTATTCATGCAAAAACAAATAAACCAAAAAAAAAAAAGTGACTCCCTTAAACACATCCCTCAGCTGCTGCCTAACGCTGGGGCTGGGGCTGGGGCAGGAGAGTAAGTGCACTTAAAAGAGGGGAGGGGAGGGGGGGGGGAGCCATTTCTCAACCCCATCATCAGCCAGGCATATCCCCAGACCCTCATCCTAGATCCAGCCACAAACACATGACTGGAGGTCAAGGATGAGGAGCAGGAGACACTCATGCAGGCGCTTTACATGGGTGTTTTTTTTTCACGCTATTCAATCCATTTCACAGCCTTGCTAGAAAAGAAACTGTCTGTACAATGTAATTGCCACTCTGGTTCAATCAAAAGGTTGTTTTTTTTTTTTTTTTCTATTGCCATGCTGGATATTGCTGCGTTATAAAATAATTCACTGCATGGCTTCAAAGACGTGCTTCAACTCTCATTTGGCTATTGCTCAAAATGTGTGCAAAGGGTCTATAAATAAACATGAACAGAGGGGAGAATGATTACAATCCCTCCTGAATGGTAGGATACTTTGAAGACGGAGCAGGCTGAACGTTTTTCTCTCACTGTTGGGTCTGTCCTTTTGTCGTCTGGGTGGGTTAAAAAAAAAAAAAAAAAAAGAACACTTGTGTGCAGACCACTGGTGGCCAAACATTTGCTTTTTGAGGAAAAATGAGACTGAAGCTGAGCTGTTGTATTAATTTCTCTAATAAGCCTCCCCTGTAGGCTGCAATTACCCTAATCCATGCTTCAGAATGTCAGAAAATGATCTTAGATGACATAAAATCACAATTAAACACAAATAATCAGTGCAGGGACTGAAATAATTGCTTTGAACAAGTTGAGAGAGAGAGAGCTTTCTCTCCGGGAGGACAGTCCTGGTGCTGTTTCTCTGTGTGACTGAGCAGAGCAGCACCATATGGACTTTGTCCTAGATGAGGGAAATAAGCCCCAGCAGTAGAAATCCCAGTAGGACCATCCAGACCATTTGAGGTTCGTCTAGAAACGCAATCATCAGCATCATGCATGTGTGACCACAATCAGCATGCACACTCCGTCTCTGTGCCCCCCTTTGGAAAAACCACAGATAAAGACATCTCGGCACTGGGATGTGGCTTTTTTTTTTTTTTTAGGTTAGATCGGAGTCAAATGAAGTTGTATCACCTTTTATGTTTGTGCAAAGCAAACTTAACACAGTTCTTTAGATTCTTCAGCAAAATGAGGCGCAAACACGCGGTGACCGGATACTTACTTGTTCTAGGGTGCAATTTTTTTCCTCTTCATGAAACTGCTTTGATTGTAATTCCAGTATCCGTGTGTGTGCGTTCTTTCAGGCTCTGCAGAGAGCGGGTAACATTTCTCACAGCAACTCTTCAACGTCCTCTCAGCGGCAAAGAAAAAAGAGAGAAGAAGATGGAGAAGAGGTTGCTGGTCTGGCTCCAGCAGTTTTGAAATTCTGCTCCGTCTAAGTGCGTCTCTCGGTCTTTAAGGATGGGACTAACAGTAACCTCTAAGCTCGATAATTCCACAATCAAGTGAGTTTGCGTGCTGTGAGAGGAGGGGGTGGTGGTTTGATAACGCGGATGATCCTCGACCTCCTCGTGTTACACTCCAACAAGATGCTGCCAAGACGCAGAGAGGACAGCGGTGCCTCTGAGCGGAGACTCACATTGTGCGCATCCCCGGGCTCTGCTCTCTTTGTGCGCAGGAAGAGGCGCCCACTGGTGACGCGTGAAAACACCCATCGCAGCACAGTAATGCGCCACCAGTATATAAGCACCTGCCAATCCCTTCTGCTTAAGTGAGTGCACATTTTTTTTTTCTTGATCTCCGGATATTTATCGTTATGAAGAGTAGAGGGGGAAGTGGAAATTTCCAGAAATAATCAGGGAATCATTACCGGCTATTCGGGTTTAAAGATAAGAAGGGAAACGCTGAGAACATGAGCTCAAACTGATCATTCATCACAATAATCAAACCTAATTAGTGGTGTTGGTCAGTAAATCTTTTCACAGCGTGTTGGGGGTGATGTGGTGCAGGGATTTTGCAGTACATGTGGTGAATTGCGGCTTCTGCTGACCAACCGCTGCTGATCAATGAAAGAAGGGGGGGTTAAAAAAAAGTGATGTGCACTATGGTGAAACTGACCCACAAGAGATTTCTATACATCAAAACCACCAGAAATCATTTTTATTGGAAGTTGAATGATCCCACACGGTGTATGAACCATGATGGGCTTTAAAGCTGTGAGAGGGGTTTCACAGTGGGTAGATGTGTAGAGAAGAGACCACACAGACAGGTGCTTTAAATATGGTGTCACCTAATTGAAATTTCATTGTTTTCATGATGCAACCATCCGAAATCACACACTGTTTTGGGGGGATTTTTTTTTTTTCCACAGCTCCTAGCAAAGTAGTAAGTGTGGTTCTGCGAGTGTCACATGCTTATTAGAGACATGCATACATGGATGCACGTGTTCAGACTATACACCCTGTGACCTCTGTTTCCTGCTCCACTGAGCTTTGTTTTGGTATCTTTAGCTCGTCGTTTTGGTTTTGTGCATTACAGTCTCTGTTCACTGACCTGCAAACCTTGGCAGGACCCTGGCTTTTATCGGCAATTTTTCAGTCAGCATTGTAAGTAATCTGATACAGTCAGTTGAATTATTAGTTTGACAATTTCTAGTATATAAAATAATATTAGCAATTTTTATTCATATACCACCAAATCATAACAGAAGGTATCCTAACAGTTCTCAACAATTCCCACTATGAGCAAGCACTTGGCGCCAGTGGCAAGGAGAAACTGTGTTTTAACAGGTATAAACCTTGAACAGAACCAGGCTCGTTGGTGGTACTCCAAACCGCAGCAACGACTGCATTTCAAAGATAAATCAAATCTTAAAAAAAAAAAAAAAAAAGAAAGACAAGTGGGAAAAGAGAAATATGGAAATCAGCTATTTCTGATGAAAGAAAACATTTTGTGAACACAAGTTGCAAGCAGGGTTTCAGAGCAGTTTAATATGAATAAACACTAATAATATGATGGATAACTTGCTGATCAATTAAGCAGCTTCACCTTCAGTTTTGTAAAATTTTTATATTGCAACAGAGTTGACCAGCACTGACAGTACCAGTCAAAAGTTTGGACACATCTTCACAGTGAATGTTTTTTCTTAATTTTTTATAATTTTCTCCATGGTAGATTAACACTGATAAAGATATAAAAAAACGTTTTTTTGTTTTGTTTTATATTTTAGATTCTTCAAAGTAGTCTCCTTTGCCAGCTTTGCTCTTGACATTGTCAACCAGCTTCCTGAGGTCATCACCTGGAATGATTGTAAGAGTCTTCAAGATTCACATTTTGCTTGGTTTTTTACCCTATAATTCCATATGTATTATTTAATAGTTTAGATGTAGTCAGTGTTGATCTACAATGTGGAAAGTACAAAAGCAAAGAAAAATCGAATATTGAATGAGATGGTTTGTCTAAACTTTGACTGATACAGTAACTCACTCATAAAACATGATTTCAGTGAAGTCTTGTTTGGTTGTCTTTTATTTTGAAATACAGTAATACAATAACCCTTCCTTTTAAGTCGGCTTTCCACCATTATACCCAAGGTATAATAAAGACTGTACTGATAACCCTAATAACCACTACAGATGTTTACTTGATACAGACGTGACAATGGCTTCATTAAAGAGGACCGTGGCTGCACATGTAGGCGCGGGCTTTTGTGCCACTGCTGTAGAAGCACCATTACTCATATGCTAACATGTCAATGTTGTGTTTACTGAAATAAATGATTGCCACTTAAATTCATCTGGAAATGTCCGTCACAAGCTTAGTGAAAATAATTGCCAAACAAGATTAGTAAAGCCTGCAGAGTCATCATACATTGGTTCCTCATTTCATCCATCATGATATGTTGATGTTGATTTATACCCACAAGGAAGTGAACCAGACTTTTCACCATCAATACAGATACTGTAATACATCTGCTGCTGATAACCAATATAATTCATCGTTATGCTGAATAATTGATAGAGGCCAGTATTTTCAGGGTCAACTGACAGAATTGACCAAGATTTCCTCCCAGTGGAGATATCTTCCTCTCACAGGAGAAGAATAATTGAAACGCTCTGATTTCAGATGTATACGAAAAAATTCTGCCACATCGCAGCCCATATTCAAGCTGATATAGAGCCATCTGTATCCAAGTAGCCCAAACAATGGTGGAACCAAACATGTGTGGTTCACTATCATTGAATCTCAAGAAAAACAGAGCCGCCACTTGAAACCTTTTAGCCTTTATATCCTTGACGATCCGCAGGACGGCACTGCTGTTTGTAATTCATGTGTTGTCAACCACTGTGAAAGGGTCTGTGTCACTTTTTGTTAAAAGTGGATATCTTAGTTTCAAAAACTCCTCACAAGCTCTGCCAGCCATTCTCTTTTAAGTTAAGGGAAGCCTTGAAAGACATGCTGTTGTCATAAGAAAAAAAAAAAAAAGAAAAGAAAAATAGGCAAAGAAGAGGAAGAGCGGCAGACATTCAGCCTCATGTTTCACCAACTGTCACTCATGACACTAAATAAATCTTCCTATCACTGCATAGATAATTGCTGTTAGTTTTATCTGGTGCAATCCATTTGATTGACTTAAATATTAAAATGATGGAGATATGAATATTTAATGTTTCTGGGCAGAGGAGAACACCAAGGGGCTTTCACAGAGACTGATGGGAAATACAGAGGAGGTGAAATGCCATTAATTAAGGTCATTTGGTATCTTATTGCTTATGGAGAGGTGTGTAGGAGTGGAGGGGGGATCGTGTTTGGAAAAATGACAATTCAAGGTCAGCAGAGATATGAAGCTATCACATACATTGCCACGGCAGATAATCCACCTTCATCCACGGGTAACTAAGCTGGTGAAATGAGTAATGAGGCTATTCTGCAAGTACAAGCGTCGCTTTCAGAGAGCAGAAGATCCCGCTGAAGTGTCCTGAAGAAACACACTGTAGGTCGACCAGGTCTGAAGGTGCTTTAGAGCTCAAAAGAAAAATTAATTCTTCTTACAATTAAATGCTGAGGTGATGCTGCACATTTCAAAGCAATATTTACATCTATAAAGTTTCTAAACCAAGTAGGCCCCTCAAAAGGAAGATTTAGAAGAGAATATCACTTTGAAAACAGTGTCAAATGTCACCTTTTGATGACGGCAGAAAAGAGAGCAGCTTATTATTAATAACCCTCGACTATTTATGCCTTGTTTTCCCTCCCTTTATTCACAGGCTTATGGCATAGTCATTATATGTCTTAGGCATGTCATATATTGATATTTTGAAAATAAATAAGGCTACCCAGAATGCCAGAACTTCAGTATATGTTGTTCTAGCATAGCTTTTTATGAAATACTTCAACACTGCGTGAAATTGCTCATTTTGTTGCCTGTGTGTCCACGGGCTTCCCAACACAGCAGACATCAGTGTTTCAAAAAGAACTGTGCTGACAGGATGCTGCTTGACGAAGTACTGTTTAAAACAGTATTGATAATATTAAAAGAAAGCTTTATTTTTTCACTGATTGTTTTTATTATTGCTCCTATTATTTCAAGTTGGTGTTAGTATGTTTTTAGCTTTTGCCACTGAGGTTCCGATCACGCTTTGGGAGACTCAAACATGAGGTTTCTGCAGGGTTCACCGTGTTAAATCAGAGATTGTGGAAAAAGAAACTGTAGAGAGTCACTTCCTGTATCTGTGTCATGTTGGGTTTAGCCATGAGACAAGTGAACAATTCTTAGTCACTGAAGTAGATACAGGACCCATTTTTTCACAAGAAACATATCTGCTGAACATTTTGACACTAAAATGGCATTTTTTTTTCAGACAAACAGACAAATCAGGACGAAACTTGGTTCAAGACCTGTCTCTGTCTCAGCAGCAACACGCTCTCTTGAGACCTGGCAAGACAGACACTGTATCTCTGGTCTGTATTCAGCAAAGAGCTAAATAAGTTTCTGAACAGTCTCTGATCCAACACAATCTGCTTTTATCAGTCCACACAATGTTAGGAGATCTGGTGAGCGAGGAGACGATGCCCACTTAGGAGACAGGGAGCGTGTACCATTTCATATCATCGGTGCAGATTGTAGTGTGTTATCTTCTCTTACAGAGCATCTTTGGTTAAATTTAATGCCACGCGGATTGCAATTTAATGCTTGTTTCACAATAATAATGTTCAAAGTAGAAAAGGATGATGACAAAGCAGTAAGGACAAAATGGGCCTACAATGATTTATCATTATATCATGTTTAAGTACTTCCCAGCAGTACACAACAACAATTTCAAATGATATAATAATTGATTAAAATAATGGAACCTGGACCTGGATAAGTGGCAGAAAATGGAACTAATTTTAAAATGATTTAAGCTTTTGCTAATACTGACACTTATGAGACGATGTGACAGGTGTGACGGCGCTGATTGAAAGGCCACAGGAAACTAAATTAAACAGCCTCCTGCAGCAAAATGCAGTCACACCAGCCCTGCTTTTAGTTCAGTGGCCAATAGCAGGCAAGAGAAAATATTTAATATTTATTTTTTAAAGGCTTTTCAAGACCTGCAGATCCCCTGTGTAATGTTAAATGGAGGGTCTGTCCATCTTAACAACATATGTGCAGATTCACACACTGGGTAGCAAGTATGTTCCATTTCTGAAAAATGGCAAGGCACAGTACAATTTAGCTCACACTGTATGCACACTTGCTGTATCCTAATAACATTTTGGAGAAGTATTCAGAGAGTATTCCATAATTCATCACCAGTCAGTCCAGCTGTGAACCATTCACCAGTGAACCTATTAGCTGCTTAAGAAATAAGAATAAGGAGTTCCAGAAACTAATCAAGATGCTATCATAATAATGTCTTCTTCATGTAGATCCATGTGCTCGTAGATAACTCTATTTAACAGCTTTATTAATTATATTACTCCTCCCAGCTCCTGATGGGGCGTTTGTTATTCACTGTCATCCACTCTAATGCTGCATGGTTGATCTAAATTATTTTGTTGGTGTAGAAACACACAGAACCAACGCATCATCCGAGCTCAAGTCAACCATGTGTTTGTATTTGCGTGAGTGCATGTCCTTATTAACCACGGGCACTGCAGGCGGTAACTGGAAATAGTTACACAAGGAGGCACTTGACCTCTGCAATAATGTGAGAGGGAATTATGATATATTATATAGTTACATTAGATATTCAGTAAAACTGTAAAATCTTCATGATCATAAGGCAAGTTATATGGTGATTTCCTAAAGCAGTGTTTCTCAAACTTTTTGATATACCACCTCAGAAAACATCAGATTCTCCAAGTACCACCATGATCACAGAGGTTAAAACACAGCACCAAAGGCTGATCCTATTCAGCTATGGACAGTTCACATTGGAGGCTGATTAATTCTTAAGATTATTTACTGGTGAATTCTGAATAGCTGCTTGAAGAACCAGAGCTTGAAGCTTTTATGGTATAAAAATGGTTCTCCTGATCCACACCTTGGAGAGACGATTGCTTGAGTTGTTTTTGAACCATTTTTTTTTTCCATTTCCTCCATTTCCTTGACAATGATTGTTCCTTTATGGTATTCTGTGGTCTGCTATTTGTGTATGTGTTTGTTATGGATTCATTTCAGATCATGGACTGATGGATGACGCACAACAGATGTGATAAAATCATTTTTAAACCAATAAAATTGTTTTAAAACATCAATTTCTCTAGTGAGTAGCTGTGTAATAAATGGGATAACATACAGCAAGTTGGTCATTATTGTGAAATAAACGCTGACAGGTTGACAGAAATGATGTTGTACTTTGATAGTTTAAACTAATTTATTTAATTTAAAATCTATATTTTAGAGATTCTGACACGTACCACAATAGGGGGGTTGTGTACCTTCAATGGTACACGTACCGTAGTTTGAGAACCAGTGTCTTAGTGGATAAGAGAGTAGAAACAGGGATCACTGAAAATCACTGATTCCAGTAGTATGTGTGTATGTGTGTAAGTTGGACTGAGTTTTGTGCTGAGAACTTTTGCACAGACTGTTGGTTTGATCGAGGCTGTTGCATAATAATTGTGGGATTCTTACATATTTGCCATATGTTGACATCAATATGCAAATCAATTAAAAAAAAAAAAAACTCTTAAAAGAGGCCACAAGGCTAGGAAGCTTTTAGTTTTGCTACTTCTAAACTCAACAATCAATCCCATGCTGTTCTGTAGCCGACTGACTCATCTGACCCCAGCAAGCAGGAGATGCACACGGAAAGAAAAAGTTACATGTCTAATTATCAAAGGCCCACACTAAGGCTTTTTTTCACACTTAGGAGTGAACTTGTTCTGCTGAAAGAACACTGCATGGGATGAGAAGTTAGAGGAAGAGAAAAACAAGTGGAAAGTGATCAGAAACATAAAATTCACCTGAAGGTGTACAGTGCTTTCCAGTGAGATGTACAGCTTTGACTGGGAGAATGCTGAGGGTTTTTTTTAAAGCTCCAGCCTTGGCAGCATACAGTACTGCTTTCATTGTTGTTACTGCCAGTTCTCTAAAGTTGGAGGTATAACAACATCCACTGGCGAGAAAAACACTATGTTTTATTGGTGCACTTTTGGTCTGTGTTGCAAAGAAAAACCAAGAGATGTGGTAACACCTCACCGTGGACCTGTCAAAGGTGGAACAAGTGGAAAAAATGAAGAAGAAGAAGAAGAAGAAGAAGAAGAAGAAGACAAAGAAAAACAAAACAACATCTTTATATAAAATGCAAAAGATGCTAAGGAAGAAAATATTCAGCATGCACACAGTACAAACACAAACACAATATGATAAAGACAAAGAAACACAGTGGCCACAGATGATACTAGTTTTGATGTATTAATAATGAAAAAAAAATAATTAATGCATTTCTGAGACTTTTCTTTTTATAGTGATTCAGGTCAAAAAATAATCATTTATGTATTTCAAATTTCTTAAAGGGTAAGTGTGTAGGATTAAGTTGTAATGCTGATTGCAATCATTGACTGTATAAAGAATGGACAATGTATCTGTGATGTCGCCCATAAATTTGTGAAGAGTTGAAGCTCAAAGTCTGTGGCTCTGGCCATTGCCATCTTGACCTCTTCCACCTCCCAGCTAATCTAAAAAAAGGGCTCACAGTGGCCATGCTGTTAATTCTGCATAACTTTAAGCCTTAATATAATTTGAACAGGTGAGTTCTATATAAATTCACCCTCAGTACAGTTATCATGAACGGGGAAATTAGATAGAGACCAAAACTGTTTTTGTACCAGGCTGTAAACATGTTTATGTCTAATGTGAAGTTGGACATTTTAACATGGGGGATAGTGGAGGTCGGTAGCCAGTCTCAAGTGGCCATTCAAGGAACTGCAGCTTTTGGCACTTCCACATAGGCTTCACTTCACATCCACGGAGGTTGACGCTTGATTGCAACGCCCTCATTCATACAGCTTCAATATTAGTTTCAGTTGTGACATGATATGTATTTGTAGACATTGTAAATGTAAATAAACCAGTAATAGTGTATAAACATAAAATATGACAACTCTAATGCCAAATCAGGGTGCCTACAATGAAAGTACTGCAGTATCTGTATTTTTGCACTATTATGAAGTCAGTATTATGACGCCGCTTTGTCACGCTCCTTGGTGTCTCATACAGACACACAAAGTACCCTTTAGCGACTGTTCGAGAGACCTTTTTAGCATGTGGATGACATTGTATAGTATTAGAAACATTTCATATATATATAAACCGATCAGCCATAAGATTCAGAGCACTGACAGGTGAAGTGAATCACACTGATTATCTCGTTACCATGGCACCTGTCAGCGGGTGGGATATATTAGGCAGCAAGTGAAACTTTTGTCCTCAAAGTTGATGTGTTAGAAGCAGAAAAAAATAGGCAAGCGTGACGGTTTGAACGACTTTGACAGGGAGTGTGATGGCTAAATGAGCATGTCATAAAACCTCCAAAACTGCAGCTCTTGAGGAGCGTTTCCCATATCCAGTGGTCAGTACCAATCAAAAGTGGTCAAGGGAAGGAAACACGGTGAACTGGTAACAGGGTACTGGACGGCTACACTTACTGATGCACGTGGGGAGTCAAGACTGGCTGTGTGGTCTAATCCAACAGTTGATCCACTGTAGCTCAAACAGCTGACAAAATGAATCGTGGTTCTGATAGCTAGGTATCAGTCAGGGTGACCCCTTTCCAATACCTAATGTCCCAACAATGGGCATGTGAGCATCAGAACTGGACTCAACTTACAGGACTTTAAGAATCTGCTGCTAGAACGTCTTGGTGCCAGATACCACAGCACACCTTCAGATGTCTAGAGTCCATGGATCAGTGTTTCAGGGCTGTTTTGGTGGCAAAAGAGGTTCCTACACAATATTAGAAAGGTGGTTCAGTTGTCTTATTTGTTGACCATACTGATATTTAGTGTCTTTGTTGTGAAAACATACAAGCAGCATTTACAATTATACTGATGCTTTTTATGATGGTGCCACTAAATAAAATGTTATTATTGTGCAATTAAAACTGTTGCAATTAAACGACTTTGGTTTAAGAAAATATCATGATTTGGATTAAAACAAGTATGTTGCATGACAAAGTCATTACTATGGCAACAAGTAACATAATGTTTAATGTAGTGTAAACTTAAACCTTTAAATAAGTTAAAGTTTACTTTAGGTTTCACACTGGACACAAAGCCCAATCTCTTGGGTAAAAGTCCAGTGTTTGTTTGGCCCATCCCTCCAACATCACCTGCCGTATATGGGTTATTTTGGAGTAGAGCCTAGAGCATAAGCTAAAGGGTGCGTCTGTACAAGATTGAGGGGCCATGATTGGTAAATGTCGGTATTTGACTCCCTGGAAATGAGAACAAGATGGCTATTCCCAAAAAAATGTTGTATTAAGTTACTTGTAATGCAAACCGAACATTTCCTAGTGCTGCTGCTTCACATTAAAATGATTTAACTGGTGAAACATGAGTTGACTTTTATTATGTCATAGTCACAAGACAGACATCGTGTTTGTCAGTGAGATTGATACTGACCTCTATCGTTCATCAAAAATGCATCTACGAAACAAGACAAGCGTCATTCTTGACACTTTTTGACAGCTGATGAGTCTGAAATATTGCAGAGGGTAATGGAAGAAGAAGGAGCAGCCACAGTGAGCCGTTAGATGAAGGGCTGCAGGCGAGAGGCTTGCACACCTCCAACTTCTCAGCGAGGTAACTAACTCCTGTCACAGTGCCCTGCTGTTTGCAGTCTCATGCCGTGTGCAGCATGAAATCAGATCACGGTTTCACACAGAATGATGGAAAAAGGCCAATTAATGTCTGTCTCCTCTATTCAGACGACAACAGATTGCCACCAGAATTCTGTGACCAGAAGTAGAACTCCACCTGCCGTTAAACCTACCACCAGTAATTACAGGTGCTGCCAAATCAATCAGGATTGTAACTTGCACATGTTAGGATGCTGTTATCATTACACAACAAGGTCAGCAGAGACATCACCTGCAGAGTACTGCACAAGCTGACGTTAAGCGACACAATAAATGAGCGTCCTCCTTTCCTGACAACACTCCTACGCTGAACTGCTTTGCTTCACGACTGTGAATATGTTTTCTGTCTCATGACACAAATATATTAGAGTTTGTATTTCTTTCGCTGTATGAAGGTGTGATTCTGTAAATTCAAGTTATGATAGAAATCACTTAAAACTGTATACAAGAGTAAATTAATTGGACAGTTTGCACTGCTGTGATTATTCACTTATGCTGTGAGAGACAGTGTTACTGATTTGACAGCTGGTTGGCTGTTGTGTATGTGTGACGGGTTGTTGCTCAAACCCAAACATAATCGTGAAAGTGCGAGACAGTATCTTGGCATCTTAACATGAACATTTGGCAATGTGCGGCCCACCTGCACGGGATCTATCTGTTATTACAGAGCACATGTCTGCATCTCGCTCCAGTATTTTGTTCTTCTTCTTAATCAATATCTTCTTTTCCTCCCCGTTGTTTAGCTCGCCGCCGTCATGCGTAGATACTGCCAAAATCATACATCATATCGATTTTTGGAACTCCATTTTAGTGAGGGTTTTATGACATAACTTATGTGTTTGTATGTGAAGACAGAGAGACTGCAAGTGCAAAGTGCTTTCGAGTTTTTGTTGAACAATTTGTTGAACTTTTTATAATTAAGATGCGTTGTCTGTCTTGTGTTGTGATGTCTGCTCGACATGTACTCTCTCGGTTGCATGCAGTATATTGTGAAACAGCAAAAACTGTCAGGATGTGTACTTATAATACTGAAATAGTTGCGAGTGAGTGTCTTGTTTGAGTGCGAATACCACAGTCTGACAGCTGTTTCGTCACATTTTGCAATGCCTCTCACTGGGTTTTTTTGCTTTTAGTGGAAAATTCAGTCCCTATTTGGTGTTGCAATAGACGGAATGCTCACATTGTGTTTCCACACACCGTGTTGAATTTGCTGACCATTTCTGTCAGTGAATATGTAGATCTGAGAATGTGTCAATGTGTGTTTTGTATTATTTCAGTTTGCATAAACAGTGGCACCTTGTTGAACATTCTCTGTGACTATTGCATATTTATTTGTTCCTCGAATACGGCTGGAATATTTTCATTCATGCAGGTGATGCTGTGAGGGACCTCTGACTTTATTTTGGGTTTAGCAATTTGCGGTCCACTGATATTTTGGCAGTAATAATTTCACATCTCGAAAAAATAAACTTTGTTGAGAAAATTGATACTACACGAATTTAAATACACTAAATATAAAACAACAACCAGCAGAAAATAGACTTTAATAATCCCACACTGAGAAATTCACTTATCACAGCAGCTTATATATGCAAGGTGGATAAGAAATTACTCATGAATTATTTATATATATATATATATATAAGTCATGCTGCTGTTAAAGAGTCTGAAAGCTGTTGGAATGAATATGGTGGGAGTAGTCGTCTGTTGCTGAAGGAGCTGTTATAGACACCCTCACGCCCCATTAGCTTAGCATAAGATCAGAGAGCAAAGGAAGCTCAATAACAGACCTCTAAAGGTCATTAACACTTCTTGTTTGTATTATTCTTATTTACAATCTTTTTTTTTTTTTTTTTTTTTTACATGGAGGCAAGCGTTGTAACTGTTTCTCTCTGAGCTCAGTTGTCAGATAACCAGAGGACACTTGGCATGGAATTAATTGTCCCTGACAAAGATTTAGTGCGCTTAAAAACCTTTTAATTTTCTTTGTTACATGAATCTACAGGCATATGACCTACCAGCTATTTAAAATAGAAACAACTGGGATATCTGGGACACCACAGTCCCCAGAGCTGATCATGTGATTATTGCTCATTATGACCTCTGTTGGAAATGTGACCAAGTCAAATCAACACGACGAACAGTGTGACATGTAACCTCATCTTAAACATTTTGAGGCCAAGGCAAAGTGTAAAGTAAAACCACACTGTACAAACAGCTTAATTGCCATTATTTATTCATCACTACTAAACCAACATTGCTTGCAATAGAGGCTCGAACATGTCTTCGTCATGCAAAATTAACAAGGTAACGTGTGCAATAGTGTAGTTAGCTTTAGGAATTCTCAACATCTTCATACAATAAGACACCATTTCTGAGAGGGGAACTTATAAATTAATAGGCGGACATGGTGGCACTGAGTCACTGGACATTTGAAGCTTGTTACATCAAAGGTTTTTTTGTGCTCCCAGGCAGTTAATGTCTGTAATTATTTTAATCATGCAGTCTCATTACTATTATTTTTTTTATTATTATTGCGTAATACTTACTACATGTAGCAACCACTCATTTAATTATGACAAAAATATCACTCAGCCATATAATATTGCAGAGTTACCAATGATTTCATAAATCATACTTTACCATGCTACAGTACAAAGGCAGCAATGACTACGAAGGTGATTAAAAAAAACTGTATTTTAAGGTCGACCAAAAAACGTGTAATAGAAAGTTTATGCCATCATTTCATGCCTTTTTAGGCCGATTACTTTAGCCCTCACAGTCTACCTAGTTTGTATTTCAGATGTCATGTAGTTCAGAGGAATAAAATTCTTTTTCTCTGTCTGTCCAGCTACTCAAACTGTGTACTGTTACATGCTGAAATTATTAAATATTATCATTTATAGTGTTA
This sequence comes from Protonibea diacanthus, assembly GCA_028641955.1. Taxonomy (NCBI): domain Eukaryota; kingdom Metazoa; phylum Chordata; class Actinopteri; family Sciaenidae; genus Protonibea; species Protonibea diacanthus. Next base: position 24,465,266 of record CM053978.1, on the reverse strand, counting down.
TACATTTAATTTAATTGAATCTAATCATTTCATTTAGACTTAGCTTTATGGCAAGTGCAAAAAAACACAAAGCCCATTTTGTTCAGCAGGAATTTATCTAGGTGCTCTTTTTTCTGTGATTTAGCTACTGGCTTATTTGTCTTATTAGGTTATGGTTAATTATGAATTTTAGTACCAACATGTATGTCATGTTTACTGTGTTCACCATAAATTACATCCATATTTGTTTGCTGATGTTTTTTTTTGTTTTGTTTTTTAAATGAATAAAAATGGAGGCCATGGAAGGCATTTTTTGATGCATGCATGGCAAGTTAAAATAATGTAATGTAATTTTAGTGGTATTCTGTTGATATTCTTAATATTCCAGTTACTGAAATACATTTCTATGTCATGTCATTATTTTTATATGGTAAAAAGACAGGCTATTGGGGTGGCCTTTAACTCGGTTGGTAGAGCAGCCGCCCCATGTGCAGGGGCTCGTTCCTTGCTGCGGAGGCCCAGGGTTCAAATCCGGCCTGTGGCTCTTTCCTGCGTGTCATTCCCCATCTCTCTC